>JAQPPZ010000410.1:5139129-6423911 GCA_028583015.1 Wollemia nobilis
ATTATGGATCATGGGGGTGAGAACCCCCTTACAAGATCAAGGGGTATTTCCCCTTGAAAGGTTAAGGGGCAGTGCCCTTCACGCATACCATGAATTATGAAGCTACTAAAGCCATCATTTCCAAAGCTAAATTTTATTCTTCATTGACAATTTTTTAGCCTTTTCTCGACCCACTTAAATGACTCTCTCAACTCCATTTTGCTCTTCTCAAGCTCTAGATGACTAAACCTTAGTCTCAAATTATCCTATATTAACCACTAATGGATAGTCTTCTCCTTGTAAGACATTACCTCGTATGGTTCTACACAGTATGATTTTTTTATATGATTTTACATTGTACATTTTTACTTTGTATGAATTCACATTGTACATATTTACTTTATATGGTTCTGTGTTGTACAATTTCACCTTGTATAATTTTACATTGTATGATTTACACTTGTATGATTTCATATTGAATGATTCCACATTGTATGATTTGATTTGAAATCATATAATCTTTATCAACTATATGATTTCATTCACTAGTTGTACAATTTGTACCAACTATACGATCACACCCATAAATTGTATGATCACACCCAACAGTTGTACGATTTTTTCTAACTATACAATTTACCCAATATTTGTATAAATTTTCTTTTGCATAATTGTAAAGTCACTTTATTTCTTGTGCGAGCTTGATTGTATGATAGGTTGTTCTATTTGAACAACATACTCCAATTTTATAATTGATTGTTCCTTTTGAACAACTTCCTCCAATTGTATAATTGACTATTCTATTTGAATATCATCTTTCAATTGTATAATTTATTATTCCACTTGAACAACATCCTCCAATTGTACAATTGACTGTTCCTTTTGAACATCTTCCAATTGTACCATTGACTGTTCCATTTGAAAGTATCATCTATTGAAATCAAGTTCACTTCCTCAATTCTAATCATGCTCATCAAGTTCACCTCCACCTCCCTTATTTTTTTGTAAGGCTATAACTCTTCTTTGATGCTAAAAATTTTGTATGCATCATTGCTTTATCCTGATTCATAACACCTTGATAGTCACATGCAAAGTGTTCCCACAAGTGGTATTATTAACATTGTACAATGGTTATACCCTCATTATCATGTAATTTTTTTTGTTTATTTTATTTCTATGATAGTTGTCACAAATTGTATCACTAGTGGTATGCTTTCTGTGTACAACCTAGCTTTGGGTTGCATATACATGTGGTGATGATTTTGCACTCACCAAGTCACACTCATCCTTAGAGCCAACATTCTTTTCTTTGGAATCATTTTCTTCCTTGACTTCTTGGCTTCAACACTTGAACAAGGAACTACTCTCCTGTCCAAAATCATCACTTTCATCCTCCATGTTAAAACCACTTGAATCCTCATAGTGACCCTCATCTACATTAACATGATGCCAATTCATTGATGATGTTTTTCCATCACTTTTCTAAATCAAGGCATAATCCAAAGCCTCTTAGTATGATATTTGAGGGAACATCTTCATCTATGTTGGATACCCAAGAAGAATTCCATCTATGATATTCAATACCTTGGATTAGTCTTGCTCAAAATGGTCAAACAACCAACTCAAATTTTGATTGTAGAAATTAATAGACTCATTATCAACATATTTCATTCTATAAATTATGCATCACTATCATATATCATACTCTTATCTCACTCAACATTATGCATCACTACTTTTAATTACTTCAGTGTCAAACACTCTTCTTCGATATGCAATTTCTCGCCAATATTTCCCATCAACTTTGGTTGAACCTGGATTGTACAATCTATCATCCTAGTTGTATAGTTACATGCACTTATATTATTTAACTGGAAATCATATAGTTTATATTGCAATTGTACAATTGCAATGGCAATTATACAATTTTCACTACCACTGTATGATTTGCCTAGTAATCGCACAATTTTCCCTCTAGCTATAATATTTTCTCTAGTAATTGTACGGTTATTCCTTTGACTGTACGATTTATCCAATAATTGTACATTTTTCCCCTAGCTATATATTTTTCTCTAGCAATCATACAATTCTTCCTTTGATTTTACTATTTCCTCCAACAATCGTATGATTCTTGCCAAACTAATCTATTTTACCAATAATCATACACTTTTTGTTTTTTCTTATATGGTTGTGTAATTCTTTCCTCCAATTGTATGGCTATGATGCACACTAATTGAATAGCCTTGTAATACTTTTAAATGGTAATCATTTTTATGGTTATCAGTTGTACAACTATACAAACCCTCTACAATTTGCCTTTCACCTCCCTTTTGCACATCAATGATACATATCTCATTGTACGGTTTGTCATCAGCATAAAAAAATCATCTTCTTCATATGTGCCATTGGTTGTGTTAGAATATATTCCATTATTTGGTATTCATACCAAGTTTTATGTAAGTTAGATCAAGTGTCACTTGAGGAAGACCAAGAGTCATTTAAAAACCTATATAATGGACTCTTAGTTTCATTCTTCATTGTACAATTTCATTCATGTAATATGAAGATATACTTATTCTTCTTCTATATAGATCATTTACTTTCTCATATTCTTCTTATTCATATTTATTCAGCAGGAAGAATAGTGCAAAAACCATTAATGGTCTTAGGGCTATGAGGGGGACTGAAGAAAGGTTGTGGAAAGAAACTCCTGAAAGAAGAATTTAGGACAATTATTGCCATTTGACAACAAGCCCAAAAAGGAAGAGGATTATTAAGAAGAAGGCCACTAGTAGGTCAAGGTCAAAGTCAAAATTTGACAAGGAGAGTTAAAGTCACCAAATTATATTTTTAGGCAGCAAGTTAGAAGGGTTTTAATGTTGCAAATTGGTGAGCTAAAAGAGTTGTGATTTCATCTAACAAAGAGCAAAAATTTTGTTGAATCTAATCACCAAGAAATCCATCATCTATAATTGATAAAGGTAAAAAAATTAGGTGCAAAAGTTTTATTATTTTAACTTTAGTTATTTGGTTCATTATTAAGATTCATTAAGAACCCCATTAAGGTTTAAAGTTGCAAGGAAAAGGTTTCAAATTTAAAGTCTTCAAGGTAGTGCATAAGTTAATTTCTACAAGGTTCAAACCTACACATAAGAAATAGGAGTTAGATATATTTCAAAAGAAATAAAATATCAACTTCATATTATCTATTGGAAGTAAAGAAGATATTATTCTTAAGTGAAATTTACACATATTATAGTGCATATTTTAAGGTAATTTAATGATTTCAATTAAAGGAGCAATAAGGAGTTATTAATAGTGCATTATACTAGTTATTCTTAAAGGTTTTTTTAAAGTTCATTAAGGTTTTAGAAGTGAAGCACCAAAAGACACTATTAAGGGTCAGAAATCTACAACATATTGTGGCAAGGAGAAGCCACAAAAACGGGTAAGATAACCTCAAAATATTGGAGAAGGAAGTCACCATATCAATTCAATAAAAAAGCTTCAAAATAAGACTTAAAGGTTTCAAATTACAAGGTGCAAGTTAAGGAATAAAAGGAATACAAAATATAGCACATATTTTAGACATCAAGTGGTGAAATTACAAATCTTAAGAAAAATATTCAGCATATAGAAGATAGATCCATATAAGGGCTCAATATCCATCCATTCAAGTTTCTAAATACACCCAATATAGTACCAAAGACACCAGATTTAGTGTCTATCGTAGTGCAAAAAAATAAAAACTTGTAGAATTGAAGGATTCTATGTAAGATAGCATAATTACAAGGATTACATGCAAGTGAGAAGAAAAATAGCACAAGGTTTACATAGCACAAGTGATAAAATAAGGTGCAAAGGAGGATACCATACCTAAGTAAACATAGAGAGGAGCTTGGACAAACTACCCTTGCTAAAGCTAGCCCTAAACCACCATAGGAAGCACCACTACCATTAAGGAAGAACCACAATCATTGAGTAAGATCTACCATACATTGAGATGCAAAAAACCACGCTGGAATAAGAGTTGAAATAACTTGTAAAGGAGTTGAGATGATAATATACGTTGAGGAGATTGAGTGCATGCTAAAGAGGAGCCTCCACTTGCCATAACAAAGTAAGGTATCTTGTTCCACTTAGAATAAGGGAGTTGGAAGCATATACAATCCTTAACACTTGCACAAACAAGCCAAGGAGTGCCCAAGTTAAGTAACGCTCTAGCCAAATTAAAGACATGCCCAAGAAATACTACACCCTCATTATCATTTTAGCACCCATGAATAATCATTATTAACGCTCCAAGACTATTACCAGGCTTTCACCACGTGGAGTAATGCCTCAAGAAGGATAATAACTTCCCTACACAACCTAACAAGAAGGCATAAGGCGTAATGCAAAATAAAGTGTCACTTGGCACTCATTTCAAGAAGGATAAGGGTATTAATAGCCACCGAAAGAAATAGCATGTATATCTCATGCATATTTCCAACTAATCTTGAGTGATAAGAGGTCAAAGAGTATTGAAGGAAGTAGGACCATCATAGAGGGCGTCCATTGAATGTTGAGCATTAATTTCTCACTATCATATGTAGAAGACGAGCAAATACAATGCCCAAGCTTGGATAAAGAGTCATAATAAGAGCCAATTAATATTGCAACATTCAACATTTGAAGGAAGGTAAAGTTTTATATAATTCAATATTTGCTTTCTTTAAGTATAAGTATTTATAAGGTGCTTCATTATATAAGGTTGAAATTATTTATTATTTGCATTGGATATATAAGAAAATATCAACCTTAGTGAATTATAAAACAAACTTAAGTGACATTTCAAAAGTGGACTAGTTGAAATTCAACTATCATAATATTTGTAAATTAATTAAATAGGAGTTATAAGGTATTATACCTTGAAAAAATTAAAGTATTACACTTTTGCAAATAATATCATTTCTAAATTTCTAAACTAGGGAGATATAAGGAGTACTACATAAAACTTTAGAACATTGAAAAGTAATACAATTAAAGTGTGGTTGGTTGGTACTCTTTTGGAATTTAAAGAATTGAACCATTGAAAATTAAGGATAAAAGAAGCAAAATCATTGATTGCTTACAAGTATTGGAATTTATTGCATATACTTTTCTCATATACCTATTAAAGGGATAAAAGAAATCCAACCATAGAGTCTTGCAAGTTAGAAGACATTTTACAAAACTTAAAAATTGAAAATCTCCTAGCAAAGTTGATCACATACTTAAAACTAGGGAGTCATAAGGAAGACATCCTCACATTAGAAATTTGAAAACTTCACAACCATGGATCATTGGTATATATATTTAGGAGCAAGAAAACATATGACTGAAAATAAATAATTGGTTGATTCTTTATAAAATCAAAATGAGAAACCAGTTGTTATAGTAGATAGTAAGACTTATGAAGTAAAGGGGATAGAAAACATTCCGATCAATCTAATAAATGGAAAAGGGATAATCAACAATGTATTATATGTTCTAGGATTGACCACAAATCTTATTTCAGTTTCTCAACTCATGGATCAAAATATGACTATAGAATTCAAAGTTTCCAATGGAAGAAAATAGTGTGATATTCTTAAACAAGGAAAGAAAATCGCATTAGGTTCCTATAAAAATGGTCTATTATTTTTGGATACTACTACACATTTAGCTCTTTCAGTTAAGGCTTCGAATCTATGGCACAAAAAACTAGGACATACCAGTGTATCTTCCCTAAATCAAATGATAAAATATCAAATGGTTGAAGGAATACCAAATCTATCATTAGAAGCTAATGTTTGTCTAGAATGCTTAGTAGGAAAACAACATTGAATTCCTTTTGAACTTCATCAGTATAGATCTCAACAACCATTAGAATTAATATATACATATTTATGTCGACCAATGAATGCCACTACTATTGGAGGACATAAGTATTTTCAACTATGTATTGATGATCACACCAGGAAAATGTGGGTGTACTTCATCATGTATAAATTATAAAATTTAGTCATTTTAAACAATTCAAAGTTCAAGTTGAGAAAGAATCGATAAAAACTATTAAAAATCTTCATTTAGATAGAGGAGGTGAATTTATGTCAAAGGAATTTGATTCTTTTCTTGAATAAAATAGAATTAAAATACAACTCACTACAACATATTCACCACAATAAAACAGAATTGTAGAAAGAAGAAATAGATCTATAATAGAAATGGTGAGGATTATGTTAAAATAAGCTTATCTTGATCATCAATACTGGGTAGAGGTAATAAAATAAAATTATACTTACAAAATATATTACCTACAAGAATACTAAGGCATATTACACCAAAAGAAGCATGGTCAAGATAAAACCAAATATAGGAAAACTAACAATTTTTGGGTGCAAAGCTTATATGCATATTCCAAAATAAAATAGGATATAATTAGATGATAAAACTATGGTAAGAATATTTTTTGGGTATGATGATGAATCTGCAGGATACATAATAATAGAGCCACATATAAATAATATATACATAAGCTGAGATGTAGATTTTGATGAATAAATAAATATTGACACTAAAAAAAAAGGTAATGATGCAAAAGTCTTTCAATATTTCTCAGAAGAAGATGTGATAAATGAAGAGATAGAGTCAAAATATCAAGAATAATATAGTGAATACACAAAAATATCCATAATTCCTCAAAGAAAATACCAAACATGGCTTAGAGACACACTCAGGGAATCAAATTTAGAATAAATGCTAGACTTCACTACCACTAGACCTCAAACTCATAGTAAAAGTTAGAATAAATAGAGGATTGATGAGCACTATAGTAGAGTTAACATCAATAATTAAATATATAAATCACTTGCAATGGAAGGCAACTATAGAATCTGAATATGCATCACTTCAAAAGAATAAAACATGGGATCTAGTGGAATTACCTCTAGGAAAGAAAACTGTCGGTTGCACATGGATATACAAGATTAAGTATAAAGCTTATGGGACACTTAAAAAGTACAAGACTTGATTAGTAGCCAAAGGATATACGTAGACTGAGGGAATTGACTATGAAGAAACATTTGTACTAATTTCTAGAATGACTACTATCATAACAGTTTGTGCTCTGGCAACTCATCATGGTTGGAAACTTCATCAAATGGATGTAAAAAGTGTTTTCCTTAATGGTAACATAGAAGATAAAGTCTATATGTCAAAACCAGAAGGATTTTTTATTAAAGGATAATAATATAAGGTTTTCAAATTAAACAAATCCCTATATAGTCTAAAGCAAGCTCCAAGAGCATGGAATATAAAAATCAATAATTACTTATTAAAACATAACTTCAAATGAAGTACATCTAATCCTAGTATATACAAAGAAAATTGGGAATGATATACTAATTCTTATAGTGTCTATTGATGATATAGTGATTATTGGAAGTTCTGAAAAACTAATAAATGATATTAAAGAGGATCTTGAGAAGGCATTTGAGATGATAGATCTTAGAAGATAAAGTCTATATGTCAAAACCAGAAGGATTTTTTATTAAAGGATAATAATATAAGGTTTTCAAATTAAACAAATCCCTATATAGTCTAAAGCAAGCTCCAAGAGCATGGAATATAAAAATCAATAATTACTTATTACAACATAACTTCAAATGAAGTACATCTAATCCTAGTATATACAAATAAAATTGGGAATGATATACTAATTCTTATAGTGTCTATTGATGATATAGTGATTATTGGAAGTTCTGAAAAACTAATAAATGATATGAAAGAGGATCTTGAGAAGGCATTTGAGATGATAGATCTAGGACTAATGAATTATTATCTTGGTCTGAAAATTCATCAAAATAAAGATAATATTATAATTACTCAATAAAAATATAAAGAAGCCTTACTTGAAAAATATAAGATGAAGAATTGTAAGCCAAAAGATACAACTATGGAAGAAGAGATTCAATTATCCAAAAATCATGGAACACCTTTGGTTTCAGCAACAATGCATCGTCAATTAATTGGAAGTCTTTTATACTTAGCAAATAGCCCACCTGAATTAATTTTTGCAGTAAATTACTTTTCACGATTCATGCAAAAACCAAGATAAAGTCATTGGAAATCTACAAAAAGAATATTTCAATAATACTGTTGATTATGGATTAACTTATATGAATAATGTTAATTTTTTTATCTATAGGGTTACTCATATTCTGATTATGATGATTCTATTGATGATAGAAAGTGTACTTTGAGGTATGTATTTTATCTTGGGTTAGGACCTATATATTGGCACAGGAAGAAATAACATATAGTGGTACAATCATCTACTGAAGCAGAATATTGGATAGCAAGAGATACAACTTATGAAGCATTGTGGTTACAATATATAGTATCTAACATAGGCATCAAATGAACTCCAACTTTAATATTTTGTGACAATCAAGGAGTACTAAATTTGATCAAAAATATGATTATACATGAAAGAACTAAATATATTGAAGCACAAGTCCATTTCATCAGAGATCACTTTCAAAATCATCATATCATCTTGAAACATATTCCTATAGAAGAACAACTGGTAGATATTTTTACAAAATTTCTTGGGAGAAACAAGTTTCAAACATTCAAAGATCATTTATGCAACTCAAGGGAATTTCATACCAAATAATGTAATACAGGGGGTGTTAGAATATATTCCATTATTTGGTATTCATGCCAAGTGTCATGTAAGTTAGACCAAGTGTCACTTGAGGAAGACCAAGAGTCATTTTGTAAAACCTATATAATGGACTCTTAGTTCCATTCTTCATTGTACAATTTCATTCATGTAATATGAAGAGATACTTATTCTTATTCTATATAGCTCATTTACTTTCTTATCTTCTTATTATTTATATTGTCATAACCCAAAATATCACTCTATCCCAATGGTGAGATTTATTTTTCATTTAAAAGTCTAGAACTTTGTTCAAGGTCTTAGTGTCCTTTGATTTAGTTGTCCATTTCCTCTATTTGACAAGTCACCCATATTTATTACATCAGACACATGATAATTTCATTCCTACAACTTACATGCATCTTTCTATGTAAGTGTACTGGTTTAAAGATAAGATTAAGCTATCAGTCTCATCCTTTCTATGATCTAGCTTATTCCCTTCAGTCCATTGAAAGGAACATGCCAATATCTACACTTTACATCATTCCTTATGTGTAAGTGTACCAAGCATGTTGGGATAAGGCTATCATTCTCATCTCCATGATGATATAGTCTTTCCCAGTAAGTCTCTCTCAATATCTGATCCTCGGATTCCAAACTATCAACTCTCTTTTCATTCCACTAGGATTCATCATGAGAGATCTTTAATTCTAGTGTATTAAACATTATACATTATTTTCCCTCTACTATATTTAATTTAATGTAGATACTTTTTTGAGCATGAGCATCTCTTTAGTGAACCCTTATTCCATGTATACATTATATGTACCCTTAAGGAATTGCAAGCAACCTTCCTTTCTAGAATAATGATTACCTAAGAATTATCCAAATTTCTTATATACCATAGTACAATCCATTCCAATTTCATTATCAATATTTTCCATGCAAAGCTTATATTTATCCCATGAAGTTCATATCAACTAATTAATGCATTACTAATGAAAGCATGAACCAAAATAAATTACCCATTTATTTAATAACATAAAAAGTTTTCATAAGCATTTCAATCAAATACATTCATTGATAAAGAGGCTCCACATAAGATTGTATAACATTTCATTTATCTTGGGAACCCTCATAGGGAATAAACCCAACCTTAGAATCATTCTCTTTATTAATTGCATAAGTTGGTTAGTTTCTTACAAAGAGTTAAATACACTCATAATGCCTTTATTTCGTGCTAGGGAAGTTCCATAATCCCTAGGATTTTACAATATGAATTATTCCTTCAAATCATAAATACAATTTGATTCCATATTTTGGAAAGAATGAGGGCATCCCAAGATACTTTCCTTATTCACATAACATCTACATACTACTCATAGTATTACAATGTATATTTATCTCTCAATCAATTTGGTTTTAAATGTAAAGTTTGTCATTCATTAACTTTGACTCTTTACAAGATCAATAAAGAGAGACCCAAAATTATTTTCCAATGGTCTCATTGTAATGGATGAGTAGAAGAAAGTAACCTTTTAGATCTTCTCCACTCATTGTCATTGCCACCAAATGAGATATTTAAAGACCTTTAATAATTATAATACAATATTCAGCATCTGGAAAGTAAGATAAAAACCACATGTCTAGTTAGAGACGTTTTTCTTATATTAAGAAAGTTCTGTCTTGAATCCCAATAAACTAATTTTAAAATAAGTATATGAGTTAAATGCCTCTCGATTGTAGAGCGGCATCAGGTAATATATTGCAACAAAATATTTTTGTTATCAATCGAAAACTCAATATTCATTTATAACTATACCTTAATTAAATTGTATTCCAAATCATTCTGGAAAGACAAAGCTCATAATAACATATTTTTGGGAAGTGTTTCCTTCTAGCACAATGTTCTAGCATGAGGTTTGATAGGACCTTCTTGCTATGGTAATGATATTTACTCAACTTCAATTGATTCTAGATGACGTCTTAGATAACACGAAGTTTCGATACACCTCAGTAATGGAATGTAATCTTAATAAAGCAAATTACCTTAGTGCAGGTTCATCCTTTGTTTAATATAAAAAGTATCTAATTATTGACTTAACTCTAGGAATACCAAATGACACTTTCAGAACAGATTAAATTCCTTAAAGTTGTGGCTATAATTTCCAATGATGTTCTCATCATTTAGTAAAATGAGGAACTTTGTTATAGTGGTGTTGGGTATATCGTAGTTTTAACTATAATGGAATAAAGTTGTGGCTATAATTTTGAATGATGTTCTCACCATTTGGTAAAATGAGGAACTTTGTTATAGTGGTGTTGGTTATATCGTAGTTTTAACTATAATGGAATAAGATTTTCGGGCTAATAACACCCCATGTACATTTTATCTTTCATTCTTCGATTTTAGGATACGTCCATGATATCGACCAAGGATAAAAATCAAACCATCATAAATGTTATTTCAAATTAGAATAATTATAATTATACCAAACTGTTATGAACCTTCTATCACCATTAAATAGTAGTAGTCTCTGCTCTAAATGTTAAACACCCAACACAGACTAGGTAGTAGTCTATGAAACACCATGGTAGCTTGACTTTGAACTTTTATCTAGAACCAGAAGATTGATGTTCCTATGAAACAACATGAGGTTTGACTTTAAACTCTCTTCCCTAAAATTCAGATTAAAACAATGAGAAAGTGTGTGCCAGTGGACATGTTTTTAAAAACAACAAACTTTTAGAACAATTATTTAAACCTTATGTAGTGGTAAACGTTCACGCATTACACGAAGCCACGTTATGTGGCACTGACCATGTTAATAAAACAAAAACCTTTAAAACCGTTTTTGTGCCCATGACCATATTAAAAAACAACGTTATGTGCCACTGACCATGTTAATAAAGCAAAAAACTTTAAAACGTTTTTGTGCCAAAGACCATGTTAAAAAACAACGTTATGTGCCAGTGACCATGTTAATAAAACAAAAACCGTTTTTGTGCCAATGACCATGTTAAAAAACGAAAAAAAACTTTTAAAACAATAATTTAAACCTTAGGTAGTGATTAACGTTCACCCACTAGTCCACTAAGCCACGTCCTTGCGTCAGAGTTATTTGTTTATATTGTCCATATCCCCGCTACACAGTGCAGAATTCGTGCCCCTGTCCATATCCTTGAGCCCCAATATTTATCACAAAGGGCGTAGTCATTGCGCTGAGCTAACCTTTTGTTATTCTTTGCTTGCCCTATTGAGATTATTGGTTTCCATGGGTTCTCTGAAATTCCATGTTAACACACAGCCAGCAATCCTGGTGGCCCCGTCACTGCCAACTCCCAGGGAGATATTGTACCTTTCCAATATTGATGATCAGGCGGGTCTGAGAATACATATTCATGTGGTCCAATTCTATGAACATAATCCCTTGAAAATGCACGAGGATCCGGCCAAAGTGATCAGAGAAGCACTAGGCGCCGGCTGGTAAGCTTGAGGTCGATTGCACAGGCGAAGGAGTGCTGTTTGTGGAAGCCGATGCAGACGTTGCCCTCCACGACTTTGGAGATCTCCAACTCCCATTTCCATGTTGGGATAAGCTGTTGCATGACGTTCCTGGGTTACAAGATATTACTGGTTCTCCTCTTCTGTTGCTTCAGGTAGCTTCTTAACCAAATAAGTTTGCAAAATATTTACAAAAGTTCATGTCTTCCATTTAAGAAATAATTTGTATTCTCCATTGTATTAAATTTAGGAAGCATTGCAAAGTAGATCATCTCTGTCTTTTTACAGGTTTGGTGCACACAGTATTAGAACTTATTTCTTTATAGACAATAAGACTGTAAACATTTTTCGTGTTTTTTAAACTTGATTGTCCCATAGATTTGTGCAGGCTAAATAATATATGAATGCTGTGGCTGAGATGGCCAAAGGGGCTGCCCGTCCTTCGGTTCCTCCACTCTGGAAAAGGGAACTCCTCCCACCTCGCTTGAAACCCACTGTCAACGTCCCACTCTACGAATACGATTAAGTGGAAGGACATACGGTTCCAGTGGCTGTGGCTGAGGATGAAATGAGAGAAAATATTTTTTCCTTGGGCCCGCAGGAGATCGCCTCGCTGAAAAGAAAAGGAGGGTCCAAGTGCACCACCTTTGAAGCGTTGTCGGCATGCCTGTGGCGTTCCAGAACGAGAGCTCTGAATATGCCTGCCGATCACGAAGTTCGGTTGATTTTCGCGTTGAACGCACGGTCGAGGATGGAGGCTCCTCTTCCGCAAGGCTATTACGGCAATGTGATAGTCGCAACATGCGCTAAAACTAAAGCGGGACTGCTGGCAAGCAAAACCTTGTCATTTGCAGTTGAACTGATAAGCAAAGCCAAAACGCTGGTAAACGACGAATACGTGCGATCTGTTATAGACCTCATGGAACTGAACGGTCATCAGCGGGGTTACACTCAAGTGGGAAGTTTTTTTGTCTCCGATCTCACCAAATTGGGGTTGGAACAAGTGGATTTCGGGTGGGGAAAGGCAGTGTATGGAGGAGCTGCAAGAGCAGCGCAAGGCGCTGTCAGTTTTATGAGTCCCTTTCGTAAAATGAGGAATGGGATCCAAGGGATTGTAGTTCCCGTCTGCCTGCCCTCCTCAGCCATGGAAAGGTTTGAGATAGAAATGAGGAAGGCCATGGAGCATTCTCCTCACTTGGTAACTTAAAAGCAATGGCTGGTAGAAGCATTAGGGTGTTTACATGAATTTCATGCCCGAATAATGGGACTCGTTTGACTTGCCCATATGTTTGTTCATATGTTGGATGGGAAGTAATGAAAACGTGTTGGCCTTCAGATGGTAGTAGGCCATTTGAGCATTTACTTAGTGTTATCTTTTGCTAACCTATAAAGGGGAAATATAATATTATAATAATATTATATTATAGGGTTATTTGTAGTTGAATTAATCCACATGGATTTGTGAAAGTTAACTTTGGACCATAGAATGGAAGAAAAGGCAAGCTGTAGTGAGTCACAAAAAGAAGTCGACCTCGTATTTTATTCATAATTTTTAAATGAATTTAAATCTCAAAAATGTCTAAAATGTTATTTTAAATTGTCAATAATAATTTTTAAAATTATTTTAAGTATAAAATATTATCATCTAATTTATAATATATATTGATGTATTTGAATTTATTGTCTTTTTAAATGTAATATTTTTTTAACGTTGGGCAATAATAAATTTGATTTCAATTAAATTTATTTACATTCAATAATTTTTTATATTTTTTAAGCACGAGGTTGTTATCTTTACAAATTTGGTTTTAATTAAATATATTCTCTAACCAAAAAAATACAAGTTAATTGTAAGGTTAACTCAATAAAACCTATCCTATATATATAGGAGAATGGTTGGTTTGTTTTTACACCAAGATTAATTCTCACTTAAGCCTATATGTGAGAGTACTTTGTAACTTGTAATTTTAAGGTATGAATGAAAAATTTAAAAATGTTCATATTTATTCCTAAAATAATGGAGTCTTTAATTGTTGTTTATTGTTAAGCATTTGAATTTTGATCCCATTTACTATAGTCGAATATATGTTCTTAACAAATCCTTACTCGATCATTGACCAGTTGGGAGTAGCATGTTGGTAGAGATGTTTCTTAGCCTTAGAGGCCATCATCGGTTCAATTCACCATTGACATATTTTGAAGTGTTTCTCAACTGGAATTAAAACTAGGGTTATGCACAATGGCGAATATTCACAAATTAGGCGAATATTAGGATTTCCAAAATTGGAAATTGGAGAATATGAGACCAATTATTTCTTAGGGTCAATTCACCACAATATATATCCAAACATAGGTATATTTATACTCGTTGGAAATCTCTTTTTGAGCTTGATCTAATGGTGGTATTTTTATGAAGTTATAAGGTGATTTAATAGGTCAAAATTTACCCCAAATATGACCTTACTTTTTAGGGCTTCAAATACCCCAAATTTTGGTGTGAAGATGATTGATTTGATTTTCTTAGGATTTACCTTGATTTTAATTAGGATTCACCATTTTTTTACAAGTACATTTCAAGTCCAACCCCTTATGCATAACCCTATTCTATCCTCATTGTACATTTAATACAATAGTACATGGCTAATTGTATAGTTTTTGGGTATGCACTTCTACCATAGATCTAGAATCAACAATACCTACAATAATAATCAAACTCCATAGATATGATAGTTATTGAGATTGCACTCTAATTCCCACACATGCATACATAGATCTAACTCAATTGATATTCATATTCTTCATGGTTGCTTTACACAACAATTATACAATACAATGCAACACACAACAATACATAAACTACAACATTTCACCATTATGCTCAACCTATGAACAACCATGAACAATAGCTTTCTCACACATGAAAAATTGCTAGACTCCTACATAAATTGAATGATAGGGCTTATAATGCCTATCTAGGTTGTTTCGATGTGGTTTCTAAGATAGTGCATCATTTACAACTACCACCCATAACTCACATCTTTAACAATTATTTAATGTTTCTAAGGTCTAATGTAATTTTTATCAAATTTTATTTCATGCACATTACATTTCATTTCATTTCACTTATTATTTATTTCTCCACATTGTACATTTAGCCAAACTCTACATTGTACAATTAGCCAAACCTTACATTGTACAATAGTCAAACCCTATATTATGGATGGTCATTTCTTCTTCTTTTGGGATGTGGATTTGTCTACCTACATCTATCCCCTCCTCTAAAGTGGTCAACATCCTTGATGACATATGAATTAACATTGGGGATAGAAGCACTGAACAACTTACTAGTATCATGTATTACACTCCTTTCACTTTTACCTATTCTAAATATCCTCTATAAATAGCATCAGTTCAAGTTTCTTTTCAAAGGACATTGTATTCCAACTGCTCCCTAGATTTTTTGCAATAAAATACATAATCAATTGCATCAACATGATCAAGATGACCATCCTGAAAAACATGATGTGTAAACCCATCAACACCTGTATTACGGATCATGTGGGTGAGAACCCCCTTACAAGATCAAGGGGTAGTTCCCCTTGAAAGGTCAAGGGGCATGAATGATGAAGCTACTAAAGCCATCATTTCCAAAGCTAAATTTTATTCTTCATTGACAATTTTTTAGCCTTTTCTCGACCCACTTAAATGACTCACTCTCAACTCCATTTTTCTCTTCTCAAGCTCTAGATGACTAAACCTTAGTCTCAAATTATCCTATCTTAACCACTAATGGATAGTCTTCTCCTTGTAAGACATTACCTTGTATGGTTCTACATAGTATGATTTTTTTTTATATGATTTTACATTGTACATTTTTACTTTGTATGAATTCACATTGTACATATTTACTTTATATGGTTTCGTGTTGTACAATTTCACCTTGTATTATTTTACATTGTATGATTTACACTTGTATGATTTCATATTGAATGGTTTCACACTGTATGATTTGATTTGAAATCATACAATCTCTATCAACTATATGATTTCATTCACTAGTTGTACAATTTGTACCAACTATACGATCACACCCATAAATTGTATGATCACACCAATAGTTGTATTATTTTTTCTAACTATATAATTTTACCCAATATTTGTATAATTTTTCTTTTGCATAATTGTAAAGTCCCTTTATTTCTTGTGCGAGCTTGATTGTATGATAGGTTGTTCTATTTGAAAAACATACTCCAATTTTATAATTGATTGTTCCTTTTGAACAACATCCTCCAATTGCACAATTGACTATTCTATTTGAATATCATATTTCAATTGTATAATTGACTATTCCACTTGAACAACATCCTCCAATTGTACAATTGATTGTTCCTTTTGAACATCTTCCAATTGTACCATTGATTGTTCCATTTGAAAGTATCATCTATTGATATCAAGTTCACTTCATCAATTTGAATCATGCTCATCAATTTCACCTCCACCTCCCTTATTTCTTGGTAAGGGCTATAACTCTTCTTTGATGCTTCAAATTTTGTATGCATCATTGGTTTATCCTGATTCATAACACCTTGATATTCACATGCAAAGTGTTCCCACAAGTGGTATTGTCAACATTGTACAATGGGTCTACCCTCATTATCATGTAATATTTTGCTTATTTTATTTCTATTATAGTTGTCACAAAATGTATAACTAGTGGTATGCTTTCTGTGTACAACCTGGATTTGGGTTGCATATACATGTGGTGATTATTTTACACTCACCAAGTCACACTCATCCTTAGAGCCAACATTCTTTTCTTTGGAGTAATTTTCTTCCTTGACTTCTTGGCTTCAACACTTGAACAAGGAACTACTCTCCTGCCCAAAATCATCACTTTCATTCTCCATGTTAGAACCACTTGAATCCTCATAGTGACTCTCATCTGCATTAACATGATGCCAACTCATTTATGATGTTTTTCCATCACTTTTCCAAATCAAGGCATAATACAAAACCTCTTAGTATGATATTGGATGGAATATCTTCATCTATGTTGGATACCCAAGAATAAGTCCATCTATGAACCACATCCTCTTCAATACCTTGGATTAGTCTTGCTCAAAATGGTCAAACAACCCACTCAATTTTGGATTGTAGAAATTAATAGACTTGTTATCAACATATTTCATTCTATAAATTGTGCATCACTATCATATATCATACTCTTATCTCACTCACAATCGTGCATTACTACTTTTAATTGCTTTAGAGTCAAACACTCTTCTTCGATATGCAATTTATCACCAATATTTCATGTAGACACCAAAACAGCACCAATCCGATTATGTGACAACAAGCGCTGATCGCATTGACACAAACAACCCCCAGGGCAGCCCCCAGAGGTTAAACAGTGGTCCTAACCACTCCCAAAAGTAGTTTGGAAGGTCAAAGGTCAATTTGGCACCTTTTTGGCACCTTGCTCTCTGCTCGTCCCACCCCGGGATGAATACAAACTGGCATTCGTCCCACCCAGGGACGAATAGCAGCATTCGCCCCAGGGTGAGGCGAATAGAAGGTTTGACTGGCAAAAAAGTCAAACCTCGGCAACTCCGCCAGTTAACTGAGGCTTCAGGCCATGCAATTGTGAGGAATAGCTTTTATTCAAGAAGAGAGACTTCAGTCATGCATGTCTTTATTTTAGAGACCTCATGCAAGGAGATTCTAAATCGGGGAACTAGCTTTTCTCTGAAAATAGGACAGTTAACTCAAGTGGCGCCCTCGCATGCGCAATTTAAACAAGGAGACCCTAAGGTCTATAAATTGGGGAGTTTTCCCACCCAAAATATGGACAGAGAAGGAGCATTTGAGCAACGAAGTGCTGCCAATTTACATACCTACTTGCGATTTGTGCTTTCACATCCTTAATCTCTCATTCAAAAGGGAGGTTATTGGGTGAGTATTGGAAACACGAATCCGGACCCAAAACCCAATTTTTGACCACAAAAATCCACAAAATTTGTCGAAAACACCCCATAAGGAGTTTTGGACCCATCCCAAGTGGATTGGTGCTGAAACAGTGTCCCAAACGGTGGGCGTCCTGCCCCCGGGCGCTCCCCAAACTGTCACAGTCCTATTCGCCCCACCCCGGGATGATTAGAAATATGTGATATATTTCTTTAGTTTTTCTTTTGCATTTTATTCTAGATATGTTAAATAGGTTACAGTTCAAATTTCATTTCATTCTGAGCAATTTTGACCAGGTTTTTGTCATTTCCCGCCTTTACTAACTTGCAGATGGCACCAAAAAAATCTGGGTGATAGAGGTAAAATTGGAGAAATATGACCTTCTGGGTCTTCCCAAAACACCCCCAATTAGCTAACCCCAAGTTTTCAGGTCATTTGGAGCTTCCGAGATAGGACATTGAAGAGGGTGCTTTCTGACAGGTTATTGCAGGTCTATTCGTCCCACCCTGGAGCGAATACAAATATGTGAGGAATTTCCTGACTATTATTTTTGCAGAGGTCTTCTGATAACATATTTATGCTACTATTAAATTTTCAGGTCAATCCGAGGTCATTTGATTATCGTTTTAATATTTTCATGCATATATTGACAGTAGGCCTTGGGAAATACATGCTTTATTCTATCTGCAGGTGCTACTAATATTTTTTGTTTCTTTGAACGTAGGTTTTTGACATCAGAAGAGCAGGAAGGAGTGAAAAATCATACACACAAGTGGTGGTGACATTTTGGTCCGCCCATATTATATGTGGGCACGCGGAAGAAGGATTGTTGTTTATAGATGCGATAAGAAACTTATTTGACGCTCCTATTCCCTAAAAAGGAAGGAGACGTATTGTAACACAACTCTGAAAAGCATATCAATAAAAAGGGCCATATTTTATATTGCTTTTATCTTGTGTCAATTCGTCTATGCTCTTTCTTTTTATGCACTTTGCAATACATAGGCTATAAGCGTTAAGTTGGGTTTTAAAAGCATCTATTTTGGCACTTTCCTTTTTGTTTCCGTATCCTCGTGCTTTCAATGGCGATCACGGTGGGACCTGTGTCCTTTGATTTTAAAGATTAAATTTCTGATTAAAGTTGCTTGTTTTGTTGCTTGCAGGTACCAAGTTTTCAAATGCTAGACTATTTCAGGCAGAAATTCAGAGACATCCGATTTAGGCAGAGAAGAGGTAGGGGTTTTAAACACCCTTTGTCAATTTTCTGTTTTCTATTTTCTGTTCTCTGATTTTTGCTTGCATAGGAGAGTTTAAATGCTTGCTTGTTTCAATTTTGCAACTTAAAAAGAACCCCACACACCACGTGGTATTTTAAACACAAGGAGTTGGTCGTAAAACCCCAACCCTTGAGCAAGACCAACGGTGGATTTCATCATCACCTTGGCTTGAGATATTGCATCCATAACCCCGATCGCGACTATTGCTAGACGTAAATCCTGATGAAAGCTGACCAAGTGTAGCTTGGGGTGATTCCCAGTGCATGAGGATAAGTCTTCTATGGTAGGTGTCATAAACAGAGCGATTCCCCTTTCGTACCGCCTATGTTCCACGTATCATCTGCTCTCACGTACCTATAGTCTCCCTCACGTAAGGGCGGGTATATAGAGAGGTTGGTATATCGGTCCGGCAATGGTATATTGAAGGGGCGACCATTTTGGGAGTCATAAGAGCCTTCATAATTGCATTTAAATGGTTTTCACAAAAAGCTTTCAAAAACAAACAACAAAACACACTAAACCAGATTTAGGGCACACTTTTAATCTTTAAAAGAGATAATCATTGCTTGTGTGTGTGTGATATTTTCTATTTAGTGTATCAAAAAAATCATAAAAAGAAAAATCAAAAAGAATCTACGCATCTTTAGGTAAACATCACCATGGTGTACACCCGTAGCCGAGCCCGATCACGGGCAGAAGCTACAGAGAGTGCACCAAGGGGGACAAGTCACCTCCGATATAGTCTTGAGGACTTGGTCATCCCGCCTTGGTGGCAGGATACACAAGTTAGTCCACATCATGCCATCACAGAACAAGACTATAGAGGCACCCCCTTGAGGGGCACACCCACTCAACATAGAGGCACCTCCTTGAGGGGTACCCCCACTCAGCAAAGATCCTTTCAAGAGGAAAACCTACATGTAGCACTCAACCTAGATAGGAGGCCCCCCTTGGAAACTCATTATGGGTGGCCTAGTGATGAAGTGCTTGAACAACATAGGGTCCACAAGGAGGAACCATATGATTTTGTTACTCCTGATTTACCCCTGATTACTGTCAGAAACACTAGACCATATCCAGAGTATCAGGCTTTCCAGACAGGGCAAGACAATTCTGCCCGCACCTTTTATGCATATAATAGAGAGTGTGAGGAAGACCATTATGTTCCTCAAGAGTGATACACAACGTGGGAACGATGCACGTCCACACCCGCTATGTATCAAGATCACTCATTGAGGCCAGAGCCTCAAGTGAATGTCGCTAACCTCGACAGAGGGAAGCAGCCCATAGGGGTCTCAGATCACCATGACCAAGAAAGACATGTAGGAGAGGCATCTAGGCCTCCTAAACAAGAGACGATGGAACAAATTGACTTGGCATTTGCCAAACTAGCCGCCCACCAAGCGCAAATCATGCGGCTCAGGCAAGACCAACAACAATTAGAACATTTGTGTCACCTTAACCAAGAGCGCATTCAACGTCAGACAGCTGAATTGCTTCACAACAATGTGCCTGAGAAGGTCCCAGCACCTCGCGCACATAAATCTGAGATGTATGAGAGGCACAACCCCTTAGTGCGAGACAGGTCTCCGTGACCTCATCAAGCACTGCCTCTAAGACCTCCTAGACCTGAGCGGGAGGCCACTCCCAGAAACTACAATGGGCACCCTCCGCGGGCACCCATCAATGTTTACAGGCCTAGGCCAGACACTCCTCAAGAAGCTTATGAGGATTATGAACAAGAAGAAGAGCGGGCTGAAATGCCCTATCAAGGCAGAAGGGGTGCTACCCAGCTACCCCTCCAAAGGCCTCAAGTTCCCCACAACCCACAACGGGAGCAAACCAAGGAGGAGGAGATCAAGTCCTCCGATGCATACAAAGCATTGTTAGAGCGCTTAGAGACTATGGAGCTCAAGACTTCTGGGCCCCAAAAGCCTACTTTATGCCAACTCCATAGTCATCCTGTGCATCCGTCAGTGTCGACACCTCCATACCCCAAACACTTTAAGCTGCCCCAGTTGGCACTCTTTAGAGGGGAGGAAGATGCCCAAGAGCATGTGACTCGATTCCTGAGCCAATGCTTTGGCATTCAGGACAACGATGCTTTGCTATTAAGAACATTTATAACCACATTCGTAGGCCCTACCTCGGATTGGTTTACTCAATTACCAAAGCATAGCATCTGTAACTTGGATCAGCTAGTGGACGCGTTCCTAGAACGTTTCACCTTCAACACAAAGAAAAAGGCATCACTAAGCGATCTAGCTAGCCTCAAGCAGTATGAGGAGGAATCTATGGTGGCATATGGGAACCGATGGAGGACGTTGCTTTCAAAGCTACCCTACCTCCCTCCTATGTCTGACTTAACCCAAATGTTCGCAAAGAGCTGTTTGTGATCGATCTCTATGCTATTGCAATGCAACCAATATGCCACTTTAGAAGAAGCACTGGCGCAAGCCAGAATCATCGAAGAGATCAAGATACAGGATGGTAAAATTGCCAAGCCTAAGAAAAAAGAATGGAACAAGAGCACTAAAATAGGGACTACGCAACAAAACCCATCGTGGTCAATCAAGTTGCTATCAATGCCCCTAAGCCTACCCAAGCAACACAGCCTCCAAAGGCTAACTATCAGGCGGTGCCTCCAAACAATTATGATAGAGAAAACCAAAAGCAGGAACAAAATCAGCAGCGTCACCCTAGGCGACAATTTACACCTTATACAGAGTCCAGGGACTCCTTGTTTGACCGTTTGTCAATGGCAAACTTGATTAATCTGCCAGAGATTCAAACGATAGATCCTAATGCGCCAAAGCCTAAGGGGTACAGAGAGGACTTGTACTGTAGGTTCCATAGATGAAAGGGACATGACCTTAACGCCTGTTGGAAGTTCAAAGGTTTGGTGCAAGACCTCATTGACAATAATACATTGGTAGTGGATAACCCCATAGCGCCCAACAACCAACAAATGGGCATTTTTAGAGACCCTTTGCCCGCACATGATGCACAAGCAAAACCTCTTCACGTCAATGAGGTGCAACAGAATTGCCCCATGGAGGGGTATGTAGGGATGATAAGCATAGTGACAAGGAACAAGAGATACCCAGGAGCTGCCCCTGCGATAGCCACAAGAGAAGTTCCATCAACGTCACAACCTCAACCGAACCCTACACAGCTTCCCCCACCTAGACCAATGGCCACGATTCGAACTAGACTTACTCAAAGTCTAAGGACCACGTCGGCTAGGCTCTCCATATATGAGCTTATTCAACAATCAGAGCCCCATCGGGAGGCTCTCATGGAGATATTAAAGGCAATTGAGCTGCATCCCCATGAAGCAAATTCTTTCAACAACTTCGTGGGCCATGTGAAACAATGTACGGAACCAGTCATCACCTTTAGAGAAGATGAATTAAAATCGATGGTTGGTGATGTGGTGGATCCACCCCTGCACGTTATTGCATGGGTCAATGGGATTCCATATAAGCGGGTGTTGGTAGACACTGGTTCATCCAGTAACATTATTACAACCGCCGCATTAAAACATTTGAAGTTGTCGGCCTCTCACATCGTACCTTCCACTTATACTCTTCGAGCATTCAATGATGCGATATGCTCGATAGTTGGCACAATTGTCCTACCCATCCAAGTGGGACAAAAGACCATTCATACATTGTGCCACATATTAGAAGGTGAGATGGCTTACAATATCTTGTTGGGGCGACCTTGGATCCGGGACATGAAGTGTGTCCCTTCAATTGCTCATCAATGCTTGAAGTATACATTTGAAGGATAGGTACATGTAGTCCCCATAGATTTAGAGCCTTTCAAATACTGCAATTCAGTGCAACTAATGCCGCAGTCGACCCTTCCATCAACGCATTTGGATTTTTAGTTAAATCCATCTAAAAAGGGTCCGATTACGTAGGAATCTCCATTACCAAGGCAATCAAATTCCTAGGCGGGTCCATCTTCTTCATCTGGTCCTCCCACAACGATGCCACCTACGGTGGCCACACCAAAGGACAAGGGAAAGAAGCCCCTGGAAGAGGAACCACCCTTAGTCTCCAACATCTCGACAGAAGAGAAGCCTAGTAGAATGGAAGTCGAGACGCCTAGTTCACCCCACATGGAGTGGACTCAGGGAGAACTTCCATTCGCTCCCCCTCAAATGCCAACAATCATAGTTGAGATGGCCAACACAGGATTGGGGGAGTATCTAGTGCAAAACATTATAGCAATGCCTACACTTGAGTCCATGCAAGACATGGGGAGACCTAGACTCCCCATAGGCTCTGTGGTTCCTCTAGGCTACCCACCTAATCAGACAAACTTTATTTATGGGGGCCTGGATAATGGCGTTGAACCTTCCCTACAAGAAGAGGAAGATGAAGAGCCCTTTGTTGAGGATGTCAATTATCTGTCTAACCCAGACTTCGCATTGAGATATCTTAGCCAATGCAATTGGCATGGATATGGGTTGGGTAGGTATGAACAAGGAGTGCATGTTTTGTGCCAACCAAGATACCAAATGCCTTATGACAAGTCAGGAGTAGGGTTTAATCACCCTTTGCCCCTAGACATCTTGGTCGAAAACATGCAAGGCCTAGGGATAGGCAACAAGGATGGGTTGGCATTAGATCCATATGCCAATCCAAATACAACTTATACATTGGGGGATTATTTCCCATTACAAACAAACAACCTTGTTGACCTCAACAACCCTTTCCCTTCGGTCGCAACGGGAGACAATTCAAGGACTCACCTCCACGAAGGGTATGGACAAGACCAAGAAGGGTCTTCGGATGATGAGTTAGATTACGAGGTAGCACCTTGGGATCCTCTTGAGTCAGGAAGCAATCATTCCCACATGCATCCCATGGATGATTATCAAGAAAGCTTCCTGACCATGTTCCCATTGGATGATCCAATTGAGCATATGCCACCTCAAGAAAATTAGGTCCCCCTAGAGAGCGGAACAACCTCGATGGGACCACATTAATTTGCTCGAACAAGATGAGCTCCATCTATCGCAAATCATTGTTGTAGCAAACGAAGGCCTTTGGATCTCGCGAGTGATTACGAAGATGAAACCGAGATGGCCTATCTCAACCACATGCGACAAATGCAACAACAATATCCCTTAGGCATAGATGACATGTTTGAACACTTACACATAGGGCCAAGACATAGGTGGCACCTCAACCCAGCATAGTTATAGCAATTACTGCACCCGCCACTCCAGGTACACAGAGAGCATCTTCCGCCTGGAGACCCTATCGAACCATCAGTGCCTAGGGCAGATCCTATCCTCTTATACGCACATAGGGCTGATCCATTTGTGCCTAGTGCCTACAGAGCCAGATCCAAAGCACCAAGAACATCCAAAATGTCATAGTCATCACACCTACGGTAATGGAGGTTACAATCATTTCATCAACATGATCTCCATTGACTTGACCGCCCCCATCCATGATCCAGCCGACCCAACACGGTCATTGCATCTAGACATAGAGGCTATAGATTGGGATCGCGTTGACACACCACCATCCCCATCAGAGTACTGGCCTTGCGGTGGGATGTTTCATTTCACTCCAGGACAGACTCAGGATGTCTTCCATGCTGAAGAGGAACCTGACGTTCCTAACGATGATCTTAATTCAGCAAACGATATCCATCTGATCCCAACTCCACACCAGTTGGAGGACGGATCCCACATGTCGGTCGAGGCAACGACTGACGTAGACATCGGCATAGATCCAATGAATCCATGGATTCTCAAGCTGGGGGTAAGTCTCTCCCCCGAAGAGCAAGCCGATTACATTGCCCTTCTCAAGGAGAAGAAGGAGGTTTTTGCATGGTCATACAAAGACATGTCGGGGCTAGACCCATAGCTAGTCATGCATAATTTAACGCTTGATCCGACAATCAAGCCAGTAAAGCAAAAACTACGCAAGATGCACCCAACAGTGGCCTTAATGGTCAAAGATGAATTGCAAAAGTTGTTGGATGCATAGTTTGTCATCTGCGTGGATTATCCACCATGGTTGTCTAACATGGTACCCATCAAGAAGCCCGACGGGAGGATTCGCATATGCACCAATTTTTGAGATCTAAACAAAGCGAGTCCTAAGGATGATTTTCCCTTGCCTAGCATCGATGCATTGGTAGATGCTACAATGGGCCATGAAATGCTTTCCCTCATGGATGGTTTCTCAGGATACAATCAGATTCGTATCAATCCCGAGGACCAACTAAAAATGGCATTCACAATGCCTTGGGGGACATTTTGTTATAAGGTCATGCCTTTTGGCCTTAAAAATGTTGGCGCCACCTACCAACGTGCCATGACGTACATCTTCCATGATTACATGCACAAAACTTTGGAAGATTACATGGATGATTTGTTGGCCAAATCTCTTTTGCGCCCCAATCATCTCGATGACTTACGCAAGATCCTTGATCGCCTCATTGAGCATAAAGTCAGACTAAACCCCAAGAAGTGCGTCTTTGGCATCACATCTGGAAAGCTCTTGGGTTTCATAGTCTCCAAATGAGGAATCGAGGTGGATCCCAACAAAGTCAAGGCAATCCTTGAAATGCTTCCCCCAACTACCATCAAGCAGCTCAGAAGTCTACAGGGAAAGGTTGCGTCGATCAAACGCTTCATAGCGCAGTTATCTGACAAGTGCCGACCCATGAATAAATTATTGCACAAGGGGGTAGCCTTCCATTGGGATGACGAGTGCCAGTCAGCCTTTGATGACATTAAATAGTACTTGGCTTCACCGCCAGTATTGGCACCACCTAGACCAGGAGTGTCGTTCTACTTATACATCTCAGCTACTGAGGTGGCACTGGGTGCCATGCTGTCCCAACATAATGAATTGCACAAAGAACAGGCTACTTACTATCTTAGCCGCACCCTGGTCAGTTATGAACTTAACTATGCATACGTCGAGAAGCTCTGCTTGGCAGTGGTGTTTGCTACCAAGAAGCTATGCCATTACATGCTGAGCAACAAGACGTATGTTGTGTCTAAGGAGAATCCATTGTGATACATGATGAGTCATACTTATCATAGTAGCCGCACGACGAAATGGATCATGTTGTTGATGGAGTTTGACATAGAATTCATTGGATAGAAATCCATAAAAGGTCAAGTCATCGCCGATCAACTGGCAGAGGCTCCTCTTGAAGATGATCAGCCTCTGACCTTCGAACTACCTGATGATGGGGTCTTCCATGTTTTAGAATCGCCAGATTCTGATGAGCCTGAGTCACAGGCTGACATAACCCTATTCTTCGATGGTTCTAAATGTGAGCAAGGAGGTGGTGCGAGAATTGTATTCTTCACTCCACAAGGGGCTCCAATGCCTCTGTCATTTAAATTAGACTTCCCGTGCACCAATAACAATGCAGAATACGAAGCCTTGCTCATAGGTCTTCAGACAGCAGTCACCATGAACATTAAATGATTGAACATCTTTGGTGATTCGTTGTTAATTGTCAATCAAGTTAAGGGGATATTCCAATGTAAATGCCCAATTTTGTAGGCCTATAAAGCCCTTGTGGACAAATTTCTGGCACAACTTGAATGGTATGACATCGAGGCACTCCCTCGATCATCGAATCATTTTGTGGATACTATGGCCTCCTTGGGGTCACTAATCCCGCAAGACCCTTTCGATGAGATGACAACTATTCAGGTCAAGACATTATCGCAACCCGCGATGGAGCGTGCAAGCTCTGACCTCATGCCAGGAATCCACTTGATCCAGATTGAACCATCTCCGGATAGGTTCTCTCGAATCCAAGATTGTTTGACTCAAGCCAACTAGGGGTCCTTGTTCTCCCCTACCCCTCTTAATAGCAACACAACGCTATTTTTACAAGTTCTTTCCCACTCAACTTTTGCTCGAGATGAACTTCAAGAGGGATTGGTTATTCATACCATCGAGGTTTCTGATCAGCAAGATTGGTACACACCCCTAAGGGATTACCTCAAGCTAGGTACTCTCCCACTTGGATTGACACAAGCCATGAAAAGATCATTCAAACAGAAAGCGGCAAAACATGTCTTGCTAGGAGACATTTTGTATCATCGGAGCTATGAAGGAATCCTCCTCCATTGCTTGGACCAATAGGAGTCCGCTTGGGCGATCACCCAAGCCCACGATGGTACATGTGGTGGCCACTTCAATGGTATGGCCATCGCAAAGCGCATTCTCCGCATGGGTTATTATTGGCCATCTTTAGAGCGAGATTGTTGCGCATATGTGAAGAAGTGCGTGAAGTGTCAACATCATGCCAATTTGACACATGTACCTTCTCAGGCCTTGCAACCGATCCAATCGGCTTGGCCTTTTTCATAGTGGGGCTTTGATCTAATCGAAAAGATCTCCCCTACATCATCGGGTCATCACACATTTATCATAACGGCCACAGAGTATTTTACCAAGTGGGTGGAAGCAATTTCGTTAACCTCTATGACTGGACCCCGCATTGTGGAGTTTATTTTGCATAACATCATATGTCATTTTGGTATTCCATCCAAGATCCTCTCGGATAATGGGACGCCCTTCAAGAACAAATACGTGCATGCTTTGACCACAAAGTACAAAATTCAGCATAATTTTTCAACACCCTATTATCCGTAGGCAAATGGGCAAGCAGAGGCGTCCAATAAAATGCTAGTCGCCATCCTCAAAAATACTATCACAGATAATCATAAGGATTGGCACATTCAGATCCCGCTTGCCCTATGGGCTTATCGCACTAGCATTCGGACGCCCACTGGGGCAACTCCATTTTTGCTGGTGTATGGCTCCGAGGCTGTCATGCCTCTTGAGTTGGAAATCCCTTCGCTACGCATATCAATGCAAGAGTTCATCGATGATGACACTGCATGGCAGGCCCGGTTAGATCAACTCACGTTGCTTGATGAACGACGCGTCAATGCTCTCGAGCATTTGCGTATCTATCAAGAGCGACTTAAGAGAGCATATAACATGAAGGTTCACCTAAGGGATTTTTAGGTTGGAGATTTGGTCTTAAAAGAGAACCAGCAGAATTCTAATTTGTCGTCCCATCTTCGAGACAAGTTCATGGCAAACTGGTTAGGTCCTTATGTGATTGATAGTAAGATAGGACCTAGAACATACCAACTCACCTCTCTTGAAGGAATCAAGGAGCTAGAACCCTTGAACATCAGTCATTTGAGGCCATTCTACATTTAGAGAGCCATAGTCCACACAAAAGCTCCAAGGATTTCCACAATCGCTTGGTCAATCCCAAAATCCCAAAGTTTAATTAAACTCTTGGTCAAACCAAAAGCTCCAAGGATTTCCACAATCGCTTGGTCAATCCCAAAATGCCCCAAAGGTGTCTATAAACCCTTTGGTCAAACCAAAAGCTCCAAGGATTCCCTTAATCACTTGGTCAACCTAAAATGCCCCAAAGGTATCCATAAACCCTTTGGTCAAACCAAAAGCTCCAAGGGTTACCATAACCGCTTGGTCAACACAAATATTCAAAAACCAACAAAAACAATAAAAATCATCAAAAATAAAAAAAAACAAATTTCATGCATACTCTTAAATATCAAAATACAAAAAAAATAGGTTGCATTAGGCATCACCTCCATACATTGCATATTCGCTAGGTCATACAAGTCAAAAGCACCATAGACTGTAATTGCTCGGCAATTTTCTCATTTTTCACATAAAATCAATTTTATCAACGCATACATCCCGCATCACACCATCCCCATTTTTAGCAAAGTCAGTTGTCTCCTAATGTATTTAGGGTTTTCGTCATTCAGCTGTCTTTAACTTTCTAGCCAAAAATTGTACAAAGTCAAACAGATTTTACACAGGAAAGTTTTACTTGGGTCACGCCTCGTTATGTAATATCCCTACACAAATTAAAACACATAAAATAATTCCTAAGTTGTGTGAACGTAAGATGAAAACTACAAAGCAGTCTAGAGTACCATAGGTGAAAGATTAGCCTGTTCATCCCCCTGTGCGAATGGTTCAAGAATGCTGAGAATTGACAAAAGGACAAGCTCTTCCCCATCCATTCCTTCTAATCAACAGTGGTTTTCACCACTAACAAAAATTCAAAAATCACCATTGGTTCCTAAGGTTGTAAGGATTCGTACTACACGTCCCTGCCAAGGATGGGTAGTCATCCCCAAGGCATAAAAGGATCAATGACCATTCAAAAACACCATCATCACAATCACCTTTGGTCTCTCAAGTCGTAAGGATTCGTACTACACGTCCCTGCCAAGGATGGGTAGTCATCCCCAAGGCCTAAAATATCAATACCCTTACTTCATAATCTCCATACTACCCTTTGGTTCCCAAAGTCGTAAGGATTCATACTACACGTCCCTACCAAGGATGGGTAGTCATCCCCAAGGCCTAAAAGGATCAATGTTATTCACCAGTAACAAACATACCAACTTAACCTTACAAAGCTCAAAAGCCAAATCAAATAACAGTGGTTATCACTACTATTTAACATCCTTGCTCAAAAAAAAAAAAAAAGAACAAAATAAATAGTGATTTTTCATCACTTTGTATACGAGCAAATATCCTAAACCATTGAGCCAATAAAAATCCTGAACTTGAATCCCTGGAATTCTCAGTATTCGAAAACCATCTAGGTGATCCTCATTACAAGTTTGGTGGACAACCTACCTGGCAATGGTGGTATCCTACCCGCATGACGATATGTCTATCACATTAGCTTTGCATGTGAGCAGACCAATGTTTGCATGTGGATGAGCTAGCTTATGGTACCTTAGATTGTCCCATGGATTAATCTTGCTAAATACAACAATGGAGTTAGTGGAGCTAGTTAGGTGATCCTCAGTACAGGTTTGGTTGATAGCCTATTTGGCACTGGCGGTATCCTGACAAATACCACATAAACGAACTCAATTGCACACACAGGGATGTGAAATAACTTGGTTAACCTCCAAGTCAGATTTATACCTTGTTCAAAAGTCTTGCGAGATAAATGTACAGTCTTGGCTAGTTAGTTAAAATATCTGAATCTCAGAAAAGCTTAACTACATTTTAAAAACAACTGGTCCATTTCATTCCATACATCACCATCAAAAAAAATGCAAAATACAAAAACACAGTTGTCACATGCAACGTCATTCCACAAAGTCATCCCATAAGTACAACAAGCCAGTAAATCTTGTACAATCTATGGTGCCATCGACAAGTTATCAACCAAATCATTTCATTCATTCCATATGCATACATCATATAATTAGCAACATCGCAATCATAATCCCACATGCATCCATCATTATAAATCAATGTGCATAAACAGACAGACACACCATGAAAAGTTTATAAAAACCAAAAAAGAATCATCTATATATATATCATCAAAAATGCCCATAGGCTACAATGAACCGGTCCTCTGACCCCGCCACAAAAACAAAAAGCTCAAAAACCCCCAAGCCTAGGGCGTCGGCCACCATGATCACGCAGGATCGGTGCGACGGGAACTACCCCCCATGGTGTGGGTCCTATGGGACCTCTCAGGGCGACTGTTGCTCGCCCCTGCATCATGCCTACTAGTGCCCCCCTCATCTAGCCGCCTGCGATGAGACGATGCTGACTGCTCAGTATCGTTGTCTCTCATCCGACGTGAAGAGCCACCTCCAGGAGGCTCAGGTAACCGCCCACCAAGGCGGATGATCTCTCCCTCCATATCCATTCCGATGTCGATGCCAATCCTCCCTCCTCCTCTACCTCCTATCCCACTCTACCTCCCACCGATGGTAGTAAGCTACTACGTCATCGCGTTATGCTAGCTGCATCCATAGGAGATCCCTCTCTCGTGCAGCATCGGTATCCCCCTCCTACCGATGGGACGTAGCCCATGCATTCTCCCGCTCCGCCAGCTGAGTCCATAGGAGATCTCTCTCCTGCAAAGCCTCTCCTAGCTCCCCATATCGCCTCCATAGTAGCCCCATCAATCATGCATTCTCAGTGTGCAACCCTACCTCCATGTCCTCCGACACTACCTAAGGCCTCGACGAATCTGGGACAGCAGCCTGCTCCGCTCCCACTACTTCGAGACGTCCTACATTTTTGGCTGGTCCGAAACCCCATAATCCCCACCCACATCCTCAACCTCCACCATCTTCGCATCATCCAACGGAGCACCCCAACCCTCATCTGGTGCCTCTGCACCCTCATCCCCTACTGCTGCCGCCTTCGCCCCGCCTAGAGGCCCCTCGCCTCGCCACCATCGCAAGGTCCACCACTGCTCATACTCGATAGTAACTCCGACGTCATCCACATCTGGGATGTCAATAGCCATATCTGAATCCTCGCCAAGTGGTGCAACGACTGGCCGGTCCAGAGTCCTCTCATCCCCCCGACGTCGATAGACCATGGGCTCACCAGGCATCCCCTGGCGCACCCCAAACTATCATGTAACCCGGCCATATGGGAACAACTCCTGCTCAGTCCCATGCCTCCCAATCAGCCATCGCTCCCTCCGTACCCATCGGAAGCCACTCTCCAGCCTCAGGCCAGGCTGGACAGTCCCGATAGGGGTGCCAGAACACCTCCCTGGAGTAAGCCGAGCGAAGGCATCGGCATAGTGCCCTACTGCACCTGCCCATCGTCGACTCTGACCCTGCTCCTTCGACCTCCACCATAGTACCCCATATCCAATCTCCCGATCTGCCATCTCTCCCGAGTCATCCAAGGCAGCCCCATCGGCCTCTCCACTACTATGTGCTGCCAAGCCCAACACTGCAACAAGTAGCTACAACTAATCCCCTTTCACTTTCGATAGCGGACCTCGTACAACTCATCATAAAGCTATGCCAGCAGAGTCTATCCCCATCTCATGATCATCGATGCATCTGTAGGACACTCCACCAGCCTGAACACCACCTCCAGCAGGTTCCACGGGAACCTCGTGCCCGAAGAGTCGAGGAGCAGCATGTTGGAAATGAGGCCCATGAGTAATGCGTGCCTCATTCCCAACACCCCCTTCTCTAGCCACCATCGAACCAGTATGCCACCAATATGACAGTCGATCTCTGCCCTCTCCACTGGGCTCTCCACACCCAACTCCTCCCCATGCCCGAAACAGCGTATCAGTACTGTTGTCCTCCGATCCCACGGCATCGTCCGGATCGGCAGTCCATCTATTGGAATCCGAAGAATCCGATAGACATCCTCCAAGGTCACCATCATCTCCCCTATTGGGAGATGGAAGGTGTTGGTCCGGGGATCCCACAGATTGATCAGGGCCATCAGATAGGCCCGATCCCCGACCACCGGCTCCAGCCGAGTCACCTGCTTGAGCCCAAGGGCGTCAAGCCAATCCCAGTCAGCCAAAGTCAGCGTTGCACGTGCTTCAGTGAACACAGTAGGCACCCGGTACCGGCTCTTCACAACCTGCAAAAGAAAACAACATAAAAACATTAAAACAATGAAAAAAAAAATCATTTGTCAGTTTTAGGGTTTTAAATTTAACTGATAAATTAACAAAAACAACAACATTCAAAAACATAATTTTTTAGATCTAGGGTTTTTAATTCTAACTGATAAATTAAACACAAAAAAATTACAAAACAAAACCTAATTTGTCAGACCTAGGATTTTTAACTCTAACTGATAAATTAAAAAAAAAAAATCATTGGTCAGTTCTAGGGTTTTTAACTCTAACTGCAAAACAAACAAAAATAGTCACAACAATAATTTTTCAGACCTAGGGTTTTTACCTTTAAACTGGCAAATTAACAACCACAAAAACAACAGTTAACTAGGGTTAGCTACGTTCGCTTAGTTTTACCCTACGTTTTTAACCTAAGTTCTGATCTTGGTTCAATTCAGGTTCAACGACATTTTAAGTTGTGTTCTAAACTAAGTTTCTAGCTCAGTTTTCAACTAAAATTTTGATCTATGTTTAACTAGGGTTAAATTAAGTTTTCTACTAAGTGTTCATAGACTAGGGTTTCCTTTTTACAATTTGAAAAACCAGATAAACAAAAACACAAGAAATAAACAACTTGCGGTTTTCCAACTGCGACACAAACTAACAAAGAGGACGGGCACTCACTGGTATCGCTTCGGCTCCACCGCTCGATCCGTGTGTGAACTCATGGTCACAAGAATAGTTTAGCAGTGCTTCGCTTCGCAGAATTGACCTCCTCCTCCTCAGAGCTCCAAATCGCCAAGAAAAACAAGTGCAAATGAGCCCAAAACTTAGTTTTGGCCTTTAAAAAGGCTTTTTGAGCCTGTATTCATTCCCCCTAGGATGAGCACTCTGGTTAGCACTCGTCCCTCCCTGGGAAGAATACTAAATAGGAATTCGTCCCACCCTGGGATGAATACAGAGCAAAAATTTCAAAAATAGCAAAAACTGCACAAAAATGCATCAAAACAAGCAATAAAACTGTCCAATCAGAGTGCTTTTGCACTTGATATTCTGGGCATGCAAAATAGATGTCGGGGTCACAAATCCTCACTATCCTACTCCCTAAGAAGGCTACTATAGCCGGACCGCTCCCCGGGAAGACGGATTTTCGAGAATTTCATCCCCAAACGGCGTCACCAAAAAGGGTCAAAACCCAACCAAAAATAGCAATAACATTGTCGAACGAAGGCGCATTTGCGCCTGACATTCTTGGCATCCAAAATAGACATTGGGGTCACAAATTGTCACTATCCTACTCCCTAAGAAGGCTACCATAGCCGGACCGCTCCACGGGAAGACGGATTTTTGCCAATTTTAGCTCCAAAATGCGTCACAAAAAGGGTTCAAACCCACCAAAAATAGGTCAGAATGTTCGGAAACTGCTTTCGTATTTAATGGTAAACAACTGAAGGCACCCTTACCTAAGTCATCTTGGGTCAAGTGACTCGTCGCTTTTCTCATGTTGGTCATTCCCTCATCGATTCGTCGCTTGAGGGGGTAGTCACACTTAGTCGCCAATCAACAACAACATACCCAATCCTGGAAATGACACGCATTCAAAGGATCATTGCAAAAGACAATCATGCTCCTGCTTGGGGCAGCAAACAAGCAACAATCACAAGCTGATCAAACACTTGGCATTCATGAATCATGAACTCAAGGTTCCCACAGACAAAAGGTTGCGCCCTTTGCCTATTCATGACTGATCAATGTCCAAGCTCAAGTAACACCTCACCGAAAAAGGTTAACACTTGAATTAAGTTCCTTAGCTCGTCCGAAGCAAGGATTCTAGAATGCGTGCCCTTTCCATACTTGGGGCATCAAGAGTTGGTTAGGTTACTGAGAAACCCTAATCATTAGTGCTTTGGTTATTTATTTTTGCTCGACGTTGCGCCTTGCACAATGCTTCCCAAAAAGGGGCATCTGTAGACACCAAAACAACACCAATCCGATTATGTGACAACAAGCGCTGATCGCATTGACACAAACAGCCCCCAGGGCAGCCCCTAGAGGTTAAACAGTGGTCCTAACCACTCCCAAAAGTAGTTTGGAAGGTCAAAGGTCAATTTGGCACCTTTTTGGCACCTTGCTCTCTGCTCGTCCCACCCCGGGATGAATACAAACTGGCATTCGTCCCACCCAGGGACGAATAGCAGCATTCGCCCTAGGGTGAGGCGAATAGAAGGTTTGACTGGCAAAAAAAGTCAAACCTCGGCAACTCCGCCAGTTAACTGAGGCTTCAGGCCATGCAATTGTGAGGAATAGCTTTTATTCAAGAAGAGAGACTTCAGTCATGCATGTCTTTATTTTAGAGACCTCATGCAAGGAGATTCTAAATCAGGGAACTAGCTTTTCTCTGAAAATAGGACAGTTAACTCAAGTGGCGCCCTCGCATGCGCAATTTAAACAAGGAGACCCTAAGGTCTATAAATTGGGGAGTTTTCCCACCCAAAATAGATACAGAGAAGGAGCATTTGAGCAATGAAGTGCTGCCAATTTACATACCTACTTGCGATTTGTGCTTTCACATCCTTAATCTCTCATTCGAAAGGGAGGTTATTGGGTGAGTATTGGAAACACGAATCCGGACCCAAAACCCAATTTTTGACCATAACAACTCACAAAATTTGTCGAAAACACCCCATAAAGAGTTTTGGACCCATCCCAAGTGGATTGGTGCTGAAACAGTGTCCCAAACGGTGGGCGTCCTGCCCCGGGCGCTCCCCAAACTGTCACAGTCCTATTCGCCCCACCCCGGGATGATTAGAAATCTGTGATATATTTCTTTAGTTTTTCTTTTGCATTTTATTCTAGATATGTTAAATAGGTTACAGTTCAAATTTCATTTCATTATGAGCAATTTTGACCAGGTTTTTGTCATTTCTCGCCTTTACTAACTTGCAGATGGCACCAGAAAAATCTGGGTGATAGAGGTAAAATTGGAGAAATCTGACCTTCTGGGTCTTCCCAAAACACCCCCAATTAGCTAACCCCAAGTTTGCAGGTCATTTGGAGCTTCCGGGATAGGACATTGAAGAGGGTGCTTTCTGACAGGTTATTGCAGGTCTATTCGTCCCACCCTGGAGCGAATACAAATCTGTGAGGAATTTCCAGACTGTTCTTTTTGCAGAGGTCTTCTGATAACATATTTATGCTACTATTAAATTTTTAGGTCAATCCGAGGTCATTTGATTATCGTTTTAATATTTTCATGCATATACTGACAGTAGGCCTTGGGAAATACATGCTTTATTCTATCTGCAGGTGCTACTAATATTTTCTGTTTCTTTGAACATAGGTTTTTGACATCAGAAGAGCAGGAAGGAGTGAAAAATCATACACACAAGTGGCGGTGACGTTTTGGTCCGCCCATCTTATATGTGGGCACGCGGAAGAAGGATTGTTGTTTATAGATGCGATAAGAAACTTATTTGACGCTCCTATTCCCTAAAAAGGAAGGAGACGTATTGTAACACAACTCTGAAAAGCATATCAATAAAAAGGGCCATATTTTATATTGCTTTTATCTTGTGTCAATTCGTCTATGCTCTTTCTTTTTATGCACTTTGCAATACATAGGCTATAAGCGTTAAGTTTGATTTTAAAAGCATCCATTTTGGCACTTTCCTTTTTGTTTCCGTATCCTCGTGCTTTCATTTCCCATCAACTTTGGTTGAACCTGGCTTGTACAATTTATCATCCCATTTTATAGTTACATGCACTTGTATGATTTAACTGGAAATCATATATTTTATGTTACAATTGTACAATTGTAATGGCAATTATACAATTTTCATTGCCACTGTATGATTTGCCTAGTAATCGTACAATTTTCCCTCTAGCTATAAGATTTTCTCTAGTAATCATACGGTTATTCCTTTGACTGTATGATTTATCCAATAATTGTATAGTTCTCCCCCTAGCTATATATTTTTCTCTAGCAATCAGACAATTCTTCCTTTGATTTTACTATTTCCTCCAATAATCGTACGATTCTTGCCAAACTAATCTATTTTACCAATAATCATACACTTTTTGTTTTTTCTTATATGGTTGTGCAATTCTTTCCTCCAATTGTATGGCTACGATGCACACTAATTGAACAACCTTGTAATGCTTTTAAATGGCAATCATTTGTATGGTTATCAATTGTACAACTATACAAACCCTCTACAATTTGCCTTTCACCTCCCTTTTGCACATCAACCATACACATCTTATTGTACGGTTTGTTATCAGCATAAAAAAAGCATCTTCTTCATATGTGTCATTGGTTGTGTTAGAATATATTCCATTATTTGGTATTCATACCAAGTTTTATGTAAGTTAGATCAAGTGTCGTTTGAGGAAGACCAAGAGTCATTTAAAAACCTATATAATGGACTCTTAGTTCCATTATTCATTGTACAATTTCATTCATGTAATATGAAGATATACTTATTCTTCTTCTATATAGCTCATTTACTTTCTCATATTCTTCTTATTTATATTTCTTGAGCAGGAAGAATAGTACAAAAACCATTAATGGTCTCAGAGCTATGGGGGGGACTGAAGAAAGGTTGAGGAAAGCTTAAGGGAGAATATTGCAAGGAGGAGAAACTCCTGAAAGAAGAATTTAGGACAATTATGGCCATTTGAAAACAAGCCCAAAAACGAAGAGTATTATTAAGAAGAAGGCCACGAGTAGGTCAAGGTCAAAGTCAAAATTCTACAAGGAGAGTTAAAGTCACCAAATTATATTTTTAGGCAGCAAGTTAAAAGGGTTTTAATGTTGCAAATTGGTGAGCTAAAAGAGTTGTGATTTAATCTAACAAAGAGAAACATTTTTGTTGAATCTAATCACCAAGAAATCCATCATTTATGATTGATAAAGGTAAACAAATTAGGTGCAAAAGTATTATTATTTTAACTTTAGTTATTTGGTTCATTATTAAGATTCATTAAGAACCCCATTAAGGTTTAAAGTTGCAATAAAAATGTTTCAAATTTAAAGTCTTTAAGATAGTTCATAAGTTAATTTCTACAAGTTTCAAACCTACATATATGAAATAGGAGTTAGATATATTTCAAAAGAAAGAAAATATCAACTTCATATTATCTATTGGAAGTAAATAAGATATTATTCTTAAGTGAAATTTGCATATATTATAGTGCATATTTTAAGGTAATTTAATGAGTTCAATTAAAGGAGAAATAAGGAGTTATTAATAGTGCATTATACTAGTTATTCTTAAAGGTTTTTTAAAGTTCATTAAGTATTTATCAGAGGAAGATTAAGTGAAAAAATCAAAGTAGAAGTGAAGCACCAAAAGACACTATTTAGGGTAGGAAATCTATAACATATTGTGGCAAGGAGAAGCCACCAAAAGGAGTAAGATAACCTCCAAATATTGGAGAAGGAAGTCACCATATCAAGTCAATAAAAAAACTTCAAAAGAAGACTTAAAGGTCTCAAAGTACAAGGTGCAAGTTAAGGAATAAAAGGAAGATAAAATATAGCACATATTTTAGACATCAAGTAGTGATATTACAAAGCTTAAGAAGAATATTCAGCACATAGAAGATAGATCCATATAAGGGCTCAATATCCATCCATTTGAGGTTCTAAATACACTCAATATAATACCAAAGACACCAGATTTAGTGTCTATCGTAGTGCAAAAAAATAAAAACCTGTATTATTGAAGGAGTCTATGTAAGATAGCATAATTACAAGGGTTACATGCAAGTGAGAAGAAAAATAGCACACGGTTTACATAGCACAAGTGATAAAATAAGGTGCAAAGGAGTATACCATACCTAAGTAAACATAGAGAGAAGCTTGGACAAACTACCCTCGTTAAAGCTAGCTTTAAACCACCATAGGAAGCACCACTACCATTAAGGAAGAACCACAATCATCAAGTAAGATCTACCATACGTTGAGATGCAAGAAACCACGTTGGAATAAGAGTTGAAATAACTTGCAAAGGAGTTGAGGTGATAAGATACATTGAGGAGCTTGAGTGCATGCTAAAGAGGAGCCTCCACTTGCCATAACAAAGTAAGGTATCTTGTGCCACTTGGCACAAGGGAAGTGGAAGCATCTACAATCCCTAACACTTGCACAAAGAAGCCAAGGAGTGCCCAAGTTAAGTAATGCTCTAGCCAAATTAAAGACATGCCCAAGAAAGACTACACCCTCATAATCATTTTAGCACCCACGAATAATCATTCTTAACACTCCAAGACCATTACCAAACCTGCACCACATGGAGTAATGCCTCAAGAAGTATAATAACTTCCCTACACCACCTAAAAAGAAGGCATAAGGCCTAAGGCAACATAAAGTGTCACTTGGCACTCATTTCAAGAAGGATAAGGGTATTAATAGCCACCACAAGAAATAGCATGTATATCTCATGCATATTTCCAACTAATCTTGAGTGATAAGAGGTCAAAGAGTATTGAAGGAAGTAAGACAATCATAGAGGGCACCCATTGAATGTTAAGCATTAATTTCTCACTATCATATGTAGAAGACGAGCAAATACAATGCCCAAGCTTGGATAAAGAGTCATAATAAGAGCCAATAATATTGCAACATTCAACATTTGAAGGAAGGTAAAGCTTTATATAATTTAATATTTGCTTTCTTTAAGTATAAGGATTTATAAGGTGCTTCATTATATAAGGTTGAAATTATTTATTATTTGCATTGGAGATATAAGCAAATATCAACCTTAGTGAATTATAAAACAAACTTAAGTGACATTTCAAAAGTGCACTAGTTGAAATTCAACTATCATAATATTTGTAAATTAATTAAATAGGAGTTATAAGGTTTTATACCTTGGAAAAATTAAAGTATTACTCTTTTGCAAATATTATCATTTCTAAATTTCTAAATTAGGGAGATATAAGGAGTACTACATCAAACTTTAGAACATTGAAAAGTAATACAATTAAAGTGTGGTTGGTTGGTACTCTTTTGGAATTTAAAGAATTGAACCATTGAAAATTAAGGATAAAAGAAGCAAAATCATTTTTTGCTTAAAAGTGTTGGAATTTATTGCTTATACTTTTCTCATATACCTATTAAAGGGATAAAATAAATCCAACCATAGAGTCTTGCAAGTTAGAAGACATTTTACAAAACTTAAAATTTGAAAATCTCCTAGCAAAGTTGATCACGTACTTAAAACTAGGGAGTCATAAGTAAGACATCCTCACATTAGAAAGTTGAAAACTTCACAACCATGGATCATTGGTATATAGATTCAGGAGCAAGAAAACATATGACTGAAAATAATTAATTGTTTGATTCTTTATAAAATCAAAATGAGAAACCAATTGCTATAGTAGATAGTAAGACTTATGAAGTAAAGGGGATAGAAAATGTTCCATTCAATATAATAAATGGAAAAGGGATAATCAACAATGTATTATATGTTCTGGGATTGACCTCAAATCTTATTTCAGTTTCTCAACTCATGTGTCAAAATATGACTATAGAAATCAAAGTTTCCAATGGAAAAAAATAGTGTGATATTCTTAAACAAGGAAATAAAATAGCATTAGGTTCCTATAAAAATGGTCTATTTGTTTTGGATACTACTACACATTTAGCTCTTTTAGTTAAGGCTTCGAAACTATGGCACAAACAACTAGGACATACCATTGTATCTTCCCTAAATGAAATTATCAAATATCAAATGGTTGAAGGAATACCAAATCTATCATTAGAATCTAATGTTTGTCTAGAGTGCTTAGTAGGAAAACAACATTGAATTCCTTTTGAACTTCATCAGTATAGATCTCAAAAACCATTGGAATTAATATATACATATTTATGTGGACCAATGAATGTCACTACTATTGGAGGACATAAGTATTTTCAATTATTTATTGATGATCACACCAGGAAAATGTGGGTGTACTTCATCACGTATAAATTAGAAAATTTAGTTATTTTAAACAATTCAAACTTCAAGTTGAGAAAGAATCGCTAAAAACTATTAAAACTTTTCATTTAGATAGAGGAGGTGAATTTGTATCAAATGAATTTGATTCTTTTCTTGAATAAAATAGAATTAAAATACAACTCACTACAACATATTCACCACAACAAAACAGAATTGTAGAAAGAAGAAATAGATCTATAATAGAAATTGTGAGGATTATGTTAAAATAAGCTTATCTTGATCATCAATACTGGGTAGAGGTAATTAAAATAAAATTATACTTACAAAATAGATTACCTACAAGAATACTCAGGCATATTACACCAGAAGAAGCATGGTCAAGATAAAAACCAAATTTAGGAAAACTAAGAATTTTTGGGTGCAAAGCTTATATGCATATTCCAAAATAAAAAAGGATAAAATTAGATGATAAAACTATGGTAAGAATATTTTTGGGTATGATGATGAATCTACAGGATACATAATAATAGATCCACATACAAAGAATATATACATAAGCTGAGATGTAGATTTTGATGAATAAATAAATATTGACACTAAAAAAAAATGTAATGATGCAAGAGTCTTTCTAGATTTCTCAGAAGAAGATGTGATAAATGAAGATATAGAGTCAAAATTTCAAGAATAATATAGTGAATACACAACAATATCCATAATTCCTCAAAGAAAATAACAAACATGGCTTAGAGACACACTTAGGGAATCAAATTTAGAATAAATGCTAGACTTCACTACCACTAGACCTCAAACTTGTAGTCAAAGTTAGAATAAATAGAGGATTAATGAGTACTATAGTAGATCTAACATTAATAATTCAATATATAAATCACTTGCAATGGAAGGCAACTATAGAATCTAAATATGCATCACTTCAAAAGAATAAAACATGGGATCTAGTGGAATTACCTCTAGGAAAGAAAACTGTCGGTTGCAAATGGATATACAAGATTAAGTATAAAGCTTATGGGACACTTAAAAAATATAAGACTTGATTAGTAGCCAAAGGATATACGTATACTGAGGGAATTGACTATGAAGAAACATTTGTACTAATTACTAGAATGATTACTATCAGAACAGTTTGTGCTCTGGCAGCTCATCATGGTTGGAAACTTCATCAAATGGATGTAAAAAGTGTTTTTCTTAATGGTGACTTAGAAGAGGAAGTCTATATGTCAAAACCAGAAGGATTTGTTATTAAAGGATAATAATATAAGGTTTTCAAATTAAACAAATCCCTATATAGTCTAAAGCAAGCTCCAAGAGCATGGAATATAAAAATCAATAATCACTTATTACAACATAACTTCAAATGAAGTACATCTAATCCTAGTATATACAAAGAAAATTGGGAATGATATACTAATTCTTATAGTGTCTATTGATGATATAGTGATTATTGGAAGTTCTGGAAAACTAATAAATGATATTAAAGAGGATCTTGAGAAGGCATTTGAGATGATAGATCTAGGACTGATGAATTATTATCTTGGTCTGAAAATTCATCAAAATGAAGATAATATTATAATTACTCAATCAAAATATGTAGAAGCCTTACTTGAAAAATATAGGATGAAGAATTGTAAGCCAAAAGATACACCTATGGAACAAGGGATTCAATTATCCAAAAATTATGGAACACCTTTGGTTTCAGCAACAATGTATCATCAATTAATTGGAAGTCTTTTATACTTAACAAATAGCCCACCTGAATTAATTTTTGCAGTAAATTACTTTTCACGATTCATGCAAAAACCAAGATAAATTCATTGGAAATCTACAAAAAGAATATTTCAATAATATTGTTGATTATGGATTAACTTATATGAATAATGTTAAATTTTTTATCTATATGGTTACTCAGATTCTGATTATGCTTATTCTATTGATGATAGAAAGTGTACATGTTTCATAGACTACATAATAATAGATCCACATATAAATAATATATACATAAGCTTAGATGTAGATTTTGATGAATAAATAAATATTGACACTAAAAAAAAAAGTAATGATGCAAAAGTCTTTCTATATTTCTCAGAAGAAGATGTGATAAATGAAGAGATAGAGTCAAAATATCAAGAATAATATAGTGAATACACAACAATATCCATAATTCCTCAAATAAAATAACAAACATGGCTTAGAGACACACTCAGGGAATCAAATTTAGAATAAATGCTATATTTCACTACCACTAGACCTCAAAATCATAGTCAAAGTTAGAATAAATAGAGGATTAATGAGCACTATAGTAGAGCTAACATAAATAATTCAATATATAAATCACTTGCAATGGAAGGCAACTATAGAATCTGAATATTCATCACTTCAAAAGAATAAAACATGGGATCTAGTGGAATTACCTCTAGGAAAGAAAACTGTCGATTGCAAATGGATATACAAGATTAAGTATAAAGATTATGGGGCACTTAAAAAGTACAAGACTTGATTAGTAGCCAAAGGATATACGTAGACTGAGGGAATTGACTATGAAGAAACATTTGTACTAATTTCTAGAATGACTACTATCATAACAGTTTGTGCTCTGGCAACTCATCATGGTTGGAAACTTCATCAAATGGATGTAAAAAGTGTTTTCCTTAATGGTGATATAGAAGATAAAGTATATATGTCAAAACCAGAAGGATTTGTTATTAAAGGATAATAATATAAGGTTTTCAAATTAAACAAATCCCTATATAGCCTAAAGAAAGCTCCAAGAGCATGGAATATAAAAATCAATAATCACTTATTACAACATAACTTCAAATGAAGTACATCTAATCCTAGTATATACAAAGAAAATTGGGAATGATATACTAATTCTTATAGTGTATATTGATGATATAGTGATTATTGGAAGTTCTAAAAAACTAATAAATGATATTAAAGAGGATCTTGAGAAGTCATTTGAGATGATAGATCTAGGACTGATGAATTATTATCTTGGTCTGAAAATTCATCAAAATAAAGATAATATTATAATTACTCAATAAAAATATAAAGAAGCCTTACTTGAAAAATATAAGATGAAGAATTGTAAGCCAAAAGATACAACTATGGAACAAGTGATTCAATTATCCAAAAATTATGGAACACCTTTGGTTTCGGCGACAATGTATCATCAATTAATTGGAACTCTTTTATACTTAGCAAATAGCCCACCTGAATTAATTTTTGCAGTAAATTACTTTTCACGATTCATGCAAAAACCAAGATAAAGTCATTGGAAATCTACAAAAAGAATATTTCAATAATACTGTTGATTATGGATTAACTTATATGAAGAATGTTAAATTTTTTATCTATAGGGTTACTCAGATTCTAATTATGCTGATTCTATTGATGATAGAAAGTGTACTTTGAGGTATGTATTTTATCTTGGGTTAGGACCTATATATTGGCACAGGAAGAAATAACATACAGTGGTACAATCATCTACTGAAGTAGAATATTGGATAGCAAGAGATACAACTTATGAAGCATTGTGGTTACAATATATAGTATCTAACATGGGCATCAAATAAACTCCAACTTTAATATTTTGTGACAATCAAGGAGTACTAAATTTGATAAAAAATATGATTGTACATGAAATAACTAAATATATTGAAGCACAAGTCCATTTCATCAGAGATCACTTTCAAAATCATCATATCATCTTGAAACATATTCCTATAGAAGAACAACTAGTAGATATTTTTACAAAATTCCTTGGGAGAAACAAGTTTCAAATATTCAAAGATCATTTATGCAACTCAAGGGAATTTCATACCAAATAATGTAATACAGGGGGTGTTAGAATATATTCCATTATTTGGTATTCATGCCAAGTGTCATGTAAGTTAGACCAAGTGTCACTTGAGGAAGACCAAGAGTCATTTTGTAAAACCTATATAATGGACTCTTAGTTCCATTCTTCATTGTACAATTTAATTCATGTAATATGAAGAGATACTTATTCTTATTCTATATAGCTCATTTACTTTCTTATCTTCTTCTTATTTATATTGTCATAACCCAAAATATCACTCTATCCCAATGGTGAGATTTATTTTTCATTTAAAAGTCTAGAACTTTGTTCAAGGTCTTAGTGTCCTTTGATTTAGTTGTCCATTTCCTCTATTTGACAAGTCACTCATCTTTATTACATCAGACACATGGTAATTTCATCCCTACAACTTACATGCATCTTTCTATGTAAGTGTACTGGTTTAAATATAAGATTAAGCTATCAGTCTCATCCTTTCTATGATCTAGCTTATTCCCTTCAATCCATTGAAAGGAACATGCCAATATCTACACTTTACATCATTCCTTATGTGTAAGTGTACCAAGCATGTTGGGATAAGGCTATCATTCTCATCTCCATGATGAGCTAGTCTTTCCTAGTAAGTCTTGCTCAACGTCTGATCCTAGGATTCCAAACCATCAACTCTCTTTTCATTCCACTAGGATTCATCATGAGAGATCTTTAATTCTAGTGTAATAAACATTATCCATTCTTTTCCCTCTACTATCTTTAATGTAGATACTTGTTTAAGCATGAGCATCTCTTTAGTGAACCATTATTCCATGTATACATTATATGTACCCTTAAGGAATTGCAAGCAAGATTCCTTTCTAGAATAATGATTACCTAAGAATTATCCAAATTTCTTTTATACCAGAGTACAATCCATTCCAATTGCATTATCAATATTTTCCATGCAAGGCTTATATTTATCCCATGAAGTTCATATCAACTAATTAATGCATTACTAATGAAAGCATGAACCAAAATAAATTACCCATTTATTTAATAACATAAAAAGTTTTCATAAGCATTTCAATCAAATACATTCATGGATAAAAAAGCTCCACACAAGATCGTACAACATTTCATTTATCTTGGGAACCCTCATGGAGAATAAACCCAACCTTGAATCATTCTCTTTATTAATTCCATAAGTTGGTTAGTTTCTTACATAGAGTTAAATACACCCCATAATGCCTTTATTTCCTGCTAGGGAAGTTCCATAATCCCTAGGATTTTACAATATGAATTATTCCTTCAAATCATAAGTACAATTTGATTCCATATTTTGGAAAAATGAAGGCATCCCAAGATACTTTCCTTATTCACATAACATCTACATACTACTCATAGTATTACAATGTATATTTATCTCTCAATCAATTTGGTTCCAAATGTAGAGTTTGTCATTCATTAACTTTGACTCTTTACAGGATCAATAAAGAGAGACCCAAAATTATTTTCCAATGGTCTCGCTATAATGGATGAGTAGAAGAAAGTAACCTTTTAGATCTTCTCCACTCATTGTCATTGCCACCAAATGAGATATTTAAAGACCTTTAATAATTATAATACAATATTCAGCATCTGGAAAGTAAGATAAAAACCACATGTCTAGTTAGAGACGTTTTTCTTATATTAAGAAAGTTCTGTCTTGAATCCCAATAAACTAATTTTAAAATAAGTATATGAGTTAAATGCCTCTCGATTGTAGAGCGGCATCAGGTAATATATTGCAACAAAATATTTTTGTTATCAATCGAAAACTCAATATTCATTTATAACTATACCTTAATTAAATTGTATTCCAAATCATTCTGGAAAGACAAAGCTCATACTAACATATTTTTGGGAAGTGTTTCCTTCTAGCACAATGTTCTAGCATGAGGTTTGATAGGACCTTCTTTCTATGGTAATGAGATTTACTCAACTTCAATTGATTCTAGATGACGTCTTAGATAACACGAAGTTTCGATACACCTCAGTAATGGAATGTAATCTTAATAAAGCAAATTACCTTAGTGCAGGTTCATCCTTTGTTTAATATAAAGAGTATCTAATTATTGACTTAACTCTAGGAATACCTAATGACACTTTCAGAACAGATTAAATTCCTTAAAGTTGTGGCTATAATTTCCAATGATGTTCTCACCATTTGGTAAAATGAGGAACTTTGTTATAGTGGTGTTGGGTATATCGTAGTTTTAACTATAATGGAATAAGATGTTCGGGCTAATAACACTCCATGAGCATGTTATCTTTCATTCTTCGATTTTAGGATACGTCTATAATATCAACCAAGAATAAAAATCAAACCAGCATAAATGTTATTTCAAATTGGAATAATTATAATTATACCAAACTGTTATGAACCTACCATCACCATTAAATAGTAGTAGTCTCTGCTCTAAATGTTAAACACCCAACACAGACTAGGTAGTAGTCTATGAAACACCATGGTAGCTTGACTTTGAACTTTTATCTAGAACCAGAAGATTGATGTTCCTATGAAACAACATGAGGTTTGACTTTAAACTCTCTTCCCTAAAATTCAGATTCAAACAACGAAAAAGTGTGTGCCAGTGGACATGTTTTTTAAAAAAAAAAACTTTTATAACAATTATTTAAACCTTATGTAGTGGTAAACGTTCACGCACTACACGAAGCCACGTTATGTGGCACTGACCAAGTTAATAAAACGTTTTTGTGCCAATGACCATGTTAAAAAACAACGTTATGTGCCAGTGACCATGTTAATAAAGCAAAAACCTTTAAAACGTTTTTGTGCCAAAGACCATGTTAAAAAACAACGTTATGTTCCAGTGACCATGTTAATAAAACAAAAACCTTTAAAACGTTTTTGTGCCAATGACCAGGTTAAAAAACGAAAAAAAAACTTTTAAAACAATAATTGAAACCTTAGGTAGTGATTAACGTTCACCCACTAGTCCACTAAGCCACGTCCTTGTGTCAGAGTTATTTGTTTATATTGTCCATATCCCCGCTACACAGTGCAGAATTCGTGCCCCTGTCCATATCCTTGAGCCCCAACAATTTCAATATTTATCACAAAGGGCGTAGTCATTGCGCTGAGCTAACCTTTCGTTATTCTTTGCTTGCCTTATTGAGATTATTGGTTTCCATGGGTTCTCTCAAATTCCATGTTAACACACAGCCAGCAATCCTGGTGGCCCCGTCACTGCCAACTCCCAGGGAGATATTGTACCTTTCCAATATTGATGATCAGGCGGGTCTGAGAATACATATTCATGTGGTCCAATTCTATGAACATAATCCCTTGAAAATGCAGGAGGATCCGGCCAAAGTGATCAGAGAAGCACTAGGCAAGGTTTTGGTTCATTACTATCCTTTTGCAGGAAGGCTGAGAGAAGCGCCCGCTGGAAAGCTTGAGGTCGATTGCACAGGCGAAGGAGTGCTGTTTGTGGAAGCCGATGCAGACGTTGCTCTCCACGACTTTGGAGATCTCCAACCCCCATTTCCATGTTGGGATAAGCTGTTGCATGACGTTCCTGGGTCACAAGATATTACTGGTTCTCCTCTTCTGTTGATTCAGGTAGCTTCTTAAGCAAATAGGTTTGCGAAATATTTACAAAAGTTCATGTCTTCCATTTAAGAAATAATTTGTATTCTCCATTGTATTAAATTTAGGAAGCATTGCAAAGTAGATCATCTCTGTCTTTTTACAGGTTTGGTGCACACATTATTAGAACTTATTTCTTTATAGACAATAAGACTGTAAACATTTTTCGTGTTTTTTAAACTTGATTGTCCCATAGATTTGTGCAGGCTAAATAATATATGACGTGTTATGAATTTTTCAGGCGCCGCGGTTGAGATGTAGAGCTTCTACTACATACATTCACATCAAAGCCGATGGCATTCGTATGAATGCTGTGGCTGAGATGGCCAAAGGGGCTGCCCGTCCTTCGGTTCCTCCACTCTGGAAAAGGGAACTCCTCCCACCTCGCTTGAAACCCACTGTCAACGTCCCACTCTACGAATACGATTAAGTGGAAGGACATACGGTTCCAGTGGCTGTGGCTGAGGATGAAATGAGAGAAAATATTTTTTCCTTGGGCCCGCAGGAGATCGCCTCGCTGAAAAGAAAAGGAGGGTCCAAGTGCACCACCTTTGAAGCGTTATCGGCATGCCTGTGGCGTTCCAGAACGAGAGCTCTGAATATGCCTGCCGATCACGAAGTTCGGTTGATTTTCGCGTTGAACGCACGGTCGAGGATGGAGGCTCCTCTTCCGCAAGGCTATTACGGCAATGTGATAGTCGCAACATGCGCTAAAACTAAAGCGGGACTGCTGGCAAGCAAACCCTTGTCATTTGCAGTTGAACTGATAAGCAAAGCCAAAGCGCTGGTAAACGACGAATACGTGCGATCTGTTATAGACCTCATGGAACTGAACGGTCATCAGCGGGGTTACACTCAAGTGGGAAGTTTTTTTGTCTCCGATCTGACCAAATTGGGGTTGGAACAAGTGGATTTCGGGTGGGGAAAGGCAGTGTATGGAGGAGCTGCAAGAGCAGCGCAAGGCGCTGTCAGTTTTATGAGTCTCTTTCGTAAAATGAGGAATGGGATCCAAGGGATTGTAGTTCCCGTCTGCCTGCCCTCCTCAGCCATGGAAAGGTTTGAGAAAGAAATGAGGGAGGCCATGGAGCATTCTCCTCACTTGGTAACTTAAAAGCAATGGCTGGTAGAAGCATCAAGATATTCGAGGTTATGAAACCCTGCATTAGGGTGTTTAGATGAATTTCATGCCCGAAAAAAGGGACTCGTTTGACTTGCTCATATGTTTTTTCTTATTGTCTGTTCATATGTTGGATGGGAAGTAATGAAAACGTGTTGGCCTTCACATGGTAGTAGGCCATATGAGCATTTCCTTAGGGTTATCTTTTGCTAACCTATTAAGGGGAAATAAAATACTATAATAATATTATATTATAGGGTTATTTGTAGTTGAATTAATCCACATGGATTTGTGAAAGTTAACTTTGGACCATAGAAAGGAAGAAAAGGCAAGCTGTAGTGAGTCACAAAAAGAAAAGGCAAGCTGTAGTGAGTCACAAAAAGAAGTCAACGTTCATTATCATCTAATTTATAATATATATTGATGTATTTGAATTTATTGTCTTTTTAAATGTAATATTTTTTTAACGTAAAGCAATAATAAATTTGATTTCAATTAAATTTATTTACATCCAATAATTTTTTATATTTTTTAAGCAGGAGGTTGTTATCTTTACAAATTTGGTTTTAATTAAATATTTTCTCTAACCAAAAAAATCCAAGTTAATTGTAAGGTTAACTCAATAAAACGTATCCTATATAAATAGGATAATGGTTGGTTTGTTTTTACACCAAGATTAATTCTCACTTAAGCCTATATGTGAGAGTACTTTGCAACTTGTAATTTTAAGGTATGAATGAAAAATTTAAAAATGTTCATATTTATTCCTAAAATAATGGAGTCTTTAATTGTTGTTTATTGTTAATCATTTGAATCTTTATCCCATTTATTATAGTCAAATATATGTTCTTAACAAATCCCTACTTGATCATTGACCAGTTGGGAGCAGCATGTTGGTAGAGATGTTTCTTAGCCTTAGAGGCCATCATCGGTTCAATTCACCATTGACATATTTTGAAGTGTCTCTCAACTGGAATTAAAACTAGGGTTATGCAGAATGGTGAATATTCACAAATTCGGCGAATGTTAGGATTTCCAAAATTAGAAATTGGAGAATATGAGGACCAATTATTTCTTAGGGTTAATTCACAACAATATATATCCAAACATAGGTATATTTATACTCGTTGGAAAGCTCTTTTTGAGCTTGATCTAATGGTGGTATTTTTATGAAGTTATAAGGTGATTTAATAGGTCAAAATTTACCCCAAATATGACCTTACTTTTTAGGGCTTCAAATACCCCAAATTTTGGTGTGAAGATGATTGATTTGATTTTCTTAGGATTCACCTTGATTTTAATTAGGATTCACCATTTTTTTACAAGCACATTTCAAGTCCAACCCCTTATGCATAACCCTATTCTATCCTCATTGTACATTTAATACAATAGTACATGGCTAATTATATAGTTTTTGGGTATGCACTTCTACCATAGATCTAGAATCAACAATACCTACAATAATAATCAAACTCCATAGATATGATAGTTATTGAGATTGCACTCTAATTCCCACACATGCATACATAGATCTAACTCAATTGATATTCGTATTCTTCATGGTTGCTTTACACAACAATTATACAATACAACGCCACACACAACAATACATAAACTACAACATTGCACCATTATTCTCAACCTATGAACAACCATGAACAACTTCCTACAACCATGAACAATAGCTTTCCCACACATGAAAAATTGCTAGACTCCTACATAAATTGAATGAGAGGGCTTATAATGCCTATCTAGGTTGTTCCGATGTGGTTTCTAAGATAGTGCATCATTTACAACTACCACCCATAACTCACATCTTTAACAATTATTTAATGTTTCTAAGGTCTAATGTAATTTTTATCAAATTTTATTTCATGCACATTACATTTCATTTCATTTCACTTATTATTTATTTCTCTACATTGTACATTTAGCCAAACCCTACATTGTACAATTAGCCAAACCTTACATTGTACAATAGTCAAACCCTATATTATGGATGGTCATTTCTTCTTCTTTTGGGATGTGGATTTGTCTACCTACATCTATCCCCTCCTCTAAAGTGGTCAACATCCTTGATGACATATGAATTAACATTGGGGATAGAAGCACTGAACAACTTACTAGTATCATGTATTACACTCCTTTCACTTTTACCTATTCTAAATATCCTCTATAAATAGCATTAGTTCAAGTTTCTTTTCAAATAACATTGTATTCTAACTGCTCCCTAGATTTTTTGCAATAAAATACATAATCAATTACATCAACATGATCAAGATGACCATCCTAAAGAACATGATGTGCACTACCCATCAACACCTGTATTACGGATCATGGGGGTGAGAACCCCCTTACAATATCAAGGGGTAGTGCCCCTTGAAATGTCAAGGGGCAGTGTTATTCATGAATACCATGAATGATGAAGCTACTAAAGCCATCATTTCCAAAGCTAAATTTTATTCTTCATTGATAATTTTTTAGCCTTTTCTCGACCCACTTAAATGACTCACTCTCAACTCCATTTTGCTCTTCTCAAGCTCTAGATGACTAAAACTTAGTCTCAAATTATCCTATCTTAACCACTAATGGATAGTCTTCTCCTTGTAAGACATTACCTTGTATGGTTCTACACAGTATGATTTCTTTTTATATGATTTTACATTGTACATATTTACTTTGTATGAATTCACATTGTACATATTTACTTTATATGGTTCTGTGTTGTACAATTTCACCTTGTATAATTTTACATTGTATGATTTCATATTGAATGGTTCCACACTATATTATTTGATTTGAAATCATACAATCTCTATCAACTATATGATTTCATTCACTAGTTGTACAATTTGTACCAACTATACAATCACACCCATAAATTGTAAGATCATACCCAATAGTTGTACTTTTTTTTCTAACTATACAATTTTACCCAATATTTGTATAAATTTTCTTTTGCATAATTGTAAAGTCCCTTTATTTCTTGTGCGAGCTTGATTGTATGATAGGTTGTTCTATTTGAACAACATACTCCAATTTTATAATTGATTGTTCCTTTTGAACAACATCCTCCAATTGCACAATTGACTATTCTATTTGAATATCATCTTTCAATTGTATAATTGACTATTCCACTTGAACAACATCCTCCAATTGTACAATTGATTGTTCCTTTTGAACATCTTCCAATTGTACCATTGATTGTTCCATTTGAAAGAATCATCTATTGAGATCAAGTTCACTTCATAAATTCTAATCATGCTCATCAAGTTCACCTCCACCTCCCTTATTTTTTGGTAAGGCTATAACTCTTAGTTGATGCTTAAAATTTTGTATGCATCATTAGTTTATCCTGATTCATAACACCTTGATAGTCACATGCAAAGTGTTCCCACAAGTGGTATTGTCAACATTGTACAATGGTTATACCCTCATTATCATGTAATATTTTGCTTATTTTATTTTTATGATAGTTGTCACAAATTGTATCGCTAGTGGTATGCTTTCTGTGTACAACCTGGCTTTGGGTTGCATATACCTGTGGTGATGATTTTGCACTCTCCAAGTCACACTCATCCTTAGAGTCAACATTCTTTTCTTTGGAGTCATTTTCTTCCTTGACTTCTTGACTCCAACACTTGAACAAGGAACTACTCTCCTGCCCAAAATCATCACTTTCATCCTCCATGTTAGAACCACTTGAATCCTCATAGTGACTCTCATCTGCATTAACATAATGCCAATTCATTGATGATGTTTTTCCATAACTTTTCCAAATTAAGGCATAATCCAAAGCCTCTTAGTATGATATTTGAGGGAATATCTTCATCTATGTTGGATACCCAAGAAGAAGTCCATCTATGAACCACATCCTCTTCAATACCTTGGATTAGCCTTGCTCAAAATGGTCAAACAACCCACTCAACTTTCGATTGTAGAAATTAATAGACTCATTATCAACATATTTAATTCTATAAATTGTGCATCACTATCATATATCATACTTTTATCTCACTCACCATCGTGCATCACTACTTGTAATTGCTTCAGTGTCAAACACTCTTCTTCGATATGCAATTTCTCACCAAATATTTCCCATCAAATTTGGTTGAACCTACTTTGTACAATCTATCATACCATTTGTATAGTTAATTGCACTTATATGATTTAACTGGCAATCATATAGTTTATATTGCAATTGTACAATTACAATGGCAATTGTACAATTTTCCCTGCCACTGTATGATTTGCCTAGTAATTGTACAATTTTCCCTCTAGCTATAATATTTTCTCTAGTAATCGTACGGTTATTCCTTTGATTGTACAATTTATCCAATAATTGTACAATTTCCCCCCTAGCTATATATTTTTCTCTAGCAATCATACAATTATTCCTTTGATTTTAATATTTCCTCCAGCAATCGTACGATTCTTGCCAAACTAATCTATTTTACCAATAATCATACACTTTTTGTTTTTTCTTATATGGTTGTGTAATTATTTCCTCCAATTGTATGGCTACAATGCACACTAATTTAATAGCCTTGTAATACTTTTAAATGACAATCCTTTGTATGGTCATCAGTTGTACAACTATACAAACCCTCTACAATTTACCTTTCACCTCCCTTTTTCACATCAACGATACATATCTCATTGTACGGTTTATCATCAGCATAAAAAAAGCATCTTCTTCATATGTGTCATTGGTTGTGTTAGAATATATTCCATTATTTGGTATTCATACCAAGTTTTATGTAAGTTAGATCAAGTGTCACTTGAGGAAGACCAAGAGTCATTTAAAAACCTATATAATGGACTCTTAGTTTCATTCTTCATTGTACAATTGCATTCATGTCATATGAAGATATACTTATTCTTCTTCTATATAGATCATTTACTTTCTCATATTCTTCTTATTCATATTTCTTGAGCAGGAAGAATAGTGCAAAAACCATTAATGGTCTCAGAGCTATGAGGGGGACTGAAGAAAGGTTGAGGAAAGCTTAAGGGAGAATATTTCAAGGAGGAGAAACTCCTGAAAGAAGAATTTAGGACAATTATCACCATTTGACAACAAGACCAAAAAGGAAGAGTATTCTTAATAAGAAGGCCACTAGTAGGTCAAGGTCAAAGTCAAAATTCTACAAGGAGAGTTAAAGTCACAAAATTATTTTTTTAGGCAGCAAGTTAGAAGGGTTTTAATGTTGCAAATTGGTGAACTAAAATATTTGTGATTTCATCTAACAAAGAGAAACATTTTTGTTGAATCTAATCACCAAGAAATCCATCATCTATGATTCATAAAGGTAAACAAATTAGGTGCAAAATTTTTATTATTTTAACTTTAGTTATTTGGTTCATTATTAAGATTCATTAAGAACCCCATTAAGGTTTAAAGTTGCAATAAAAAGGTTTCAAATTTAAAGTCTTTAAGGTAGTGCATAAGTTAATTTCTACAAGGTTCAAACCTACACATAAGAAATAGGAGTTAGATATATTTCAAAAGAAAGAAAATATCAACTTCATATTATCTATTGGAAGCAAAGAAGATATTATTCTTAAGTGAAAGTTGCATATATTATAGTGCATATTTTAAGGTAATTTAAAGAGTTCATTTAAAGGAGAAATAAGGAGTTATTAATAGTGAATTATACTAGTTATTCTTAAAGGTTTTTAAAGTGCATTAAGTATTTATCAGAGAAGGAAGATTAAGTGAAAAAATCAAAGTAGAAGTGAAGCATCAAAAGACACTATTAAGGGTAGGAAATATACAACATATTATGGCAAGGAGAAGCCACCAAAAGGAGTAAGATAACCTCCAAATATTGGAGAAGGAAGCCACCATATCAAGTCAATAAAAAAGCTTCAAAATAAGACTTAAAGGTTTTACATTACAAGGTGCAAGTTAAGGAATAAAAGGAATACAAAATATAGCACATATTTTAGACATCAAGTGGTGAAATTACAATGCTTAAGAAAAATATTCAGCATATAGAAGATAGATCCATATAAGGGCTCAATATCCATCCATTCGAGGTTCTAAATACACCCAATATAATACCAAAGACACCAGATTTAGTGTCTATCTATAGACACCAAAACAACACCAATCCGATTATGTGACTGCAAACACGGATCACATTGGCACACACAGCCCCTAGAGGTTAAACAGTGGTCCTAACCACTCTCACAGCAGTTTTGGAAGGTCAAAAATCATTTTGGCACCTTCGGGCACTTTGCTCAATATTCGTTCCACCCAGGGACAAATTCTAATTGGGATTCGCTCCTCCCAGGGACGAATTCACAATTCGCTCCGGGGTGGGGCGAATTGCAGGTTTGACGGGCAAAAAGTCAAATCTTGGCAAATGGCAGCTCGGATCCGCCACTTAACGCTTCCTTCATTGCATGGGAGTATAGGTGAGCATTTTTGAGCGTTAGAGGCTGTTACAAGGGCAGTCATGGAGTCCCTATTCAGGGAGGAATCTTCCCTCCCCTGGAAGGGCATGGCTGCCAAGTGGCGCCTCTGCATGCTCATCCCAAGAGACCTCCAGGTCTATAAATTGGTGGGTTTTCTCACCCCAAAATATACAGAGTAAGAGCAATTTGGAGCAATGAAGTGCTGCCATTTTATTTCCCCATACATCCTTGTGCGATTTGTGCCTTTCACATCCGTGATCTCTTTTGGAGAAGAGGTCATTGGGTGATCATTGGAAGGTCGAATCTTGAGCCCAAAACCTGAAATTTGGCCATAGAATACCACCCCAATTTTTTGACAACACCTTACAAGAGATTTTGGACCCATCCCAAGTGGATTGGCACCGAAATCAGGTCCCAACAGTGGGCGGCCTGCCCGGGCACCTTGCACTACCGCGAGTCTAATCGTCCCTTTTAGGAACGATTAGGAATCTATGGCAGATTGTTCTTTCTATCATTTTTATCTTGCATTTCATCTTATGCTGCTTAGGTAGTTTGCAATTTCGATTTCGTAATGTTTTGAGCAAATCTTATCATGTTCTATCACTTTTTGTCTTTACTAACTTGCAGGTAGCATCATCAAATTCCTACTAATGGAGGCCAAATTGGGAAAATATGACCATCTGGGTCTTCCCAAAATACCCCCAATTAGCTAACCCCAAGTTTGCAGGTCTTTTGGAGCTCTCTAGGTAGGACATTTGGGACAGTACCTTTTCGGCATTTTGTTGCAAGTAAATTCGTCCCGCCCCGGAGCGAATTCAAATCGGTGAGGAATTTCTCGACTGTTATTTTTGCAGTGCCCTCCTGGTGATGTCCTGATGCCCCTATCAAATTTTTAGAGCATTTGGATTCATTTTAGTTATAGTTTAATTCATTTTTCTCATTCACTGATCGTAGGCTTGGGGATTGCATGTCTTGTTTCACCCGTAGGTGCTACTAACTATTTCTTGTTCCTTTGAACGTAGGATCGGAACATCGGAGGAGCAGCAAGGAATCAAAATTCGTAGACACAAGCGGCGGTGACATTTTGGTCCGCCCATCTTACATGTGGGCACGCGGAAGAAGGATGGTTATCCATGGATGTGACCAAGAGATGAATTTGACGCTCCTCGCCCCTAAAAAGGGAGGATGTGGATTGTAACCGAAATGTGAAATACATCAATAAAATAGAAGGGTTGTTATTTCATTTGGGCTTCAATTCATGTTTTTCTCCATTTCATGCATTTTTAATTCGTAGGGTTTAGCGTTAAGTTCAGTTCCATTTTTGCATCGTGCTTGGAGCTTTTCCTTTTTTGTTTTCGTATCCTCGTGCTTTCAGTGGTGATCACGGTGGGACCTTGTCCTCTATTTTTAAGATCAGATATCTGATCCAAACTTGTTTGTTTTTTTGCTTGCAGGTGCCGAGTTTCACATGCTGACTGTTGTTCGTTCCATCAGGAGGCGGATACAGAGCTGTAATTCATCTTACCCAGGGACGAATGGGAATTCGCCCCACCCTATGATGAATACAGTCCTATAATTCATTCCCCCCGGGATGAATTTTTGTCTATGCAGTCTTCGGGTAGAAACTCAGAACCGACAGATTTGGGCAGAGAAGAGGTAAGGATTCTGAACTTTTCTTGTCTATTTTTGTCTTCAGTTTTTTTTGTTTTAGGGTACTTGCTTGCTTAGGGAAAGTAGTTTTCCTTTACCGCTTGCTTGTTTCCATTTTGCAAAATAAAAAGAACCCCACACACCACGTGGCAACTTAAAAACCAAGGCGCTGGTCGTAAAACCCCAGCCCTTGATCAAGACCAACGGTGGATTTCATCACCACCTTGGCTTGAATTTTGCATCCATTACCCCGATCGTGATTGTTGCTAGACGTAAATCCTGATGAAAGATGATCGAGTATAGCTGGGGTGATTCCCAGCACATGAGGATAAGTCTTCTATGGTAGGTGTCATAAACAGGGTGATTCCCCTTTCGTACCGCCTACGTTCCATGTACCATCTGCTCTCACGTACCTATAGTTTCCCTCACGTAAGGGTGGGTATATAGAGAGGTTGGTATATCGGCCTGGCAATGGTATATCGAAGGGGCGACCATTTTTGGGAGCCATAAGAGCCATCATTTTGCATTTAAATGTTCTTTACAAAAACCTTCAAAAAAAAAACAAAAACAAAAACAAAAACCAAAAACACACTAAACCAGGTCTAGGACACACTTTCAATATTTAAACGAGATAATCATTGCTTGTGTGTGTGTATGATCATTTCTATTTAGTGTAGCATAAAAAATCATAAAAAGAGATAAAAATCTACATAGCTTGTAGGAAAGCACCACCATGGTGTACACACGTAGCCAAGCCCAATCAAGGGCGGAAGCTATGAAAAGTGTACAAGGGGGCACAAGTCGCCTCCGCTATAGCCCTAAGGACTTAGTCATACCGCCTTGGTGGCATGACCCGCAAGAGAGTCCGCATCATTCCATGTCAAGATGGAATTATAGGGACACCCCTTTGAGGGACACGCCCATTCATCATAGCCCCTTTCGGGAGGAGTCCTTACACGTGGCACTCAACATAGATAAAAAGGCTCCCTTAGAAGCTCGATATGAGTGGCCACCATGCGATGAAGCGCTAGAGCGGCATAGTTTCCATGAGGAGAGGCCACATGATGATGGCATCCCTCCTTTGCCCCCCATCACTGTTAGAACCAATAGACAAAATCCAGAGTGCAAGGCCCTTCAAGCAGGGCGAGCTAACTCTGCCCACCCCTTTCACACATATGAAAGGGAGCCCGAGGAAGATGATTACATTCCTCAAGAGCAATATACAACATGGGGGCCATGCGCTTCCGCACCAGCTAGATACCATGATCACCCACTGAGGCCGGAGCCTCGGGTAAATGCCACCAACCTCGACAGAGGGAAGTGACCTATTGAGATCTCGGATCATCGGGATCGGGGTAAGTGCATAGGAGAGGCATCCAGGGCCTCCTAGGCTCAGGATGGCGAGAGCAAATTGACTTGGCAGTCGCCAGACATGCCGCCCGCCAAGCGTAGATCACGCGGCTTGAGCAAGACCAGCAGTAGCTAGAGCATCTATATCGCCTTAGCAAAGAGCGCATTCGGTGCCAAACAGATGAGCTGCTCCATAACCCAGTGCCTGAGAGGGTCCCAACCCCTCGCACCCAAAGAGCAGAACCATATGAGAGGCATAATCCCTTGGTGCGAGATAGGTCTCCGTGACCTTACCAAGTGCTGCCTCCGAGACCTCCTAGACCTGAGCGGGAGGCCACTCCCCAGAACAACGATGGGTACCCTCCGCGGGGACCCACCCAGGGTCATAGGTCTCGTCTAGAGACTCCTCAAGAAGCTTACGAGGAATATGAGCAAGAAGAAGATCGGGCTGAAATGCCCTACCTAGGCGGAGGAGTTGCCATCCGGCCACCCCTTCAGAGGCCTCAAGTCTCCCACAACCCACAATGGGAGCAAACTAAAGAGGAAGAAATTAAATCCTCAGATGCATATAAAGCGCTGCTAGAGCATTTGGAGTCTATGGAGACCAAAAATTTTGGGCCCCAAAAGCCCACTTTATGCCAACTCCATAGTCATCCTGTGCATCCATCCGTGCCGACACCCCCTTACCCTGAACACTTTAAGCTACCTCAGTTGGCAACCTTTAGAGGGGAGGAGGATGCTCAAGAGCATGTGACGAGATTCCTGAGCCAATGCTTCGGCATTCGGGACAATGATGCTTTGTTATTGAGAACATTTATAACCACATTCGTAGGCCCTGCCTCGGATTGGTTTACTCGATTACCAAAGCACAACATTAACAACTTAGATCAGTTAGTGGATGCGTTCCTCGAATGCTTCGCCTTCAATACCAAGAAGAAGGCGTCACTGAGTGACTTAGCCAGCCTCAGGAAGTATGAGGAGGAGACCATGGCGGCCTATGGGAATCGGTGGAGGACATTGCTTTCAAAGCTGCCCTACCTCCCTCCTATGTTCGACCTCACTCAGATGTTCTCCAAGAGTTGTTTGAGATCGATCTCTATGCTATTGTAGCTGCAGCAATATGCCACCTTAGAAGAAGCTTTGGCGCAAGCCAGGATCATTGAAGAGATCAAAATACAAGATGGCGAGATAGCCAAACCTAAGAAAAAAGAGTGGACTAAAAACACTAAAGCTGGGACCATGCAACAAAAACCTGTTACGGTTAACCAAGTTGCTATCAATGTCCCTAAGCCTGCACAAGCAACACAGACCTCAAAAGGCTAACTATCAGGTAGTGCCTCCTAACAACTATGATAGAGAAAATTAGAGGCAAGAACAGAGTCAGCAGCGTCACCCTAGGCGACAATTCACACCCTACAAGAGTCCAGGGACTCCTTGTTTGACCGCTTGTTAGCGGCAAATTTGATCAACCTACCAGAGGTTCAGACTATAGATCCCAATGTGCCCAAGCCTAAGGGGTATAGAGAGGACTTGTACTACAAGTTCCATAGGCGGCAGGGACATGACCTAAATGCCTATTGGAAATTTAAGGGCTTGGTGCAAGACCTAATTGATAACAAGACACTAGCGGTGGATAATCCCGTCGCACCAAGCAATCAACAAATGGAGGTCTTCAAAGACCCCTTGCCTGCTCATGCTCCACAGGCAAAGACCCTACAAGTTAACGAGGTCACACAGAACTGCCCCATGTAGGGATATGTAGGGATGATCAGTATAGTGACTCGAAATAGGAGGTATCCGAGCACGAATGCTCCTACGGTAGCGGCAGGAGAGGTGCCAACAACTTCGCAACCACAACAGCACCTTGCACAACCTCCTCCGCCTAAGCCGGTGGCCACACTTCGGACCAAACTAACTCAGAGTTTGAGGACCACCTCGGCTAGGCTCTCCATATACGAGCTTATACAACAATCAACGCCCCATCGAGAAGCTCTAATGGAGATTTTGAAAGCCATCGAGTTGCAGCCCCATGAGACAAATTCTTTCAACAACTTCGTGGGGCATGTAAAATGATGCACTGAGCCAGTCATCACATTTTGGGAAGACGAATTGAGATCAGTGACTGATGACATGGCAGATCCACCCCTGCACATTATCGCACGGGTCAACGGGATCCCATACAAGAGGGTGTTGATAGACCTAGCTCGTCCAGCAACATCATCACAACTGTGGCTCTCAAACATCTGAAGTTGCCCGCATCTCACATCACAGCTTCCACCTACACTCTACGAGCATTCAATGATGCAATCTGCTCGACAGTCGGCACAATAGTCCTACCAATCCAAGTGGGACAAAAGACCATACCCACATTGTGCCACGTATTGGAGGGTGAGATGGCCTACAACATCTTGTTGGGCCGGCCATGGATCAGGGACATGAAGTGTGTCCCTTCGATAGCTCACCAATGTTTAAAGTATACATTTGAAGGGGAGGTGCATGTAGTCCCGGTGGACTTGGAACCCTTCAAGTATTGTAATGCGGTGCAGCTGATGCCGCAATCGACCCTGCCATCAACGCATTTGGATTTCTAGTTAAATCCATCTAAATAGGGTCCGATTTCGTAGGCATCCCCGTTAACAAGTTCTTCAAAATCCCAGTCGGGTTCATCTTCATCGTCTGGTCCTCCACCAACGACACCATCTTTGGGGGCCAAACAGAAGGACAAAGGGAAGGAACCCCTGGAAGAGGCAAAACCTTTGGAAGAGACACTGCCATCAGTATCAACTATCTCTACTGAGGAGATGCCTAGCCGGATGGAAGTCGAGGCTCCTAGTCCACCCGACATGGAGTGGACTCAAGGAGAACTTCCATTCCCTCCCCCTCAACCGCCAACGATCACCGTTGAAATGGCCAATACGGGCTTGGGGGAGTATCTGGTGTGGAATATTGTAGCAACACCCGCACTAGAATCCATGCAGGACATGGGGAGACCTCGACTCCCCATTGGCACTATTGTTCCCCTAGGCTACCCGCCGAACCGGACAAACTTTGTGTATGGGGGCCTTGATCATGGCGTTGCACCATGCACGCAAGAGGACGAAGACGAAGAGCCTTTTGCTGAAAATGTCAACTATTTGTCTAACCCAGACTTTGCTCTGAGATACCTTGGCCAATGCAATTGGCACGGATATGGGTTAGGCCGATATGAGCAAGGGATACGTGTTCTTTGCCAACCAAGATACCAAATGCCATATGACAAGTCGGGAGTAGGGTTCAACCACCCCCTGCCCTTGGACATCTTGGTGGAGAACATGCAAGGCCTAGGGATAGGCAACAAGGGGGGATTGGCATCAGATCCATATGCCAACCCTAACACCACATATACATTGAGGGATTATCTCCCATTAACGACAATCAACCTTGTTGGCTCTAGTAATCCCTTCCCTTCGCTCGAGAGAGGAGAAAGCTCGAGAGCTCATTTTCAAGGAGGGTCTAGACAATGTCAAGAAGGGTCCTCGGAGGACGAGTCGGAGTATGAACCAGCATCGTATGACCCCTTCGAATCAGATAGCGATCACTCACAGGTGATCCCCATGGATGATTATCAAGAAAGCCTCTTGACAATGTTCCCCCTGGATGCTCCCATCGAGCAAGCACCCGCTCCAAGGAAATCAAGTCCCCCGTAGAGAGCGGAACAACCTAGGTGGGACCACATTAACTTGCTCGAGCAGGACGAGCCTGTCATACCTCAAACAGTTGTCAGAGCCAACGAGGGCTTTTGGATCTTCGATAGTGATTATGAAGATGAAATAGAGATGGCATATCTTAATCACATGCGGTAGATGCAACATCGGCACCCCTTGGAGATTAACGACATATTTGAACAATTAAACATAGTGCCAGGGCATGAGTGGTACGTAGACCCAGCGAGATGGGACCAAGTGTTGGATCCGCTACTTCAGGTATACGAAGAGCACCTTCCACCCCGAGACCCTAGAGTGATATCAGTGCCGAGGGTAGACCCTATCTTCCTATCCGCACATAGGGCCGATCCATTCATGCCAATCCCTCTAGAGCCAGATCCAGAGCATAGAGAGCATCTAGGATGTCCGAGTCACCACACCCATGGTAATGGAGACCAAAATCATTTCATCAACATGATCTCCATTGACTTAACCGCCCCCATCCACAATCTGGCCGATCCAACACAGTCATTATCTCTAGACATAGATGCCATAGACTGGGATCACGTCAATTCCCCTCCATCCCCATCCGAGTACTGGCCTTTTGATGAAATGCTCCATTTTACCCCTAGGCCAACTCAGGATATCTGCCATGCTGAAGAGGGACCCGAGGTTCCTAACGATGATCTAAACTCAGCAAATGATATCCACTTGATCCCAACTCCACATCAGTTGGAAGATGGATCCCACATGTCGGTCGAGGAGATGAGCGACGTAGACATCGGCTCAGATCCAATGAATCCATAGATCATCAAGTTGGGGGTAAGTTTATCCCTCGAAGAGCAAGCCGACTACATTGCCCTTCTCAAAGAGAAGAAGGAGGTTTTTGCATGGTCATACAAAGACATGTCGGGACTAGATCCGTAGCTAGTCATGCATAATCTAACGCTTGATTCGAAAGTCAAGCCAGTTAAGCAGAAACTATGCAAGATGCACCCAAAAGTGGCCTTAATGGTCAAAGATGAATTGCAAAAGTTGTTGGATGCATAGTTTGTCATCTACGTGGATTATCCACCATGGTTGTCCAACATGGTGCCCGTCAAGAAGCCTGATGGGAGGATTCACATATGCACTAATTTTTGAGATCTAAACAAAGTGAGTCCTAAGGATGATTTCCCCTTGTCGAGCATCGATGCCTTGGTAGACGCTACAATGGGTCACGAAATGCTTTCCCTCATGGATGGTTTCTCGGGATACAATCAAATTTGTATCAACCCCGAAGACCAGCTAAAAATGGCGTTCACAATGCCTTGGGGGACATTTTGTTATAAGGTCATGCCTTTTGGCCTTAAAAACATTGGCGCCACCTACCAACGTGCCATGACATACATCTTCCATGATTACATGCACAAGACTTTGGAAGATTACATGGATGATTTGTTGGCCAAATCTCTTTTGTGCCCGGATCATCTCGATGACTTAAGCAAGATCCTCGATCGCCTCATGGAGCATAGAGTCAGACTGAATCCCAAGAAGTGCATTTTTGGCGTCACATCTGGAAAGCTCTTGGGTTTCATAGTCTCAAAATGGGGCATCGAGGTGGACCCAAACAAAGTCAAGGCAATCCTTGAAATGCGTCCCCCAACTACCATCAAGCAGCTCAGAAGCCTACAGGGAAAGGTCACGTCGATCAAGTGCTTCATAGCGCAGCTATCTGACAAGTTCTGACCAATGAACAAGTTGTTGCACAAGGGGGTAGCATTTCACTAGGATGACGAGTGCCAATCAACCTTCGATGACATTAAACAATACTTGGCTTCACCACTAGTATTGGCACCACCTAGACCAGGAGTGTCGTTCTACTTATACATCTCAGCTACTGAGGTGGCACTGGGAGCCATGTTAGCCCAGAAGAACGAACTTCACAGGGAACAGGCTACTTACTATCTTAGCCGCACCCTGGTCAGTTATGAACTTAACTATGCATACGTTGAGAAACTCTGCTTGGCAGTGGTGTTTGCTACCAAAAAGTTATGCCATTACATGTTGAGCAACAAGACGTATGTTGTGTCTAAGGAGAATCCATTGTGATACATGATGAGTCATACTTATCATAGTAGTCGCACGGAGAAATGGATCATGTTGTTGACGGAATTTGACATAGATTTTATTGGAAAGAAATCCATAAAAGGTCAGGTCATAGCCGATCAACTAGCAGAGGCTCCTCTCGAAGACGACCAGCCTCTGACTATAGAACTACCCGATGATGGGGTCTTCCATGTCTCAGAATCACCAGATTCTGACGAGCCTGAGTCATAGGCCGACATAACCCTATTTTTTGATGGTTCTAAATGTGAGCAAGGTGGTGGCACGGGAATAGTATTCTTCACACCACAGGGCGCTCCTATGCCCTTATCATTTAAATTAAATTTCCCATGCACCAACAACAATGCAGAGTATGAAGCCTTGCTCATAGGTCTTCAGACAACAATCACCATGAACATTAAATGATTGAATATCTTCGGTGATTCGCTGTTAATTGTCAACCAAGTCAAAGGGGTATTCCAATGCAAATGCCCAGTTCTACAGGCCTACAAAGCCCTTGTGGACAAATTCCTGGCAAATCTTGAATGGTACGACATCGAGGCACTCCCTCGGTCATCGAATCATTTTGCGGACACTATGGCCTCTTTGGGGTCGCTAATCCCGCAAGACATTTCTGGTGATATGACCACCATTCAAGTCAAAACACTATCGCAATCAGCGATGGAGCGAGCAAGCTCTGATTTAACGCCAGGAATCCACTTGATCCAGATTGAGCCATCCATGGATAGGTTCTCTCGAATCCATGATCATCTGAATCATGCCAACTAGGGGTCCTTGTTCTCCCCTACTCCCCTTAATAGCAATACAATGCTATTCTTGCAAGTTCTCTCCCGCTCAGCTTTTGCTAGGGATGAACTTCGAGAGGGACTAGTTGTTCATACCATCGAGGCTTCTGATCAGCAAGATTGGTATTCACCCATAAGGGACTACCTCAAGTTAGGTAACCTCCCACTTGGATTGACGCATGCCGCAAAACGTGCATTCAAGAAGAAAGTGGCAAAGCATGTCTTGTTAGGAGACATTTTGTACCATCGTAGCTATGAAGGGATCCTCCTTCGATGCTTGGACCAGCAAGAGTCCACTTGGGTGATCGCCCAAGCGCACGATGGTACATGCGGTGGCCACTTCAGCGGTATGGCCATCGCAAAGTGCATTCTTTGCATGGGCTATTATTGGCCATCTTTAGAGCGAGATTGTTGCGCATATGTCAGGAAGTGCGTGAAGTGTCAACACCATGCTAATTTGACACACGTACCTTCCCAGGCCTTGCAGCCGATCCAATCGGCTTGGCATTTTTTGTAGTGGGGCCTAGATCTAATCGGAAAGATCTCCCCTGCATCGTTAGGTCATCACACGTTTATCATCACGGCCACAGAGTACTTCACCAAGTGGGTGGAAGCAGTTCTGCTAACCTCTACGACTGGACCCCGCATTGTGGAGTTCATTTTGCATAACATCATATGTCATTTTGGTATTCCATCCAAGATAATCTCGGATAATGGGACGTCATTCAAGAACAAAGATGTGCATGCTTTGACCACAAAGTACAAAATTCAGCACAATTTTTTGACACCCTATTATCCGTAGGCAAATGGGCAAGCAGAGGCGTCAAACAAAATGCTAGTCGCCATCCTCAAAAATATAGTCACAGATAATCATAAGGATTGGCACATTCAGATCCCACTTGCCCTGTGGGCCTATCGCACTAGCATTCGGACACCCACTGGGGCAACTCCATTTTTGCTCGTGTATGGCTCCGAGGCTGTCATGCCTCTCGAGTTGGAAATTCCTTCCCTACGCATATCAATGCAAGAGTTCATCGATGATGATACTACGCGGTAGGCCCGGTTAGACCAGCTTACGTTGCTTGATGAACGACGCGTTAATGCCCTCGAGCATTTACGTATCTATCAAGAGCGACTTAAGAAAGCATACAACATGAAAGTTCACTTGAGGGACTTTCAGGTCGGTGACTTGGTCTTGAAAGAAAACCAACAGAACTCTAGTCTACCATCCCATTTAAGGGACAAATTCATGGCAAACTGGTTAGGTCCCTATGTAATTGATAGCAAAATAGGACCTGGAACATACCGGCTAGCCTCTCTTGATGGAATCAAGGAACTAGAACCCTTGAACATCAGTCATTTGTGGCCATTCCATGTTTAGAAGAGCCATAGCCCAAACAAAATGCTCCAAGGATTTCCATAATCGCTTGGTCAATCCCCAAAATGCTCCAAGGATTTCCCAATCACTTGGTCAATCCCCAAAATGCTCCAAGGATTTCCGTAATCGCTTGGTCAATCCCCAAAATGCTCCAAGGATTTCCGTAATCGCTTGGTCAATCCCCAAAATGCTCCAAGGATTTCCACAATCGCTTGGTCAATCCCCAAAATGCTCCAAGGATTCCCGCAATCGCTTGGTCAAAAACAAGAAAATTCAAAAACAATAAAATCATCAAAAATAACAAAATTTGCATCTCATTTCCATACATGCTCAAAATCGTCACAAAAATAAAGAGCTCTATTTTGCATATCATCTTCATATTCACACAAATCAATCCATCAAAAACACAAAAACATATAGCTGCATTACGCATCACACCCACACATTGCATATTTGTGGTCATAAAGGTCAAAGCGCCATAGACTGTCATTACTTGGCAAAACCATCATCTTCTACATTTTTTCGCTTTATCAATAGCTCATCGCCTATAACCGCCATTCACGTTATTCTCCCATACTATAGTCAGTGGTCTTCTAATGTATCAAGAGTTTTCGTCATTCAGTCATCATTAACTTTCTAGCCACATACTATACCAAGTCAGACAGATTTTACGAAGGTAGAATTCTACTTGGATCACACCTTGTTACGTAGCATCCCAACACAAATTAAAACACATAAAACATTCCCAAGTTGTGTGAACGAAAGATGAAACATGCAAAGCAATCCAGGTCACCATAAGCGAAATGGTTATCTTGCTCATCCCCCTATGCGAATGACCCCAAGAATGTTGAGAGTTGGCAAAAGGACAAGCATCCTCCCTACCCAATTCCCCAAGAATCCCAAGTTCTCAAAAGTTGCAAAACATCAACAATTTGCAAACGTCAAAAATCCAAATTTTGACATCACAACCAAAGTGCATACATCAAGGAAAGCACATAAAATAGTGATTCTCATCACTCCATATCCTAATCCCTTGCTCAAAAGAAAAATATAATACAAAAATAAACAGTGATTTTTATCACTACAAAAGAGCAAGTATCCCAATACAATTGAAGAAAAGAAGGGAGTCGAACTTGAATCCCTGGAACTCTCGACGATCCGACGGGTCATGAGGCAAACCTCGATCTCGGTTTGGTTGATAGCCTATCGGTCACTGGTGGTAAACCTCCCGCATGACGATATATCTGTCACATTAACTTGTGTGCGGATCAATGTTTGCATGTGGATGAGCTAGCTTATGGTATCCTACGATAGCACCGTAGATTAATCTGACTAAATACAACAAAGGAGTTAGTGGAGCTAATCAGGTGATCCTCAGTATAGGTTTGGTTGATAGCCTTATCCTGGCACTAGCGGTATCCTGACCAACACCACATAAATGAACTCAATTGCACACACAAGGATGTGAAATAACTTGGTCCAAGACAAGTCCGATTCATACCTTGGTCAAAAGTCTTGTGAGATAAAGTACAGTCGTGGCTAGTTAGTTAAAACATCTGAGTCCCAGAAAACCTTAACTACATTCTCAACCAACTTGCTATCTTTCATCCTTGCATCGCCATCAAAAAAAAAAAAACATGTATACATAAAAAGCTATTCACCGCAGCCATCGCCTAGGACAAAAAGCCATAAAGTTCTACACAGTCTATGGTGCGACTACCAAACATCACAAATTCAATTCATCCATTCCATTTGCATATCATATAAATTAGAAACATTTGCACTCATCAACACATATGCATTCATCACTATAACTTAACATGCATACATCCATATTCATCAATCATCATGCATAAAATCAAATCATCACATGCGCATAAACAAAATAAAGTCTGTATATATATATCATCAAAAATGCCCGTAGGCTACAAAGAACTGGTCATGTGACCCCGCAACCAAATCCAAAATCTCAAAACCCCCAAGCCTAAGGCGTCGGCCACCATGATCACGTAGGATCGGTGCGACGGGAACTACCCCCCATGGTGTGGGTCCTATGGGACCCCTCAGGGCGGTTGCTGCTAGCCCCCGCATCATGCCTACTACCCCCTCCCTCATCCAGTCGCCTACGACGAGATGATGCTGACTACTCAGTATCATTGCCCCTCATCCGGCGTGATGACCCACCACCCGAGGGCTCAGGTACCCACCCCCGATGTGGATGATCTCTCCCTCCAAATCCATCCGATGTCGACACCACTCTGCCTCCCATCGATGGTACATCATGACTACATCGTCGCTGCACCAGCTGCACCCGTAGGAGATCCCTCTCCCATGCAGCATCGGTATCCCCCTCCTACCGATGGTGCATAGCCCATGCATTCTCCCGCTCCGCTAACTGAGCCCGCAATAGATCCCTCTCTTGCAGAGCCTCCCCCAACTCCTCATCTCACCTCCACAGTAGCTCCACCAATCATGCATTCTCAGCATGCACCCCTGACTTCATGTCCTCTGAATCTCCCTGAGGCATGGGCATCTCTGGAACAACAGCCTGCTCGGGCTCCCACTACTCCGTGACGTCCTACATCTCCGGCTGATCCGAAACCCCAAGATCCACATCCACATCATCTACCTCCACCATGTCCGCCTCCTCGAGCGGAGCTCCCCAATCATCTCCTAGCGCCTCGACACCCTCCCCACCCACTGCTACTGCCTCCGCACCTCCCAGTGGCCCCTCTCCCCACCATCACCATAGAGTCCACCACTGATCATACTCTGCAGTAGTCCCGACGTCATCCACATCTAGGACGTCGATCACCGCATCCAAATCCTCGCCCAATGGCATGATGACCGGCCGATCCAGAGTCCTCTCGTCCCCAATACCGATAGACCATGGGCTCACCAGGAAACCCTTGGCGCACCCCAAACTATCATGTCACCCGACTATACGGGAAGAACTCCTGCTCGGTCCCATGTCGCCCAATCAGCCACCGCTCCCTACGTACCCACTAGAGCCACTCTCCAGCCTCAGGCCAGGCTGGACAGTCCCGATAGGGACACCAGAACACCTCCCCCAGAGCAAGCCGAGCGAAGGCATCGACATAGTGCCCTACAACACCTGCCCACCATCGACTCTATCCCTGCTCCTCAAACCATCACCACAGAGCCACGTAACCTATATCCTTATCTACCATCTCCACCCGCATCATCCATGATAACCCCCCTGGTCTCTCCACCGCTATGTGCTGCCAACCCTAGCTACGCAGAGATAGCTACGCTGATCCCCTTTCACCTTCGACAGTGGACCTCATATAGCTCCCCATAAAGCTACGCTAGTAGCGTCTATCCCCATCTCATGACCAAAGGCTCCTACGTCGAACACTCCACCAGCCGATAGACCACATCCAGCAGGTTCCATGGGAACCTCGCACCTGACGAGTCAGGTAGCAGCATGTTGGAAATGAGGCCCATAAGCAATGCGTGCCTCACTCCCAACACCCCCCTCTCAAACCACCATCGAACCAGAATCCTGCCCATCTGGTAGTCAATCTCTGCCCTCTCCACTGGACCATCCACCCCCAACTCCTCCCCATGCCGAAGTAGCGTGTTAGCACCATTGTCCGTTGATCCCATGGCATCGTCCTGATCAGCAGTCCGTCTATTGGAATCCTAAGAATCCGATAGACATCCTCCAAAGTGACTGTCATCTCCCCTATTGGGAGATGGAAAGTATTAGTCCGAGGATCCCACAAGTTGATCAGGGCCATCAAGTAGGCCCGATCCCCAATCACTGGCTCCAGCCGAGTCACCTGCTTGAGCCCAGGGCGTCAAGCCACTCCCAATCAGCCACAGCTAGCGCCTCCCATGCTTCAGCAAAAATAGTCGGCACGTGATACCGACTCTTCACAACCTACAACAGACAACAAAATAAGCACATTAGAATCATGAAAAATAGTGTACAGATACAAACAACATAAACGCAAAACAAAATTTAATTTGTCAACCTAGGGTTTTATACTCTCAAAATTGATAAATTAACACAAACACAAAAAAACTCAGAAATAACAAAATTTAATTTGTCAACCTAGGGTTTTATACTCTCAAATTGATAAATTCGAACAAAAAAACTATAATACAAGAAAATAATAAAGAGGGAGTTCACTTACTGGTCTCGCTTTGGCCCCGTCGCTCGATCCGGTTCGTGCACTCATGGTGGTGAAAAATTTTGGCAGCGCTTCGCTTCATAGAATTGACCTCCTCCTCCTCAGAGCTCCAAATCGCCAGAAAAAACAAGTGCAAATGAGCCCAAACCCTAGTTTTGGCCTTTAAATAGGCTTTTTGAGCTTGTAATCATTCCTCCCTGGGATGAGCACTCTGGTTAGCACTCGTCCCACCCTAGAATGAATGCTCAATAGGAATTCATCCCACCCAGGGATGAATACAGAGCAAACATTTCACAAAACAGCAAAAATGCACCAAAAATAGCAATAAACCTGTCCGATGAGAGTGCTTTTGCACTTGAAATTTCGAGCATGCAAAATAGATGTCAAGGTCACAAATCCTCACTATCCTACTCCCTAAGAAGGCTACCATAGCCGGACCGCTCCACGGGAGGACGGATCTTCGAGAATTTCATCCCCAAACGGCGTCGCCAAAAGGGTCAAAACCCACCCAAAAATAGCAATAGAGTTGCCGAACGAAGGCGCCTTCATGCCTGACCTTCTTGGCATCCAAAATAGACATCGGGGTTATAAATCATCACCATCCTACTCCCTAAGAAGGCCACCATGGCCGGACCGCTCCACGGGAAGACGAATTTTTGACAATTTCAGCTCCAGAAAGGCGTCCCCAAAAGGGTTAACACCCACCAAAAATAGGTCTAAATGTCAGAAAACTGCACACACATTCAAAGATAAATCTCTGAAGGCACCCTTACCTAAGTCATCTTGGGTCAAGCGACTCATCGCTTTTCTCATGTAGGTCATTCCCTCATCGATTCGTCGCTTGAGGGGGTAGTCACACTTAGTCACCAATCAACAAATACACACCCAATCATGGAAATGGCATGCATTCGAAGAATCATTGGCAAAGACAAATCATGCTCCTGCTTGGGGTAGTAAACAAGCAATAATCACAAGCTGATCAATCACTTGGCATTCGTGAATCATGAACTCAAGGTTCCCACAGACAAAAGGTTGCGCCCTTTGCCTATTCATGACTGATCAATGTCCAAGCTCAAGTAACACCTCACCGAAAAAGGTTAACACTTGAACCGAGTTCCTTCGCTCGTCAGAAGCAAGGATTCAAGAATGCATGCCCTTTTCATACTTGGGGCATCAAAAGTTGGTTAGGTTACTAAGAAACCCTAATCATTAGTGCTTTGGTTATCTATTTTTGCTCGGCGTTGTGCCTTGCACAACGCATCCCAAAAAGGGGCATCTGTAGACACCAAAACAACACCAATCCGATTATGTGACTGCAAACACTGATCACATTGGCACACACAGCCCCAAAGGCAGCCCCCAGAGGTTAAACAGTGGTCCTAACCACTCTCACAACAATTTTGGAAGGTCAAAAATCATTTTGGCACCTTCAGGCACTTTGCTCAATATCCGTTCCACCCAGGGACGAATTCTAATTGGGATTCGCTCCTCCCTGGGATGAATTCACAATTCGCTCCAGGGTGGGGCGAATTGCAGGTTTGATGGGCAAAAAGTCAAATCTTGGCAAATGGCAGCTCGGATCCGCCACTTAACGCTTCCTTCATTGCATGGGAGTATAGGTGAGCATTTTCGAGCGTTAGAGGCTGTTACAAGGGCAATCATGGAGTCCCTATTCAGGGAGGAATCTTCCCTCCCCTGGAAGGGCATGGCTGCCAAGTGGCGCCTCTGCATGCTCATCCCAAGAGACCTCCAGGTCTATAAATTGGTGGGTTTTCTCACCCCAAAATATATAGAGTAAGAGCAATTTGGAGCAACGAAGTGCTGCCATTTTATTTCCCCATACATCCTTGTGCGATTTGTGCCTTTCACATCCGTGATCTCTTTTGGAGAAGAGGTCATTGGGTGATCATTGGAAGGTCGAATCTTGAGCCCAAAACCCGACATTTGGCCATAGAATACCACCCCAATTTTCTGACAACACCTTACAAGAGATTTTGGACCCATCCCAAGTGGATTGGCGCCGAAATCAAGTCCCAACGGTGGGCGGCCTGCCCAGGTGCCCCCGCACTACCGTGAGTCTAATCGTCCCTTTTAGGAATGATTAGGAATCTATGGCAGATTGTTCTTTCTATCATTTTTATCTTGCATTTCATCTTATGCTGCTTAGGTAGTTTGCAATTTCGATTTCGTAATGTTTTGAGCAAATCTTATCATGTTCTATCACTTTTTGTCTTTACTAACTTGCAGGTAGCATCATCAAATTCCTGCTAATGGAGGCCAAATTGGGAAAATATGACCATCTGGGTCTTCCCAAAATACCCCCAATTAGCTAACCCCAAGTTTGCAGGTCTTTTGGAGCTCTCTAGGTAGGACATTTGGGACAGTACCTTTTCGGCGTTTTGTTGCAGGTAAATTCGTCCCGCCCGGAGCGAATTCAAATCGGTGAGGAATTTCCTGATTGTTCTTTTTGCAGTGCCCTCCTGGTGATGTCCTGATGCCCCTATCAAATTTTTAGAGCATTTGGATTCATTTTAGTTATAGTTTAATTCATTTTTCTCATTCACTGATCGTAGGCTTGGGGATTGCATGTTTTGTTTCATCCGCAGGTGCTACTAACTATTTCTTGTTCCTTTGAACGTAGGATCGGAACATCGGAGGAGCAGCAAGGAATCAACATTCGTAGACACAAGCGGCGGTGACGTTTTGGTCCGCCCATCTTACATGTGGGCACGCGGAAGAAGGATGGTTATCCATGGATGTGACCAAGAGATGAATTTGACGCTCCTCGCCCCTAAAAAGGGAGGATGTGGATTGTAACCGAAATGTGAAATACATCAATAAAAGAGAAGGGTTGTTATTTCATTTGGGCTTCAATTCATGTTTTTCTCCATTTCATGCATTTTTAATTCGTAGGGTTTAGCGTTAAGTTCAGTTCCATTTTTGCATCGTGCTTGGAGCTTTTCCTTTTTTGTTTCCGTATCCTCGTGCTTCCACTATCATAGTGCAAAAAAATAAAAACCTGTATCAATGAAGGAGTCTATGTAAGATAGCATAATTACAAGCATTACATGCAAGTGAGAAGAAAAATAGCACAAGGTTTACATAGCACAAGTGATAAAATAAGATGCAAAGGAGGATACCATACCTAAGTAAACATAGAGAGGATCTTGGACAAACTACCCTCGCTAAAGCTATCCCTAAACCACCATAGGAAGCACCACTACCATTAAGGAAGAACCACAATCATCAAGTAAGATCTACCATACGTTGAGATGCAAGAAACCACACTGGAATAAGAGTTGAAATAACTTGTAAAGGAGTTGAGGTGATAAGATACGATGAGGAGATTGAGTGCATGCTAAAGAGGAGCCTCCACTTGCCATAACAAATTAAGGTATCTTGTTCCACTTAGCATAAGGAAAGTGAAAGCATATACAATCCCTAACACTTTCACAAACAAGCCAAGGAGTGCCCAAGTTAAGTAACGCTCTAGCCAAATTAAAAACATGCCCAAGAAAGACTACACCCTCATTATCATTTTAGCACCCATGAATAATCATTCTTAACGCTCCAAGACTATTACCAAGCCTTCACCACGTGGATTAATGCCTCAAGAAGGATAATAACTTCCCTACACAACCTAAAAAGAAGGAATAAGGCGTAAGGCAACATAAAGTGTCACTTGGCACTCATTTCAAGAAGGATAAGGGTATTAATAGCCACCACAATAAATAGCACGCATATCTCATGCATATTTCCAACTAATCTTGAGTGATAAGAGGTCAAAGAGTATTGAAGGAAGTAGGACCATCATAGAGGGCACCCATTGAATGTTGAGCATTAATTTCTCACTATCATATGTAGAAGACGAGCAAATACAATGCCCAAGATTGGATAAAGAGTCATAATAAGAGCCAATAATATTGCAACATTCAACATTTGAATGAAGGTAAAGTTTTATATAATTCAATATTTGCTTTCTTTAAGTATAAGGATTTATAAGGTGCTTCATTATATAAGGTTGAAATTATTTATTATTTGCATTGGAGATATAAGCAAATATCAACCTTAGTGAATTATAAAACAAACTTAAGTGACATTTCAAAAGTGCACTAGTTGAAATTCAACTATCATAATATTTGTAAATTAATTAAATAGGAGTTATAAGGTTTTATACCTTGGAAAAATTAAAGTATTACTCTTTTGCAAATATTATCATTTCTAAATTTCTAAATTAAGGAGATATAAGGAGTACTACGTCAAACTTTAGAACATTGAAAAGTAATACAATTAAAGTGTGGTTGGTTGGTATTCTTTTAGAATTTAAAGAATTGAACCATTGAAAATTAAGGATAAAAGAAGCAAAATCGTTTTTTGCTTAAAATTGTTGGAACTTATTGCTTATACTTTTCTCATATACCTATTAAAGGGATAAAATAAATCCAACCATAGAGTCTTGCAAGTTAGAAGACATTTTACAAAACATAAAAATTGAAAATCTCCTAGCAAAGTTGATCACATACTTAAAACTAGGGAGTCATAAGGAAGACATCCTCACATTAGAAAGTTGAAAACTTCACAACCATGGATCATTGGTATATAGATTCAGGAGCAAGAAAACATATGACTGAAAATAATTAATTGTTTGATTCTTTATAAAATCAAAATGAGAAACTAGTTGTTATAGTAGATAGTAAGACTTATGAAGTAAAGGGGATAGAAAATGTGCCATTCAATATAATAAATGGAAAAGGGATAATCAACAATGTATTATATGTTCTGGGATTGACCTCAAATCTTATTTCAGTTTCTCAACTCATGTATCAAAATATGACTATAGAATTCAAAGTTTTCAATGGAATAAAATAGTGTGATATTCTTAAACAAGGAAAGAAAATTGCATTAGGTTCCTATAAAAATGGTCTATTATTTTTGGATACTACTACACATTTAGCTCTTTTAGTTAAGGCTTCAAATCTATGGCACAAACAACTAGGACATACCAGTGTATCTTCCCTAAATTAAATGATCAAATATCAAATGGTTGAAGGAATACCAAATCTATCATTAGAATCTAATGTTTGTCTAGAGTGCTTAGTAGGAAAACAACATTGAATTCCTTTTGAACTTCATCAGTATAGATCTCAAAAACCATTGGAATTAATATATACATATTTATGTGGACCAATGAATGTCACTAGTATTGGAGGACATAAGTATTTTCAATTATTTATTGATGATCACACCGGGAAAATGTGGGTGTACTTCATCACGTATAAATTAGAAAATTTAGTTATTTTAAACAATTCAAACTTCAAGTTGAGAAAGAATCGGTAAAAACTATTAAAACTTTTCATTTAGATAGATGAGGTGAATTTGTATCAAAGGAATTTGATTCTTTTCTTGAAAAAAATAGAATTAAAATACAACTCACTACAACATATTCACCACAACAAAACAGAATTGTAGAAAGAAGAAATAGATCTATAATAGAAATGGTGAGTATTATGTTAAAATAAGCTTATCTTGATCATCAATACTAGGTAGAGGTAATTAAAATAAAATTATACTTACAAAATAGATTACCTACAAGAATACTCAGGCATATTACACCAGAAGAAGCATGGTCAAGATAAAAACCAAATATAGGAAAACTAAGAATTTTTGGGTGCAAAGCTTATATGCATATTCCAAAATAAAAAAGGATAAAATTAGATGATAAAACTATGGTAAGAATATTTTTTGGGTATAATGATGAATCTGCAGGATACATAATAATAGATCCACATATAAATAATATATACATAAGCTGAGATGTAGATTTTGATGAATAAATAAATATTGACACTAAAAAAAAATGTAATGATGCAAGAGTCTTTCTAGATTTATCAGAAGAAGATGTGATAAATGAAGAGATAGAGTCAAAATATCAAGAATAATATAGTGAATACACAACAATATCCATAATTCCTCAAAGAAAATGACAAACATGGCTTAGAGACACACTCAGGGAATCAAATTTAGAATAAATGCTAGACTTCACTACCACTAGACCTCAAACTCGTAGTCAAAGTTAGAATAAATAGAGGATTAATGAGCACTATAATAGATCTAAAATTAATAATTCAATATATAAATCACTTGCAATGGAAGGCAACTATAGAATCTAAATATGCATCACTTCAAAAGAATAAAACATGGGATCTAGTGGAATTACCTCTAGGAAAGAAAACTGTCGGTTGCAAATGGATATACAAGATTAAGTATAAAGCTTATGGGACACTTAAAAAATACAAGACTTGATTAGTAGCCAAAGGATATACGTATACTGAGGGAATTGACTATGAAGAAAAATTTGTACTAATTGCTAGAATGACTACTATAAGAACAGTTTGTGCTCTGGCAGCTCATCATGGTTGGAAACTTCATCAAATGGATGTAAAAAGTATTTTCCTTAATGGTGAATTAGAAGATAAAGTCTATATGTCAAAACCAGAAGGATTTGTTATTAAAGGATAATAATATAATGTTTTCAAATTAAAAAAATCCCTATATATTCTAAAGCAAGCTCCAAGAGCATGGAATATAAAAATCAATAATCACTTATTACAACAAAACTTCAAATGAAGTACATCTAATCCTAGTATATACAAAGAAAATTGGGAATGATATACTAATTCTTATAGTGTATATTGATGATATAGTGATTATTGGAAGTTCTGAAAAACTAATAAATGGTATTAAAGAGGATCTTGAGAAGGCATTTGAGATGATAGATCTAGGACTGATGAATTATTATCTTGGTCTAAAAATTCATCAAAATAAAGATAATATTATAATTACTCAATCAAAATATAAAGAAGCCTTACTTTAAAAATATAAGATGAAGAATTGTAAGCCAAAAGATACAACTATGGAACAAGAGATTTACTTATCCAAAAATTATGGAACACCTTTGGTTTCGACAACAACGTATCGTCAATTAACTGGAAGTCTTTTATACTTAGCAAATAGTCCACCTGAATTAATTTTTGCAGTAAATTACTTTTCACAATTCATGCAAAAACTAAGATAAAGTCATTGGAAATATACAAAAAGAATATTACAATATTTTAATAATATTTTTGATTATGGATTAACTTATATGAAGAATGTTAAATTTGTTATCTATATGGTTACTCAGATTCTGATTATGCTGATTCTATTGATGATAGAAAGTGTACATGTTTCATAGACTACATAATAATAGATCCACATATAAATAATATATACATAAGCTGAGATGTAGATTTTGATGAATAAATAAATATTGACACTAAAAAAAAAGGTAATGATGCAAAAGTCTTTCTAGATTTCTTAGAAGAAGATGTGATAAATGAAGATATAGAGTCAAAATATCAAGAATAATATAGTGAATACACAACAATATCCATAATTCCTCAAATAAAATAACAAACATGGCTTAGAGACACACTCAGGGAATCAAATTTAGAATAAATGCTAGACTTCACTACCACTAGACCTCAAACTCGTAGTCAAAGTTAGAATAAATAAAGGATTAATGAGTACTATAGTAGAGCTAACATAAATAATTCAATATATAAATCACTTGCAATGGAAGGCAACTATAGAATCTGAATATTCATCACTTCAAAAGAATAAAACATGGGATCTAGTGGAATTACCTCTAGGAAAGAAAACTGTCGGTTGCAAATGGATATACAAGATTAAGTATAAAGATTATGGGGCACTTAAAAAATACAAGACTTGATTAGTAGCCAAAGGATATATGTAGACTGAGGGAATTGAATATGAAGAAACATTTGTACTAATTGCTAGAATGACTACTATCAGAACAGTTTGTGCTCTGGCAGCTCATCATGGTTGGAAACTTCATCAAATGGATGTAAAAAGTGCTTTCCTTAATGGTGATATAGAAGATAAAGTCTATATGTCAAAACCAGAAGGATTTGTTATTAAAGGATAATAATATAAGGTTTTCAAATTAAACAAATCCCTATATAGTCTAAAGAAAGCTCCAAGAGCATGGACTATAAAAATCAATAATCACTTATTACAACATAACTTCAAATGAAGTACATCTAATCCTAGTATATACAAAGAAAATTGGGAATGATATACTAATTCTTATAGTGTCTATTAATGATATAGTGATTATTGGAAGTTCTGAAAAACTAATAAATGTTATTAAAGAGGATCTTGAGAATTCATTTGAGATGATAGATCTAGGACTGATGAATTATTATCTTGGTCTGAAAATTCATCAAAATAAAGATAATATTATAATTACTCAATCAAAATATAAAGAAGCCTTGAAAAATATAAGATGAAGAATTGTAAGCCAAAATATACAACTATGGAACAAGAGATTCAATTATCCAAAAATTATGGAACACCTTTGGTTTCAGCAACAATATATTGTCAATTAATTGGAAGTCTTTTATACTTAGAAAATAGCCCACCTGAATTAATTTTTGCAGTAAATTACTTTTCACGATTCATGCAAAAACCAAGATAAAGTCATTGGAAATCTACAAAAAGAATATTTCAATAATACTGTTGATTATGGATTAACTTATATGAAGAATGTTCAATTTTTTATCTATAGGGTTACTTAGATTCTGATTATGCTGATTCTATTGATGATAGAAAGTGTACTTTGAGGTATGTATTTTATCTTGGGTTAGGACCTATATATTGGCACAGGAAGAAATAACATACAGTGGTACAATCATCTACTGAAGTAGAATATTGGATAGCAAGAGATACAACTTATGAAGCATTGTGGTTACAATATATAGTATCTAACATGGGCATCAAATAAACTCCAACTTTAATATTTTGTGAAAATCAAGGAGTACTAAATTTGATCAAAAATATGAGTGTACATGAAAGAACTAAATATATTGAAGCACAAGTCCATTTCATTAGAGATCACTTTCAAAATCATCATATCATCTTGAAACATATTCCTATAGAAGAAAAACTAGTAGATATTTTTACAAAATTTCTTGGGAGAAACAAGTTTCAAATATTCAAAGATCATTTATGCAACTTAAGGGAATTTCAAACCAAATAATGTAATACAGGGGGGTGTTAGAATATATTCCATTATTTGGTATTCATGCCTGTCATGTAACTTAGACCAAGTGTCACTTGAGGAAGACCAAGAGTCATTTTGTAAAACCTATATAATGGAATCTTAGTTACATTCTTCATTGTACAATTTAATTCATGTAATATGAAGAGATACTTATTCTTATTCTATATAGATCATTTACTTTCTTATCTTCTTCTTATTTATATTGTCATAACCCAAAAGATCACTCTATCCCAATGGTGAGATTTATTTTTCATTTAAAAGTATAGAAATTTGTTCAAGTTCTTAGTGTCCTTTGATTTAGTTGTCCATTTCCTCTATTTGACAAGTCACTCATCTTTATTACATCAGACACATGGTAATTTCATCCCTACAACTTACATGCATCTTTCTATGTAAGTGTACTGGTTTAAATATAATATTAAGCTATCAGTCTCATCCTTTCTATGATCTAGCTTATTCCCTTTAGTCCATTGAAAGGAGTATGCCAATATCTACACTTTACATCATTCCTTATGTGTAAGTGTAGTAAGCATGTTGGGATAAGGCTTTCATTCTCATCTCCATGATGAGCTAGTCTTTTCCAGTAAGCCTCTCTCAATGTTTGATCCTAGGATTCCAAACCATCAACTCTCTTTTCATTCCACTAGGATTCATCATGAGAGATCTTAATTCTAGTGTAATAAACATTATCCATTCTTTTCCCTCTACTATATTTAATGTAGATACTTTTTTAAGCATGAGCATCTCTTTAGTGAACCCTTATTCTATGTATACATTATATGTACCCTTAAGGAATTGCAAGCAACCTTCCTTTCTAGAATAATGATTACCTAAGAATTATCCAAATTTGTTTTATACCAGAGTACAATCCATTCCAATTTCATTATCAATATTTTCCATGCAAAGCTTATATTTATCCCATGAAGTTCATATCAACTAATTAATGCATTACTAATGAACGCATGAACCAAAATAAATTGCCCATTTATTTAATAACATAAAAAGTTTTCATAAGCATTTCAATCAAATACATTCATGGATAAAGAGGCTCCACACAAGATCATACAACATTTCATTTATCCTGGGAACCCTCATGGAGAATAAACCCAGCCTTGAATCATTCTCTTTATTAATTGCATAAGTTGGTTAGTTTCTTACAAAGAGTTAAATACACCCATAATGCCTTTATTTCCTGATAGGTAAGTTCCATAATCCCTAAGATTTTACAATATGAATTATTCCTTCAAATCATAAGTACAATTTGATTCCATATTTTGGAAAGAATGAAGGCATCCCAAAATACTTTCCTTATTCACATAACATCTACATACTACTCATAGTATTACAATGTATATTTATCTCTCAATCAATTTGGTTCCAAATGTAGAGTTTGTCATTCATTAACTTTGACTGTTTACAGGATCAATAAAGAGAGACCCAAAATTATTTTCCAATAGTCTCGTTGTAATGGATGAGTAGAAGAAAGTAACTTTTAGATCTTCTCCACTCATTGTCATTGCCACCAACTAAGATATTTAAATACCTTTAATAATTATAATACAGTATTCATCATCTGGAAAGTAAGATAAAAACCACATGTCTAGTTAGATACGTTTTTCTTATATTAAGAAAGTTCTGTATTGAATTCCAATAAACTAATTTTAAAATAAGTATATGAGTTAAATGCCTCTCGATCGTACAGCGGCATGAGGTAATATATTGCAACAAAATATTTTTGTTATCAATTGAAAAATCAATATTCATATATAACTATACCTTAATTAAATTGTATTCCAAATAATTCTGGAATGACAAAGCTCATACTAACATATTTTTGGGAAGTGTTTCCTTCTAGCACAATGTTCTAGCATGAGGTTTGATAGGACCTTCTTTCTATGGTAATGAGATTTACTCAACTTCAATTGATTCTAGATGACGTCTTAGATAACACGAATTTTTGGTACACCTCAGTAATGGAATGTAATATTAATAAAACAAATTACCTTAGTGCAGGTTCATCCTTTGTTTAATATAAAGAGTATTTAATTATTGACTTAACTCTAGGAATACCAAATGAAAATTCCAGAACAGATTAAATTCCTTAAATTTGTGGCTATAATTTCCAATGATGTTCTCACCATTTGGTAAAATGAGGAACTTTGTTATAGTGGTTTTGGGTATATCGTAGTTTTAACTATAATGGAATAAGATGTTCGGGCTAATAACACTCCATGAACATGTTATCTTTCATTATTCGATTTTGGGATACGTCTATGATATCAACCAAGAATAAAAATCAAACCGGCATAAATGTTATTTCAAATTAGAATAATTATAATTATAACAAACTGTTATGAACCTTCTATCACCATTAAATAGTGGTAGTCTCTGCTCTAAATGTTAAACACCCAACACAGACTAGGTAGTAGTCTATGAAACACCATGGTAGCTTGACTTTGAACTTTTATCTAGAACCAGAAGTTTGATGTTCCTATGAAACAACATGAGGTTTGACTTTAAACTCTCTTCCCTAAAATTCAGATTCAAACAATGAATAAGTGTGTGCCAGTGGAAATGTTTTTAAAAAAAAAAACTTTTATAACAATTATTTAAATGGTCTATTATTTAGGTTCCTATAAAAATGGTCTATTATTTTTGGATGCTACTACACATTTAGCTCTTTCAGTTAAGGCTTCAAATCTATGGCACAAAAAACTAGGACATACCAATGTATCTTCCCTAAATCAAATGATCAAATATCAAATGGTTGAAGGAATACCAAATCTATCATTAGAATCTAATGTTTGTCTAGAATGCTTAGTAGGAAAACAACATTGAATTCCTTTTGAACTTCATCGGTATAGATATCAACAACCATTGGAATTAATATATACATATTTATGTGTAGCAATGAATGTCACTACTATTGGCTATGTACTAGTCGAACCCAAAATGAGGTGTGCAATTGTGTGAGAAACTTGGGGGGAGGATTAGACATTTTTCGTAGGACTGCCCAAACTGTCGAACTCGTTGATGCTATTCCTTCTTTCGCGTGCCCACATGTAAAATGGGCGGACCAAACATCGCCGCCGCTTGCGTTGATGAGTCTTGACTCCTTGCTGCTCCTCTAATGTCCAGATCCTACGTTCAAAGAAACAAGAAACAGTCAGTAGCACCTGTGGATGAAATAAAACATGCAATCCCCACGCCTTCGATTAGTGCATGCAAGATATAAATAAAACGATAACTAAAATAGATCCAAATGAACTAAAAATTTGACAGGGGCATCAAAACATCACAAAGAAAACACTGCAAATGGAACAGTCAAAAAATTCACCATAGATTTGTATTCGCTCGGGGCGGGACGAATAGACCTGCAACAAAACGTCAAAAGGCACTGTCCCAAATGTCACATCCGGGAAGCTCCAAATCACCTGCAAAGTTGGGGGTTAGCTAATTGGGGGTATTTTGGGAAGACCCAGATGGTCAGATTTTCCCAATTTGGCCTCCATCAATGGGAATTTGATGATGCTACCTGCATGTTAGCAAAAGCGAGAAATAATAGAAACATGATCAAAATTGCTCAGAACGAGGTGAAATTTGAATGACAACCTATCTAAGCAGCATAGAATTAAATGCAAGAATAACAGAAAGGAAATCTGCCATAGATTTCCAATCACTCCGGAGGGGGCGATTAGGACTGTAGCAGTGTGGGGGGCGCCCGAGGGCAGGCCGCCCGTCGTTTGGGGCCCGATTTCGGCACCAATCCACTTGGGATGGGTCCAAAACCTCTTGTGGGGTATTGTCGACAAATTTGGTGGGATATTGTGGCCAAATGTCAGGTTTTGGTTCCGGATTTGTGCTTCCAATAACCACCCTATGACCTCCTTTCCAAAAGAGATCAAGGATGTGAAAGGCACAACTCGAAAGGGTGTGGGTGTGAAAGTAAAATGACAGCACTTCGTTGCTCCAAAATGCTCCTTCTCTCTATATTTTGGGGTGAGAAGACTCACCATTTTATAGACCTGATGGTCTCTTTGGATGAGCATGCAGAGGCGCCACTTGGCAATCATGCCTCTCCAGGGGAGGGAAGATTCCTCCCTGATTAGGGGCTTCATGACTGCCCCTATAACTGCCTCTAACGCTCGAAAACGCTCACTCACACTCCCATGCAATGAAGGAAGAATTAAGTGGTGGATCTGAGCTGCCATTTGTCAAGATTTGACTTTTTGCCCATCAAACCTGCTATTCGCCCCACCCTGGAGCGAATACTGCTATTCGTCCCTGGGTGGGGCGAATACCAGTTTGTAATCGTCCCTGGGTGGAACGAGTATGGAGCAGAGTGCCTGAAGGTGCCAAATTGACTCCTGACCTTCCAAAACTATTGTGAGAGTGGTTAGGACCACTGTTTAACCTCTGGGGGCTGCCCTTGGGGCTGTGTGTGTCAATGCGATCAGTGTTTGCAGTCACATAATCGGATTGGTGTTGTTTTGGTGTCTACAGATGCCCCTTTTTGGGAAGCGTTGTGCGTGGCACAGTGTTGAGCAAAAATAGATAACCAAAGCACTAATGATTAGGGTTTCTCAGTAACCTAACCAAATTTTGATGCCCCAAGTATGGAAAGGGCATGCATTCTTGAATCCTTGCTTCGACGAGCGAAGGAACTCAATTCAAGTGTTAACCTTTTTCGGTGAGGTGTTACTTGATCTTGGACATTGATCAGTCATGAATAGGCAAAGGGCGCAACCTTTTGTCTATGGGAACCTTGAGTTCATGATTCATGAATGCCAAGTGTTTGATCAGCTTGTGATTATTGCTTGTTTGCTGCCCCAAGCGGGGGCGTGATTGTCTTTGTCAATGATTCTTTGAATGCATGCCATTTCCATGATTGGGTGTGTATTTGTTGATTGGTGACTAAGTGTGACTACCCCCTCAAGCGACGAATCGATGAGGGAATGACCTACATGAGAAAAGCGATGAGTCGCTTGACCCAAGATGACTTGTGTAAGGGTGCCTTCAGATGTTTATCATTGAATGTGTGTGCAGTTTTCTGACATTTAGACCTATTTTTGGTGGGTGTTAACCCTTTTTGTAGCACCATTTGGGGATGAAATTCTCAAAAATTCGTCCTCCCGTGGAGCGGTCCGGCTATGGTAGCCTTCTTAGGGAATAGGATAGTGACAATTTGTGACCCCAACGTCTATTTTGCATGCCAAAAATGTCAAGTGCAAAAGCACTCTCATCGGACAAGTTTATTGCTTGTTTTTGGGTCATTTTGTGCAATTTTTTTTTTTTTATGTCCTAGTTGGGTTTTTGATTTTGCTTTTAGGGTCAGAGGACCGATTATTGTACCTATGGGCATTTTTGATGATATATATACAGATGACTTTATTTTATTTATACACATGTCGCATTTGATGTTATGCTCAATGATTGTTGAATGTGTATGTATGCATGTTAATTGATGTTGATGGATGCATATGTTATGATGAATGCAAATGTTTCTAATTTTTAGGATATGCAAATGGAATGGATGAATTAAATTTGTGATGTTTGGTGGGGGCACCATAGACTGTTTAGAACTTATGGCTTTTTGTCTTAGGCGATTGTTGTGGTAAATGAATTTTGTTGTATACATGCTATTTTTGTATTTTTTGATGGCAATGCGAGGATGAAAGATAGCGTAGTTGGTTTAGAATGTAGTTAAGGTTTTTTGAGACTCAGATGTTTTAACTAACTAGCCATGATTGTACTTTATCTTACAAGACTTTTGAACAAGGTATGAATCGGACTTGTCTTTGACCAAGTTATTTCACATCCCTGTGTGTGCAATTGAGTTCGTTTATGTGGTATTTGTCAGGATACCGCCAGTGCCAGATAGGCTGTCAACCAAACCTGTACTGAGGATCACCTAATTAGCTCCACTAACTTCCTTTGTTGTATTTAGTCAGATTAATCTGTGGTGCTATCTAGGATACCATAAGCTAGCTCATCCACATGCAAACATTGATCTGTACACGAGTTAATGTGACAGATATATCGTCATGCGGGAGGTTTACCACCAGTGACCGATAGGCTATCCACCAAACCGGTATTGAGGTTTACTTCATGACCTTCTGAATGCTGAGAGTTCCAGGGATTCAAGTTCGACTCCCTTCTTTTCTTCAATTATATTGGGATACTTGCTCTTATATAGTGATAAAAATCACTATTTATTTTTGTTATATATATTTTTTCTTTTGAGCAAGGGATTTGAATTTCGAGTGATGAGAATCACTATTGTATGTGCCTTTTGATGTATGCACTTTGGTGGTGATGTCAAATTTTTTGGAGTTTTGACTTTTGCAAAATTTTATGATGTTTGCAACTTTTTGAGAACTTGGGATTCTTGGGGAATTGGGTAGGGAAGATGCTTGTCCTTTTGCCAACTCTCAGCATTCTTGGGGTCATTCGCACAGGGGGATGAGCAAGATAACCATTTCGCTTATGGTGACCTGGATTGCTTTGCAGGTTTCATCTTTCGTTCACACAACTTGGGAATTTTTATGTGTTTTAATTTGTGTTGGGATGCTACGTAACAAGGTGTGATCCAAGTAGAACTCTACCTTTGTAAAATCTGTTTGACTTTGTACAGTATTTGGCTAGAAAGCTAATGACATCTGAATGACGAAAACTCTAGATACATTTAGAAGACCACTGACTATGATATGGTAAAAAGAAGTGAATGGCATTTATTTTTGATGGACTGCTTATAGAATGGAGAAATGTGGAACAAGATGGATTGGCGAAGTAATTACAGTCTATGGTGCCTTGACCCGTATGACCACAAATATGCAATGTATGGATGTTATGCTTAATGCAACTATTATTTTTGCGTTTTTGATAGATTGATTTTTGTGAGTATGAAGATGAGATGCAAAAGAGCTCTTTATTGTTGTGATGAGTTTGAGCATGCATGGAAATGAGATGCAAATTTTTGTTATTTTTGATGATTTTACTATTTTTGAATTTTCTTATTTTTGACCAAGCGATTGTGGGAATCCTTGGAGCTTTTTGGTTTGACCAAAGGGGTAATGGGCACCTTTGGGGCATTTTGGGGATGACCAAGCGATTGTGGGAATCCTTGGAGCTTTTTTTTTGGGCTATGGCTCTTTTAGATATGGAATGGCCGCAAATGACTGATGTTCAAGGGTTCTAGTTCCTTGATTCCATCAAGAGAGGCTAGCCGGTATGTTCCAGGTCCTATTTTACTATCAATTACATAGGGACCTAACCAGTTTGCCGTGAACTTGTCCCTTAGATGGGGCGGCAAGCTAGAGTTCTATTGGTTCTCTTTTAAGACCAAGTCACCAACCTGAAAGTCCCTCAGGTGAACTTTCATGTTGTATGCTTTCTTGAGTCGCTCTTGATAGATACGTAAATGCTCGAGAGCATTAACGCGTCATTCATCGAGCAACGTAAGCTGGTCTAACTGGGCCTGCCATGCAGTGTCATCATCGATGAACTCTTGCATTGATATGCGTAGGGAAGGAATTTCCAACTCGAGAGGCATGACTACCTCGGAGCCATACACGAGCAAAAATGGAGTTGCCCCAGTGGGTGTCCGAATGCTAGTGCGATAAGCCCACAGGGCAAGTGGGATCTGAATGTGCCAATCCTTATGACTATCTGTGACTATATTTTTGAGGATGGCAACTAGCATTTTGTTTGACGCCTCTGCTTGCCCATTTTCCTGCGGATAATAGGGTGTCAAAAAACTATGCTGAATTTTGTACTTTGTGGTCAAAGCACGCACGTCTTTGTTCTTGAATGACGTCCCATTATCCAAAATTATCTTGGATGGAATACCAAAATGACATATGATGTTATGTAAAATGAACTCCACAATGCGGGGTCCAGTCGTAGAGGTAAGCGAAATTGCTTCCACCCATTTGGTGAAGTACTCTATGGCCGTTATGATAAACGTGTGATGACCTGACGACGCAGGGGAGATCTTTCCGATTAGATCTAAGCCCCACTACAAAAATGGCCAAGCCGATTGGATCGGCTGCAAGGCCTAGGAAGGTACGTGTGTCAAATTAGCATGGTGTTGACATTTCATGCACTTCCTTACATATGCGCAACAATCTCACTCTAAATATGGCCAATAATAGCCCATGCGGAGAATGCGCTTTGTGATGGCCATACCACTAAAGTGGCCATCGCACGTACCATCGTGCGCTTGGGCGATCGCCCAAGTGGACTCCTGTTGGTCCAAGCAATGAAGGAGGATTCCTTCATAGCTATGATGGTACAAAATGTCTCCTAACAAGACATACTTTGCCGCTTTCTACTTGAATGCTCATTTTGTGGCATGCATCAATCCAAGTGGGAGGTTACCTAACTTGAGGTAGTCCCTTATGGGTGAATACCAATCCTGTTGATCAGAAGCCTCGATGGTATGAATAACCAATCCCTCTTGAAGTTCATCCCTAGAAAAAGTTGAGTGGGAGAGAACTTGTAAGAATAGTATTGTGTTGCTATTAAGGGGAGTAGGGGAGAATAAGGACCCCCAGTTGGCATGATTCAGACGATCATGGATTCGAGAGAACTTGTCCGGGGATGGTTCAATCTGGATCAAGTGGATTCCTGGCGTCAAGTCAGAGCTTGCACGCTCCATCATGGATTGCGATAGTGTTTTGACTTGAATGGTTGTCATATCACCAGAAATGTCTTGCGGGATTAGTGACCCCAAGGAGGCCATAGTGTCCGCAAAATGATTCGATGATCGAGGGAGTGCCTCGATGTCGTACCATTCAAGATTTGCCAAGAATTTGTCCACAAGGGCTTTGTAGGCCTGTAGAACTGGGCATTTACATTGGAATACCCCTTTGACTTGGTTGACAATTAACAGCGAATCACCAAAGATGTTCAATCATTTGATGTTCATGGTGATTGTTGTCTGAAGACCTATGAGCAAGGCTTCATATTCGGCATTATTGTTGGTGCATGGGAAGTCTAATTTAAATGACAGAGGCATTGGAGCCCCTTGTGGTGTGAAGAATACAATTCCCATGCCACCCCCTTGCTCACATTTAGAACCATCAAAAAATAGGGTTATGTCGGCCTGTGACTCAAGCTCATCAGAATCTGGTGATTCTGAGACATGGAAGACCCCATCATCGGGTAGTTCTATGACCAGAGGCTGATCATCTTCGAGAGGAGCCTCTGCTAGTTGATCGGCTATGACTTGTCCTTTGATGGATTTTTATCCAATAAACTCTATGTCAAATTCCATCAACAACATGATCCATTTTGCCGTGCGGCTACTATGATAAGTATGACTCATCATGTACCGCAATGGATTCTCCTTAGACACAACATACGTAGTGTTGCTCAGCATGTAGTGGCATAGCTTTTTGGTAGCAAACACCACTGCCAAGCGAGTTTCTCAACGTATGCATAGTTAAGTTCATAACCGACCGAGGGTGCAGCTAAGATAGTAAGTAGCATGTTCTTTGTGAAGTTCATTTTTTTGGGCTAGCATGGCGCCCAGTGCCACCTCAATAGCTGAGATGTATAAGTAGAATGACACTCCTGGTCTAGGTGGTGCCAATACTGGTGGCGAAGCCAAGTATTGTTTAATGTCATCAAAGGTTGATCGGCACTCGTCATCCCAGTGAAATGCTACCCCCTTATGCAATAATTTGTTCATGGGTCGGCACTTGTCAGATAGCTGTGCTATGAAGCGCTTGATTGATGTGACCTTTCCCTGTAGGCTTTTGAGCTGCTTGATGGTAGTTGGGGGAAGCATTTCAAGGATTGCCTTGACTTTGTTTGGGTCCACCTCGATGCCTCGCTTTGAGACTATGAAACCCAAGAGTTTTCTAGATGTGATGCCAAATACGCACTTCTTGGGATTCATTCCGACTTTATGTTCCATGAGGTGATCGAGGATCTTGCTTAAGTCATCGAGATGATCTGGGCGCAAAAGAGATTTGGCCAACAAATCATCCATGTAATCTTCCAAAGTTTTATGCATGTAATCATGGAAGATGTACGTCATGGCACGTTGGTAGGTGGCGCCAGCATTTTTAAGGCCAAAAGGCATGACCTTATAACAAAATGTCCCCCAAGGCATTGTGAACGCCATTTTTAGTTGGTCCTCGAGATTGATACGAATCTGATTGTATCCCGAGAAACCATCCATGAGGGAAAGCATTTCATGACCTGCTGTAGCGTCTACCAATGCGTCGATGCTTGGCAAGGGAAAATCATCCTTAGGACTCGCTTTGTTTAGATCTCAAAAATTAGTGCATATGTGAATCCTCCCATCAAGCTTTTTGATGGGCACCATGTTGGACAGCCATGGTGGGTAATCCATGCAGATGACAAACTGTGCATCCAACAACTTTTGCAATTCATCTTTGACCATCAAGGCCACTGTTGGGTGCATCTTACATAGTTTTTGCTTAACTGGCTTGACTGTCGGATCAAGCGTTAGATTATGCATGACTAGCTATGGATCTAGCCCCGACATGTCTCTGTAGGACCATGCAAAAACCTCCTTCTTCTCTTTGAGAAGGGTAATGTAGTCGGCTTGCTCTTCGGGGGATAAGCTTACCCCCAGCTTGATAATCTATGGATTCATTGGATCAGAGCCGATGTCTACGTCAGTCGTCTCCTCGATCGACATGTGGGATCCATCCTCCAACTGGTGTGGAGTTGGGATCAAATGGATATCATTTGCTGAGTTTAAATCTATGTTGGGAACCTCGGGTTCCTCTTCAGCATGGAAGATATCCTGAGTTGGCCCTAGGGTAAAATGAAGCATTTTACCGAAAGGCCAATACTATGATGGGGATGGAGGTGAATTGACGTGATACCTAGTCTATGGCATCTATGTCTAGATACAACGACTATGCTGGATCGGTCGGGTTATGGATGGGGGCGGTTAAGTCAATGGAGATCATGTTGATGAAATGATTTTGGTCTCCATTACCATGGGTGTGGTGACTCGAACATTCTAGATGTTCTCTATGCTCCGGGTCTGGCTCTAGAGGTATTGGCATGAATGGATCGGCCCTATGTGTGGATAGGAAGACAGGGTCTGCCCTCGGCACTGATATCGCTATAGGGTCTCTGGGCGGAAGGTATTCTTCGTATGCCCAAAGTGGCGGATTCAACACTTGTTCCCACCGCATTGGGTCTACGTACCACTCATGCCCTGGCACTATGTTTAGTTGTTCAAATATGTCATTAATCTCTAAGGGGTATTGTTGTTGCATCTACGCATATGATTGAGATAGGCCATCTCAGTTTCATCTTCATAATCACTGTCGGAGATCCAAAGGCCTTCGTTGGCTCCAACAACTATTTGTGACATTAGAGGCTCATCTTGCTCGAGCAAATTGATCTGGCCCCATTGGGGTTGTTCCGCTCTCCGTGGGGGGACCTGATTGTCTTGTGGTGGCACTTGCTCGATGGGAGCAGCCAAAGGGAACATTGTCAAGAGGCTTTCTTGATAATCATCCATGGGGATCACTTGTGAGTGATTGCTATCTGATTCGAAGGGATCCCATGGTGCTACCTCATATTCTGACTCGTCCTCTGAAGATCCTTCTTGATCTTGTCTATACCTCTCTTGTAGGTGAGTTCTTGAACTTTCTCCTCTCTCGAGCGAAGGGAAAGGGTTGTTGAGGTCAACAAGGTTGGTTGTCAATAATGGGAGATAATCTCCCAGTGTATATGTCGTGTTAGGGTTGGAATATGGATCTAATGCCAATCCCCCCTTGTTGCCTATCCCTAGGCCTTGCATGTTCTCTACCAAGATGTCCAAGGGGAGGGGGTGGTTGAACCCTACTCCTGACTTGTCATATGGCATTTGGTATCTTGGTTGGCAAAGAACACGCACTCCTTGCTCATATCTGCCTAACCCATATCCATGCCAATTGCATTGGCCAAGGTATCTCAAAGCGAAGTCTGGGTTAGACAAATAGTTGACATCTTCTGCAAAGGGCTCTTCATCTTCGTCCTCTTGCATGTATGGTTCAATACCATGATCAAGGCCCCCATACACAAAGTTTGTCTGGTTCGGTGGGTAGCCTAGAGGAACAATAGTACCGATGGGGAGGCGAGGTCTCCCCATGTCCTGCATGGACTCTAGTGTGGGTGTTGCTACAATATTCCACACCAGATACTCCCCCAGGCCCGTATTGGCCATTTCAACGATGATTGTTGGTGATTGAGGGGGAGGGAATGGAAGTTCTTCTAGAGTCCACTCCATGTCGGGTGGACTAGGAGCCTCGACTTCCATTCTGCTAGGCATCTCCTCGGTAGAGATAGTTGATACTGATGGCGGTGCCTCTTCCAGGGGTTTCTTCCCTTTGTCCTTCTATGTGGCCACCGTAGGTGGCATCGTTGGTGAAGGACCAGACGATGAAGATGGACCCGACTATGGTTTTGATGGACTTGTCAATGGGGATGCCTATGGAATCGGACCCTGTCTAGATGGATTCAATTGAAAATCCAAATGCATTGATGGAAGGGTCGATTGCGGCATCAGTTGCACCGCATTGCAATACTTGAAGGGTTCTAAGTCCATCGGGACTACATGCACCTCCCCTTCAAATGTATACTTTAAACACTGATGAGCTATCGAAGGGACACACTTCATGTCCCTGATCCATGGCCGACCCAACAAGATGTTATAGGCCATCTCACCTTCCAAAATATGGCACAATGTAGGTATAGTCTTTTGTCCCACTTGGATGGGTAGGACAATTGTGCCAACTATCGAGCATATCGCATCATTGAATGCTCATAGAGTATATGTGGAAGCCGTGATGTGAGATGCTGGCAACTTCAGATGTTTCAATGCCATTATTGTGATGATATTACTAGATGAGCCAGTGTCTACCAACACCCTCTTATACGGAATCCCGTTGACCCATGCGATAACGTGCAGGGGTGGATCCGCCATATCATCAACCACTGATTTCACTTCATCTTCTCAAAAGGTGATGACTGGCTTCATGCATCATTTGACATGTCCCACAAAGTTGTTGAAGGAATTTGCTTCATGGGGCTGCAACTCGATGGCTTTCAATATCTCCATTAGAGCCTCCCGATGGGGCGTTGATTGTTGTATGAGCTCGTATATGGAGAGCCTAGCCGACGTGGTCCTCAAGCTCTGAGTGAGTTTGGTCCGAATTGTGGCCATGGGTCTAGGTGGAGGAGGTTGTGTAAGGTGTTGTTGTGGTTGTGACATTGTTGGCACCTCACCTGTAGTTGTCATGGGGGCAGCTACACTCGGATACCTCCTATTCTGAGTCACTATACTGATCATCCCTACATACCCCTGCATGGGGCAGTTCTGTGTGACCTCATTGACTTGTAGGGTCTTTGCCTATGCATCATGGGTAGGCAAGGGGTCCTTAAAGACCTCCATTTGTTGGTTGCTTGGTGCCACGGGATTATCCATCGCTAATGTCTTGTTATCAATTAGGTCTTGCACCAAGCCCTTAAACTTCCAACATGCATTAAGGTCATGTCCCTTCCGCCTATGGAACCTACAGTACAAATCTTCCCTATAGCCCTTAGGTTTTGGCACGTTGGGATCTATGGGTTGAATCTCGGGCAGGTTGATCAAGTTTGCCACTGACAAGCGGTCAAACAGGGAGTCTCTGGACTCTGTGTAAGGTGTGAATTGTCGCCTAGGGTGACGCGGCTGATTTTGTTCTTGCCTCTAATTTTCTTGGTCATAACTATTAAGAGGCACCACCTGATAGTTAGCCTTTTGGGGCTGTGTTGCTTGTGTAGGCTTAGGGACGTTGATAGCAACTTGATTGACCGTAGCAGGTTTTTGTTGCATGGTCCCTATTTTGGTGTTCTTAGACCATTCTTTCTTCTTTGGCTTGGCTATCTCGCCATCCTGAATCTTGATCTCTTCAATGATTCTGGCTTGTGCCAGAGCTTCCTCTAAGGTGGCATATTGCTGTAGCTGCAATAGCACAGAGATCGATCTCAAACAGCTCTTTGAGAACATTTGTGTGAGGTCGGACATAGGAGGGAGGTAGGGTAGCTTAGAAAGTAGAGTCCTCCATCGATTCCCATAGGCCACCATGGTTTCTTCCTCATACTACCTGAGGCTGGCTAAGTCGCTTAGTGATGCCTTCTTCTTGGTGTTGAAGGTGAAGCATTCGAGGAACGCATCCACTAGCTGATCTAAGTTGCTAATGTTATGCTTTGGTAATTGAGTAAACCAATCCGAGGTAGGGCCTACGAACGTGGTGATGAATGTTCTTAACAGCAAAGCATCATTATCCTGAATGCCAAAGCATTGGCTCAGGAATCTAGTCACATGCTCTTGGGCATCCTCCTCACCTCTAAATATTGCCAACTGAGGTAGCTTAAAGTGTTCAGGGTAAGGGGGTGTAGGCACTGACGGATGCACAGGATGACTACGGAGTTGGCGTAACATGGGCTTTTGGGGCCCAGAAGTCTTGGTTTCCATAGACTCCAAATGCTCTAGCAGCGCTTTATATGCATCGAAAGATTTAATCTCTTCCTCTTTAGTTTGCTCCCATTGTGGGTTGTGGGAAACTTGAGGCCTATGGAGGGGTGGCCGGATAGCAGCCCCTCTACCTTGGTAGGGCATTTTGGCCCGCTCTTCTTCTTGTTCATACTCCTCATAGGCTTCTTGAGGAGTTTCTGGATGAGACCTATGACCATGGGTGGGTCCCCACGGAGGGAGCCCATCGTTGTCCCTGGGAGTGGCCTCCCGCTCAGGTCTAGGAGGTCTCGGAGGTAGCACTTGGTAAGGTCATGGGGACCTATCTCGTACCAAGGGGTTGCACCTCTCATATGGTTCTGCTCTTTGGGTGCGAGGGGTTGGAACCCTCTCAGGCACCGTGTTATGGAGCAGCTCATCTATTTGGCACCGAATGCGCTCTTTGCTAAGGTGATATAGATGCTCTAGCTGTTGTTGGTCTTGCTCAAGCTGCGTGATCTGCGCTTGGTGGGCGGCATGTCTGGCGACTGCCAGGTCGATTTGTTTTACCATATTGAGTCTAGGAGGCCTAGATGCCTCTCCTACACATTTATCTTGGTCATGATGATCCGAGATCTCTATAGGTCGCTTCCCTCTATCGAGGTTGGCGGCATTCACTCGAGGCTCTGGCCTCGGTAGGTGATTCTGGTAGATAGTAGGTGCGGAGGTGCATTGCTCCCATGCTGTGTATTGCTCTTGAGGAATGTAATGGTCTTCCTCATGCTCCCTTTCATATATGTGAAAGGGGCGGGCAGAGTTGGCTCACCCTGCTTGAAGAGCCTTGTGCTCTGGATTTGGCTTATTATTCCTAATAATGATGGGGGGTAAAGGAGGGATGACATAATCATGTGGCCTCTCCTCATGGACCCTATGTTGTTCTAGCACTTCATCACATGGTGGCCACTCATACCGAGCTTCTAAGGGAGCCTTCCCATTTATATTGAGTGCCACGTGTAAGGACTCCTCCTGAAAGGGGCTATGATGGATGGGAGTGTCCCTCAAAGGGGTGCCTCTATAGTCCCATTCTAAAATGGCATGATGTGGACTCTCTTGTGGGTCAGGCCACCAAGGTGGTATGACCAAGTCCTTGGGGCTATAGCGGAGGTGACTTGTGCCCCCTTGTACACTCTCCGTAGCTTTCGCCCTTGATTGGGCTTGGCTACGGGTGTACACCATGGTGGTCTTTTTCCTACAAGATGCGTAGATTTTTATTTCTTTTTATGATTTTTATGCTACACTAAATAGAAAATATCACACACGCAAAGCAATGATTATCTCATTTAAATATTAAAGGTGTGCCCTAAACCTGGTTTAGTGTGTTTTGATTTTGTTTTGAAAGCTTTTGTAAAGGACATTTAAATGCAATATGATGGCTCTTATGACTCCCAAAAATGGTCGCCCCTTCGATATACCATTGCCAGGCCGATATACCAACCTCTCTATATACCCGCCCTTACGTGAGGGAAACTATTGGTACGTGAGAGCAGATGGTACGTGGAACGTAGGCGGTACGAAAGGGGAATCACCCTATTTTTGACACCTACCATAGAAGACTTATCCTCATGCACTGGGAATCACCCCAGCTACACTCGGTCAGCTTTCATCAGGATTTACGTCTAGCAATAGTAGCGATCGGGGTTTATGAATGCAAAATTCAAGCCAAGGTGGTGATGAAATCCACCGTTGGTCTTGATCAAGGGCTAGGGTTTTACGACCAGCTCCTTGGTGTTTATGTTGCCACGTGATGTGTGGGGTTCTTTTTATTTTGCATGAAAGGAAATAAACATGCAGTACAACTTTTCCTAAGCAAGCAAAGAACCAAAAAAATAGGAAACAGAAAACAGAAAATGACAGAAGGAGTTCAAGACCCTTACCTCTTCTCTGCCCAAATCTGTTGGTTCTGAGTTTCTATCCTGAAACTGCACAGACAGCTATTCATCCCGGGGAGGGATGAATTATAGGACTGTATTCATCACAGGGTGGGGCAAATGCCCATTCGTCCCTGGGTAAGATGAATTCCAGCTCTGTATTCGCCATAGGCTGGAACGAACAACAGTCCAACGTTTGAAAACTCGGTACCTGCAAGCAAAAACAATCAAGTTTTGATCAGATTTCTGATCTTAAAAATAGAGGACAAGGGTCCCACCGTGATCGCCACTGAAAGCATGAGGATACGGAAGCAAAAAGGAAACTCCAAGTGTGATGCAAACTGAACTAAACTTAACGCTAAATCCTATGAATTGAAAGTGCATGAAAAGAGGGAAAGCATGAACGAATCAAATCGAAACAAAAGCCAATAAGGAAGACAACCCTTTTTATTGATATGTTTCAGAACTCGGTTACAATGTGCCTCCTCCCCTTCTAAGGGCTAGGAGCGTTAAATATGCGTTCTTGTTACACCCATGGATGCTATTCCTTCTTTCGCGTGCCCACATGTAAAATGGGCGGACCAAACATCACCGCCACTTGCGTTGATGAGTCTTGAATCCTTGCTGCTCCTCTAATGTCTAGATCCTACATTCAAAGAAACAAGAAATAGTCAGTAGCACCTGTAGATGAAATAAAACATGCAATCCCCACGCCTTCGATTAGTGCATGCAAGATATAAATAAAATGATAACTAAAATAGATCCAAATGAACTAAAAATTTGATAGGGGCATCAAAACATCACAAAGAAAACATAGCAAATGGAACAGTCAAAAAATTCACCATAGATTTGTATTCGCTCTAGGGCGGGACGAATAGACCTGCAACAAAATGTCAAAAAGGTATTGTCCCAAATGTCACATCCGGGAAGCTCCAAATCACCTACAAAGTTGGGGGTTAGCTAATTGGGGGTATTTTGGGAAGACCCAGATGGTCAGATTTTCCCAATTTGGCCTCCATCAATGGGAATTTGATGATGCTACCTGCATGTTAGCAAAAGCGAGAAATAATAGAAACATGATCAAAATTGCTCAGAACGAGGTGAAATTTGAATGACAACCTATCTAAGCAGCATAGAATTAAATGCAAGAATAATAGAAAAGAAATCTACCATAGATTTCCAATCGCTCCAGAGCGGGGCGATTAGGACTGTAGCAGTGTGGGGGCGCCCGGGGCAGGCCGCCCACCGTTTGGGGCCCGATTTTGGCACCAATCCACTTGGGATGGGTCCAAAACCTCTTGTGGGGTATTTTCGGCAAATTTGGTGGGATATTGTGGCCAAATGTCGGGTTTTGGTTTCGGATTTGTGCTTCCAATAACCACCCTATGACCTCCTTTCCAAAAGAGATCAAGGATGTGAAAGGCACAACTCAAAAGGGTGTGGGTGTGAAAGTAAAATGACAGCACTTCATTGCTCCAAAATGCTCCTTCTCTCTATATTTTGGGGTGAGAAGACTCACCATTTTATAGACCTGATGGTCTCTTTGGATGAGCATGCAGAGGCGCCACTTGGCAATCATGCCTCTCCAGGGGAGGGAAGATTCCTCCCTGATTAGGGGCTTCATGACTGCCCTTGTAACTGCCTCTAACGCTCAAAAATGCTCACTCACACTCCCATGCAATGAAGGAAGAATTAAGTGGCGGATCTGAGCTGCCATTTGTCAAGATTTGACTTTTTGCCCGTCAAACCTGCTATTCGCCCCACCCTGGAGCGAATACTGCTATTCGTCCCTGGGTGGGGCGAATACCAGTTTGTAATCATCCCTGGGTGGAACGAGTATGGAGCAGAGTGCCTGAAGGTGCCAAATTGACTCTTGACCTTCCAAAACTACTGTGAGAGTGGTTAGGACCACTGTTTAACCTCTGGGGGCTGCCCTTGGGGCTGTGTGTGTCAATGCGATCAGTGTTTGCAGTCACATAATCGGATTGGTGTTGTTTTGGTGTCTACACTTCTCATAAACCTCTAAGAATACCTAATATTGATCCCAAGAAAATGGAGTCAGGATGTCTTAAAGCAGTTGATGGAACTCCTATTGTTAAGCTTGATATGGGTAACATTCAGACTGGCATTGAAGATTTGGAAAAAAAGGACTAATTTTTTTGTTCATGGGTTTTCGTTTGAGTCTATCTGCTTTCAAATTCTGGGTTGCAAAAAGCTGGAAAACTAAAGGTGAGTTACAAATCTCTATTTATCCAAATGGTTATTTTCTTGTTTTATTTGCTAATAATGAAGATAGAGAGAAAACTTTTCAAGGGGGTCCTTGGTTTTTTGGAAGGGCAGGGCTTTTCATGAAGCCCTGGCATACTAAATTTAAAGTCGAAGAAGAGATGCCTTCTATAGCTCCCGTGTGGGTTAGACTCTTTGGCCTCCCTATTGAATTTTGGAATCCTACTATTTTTTCTTCAATTGGAAACTCTTTAGGAACTTTTATGATGACTACTGATTGTACTCAAAATTTTGAACATATTATTTATGCTCGAATTTGTGTTTTAATGGATTTTGACAAACCCCTACCTAAAAATATCACATTACAATTTGGGGAAGACACTTGGGAGCAAGTAGTGGACTATGAGAACATTCCTTTTCATTGTAGAATTTGCCATGAATATGGTCATTTGGCCAGTGCTTGCCCAAATAAAATTCCTGATCAAAAGAAAGAAGATATAAACTCAATAGGTTTCCAAATACCTAAGAAGAAGAACACTCAGAAAAAACCAGTTATGAAGGATCAATCAAAGTCATTTGCTAATATGTTTGAAATCCTTTCCACAAATGATGTCCCAAGTGAGGAAGAGGAAATAATGGAAACTGAAATCTTAGAAACACAATTTAAATATGAAGGGAAGAACTCAGAGACAAACCAACAAATCAAAGGTTTTCAACAAAAAAAAAAGGAGAAAATTTACACAAGAAAAACAATATTTCAAATGTCAAAACTTCAAATAATGCAGGTCCCAATATAGACTCCATTGAACCATCTAGTAAAATTTTGGCTGTGTATGAGCATTCTTCAAGGTTAGAAGCCATCTCAGATTCAATTGGAATAAGTCAAGAAACAGGGAAAAAAAATTGAAGATGGATTCTAATCAAAAAGTAGGTCGCAAGACCAATCAATATCATATGGTAAAAGAAGGTGAAAATCTTGTAGAGGAAGGTAAGATTAATTCCCTTCCCAACATTTTTAGCCCTGGTATTAATGAATATCATCACTTGGAATATTAGAGGACTCAAAGGGAGTCTTTCAAAACAAAATGAAATTAGAAGAATGATTCAGATAAATCATCCACATCTTGTTTTCCTTCAAGAAACAAAGATGTCAATGGAGGATATGGACTTAATTGCCAATAAAATTTTGCCAGCTGGAAAAGTGGTTTCCCTCAGTTCCCAAGGGACTTCGGGTGGCATTGCTTGTCTTTGGGACCCAAAAGAGGTAGTTATTCACCATATGGTTGGTAGTTGGGGTTTGTTGGCTATAGCTATTCAAAGTAGACATTCCAACCAGATTATGCTCTGCATTACTGTTTATGCCCCGACTTCTTTGGAGGAAAAAAGAAGACAGTGGAAGGATATTACTCATATTATCTCTCATTTTCCTAAAGCTTGGATCTTGATCGGAGGAGATTTCAATACCATCCTCTCTCTGGATGAGAAAAGAGGGGGAAATAGAAATTTGGACAAAAGCACTAACCTCATGAGCGAATATATTGCAAACCTCCATCTTGTGGATATCCAACTAGATAATGGCCTTATGACTTGGTCTAATAGAAGGCAAGGCTTAGCTTGTATAATGGAGAGATTGGATAGGTTTTTGCTCTCTGAAAATTTCTTAATCCATGGTCACATTCCTAAAGTGAAGACTCTTAATAATGTTGGTTCGGATCATTGGCCAATCATGGTGGAAATGTGGAAAACCAATGTGAGTTTCTCTCCTTTTTGTTTTCAATTAATGTGGCTTAGAGACATTTCCTTTAGACCTCGTGTGCAACAATGGTGGAAGGAAGGTAAACCTAGGCATGGGACTAAGATGTTCTATTTTGCCAAAAGACTGCAATACATTAAATCCAAAATCAAGACTTGGAACTGGAAAGAGTTTGGGGATGTTCATAAAAAAAACATGAAGTTATTGCTCATCTTGAAAATTTGAATAAGAAAATCCATTTAGATGGCCTCACGAGAGAAGAGAAGTGCAGATGAAATTAAACTCACAACTCGGTTAGAGGAATGGGAAAAAAGAGAAGAAATCTTATGGAAGCAAAAATCTAGAATTCAATGGCTCAAAGAAGGAGATCGAAACACAAATTTCTTCCACAAATCTCTTCTAGCTCGAAGATCTCACAACTTTATTTCTTCCTTAAAATCAGATTCTAGAGATGTTGTTTATACTTGGGATGGCATGAACTCTATTGTTGTTGATTACTTTTCCAATATTTTTGATGCTACTCCTCTTGACTCAGCTTCACAACAAAATGTTCTTCAAGCAATCCCTTCTCTTATCACTTCTGAGGAGAACTCTATTTTGACTGCTCTCGTTACTATCAATGAGCTTCAACAAGTAGTTTTTAAAATGCAAAAAGGGAAAACCCCAGGTCCTGATGGTTTTCCCATTGAGTTCTACCAAGAGTTCTGGGATATCCTTCATGTTGATTTATTAGAGGTGGTGGAAGAAGCCAGGAAAGCCAAAGAAATTTTGAAGGTTATCAATAAAACTTATATTACTCTTGTTCCAAAAGCTCAAGAGGTTGATCATATCTCAGCTTTTAGACCTATTGCTTTATGTAATGTTCTTCTCAAAATCATTACTAAAATCATGGCAGAAAGGTTGAAGCCTCTTTTGCATAAGATTATTTCCCTAGAACAAGGGGGTTATGTGGAAGGACGTCAAATAGTAGATGAGATAGTTCTTGCTTAGGAAGCCATCCATTCCATGGATATGCAAAATTCTCCTTCCATGTTCATCCGGTTAGACTTATCCAAAGCTACAGTTAAGGAAGCTTCTAATATTAAGCAAATCATTAGCTATTTTTCTAAGGCTATCGGGCGAGTTGATCAATGAAGACAAATCTAAAGTTATTTTCTTTCATTGCTCTACTAGACAGGAATCCATGGTCTTAGATAAATTAAGATATAAGAAGACCTCTCTTCCAATCACTTATTTAGGTATTCCCATAAATATTCAAAGGCTAGAAAAATAAAGATTGGAATTGGTTGTTGGACAAAGTCAAGAAGAAAATTGGAAAGTGGACCAACAAGTGGCTTTCTTCTAGGGGTAGAATCACCTTGGTAAAATCAGTCCTTCAAGCTATTCCTATTTATGTTTCTTCTATTTTGAATATCCCAAAGGTTGTTCTTCGAGAATTGGATCAAATCAGTCATCGTTTCCTTTGGAGTGGTACTAAGGAGAAAATAAAATGGGCCTTGGTGAAATGGGATACTTTATGTCTTCCTAAGAGTGAAGGGGGGTTAGGATTTCGATCTTCAATTAATAACAACAAAGCTTTAGCTGCTAAATTATATTGGAGGATGTTGCATAACCCCAATGCTCTTTGGGCCAATAATCTCCGTGCTAAATATGTTGAGAACAAAAGTCCTGAAGACCTTGTTCGCTATCAACTTCCTACCAAAGGTTCTCCCATTTTAGCAGTTCTTAAGACTGGTGAGGATTTGATAAAGAAAAAATTATTTTGGATCATTCATAATGGTCAACATGCAAATTTTTGGACAGATTCTTGGGATGGTCACAAGCCTTTGATAACTCAGTTTCCCGATTGGAGGCCTTGGATGGAGGAGCTTCACCGAGCTAATTGGATAAAGGTGGCTAATTACTGTCGGTACCATACTGGTAATTCAAAGGTTGGTAGATATTGGATCCCTATTGAGGACTGGCCTATTCAAATCCCATAAAGGCAAAGACAAGATATCCAAGGCATCCTTCATATGAGATCCCTCTCTTGGTCCCATGAAAAAGATTGTTTTGGATGGAACAACACTACTAAGGGTGAGTATTCAGTTGCTCAAGGTTATTTGACCTTATGCCATAATAATCCCAACCATTCTTCTGACATATTTTCTCGATTGTGGGCTCAAAAGCTCTGGCCTAAGGTGAGGTTCTTTAATTGGATTTTATTGCATCGTAGGGTGCTTATTGGTGAGCAACTTATGAAGCATGGTTTTCATGGCCCTTTTAGATGTGAAATGTGTGAAGAGAATGTAGAAAATATCAACCATATTTTTATTGAGTGTACTTTAGCCTCCGAGCTATGGAGGAGAATGGCCACTTTACTTGGCTTACAATGGTCCAATTTTTTTACTTTTGAACAACTTTGGAGGGATTGGCCTAATCAAGAGGGTGTTGATCATTTTATTAGGCAGTTAGTTTGGATGGGTTCTACCATTCTTCTTTGGAATATTTGGAATGAAAGGAACAACCAAATTTTTAATCAAGATAGGAAGGATATTCACTATATTTGGCAAAAGACCATAGCCAACTTAGTTGAATCAGTCCATCAACTCCTTAATCACCCCCAAAACTCCCACCAAAGATGGGATCAAGTGATGCAAATATTGAAGATTAAACCTTCTAAGGGCAACCAACTTAAAGGGAATGTGAGTATTAGTAATATGGATAGGACTAGAAATTGGCAACCTCCTCCTAAGGATTTTGGAAAAGTCAATACTGATGGAGCCTCTAGAGGGAACCCTGGAAAAGCCAGTGTGGGAGGAATTGGTAGACTTTTAGATGGCTCCCTGGTTTTTACTTTTCTTGAGAATTTGGGTATTCTTTCCAATAACCTTGCTTGAGGGGTATGGTATCCTTAGAGGCCTTCAGGAGGCTACTAAGGTTGGATGGGAAAAGGTGTTAGTTGAGTCTGACTCTCAACTTATGATTAATCTCTTGAAGACTCCTTCTAAGAATCATAAGGTGGATTGGAGAATAAAAAGAATTATTGAGAAGATTCAGTTAATCCAGATGGGATTTTTGAAATTTGATTACAATCATGTGGTCAGAGATCAAAACAAGAGTGTTGATGCTTTAGCTAATTGGGCTTTGGACAAAGGTGATCTTACTTGTTATGGCCACCCTCCTATATGGTGGGCTTCTCAAATTAGGGAAGCTCTTCTTTCTATCATTTCTTTGGATGGCTCCAGTTCTGAAGGTACCTAGTTTCTTCTTGTTTTTTTTTTTTGCTTCTCTTTGGTTCATTCAGTTTTTTTAGTTCCCTAGCTCATTCTATTCTTTATTTTGTTTCCTCTGTTGATTCTTGCCTTAATAGTCTTCTGGTCTAGATAGGTCATTGTTTTGTTCATTTTTTTCTTTTGTCTTTTGTTTTTTTTGTTTAGTTTTTTAAGGTGGGTGGGTTCTTTTGTTTTGTTTTGTTTTTGTGTTATTTGTGTTGTTTTTTGTTGTTCTTGTGTTTTTGTTGTTTTGTTTTTTTTTTATGTTTTTTGTTATTGTTCTTGTGTTTTTTTCGTTCTTGTTCTTGGGTTTCTCTTTGTTTGTGTTATTTCATGTTTTTATGTGTGAGTGTTTTCTATGTTTTTTGTTTTTGTTTATTGTATGTTGTTGGTTGTTTTTATTTTTATTTTATTTTTTTTTATTTTTTAGGTTTTGGTTGTGTTTATTTTTCATGTTTTTTTGGGTTATGTCTTTGTAGTGTTCTGTTGTTTTTGTCTTGTTTGTGTTTTGTTATGTGGTTCTTGTGTTTTTCTATGTGGTTTGTGTTGTGGTTTCTTTTATCTTATTGTGTGTGTTTGGTTGTGCTTTTGTTTTTGACACACTCAAGGAGCATGTTTTTTATTTTATTTTATTATTTTTGTTGTTATTTACTTATTTTTAAATTGGTTTTGTGTGTTTGTTTGCTCCTTGAGTATGTCAAAGGTGGTAGGCCAGGTCCGAGTCCTGGGCATTTTTGGCGGAATGGATACCCCTGCCTCCTTGGGTCTTACCCGAAAGTGGCATCCCTTTTGGGATGTTTTCCACAAATAAAAAAAAAGAATGTCACTACTATTGGAGGACATAAGTATTTTTAATTATTTATTGATGATCACACCAGGAAAATGTGGGTGTACTTCATCACATATAGATTATTAAATTTAGTCATTTTAAACAATTCAAACTTCTAGTTGAGAAAGAATCAGTAAAAAATATTAAAACTCTTCATTTAGATAGAGGAGGTGAATTTGTATCAAAGGAATTTGATTCTTTTCTTGAATAAAATAGAATTAAAATACAACTCACTACAACATATTCACCACAAAAAAATAGAATTGTAGAAAGAAGAAATAGATATATAATAGAAATGGTGAGGATTATGTTAAAATAAGCTTTTCTTGATCATCAATACTAGGTAGAGGTAATTAAAATAAAATTATACTTACAAAATAGATTACCTACAAGAATACTCAGGCATATTACACCAGAAGAAGCATTGTCAAGATAAAAACCAAATATAGGAAAACTAAGAATTTTTGGGTGCAAAGCTTATATGCATATTCCAAAATAAAAAAAGGATAAAATTAGATGATAAAACTATGGTAAGAATATTTTTTGGGTATGATGATGAGTCTGCAAGATACATAATAATAGATCCACATATAAATAATATATACATAAGCTGAGATGTAGATTTTGATGAATAAATAAATATTGACACTAAAAAAAAAGGTAATGATGCAAAAGTCTTTCTAGATTTATCAGAAGAAGATGTGATAAATGAAGAGATAGAGTCAAAATATCAATAATAATATAGTGAATACACAACAATATCCATAATTCCTCAAAAAAATAACAATCATGGCTTAGAGACACACTCAGGGAATCAAATTTAGAATAAATGCTAGACTTCACTACCACTAGACCTCAAACTCGTAGTCAAAGTTAGAATAAATAGAGGATTAATGAGCACTATAGTAGAGCTAACATAAATAATTCAATATATAAATCACTTGCAATGGAAGGCAACTATAGAATCTGAATATGAATCACTTCAAAAGAATAAAACATGGGATCTAGTGGAATTACCTCTAGGAAAGAAAACTATCGGTTGCAAATGGATATACAAGATTAAGTATAAAGATTATGGGGAACTTAAAAAATACAAGACTTGATTAGTAGCCAAAGGATATATGTAGACTGAGGGAATTGACTATGAAGAAACATTTGTACTAATTGCTAGAATGACTACTATCAGAACAATTTGTGCTCTGGCAGCTCATCATGGTTGGAAACTTCATCAAATGGATGTAAAAAGTGTTTTCCTTAATGGTGATATAGAAGATAAAGTATATATGTCAAAACCAGAAGGATTTGTTATTAAAGGATAATAATATAAGGTTTTCAAATTAAACAAATCCCTATATAGCCTAAAGAAAGCTCCAAGAGCATGGAATATAAAAATCAATAATCACTTATTACAACATAACTTCAAATGAAGTACATCTAATCCTAGTATATACAAAGAAAATTGGGAATGATATACTAATTCTTATAGTGTATATTGATGATATAGTGATTATTGGAAGTTCTGAAAAACTAATAAATGGTATTAAAGAGGATCTTGAGAAGGCATTTGAGATGATAGATCTAGGACTGATGAATTATTATCTTGGTCTGAAAATTTATCAAAATAAAGATAATATTATAATTACTCAATCAAAATATAAATAAGTCTTACTTGAAAAATATAAGATGAAGAACTGTAAGCCAAAAGATACAACTATGGAAGAAGAGATTCAATTATCCAAAAATTATGGAACACCTTTGTTTTCAGCAACAATGTATCGTCAATTAATTGGAAGTCTTTTATACTTAGCAAATAGCCCACCTGAATTAATTTTTGCAGTAAATTACTTTTCACGATTCATGCAAAAACCAAGATAAAGTCATTGGAAATCTACAAAAAGAATATTTCAATAATACTGTTGATTATGGATTAACTTATATGAAGAATGTTAAATATTTTCTCTGTAGGGTTACTCAGATTCTGATTATGCTGATTCTATTGATGATAGAAAGTGCACTTTGAGGTATGTATTTTATCTTGGGTTAGGACCTATATCTTGGCACAGGAAGAAATAACATACAGTGGTACAATCATCTACTGAAGTAGAATATTAGATAGCAAGAGATACAACTTATGAAGCATTGTGGTTACAATATATAGTATCTAACATGGGCATCAAATAAACTCCAACTTTAATATTTTGTGACAATCAAGGAGTACTAAATTTGATCAAAAATATGATTGTACATGAAAGAACTAAATATATTGAAGCACAAGTCCATTTCATCAGAGATCATTTTCAAAATCATCATATCATCTTGAAACATATTCCTATAGAAGAACAACTAGTAGATATTTTTACAAAATTTCTTGGGAGAAACAAGTTTCAAATATTCAAAGATCATTTATGCAACTTAAGGGAATTTCAAACCAAATAATGTAATACAGGGGGTTGTTAGAATATATTCCATTATTTGGTATTCATGCCTAGTGTCATGTAAGTTAGACCAAGTGTCACTTGAGGAAGACCACGAGTCATTTTGTAAAACCTATATAATGGACTCTTAGTTACATTCTTCATTGTACAATTTAATTCATGTAATATGAAGAGATACTTATTCTTATTCTATATAGCTCATTTACTTTCTTATCTTCTTCTTATTTATATTGTCATAACCCAAAATATCACTCTATCCCAATGGTGAGATTTATTTTTCATTTAAAATTCTAGAACTTTGTTTAAGGTCTTAGTGTCCTTTGATTTAGTTGTCCATTTCCTCTATTTGACAAGTCACTCATCTTTATTACATCAGAAACATGGTAATTTCATCCCTACAACTTACATGCATCTTTCTATGTAAGTGTACTGGTTTAAATATAAGATTAAGCTATCAGTCTCATCCTTTCTATGATCTAGCTTATTCCCTTCAATCCATTGAAAGGAACATGCCAATATCTACACTTTACATCATTCCTTATGTGTAAGTGTAGTAAGCATGTTGGGATAAGGCTATCATTCTCATATCCATGATGAGCTAATCTTTCCCAGTAAGTCTCTCTCAATGTCTAATCTTAGGATTCCAAACCATCAACTCTCTTTTCATTCCACTAGGATTCATGATGAGAGATCTTAATTCTAGTGTAATAAACATTATCCATTCTTTTCCCTCTACTATATTTAATGTAGATACTTTTTTAAGCATGAGCATCTCTTTAGTGAACCCTTATTCTATGTATACATTATATGTACCCTTAAGGAATTGCAAGCAACCTTCCTTTCTAGAATAATGATTACCTAAGAATTATCCAAATTTCTTTTATACCATAGTACAATCCATTCCAATTTCATTATCAATATTTTCCATGCAAAGCTTATATTTATTCCATGAAGTTCATATCAACTAATTAATGCATTACTAATGAAAGCATGAACCAAAATAAATTACCCATTTATTTAATAACATAAAAAGTTTTCATAAGCATTTCAATCAAATACATTCATGGATAAAAAAGCTCCACACAAGATCGTACAACATTTCATTTATCTTGGGAACCCTCATGGAGAATAAGCCCAGCCTTGAATCATTCTCTTTATTAATTGCATAAGTTGGTTAGTTTCTTACAAAGAGTTAAATACACTTATAATGCCTTTATTTCCAGCTAGGAAAGTTCCATAATCCCTAAGATTTTACAATATGAATTATTCCTTCAAATTATAAGTACAATTTGATTCCATATTTTGGAAAGAATGAAGGCATCCCAAGATACTTTCCTTATTCACATAACATCTACATACTACTCATAGTATTACAATGTATATTTATCTCTCAATCAATTTGGTTCCAAATGTAGAGTTTGTCATTCATTAACTTTGATTGTTTACAGGATCAATAAAGAGAGACCCAAAATTATTTTCCAGATGATGAATATTGTATTATAATTATTAAAGGTCTTTAAATATCTAGTTAGAGACGTTTTTCTTATATTAAGAAAGTTCTGTATTGAATTCCAATAAACTAATTTTAAAATAAGTATATGAGTTAAATGCCTCTCGATCGTAGAGCGGCATCAGGTAATATATTGCAACAAAATCTATTTGTTATCAATTGAAAACTCAATATTCATATATAACTATACCTTAATTAAATTGTATTCCAAATCATTCTGGAAAGACAAAGCTCATACTAACATATTTTTGGGAAGTGTTTCCTTCTAGCACAATGTTCTAGCATGAGGTTTGATAGGACCACCTTTCTATGGTAATGAGATTTACTCAACTTCAATTGATTCTAGATGACGTCTTAGATAACACGAAGTTTCGGTACACCTCAGTAATGGAATGTAATCTTAATAAAGCAAATTACCTTAGTGCAGGTTCATCCTTTGTTTAATATAAAGAGTATCTAATTATTGACTTAACTCTAGGAATACCAAATGACACTTTCAGAACAGATTAAATTCCTTAAAGTTGTGGCTATAATTTCCAATGATGTTCTCACCATTTGGTAACATGAGGAACTTTGTTATAGTGGTGTTGGGTATATCGTAGTTTTAACTATAATGGAATAAGATGTTCGGGCTAATAACACTCCATGTACATTTTATCTTTCATTCTTCGATTTTAGGATACATCTATGATATCGACCAAGGATAGAAATCAAACCAGTATAAATGTTATTTCAAATTAGAATAATTATAATTATACCAAACTGTTATGAAACACCATGGTAGCTTGACTTTGAACTTTTATCTAGAACCAGAAGATTGATGTTCCTATGAAACAACATGAGGTTTGACTTTAAACTCTCTTCCCTAAAATTCAGATTCAAAAAGCGTGTGCCAGTGGACATTTTTAAAAAAAAAAACTTATATAACAATTATTTAAACCTTATGTAGTGGTAAACGTTCACGCACTACACGAAGCCACGTTATGTGGCGCTGACAATGTTAATAAAACAAAAACCTTTAAAACGTATTTGTGCCAATGACCATGTTAAAAAACAAGAAAAACTTTTAAAACAATAATTTAAACCTTAGGTAGTGATTAACGTTCACCCACTAGTCCACTAAGCCACGTCCTTGTGTCAGAGTTATTTGTTTATATCGTCCATATCCCCGCTACACAGTGCAGAATCCGTGCCCCTGTCCATATCCTTGAGCCCCAACAATTTCAATATTTATCACAAAGGGCATAGTCATTGCGCTGATCTAACCTTTCGTTATTCTTTGCTTGCCCTATTGAGATTATTGGTTTCCATGGGTTCTCTGAAATTCCATGTTAACACACAGCCAGCAATCCTGGTGGCCCCGTCACTGCCAACTCCCAGGGAGATATTGTACCTTTCCAATATTGATGATCAGGCGGGTCTGAGAATACATATTCATGTGGTCCAATTCTATGATCATAATCCCTTGAAAATGCAGGAGGATCCGGCCAAAGTGATCAGAGAAGCACTAGGCAAGGTTTTGGTTCATTACTATCCTTTTGCAGGAAGGCTGAGAGAAGCGCCCGCTGGTAAGCTTGAGGTCGATTGCACAGGCGAAGGAGTGCTGTTTGTGGAAGCCGATGCAGACGTTGCTCTCCACGACTTTGGAGATCTCGAACCCCCATTTCCATGTTGGGATAAGCTGTTGCATGACGTTCCTCGGTCACAAGATATTACTGGTTCTCCTCTTCTGTTGATTCAGGTAGCTTCTTAACCAAATAGGTTTGCGAAATATTTACAAAAGTTCATGTCTTCCATTTAAGAAATAATTTGTATTCTCCATTGTATTAAATTTAGGAAGCATTGCAAAGTAGATCATCTCTGTCTTTTTACAGGTTTGGTGCACATATTATTAGAACTTATTTTTTTATAGACAATAAAACTGTAAAGATTTTTCGTGCTTTTTAAACTTGATTGTCCCATAGATTTGTGCAGGCTAAATAATATATGAACGTGTTATGAGTTTTTCGTATTAGCGCTACAGTGGAATCACTGCATGGCGGACGCCGCTGCGATGGTGCAGTTCATGAATGCTGTGGCTGAGATGGCCAAAGGGGCTGCCCGTCCTTCGGTTCCTCCGGTCTGGAAAAGGGAACTCCTCCCACCTCGCTTGAAACCCACTGTCAACGTCCCACTCTACGAATACGATCAAGTGGAAGGACATACGGTTAAAGTGGCCGAAGATGAAATGAGAGAAAATCTTTTTCTCTTGGGCCCGCAGGAGATCGCCTCGCTGAAAAGAAAAGGAGGGTCCAAGTGCACCACCTTTGAAGCGTTGTCGGCATGCCTGTGGCGTTCCAGAACGAGAGCTCTGAATATGCCTGCCGATCACGAAGTTCGGTTGATTTTCGCGTTGAACGCACGGTCGAGGATGAAGGCTCCTCTTCCGCAAGGCTATTACGGAAATGTGGTAGTCGCAACATGCGCTAAAACTAAAGCGGGACTGCTGGCAAGCAAACCCTTGTCATTTGCAGTTGAACTGATAAGCAAAGCCAAAACGCTGGTAAACGACGAATACGTGCGATCTGTTATAGACCTCATGGAACTGAACGGTCATCAGCGGGGTTACACTCAAGTGGAAGTTTTTTTGTCTCCGATCTGACCAAATTGGGGTTGGAACAAGTGGATTTCGGGTGGGGAAAGGCAGTGTATGGAGGAGCTGCAAGAGCAGCGCAAGGCGCTGTCAGTTTTATGAGTCCCTTTCGTAAAAGGAATGGGATCCAAGGGATTGTAGTTCCCGTCTGCCTGCCCTCCTCAGCCATGGAAAGGTTTGAGATAGAAATGAGGGAGGCCATGGAGCATTCTCCTCACTTGGTAACTTAAAAGCAATGGCTGGTAGAAGCATCAAGATATTCGAGGTTATGAAACCTGGTGTCGTATCATATATCCTGCATTAGGGTGTTTACATGAATTTCATGCCCGAATAATGGGACTCGTTTGACTTGCTCATATGTTTCTTCATATGTTGGATGGGAAGTAATGAAAACGTGTTGGCCTTCAGATGGTAGTAGGCCATTTGAGCATTTACTTAGGGTTATCTTTTGCTAACCTATAAAGGGGAAATATAATATTATAATAATATTATATTATAGGGTTATTTGTAGTTGAATTAATCCATATGGATTTGTGAAAGTTACCTTTGGACCATAGAAAGGAAGAAAAGGTAAGTTGTCCTTCAGATGGTAGTAGGCCATTTGAGCATTTACTTAGGGTTATCTTTTGCTAACCTATAAAGGGGAAATATAATATTATAATAATATTATATTATAGGGTTATTTGTAGTTGAATTAATCCATATGGATTTGTGAAAGTTACCTTTGGACCATAGAAAGGAAGAAAAGGTAAGTTGTAGTGAGTCACAAAAAGAAATCAACGTCATATTTTGTTCGTAATTTTTTAAATGAATTTAAATCTTAAAAAGAGGTTTTTATTATTAATTGTCAATAATAACGTTTAAAATTATTTGAAGTATAAAATATTATCATCTAATTTATAATATCTAATTTATAATATATATATTGATGTATTTGAATTTATTGTCTTTTTAAATGTAATTTTTATTTTTATTTTTTTAACGTTTTTGCTTGGCATCCAATAATTTTTTATATCTCTTTAAGCAGGAGGTTGTTATCTTTACAAATTTGTTTTTAACTAAATATGTTCTTTAACCAAAAAAAATCCAAGTAAATTGTAAGGTTGACTCAATAAAACCTATCCTATATAAATAGGAGAATGGTTGGTTTTAATTAAATATGTTCTCTGCCCCAAAAATCCAAGTTAATTGTAAAGTTAACTCAATAAAACCTATCCTATATAATGTATACTATATAATGGTTTGTTTTTACGCCAGATTAATTCTCACAAAGACTATACGTGAGAGTACTTTGTAACTTGTAATTTTGAGGTATCAATAAAAATTTTAAAAATGTTCATCTTTATTCTTAAAATAATGGAGTCTTTCTTTATTGTTTATTTAAATTGATTGATCGTAATTTTATATTAAAATGGATGATGCATTAGTTAAATTATGTAAACTAAAGTTGAGAAGTTGAGCATTTGAATCTTGATCCCATTTACTATAGTCACATATATGTTCTTACCAAATCCCTACTCCACCATTGACCAGTTGGGAGTAGCATGGAGATGTTTCTTAGCCTTAGAGGCCATCATGGATTCAATTCACCATTGATACATTTTAAAGTATTTCTCAATTGTAATTAAAACTAGAGTTATGCACAATGGTGAATATTCACAAATTGGGCGAATATTAGGATTTTCAAATTTGGAAATTGTTGAATATGAGGACCCTCAAAATCGGTCCATTCACCTAAAATTTTTGGGACCAATTATTTCTTAAGGTCAATTCACCATAATATATATCCAAACATAGGCATATTTGTACTCGTTGGAAAGCTCTTTTCGAGCTTGATCTAATGGTGGTGTTTTTATGAAGTTATAAGGTGATTTAATAGGTCAAAATTTACCCCAAATATGACCTTAATTTTTAGGGCTTCAAATACCCCAAATTTTGGTGTGAAGATGATTGATTTGATTTTCTTAGAATTCACCTTGATTTCGATTAGGATTCACCATTTTTTTACAAGTACATTTCAAGTCCAACCCCTTATGCATAACCCCGATTAAAACCAATGTGTTTGGTTCCTTATCTTTAGTCATATTTATGTCTATAGTATAGTAGTTGGGTTGCTTCCTTGCAATATAGAATATTGTGGTTTGATTAATTATAAATCTACTTTTGGAGCACTTTATCTTTGCGTAGGATGACTACAACCTAAGATTGAAAGCTTCTATTTTGGACTCAACATATTGCATGGCACAGTGATTGTTCCATTGCTTGAAGGAGAGATATCTTGATTTTAGTATGACATAGACACATGTATTGCCATTTTTATTGTAAAGGATGATGGCTCAATATAGGTCTCAAATAAATACAACTTTAATTTAGTTTCAACATGTGTGTATGATACATTGGTTAGTGCACCTACATGTTCACAAGGGATCTCAGGTTCGAGCCCCGTTGACTAAAATTATTTCAAATTGTTTACATACATACATATATATAGGAAATATATTGTGATGGAATTAGAGGAAAATTTTCATAGGACTGCCCAAACTGCTGAAGTTGTTTTGGCTATATTTCACTCATCTGGATTTAGATTGAGCTGAAATGTTGAAGATAGATGCTTGACAAACCCTAGAATATCTCCACCAATTTTAGATCATTTAGAGAAACACAAATACTAGACCATCACTATATGTGAACTGTATTTTTGGTAAGTGATTATGTAAGGGTTTCATATGGGTTGAGTGCAAGTAGCTCCAGAGGTTGGTTTTTGGGGCCTTCAGGCCTTAGCAACCAATATTTTTGTGGTTTCTACTCAAGATTTTAGAAGGGTATATTTTAAGGGATCCAGTATGAGTTATAAATCTATATTTCAACAGATCTTCATGATGTAAACTTGATTGACAATGCCTTCCAATTTGCTGCATAAAAGAAAAGTGAAAATCATACCTTTCCACGACATCTAAGGCAAGGATTAAAGAGATCACGAAATACGTTTCAAGTAGTTGATCAAAAATGGCTCATATATCAAGTGAATCTAGTGCTAAGGTGCACCCATAAAAAAATTCACTGTGGAAACCCTTGTCAAGGTAAGAATTTCCAAGAATCATCCCCAAAAATAAATTTTAGTGATACCCTTAGTGGTGAACAGCCTCAGCCTAATGCTAATATTAATATTGGGGCTTTCCTTAAATGTCTAAGACTGCCTAAGATAGATCCTAGGAAAACAAATTTAGGATGTCTTAAAGCAGTTGATGGAACTCCTATTGTAAACCTTGGTATTGATAACATTCAGACTGGCATTGAATATCTAGAAAAAAGAGGACTAATTTATTATTTCATGGGTTTTCATTCAAGTCTATCTAGTTTTAAAATATCTGTTGAAAAAAGCTGGAAAACTAAAGGTGAGTTACAAGTATCTATTTATCCATACGGTTATTTTCTTGTTTTATTTGCTAATAATGAAGATAGAGAGAAAACATTTCAAGGGAGTCCATGGTTCTTTGGAAGGGCAGGGTTTTTCATGAAGCCCTAGTATACTAAATTTAAAGCCAAATAAGAGATGCCTTCTATAGGTCTCGTGTGGGTTAGACTCTTTGACCTCCCAATTGAATTATGGAATCCAACTATTTTTTCTTCAATTGGAAACTCTTCAGGAAGTATACTCAAAAATTTGAGCATATTACTTATGCTTAGATTTGTGTTTTAATGGATTTTGAAAAACCCTACCTAAAAATATCACATTACATTTTTGGAAGGACACTTGGGAGCAAGTAGTGGACTATGAGAACATTCCTTTTCATTATAGAATTTCACCAAAAATTTTGGGACCAATTATTTCGTAGTGTCAATTCACCACAATATATATCCAAACATAGGCATATTTGTACTCGTTGGAAAGCTCTTTTTGAGCTTGATATAATGGTGGTGTTTTTATGAAGTTATAAGGTGATTTAATAGGTCAAAATTTACCCCAAATATGACGTTAATTTTTAGGGCTTCAAATACCCCAAATTTTGGTGTGAAAATGATTGATTTGATTTGCTTAGAATTCACCTTGATTTCAATTAGTATTCACCATTTTTTTACAAGTACATTTCATGTCCAACCCCTTATACATAATCCTGATTAAAACCAATGTGTTTGGTTCCTTATCTTTAGTCATATTTATGTCTATAGTATAGTAGTTGCGTTGCTTCCTTGCAATATAGAAGATTGTGGTTTGATTAATTATAAATCCAATTTTGGAGCACTTTATCTTTGCATAGGATGACTACAACCTTAGATTGAAAGCTTCTATTTTGGAATCAACATATTGCATGGCACAGTGATTGTTCCATTGCTCGAAGGAGAAATATCTTGAGTTTAATTTGACATAGGCACATGTATTATCTTTTTCATTGCAATGGATGATGGCTCAATTTAGATCTCAAATAAATATAACTTTACTTTGGTTTCAACATGTGTGTATGATGCATTGGTTAGTGCGCCTACTTGTTCACAAGGGACTTTAGGTTCGAGCTCCGTTGACTAAAATTATTTCAAATTTTTTACATACATACATATATATATAGGAAATAGATTGTGATGGAATAAGAGGATATTTTTCATAGGACTGCCCAAAATACTGAAGTTGTTTTGGCTATATTTCACTCATATGGATTTGGATTGAGCTAAAATGTTGAAGGTAGATTCTTGACAAATCCTAGAATATCTCCACCAATTTTCAGATCATTTGGAGAAACACAAATCCTGGAGCATCCCTATATGTGAACTATATTTTTGGCAAGCAATTGTGTAAGGGTTTCATCTGGGTTGAGTGCAAGTAGCTCCAGAGGTTGGTTTTTGGGGCCTTTAGGCCTTAGCAACCAATATTTTTGTGGTTTCTACTCAATATTTTAGAAGGGTATGTTTTAAGGGATCCAATATGAGTTATAAATCTATCTTTCAACAGATTTTCATGATGTAAACTCTATTGACAATGCCTTCTAATTTGTTGCATAAAATAAAAATGAAAATCATACCTTTCCACGACATCGAAGGCAAGTATTAAAGAGATCACAAAATAAGTTTCAAGTAGTTGAGCAAAAAATGGCTCAAATCTCAAGTGAATCTAGTGCTAAGGTGCACCCATAAAAAAAAAACATTGTGGAAACCCTTGTCAAGGTAAGAATTTCCAATAATTAGCCCCAAAAATAAATTTTAAGGATACACTTTGTGGTGAACAGCCTTAGCCTAATGCTAATATTAATCTTAGGGTTTTCCTTAAACCTCTAAGACTGCCTAAGATGGATCCTAGGAAAAAAGAGTTAGGATGTCTTAAAGCGGCTTATGGAACTCTATTGTAAACCTTGATATGGGTAACATTTAGACTGGCATTGCAGATCTAGAAAAAAGAGGACTAATTTATCATTTCATGGGTTTTCATTCAAGCCTATCTACTTTTAAAATATATGTTGCAAAAATATGGAAAACTAAAGGTGAGTTACAAATATCTATTTATCTATACGGTTATTTTCTTGTTTTATTTTCTAATAATGAAGATAGAGAGAAAACATTTCAAGGGAGTCCCTGGTTCTTTGGAAGGGTAGGGTTTTTCATGAATCCCTAGTATACTAAATTTAAAGCCAAAGAAGAGATGCCTTCTACAGGTATCATGTGGGTTAGACTCTTTGACCTCCCAATTGAATTATGGAATCCAACTATTTTTTCTTCAATTGGAAACTCTTCAGGAACTATTATGATGACTGTTGATTGTGCTCAAAAATTTGAACATATTACTTATGCTTAGATTTGTGTTTTAATGGATTTTGAAAAACCCCTACCTAAAAATATCACATTACATTTTGGGAAGGACACTTGGAAGCAAGTACTGGACTATGAGAACATTCCTTTTCATTATAGAATTTCACCAAAACTATTGGGACCAATTATTTTGTAGGGTCAATTCACCACAATATATATCCAAACATAGGCATATTTGTACTCGTTGGAATGCTATTTTCGAGCTTGATCTAATAGTGGTGTTTTTATGAAGTTATAAGGTGACTTAATAGGTCAAAATTTATACCAAATATAACCTTAATTTTTAGGGCTTCAAATACCCCAAATTTTGGTGTGAAAATGATTGATTTGTTTTGCTTAGAATTCACCTTGATTTCGATTAGTATTCACCATTTTTTTACAAGTACATTTCAAGTCCAACCCCTTATGCATAATCCTGATTAAAACCAATGTGTTTGTTCCTTATATTTAGTCATATTTGCGTCTATAGTATAGTAGTTGGGTTGCTTCCTTGCAATATAGAAGATTGTGGTTTGATTAATTATAAATCCACTTTTGGAGCACTTTATCTTTGCATAGGATGACTACAACCTTATATTGAAAGCTTCTATTTTGGACTCAACATATTGCATGGCACAGTGATTGTTCCATTGCTCTAAGGAGAAATATATTGAGTTTAATTTGACATAGGCACATGTATTGTCTTTTTCATTGCAAAGGATGATGGCTCAATATAGATCTCAAATAAAAACAACTTTACTTTGGTTTCAACATGTGTGTATGATGCCTGGGAAGAGTCTCTTCCCATATTGTAATTGATCTTTGTTTTAATACAATTTTTTTCAAATTTTTCAAAAAAACATGTGTATGATGCATTGGTTAGTGCGCCTACTTGTTCACAAGGGATCTCAGGTTCGAGCCCCATTGACTAAAATTATTTCAAATTGTTTCCATACATACATATATATATAGGAAATAGATTGTGATGGAATAAGAGAACATTTTTCATAGGACTTCCCAAGCTTCTGAAGTTTTTTTTGCTATATTCCACTCATTTGGATTTGGATTGAGCTGAAATATTGAAGGTAGATTCTTGAAAAATCCTAGAATATCTCCACCAATTTTTAGATAATTTGGAGAAACACAAAGCCTGGAGCATCCCTATATGTGAACTATATTTTTGGCAAGAAATTGTATAAGGTTTTCATCTAGGTTGAGTGCAAGTAGCTCCAGAGGTTGGTTTTTGGGGCCTTCAGGCCCTAGCAACCAATATTTTTGTGGTTTCTACTCAAGATTTTAGAAGGGTATGTTGTAAGGAATCCAATATGAGTTAGAAATATTTCCTTCAACAGATTTTCATGATGTAAACTCTATTGACAATGCCTTCCAATTTGCTGCATAAAAGAAAAATGAAAATCATACCTTTCAACGATATCTAAGGCAAGGATTAAAAATATCACAAAATAAGCTTCAAGTAGTTGATCGAAAAATGGCTCAGATATCAAGTGAATCTAGTGGTAATGTGAACCCATAAAAAAAAACCACTATGGAAACCCTTGTCAAGGTAAGAATTTCCAAGAATTAGCCCCAAAAATAAATTTTAGGGATGCCCTTCATGGTGAACAGCCTCAGCCTAATGCTAATATTAATCTTAGGGCTTTCTGTAAACCTCTAAGACTGCCTAAGATGGATCCTAGGAAAAAAGAGTTAGGATGTCTTAAAGCGGCTTATGGAACTCCTATTGTAAACCTTGATATGGGTAACATTCAGACTGGCATTGAATATCTAGAAAAAAGAGGACTAATTTATCGTTTTGTGGGTTTTCATTCAAGCCTATCTACTTTTAAAATATGTGTTGCAAAAAGCTGCAAAACTAAACGTGATTTACAAATATCTATTTATCCATATGGTTATTTTCTTGTTTTATTTGCTAATAATTAAGATAGAGAGAAAACATTTCAAGGGGGTCCCTGGTTCTTTGGAAGGGAAAAGTTTTTCATGAAGTCCCGATATACTAAATTTAAATCCAAAGAAGAGATGCCTTCTACAGGTCCCGTGTGGGTTAGACTCTTTGACCTCCCAATTGAATTATGGTATCCAACTATTTTTTCTTCAATTGGAAACTCTTTGGGGACTATTATGATGACTGTTGATTGTACTCAAAAATTTGAACATATTACTTATGCTTAGATTTGTGTTTTAATGGATTTTGAAAAACCCCCACCTAAAAATATCACATTACATTTTGGGGAGGACACTTGGGAGCAAGTAGTGGAATATGAGAACATTCCTTTTCATTAAAGGATTTCACCAAAATTTTTGGGACCAATTATTTCGTAGGGTCAATTCACCACAATATATATCCAAACATAGGCATATTTGTACTTGTTGGAAAGCTATTTTTGAGCTTGATCTAATGGTGGTTTTTTTATGAAGTTATAAGGTGATTTAATAGGTCAAAATTTACCCCAAATATAACCTTAATTTTTAGGGCTTCAAATACCCCAAATTTTGGTGTGAAAATGATTGATTTGATTTTCTTAGAATTCACCTTGATTTCGATTAGTATTCACCATTTTTTTACATGTACATTTCAAGTAAAACCCCTTATGCATAACCCTGATTAAAACCAATGTGTTTGGTTCCTTCTCTTTAGTCATATTTATGTCTATAGTATAGTATTTGGGTTGCTTCCTTGCAATATAGAAGATTGTGGTTTGATTAATTGCGTAGGATGACTACAACCTTAGATTGAAAGCTTATATTTTGGATTCAACATATTGCATGGCACAGTGATTGTTCCATTGCTCGAAGGAGAAATATCTTGAGTTTAATTTGACATAGGCACATGTATTGCCTTTTTCATTACAAAGGATGATGGCTCAATATAGGTCTCAAATAACTACAACTTTACTTTAGTTTCAACATGTGTGTATGATGCATTGGTTAGTGTGCCTACTTGTTCACAAGGGATCTCAGGTTCGAGTCTCGTTGACTAAAATTATTTCAAATTGTTTACATACATATATATATAGGAAATAGATTGTGATGGAATAAGAGGATATTTTTCATAGGACTTCCCAAACTGCTGAAGTTGTTTTGGCTATATTTCACTCATCTAGATTTGGATTTAGCTAAAATATTGAAGATAGATGCTTGGCAAACCCTAGAATATATCCACCAATTTTCAGATCATTTGGAGCAACACAAAGGCTGTAGCATCCTTATATGTGAACTATATTTTTGGCAAATGATTGTTTAAGGGTTTCATCTGGGTTGAGTGCAAGTAGCTCTAGAGGTTGGTTTTTGGGGCCTTCAGGCCCTAGCAACCAATATTTTTGTGGTTTCTACTTAATATTTTAGAAGGGTATGTTGTAAGGGATCCAATATGAGTTAGAAATCTATCTTTCAATAGATATTTATGATGTAAACTTGATTAATAATGCCTTCCAATTTGCTGCTTAAAATAAAAGTGAAAATCATACCTTTCCACGACATCTACGGCAAGGATTAAAGATATCACGAAATAAGTTTCAAGTAGTTGATCAAAAAATAGCTCAGATCTCAAGTGAATCTAGTGCTAAGGTGCACCCATAAAAAAACCACTATGGAAACCCTTTTCAAGGTAAGAATATCCAAGACTCAGCCCCAAAAATAAATTTTAGGGGTGCCCTTCATGGTGAACAGCCTCAGCCTAATGCTAATAATAATCTTAGGGCTTTCCTTAAACCTCTAAGACTGCCTAATATGGATCCTAGGAAAACAGAGTTAGGAAGTCTTAAAGCGGCTTATGAAACTCCTATTGTAAACCTTGATATGGGTAACATTAAGACTGGCATTGAAGATCTAGAAAAAAGAGGACTAATTTATCATTTCGTGGGTTTTCATTCAAGCCTATCTACTTTTAAAATATGTGTTGCTAAAAGCTGGAAAACTAAAGGTGAGTTACAAATATCTATTTATCCATATGGTTATTTTCTTGTTTTATTTTCTAATAATGAAGATAGAGAGAAAACATTTCAAGGGAGTCCCTGGTTCTTTGGAAGGGCAGGGTTTTTCATGAATCCCTGGTATACTAAATTTAAAGCCAAAGAAGATATGCCTTCTACAGGTACCGTGTGGGTTAGACTCTTCGACCTCCCAATTGAATTATGGAATCCAACTATTTTTTCTTCAATTGGAAACTCTTTAGGAACTTTTATGATGATTTTTTATTGTACTAAAAAATTTGAACATATTACTTATGCTTAGATTTGTGTTTTAATGGATTTTGAAAAACCCCTACCTAAAAATATCACATTACATTTTTGGGAGGACACTTGGGAGCAAGTAGTGGACTATAAGAACATTCCTTTTCATTATAGAATTTCACCAAAATGTTTGGTACCAATTATTTCGTAGGGTCAATTCACCACAATATATATCCAAACATAGTAATATTTGTACTCATTGGAAAGCTATTTTCGAGCTTGATCTAATAGTGGTGTTTTTATGAAGTTATAAGGTGATTTAATAGGTCAAAATTTACACCAAATATAACCTTAATTTTTAGGGCTTCAAATACCCCAAATTTTGGTGTGAAAATGATTGATTTGATTTGCTTAGAATTCACCTTAATTCACCTTGATTTCAATTAGTATTAACCATTTTTTTACAATTACATTTCAATTACAACCCCTTATGCATAACCCTAAGTAAAACCAATGTGTTTGGTTCCTTCTCTTTAGTCATATTTATGTCTATAGTATAGTATTTGGGTTGCTTCCTTCTAATATAGAAGATTGTGGTTTGATTAATTGCGTAGGATGACTACAACCTTAGATTTAAAGCTTATATTTTGGACCCAACATATTGCATGGCACAGTGATTGTTCCATTGCTCGAAGGAGAAATATCTTGAGTTTAATTTGACATAGGCACATGTATTGCCTTTTTCATTGCAAAGGATGATGGCTCAATATATGTGTCAAATAAATACAACTTTACTTTAGTTTCAAAATGTGTGTATGATGCATTGGTTAGTGTGCCTACTTGTTCACAAGGGATCTCAAGTTCGAGCCCCATTGACTAAAATTATTTCAAATTGTTTACATACATACATATATATAGGAGAAAGATTTTTATGGAATAAGAGGACATTTTTCATAGGAGTTCCCAAACTTCTGAAGCTGTGTTGGCTATATTTCACTCATATGGATTTAGGTTAGGCTGAAATGTTGAAGGTAGATGCTTGACAAATCCTAGAATATCTCCACCAATTTTCAGATCATTTGGAGCAACACAAAGGTTTTAGCATCCTTATATGTGAACTATATTTTTGGCAAACGATTGTGTAAGGGTTTCATCTGGGTTGAGTGCAAGTAGCTCCAAAGGTTGGTTTTTGGGGCCTTCGGGCCTTAGCAACCAATATTTTTGTGGTTTCTACTCAAGATTTTAGAAGGGTATGTTGTAAGGGATCCAATATGAGTCATAAATCTATCTTTCAACAGATCTTTATGATGTAAACTTGATTGATAATGCCTTACAATTTTATGAATAAAATAAAAGTGAAAATTATACCTTTCCATGACATCTAAGGCAAGGATTAAAGATATCACAAAATAAGTTTCAAGTAGTTGAACAAAAAATGGCACAGATCTCAAGTGAATCTAGTGCTAAGGTGCACCCATAAAAAAACCACTGTGGAAACCCTTGTCAAGGTAAGAATTTCCAAGACTCAGCCCCAAAAATAAATTTTAGGGTTCATGGTGAACAGCCTCAGCCTAATGCTAATATTAATCTTAGGGATTTCCTTAAACCTCAAATACTGCCTAATATGGATCCTAGGAAAACATAGTTAGGATGTCTTAAAGCGTCTTATGGAACTCCTATTGTAAACCTTGATATGGGTAACATTCAGACTGGCATTGAAGATCTAGAAAAAAGAGGACTAATTTATCATTTCGTGGGTTTTCATTCAAGCCTATATACTTTTAATATATGTGCTACAAAAATCTAGAAAACTAAAGGTGAGTTACAAATATTTATTTATCCATATGGTTATTTTCTTGTTTTATTTTCTAATAATGAAGATAGAGAGAAAACATTTCAAGGGGGTCCCTGGTTCTTTGGAAGGGCAGGGTTTTTCATGAAGTCCTGGTATACTAAATTTAAAGCCAAAGAAGAGATGCCTTCTACAAGTCCCATGTGGGTTAGACTCTTTGACCTCCCAATTGAATTATGGAATCCAACTATATTTTCTTCAATTGGAAACTCTTTAGGAACTATTATGATGACTGTTGATTGTACTCAAAAATTTGAACATATTACTTATGCTTAGATTTGTGTTTTAATTGATTTTGAAAAACCCCCGCCTAAAAAGATCACATTACATTTTGGGGAGGACAATTGGGAGCAAGTAGTGGAATATGAGAACATTCCTTTTCATTAAAGAATTTCACCAAAAATTTTGGGACCAATTATTTCGTAGGGTCAATTCACCACAATATATATCCAAACATAGGCATATTTGTACTCGTTGGAAAGCTATTTTCGATCTTGATCTAATATGGTTTTTTTATGAAGTTATAAGGTGATTTAATAGGTCAAAATTTACACCAAATATAACCTTAATTTTTAGGGCTTCAAATACCCCAAATTTTGGTGTGAAAATGATTGATTTGATTTTCTTAGAATTCACCTTAATTCACCTTGATTTCGATTAGTATTCAACATTTTTTTACATGTACATTTCAAGTACAACCCCTTATGCATAACCCTGATTAAAACCAATGTGTTTGGTTCCTTCTCTTTAGTCATATTTATGTCTATAGTATAGTATTTGGGTTGCTTCCTTGCAATATAAAATATTGTGGTTTGATTAATTGCGTAGGATGACTACAACCTTAGATTGAAAGCTTATATTTTGGACTCAACATATTGCATGGCATAGTGATTTTTCCATTGCTCGAAGGAGAAATATCTTGAGTTTAATTTGACATAGGCACATGTATTGCCTTTTTCATTGCAAAGGATGATGGCTCAATATAGGTCTCAAATAAATACAACTTTTCTTTAGTTTCAACATGTGTGTATGATGCATTGGTTAGTGTGCCTACTTGTTCACAAGGGATCTCAGGTTCGAGTCCCGTTGACTAAAATTATTTCAAATAGTTTACATACATACATATATATATAGGAAATAGATTGTGATGGAATAAGAGGATATTTTTCATAGGACTTCCCAAACTGCTGAAGTTGTTTTGGCTATATTTCACTCATCTAGATTTGGATTGAGCGAAAATATTGAAGATAGATGCTTGGAAAACCCTAGAATATCTCCACCAATTTTCAGATCATTTGGAGCAACACAAAGGTTGTAGCATCCTTATATGTGAACTATATTTTTGGCAAACGATTGTGTAAGGGTTTCATCTGGGTTGAGTGCAAGTGGCTCTAGAGGTTGGTTTTTGGGGCCTTCAGGCCCTAGCAACCAATATTTTTGTGGTTTCTACTCAATATTTTAGAAGGGTATGTTGTAAGGGATCCAATATGAGTTAGAAATCTATCTTTCAATAGATATTTATGATGTAAACATGATTGATAATGCCTTCAAACTTAAAATAAAAGTGAAAATCATACCTTTCCACGACATCTAAGGCAAGGATTAAAGATATCACAAAATAAGTTTCAAGTAGTTGATCAAAAAATGGCTCAGATCTCAAGTGAATCTAGTGCTAAGGTGCACCCATAAAAAAACTACCATGGAAACCCATGTCAAGGTAAGAATATCCAAGACTCAGCCCCAAAAATAAATTTTAAGGATGCCCTTCATGGTGAATAGCCTCAGCCTAATGCTAATATTAATCTTAGGGCTTTCCTTAAACCTCTAAGACTGCCTAATATGGATCCTAGGAAAACAGAGTTAGGAAGTATTAAAGCGGCTTATGAAACTCCTATTGTAAACCTTGATATGGGTAACATTAAGACTGGCATTGAAGATCTAGAAAAAAGAGGACTAATTTATCGTTTCATGGGTTTTCATTCAAGCCTATCTACTTTTAAAATATGTGTTGCAAAAAGCTAGAAAACTAAAGTTGAGTTATAAATATCTATTTATCCATATTGTTATTTTCTTGTTTTATTTTCTAATAATGAAGATAGAGAGAAAACATTTCAAGGGGGTCCCTGGTTCTTTGGAAGGGCAGGGTTTTTCATGAAGTCCTGGTATACTAAATTTAAAGCCAAGGAAGAGATGCCTTCTACAGGTCCCGTGTGGGTTAGACTCTTTGACCTCCCAATTGAATTATGGAATCCAACTATATTTTCTTCAATTGGAAACTCTTTAGGAACTATTATGATGACTGTTGATTGTACTCAAAATTTTGAACATATTACTTATGCTTAGATTTGTGTTTTAATGGATTTTGAAAACCCCCACCTAAAAAGATCACATTACATTTTGGGGAGGACACTTGGGAGCAAGTAGTGGAATATGAGAACATTCCTTTTCATTAAATAATTTCACCAAAAATTTTGGGACCAATTATTTTGTAGGGTCAATTCACCACAATATATATCCAAACATAGGCATATTTGTACTCGTTGGAAAGCTATTTTCGATCTTGATCTAATAGTGGTGTTTTTATGAAGTTATAAGGTGATTTAATATTACACCAAATATAACCTTAATTTTTAGGTCTTCAAATACCCCAATTTTTTTTGTGAAAATGATTGATTTGATTTGCTTAGAATTCACCTTAATTCACCTTCTTCTTTTTTTTTAAATAAAGGGGTAAAAATTTATTGATAAAAAGTCTAGATTACAAAGTACAGCTGAGCCCCCACCCAGGACTCAAATAAGCAACAAGACAGGCTAAATCACCAGACAAGGTCAACTCCCAAATAAAACCCAAAAAAAAAACAAACCACATTAAGTCTGAACATCCTTATGGATCAACTCCCCTAGGTGTTGAGAATCCCCAGACGAGAAACTCTCCCAATTATCAATACTCTGATTATCCAATAGCTCAAAAGCCCTTTTGGCTAGGTAATCAGCAACCCCATTCCATTCCCTTGGAATGTGCACAAAGGATATAAATTTGAACTCTTCACTCATTCTAAGAATCTGAATGGTCACAGAGGCCAACTGCCAATTAACATCCTCCACTCTTTTGCTATTTAAAATATTAACCAAAATTTGAGAGTCAAACTCGCAAAGAATCCTACGCCAGCCAAGAGAAAACCCCCTTTGCAAGGCCTCAAGTATCGCCAGAGCTTCCATAATATTGTTGGAGTGAACACCTTTATAAATGGAAAAGAAAAAACTGACCACGCCAGCAGAATCTCTCCCAACACCACCAATTCCAGCATGTCCAGGATTGCCCCTGGACGACCCATCAGTATTAATTTTTAAAACTCCTCTAGGGGGCAGTCTCCATCTACCCTCTCTCCTAACCTTCTTGCTAAGCTAAGGAATCCTACTAGGGCTAGAAGAATTCACACCAACCCCAAACAAACCAAGGGCCTGTCGTACCTTCTCCTCCCTAGAGTCCAAATGAGGGTCCACATCACATTTACTATGGATAGTTTCTTGAACCATACACAGGATCCTTTGCCGGATCCGTTGAACAGCCAAATGACTTCCCTCAAAAATGCGTCGGTTTTGTTCGAGCCAAATCTGCCAGATGATGCAAGAAGGGCCCAAATTCCAAGGCACTTGGAGGAAGGGGGCCTTGGTTGGAGGTCTGCCCAGACTACTCCAAAACTCCACCAGGGAGAGCACATGAAAACAAGGATGGTTCCAGGCACTCCACCAACAGTGCCAAATGTCTCTGGCAAGGGAGCATTGGAAAAATAAATGAGAAGAGTCATCCTCATTCTTACCACAAATGACACATAAAGAGGGACCCTAAAATCCCCTCTTCCTCAAGTTATCCCAAGTGAGGCATTTATTACGAGCTACCAGCCAGAGAAAAAAGTTACATTTCGGCCAAGCAAATCTATTCCACACATTTTTCCACCATGTGACAAGGAGACTCCTAAACTTTTGCTTATCAAGAACTTGATAACCATAGGCTACAGAGTAGGTTCCCTTGGGATTAGGGTTCCAAGCCAGAATGTCTTTATCCCTCAATGAATAACAATACCTCCCTGCAAGAATAAGAGCAAGCACCTCTCTATCCTTGGCCAATCCCCCTTGGGGCCATTCCTGCGGATCTTTCCATCTATACATCTCCATATTTCCAAAATACTAGATTTTTTTAAAGTCCTCCACATGAGACCAGCTCGCTTCCAAGAAAAAAATGCTTAGGGAATGTAACTTGGGATATTGAGTCAAGATAGGAGGGTGGCCATCCCAATAATCCTCCCAAAAAAGAACATTTGATCCCCGATTGCAAATCCAAAACAAACCCTGCTTAGTTAAATTAGCTCCTCTTTTCAGAGTGTCCCAGATAACAGAACCTTTCCCAACCAAACTGGCTCTAGGGATATTTGTCTCAAAAATACCTCTCAAGTATTTATAAGATAATATTTTAGCCCAAATCTGATCTTGAGAGGTACACCATCTCCAATAAAGTTTCGTAGCCAAAGCCTGCCTAGAAATAGTTTCCTGTTGCAACCCAAGGCCTCCCTCTTGAACTGGCCTACAAATGGAATCCCATCTAACCAAACTCCATTTAGATTGATCAAGTTTGCCAGACCACAAAAACTATCTTGACAAAGCATCCATGTCCTTGATGAAACGAGAAGGAGTTGTTTGCACAAAACATCTGTAAATGGGTAAAGCTTGAATAACAGATTTTAAAAGCAATACTCTACCTGCAGAGGATAGCCATCTGACAGTCCAATGATTTACCTTCCTTCTAAACTTATCAAGTATAGACTGCCAAGAATATCTAGGCAGAGGATGAGATGAAATCGGGATCCCAAGATAAATGAAGGGGGGAGTCCCGACCTGAAAGCTTAGAATGCGAGAAATCCTAGCTTGAATAAGAGGGGGGGTATTGAAGAAGAAAATAAAGGACTTGTCCTCATTAATCACCTGTCCAGAAGAACCAAGATATATGTCAAGATACTGTCTAATGTTTCTAGCTTCCTTGATAGTGGCAACTCCCAACAAAGCAGTATCATCAACAAATTGAAGGTGGGAAAGAGGTGGCAAACTGTTATCCCACTTCCACCCCTGAATGAGACCATGCCTGACCTGAGACTTGAGTAATATGCCCAACCCTTCTGCCATAATGATAAACAAATAAGGAGATAGAGGATCTCCTTGCCTCAATCCCCTTGAGGCCTCAAACAACTTTGTTGTCTCGTTATTAACAAGAACAGAGAATGAGGAAGAAGAAATACAGCTCATCACCCATCTAATCCATTCCTCCTCAAAGCCAAAAGTAGTAAGAACTTTTTGAATAAAGGACCATCTAACTCTGTCATAGGCTTTTGCCATGTCCAACTTAATGAACATAGTTTTCTCCTTAGAAGTTTCCATTGAGTGAATAGCTTCGTAGCAATAACAACCCCATCCATGATTTGTCGGCCAGACAACAAACCCACCTTGCTCCTCAGAGATGATTTTTCTCAACCATATCTTCAGCCTCTCAAGGAATAATTTTTGTGATGATCTTATATACAACATTACAGAGAGCAATAGGCCTGAACATATCCAGGGAATTCGCTCCCTCTTTCTTGGGAATAAGCACCACAAAGGTAGCATTTAGGGCCCTTAGCATCTGTTTGTTCTTTTGGGACTCACGGACCACTTCCAAAAGGTCAAATTTTATTAACTCCAAAAACTCTTGATAAAACTCAATCGAGAATCCATCCGGACCCGGGGCTTTCCCCTTTTTCATCTTGAATACAACACTTTTCAGCTCCTCAAGGGAAATTGGATCCATCAAGTGCTCATTCATCTCTCTAGAAACAATCGATGGAATATAGTTTAGAATAAGTTTTTCTTCCTCATCATCTGAGAGGGCATCCTCCTTGAAGAGAGAGGAAAATACCTCTTAGTCTCTTCTAAAATATCCCTAAAAGAAGAAAGCAGGGCACCCTAAGAATTAACAAGAGAGGTAATCAGGTTACCATTATGACGAGCCTTAACAGAGTTATAAAAGAAGGCTGTGTTCCTATCCCCTTCCTGAAGCCAATCTACTCGAGCTTTTTGTTTCCAAAAAATTTCTTCCCTTAGTTCCCATTCAGCAAGGTCTTTTACAACCTTAGATTCCTCAACAAGAAGCTCCTCTGTGAGTCCCTGATCTCTAATCTTCCTTGAGGCTTCTTCCACCCTCCTAAGAGCTACCAACTTAGCCAAGGAAAGGTTCCCAAAATTTAGTCTATTCCATCTCTTCAATTTATGCTTAACAAATTGAAGTCACTTCATAAAGGAGTACATAGCGGTGCCATGAGGAGGTTTGCCATTAGTCCACCAGCCTCGCATGAAATCATGAAGCTTAGGATCTCGCAACCACATAATTTGAAACTTAAATGAGGGATTCTTTTTTAGCCCTAACTCTAGAGCAGAGAGTTTGATAGGCCAATGATCAGATCCTCTACCCTCAAAAATCATAGAACTAGCGCTTCTATTATTGCCAATCCAAAAACTAGAGATCAAAAACCTATCCAGTCTCTCTGAAATGGAATATTCCCCACATCTTCTATTATGCCGAGTAAATATCCCATTATTTGGCTTGATGTCAACCAAGTTCAAGGCCCGGATATGAGCATTGAAGACGGAAGAAAAAGGCTCAAGACGATCAATCCCACCATGTTTTTCCTCCAGACAAGTGATAGAATTGAAGTCTCCAGCCAAAATCCATGGGTACAGGTGAGCCAGACTTCTCACAAAGCCAATGTGCTCCCATAAATTCACTTTACCATTGTAATCAATAGGAGCATAAATGTTTGTAAGTAGGATGGTCTCACCATATTCATTATCATGCCCGATCATCGAAATAGACCACCTGCTGGAAATCCAGGTAAGAGGAGAGATCTTAACTGGATCCCATAAACAAGCAAGGGCACCAGCATATCCACATGCACCAATACACTGACATTGTCCCTTTCTCCACAACTTGGGAGCAATATTGAACAAACTATCAATAGCTAATTTAGTCTCCTGAATAAAAACCACATCCGAAGAATGAACACGAATCAAATCACGAACAACTTTTTGTCTGGGGATGTTGTTCAACCCCCTTACATTCCATGAAAGTATAATCATTTTTGGGGGTTATAAAAATGGGAGTCCAATGTTCTCACCAAACCTAACTCTACCAAAGTCTCCCCCATTAACTTAATTTTATCCTGGTCTTTCTTTCAACCCACCTTCATATTCTTATTTGAAGCATTTTTTTAATTATTTTATGCTGCAATCCCAGCACCGTAGGAGTTTTACAGTCCATGGATGACTGCATCAGTGCCTGGGTAGGAGAGGGCATATCTAAATCTATGCCATTTTCTAAGATAACTTCACTTCCAGGGCTAGGGCCAACCATATCACCTATACTCGGAACCAAAGCCCTCTGTTCTTCATTTAAACCCCCTATATATGGTTCCCTTGGTTCCACCTCATGAAGAGACAACTGATTTGGTCTTGTTATATCTATAACAAGTAGCGATGTTTCAGGTATCTCCATGCACTGATCAAGATTCTCTAGAATTTCAAAATGGTTGAGCTGAGCATCTGGATGGTTATCCTTAATGTCTCTTTTTGCCTTTCTTCCTTTGTTTCGAGGTTTTACCGTAACAAAGCCTTCCTTATCCTGATCCCCCTCCTTTATCGGGGCTTTTCCTTTATCCATATTTTGTACAGCTTGAGAGGGCCTAGGATTTGAAGCCACAGGCAGGACAAACTTAGGGCATTTTCTTTGTAAGTGGCCATATTCATGGCAAATCCAGCAACGAAATGGAAGAGCTTCATAGTCAAGTTTTTGAACCCATTTGGTTGATTCGAACTGTATTTCAATAGAATCTGGAATAGGATTTTTTAAATCAATTTCAACATAGATACGGGCAACAGATATTACCTTTTTATCCAGCGTCTGTCGTGATGGCCCAACCGACTTCCCAAGTAGAAGGGCAATCATATGCAAGATGTCATTTCTCCAAAATTCCAATGGGAGCCATGGAAGCCGAACCCACACCGGAACCCGTGATGGTTGCTCCTCTGATGGGTTGAAACCCACATGCCAGGGTTTAAGAAAGAGTCCCGCTTGGTTATAGAAATAGGGACCTCCTTCAAATTTTTTGTTACGATCCGCAAGACAAGAAAAAACCACCATAAAATAGTTGTTTGCACTCAGCATCACCTCCACATCACCTTCAGGGTTCCAAGTCTTCCTAACCCAAGCCTCCACAAAGGGAAGATAAATTCGAATGCCCATAAATTTACCAATAAGTGTATGTTTGGTTAAATACTCCACATCTTCTGCCATCGAGTCTGGTTGAACCACTAGAACCGGCCTGGCTTCACATCGTTCCAAACATCCATTGTTCTTTAACAAGCGATTCCTGGCATGCAATGGGAAATCCTGTTCCTTCCAATAATTTTTAAAAGAAATACCAGCCCTAGCATGCATGCTCTATGACGGACCTGATGCCATCACTACATTCCTCCAGTTGTTCATACCTCCTCCAAAGACTGCTGCCATCCCCATAGAGCCCACCAGATAGGTCTCAAAAAAATTCCAGCAAAGCAGCTTTCCTCATGAAACCCTAGCAGAGCTCTGACATCTTCACCTTAATTCACCTTGATTTCTATTAGTATTCACAATTTTTTACAAGTACATTTCAAGTACAACCCCTTATGCATAACCTTGATTAAAACCAATGTGTTCGGTTCCTTCTCTTTAGTCATATTTATGTCTATAGTATAGTATTTAGGTTACTTCCTTGCAATATAGAATATTGTGGTTTGATTAATTGCATAGGATGACTACAACCTTAGATTGAAAGCTTATATTTTGGACTCAACATATTGCATGGCACAGTGATTGTTCCATTGCTCAAAGGAGAAATATCTTGAGTTTAATTTGACATAGGCACATGTATTGCCCTTTTCATTGCAAAGGATAATGGCTCAATATAGATATCAAATAAATACAACTTTACTTTAGTTTAAACATGTTTGTATGATGCATTGGTTAGTATGTCTACTTGTTCACAAGGGATCTCAGGTTCGAGCCTCATTGACTAAAATTATTTCAAATTGTTTACATACATACATATATATATATATAGGAAATAGATTGTGATGGAATAAGAGGATATTTTTCATAGGACTTCCCAAACTTTTGAAGTTGTTTTGGCTATATTTCACTCATTCGGATTTGTATTGAGCTGAAATATTGAAGGTAGATGCTTGACAAACCCTAGAATATCTCCACCAATTTTTAGATCATTTGGAGCAACGCAAAGGATGTAGCATCCCTATATGTGAACTATATTTTTGGCAAATGATTGTGTAAGGGTTTCATCTACGTTGAGTGCAAGTAGCTCCAGAGGTTGGTTTTTGAGTTTTTGGTTTTTGTGGTTTCTACTCAAGATTTTAGAAGGGTATGTTGTAAGGAATCCAATATGAGTTAGAAATCTATATTTCAATAGATCTTCATGATGTAAACTCTATTGACAATGCCTTCCAATTTGCTGCATAAAATAAAAATGAAAATTATACATTTCCACGACATCTAAGGCAAGGATTAAAGAGATCACAAAATAAGTTTCAAGTAGTTGATCAAAAAATAGCTCAAATCTCAAGTGAATCTGGTGCTAAGGTGCACCCATAAAAAAAATCCACTGTGGAAACCCTTGTCAACATAAGAATTTCCAAGACTCAACCCCAAAAATAAATTTTAGGGATGCCCTTCGTGGTGAACAGCCTTAGCCTAATGCTAATATTAATATTAGGGCTTTCCTTAAACCTCTAAGACTGCCTAAGATAGATCCTAGGAAAACAGAGTTAGGATGTCTTAAAGCATCTGATGGAACACCTATTGTAAACCTTGATATGGGTAACATTCAAACTGGCACTGAAGATCTAGAAAAAAGAAGACTAATTTATCGTTTCGTGGGTTTTCATTCAAGCCTATCTAATTTTAAAATATGTGTTGCAAAAATTTGGAAAACTAAAGGTGAGTTACAAATATCTATTTATCCATATGGTTATTTTCTTGTTTTATTTTCTAATAATGAAGATAGAGAGAAAACATTTCAAGGGGTCCCTGGTTCTTTGGAAGGGCAAGATTTTTCATGAATCCCTGGTATACTAAAATTAAAGCCAAAGAAGAGATGCCTTCTACAGGTCTCGTGTGGGTTAGACTCTTTGACCTCCCAATTGAATTATGGAATCCAACTATTTTTTCTTCAATTGGAAACTCTTTATGAACTATTATGATGACTGTTGATTGTACTCAAAAATTTGAACATATTACTTATGCTTAGATTTGTGTTTGAATGGATGTTTAAAAACCCCTACCTAAAAATATCACATTACATTTTGAGGAGGACACTTGGGAGCAAGTAGTGGACTATGAGAACATTCCTTTTCATTATAGAATTTCACCAAAAATTTTGGGACCAATTATTTTGTAGGGTCAATTCACCACAATATATATCCAAACATAGGCATATTTGTACTCGTTGGAATGCTATTTTCGATCTTGATCTAATAGTGGTTTTTTTATGAAGTTATAAGGTGATTTAATAGGTCAAAATTTACACCAAATATAACCTTAATTTTTAGGGCTTCAAATACCCCAAATTTTGGTGTGAAGATGATTGATTTGATTTTCTTAGAATTCACCTTGATTTCTATTAGTATTCACCATTTTTTTACAAGTACATTTCAAGTACAACCCCTTATGCATAACCCTAATTAAAATTAATGTGTTTGGTTCCTTATCTTTAGTCATATTTATGTCTATAGTATAGTATTTTGGTTGTTCCTTGCAATATAGAAGATTGTGGTTTGATTAATTGCGTAGGATGACTACAACCTTAGATTGAAAGCTTATATTTTGGACTCAACATATTGCATGGCACAGTGATTTTTCCATTGCTCAAAGGAGAAATATCTTGAGTTTAATTTGACATAGGCACATGTATTGCCTTTTTCATTGCAAAGGATGATGGCTCAATATAGGTCTCAAATAAATACAACTTTACTTTAGTTTCAAAATGTGTGTATGATGCATTTTTTAGTGTGCCTACTTGTTCACAAGGGATCTCAGGTTCGAGCCTCATTGAAGTAAATTATTTCAAATTGTTTACATACATACATATATATATAGGAAATAGATTGTGATGGAATAAGAGGACATTTTTCATAGGACTTCCCAAACTGCTGAAGTTTTTTTGGCTATATTTCACTCATATGGATTTGGATTGAGCTGAAATGTTGAAGGTAGATGCTTGACAAACCCTAGAATATCTCCACCAATTTTCAGATCATTTGGAGCAACACAAAGGTTGTAGCATCCCTATATGTGAACTATATTTTTGGCAAATGATTGTGTAAGGGTTTCATCTGGGTTGAGTGTAAGTAGTTCCAGAGGTTGGTTTTTGGGGACTTCAAGCCCTAGCAACCAATATTTTTGTGGTTTCTACTCAATATTTTAGAAGGGTATGTTGTAAGGGATCCAATATGAGTTAGAAATCTATCTTTCAACATATCTTCATGATGTAAACTTGATTGACAATGCCTTCCAATGCATAAAATAAAAATAAAAATCATACCTTCCCATGACATCTAAGGCAAGGATTAAAGAGATCAAAAAATAATTTTCAAGTAGTTGATCAAAAAATGGCTCAGATCTCAAGTGAATCTGGTGCTAAGGTGCACCCATAAAAAAAATCCACTGTGGAAACCATTTTCAAGGTAATAATTTCCAAGACTCAAACCCAAAAATAAATTTTAGGGATGCCATTCGTGGTGAACAGCCTCAGCCTAATGCTAATATTAATATTAAAGCTTTTCTTAAACCTCTAAGACTGCCTAAGATGGATCCTAGGAAAACAGAGTTAGGATGTCTTAAAGCAGCTGATGGAACACCTATTGTAAACCTTGATATGGGTAACATTCAGACTGGCATTGAAGATCTAGAAAAAAGAGGACTAGTTTATCATTTTGTGGGTTTTCATTCAAGCCTATCTACTTTTAAAATATGTGTTGCAAAAATCTGGAAAACTAAAGGTGAGTTACAAACATCTATTTATCCATATGGTTATTTTCTTGTTTTATTTTCTAATAATGAAGATAGAGAGAAAACATTTCAAGGGGTTCCCTGGTTCTTTGGAAGGGCAGGGTTTTTCATGAAGCCTTGGTATACTGAATTTAAAGCCAAAGAAGAGATGCCTTCTACAGGTCTCATGTGGGTTAGACTCTTTGACCTCCCAATTGAATTATGCAATCCAACTATTTTTTCTTCAATTGGAAACTCTTTATGAACTATTATGATGACTGTTGATTGTACTCAAAAATTTGAACATATTACTTATGCTTATATTTGTGTTTGAATGAATTTTGAAAAACCTCTACCTAAAAATATCATATTACATTTTGGGGAGGACACTTGGGAGCAAGTAGTGGACTATGATAACATTCCTTTTCATTATAGAATTTCACCAAAAATTTTGGGACCAATCATTTCATAGGGTCAATTCACCACAATATATATCCAAACATAGGCATATTTTTACTCGTTGGAAAGCTATTTTCGAGCTTGATCTAATAGTGGTGTTTTTATGAAGTTATAAGGCGATTTAATAGGTCAAAATTTACACCAAATATAACCTTAATTTTCAGGTCTTCAAATACCCCAAATTTTAGTGTGAAAATGATTGATTTGATTTTCTTAGAATTCACCTTAATTCACCTTGATTTTGATTAGTATTCACCATTTTTTTACAAGTACATTTTAAGTACAACCCCTTATGCATAACCCTGATTAAAACCAATGTGTTTAGTTACTTATCTTTAGTCATATTTATGTCTATAGTATAGTATTTTGGTTGCTTCCTTGCAATATAGAATATTGTGGTTTGATTAATTGCTTAGGATGACTACAACATTAGATTGAAAGCTTATATTTTGGACTCAACATATTGCATGGCACAGTGATTGTTCCATTGCTCGAAGGAGAAATATCTTGAGTTTAATTTGACATAGGCACATGTATTGCCTTTTTCATTGCAAAGGATGATGGCTCAATATAGGTCTCAAATAAATACAACTTTACTTCAGTTTCAATATATGTGTATGATGCATTGGTTAGTGTGCCTACTTGTTCACAAGGGATCTTAGGTTCAAGCCTCGTTAACTAAAATTATTTCAAATTATTTACATACATACATATATATAGGAAATAGATTGTGATGGAATAAGAGGATATTTTTCATAGGACTTTGCAAACTATTGAAGTTGTTTTGGCTATATTTCACTCATCTAGATTTGGATTGAGCTAAAATGTTGAAGGTAGATGCTTGACAAACCCTAGAATATCTCCACCAATTTTTAGGTCATTTGGAGCAACACAAAGGCTGTAGCATCCCTATATGTGAACTATATTTTTGGCAAACGATTGTGTAAGGGTTTCATCTGGGTTGAGTGCAAGTAGCTCCAAAGGTTGGTTTTTGGGGCCTGTAGGCCCTAGCAACCAATATTTTTGTGCTTTCTACACAAGATTTTAGAAGGGTATGTTGTAAGGGATCCAATACGAGTTAGAAATCTATTTTTCAATAGATCTTCATGATGTAAACTTGATTGACAATGCCTTCCAATTTGCTACATAAAAGAAAAATGAAAATCATACCTTTCCATGACATCTAAGGCAAGGATTAAAGAGATCACAAAATAATTTTCAAGTAGTTGATCAAAAAATGGCTCAGATCTCAAGTGAATATGGTGCTAAGGTGCACCCATAAAAAAAATCCACTGTGGAAACCCTTGTCAACATAATAATTTCCAAGACTCAACCCCAAAAATAAATTTTAGGGATGCCCTTCATGGTGAACAGCCTTAGCCTAATGCTAATATTAATATTAGGGCTTTCCTTAAACCTCTAATACTGCCTAAGATGGATCCTAGGAAAACAGAGTTAGGATGTCTTAAAGAAGCTTATGGAACACCTATTGTAAACCTTGATATGGGTAACATTCAGACTGGAATTGAAGATCTAAAAAAAAGAGGACTAATTTATCATTTCATGGGTTTTCATTCAAGCCTGTCTACTTTTAAAATATGTGTTGCAAAAAGTTGGAAAACTAAAGGTGAGTTACAAATATCTATTTATCCATATGGTTATTTTCTTGTTTTATTTGCTAATAATGAAGATAGAGAGAAAACATTTCAAGGGGGTCCTTGGTTATTTGGAAGGATAGGGTTTTTCATGAAGCCTTGGTATACTAAATTTAAAGCCAAAGAAGAGATGCCTTCTACAGGTCCTGTGTGGGTTAGACTCTTTGACCTCCCAATTGAATTATGGAATCCAACTATTTTTTCTTCAATTGGAAACTCTTTATGAACTATTATGATGACTGTTGATTGTACTCAAAAATTTGAACATATTACTTATGCTTATATTTGTGTTTGAATGGATTTTGAAAAACCTCTACCTAAAAAGATCACATTACATTTTGGGGAGGACACTTGGGACCAAGTAGTGGACTATGAGAACATTCCTTTTCATTATAGAATTTTCCATGAATATGTTCATTTGGCCAGTGTTTGCCCAAATAAAATTTCAAATTAAAAAAAATAAGATATGAACTCAACATGTTTCCAAATGCTTAAGAAGAATAACACTAAAAAAAAAATAGTTATGAAGGATCAATCTAAGTTTTCTTCTAATATGTTTGAAATTCTTTTCATAAATGATGTCCCAAGTGAGGAAGAGAAAATAATGGAAAAAAAAATCTTAGAAACGCAATTTAAATATGAAGGGAAGAATTAAGAGATAAACCAAAAAATCAAAGGTTTTCAACAAAAAAGGGAGAAAATATACATAAGAAAAAAAAAAAAAATGTTAAAACTTCAAATAATATAGGTTCCAATATAGACTTTTTTGAACCTTTTCGTAACACTTTGGCTATATACATGTATTCTTCAAGGTTAGAATCCATCTCAGATTCAATTGGAATAAGTCAAAAAATAGGGAGAAAAACTGAATATGGATTCTAATTAAAAGGTAGGTAGTAGAACCAATCAACATCATAGGGCAAAAGAAGGTGAAAATCTGGTATAGGAAGGTAATATTAATACCCTTACCAACTTTTTTAGCTCTAGTATTAATGAAGATCATCACTTGGAATATTAGAGGACTCAAATGGAGTCTTTCAAAACAAAATGAAATTAGAAGAATGATTCAAATAAATCATCCACATCTTGTTTTCCTTCAAGAAATGAAGATGTCAAAAGAGAAAATGGAATCAATTTCTAGAAAAATTTGGCCAGCTAGAAAATTGGTTTCCCTCAGTTCTTAGGGGACTTCTGGTGGCATTGCTTACCTTTGGGACCTAAAAGAGGTATTTATTCACCATATGGTTTGTATTTGGGGTCTTTTAGCTATAGTTATTCAAAGTAGACCTTCCAACCAAATTATGCTCAACATTAATGTTTATGCTCTGACTACTTTAGAGGAAAAAAGAAGACAGTGGAAGGATATAACTTATATTATATCTCATTTTCCTGAAGCTTGGATCTTTATCAGAGGAGATTTCAGTACCATCCTCTCTTTAGATGATAAAATGGGGGAGAATAGAAATTTGGATAGGAGCACTGACCTTATGAGTGAATATATTGTAAACCTCCATCCTGTGGATATCCAACCAGATAATGGCCTTATGACTTGATCTAACAGAATACAAGGCTTAGCTTGTATAATAGAGATATTGGATAGGATCTTGCTCTCTAACAATTTCTTAATCCATGGTCACATTCCTAAAGTAAATACTTTTAACAATGCTGGTTCGGATCACTGGCCAATCATGGTGGAAATGTGGAAAACCAATGTGAGTTTCTCTCCTTTTCAATTCCAATTAATGTGGCTTAGAGATAGTTCCTTTAGAACTCGAGTGCAACAATGATGGAAGGAAGGTAAACCTAGGTATGGGACTAAGAAGTTTTATTTTGTCAAAATATTACAATATATTAAATCCAAAATCAAGTCTTGGAACTGGATGGAGTTTGGGGATGTTCATAAAAAAAATATGAAATTATTGCTCAGCTTGAAAATTTGAATACGAAAATCCATTTAGATGACCTCATAGAGAGTAGAAGTGTATATGAAACTAATCTCACCGCTCAGTTAGAGGAATAGGAAAAAAATAAGAACTCTTATGGAAGCAAAAACATAGAATTCAATGGCTCAAAGAAGGAGATCGAAACACAAATTTCTTCTAGAAATATCTTCTATATTGAATATCTCACAACTTTATTTCTTCCCGAAAATCAGACTCTGGAGATGTTACCTACACTTGGGATGGCATGAACTCTATTGTTATCAATTACTTTTCCAATATTTTTGTTGCTACTCCTCTTGACTCAACTTCTCAAAAAAATGTCCTTCAAGCAATCCATTATCTTATCACTTCTAAGGATAACTCCATTTTGATTGCTCCTATTACTATCAATGAGCTTCAACAGGTAGTTTTTAAAATGCAAAAAATAAAAACCCTAGTTCCTTATGGTTTTCCCATTGAGTTCTATCAAGAGTTTTTGGATATCCTTCATGCTTATTTATTAGAGGTGGTAGAAGAAGCCAGGAAATGCAAATAAATTTTGAAGGTTATCAATAAAAATTATATTACTCTTGTTACAAAAGCTCTAGAGGTTGATCATATCTCAGCTTTTAAACCTATTGCTTTATGTAATATTCTTCTCAATATCATTACTAAGATCATGGTAGAAATGTTGAAGCCTCTTTTGCATAAGATTATTTCCCCTAAACAAGGAGGTTATGTGGAAGGGCATAAAATAGTGGATGATACAGTTTTTACTCAAAAAGCCATCCATTCCATGGATATATAAAAATCTCTTTCCATGTTCATTTTGTTAGACTTATCCAAAGCTTATGATAGAGTGGATTTGCACTTCCTTATCAAAGTTTTGAGGTAATTTGGTTTCTCTCAGGATTGGTGGATTGGATTATGGGATGTATCTCTTCAGTTTTCTACTTAGTTCTTATCAATGGTAGGCCTTCTCACTTATTCCATGCTTCTAGAGATATTAGGAAATGTGACCTCCTTTCCCCTTATTTATTCATCATTCTTGTTGAATTCTTTGGTAGGACTATAGCCAAAAAGAGATAAAACAAAACCCTTGAGGGAGTTGCCATTGCTCATGGAGCTAGATCTATCTCTCATATTCAATTTTTTGATGACTCTACTCTTTTAGGTAAATATACAGTTAAGGAAGCTTCTAATATTAAGCAAATCATTAGCTATTTTTGTAAGACTACCGAGAAATTTATCAATGAAGATAAATCTAAAGTCATTTTCTTTCACTGCTCTTCCAAGAAGGAATCCATGGTCTTGGATAAATTAAGATATAATAATACCTTCCTTCTGATCACTTATTTAGGTATTCCCATCAATATTCAAAGACAAAAAAAATATTGGAATTGGTTGTTGGACAAAGTCAAGAAGAAAATTAGAAAGTGGACCAATAGGTGGATTTATTTTGGGGGTATAATCACCTTGGTAAAATTAGTCCTTCAAGCTATTCCTATTTATGTTTCTACCATGTTGAATATCCTAAAGGTTGTTCTTCAAGAAATGGATCAAAACAGTCATCAGTTCCTCTAGAGTGGTACTAAGGAGAAAATAAAATAGCCTTGGTGAAATGGGACACTTTATGTCTTCCTAAGAATGAAGAGGGTTTAGGATTCTGCTCTGCTATTAATAACAACAAAGCTTTAGCTTCTAAATTATATTGGAGTATTTTGCATAACCAAAATGCTCTTTGGACCAATAATCTATGTTCTAAATATGTTGAGAACAAAAGTCTTGAAGACCTTATTCGCTATAAATTGCCTACCAAAGGTTCTCCCATTTTAGCAATTCTTAAGATTGGTGAGGATTTGATAAAGAAAAAATTATTTTGGATCATTCATAATGGTCAATAGGTAAATTTTTGGACAGATTCTTGGGATGGTCACAAGCCTTTGATAACTTAGTTTCTTGATTGGAGGTCTTGGATGGAGGAGCTTCACCAAGCTAATTGGATAAAGGTGGTTAATTAATGTTGATACCATACTGGTAATTCAAAGGTTGGTAGATATTAGATCCCTATTGAGTACTAACCTATTCAATTCCCAAAAAGGCAAAGACAATATATCCAATGCATCCTTTATATAAGATATCTCTCTTGGTCCCATGAAAAATATTATTTTGGATGGAACAACCCTACTAAGGGTGAGTATTCAGTTGCTCAAGGTTATTTGGCCTTATGCCATAATATTCCCAACAAATCATCTGATATATTTCCTCAGTTGTGGTCTCAAAATCTTTGGCCTAAGGTGAGGTTCTTTACTGGGTTTTTATTGCATCGTAGGGTGCTTATTGGTGAGCAACTTATGAAGTCTGGTTTTCATGGCCCTTTTATATGTGATATGTGTGAAGAGAATGTGGAAACTCTTAGCCATATTTTTATTGAGTGTACTTTAGCCTCTGAGCTATGGAGGAGAATGGCCACTTTACTTGGCTTACAGTGGTCCAAATGTTTTTACATTTGAACAACTTTGGAGGTATTGGCCTAAACAAGAGGGTGTTGATCATATTATTAGGTAATTAGTTTGGATGGGTTCTACCATTTTTATTTAGAATATATAGAATGAAAGGGACAACTAAATTTTTAATCAAGATAGGAAGGATATTCACTATATCTGGCAAAAGACCATTGCCAACTTATTTGAATCAGTCCAACAACTCCTTAATCACCCCCAAAACTCCTACCAAATATGGGATCAAGTGATGCAAATATTGAAGATTAACTCTTCTAATGTAAATCAACTTAAATGGAAGTTGAGTAATTGCAATATGGATAGAACAAGGAATTGGCAACCTCTTGCTAAGGATTTTTGAAAAGTCAATACTGATGGAGCCTCTAGAGGGAACCCTGGAAAAGCTAGTATGAGAGGAATTGGTAGACTTTCAGATGGTTTCCTGGTTTTTACTTTTGCTGAGAATTTGGGTATTCTATCCAATAATCTTGTTGAGGGGTATGTTATCCTCAAAGGCCTTCAAGAGGCTACTAAGGTTGTATGGGAAAAGGTGCTAGTTGAGTTTGACTCTCAACTCATGATTAATCTTTTGAAGACTCCTTCAAAGAATCATAAGGTTTATTGGAGAATAAAAAAATTATTGAGAAGATTCAATTAATCCATATGGGATTTTTGGAAGTTGATTACAATCATGTGGTCAAATATCAGAACAAGAGTGTTGATGCTTTAGCTAATTTGGGCTTTGGATAAAGGTGATATTACTTTCTATGGCCATACTCCTAGATGGTGGGCTTCACAAATAAGGGAAATCTCCTTTCTATCATTTATTTGGATGGCTCCAGTTCTTGAGGTACCTAGTTTCTTCTTGCTTTATTTTTTCTTCTCTTTGGTTCATTCAGGGTATTTTAGTTCCCTAGCTCAAAATAATATTTCTTTTGTTTCCTTTGTTGATTCTTGCCTTAAAAGTCTTTTGGTCTATCCCGTACCTCATTTTAGGTTCATCCATCGTAGGTATACGTATCCTCACAGTTGTCTCCTTTCACACCATAGTTTTTTTCTCATCCACCCACTAGTTATCCACCATTTTCATCATATGGACCCCCATCATCCCCTTCATCATCTATTGGCAATTTTGGGTACCTTGAGTACATTGCCTTTGCTCAAGTATAGTTGTTGTCATTGATGTCAAAGGAGCTCTTGGTAATTGTTGTCTTTAATGTCAAGGAGTTCTTGAAGCGATTTGATTTGTTGTCCAAGCATGTGTTTTGATGAAGGTTTCAGTATGATCAGTAAGTTTCTATGTAGCCCAGTTGCAAAAAGATCAAGAAAAAGACAAGTAAGAAGAAGTATGCAGGCGGCTGGCAAAACTGTCGCGATTTCGTGACATGTTTTAGGAGAGAGAAAGTGTTGGCAAAACTGTCATGATTTCGCGACATGCTGGAAGGCAGCTGGAAAAACTGTCACGATTTCGTGACATGTTTGAGGAGAGAGAAAGTTCGGGCAAAACTGTCGCGATTTCGCGACAAGTTGAGTTGGCAGTGTTGAGTTGCAGGAAGTGTCGCGATTTCGTGACAGGTTTCAAAGAAGTTGTACGGATGCAGAAAGTGTCACGATTTCATGACAGGTTGAGTTGGCAGCTTGCAGTTGGTGAAAGCATCGTGATTTCGTGACATGTTCTAGTTTCGCAAGGTAAAAAAGAGCTTAAGGCAGCGAAAGCGTCACGATTTCACGACATGTTCCAGTTCACGAGCGGTTGAGAAAAAGAGCTTAAGGCAGCGAAAGCGTCGCGATTTCGCGACATGTTCCAGTTTCACGAGCAGTTGGCAGAAAAGAGCTTAAGGCAAAAAGCGTCACGATTTTGTGACATGTTCCATTTTTGCTAGTGCAAACCGAGAAAAGGTTGAAGAAGCAAGAAGTGTCACGATTTCATGACAAAGTTGCAGATGACGTCAGCAAGAGGCAAAGGTGTCACGATTTCACGACAGAAGCTGAGAAGAAGGCTTTGGAGTCTAAAGCGTCATGATTTCATGACAGAGTTGCTGATGACATCATCAAAAGCAGATGTGTCATGATTTCACGACAAGAGCAGAGAGGAAGGTCATGAAGACTATAGTGTCATGATTTCACGACAGAAGACATGATGACGTCAGCAAAGTCAGGTAGTGTCACGATTTCGCGACAACAGACCAAAGAAGGCGCACAACAGGCAGTAGTGTCACGATTTCGTGACAGCAAGTAATACAAGGTGTACGACAGACAAAGGCGTAGCGATATCGCGACATGTTGTAGTTTCATGAAGAAAAGCTACAGGACAGTAGAGGCGGTTGAAGCCGACAGAGTTAACCTTTGTCGACGAAGTGTAAGGTTGTGCAACCGACGATTGTTTTAGGGATATACAACCGACTAAGATCAAGAATTTAATAATGAATTATTGCTATAAAAGGAGGACTATTTTCGAGTTTCAAGTATCGAATGTGAGTGTCGAGTTTGCGCAAGTGAAGTCTGTTGTGCGCAAAGAGTAGTCGTATCGAATCGATCGAAGTGTGCGTTCGAAGTGTGACTTTCGTAGAAGCAGAGTGTAGGAAGAAGTTCGATCGAGGAGAAGTAGACTATGTGAAGAGGGTGCTATTGTGGTTGCACATAGGCGCATAAGTTGTTGTGCGATCGAGTGCTGTAGTATTTACACAGTCTATGTAAAGAAAGCAGAGTATGCGAAGACTGTGTCGCGGTGGATGCGCAAAGGAGCAGAAGTTGTTGGTATTGTGACTTTCGGAGATAGTGCATAGAAGTGAGGAGTTCGATAGCCGAAGTGCTGCTGCATTTTGTGAAGATTGCACTACTGTGTTTGCATAGAAGTTGAGAAGACTATGCTGCTGTAGTTGCGCAGACAGTGAAAAGTTGTTTTCAACCAAGTGCAAAAAAGAACAGAGGAAGAGGACAATTGTGCCAGACCGAAGGACTATGTTTGGTGCAGATAAGAGGACCAGCTTTGCAGTGACAGAGTTGAGGACAGAGATCTCCGACCAGAGCAGGGAAGACAGGTGTCTTCTGTGGATAGAGTTCCACTTGCTAAGGGCAAAGGAGATAGAGGTCTTCTAGAGGATCACCAGCAAAGCAAAATTAGGGGAAGGTATCTCCTTTGAGTCGAGGCTCATAAACATTGTAATCGGGAAGGATTCCCAGAGGACTTTGATATAACTTTTAGAGGAAATTTTTATCCATGGAGTAGCCCACCTTGGGTGAACCACGTTAAAATGGGTCTTCTATGTGTGATGCTTTCTGTCTTGTTTAATATTATGTTGATGCCACTTGCTATCTAAAATTAAAATTATTAAATGGTTAAGTCTTATACTTGTTCACCCCCCCTCTCGGTATAAGTTCATGTTCTTCAATTGGTATCAGAGCAGGTCTCTCCAGAAAAAGCCTAACGGCTTGGAGAAGGATCTAACAGAGGAACATATAAATTCAGAAAAGGTTGAATTCGATCTCAAGAGTGAATTCTTCTTGGCCTTGAGAAAGCTTGAGAAACTCGGGGAAGAGAATTCTATCCTCAAGCAGCATTGCCAGGAAAAAGAGATAGCAAGATCGGAATTGGCTCAAAGTGTTATATATTTCAAAATTCTAGCTGAAGAAGGGAAGAAGATTGAACAAGTTCTAACGAAGGTTCTAAAAGGAAAGGTAGCTGATTGTGAGAAACTAGAAGGAGAGATTATGTCTCTTAGAGTGAAGTTAGAACAGTCAACTCTCAGACAGAATATTCCATGTGAAAAGAAGGATGGCATCACCATTCATGAAACAGGGTCTTCAAGCAAGAACAATCTTCACTCTGAAGAGCAATGGATTCCAGTTGATCGCAAGAAGAACAAACTTCCAAGGCATCAAAACAGGTTACATAATACCTTCCATGGATATTGTTTTTCCTGTAAAAAATTTGGTCACATAGCTATGCATTGCAATAAATCTACGAAGAGTCATAGTAAGGAAAATGTTAACTCATTTGCACCTCTTATGAATAAAAATATCATGTGTTACAAGTGCAAGAATTTTGGGCATATAGCAAGGATGTGCAGTTTGGATAAATTTAGTTTTGAGTTCTCAAAAAGGAGGAATGAGATAAAATCTAAGTCAATGATAGTTCAAACTGCTTTTCATGCTCAAGACAAAGTAGAAAAATGGTATCTTGATAGTGGCTATTCAAAACATATGATTGGTGAAAAAGAAAAATTTTTGTCTTTAAAAGAAACAAACAGAGGAACAGTCAGTTTTGGAGATAACAGGTCCACAAAGATCTGTGGTAAAGGGACTCTTAGTTTGGATGGGAAATCCAAAACAGAAAACGTGCTTTATGTAGAAGGGCTAAGACATAATCTGCTTAGTGTGAGTCAACTTTGTGATCAAGGGCACATAGTATCTTTCTTTTCGGATAGATGTGAGATAAGTAAAGAATTAAATGGAAAACTTATTGCTAGGGCTACAAGGACTCCAAACAATCTTTACATGCTGAGTGAGATAAAAAGAGAAAAATGCTTTCTAACTCAAGAAGATGAGAGTTGGTTGTGGCATAAAATATTGGGACATTTGAGTTTTGATAATCTGGTCGGTATTAGTAACAAGGAAGCAGTTAGAGACTTGCCCAGAATAAAAAGGCCCCAAAACATCATTTGCGGTCCTTGTCAACATGGTAAACAGACCAGAACCAGTTTCAAATCGAAAGGGTATACATCTTCCAAACCCTTGGATCTTATTCATACTGATTTGTGTGGCCCCACCAGAACTCAGAGCATTCGGGGAGATAGCTATTTCATGTTGTTTATAGATGATTACTCAAGAATGACTTGGGTTACTTTTCTCAAAGAAAAATCTGAAGCTTTTGAAAAATTTAAAGTTTTTAAAGAAATGATTGAAAATGAGACTGACAAGAGAATCAAATGCTTAAGATCAGATAGAGGAGGAGAGTTCACTTCAAATGAATTTGTGGAATACTATGAACAACACGAAATCAAAAGAGAATATTCAGCAGCAAGAACTCCTCAACAAAATGGAGTAGTTGAAAGAAAAAACAGAACTGTTGAAAATATGGCTAGAGCAATGTTAGATGAGTCAAAACTTTCAGATGGTTTTTGGAGAGAAGCGATAAATACAGTGAGTCCACATCATTACCGGGGCTCAACTCAGAGTCAATCATCATAAAACTCCCTATGAGTCTGTGGAAAGGAAGACCGACTACAGTTAAACACTTCAAAGTGTTCGGGAGTAAGTGCTTCATCAGAAGGGAAGATCAAAATCTGGGTAAGTTTGATCCTAGGTGTGATGAGGGAATTTTTCTTGGATATTCCAGCAAAAGTAAGGCCTACAGATGCTTCAACAAAAGAACTCATACGGTTGTAGAGAGCATAAATGTAACGAGTAGATGAAAAGACGGGGATAAGAGAACCAGTCAAGGAACTCGGTGATGGAATCTGTCAAGAAGAATTCAGAGAAGTGTCAGATGAAGAAGAGGAAAGACAACAACTGCTTCCCAAAACTCCTTCACGGTATGTTCAGAAACATCATCCCAAAGACTTGATCATTGGTGATCCAAATAGCAGGCAAACAAGAAGAAGAGTCATTCCTTCACATGAATCTGCGAATGTTTCATTGTTATCTCAGATTGAGCCAAAAAATTTCAGTGAAGCATGTACAGATGATTTTTGGGTAAAAGCAATGGATGAAGAGCTAAATCAAATAGAGAAAAGTGAAACCTAGGATTTGGTTCCAAGACCTAAGAACAAGAATGTCATTGGCACAAAATGGGTATTCAAAAATAAACTTAATGAGGATGGAAAGATTGTCAGGAACAAAGCCAGGTTAGTCTATAAAGGGTATGCTCAAGTCGAAGGTGTTGATTTCGAATAGACGTTTGTGCTCGTTGCTCGTCTTGAAGTGATCAGAATGTTTTTGGCCTTGTCTAGTTTCAAATATTTCAAAGTGTTTCAAATGGATGTAAAGTCTGCTTTTCTAAATGGGGTGTTGGATGAAGAAGTCTACATAGAACAGCCAGAAGGTGTGTCTCTCTCAGAACAGCCAGACTATGTGTGTAAACTGAAAAAGGCACTGTACGGGTTAAAGCAAGCACCCAGGGCTTGGTACTCAAGACTTGAAGGGTATCTTTATGAACAAGGATTCAGGAAAGGCGTGGCAGATAGCAACTTGTACATTAAGAATAAAGGTGATGATATGATTATCATAGTTGTCTATGTCGATGACATTATTTTCGGGGAAATAATACTCAGATGTGCAAATTTTTTGCTAACACCATGCAAAAGGAATTCGAGATGTCTATGATTGGAGAGTTGTCATTCTTTTTAGGACTGCAGATTGCGCAATCAAAAAATGGTATATTTCTCTCTCAGGAAAAGTATATCAAAGAGATGTTAAAAAAATTTGGGATGATGGACAGCAAACCCGTATGTACTCCAATGATTACGGGGTGCAATCTGAGTAAGGATGATGAATCTCCAGCGGTAGATCAAAAATTGTACAGATCTATGATTGGCAGTTTACTATACAGTACAGCTACCAGACCGGATATCATGCGGGGCCGTTGGATTAGTAGCAAGATTTCGAGCAGCTCCAAAAGAATCTCATGTTATAGCGAGTCAAGAGGATATTCAGATATTTGAAGGGCACTTGTGGATTTTGGGCTTTGGTATCCCAAAGGCGATGATTTCACCCTCACGGCCTATACGAGATGCAGATTGGGCGGGCGGTATTGATGATAGAAAAAGCACTAGTGGTGGAGCATTCTTTATGGGAAAGAGTCTGGTTTCTTGGCTGAGTAAGAAACAACCTTCAGTTTCCTTATCTACAGTAGAAGCTGAATACATAGCAGTAGTGGCTGGGTGCACTCAGGTTTTATGGATGAAAACAACCTTGGAGGATTTCAAAGTCAAGCATGAACAACCTATCCCTATTCTTTGTGATAATTCAAGTGCCATAAGTATTTCTAAAAATCCGGTAATGCACTCAAGGACGAAGCACATTTCTATCAAATATCATTTTCTAAGGGAGAAAGTGCAAGAGAAGCGAGGTCAAGCTAGAATATGTACCCACTAAAGAGCAGATTGCGAGATATCTTCACCAAACCCCTTCCAAGAGATACGTTTGAGTATCTAAGGGAGAAATTGGGAGTTGTACTCTCACCTCAAGATTAATCACCTCATCGAGGAGGTGGGGGAGGGACCAAGCCAAGAGGCTCTTTCTTAGTCCCGAGCCCCAAAGGTGACCCTTTGCCATTGATGACAAAGGGGGAGAGATATGAGTAAGGGGGAGTGCTTCAAGTGAAGAGAAGAGCTTCAAGTCAGGGGGAGCAAAAACTTCAAATGCAGATTCTCAGTTGTTGGATCAGTTGTTTCAGTTTTGGCTCTTGAGATATGTTTTTAGTTAAGGGTTGCCATCAATGACAAAGGGGAGATTGTTGGAAATTTTGGTACCTTGAGTACATTGCCTTTGCTCAAGTATAGTTGTTGTCATTGATGTCAAAGGAGCTCTTGGTAGTTGTTGTCTTTGATGTCAAGGAGTTCTTGAAGCAATTTGATTTGTTGTCCAAGCATGTGTTTTGATGAAGGTTTTAGTATGATCAGTAAGTTTCTATGTAGCCCAGTTGCAAAAAGATCAAGAAAAAGACAAGTAAGAAGAAGTATGCAGGCGGCTGGCAAAACTGTCATGATTTCGTGACATGTTTTAGGAGAGAGAAAGCACTGGCAAAACTGTCATGATTTCGTGACATTCTGGAAGGCAGAGGCAAAGCTGGCAAAACTGTCATGATTTCGTGACATGTTTGAGGAGAGAGAAAGTTTAGGCAAAACTATCACGATTTCGTGACAAGTTGAGTTGGCAGTGTTGAGTTGCAGGAAGTGTCGCGATTTCGTGACAAGTTTCAAAGAAGTTGTACGGATGCAGAAAGTGTCACGATTTCATGACAGGTTGAGTTGGTAGCTTGCGGTTGGTGAAAGCGTCGATGATTTGGCGACATGTTCCAGTTCACGAGAGTTGGAGAGAAAGAGCTTAAGGCAGAAAAGCGTCACGATTTCGTGACATGTTCCAGTTTTGCGAGAGTTGGAGAAAAGAGCTTAAGGCAGCGAAAGCGTCACGATTTCGTGACATGTTCCGATTTCGTGAGCAGTTGGAAAAAAGAGCTTAAGGCAGCGAAAGCGTCACGATTTCGCGACATGTTCCATTTTTGCTAGTGCAAACCGAGAAAAGGTTGAAGAAGCAAGAAGTGTCACGATTTCGTGACAAAGTTGCAGATGACGTCAGCAAGAGGCAAAGGTGTCACGATTTCACGACAGAAGCTGAGAAGAAGGCTTTGGAGTCTAAAGCATCACGATTTCGTGACAGAGTTGCTGATGACGTCAGCAAAAGCAGATGTGTCACGATTTCGTGACAAGAGCAGAGAGGAAGGTCATGAAGACTATAGTGTCATGATTTCATGATAGAAGACATGATGACGTCAGCAAAGTTAGGTAGTGTCACGATTTCGCGACAACAGGCCAAAGAAGGTGCACGACAGGCAGTAGTGTCGCGATTTTGCGACAACAAGTAATACAAGGTGTACGACAGACAAAGGCATAGCGATATCGCGACATGTTGAAGTTTCATGCTAGAAAAGCTATAGAACAGTAGAGGCGGTTGAAGCCAATGGAGTTAACCTTGAGCCGACGAAGTGTGGGGTTGTGCAACCGACGATTGTTTTAGGGATATACAGCCGACTAAGATCAAGAATTTAATAATGAATTATTGCTATAAAAGGAGGACTATTTTTGAGTTTCAAGTATCGAATGTGAGTGTCGAGTTTGCGCAAGTGAAGTCTACTGTGCACAAAGAGCGATTGTATCAAATCGATCGAAGTGTGCGTTCGAAGTGCGACTTTCATAGAAGCAGAGTGTGGGAAGATTTTCGATCGAGGAGAATAAAACTATGCGAAGAGGGTGCTATTGTGGTTGCACATAGGCGCATAAGTTGTTGTGCGATCGAGTGTTGCGATATTTACATAGTTCGTGTAAAGAAAGCAGAGTATGCGAAGACTATGCCGCGGTGGATGCGCAAAGGAGCAGAAGCTATTGGTATTGTGACTTTCGGAGACAGCGCAGAAGTGAGGAGTTCGATAGTCGAAGTGCTACTGCATTTTGCGAAGATTGCACTACTGTGTTTGCGCAGAAGTTGAGAAGATCTGTGTTGCTGTAGTTGCAGAGACAGTGAAAAGTTGTTTTCAACCAAGTGCAAAAAAGAACAGAGGAAGAGGACAATTGTGCCAGACCGAAGGACTATGTTTGGTGCAGATAAGAGGACCAGCTTTGCGGTGATAGAGTTGAGGACAGAGATCTCCAGCGGAGCAGGGAAGACGGGTGTCTTCTATGGATAGAGTTCCACTTGCTAAGGGCAAAGGAGATAGAGGTCTTCTAGAGGATCACCAGCAAAGCAGAATTAGGGGAAGGTATCTCCTTTGAGTCGAGGCTCATAAACATTGTAATCGGGAAGGATTCCCAGAGGACTTTGATATAACTTTTAGAGGAAAGTTTTTATCCGTGGAGTAGCCCACCTTGGGTGAACCACGTTAAAATGGGTCTTCTATGTGTGATGCTTTCTATCTTGTTTAATATTATGTTGATGCCACTGCTATCTAAAATTAAAATTATTAAATGGTTAAGTCTTATACTGTTCACCCCCCCCTCTCAGTATAAGTTCATGTTCTTCATCATCATTTCAATTACCACCTCCACCTTCCTTTCAACCTCCATCATTGAACCCCACTTATCAAGGTCATCCACCTTGATATTTGGTTTAGCCCGAGTCCCTACTCACCATTCCCTCTATACCACCTCTATCCTCATCAATTCCACCCCATATTCAAACCAGTCCTCTTTTACCACACCTGCATCTCTTCCACCTCCATATTCTACACCACCCACTTTCTTCACCTTGCTACCCACATGGTCCTCTACCACTACTACTCAGGCACAACTGACTTTCCAATATGTGTAATAGTAGCAGGTGCCCATGCCTACTCAGCAGATGCCCAAATACTATGATCAGTAGTAATAGTCACCCACCTACCAATATTCCTACATCTCACCCTATCCATCTCAGGTTCTTGTCCCACAATACCAAACCATGTCGACACCTAATCCAAACCAGGCTACTTGCTATCATTCGTGGAAGGAATAATAGTTGCAATATCCACCATATCTAGATTATTCACAACCCTCATCATAGCCATTACCTACATCCACATAATCACCCCCATTTTTGGAGCCACCAAACACTACCACGGTGCTCTCTAGTGAATTTTAAACCATGCAGGAGTAGATTCGTACATTGGATTTGCACACAACTAGTTATGGGCCTCAAAAACCCACATATGATGAGTTGTACATTGAACCAATTCACCCTTCATATATTTATAGATTTGAGATTCCTAAATTTGAAAAATTTAAAAGTAAGGAAGATCCTAGAGAGCACCTCAATAATTATCATTTTGCTTGCTACCAACTGCATGACAGTGACCCCCTTATGTTGCACACGTTTTCACTTTCACTTGGAGGACAAGCATTATATTGGTACAACCATTTACCTCACCACAGTCTATTCACTTTCAAACAATTGGCTAATATATTTCTAGAACACTTCTTAATTAACATCAAAACCAAGCTTACCTTATCCGATGTCTATGCTTTACACCAGTTTGACGACAAGCCTATTACTAATTTTTTTACCCATTGGAGAGTGATAATTCATGATCTCGCCTTCCATTTCACACCTTCAGATATCGTTAAAATATTTGCTAAGATATGTCATAAACAAATCTCCCAGACATTGCAGATTCATCAGAGTTGGATATTTGAGGAAGCTATTGCCCAAGCCAAGGATATCAAGGACATCAAGGTCCACATGGGTAAAATCAAGCTTCGTTAGAAGACATCCTACCCCACCAACTACCTCTACAATCACCCTCCATATGTACCACCCACTACCAGACCACCTCAAACCAATTAGGTACTCTTGAATTCTCCATATCCACCACCGCAAGTTGCATCCGCTCAAACACCTCAACCCATGCCTCCATGATCACCTCAAAATACATACCAAGTCAATCCTCCACTACTTCCCACTCCATATCTAGGCAATCCTCAACCATAGTCTAATCCATACCAAGGTCGCAACCCATGTCCACCTCACCCTCCACACAATTGGACACCCTTATCTGAGCCTATGTCAACTTTATTACATAGATTACATGAATGAGGTCTCATCACTTTGCAAAATGCCTAACCTCTTGATCCAAATCATCCCCTCCTGCGGGACCACAATCCGCAATCTTTCTATGATTTCCATTGACAACATGACCACACTCTTGATTCATGTTGTATTTTTTGCCATACCATGCAAGACCTTATCGATCGAGGCACTATTCAAGTCTTAAATCCCCTTGCATCATAAAATCAAAACTTGGGGATATACCAAAATCCATTACCCAAACATGGGGGTAATCCACCTCAAACTGATCCATGCCAAGTCAACCATGTCAATTGAGGTCCTTCCCAGCAGGGATTCATGGATATGATTAATATTGCAACTCGTAATCAACACTATCCACCACCTACGACTGCCCAGCAGCCCTCCACATCCCAACAACCACTTGCTACAACCTGTTACCCCATCGATTCCTCCACCTCTACCATGAAATATCATCACCATATATGGTAGTATTTTCCATCAACTCTGCATTTCCCCTACACAGTTATCCATCTATGACCTTCTACAGCAATCACAACCTCATTGTGAAGCCCCCAATTCTATCCTTCGCTCTCTTGATCTCAAGACTCATGATATAGATGCATTTACCAACTTTGTGGGCAATGTCCAAATATTCTTACAACCTTCTATCAGCTTCCATGACCATGAAATTATAGAAGTTGTATGCGAGGAAGTGGATCCCCCATTACATATCCAAGCCTCCATCAATACCATCACATATAAGTGTATTCTCATTGACACTAGCTCATCCATCAACATCATTTCTACCATTTCCCTTGGCCACCTTCGCCTTCCTCCTTCCCATATAGCCACTCCATCCATGGACCTTTGAGATTTTTATGGCTCTATGCATCCCATCCTTGGCACCATTATCCTTCCCATCAAGGTTGGTGCCAAAACCATTTCCACTCTCTTCCATGTTATCGAAGGTGAGATGCAGTATAACATCCTTTTGGGATGCCCTTGGATTCAAGACATGTAATGCATCCCTTCCATGCTCCATCATTGTATCAAATATATCCATAATGGCTTGGTCCACTGCATCCCCACCGATGGTGATCCATTTGAATTCTACAACATTATCACCCTTCCACCAGGTCCACCCTTATCATCCATGCAATTCACCCCTACACCATGTCGATATCTTGACAACACCTATCCATCATCTTCACAACCACATCCTACACCTGATCTGAGAAACATTGCATCAACCTCTTCAAATCCACCTCCACCTCCCAATGCCCCAACTATTCCCACATTCTCTCATCGCCCTTCTTCACCTTTCACACCACTTCCACCATTCACCTTTTTTGCTACACCTTCTGTCCCATCTTCATCCAAAAATCCACCTCTTCTCCCCACACCCCTTCCATATCTCCATCGCTTTGTACCCCGATCCACATGGACACGAGTAATCTCCATTTCACCTACCACCACTTCTATCCCCACATCTCAATTCACCCATGCCAATCATCCCATCACTACGACACCTATTGAGTGCTATGAGTGGACACAGTACGCCACCCACCTTGATGACAAATTGGCTCAATCAGATTCTCTTGCTTTATCCTCTCCACCCACCAATCCTACCTCATCCATTCTACCATCCTTTTCACCACCCAGGGGGTCCTCCCCTCAACCCGAGCATACACCCCCCTCATGTTTCTATACTCATGACCACACCAGGTCCTGGTGAGTATAACATAAGCAATGCTTGGGTTCTTCCATCCAACATCCAATCCACCCGTGACTTTGGACGACCTCATGATGTGCCCTTGACTATTGGGGTAGTGGTTCCTCTCGGTCCTCCCGATAATTGCATGAACTTTGTATATGGGGGACTTGATTCATCCGTAGAACCTCCAACACCTCCACCCCACAAACCAAATTTTGCGGTAACCTTGACCACATGTCAAATCCTAATTTTACCTAGAATTATCTGCATATGTATAACTGACATGGTTATGGTCTAGGGAGATATGAACAGGGGTGTCGCACCCATATCAATCCTCCCTAGTGCAAGCCTACCGATCGATTAGGCATTGGTTACCATCCTCCGACAATTAGTACCCTTGAGCATGAGTTGCAAAATCTAGATCTTGATCCTATCGACCTTCTTTCTGATGAGGAATTTGAGCTTAATCTATCGATAAATAGTTCTTCCCCTCATTCCACAATCGATATTCCATTTGCATTCTTTTTGCCATCCCCACCACATGAGCCCCTCTCTTCGCATGAAGTCGAAACCCTTGCTCACCACTTCATCGCCTTATCACTCGATCCACCTTTACCCATTGAATCACCCTTGCCTAATGATCCACCTTCCTCACCCCCACCCGCTATTCTATTTTTCCCTATTCGAGAACTGGCACCGCCTCGTGACCTCCATTCTCATTCCCCTTTCCCACCTATGGTATTAAACCCAGGTCATCACCAACCTTTTCCAGATTCATTGCTATCCTCATCTGATTCATCACAACCTTCATCACCTACCTCCACCTTCTCTAGAACCTTGGTCAACATGATCTCTATTGACTTATATGCTCCATTATGATATCCAAACCATCCTAATTACATTCCACCTCCTGTCACTAATTTTGTTGATTTTGATGAAATATCTGACACCCCCACCACTACCGAATTCCTTCCAACACCCCAAATATTGCAATCCACCAATGCACCATTCCCTTCCATTCCACCTCACCTCTCATGGATTAATCATACGGATCTTTATCTCGATGATGAATTCTAGCTCCTTGAGTCCATCGATGACCTTCACCTCATTCCCACCCCTGCGTAAATCCATGATGGTTCTCACATGCTTGTCGAGGACACTATTGAATTTGACATTGGCAATGATCCGGAACACCCTCACATCGTGTACCTCATCGCTAGCCTCTCCAAAGAAGAGCATGTCCTTTACACTAATTTCCTTAGGCACTACATTAAGGTGTTTGCATGGTCCTACACGGATATGCCTGGCCTTGACCCATCATTAGTTGTGCACAACCTTGTCCTAGATGATAATGCCAAACCTGTCAGACAAAAGTTGCACCGCATGCACCCCACCATTGCTCTCATGGTCAAGGAAGAGTTACAGAAACTCCTCGATGTGGATTTCATACAGCCTATCGATTACCCTGAGTGGGTTTCAAACATGGTTCCAGTCGATAAACCCAAGGGGGGTATCCACATTTGTACTGATTTTAGGGATCTTAACAAAGCTTATCCCAAGGACAATTTTCCACTCCCTAATATTGATACATTGGTCGATGCTACAATTGGACACGAAATATTGTCACTCATGGATGGTTTTTTAGGTTATAATCAAATTCGTGTCAATCCAGATGATCAACATAAGACCTCTTTCACGACCCCCTAGGGGGACTTTTTGTTACAAGGTCATGCCTTTCGGCCTCAAGAACATTGGGGCAACTTACCAACGTGCCATGACCTACATTTTCCATGACATGATGCACAAAATTGTCAAAGACTACATTGATGACCTCATCACCAAATCCAAAACCCGTGGTCAACATCTTGAGGACCTGCATCAAATATTTGATCACCTCTTGGAACATAATGTCCGATTAAATCCGAAGAAATGTGTCTTTGGTGTTACCACTAGAAAAATATTGGGTTTCATCATTTCATAGAAAGGCATCGAAGTAGATCCCGCCAAAGTCCAAGCTATCCTTGACATGCCTCCCCCTACGAACCTCAAATAGCTACGTGGCTTGCAAGGAATAATTCAATCATACGATTTTCACCATTCAACCCTTTTTCCCCCCCCCCCCCCAAAAAAAAAAAAAAAAAAACCCCCCCCCCCCCCCCCCCCCCCCCCCCCCCCCCCCACCCCTGCCACTAATGTCGCATTGGGCACGCTCCTTGCTCAAAAGAATGAAATGGACCAAGAGCAAGTTGTATACTATATTAATCACACGTTGATTGATTACGAAACATGGTATGCTTACATGGAGAAACTTTACCTTACCATTTTTTTTACCACCCGGAAGTTGAGACATTACATGATTAACCATACTACCTACGTAGTTGCCCATGATAACCCGCTTCGCTACATGATGGGTAAGAGCTACCACAATAGTCGAATGGCCAAATGGATCATGCTCCTCACATAATTTGATCTCAAATTCATCAGTCAAAAATCCATCAAAGGCCAAGTCATTTTTGATCAGCTATTTGAGGCCCCTTTATCAAGCGATGCACCATTGCTTATCCAACTCCCAGATGACTCTGTCTTTCATACAAGTGAAGCAGAAGAGCTAGTGGAACCTAAATCACCCACTGAATTAACCCTCTTTTTTTATGGCTCCCATTGCACACATGTTGGGGGTGCAAGAATAGTCTTTTTCACACCGCAAGGGGAGCCACTCCCCTTTTCCTTCAAATTAGGCTTTCCCTGTACCAATAATAATGTTGAGTACGAAGCTCTTATCCTAGGCCTAAAGCAAGCAATCTCAATGCACATCCGGCGACTGGACATATACGGTGACTCCCTCCTCATTGTAAATCAAATCAAGGGAGAGTGGAAATGTCGTTGCCCAGTATTACAACAATACAAACAGGTAGCCAAAAACTTGTTGGCCCAATTTGAGTGGTATGACATCATTACTACCCCATGATCCATGAACCATTTCATCGATACCATGGCTTCTCTAGGCTCACTCATTCTGCAAAACCCACTTTCCAACACAACTCACGTGTCCATTCACACCCTTTTCTATTTTGCCATTTCCAACAATCCGCCTTCTCATAACGATGGCATCAATATCGTTGAAGCTAAACCGCATGACCCATGGTTTTCCCAAGTCAAGGATTACATTAAGCTCGGTATTCTACCACCCGATCTAAATCATACTCACAAACGAGCTTTTAAACTGTGTGCCATTCGCTATACATTACTAGGTGATATCCTTTATAAGCAAAGTTATGATGGCATTTTATTGCGTTGTCTTGAGCCCTTCGAAGCCAAACGCATCACCCAAGAAGCTCACGATGGTACTTGCGGTGGCCATTTTAGTGGTATGGCCATTACCAAACGTATTCTACGAATGGGCTATTACTGGCCCACAATGGAGCATGACTGCTGTGATTATGTCAAAAAGTGTGTTAAATGCCAACATCATGCCAATCTTATGCATTTTCCTTCTCAGGCTCTGCAACCTATTCAATCAATATGGCCCTTCTCACAATGGGGTTTGGATCTCATCGGAAAAATCACACCTACCTCATCTGCCAATCATAAATTCATCATCACCACAACTAAATATTTTACAAAATGGGTTGAGGCCATCCCATTAGTGCAAATGACTGACCCCAAAATTATTGATTTCATCACTCAACACATCATTTGTCATTTTGGCATCCCATCCAAGATCATAACTGACAACGACACACCATTCAAGAACAAGAATGTTCATGCATTATGTGAGAAATTCAACATTCAACATAGCTTCTCTACTCCATACTACCCACAGGGTAATGGCCAAGAAGAAGCTACAAACAAAACCATTTGTGCCATTCTTCATAAAACCATTGCAGAATCACACCGTGATTGGCATAATCAAATACCATTAGCACTATGGGCCTACCGCACAAGCATCCACACTCCAACTAGGGCAACCCCATTTTCCCTTGTATATGGTGTTGAAGCCATCATGCCCTTGGAGCTTGAAATACCATCACTATGGGTTTCCATGCAAGAATTCATTGATGATGATACCACCCACCAAGCCAGGCTAGATCAATTGACCCTATTGGATGAACATCGTATTCATGCCATTGAACATACCCATGTCTACCAAGACCATCTTCGACGTGCCTACAATTCTAAGGTACACCAATATGAATTCCAAGTTGGAGACTTAGTCCTCAAATAAAATCAGCAAATTACTAGCCAACCGCACCATCTCCATGACAAATTTACACCCAATTGGCTAGGCCCTTACATGGTTACTCAAAATTTTGGATCTGGGGTATATCACCTTGCCATGTTGGAAGGTATTGTTGAACTTGAGCCCATTAACATTATTCATCTGCGAGCATTTTACACCTAATTGTAGGTATTGTAGCTCATCACCACTTGTACATATGTTTATAATTCAAAAAAAATCAATCAACACAAAAACATAAAAACAACAACATCAACATTTTTGACATTCTGTGACATTAACTACACTTGCATTTATATTCGATTCTACTTTCTTTACTTCACTCTTTTCTTCCTTCTTCTTCTTCTATCCCTCTTCTATAATGAATTTTGTATGGTCACGCTTCGAGTGGCTACATACCTTTCATTCTTCTTCTTCTTTTCTCTCCTCCTCTCTTTATCTTTTTTTCTTCTAGTTACTCATGACTATTGTATGGTCACACTTCGAGTGGCTACATACCTTTCATTCTTCTTCTTTCCTCTCTTCTTCTTGTGATCTTCTTATCTTCTAGTTACTCATCAATGTTGTATGGTCACGCTTTGAGCGGCTACATACCTTTGATAGGTTTCTTTTCTTCTCTTCTCCTTCTTCTTTCTTTTCATTCCCCTTATTTTCTTCACTTCTTTCACCCATCACTCCATAGCCCATGCCATCGCCCTATTCCATTGTCCATAATATTGGGGCAACCTTGCACATAAATTCTTACTTTTTGCATCCATACATGCATTTGTACATAATCATTGTAAATACCATGCTTGGGGAATTAAACATGCACATGCTAGCATACCAATGTGATGCCCAAACCCATTTTTAGGAGACAGGATTATTGAAATGTTTTGAGTGCTTCACCCATAAATAGTTATATAATCAACCACCATCCAAAGTTGGCACATTTCAAAAGCATTTCTAGACTTCCCTTGGTTACCTTGCTCTCATTCCTGGATTTACTCGCACGTCCTACACACTAATTACATTTTGGAAATAGGACTGGCTACACTGCATGTCGACTGATGCTTAGCGAAAATCACTCCGCTCATCATATCATTCACATGATTTCTCTCGAACCTGAGGATTGACAAAAGGACAAGTTACAAAAGAAAGAGAAAAAGGGCATAAAACAAAAGCCAATGCCCACAAAAAAAAAAACAACAGAGAAAAGAGAATGACAAAAAAGAGAGAAAATCATCATACAGAGGCAGAAAACAAAAGCCAACGCCTCAAGAGTACTATCAAAAATATTGAATCCCTGCATTCCTCAGGTCTTTACCGATGAGCTAGCTTACAGGCTAAGTTACCATGCAGTTATAAACTACCCTCTTCTAGAATGGTAAAATGAACATCACTTTACACACACAAATCCAGGATTGAGGTCTTGTTTACCAAGATAGCCTAGAACCTGTTCAAGAAGTTTTGCTCAATTAGTCAATGGGTTTGATTACTTACAAACTGTAGTGTTCGAATCTCCTCACTACAACCTTCATATCCAACTTCCTTGGAAAAATGGAATGGATTACATCATCTGACTATCGCAACGATGCAAATATTGTCCCTAAGCAACTCATTTACATATTTTGCATTATCATCCTATGCATACCCATTTTATGTCATTTCATAATGTCATTTCATATTTATTTAAGCATATTACCATTCCATTCACATGTAATTATTTACTACCACATCTACACTAATCATGTATCACCATAAGCAGAAACAAACAAACACACAAATGCAAGTAGACACAAGTACCGTAGAATATCATATGTATATATATATATCAAAACCAATGCCATCAGGCTACAATAACATGTGTGTGCCCTTACGAGCCTATCATCATCAGTCCATGTACATACACCACCATAAAAATTTCCATACGACTACAATAAGGAGTGTACCCTCACAAGTACATCACCACAAAAATAATCCACTCATCCTGAGCACCTCCAAAAAGAACAAAATCACCAACCACTATGCCCTCACAGCCCCATCATGACTACTACCCTGCAGGAGTCTCACCACTCCCCTCATCCAGGGAACTCGTCTAGCCATGCGCATGCCCCGCCCATCCACCATTACCTGATGACTCGACCTCTCTAGTCCCCACCACCCGTGGTACCTCCACCTGTGTTGGTGGTGCCATCCTCACTAGTGCATACGACATCGTAGGTGCCACCACCTGCTGACCCATCCTACCAACTAATGGTGTGCTCCGTTGGCTCCTCTACACTTGAGGATGCGATAAGGAGAGAGATCCAAAGTATGTTGGGATAGCTATCCCTCTCACCATAAGCTCACCCTCTGCCCTCATCCTCTTGGTAGCCTCCTTCATGTTGGCTACCATCAACCTCTCATTCCCCTCCTGCAACCACACCACCTCCCTTCGTGCCACCTCCAGTTGTGGCACTACCTCCCCTAGGCCAGCAATCTCCTGCTCAACCCACTCCCTCACATGCTGCATCTCCCATACGGTATGCTCGAGCTCTACCACCCTCACTATATGACTCACCCTCATGGCCTCAATATTGGCTCAAGCCACATCTAGAAGCCCCTGGAGCTCCTCCATGGACTCAATCATCTCGTTCTGCTCCTCATGGGCTACATCCTACTATTTCGCTAAAATCACCACCTCTCATTGGGTAGTATCTCGCTCGCCCCTCAAGGTATCCACCTCCCCTCGGGTAGCATCTTGCTCACCCCTCATCCTATCTCACTCCACCCTGAGTGCATCCCGCTCCTCCACTACCCATTGTGCTCTCACCCTAGCCTCATCTCTCTCCTCTAGGGTGGCCCACAAGTCAGCCTCCAGCTCCTCGCACCTCCCCCTCCAAAAGTGAGCGATCACTCACCCAATCCATATCCGTGTCAAGAAGCTTATCCCTAAGCCTCTTGACCTCCACCTGTAGCTGGTGTACCTCATCCTCCACACCTATATCACCACCCAACTCTACATCAAACCCCTCCTCCTCCATCCTCGATAACTCATCCAATGAGTCATCCACCACATCCATCATGGGCATCTCCTCTACCATGGTCGTACCCTCCCCAATCTCACCACCTCCCTCCATCGAAGGCCCCATGCCTCACTCACTCACCAAACGATCATGCTCATCCCGATGTGGCCTCACATGCTGAATCAACCTATCCAACTCGATCTCATCCTCCTCCTCCAACTCGGGTGACCTCTCCTCCTATTGTACTCCCCCATATCCTGGTGACACTACCCTCACCCCACCTAGTAGACCCCTATTAGGCAACACACCTGCTACCTCTGCCCATCCATTGACCACCTCGAGCACTAGCTCCCATACCTGCCTCACCCACCACACATCAAAATTGGGTGTCGTCCTAGTATCATCCACATCTAGGATCACCATGGGCTCATCAGGTGTCAGATCTAGTGGAGGCACCACTGGCTCAGGCCTTGTATCACCCTCCACTCTGTAAATAACCACATGTGGCTCTGGTCTACCCTACCACAACCCAAACTACCACTACACTATGAAAATGGGAAGTACTCCACCTACTATAAATACTTCCCCACTACCCATCGCCCTAATCAGATGTGCACTAGTTGCTCCACATCCTCTATCCAATCAGGTGCCCCTCTCCATGGCCTCCACCTCACTGAGCCCATTGTCAGGCCACCCAACTACTCTCGATGAAACATCAGGTCTCCCTCCCTCACCCTACTCCTTCGACCCTCCATGTTTGCCCTCCATCGCATGGCATATGGCACATCCCTCCCATATAAGGTGTGTGCATCATACGACAAGTCTCTTGAACCATAAAATTAGGATATGCTCCCACGCCCAAATCTAAAGCAGTGGGCTCACACTAATGTTCATCCTCTCCGTCCTCACCACTCCATGGAGCTCCCTATACACTTGTGCCAGCAATGCAGGTGCCCACGCATACATGATGCTCCTCTCCACCATATCACACATGATGCCCATCATATTCTAGGGGAATCTCACCCCTAAAGTATCTAGCAACGCATGACTCTCTATCAAAAGCATCGCCATAGCATGGTAATTAGATAAATAATACTGACACCAATACTTGGCGTAGTCCACCCCACCCTTAGCATCTACCCACTGCCACCATCAACTAAACACCCTCTCCAGAATGCCATTGCTCAAGTCCTTGTCTATGGTCATCACCGTAATGCCCTCTATTAATAGTCGATAAATCTGATAGATATCCTCCAAAGTCACATTCATCTCTCCCATCAGTAAATGAAATGTGTTCTTGTCTGGATCCCACATTTCACACAATGCTAATATGTATGTGTGGTTCACATGAACCTCCTGCATAACCCAAACTCCCTACATGCCAACCTTTCACAACCACTCATCATCCTCTAGCCACCATACATCTTCTAACTCCTTTCAATATTTACGTAGCTGATGGCGCAAATATATCTTCTTCACCTACCAAAAACACATGCATAAATCAGTAATCATGTACATAAAATCCATCCATTTTATTTTCACATGTACATATCAAAAAAACAAAAACAAAAAAGAGCACAAACAAGTCAAAACAAACCCAAAATCTCCACATCATGCATCCTGAGGTAGGTTCGCACGACCCCGTGCAAACCATCCCGTTTGCACAATCCCATGCGAACCAGCATGACCCCATGCAAAACTCCTGATGCTGATGAAAATTATGGATGTGATTTCGCCTCGAGGCACAGATTCCAAGAATATATATTTCACACATGCAAAAATTTGAACTAAGCAAAAATGAACATAAAATTATAAACACACATTCATGCATTATGAGGTAGTCAAAATGAAAAACAAAAAGCAAATCCTAATACCCATTTGGCTCATTCGACGCCCCCACTTGTCAAATTTCACATGCATACAACATTCACACTCCATTTTACACATCACATCACACACGCTTTTCCACAAGCACAAACATCGCAGGAAAAAACCAAAAACCAACCCTACCCTAGGATACTCATTTTCCCCTTTTTACACAAAGTGTACACATTTTCCCTGCCCCATGCATACACATCAAATTTATTGCATTTAAAGCAAAATTTCATAATTTCAAAACCCTAGGCAAGCACACACTAATCGAGAAAGAATATGATGCTTACATTTTCCCACCCCCTTGCTTGTGCTTGTTGAACCACTCACCATATTGTCTCACTCATTTCATCGTTCAGCAAAACTTCGTTCTATTTCTTCCTCCTCACCAATCTCTCCTTTGTTCTCTCACACCCATAATGCCATCAAAATAACAAAAATTGGAGTAAAACCCCCTAAAAACCCTAATTTGTGTGAAGCAGAACTAAATTTTAGCACATAGAAAATTCACACAAATTTCATTTAATAGAGGTTTCGAATTCGGAAATACAGCAGTTATATTCAAAATGGCCAAGAAGCCCTTTTACAATGTATGCATTCCTTTTATAACAGACCCGACCCCCTTCGGACATCATTACACAGAATGCGGGATTCCCTGTAACCGCCCGCACGAGTGTTCTGTCACCGCCTGTATTTTGTGGCTAGGTATCTTCCATTATCATGGCATGGGATGGAGGAGTGCCCTGTAGCCGCATTTCCATCCACTCGTCGAGTCATCATTCATAGGAATGCGCCATAGCCATCTGTAATCTGCTACCATGTGCCCTTCTGCAATGGCCTCTGAATCGCCTTGTGCTCTATGGCCACCTATAATTTGATGCCACGTGCCCTTCTACAATGGCCTCTGCAATCGTCGGCCGGTCTGGAGTCGTGAGCATTTTGTCGTGATATCGCGACGTGTTTGCTTCCTTACGCCCTCTCTCCTCTTGGTCGCGATATCGCGACATTTTGGTGTTCGGACTCTATTTTCTCCTTCGGGCCGCGAAACCGTGACATGTCACAATTTCGCGACCATTTTGCCCCTTGGTGCCTTTGCCCCAAAAGTGTCACGATTTTGCGACCACTTTGCACCCTGCCCCTTGCTCCCGAAAGTGTCACGATTTTGCGACCACTTTGCACCTTTGAGCCCTCACTCCGAAAGTGTCACGATTTCATGACCACTTTGCGCCTTTGAGCCTTCGCTCCGAAAGTGTCACGATTTCATGACCACTTTGTGCCTTTGAGCCTTTGCTCCAAAAGTGTCATGATTTCGTGACCACTTTGCGCCTTTGAGCCTTCGCTCCGAAAGTGTCGCGATTTTGCGACCACTTTGCGCCTTTGAGCCTTTGCTCTGGAAGTGTCACGATTTCACGACCACTTTGTGCCTTTGAGCCTTTGCTCCGAAAGTGTCACGAAATTGCGACCATTTTGCGCCTTGGCTCCTGTGCTTCGAAAATGTCATGATTTCGCGACCATTTTGCGCCTTGGCCCCTTTTCTCAAAAAGCATCGCGATATCGCGATAGTTTGACCCTTTGGCACCCTTTCTCAAAAAAGTGTCGCGATATCGCGACATCTTTGGCACTTAAAGAAAAAAATATTTTTGGGTGATGCAAGATTGCTTTTCCACCTCTGGATGCTCCTGCATCTGACACCCGGGGTGAATTGAGAAGTGACCTTCACTTCTGATCTGTCTGAGGTAGACCCAGGCGGTCAACCTCCGCCTTTGACAACCAAGTCGCATCTTCTATGGGCCTGCCCTTCCACTTGATCAAATACTCGGAATAACACCTGTTCCGAGTACTTCGGCCCTCACGCGTATTAAGGACTTCTTCTATCTCATCTGTGATCGGAGTAACCGTGGGAATGCTCCACAAATCCGGGCTTGGTGTTGCACTGCTATCTCCTTCATGAAACTCGACCAAATCCGAAATGTTAAAAATCGGTGAGATGTTAAGTTCACTCGACAACTCCACCTCATATGCATTACCCGAATCCCGTTTCCCAATGATCTTGCATGGCCCAAATTTCTTCATCTTTAGCTTGTTATAGGTCTTGGAAAGAAACCTCTGTTTTCTTAGATGGACCATGATGGAATCTCCTACTTTAAACTCCTTAGCCCAGCGCTTCTGGTCTGCCCTGGCTTTATACTGACTATTCATCTTAGCAATGTGCCTTGTCACCTCCTCATGCACTCCCTTCAGGTGTTCAACAAAGTCTTCAACCTCAAGACTCGCATTTTTCTCTTGTATCCATCCTTCTCAACTCGAAGTGTTTCTTGGGCTGCTCCCATAGATTATCCGGAATGGCAATTTATTGGTACTTCGTTGACGAGTCGTTGTAAGCGAATTCTGCCTGCGACAGAACTAAATCCCATCCCTTGGGCTTGTCTTCGACCAAGCATATCAGTAGATTGCCCAAGCTCCTATTTACCACCTCTGTTTGGCCATCTGTCTGGGGGTGGTATGCGGAATTGAATTTTAAATCCGTATTTAGTTTCTTCCATAGGGTTCTCCAGAAATACCCTACAAACTTGGTATCCCTGTCCGACACAATGCTCCTTGGCAGCCCATGAAGGCATACCACTTCCTTGAAGAATAAACCAGCCACATGGACCGCATCGCTAGTCTTCTGGCAGGGAATAAAATGAGCCATTTTTGAAAACCTATCCACTACCACAAATATGGAGTCGTGTCCCCTCTGCGTCCTAGGTAAAACAAGAATAAAATCCATGCTAATATCCTCCCATGGCCTTTCAGGTATAGGTAGTGGTTGATATAAACCAGTAGTCTGCCTCACACCTTTTGCCATCTGGCATATCCTACAACTTTGCACAAATTTTACCACATCTTGTTGCAATTGCGACCAATAGTAGTTTTCACTAACAAGTGAGATGGTCTTGTCTCAACCAAAGTGTCCAGCTAAACCTCCACTGTGCTTTTCCTTGATGAGATTCTCCCTCATTGAGCTCCTCGGAATGCATAATTGGTTCCCCCTGAATAGCATTCCATCTTGAATCAAAAAATTTAACCACTTAGTCCTGTCCAAGGTAACAGGCGCAGTGCAGGCTTTCGAAGCTTCTACGAAGTCAGGGTCTGCAGGGTATAAACCCTTGAGCTCAGCAAACCCTACAACCTCCACCTTCATCTCCATCAATAAACATTGCCTCCTACTTAAGTCATCCACAACTCTGTTGGACCTTTCGCTCCGATGCTTCAGCACAAAGGTATAGCTCTGCAGGAACTCAACCCATTTCAGGTGCCTCTGATTTAACTTTCCTTGACTGTTAATATATTGTAGTGCTTGATGATCGGTATAAAGAACAAACTCCTTTGGTAACAGATAATGCCTCCATTTCTTCAGAGCCTGAACTATGGCATAGAACTCCTGATCATATACCGAATACTTCTTCCTGGCATCGTTGAGCTTCTCACTGAAATAAGCAACAAGCTTACCCTCTTGGCTCAATACGGCCCCTATGGCACTACCGCTCGCATCACAGTCTACCTGAAACACCTTGTTAAAATTTGGAAGGGCTAAGACAGGTTGCTCTATGACCTTCTTCTTCAGCATAGCAAATATTTTGTCTGCTCCAGTTGTCCACTTGAATTCCTTCTTGTTCCCCCTCATTGTCTCCGTAAGGGATGCACAAATACTACTGAAGTTTCTAATGAAATTTCTGTAGAAACTAGCCAGACCATGAAACGATCTCACCTCAGTCATGCTTCTTGGAGCAGGCCATTCTATGATAGCCCTCACCTTCTTAGGGTCCATTTTGAGACCATCCACTGAGATAACAAATCCTAGGTATACTAACTCCCTCTTCATGAAGTTGCACTTCTTCAGATTGATCAGCAACTGCTCCTCTCGCAGTTTCTCAAAAACCCTCCTGATGTGCATCAGGTGCTCCTCCAGGTTTTTGCTAGAAATCAATATATCATCCAATTAGACAATAACAAATTTGCCTAGAAATTCTTTCAGGACTTCATTCATTAATCGCATGAAGGTACTCGGTGCATTGGTTAGCCCAAATGGCATGACAAACCACTCATATAGCCCCTCTCTGGTTTTAAAGGTTGTCTTCCACTCATCCCCTTCTCTAATGCGGATCTGATGGTGACCACTTTTTAGATCAATCTTCGTGAAGTACTCAGCTCCACTCAAGAAGTCCATGATATCATCCATCCTGGGCAATGGGAATCTGTATTTGATAGTGATCTTGTTAATTACCCGAGAGTCTGTGCACATTCTCCACTCTCCATCCTTCTTGGGTGCTAGTACTGCGGGTACTGCACATGGACTAAGACTCTCCCTAATCAACCCCTTCTTTAGCAGATCTTGAACCTACCTGTTTAACTCCTCGGTTTCTACAAGTGTCACCCTGTGTGCAGCCTTGTTCAGCAAGCTCGATCCAGGCACCAAATCTATGTGGTGACTGATCTTCCTAACAGGTGGTAAACCTTCAGGAACATTATCAGAAATGATATCTATAAACTCCTCTAACAACCCCATGACTTCCACTGGAGTTTCCTTGCATTCTTCTTCCCTAACCCTAGGGATTATTGCATAGCACACATGATCTTGCTTCAGGCCATCTAAAAATTTTCTTCCATCAACTAGACAGACTCGTGCACTGTTGCATACCTTCTCATCCGCCTCCTTTAGGGGTTTCAACTTATGCTAAACTCCATTTTTTGACAAGGAGTATGTGTTGGCTTGACCATCATGTACAGCACTCCGATCAAACTGCCATGGCCTCACAAGAAACAGGTGACATGCATCCATAGGCAAGATGTCACATAAGACCTCATCTCGATAAGTTCCAATGTTGAACTTCACCAGGCATTGCTCACTGACCAGCACCCGATGGTCCTTTTGTAACCATGCAATCCGATAATGGTGCGGGTTTTCTTCTCTCTAGCTACAGCTTGGCAACCATATCCTCAGAAACCAAGTTGTCAGTGCTTCCATTATCAATGATGATGTTACAGACCTTGCCCACTTGCACCTTGTGCAAAATAGGCTGTTCCTCTGGTCTGCCTTCTTTTCTTCATTCAATAAGACTCTTCTGATGATCATTGCTTCTCCTCTTTCTGCCTCCTCAGAGTGCTCAGATTCTACACCTTCGTCTGCTACAGTAGCTCGGGCCTGACCCTCAGGTCTTTGATTTGGCCTTTCTTGATGCTGCAGGCAGTTGTATGCCCGATGTCCTTCTTCTCCGTAGTTGAAGCAGGTTCCTCGAAAGACACCTCTTCCAAACCCTCGCCTAGGCCTACCTCTCCCCCTCGGGTAGTTGTTGTTCTGATTGCATGGGCGTTGGGTATTCTCCTCTTTCTCTTCTTTCTGGTTCTGGCTACTGCTTGCTTCACTAGTCTTCCTCAAATATTTGTATCTTCCTCCATTGGTTCTTCCACCAGCTTTTCCACCCCTGTCCTTTCCTCTCTGCTTACCATCAAATCTCTTATTCAGTTTCTCCTCTACTTTTAATGCAAACTGGTATGCATCCTCAACGGTACTCATCCTAACCAGACCCAGTTCTTCTTGAATGTTGGTTCTCAATCCATTGATGTATCATGCAACTTTCTCCTTATTCGCCTCAGAATGGTTGGTTCTAATCAAGATCTGGTAGAACTCCTCTGTATACTCCTTGACAGATTTACTTGCCTGTCTAAGACTCTACATCTTCCTCAACAAATCCAACTCATAATCCATGGGGATGAATTGCCTCTTCAATTTCTCCACCATCCTATCCCACCTGGTGATCTTTTCCTTCCCCCTCCTGTTCCTCTCCAGCTGTACTCCTTTCCACCAGATGCTAGCATGTCCTTTCATCTTTGTTTTCATGAACCTGATCCGATTTGGGTCTGAGATCTCCTCATACTCGAAGTACTCCTCCATGTCGTTGATCCAATCTATCAACTCCTCGGGATTGAGATTCCCAGAATAGGTGGAGACGTCAAACTTCGGCTTCTTCCCGATCTAGGATATGGCCCTATATAGCCTAGCCTCTGCTGGATCCAACACTTCTTCTTCATCAGATGGACCCTCTTCTTCCCAAACTTCATCTTCACTGGGTTCCTCCCTTCTTGGCTCAACTCCTCTTCTGATTTCCTCCTGCAGGGCTTGAACTTGCCTCTGCAAGGCTCTAAGATCGACCTATGCTCCCCTATTCCTCACACCACCATAGTTCCTACACGAAGGCATCCTGCTCGCTTCCTCATACCCACAACCACACTCCTGGTGCAAACTACCTCACTACCGGCGATCGGTTTGTGCACTCAGAACCTTCTGGCTCTGATACCACTTGAAGTAGAACTGAATTTTAGCACACAAAAAATTCACACAAATTTCATTTAACAGAGGTTTCAAATTCGAAAATACAGCAGTTATATTCAAAATGGCCAAGAAGCCCTTTTACAATGTATGCATTCCTTTTATAATAGACCCGACCCCCTTCGGACATCATTACACAGAATGCGAGATTCCCTGTAACCACCCACACGAGTGTTCTGTCGCTGCCTGCATGTTGTGACCAGGTATCTTCCATTATCATGGCATGGGATGGCAGAGTGCCCTGCAGCCACCTGTCCATCCACTCATTGAGTCATCATTCATAGGAATGCGCCATAGCCATCTGTAATCTGCTACCACGTGCCCTTCTGCAATGGCCTCTGTAATCGCCTTGTGCTCTATGGCCACCTATAATTTGATGTCATGTGCCCTTCTGCAATGGCCTCTGCAATCGTCGGCTGGTCTGGAGTCATGAGCGTTTTGTCATGATATCGCAACGTGTTTTCTTCCTTACGCCCTCTCTCCTCTTGGTCGCGATATCGCGATGTTTTGGCGTTCGGCCTCTATTTTCTCCTTCGGGCCGCGAAACCGCGACATGTCAGGATTTCGCGACCATTTTACCCCTTGGTGCCTTTGCCCCAAAAGTGTCATGATTTCGCGACCACTTTGCACCCTGTCACCTTGCTCCCGAAAGTGTCATGATTTCGCGACCACTTTGCACCTTTGAGCCCTCGCTCCAAAAGTGTTGTGATTTCGTGACCACTTTGCGCCTTTGAGCCTTCGCTCTGAAAGTGTCACGATTTCGCGACCACTTTGCGCCTTTGAGCCTTCGCTCCGAAAGTGTCACGATTTCGCGACCACTTTACGCCTTTGAGCCTTCGCTCTGAAAGTGTCACGATTTCGTGACCACTTTGCGCCTTTGAGCCTTTGGTCCCAAAGTGTTGCAATTTCACGACCACTTTGCGCCTTTGAGCCTTTGCTCCGAAAGTGTCGCAAAATCGTGACCATTTTGCGCCTTGGCTCCTATGCTTTGAAAATGTCATGATTTCACGACCATTTTGCGCCTTGGCTTCTTTGCTTTGAAAATGTCACGATTTCGCGACCATTTTGTGCCTTGGCTTCTTTGCTTTGAAAATGTCACGATTTCACGACCATTTTGCGCCTTGGCTTCTTTGCTTTGAAAATGTCACGATTTCGCGACCATTTTGCGTCCAGGCTGCTTTGCTTCGAAAATGTCACGATTTCGCGACCATTTTGCGCCTTGGCCCCTTTTCTCAAAAAGCGTCGCGATATCGCGACAGTTTGACCCTTTGGCACCCTTTCTCAAAAAAGTGTCGTGATATCGCGACAGCTTTGGCACTTAAAGAAAAAAATATTTTTGGGTGATGCAAGATTGCTTTTCCACCCCCGGATGCTCCTGCATCATTGTGCCTAGCCCATATGAACCGTCGCATTACCCCATGCAAACCTGTCCTTTCACCCCCAAATTTTCACACCAGCCTCGACATAACCTAGAAAATCTAACAACTAATTCATTTTTCTGAATTTCATGCCAAATTTCTCCATTTTCACAGCATCTTTATCAATCGATTCATCGTCAATTTTCGTCACCTCCATCGCCAATTCATCACTTGAGGGAGTAATCATCCAATACATCACAAACTACCTTTTACATGATCAAACAACTAAAATATCCAAACCATGGATACAGCAAATGCCTAAGAAATGTTTTTCTCAAGATCATCTCAAATCCTTATGATATGATAGATACGGCAAACTTTATCTTCTCAATCAAAATTCCAATCCAAAAATAAATCAATGTTTAATAGACTTCAAAATGCCTCTGCCTGTAGACACCTCATGGATTCTAATCTTAGTAGTGGCAATCATAAGACCACTTGTGAATGAAAATCCTAAAAATTCTACCCTATGGCTCCAACAATTTATCAAATGTTGTCAAAAGAGCTCATGAATCAATCAAAAGCAAAAATTAACAAAGGCATTTGTTTCTTCCACAATTAGAACATCCCACATTGATCATAATACAATAAAATATTATGCCTTCCCCCAAACGCAACCATTGTAACACTGCAAAATGTTATATCCAATCACAAACTATTTTTATCAGTACATTTCTCTCGCAATAATCCAAAAGTCACCAATCGTAAATTCTTTGCCTTTCAATTCTCATCATCATTTTTTATACTAAACTATGTTTCACACAATCCAGTAAAAAAAGGGGTAAAATGTAGACATCCAAAAGTCGCACATTGTCCCTCTCCCTATTTCCGCGGTCAATCAATTTGCAAAACCCTCAAAAATTACATAAATTGGCTAAAACACTATTCATTTATCAAATCCACTATTCAGCATCCTTAGCCCCTTTGGGCTAGCTAAGCCCCTTCCTATGCTTAATCCTAGGTCCTCATGCGACCTCATCCCCAACTCAACCAAAGTTGAATTCCTCACCATGGTCACAAAGCATTTTATGCTCAAAAGTCAACATTTTTTGTCAAAACATGTTTTATGGCTAATCACATGCTTAATTAAATATAATCTTGATTTGATTTGAGCTTGCCACCTCACCTAGTCTACTTTAACTAGCCTAGCCTTCCACCTCACCTATTCTAGCCTATCCTAGCCTTGCCACATCTCACCCAGATATTTCTCCACCTCACATTCCCCTAGGTCATAAATGAAAGATGGAGACTTTTGCACAAAAAAAGCAAATTTTTAATTGATAGATATTTCTAAAAAGGTATTCATTAATGCCTAATGGATATTTTTAGAAAGTCATCATTATTTGTGGATGGGTGAGATATTCTCTCACCCAACCTCATTTATGAACCAGGACACCTTAGGGAACACCTCCCAGGTGGACACCTCACCATTGCCACCTCGCAGGGGACACCTCTTCCCCTCCCTCTCACCTTGGTCAAGTCTATAAATAGAAGGCCATTTTCACCTTTTGATAGCAACCAACTTTTTCTTACCAAAAATCTATCGAAATTACTACATCCATTTGCATCCATTACACATCCATCACACAACCATCATACAACCATCATACAACCATTGCAATTGATTTATTGCTTTCATGGAGTTCTTTTGTGATTGAGACAAGTCAATAATCTCCCAAAAAGTGCACTTTTGGAAGGTGACCCGTACAAAAATCAAATAAGTAACCGCTCCAGGATAATCAAAAAAGCTAACTTGTAGGTTTAATACAAAAATAACAGGTTCACATGACCCTGTGCGAACCACTCGGTCCAGGGCCGGTTCATATAACCCCGTCTGAATCTCTACTACAGACACTAGAATCATCGAAAAAGGTAAGTATAGTTTAGTTTAGTGTTTTTATGTTGTTTTCAACAATTATTTTCATGTTTTAAGCTTATTTAATGAGTCTTTTGTCTTCATAAACATGGGGTTTGACTAAGGCAGACCCCCAAATGCACTAACAAGATTTTTCAGGTTAACAGGTCCAGCAAGTACAAGAACACATCCAACAAGTAGTGGCCCATGAGCAAGAAGCCCACCTACACTGAGGAACACAAAAGGATGAATCTTGTTGCTTTTGTACCAATCAATTCCCAAAGGGCTTCCTTAGGGAAGACCCCATTGTAGCCTTTAGGGCAGATTTGTAAAAGGATATCGAGTTTTGTAACCCTTTTATGATTTTAATACAAAATGTAGTAGATTCTATAATATTGAATGAGTGTTATAGCATCTTTTTTATCATTTCAATATATTAACCTTGATTTACATATTAATTGGGTCATATTATTTTGGTTACATTATTATATTTGATCTTATTATATTGCAGCTATCATATATTTGATCCTATGATAAATATCCTATAAGATTTACATTAATAGTAAGGCTTCAAAAGCCATCACGAACCCCACACTCTCTATTGTGACTCGTTGTGTCACTCCAACATGAGGCACAGTTATCCCAGTGGGGATAATCGAAGATGACAACATGAACCAAATTTATATGTAAATAAATAAGTTGATTATTTTAATTATTTGTCTTTATGTGGATAATTTATTTTTATAGGTAACAACTCTAGCAAATTATAAATGAGTTTGATTTTCTTGATCTTGGATTATTGCACTACTTTCTTGGCATGCAAACATATCAATCACTTGATGGTACCTTATTTGTCAATCTAAGTATACCCAAGACATATTGAGAATATTTAGAATGAACAAGTGTAAGGAGGTGGCAACCCCAATAGCACAAGGTGAAAAGTTAAGCAAGAAAATGAGAGGAGATCATTAATGGGACATGGTTTCAAAATATGGTTAATAGCCTATGTAACTTATAGCTGCCAAGTTGAATATCACTCTTGCAATAAGTCTTATTTCCAAATTTATGTCGAGTCCTGTTGTGGCTGATCCACAACACACCCCAAAATTGGGGACCCACCTTTTCGTTTTGATATCCGGGTGTTGACATTTCATTTTTAGTGTCTAATCCTTCGTTTTGTCGTAGGTTTTGCAATTGTTGTCGGTTCTTGTTGGCAGTATTTTCTTGTCGACGATATTTTATTGTCGACAAATTTTTCTTGTCGACGACTTTTATTTGTTCATTTTGGTTGACAATTTTTTATCGTCATTGTTGTTGGTGATTTTTACGATTAATTTTGTGTTAACTTTTATGTGAAAGTTTAAAATGAAAGTAAAAAAATAAAATAAAATAATAAAAAAATAATAAAAAGAAAGGTAAAATTTTACATATATAAAGCCTTTGCTTTTGGTTTTAATGAAAGTATAGAAAAGGATTTTGCTTTGTTTTTAATAAAGGTGATGCACGTTTTAGGCAAATGCATGTTATAAGGAAGTTTATTTTTAAAAGGTAATTTTTCTTAACTTCGTTGTTTGTCTAAAGTGCAGGTCTCGCAGTGAAAGGAAGGAACCACAGAGCCGATATACCATCTCAGCAACCTTGCGAAGGAGCTCTCGAAAGCTCATTACAGTAGTAGCCCACAGGAACTTATGGCAGTGGGTCGAGCATCTACATTCGCCACGCGCTGCGCAGGGTAGATTCATTCGGTCTATAACAACAATACACACGTCATGAAGGCAAACGATTCTGGAGCAGCGTTCTACGGTGGAGCTCGGCAACGATGACTTAGATGTGGCGACTACCGACAGTTCTGTAGCCAATCACCACGGCGGTCAATCAATGACGGAGCATACACGTTACATGAGGATGATGATGGCGCCCAACATAGATGCCAACAAGGATGAGGTGTTGTGGGCTACGAAATGCAAGCGTCGACGATTGGGCAGCACTTAGATGACATGGTTCCCACTTGCCAATGGGGACCCACAACTATCACACGAGCCATGTTTAATATGTTTATTATGTTTTCAATAGCCTCTCATTCACATTGATAACGCTTCTGTCAGGTGCAGTGTGTCCCCTTTAGATTTGGCTCGCCACAGGTCAAATTTTGTGTGCCAAATTTATACCATTATAGGGTTTTTTTTAAATGTGGCCCATCATTGAAGTAGAATATTATGGAAGGATACGTTATGACCATATTTTGTTTTATCAAATACATCACGGAAGGATGCGTTATGGAAAACCAAGTGAGGCATTTTATATAAAAAAAAACAAAAAAAGAAAATCAAACGTCTGGGAAACGAGAATCCTCGAGAAATGAAATGAAGAGGCATTTCGAAATAAAGAAGGCAAGCGAAGAGCCATGGAGGTGAAACGAAAAAGCATCGAGGAAAATCTTAAAATACCCATCGAAATGCATGCACGGGGGATGGAAATGGTGGCGTGGCCAAATGGGAACTTTGGGCATGGCCACATTTGTAAAACAGGGATTTTAATTTGAATGTGAAAACTTTTCTTCAGAAATTTCAGGCCTTGTTAGCAAGAAAGAATGAGAAATTTTCTGCATGCTTCATTTTAATTGTTCTATTTTTCTCTTTTCAGATTTTAGACTTGTATGTGAAATTGATGCCATTATTTTGGGTTATTTCATGTGAATGTCTGCAATCTGGAAATTATTTAAAACCCTAGGAACCAACACCTAGTTTACTTTGATTGTGTTTATTTTGCAGGTCAGATAAGCTAGGTTGCATGTACGAAACTCTCACGTATTCGGTTTTGCAGGACGGGGTGCTATCAAACTGAAGGAGCTTTTGCATTGTTGCGTTTTCAGCAATTATTTTGATGCAAACTTTAATTTTCTGTTTCCAAAAATTTTAATTTCAGAATTTTTTCCTATTTTCAGGCATTAAAATAAACATTAAAAAAATTTCAAAATCTAAAAATGATTTCACCATTGCGGAGATTATAATTCAGACTTCAAATACGCACTTTGAAATTTCATTTTCGGACTTGTTTAGTATTTTTAAAAATTCATCGAAGTTGCTGTTTTGTCACAGATTTTAAAATTCCGAAAATAGAAATTTTCCATTTTAAGGTCAAATTTCATTTTTCCAGTTTTGTTTTGCATTCATGAGCCTATGATGACATTCCCTTCATGGAAATTCCAATTTCATTGAAGGGGTTATGTTTTATGGCATTTTCACAAATTTCATTTTGGGCCTAAAATTACCCTTTCTTCATAAAAATTCCAATTTTACGAAAGAGGGGTAGTTTGAGTACTACATTGAAAGTCTTTTCCTTAAAGCACTTAATTGTTCATCTTGATGAAAATTTGATTTCATTTAAGAGGGATAAGTTAAAGTGACATTTTGAAGTTACATTTGAAGACCCTATTCATCATTGAGGATTTAATGCAAGATAAAATCTATCTTAAAACCATCAAGATAAAAGGAATTAAAGCATTACATCGTGGTCATATGAGGGCCAACTCACGTTTGTTTTATAAGGGTTCAATGAACAATCATTTATTTCACAGTAAAATAAACCACAGTGCCCCTTGTTTTCAGTTACTTGCAATCACTAAGGTGTTCCAAGCATTTTAATTTAATATCTTTCATACACAGATGCAAAATGCTCACATAACAGGAACCTTGGAGAAGTTACATGTTTAATTTCTTTGCAAGCGAGAGGATTTAGAACCCAAATCCTATCGGAGAGTGTGTTTTCACAATCGGGTGAAAATACCACTCAACAGATTGGCGCTAGAAGGAGGGCCCGAAAAGGGTTTATTTTATCGTGATTTTAGATGCTACGGGTTTTTAATTGTTTAAGAGCTTTACATTGCTAAAAATTTCAAGTCCATTTTATTAGCATATACGGCCTCTAACACCACTCAACGGATTGGTGCTAGGAGGGCCGTACGGGTTTATTTTTAGTGTAATATAATTTTAAATTTTTGTATGCATTAGTCCTCTAACATTCAACGGATTGTAAAAAGGACGGTCTGAATTTATTTACCTGTTCTATTTTAAGCAATTCAGGTATGCTGTATATTTTTCTTGATTGTTCATACAGAATTAAAGTGATTTGATTTAATTTTTCAGAATTTTGGTCTCATGCAATTACTTTTCATTTGATTTTAATGAATACATCTCTTAGTTGATGCTAACTTGATTTGTTTTTATATATACATTGCAGGTTGAATATTCAACAGATTTGGTTCTAAAATTACATTTTAAGTTCACTAATGGCAACACTTGAGGAGCAAAGGGTATCCCCGAGAGCTGAAATAACATCTCTAAGAGAGAGAATGGTATTAATAATAGAGGATCATTATAATCCATATCATGTTCCTAAAATGTTATTGGATTTTTTACGGTGTTTTAATCAAGAGGTACCACTAGGATACTTGCAAAAGCTGCATGTCTACAAGAATGCATTATGTCAATTCCAGATTTTCTATGAGGAGGTGGCTTGTAAGTTATTTGCATACATTTTGGATGATAGACCATTCTTTTGGTATAGCCAACTACCCATGGAGGTTAGGACTTCTTGGATACAACTAGAAGCAACCTATCTTAATCATTTTGGTAATCAAGATGACTTAGAAATATTGAAAAATCAGTTTACCTCCATATGTAAAGAGTCTAATGAATCCTTGAGTCAATTCAATGAAAGATTTCGTGAGTTGCACTCCCAAATGTGGGAAAATTTTAACACATTAGAAGAGGAAGCCATGAAAGTATACCTAGGAGCCATACACCCCACACTTGCTTCACTCATTGAGGAAAAACTGAGTGGTTTGTCCCTAGAGAGAATCCATGAGATCTTAGAAGAGATAGAACGACAAGGTCTTGAAGAAGAAAAGGCACAACATATTCACATGAGAGATTGTTCTTTTGATGCCAACCTACACCAACCATCAAACATAGCACCCTCCACTCCAATGATATCTAAGGTAAATGATCAAGGGGATGAATTTGAATACCCAAATTTTATGACCACCTTAGATGTAGTCCACGAGGAGGTGCAAATTGCTAAGACAACATCCACTAGTGAGGATCATGTAGAGATACATGATTATCTAGATGAAGGGGTTCTAAATTCAACAATGTTTGATATATGTGAATGGATGGAACCCACCATAGAATTGAATGAAGTGGTTGAAAGAGAAATGGAAAGAAAATCAATAAATAAATTTGAAGATATGATAGAATTTCACCACTTGTTCTTGGAAGATACTATTGATGAAATGTGTAAAATTAAAGATCAAGAAATTCTTCACCCTCCAAATTATGATAATGAATCATGGGTTACTAATTTGGACAATGATAGCCTTATAAATTTGAATTCAAGAAATAACCCACTTTTGGAAATAATTGAACCATCTAAGGAAGGTGAAGATGAATTTGATGAGAAACACATTGATGAATTGGAAGATGTTGAAGAAATAGTTGAACGTCACCACTTGATTTTGAAAGATGATTATTATGATGCTTGGAAGAAGTGGGAAGACTTCACTCTTTCCAAAACTACTAATGAAACTTTTGTGCCAATTGATATACAGGACAACATAATTGCCTACTCAAAGGAAGATATTACAACTCCTGTACAATTTGAGGATGTTTTGGAAGAGGGTTTCAAATCTCATCAAATTTTGGAAGATTATAATGATCCTATTGCCAAGAACAAAGAAGAAAAAGAATCTATGAATGAATCAAAAGATCATGTCACAAATATCATGGAGTTTCATCCCATGGATTTGGATGACGATTTTTACAATGGTTGGGGAAGGTATGGTAATGCATTCTTTTCTCACATCCCTATAGATGAAACTCATATTTCACTTGATATGCAGGATGTTGAACCTTCTACATCATACGAAGATCTCATATTCGCAAGATTTGAAAAGGGGACAAAATATAAATTCATTGAAAGTGTGGATGCAAGTTTGCATGATGATTTGGAGGATTCAAATGAAGAGATGCCATGGATAGTGAACAAAGAATTAGAACCAAATGATAAAGAGATGGATCAATTGGAAGCAACTCAAATAAGTGATCATCAAAGCAGATTACTTGACATACACTTTGACCAAGAGTGTTTGAGGATTGAAAAGGATGACCATATTTTGAATTTAAATAATTTGAATGATGAAATGTCACTAAAGGTAAATGAAAAACAAGGTATAATTTTTAATCACACCTTTAATAGCATGGTTTTAATGAATGGAAAAGAAGTTGATGCACTTGAATTGTTAAATAAAATTCATCAACAATTACTAATTGAATCTAGGATAAAAACTTTTAATGATCCTAATTTAGTAAATATCTTAGATGCTTGTAAATTGTTACACAAATTTGATTGGCCTACAAATTTGGAAAATGATTTGGCTAAGAAATTTGTAGAAATAGGCTACTACTTACAAAATTGCATATTTGAAAAGGATAGCCTAATTCTAAATCAAGGAGGGAATTATGAAGATTATATTTTAAAGAATAGACATGATAAAATTGAAAATCATTTATTGTCTAATCATTCTAGTAATTTGATGCTCACCTATGGGAGTATTATTGGAACTAAATCAAATTGGTATGGTGAGCATGGCAAGTGGAAATTTGTTGCATTGTTTGGTCTGGTCTTAGATTCCCACAACATTTGGCATGCATATTATGTCATATTTTTGTTGAAATGTTCTAATCATGTGTGGGATCCAGGAAAGTGATAAGCTAAGCTTTGCATCATCTTGTATTATAGTGTACATTTGTATATAAATTTTGGTTTTTGGTTTTTGGTTTGTGTTTTCAAATTTTCATTTTTGGGATTGCAATTTGGTTTTGGATTGAATAAGTTTTAATTTAAAGATGTGTGTTTATTTGACATGTTTTGTTTGTCTATAAAAAAAAAAAAAAAAAAAATGATGATGAAAAAGTTGCCTTGAGATGCTAACTTATGTTCTAGATCGGGAGAATATGAAACATTGGAATTGTCTTGTAAAAGCTCCACAAGTAACACAAACAGTTTAATAGTATCGTTTGATTTTGTGATGCATGAAGTAGTCAGTTTTATATAGCAATACTTCATCTGCAATTCAAAAGACAATGCATTCGTATTACATCTCGCTTTGCACATACATGCCATCGTAGTTGCAAATGCATTTCAAATACAAATCATTAAAGTATGTCAAATCCTCTTGAGGTTATGCTATCACATAAATAAGAAAAATCCTAAGGTGGGAAACTGAGTCTTGAGATATCTTGAACCAAGCACGTCTTATACATTAAAAAGGATCTTGAGCAAAATGATCAAAACCTAACTTGGAAGGAAAGGTTGGGCGAAAGAAGTATTTCATGTCTATCCTATTTATGCAACATGATCCTTAAAACAGTGGTTTTGACCACTTCCATAGAGCTTAAAAGCCTAAAATCAGAGTAGTAAGGATAGGGTTAAATCCTCATCGAACTTAGGTTGAGGATCCAATTCCCCAAAGCTTTGATTTGACCTACATGGAGTAGTAAGGATAGGGCATAAATTCTCATCTCACTTAGGTTGAGAATCTGATTCCCCAAAGCTCCTATGTCTCATTTCATAATAAATCTTGGATTGGAAGGATCGTACTACTTGTCCTCTGCAAAGGATGGGTAGTCATCCCCAAGGTCTAAGCAACAAAATTAATATTTTCCATTTACATCTAAAGTTTGGATTGGAAGGATCGTACTACATGTCCCTAGCAAGGATGGGTAGTCATCCCTAAGGTCCAAGAAGTAAAAAATAAATTTTTCCCATCTCATCTTTATATTGGATTGGAAGGATCGTACTACTTGTCCTCTGCAAAGGATGGGTAGTCATCCCCAAGGTCCAAAGAAATGAAGATAAGTTTTGGATTGTGGGGTTAAGTATGCCCATGCATGGCAACATGTCTTGTCTAAAAAACAAGACCACAGATTGTCCAAAGGGTTAGACTAGCATGACCATTTCTTTCATAATTGGTTAAATTATTTTGCTCAAAGTGAGGTAATGAATTCTAAATCAGAATAGTAAGGATAGGGTTAAACTCTCATCTCGGTTGGTTGGGAGTCTGATTCCCCAAAGTTCTGATTTCACTTTCACTTGCACATGGGTTCAAGATAGTAGGGACTCATAACCAACTTTGGGATATATAATAAAGCAATTCATATAGTTGATCCTAAGAGGGTTTGGCAATCTTGAATGTTTGTGTATGATACTAGAAGAAAGACTATGCATTTTATAAAAGCAAAATCTCCTAGCATATTCATTAGGTTACACAAATCATTCACCATCTCACATATGCATTCATGCAAAACTGACAATGGAGTGTGGATCAATTTCAAACGATAGGGAAAGAAAACACATTGCACACACTGAGCTAATACTTGATGATTCTGATGATTCATGTACTTCTGATCTTTGGGCATTTGTTATATTGCTTATGTGCTAATGCATGTTTTTGAGTTTATATAAGCTTGTATATTTCAGGTTGGGTTCTCACCAAAATGCTCAGGAGCATTTGACAGCAGAGTCGCCATTTGTTGTGGCTGATCCACAACACACCCCAAAATTGGGGACCCACCTTTTCGTTTTGATATCCGGGTGTTGGCATTTCATTTTTAGTGTCTAATCCTTCGTTTTGTCGTAGGTTTTGCAATTGTTGTCGGTTCTTGTTGGCAGTATTTTCTTGTCGACGATATTTTATTGTCGACAACTTTTTCTTGTCGACAATATTTTATTGTCGACAACTTTTATTTGTTCATTTTGGTTGACAATTTTTTATCGTCATTGTTGTTGGTGATTTTTACGATTAATTTTGTGTTAACTTTTATGTGAAAGTTTAAAATGAAAGTAAAAAAATAAAATAAAATAATAAAAAAATAATAAAAAGAAAGGTAAAATTTTACATATATAAAGCCTTTGCTTTTGGTTTTAATGAAAGTATAGAAAAGGATTTTGCTTTGTTTTTAATAAAGGTGATGCACGTTTTAGGCAAATGCATGTTATAAGGAAGTTTATTTTTAAAAGGTAATTTTTCTTAACTTCGTTGTTTGTCTAAAGTGCAGGTCTCGCAGTGAAAGGAAGGAACCACATAGCCGATATACCATCTCGGCAACCTTGCAAAGGAGCTCTCGAAAGCTCATTACAGTAGTAGCCCACAGGAACTTACGGTAGCGGGTCGAGCATCTACATTCGCCGCGCGCTGCGCAGGGTAGATTCATTCGGTCTGTAACAGCAATACATAGGTCATGAAGGCAAACGATTCTTGAGCAACGTTCTACGGTGGAGCTCGACAACAATGACTTAGATGTGGCGACTACCGGCAGTTCTGTAGCCAATCACCACGGCGGTCAATCAATGACGGAGCATACACGTTACATAAGGATGATGATGGCGCCCAACATCCAACAAGGATGAGGTGTTGTGGGCTACAAAATGCAAGCGTCGACGATTGGGCAGCACTTAGATGACGTGGTTCCCACTTGCCAATGGGGACCCACAACTATCACACGAGCCATGTTTAATATGTTTATTATGTTTTCAATAGCCTCTCATTCACATTGATAACGCTTCTGTCAGGTGCAGCGTGTCCCCTTTAGATTTGGCTCGCCACTGGTCAAATTTTGTGTGCCAAATTTATACCATTATAGGGTTTGTTTTAAATGTGGCCCATCATTGAAGTAGAATATTATGGAAGGATACGTTATGACCATATTTTGTTTTATCAAATACATCACGGAAGGATGCGTTATGGAAAACCAAGTGAGGCATTTTATATAAAAAAAAACAGAAAAAGAAAATCAAACGTCTGGGAAACGAGAATCCTCGAGAAATGAAACGAAGAGGCATTTCGAAATAAAGAAGGCAAGCGAAGAGCCATGGAGGTGAAACGAAAAAACGTGGAGGAAAATCTTAAAATACCCATCGAAATGCATGCACGGGGGACGAAAATGGTGGCATGGCCAAATGGGAACTTTGGGCATGGCCACATTTGTAAAACAGGGATTTTAATTTGAATGTGAAAACTTTTCTTCAGAAATTTCAGGCCTTGTTAGCAAGAAAGAATGAGAAATTTTCTGCATGCTTCATTTTAATTGTTCTATTTTTCTCTTTTCAGATTTCAGACTTGTATGTGAAATTCATGCCATTATTTTGGGTTATTTCATGTGAATGTCTACAATCTGAAAATTATTTAAAACCCTAGGAGCCAGCACCTAGTTTACTTTGATTGTGTTTATTTTGCAGGTCAAATAAGCTAGGTTGCATGTATGAAACTCTCACGTATTCGGTTTTGCAGGACGTGGTGCTATCAAACTGAAGGAGATTTTGCATTGCTGCATTTTCAACAATTATTTTGATGCAAATTTTAATTTTTTGTTTCCAAAAATTTTAATTTCAGAATTTTTTCTTATTTTCAGGCATTAAAATAAACATTAAAAAAATTTCAAAATCTAAAAATGATTTCACCATTGCGTAGATTATAATTCAGACTTCCAATACGCACTTTGAAATTTCATTTTCGGAGTTGTTTAATATTTTTTAAAATTCATCGAAGTTGCTATTTTGTCACAGATTTCAAATCCGAAAATAGAAATTTTCCATTTTAAGGACAAATTTCATTTTTCCAGTTTTTTTTTGCATTCATGAGCCTATGAGGACATTCCCTTCATAGAAATTCCAATTTCATTGAAGGGGTTATGTTTTATGGCATTTTCACAAATTTCATTTTGGGCCTAAAATTACCCTTTCTTCATAAAAATTCCAATTTTACGAAAGAGGGGTAGTTTGAGTACTACATTGAAAGTCTTTTCCTTAAAGCACTTAATTGTTCATCTTGATGAAAATTTGATTTCATTTAAGAGGGATAAGTTAAAGTGGCATTTTGAAGTTACATTTGAAGACCCTATTCATCATTGAGGATATAATGCAAGATAAAATCTATCTTAAAACCATCAAGATAAAATGAATTAAAGCATTACATCGTGGTCATATGAGGGCCAACTCACGTTTGTTTTATAAGGGTTCAATGAACAATCATTTGTTTCACAGTAAAATAAACCACAGTGCCCCTTGTTTTCAGTTACTTGCAATCACTAAGGTGTTCCAAGCATTTTAATTTAATATCTTTCATACAAGGATGCAAAATGCTCACATAACAGGAACCTTGGAGAAGTTACATGTTTAATTTCTTTGCAAGCAGAGGATTTAGAACCCAAATCCTATCGGAGAGTGTGTTTTCACAATCGGGTGAAAATACCACTCAACAAGTCCATATGAAACTCATTTGAGAATAGTAAAAATGATTTTTTGGAAATGGATCATGGAATTGACTACTCAACAACTAAAATTTTGGAACCAGTTGGACATTCAAATTCAAATTAGGATAGGTTAGTATATGATTGAAAATCAACTTTAGTATATTGCTTTAGTCTTGGTAATTATCTTATCTCATGGAGTTTGAAGAAGCAACAAAGAGATTATCTTTCCACAACATAGGTTGAATATATAACAACTACATCAACAAGTTGTGAAGCAGTATGGCTACAAGAAGTTTTAGATGGTTTACAACAAGAGAACAATTCTCCTACCACTATATATTGTGATAATAGTAACACTATTCAAATAGTAAAAAAAGCTTGTTTTTCATACAAAAACTAGGTACATAGATATTTTTCATCACTTCATTCAAGATTGGATTCAAGGAGGAGTGGTACAATTATATATTTATAGGAGAGAGAATCAATTAGTAGATATCTTTGCAAAAGCATTCACAAGAGAAAGATTTGTTTCACTTTATAGATAATTAGAAGTTAGACCATTAAATACTAAGGGGGACAATATTAAAAATAATGTTTAATATAAAATTAAAAAATGTGTTATTAAAAATAGTGTTTTCTAGAAGTAAAGTTGTTTATAAATAATCTTATAAAAAAGAAAAAAGGAAAAAGAAATTAAAAATATTAGTTGTAAAAATTAAAAAAAAAAAAAAAGAAGAAATAGATATAGAAAAACTTGTTACTATTGGCATGTAGGATGTTTATATTTTAAATGTTTTGCATAGGTTATAATGAAAAAATGATCATTCATATCTTGTGGATAAATCTGAACTTAAAATTTGTACTTTCAAGTGTTTATCTAAATATAATTGCTTTCAATGTACTCCAAAATTATATTCTTATAAAATTATAGTATGTTTTCTTAATTATTTAGGTTATGGAAGAAAAAAAATTATGTTATTATTTACCTTTTGTATTGTTATTAACAATATTTTAACTATCCAACCATATTTTAATTAAACTATAAAACCTTAAACCTTCTCTAAAAAAAATATCTGACCTTGGTTTAACTTTAAACTCTCTTCCAGAACTAGAAGACTGGTGTTCCTATGAAACACCATGATGGTTTTAACATATTTTGGTTAAACTATAAAACCTTATACCTTCTTTAAAAAAAAATATCTGACCTTAGTTTGACTTTGAACTCTCTTGGAAAACTAGAAAACAGGTGTTATTATGAAACACCATGATGGTTTTGACTTTAAACTCTCCTCTAGAAAATTCAGATACAAACAGAGTGTGTGCCAATTAACGTTTTAAAAAAAAAAACTTTTAAAACAATAATTTAAACCTTAGTTAGGTGGTAAACTTTTTTACAACTCAATTAAGCTACGCCGTTGTGTCAAAGTTATTCTTTATTTTATTCTTTATTTTGTCCGGATCCCCGCTACATCCTTGAGCCCCAACAATTTCAGTATTTATCACAAGGGCGTAGTCATTGCCCTGACATAACCTCTCGTTATTCTTTCCTTGCCCTATTGAGATTATTGGTTTCCATGGGTTCTCTCAAATTCCATGTTAACACGCAGCCAGCAATCCTGGTGGCCCCTTCTCTGCCAACTCCCAGGGAGATACTGTACCTTTCCAATATTGATGATCAACCGGGTGTGAGAATACATATTCCTATGGTCCAGTTCTATGATCATAATCCCTCGAAAATGCACGAGGATCCGGCCAAAGTGATGAGAGAAGCACTAGGCAAAGTTTTGGTGCATTACTATCCTTTTGCAGGAAGGCTGAGAGAGGCGCCCGCTGGTAAGCTTGAGGTCGATTGCACAGGCGAAGGAGTGCTGTTTGTGGAAGCCGATGCAGACGTTGCCCTCCACGACTTTGGAGATCCCCAACCTCCAGTCCCATGCTGGGATAAACTGTTGCAGGACGTTACTGGGTCACAAGATATTGCTGGTTCTCCTCTTCTGGTGATTCAGGTAGCTTCTTAACCAAATAAGTTTGCGAAATATTCACTAAAGTTCATGTCGATTATATGCACTTAGACTCTTAGGTGAAGGGTTGAAAAGCTTGAATTGCGCTCTAAAATTTACCAAAACTAGTTCCGGTGATTTTATCTTCATATGTCATCATAAAAAATAATTTGTGTTCTCCAGAAGCATTACAAAGTTGATGAGGCTATACGATATGTGAACGTGTTATGAATATTTCAGGTGACGCGATTGAGATGTGGAGGCTTCGTATCAGCGCTACGGTGGAATCACTGCATGGCGGACGCCGATGGGATGGTGCAGTTCATGAATGCTGTGGCTGAGATGGCCAAAGGGGCTGCCCGTCCTTCGGTTCCTCCACTCTGGAAAAGGGAACTCCTCCGACCTCGCTTGAAACCCACTGTCAACGTCCCACTCTACGAATACGATCAAGTGGAAGGACATACGGTTCCAGTGGCTAAGGATGAAATGAGAGAAAATCCCATTTTCTTCGGCCCGCAGGAGATCGCCTCGCTGAAAAGAAAAGGAAGGTCCAAGTGTACCACCTTTGAAGCGTTGTCGGCATGTCTGTGGCGTTCCAGAACGAGAGCTCTCAATATGCCTGCCGATCAGGAAACTCGGTTGATTTTCCTGTTGAACGCGCGGTCGAGGATGGAGCCTCCTCTTCCTCAAGGCTATTACGGCAATGTGATTGTCGCAACATGCGCTAAAACTAAAGCGGGACTGCTGGTAAGTAAACCCTTGTCATTTGCAGTTGAACTGATAAGCAAAGCCAAAGCGCTGGTAAACGACGAATACGTTCGATCTGTTATAGATCTCATGGAACTGAATGGTCATCAGCGGCGCTACACTCATGTGGGAAGCTTTTTTGTCTCCGATCTGACCAAATTCGGGCTGGAACAAGTGGATTTCGGGTGGGGAAAAGCAGTGTATGGAGGAGCTGCTAGAGCAGCGCGAGGCGTTTTAAGTTTGATGAGTCCCATTCGGAAAAGGAATGGGACCCAAGGGATTGTAGTTCCCGTCTGCCTTCCCTCCCCAGCCATGGAAAGGTTTGAGATAGAAATGAAGGAGGCCATGGAGCATTCTCCTCAAAGCAATTGTTCGTAGAAGCATCAAAGATATTCGAGGTTATGAAACCTGGTGTCGTATCATTCTAGTCCTGGATTAGGAGTTTAGTATGGATTTCATATATGTTTGTTCTTCCTAATTGTTTGCTCATATGTTGGATGGGAAGTAATGTATAAGGCTAAGGAAAACATGTTGGTCATCAGATGGTAGTAGGCCATTTGAGCATTTCCTTCTATTAGGGTTATCTTTATCTAACCTGTACAAGGCGAAATAAAATAAAATAATAATATTAATTATAAGGTTATTTGTAGTTGAATTAATCCATATGTACAGGCCACGTGTACAGATTCTTATCATTTTATTTTATTTTGGAATTGCTTACTTGTAATATAATTTACAAAACATAATACGTGTGGGCGTGCGTGTCTCTGTATTTAGACATCATCAATCATTTTCTTTCCGGGCCATTCAAGAATTGTGTGGAAGCTTTCCAGTAGCTGTAAGGGACGGTGGGAATTGGGATATTGAGATTGAGAGGAGGGTCTGATTTACATGTATGATTTGCGATTGAATGTAAAGACGTTGAATTATAGGAGACGTCCAGGAAATTTAAGTTTTTCATATGCAACGTAAAGGCTGTGCGTCTTAGCGTGGAGTACACGTAAGCAATTCCAAAATAAAATCAAATTGTTCCGTGGGCTCCTCACCTTCAAGTCATATATGTGATTCCTGCTTTATGTCAATTACGTCAATTAGATGTTGAGAAGCCTAAATATTGCCCTGTTGTTTTCAATCATTTCTGGGAACTATTAATTCACAAATTATTTTTAAATGATTCTTACGATTTATAAATGGATTCTTTATTCGCCTTTTTCTACCTTAGAATCAATGTTTTTTGCTTGAACGCGCGTAGCTCTTATGTAAAGACCAATATTTTCTAGGGAGGGATTACAAATGATAGTCTGTACACGTAGCCCCTAGGCTTTTTTTTGCTTAGTGATACTCCGACATGCCGGGACATGAGCCCTTCCTAGTTATGCATCCGTAAAAAAAACGTGGATGTAACCGATTCGTTGGGCTAATAAGAAAAAATTCCAACCAAAAACTTAAGAAGATGTATACTAAAGTCACCTTATTAGTTAAAGAGGAGCTCCAAAAACTCCTTCACATTTGATACATCTGTTTTATCAAAACCATCGACTATTTTGATTGGGTCTTCGACATTGTTCTTATAGTTAAGAAAGAAGGTGCGACTAGAATATGTATCCAGACATTAACTTAGCCTGTGTGAAATGATATAGCTCATGGATGGTTTCTCAGGATGCAATTAAATCAAGATTGCCCTTGAGGACCAAGCCAAGACAACCTTCATAATTCCATGGGACATCTTTTGTTATAGGGTCATGCATTTTGGCCTAAAGAACATTGGTGCCACATATCAAAGGGCCATGACATATATCTTTCATATGCATGATATAGTAGAAGTTTATGTGGATGATCTTCTTGGTCGCTCCATCAATCAAGAAACTCATGCACAAGATTGAAGATGAATCTTTGAAAGACTTTGAGAATAAAAAGTTTGTCTTAAGCCCTCTAAATGTATGTTTGGAGTCACATCTGAAAAACTTAAGGCTTCATAGTGTCTAGGCGAGGCATTGAAGTAGATCCAACCAAGATATCAACTATTACTGACATGCCTCCTCCTCATAACCTAACCAAGTTGTGAAGATTGCAAGGAAAAATTTAAGCTATTCACCGCTTCATCTCCGAGCTAGCTGACAAGTATCAACCTTTCCATAGGAGTTAAAAAGGACGTAAAGTTCAAGTGGGATACTGAGTGTCAAAAAGCCTTTGATGAACTCAAGAAATATCTCACTTCTTTGTCTATCCTTATCCCACCTAATCCAAATAAGCATCTAATACATTATATAACAACCATAGCCCAAGCTTTGGAGGCCATGCTTGCTCAACATGATGATTAGAACAAAGAGCAAGCCATCCACTATATTAGTAGAACCCTTATTAGCTACGAAACCCGATACACTCCCTTAGAGAAGCTTTGCATCATTGTAGTGTTTGCTTCGCAAAAGTTGAGATATTACATGCTTAGACATAATACATTAATAGTTGTCAGGTTTGATCCCCTTTGCTACTTAATGTCAAAGTCCCACCTTTCAAGTCAAGCCACCAAGTGGGTCTTAGCCCTTAGTGAGTTCAACCTAACCTTTATAGGTCAAAAGGTTATAAAAGGTCAAGTAATTGTTGACCAACTAGTCGTTACTCCTTTAGAATCTTCTTATCTCTTAGTCATCGAGTTTCCCAACGAGTGCTTCAACCTAGAAGTAGAAGAACCTGATTCTTGGTCATTGTTTTTTGATGGAGCCCATTGCTTAAAGGGCATTGGGGCTAGAATCATTCTAGTCACCCCTCAAAAATAATCGATTTCCTTTTCCTTCAAGTTGCATTTCTCTTAAACTAAGAATACTGCAAAGTACAAAGCCTTGATCATAGGTCTTAGGGAAACCTTAGCCTTAAAAGTTAGAAGCCATGGAAAGGTTTGATATAGGAATGAGCGAGTTCATGGAGCATTCTCCTCAAAGCAATGGTTCTTAGAAGCCTCAAGATATTTAAGTTTATGAAACCTAGTGTTGTATCATACGTCTCCTATGTCTAGTCTAGTCCTGGATTAGGATTTTAGGATGGATTTCATGTATGTTTGTTCTTCCTAGTTGTTTGTTCATATGTTGGATGGGAAGTAGTGTATAAGGCCAAGGAAAACATGTTGGCCATGAGATGGTAGTAGGCCATTCAAGCATTTCCTTCAAAGAAAGAAAAGTAAAGTTGTCACAAGAATGTAAAGAAGTCAATCATATTTTGTTTACAATTTTAAATGAATATAAATTTAAAAAATGTTTAGAGGATGGGTTTGTATGTCAATAAGAATGTTCATAATTTTTTTAATGATTTTACACATGGTTTTTATGATGATCTAGATTCCTTCATATTGAGTGGGGTTTGAACCTTGGACCTCTTAAAGAGAAACTAAAACCCTTACTACTGCATTAACTTGTAGTTAAAATTGTTCATAATTATTTTAAGCATAAAATATTATTATTTAAATCATAATATATGTTGATGTATTTGAATTTCACCATAAATTTAATTTTAATTAAATTTATTTACACTCGAGAACATTCATTTTCGTTGTAGAATTTGCCATGAATATGGTCATTTGGCCAGTGCTTGCCCAAATAAAATTCCTGATCAAAAGAAAGAAGATATAAACTCAGCAGGTTTCCAAATACCTAAGAAGAAGAACACTAAAAAAAAAACAGTTATGAAGGATCAATCAAAGTCATTTGCTAATATGTTTGAAATACTTTCCACAAATGATGTCCCAAGTGAGGAAGAGGAAATAATGGAAACTGAAATCTTAGAAACACAATTTAAATATGAAGGGAAGAACTCAGAGACAAACCAACAAATCAAAGGTTTTCAACAAAAAAAAAAAAGGAGAAAATTTACACAAGAAAAACAATATTTCAAATGTCAAAACTTCAAATAATGCAAGTCCCAATATAGACTCCATTGAACCATCTAGTAAAATTTTGGTTGTGTATGAGCATTCTTCAAGGTTAGAAGCCATCTCAGATTCAATTGGAATAAGTCAAGAAACAAGGGAAAAAAAATTGAAGATGGATTCCAATCAAAAAATAGGTCGCAAGACCAATCAATATCATATGGTAAAAGAAGGTGAAAATCTTGTAGAGGAAGGTAAGATTAATGCCCTTCCCAAATTTTTTAGCCCTGGTATTAATGAAGATCATCACTTGGAATATTAGAGGACTCAAAGGGAGTCTTTCAAAACAAAATGAAATTAGAAGAATGATTCGGATAAATCATCCACATCTTCTTTTCCTTCAAGAAACAAAGATGTCAATGGAGGATATGGACTTAATTGCCAGTAAAATTTGGCCAGTTGGAAAAGTGGTTTCCCTCAGTTCCCAAGGGACTTCGGGTGGCATTGCTTGTCTTTGGGACCCAAAAGAGGTAGTTATTCACCATATGGTTGGTAGTTGGGGTTTGTTGGCTATAGCTATTCAAAGTAGACATTCCAACCAGATTATGCTCTGCATTATTGTTTATGCCCCGACTTCTTTGGAGGAAAAAAGAAGACAATGGAAGGATATTACTCATATTATCTCTCATTTTCCTAAATCTTGGATCTTGATCGGAGGAGATTTCAATACCATCCTCTCTCTAGATGAGAAAATGGGGGAAATAGAAATTTGGACAAAAGCACTGACCTCATGAGCGAATATATTGCAAACCTCCATCTTGTGGATATCCAACTAGATAATGGCATTATGACTTGGTCTAACGGAAGGCAAGGCTTAGCTTGTATAATGGAGAGATTGGATAGGTTTTTGCTCTCTAAAAATTTCTTAATCCATGGTCACATTCCTAAAGTGAAGACTCTTAATAATGCTGGTTCGGATCATTGGCCGATCATGGTGGAAATGTGGAAAACCGATGTGAGTTTCTCTCCTTTTTGTTTTCAATTAATGTGGCTTAGAGACATTTCCTTCAGACCTCATGTGCAACAATGGTGGAAGGAAGGTAAACCTAGGCATGGGACTAAGATGTTTTGTTTTGCCAAAAGACTGCAATACATTAAATCCAAAATCAAGACTTGGAACTGGAAAGAGTTTGGGGATGTTCATAAAAAAAAACATGAAGTTATTGCTCATCTTGAAAATTTGAATAAGAAAATCCGTTTAGATGGCCTCACAAGAGAAGAGAAGTGCAGATGAAATTAAACTCACAACTCAGTTAGAGGAATGGGAAAAAAGAGAAGAAATCTTATGGAAGCAAAAATCTAGAATTCAATGGCTCAAAGAAGGAGATCGAAACACAAATTTCTTTCACAAATATCTTCTAGCTCGAAGATCTCACAACTTTATTTCTTCCTTAAATTCAGATACTGGAGATGTTGTTTATACTTGGGATGGCATGAACTCTATTGTTGTTGATTACTTTTCCAATCTTTTTGTTGCTACTCCTCTTGACTCAACTTCTCAACAAAATGTTCTTCAAGCAATCCCTTCTCTTATCACTTCGAGGAGAACTCTATTTTGACTTCTCCTGTTACTATCAATGAGCTTCAACAAGTAGTTTTTAAAATGCAAAAAGGGAAAACCCTAGGTCCTGATGGTTTTCCTATTGAGTTCTACCAAGAGTTATGGGATATCCTTCATGTTGATTTATTAGAGGTGGTGGAAGAAGCCAGGAAAGCCAAAGAAATTTTGAAGGTTATCAATAAAACTTATATTACTCTTGTTCCAAAAGCTCAAGAGGTTGATCATATCTCAGCTTTTAGACCTATTGCTTTATGTAATGTTCTTCTCAAAATCATTACTAAAATCATGGCAGAAAGGTTGAAGCCTCTTTTGCATAAGATTATTTCCCGAGAGCAAGGGGGATATGTGGAAGGACGTCAAATAGTAGATGAGATAGTTCTTGCTCAGGAAGCCATCCATTCCATGGATATGCAAAATTCTCCTTCTATGTTCATTCGGTTAGACTTATCCAAAGCTTATGACGAGTGGATTGGCACTTCCTTATCAAAGTTTTGAGGCAATTTGGTTTCTCTAAGGATTGGATGGATTGGATTATGGGATGTATCTCTTCAATTTCCTACTTAGTTCTTATCAATGGCAGGCCTTCTCGGTCTTTCCCAGCTTCCGGAGGTATTAGGCAAGGTGACCCGCTATCCCCTTATTTATTCATCATTCTTGTTGAATGCTTGGGTAGGACTATAACCAAAAAGAGGGAAAACAAAACCCTTGAGGGAGTTACCATTGCTCATGGAGCTAGACCTATCTCTCATCTTCAATTTGTGGATGACTCTACTCTTTTAGGTAAAGCTACATTTAAGGAAGCTTCTAATATTAAGCAAATCATTAGTTGTTTTTCTAAGGCTACTTGGGCCAGTTGATCAATGAAGACAAATCTAAAGTTATTTTCTTTCACTGTTCTGCTAGATAGGAATCCATGGTCTTGGATAAATTAAGATATAAGAAGACCTCTCTTCCAATCACTTATTTAGGTATTCCCATAAATATTCAAAGGCAGAAAAATAAAGATTGGAATTGGTTGTTGGACAAAGTCAAGAAGAAAATTGGAAAGTGGACCAACAAGTGGCTTTCTTCTAGGGGTAGAATCACCTTGGTAAAATCAGTCCTTCAAGCTATTCCTATTTATGTTTCTTCCATTTTGAATATCCCAAAGGCTATTCTTCGAGAATTGGATCAAATCAGTCATCGTTTCCTTTGGAGTGGTACTAAGGAGAAAAGAAAATGGGCCTTGGTGAAATGGGATACTTTATGTCTTCCTAAGAGTGAAGGGGGGTTAGGATTCCGGTCTTCAATTAATAACAACAAAGCTTTAGCTGCTAAATTATATTGGAGGATGTTGCATAACCCCAATGCTCTTTGGGCCAATAATCTCCGTGCTAAATATGTTGAGAACAAAAGTCCTGAAGACCTTGTTCGCTATCAACTTCCTACCAAAGGTTCTCCCATTTTAGCGAGTTCTTAAGGCTGGTGAGGATTTGATAAAGAAAAAATTATTTTGGATCATTCATAATGGTCAACATGCAAATTTTTGGATAGATTCTTGGGATGGTCACAAGCCTTTGATAACTCAGTTTCCCGATTGGAGGCCTTTGATGGAGGAGCTTCATCGAGCTAATTGGATAAAGGTGGCTAATTACTGTCGGTACCATATTGGTAATTCAAAGGTTGGTAGATATTGGATCCCTATTGAGGACTGGCCTATTCAAATCCCAGAAAGGCAAAGACAAGATATCCAAGGCATCCTTCATATGAGATCCCTCTCTTGGTCCCATGGAAAAGATTGTTTTGGATGGAACAACACTACTAAGGGTGAGTATTCCATTGCTCAAGGTTATTTGACCTTATGCCATAATAATCCCAACCATTCTTCTGACATATTTTCTCAATTGTGGGCTCAAAAGCTTTGGCCTAAGGTGAGGTTCTTTAATTGGCTTTTATTGCATCGTAGGGTGCTTACTGGTGAGCAACTTATGAAGCGTGGTTTTCATGGCCCTTTTAGATGTGAAATGTGTGAAGAGAATGTAGAAAATATCAACCATATTTTTATTGAGTGTACTTTAGCCTCTGAGCTATGGAGGAGAATGGCCACTTTACTTGGCTTACAATGGTCCAATTTTTTTACTTTTGAACATCTTTGGAGGGATTGGCCTAATCAAGAGGGTGTTGATCATTTTATTAGGCAGTTAGTTTGGATGGGTTCTACCATTCTTCTTTGGAATATTTGGAATGAAAGGAATAGCCGAATTTTTAATCAAGATAGGAAGGATATTCACTATATTTGGCAAAAGACCATAGCCAACTTAGTTGAATCGAGTCCATCAACTCCTTAATCACCCCCAAAACTCCCACCAAATATGGGATCAAGTGATGCAAATATTGAAGATTAAACCTTCTAAGGGCAACCAACTTAAAGGGAATGTGAGTATTAGTAAGATGGATAGGACTAGAAATTGGCAACCTCCTCCTAAGGATTTTGGAAAAGTCAATACTGATGGAGCCTCTAGAGGGAACCCTGGAAAAGCCAATGTGGGAGGAATTGGTAGACTTTCGAGATGGCTCCCTGGTTTTTACTTTTGCTTGAGAATTTGGGTATTCTTTCCAATAACCTTGTTGAGGGGTATGGTATCCTCGAGAGGCCTTCAGGAGGCTACTAAGGTTGGATGGGAAAAGGTGTTAGTTGAGTCGAACTCTCAACTTATGATTAATCTCTTGAAGACTCCTTCTAAGAATCATAAGGTGGATTGGAGAATAAAAAGAATTATTGAGAAGATTCGGTTAATCCGGATGGGATTTTTGAAAGTTGATTACAATCATGTGGTCGAGAGATCAAAACAAGAGTGTTGATGCTTTAGCTAATTGGGCTTTGGACAAAGGTGATCTTACTTGTTATGGCCACCCTCCTATATGGTGGGCTTCTCAAATTAGGGAAGCTCTTCTTTCTATCATTTCTTTGGATGGCTCCGATTCGAAGGTACCTAGTTTCTTCTTGTTTTTTTTTTTTTTGCTTCTCTTTGGTTCATTCAGTTTTTTTAGTTCCCTAGCTCATTCTATTCTTTATTTTGTTTCCTCTGTTGATTCTTGCCTTAATAGTCTTCTGGTCTAGATAGGTCATTGTTTTGTTCATTGTTTTTTTTTTTTTTCTTCTTTGTTTTTTTTGTTTAGTTTTTTAAGGTGGGTGGGTTCTTTTGTTTTTTTTTGTTTTTGTGTTCTTTGTGTTGTTTTTCGTTGTTCTTGTGTTTTTGTTGTTTTGTTTTTTTTTTATGTTTTTTGTTATTGTTCTTGTGTTTTTTTCGTTCTTGTTCTTGGGTTTCTCTTTGTTTGTGTTATTTCGTGTTTTTATGTGTGAGTGTTTTCTATGTTTTTTGTTTTTGTTTATTGTCTGTTGTTGGTTGTTTTTTATTTTTATTTTTATTTTATTTATTTTATTTTTTAGGTTTTGGTTGTGTTTATTTTTCATTTTTTTTTGGGTTATGTCTTTGTAGTGTTCTATTGTTTTTGTCTTGTTTGTGTTTTGTTATGTGGTTCTTGTGTTTTTCTATGTGGTTTGTGTTGTGGTTTCTTTTTTCTTATTGTGCGTGTTTGGTTGTGCTTTTGTTTTTGACACACTCAAGGAGCATGTTTTTTATTTTATTTTATTATTTTTGTTGTTATTTACTTATTTTTAAATTGGTTTTGTGTGTTTGTTTGCTCCTTGAGTATGTCAAAGGTGGTAGGCCAGGTCCGAGTCCTAGGCATTTTTGGCGGAATGGATACCCCTGCCTCCTTGGGTCTTACCGAAAGTGGCATCCCTTTTGGGATGTTTTCCACAAATAATAAAAAAAAAATTATTTACACTCAATAATTTATTATATATTCTTAAATAAGAATTTTTTTATTTAGATAGTATGAGAAACCTCTAGGACACTTAGGGTTGAGCATTCTCATCCCAATCATGACCTCTCTTAAGGCTGAGAGCTAAGCTTATCAATACGAGATTAACACACCCCCACACACATGTTGTGGTTTGAAACTTGAACCTCTCAAAAAAGAGTCCAAGCCCAAATCATTAAGCTGTCCCTAGAGATACTTTAAAGAAGATGATGTTATCTTTACAATTTGTTTTGATACATAGGAAAATTGGTTACATCCATTGTCCTTTTTTTACTACCAAGCAAGGTTCAAGTCTTGGGGTTGCCCCTATAACTCCTATTCCACCTTGTTGTTATTTAACTCGGCGTAAAATGGATCATCGATCGCTTTGATTGGTACCACCATCAATGGACTAGCACACACACTCAACGGATTCAGGTCAAACTACTACCTTTACAAATAGGCATGCCCGCTTGGATTGGTACACCATCGATGGACTGGCACACACACTCAACGGATTCAAGTCAGACTACTACCTTTGCAAATAGGCATGTCCCCATATATTTGAACCTATACGCTCAATGGATTCATGTCAAACTACTACCTTTGCAAATAGACATGCCCACACACTCAACTGATTCAAGTCAGATTACTACCTTTGCAAATACGCATGCCCCCTTAGATTTGAACCTAAATCTCTTTTTAGTAAATACCAAAACTTATCAATCTACCTACCACTAAAAATATTATTTTTACAAATTTAATTTTAACCAACTATCTTCTCTAACCAAAAAAATCCAAAAAATATGCCTTGTGCCTTTGTCCTACCCTTCCTCACAGAAAAAAAAAAATAAAGAAAATGATACTACCTATAAGGCAAGCTTAAGATTTTGAAAATCTTTGCCGTAACAGGGTGCATTATTAACAAGAAAAATAAAGAAAACGATACTACTCATTTCATCCGATGGTCTTTGCAAAGGCAATCCGATGGTCTTTGTAAAGGCATGCTTAAGATTTTCAAAATCTTTGCCGTAACAGGGTACAAATAATGATGCATCTTAAAAATAAGAAGAAGGAATAGATCAGTTTTTTTTATTTTTTTTATTATAGATAAATGTTATCCACTTCAATTATTGATCTCCATTAATTGTAGAGTTGTCTATGTTTTTTTTGAGGATAGGCAATGTGGGCCCTAACTTTATGTGAGAGAACCGTCAGTATTTTGAGGGAAAATCCAAGCTTTTTGTGAGAGAACCGTCAGTATTTTGAGGGAAAATCCAAGCTTTTTGATCTGAGATGGTCTGTGTTCCTCTGTAAACTAAAATTTAAAATGTTATATCTTTATATTTAAAACAATGAAGTATTATATATTTATTATTTTAGGTTGATTGATCGTAATTTTATATCAAAATTTTATGTTGGTAATTTTATATTTCCAACATACCAGTATATACATATAAACTAAATTTGAAAGCAATTTTATGAAGATTTTATAGTTTATTAAATTATGTAAAGGTAGTTTTTAAAATTAAATCTAATCAAATACAATTTGATGGTCAAGCTCAAATATAATTTTATATTTTATTTTTTAAATGTTATATGATTATTCTAGAGTCTTTTAAAGTTTATATGATATTGTTTTCTATTCATTAGAAAATAGATCTCATATAAGTTTCTATTAAAAATGAGATTGCTTCTACCTTTACAAATGTTTTATGAAGTAACTATTTTTTATTATCTTGTTTTAAATGTAGAATCATTATATATATTATATAGTATATTCAAAGAAGTTTTTTATCATATACTACATAATTTATTTTTATTAAAATTTGTCTACATTTTTAATCCTTAAAATCCAAAACAAATTTTCAAGAACTACAATAAGTAATATTGATTTCACCTTGACTACAACTAAAAACTATAAATAATTATTATTATCAAGATCCCAAAAAATGATATCTTCTATCATCATTTTCCATAATATAAATTTTTAATCAAGTGGATTAGCTCAACTAGTTAGATTCCTCAAAATTTAAAGAGGAGACCAAGATTCAAATCTTCCCAAGCGATACATGAATAATATCCAGGCTTTGTTGTAATACCAATATGTGGTGAATATGTGGTGATGATGTATCCCTAGGCAATTGGTAAACAAGATGAAGGAGAGGCTAGTCAAAATAGGCAAAAACCCAAAGGTAGGAGGTGGGAATATGGCATGGAACCCATCATCATTAAGAGTCTAAATTCCTCATAATAAGGAACCTAAAGAGGAAGCAAGAAAGCATGGTGAGCTAGATCTTAACAATAGTTTAACGAAAGAGAAAACATTATTAAGCCTAGATAAGAAACCATATCTCTCACATATCGACAATATTCCTTTTAAAATAATAATCCTAATTTATGAATTTAAATAGAACCCACATGCCTTTGATATGATAAAAAGAGTTCCTAAGACTCAACTTATACAACTAAAAAAATAATTAGAAAAAAAATAAATATATATATGTAAATTTCATCTCTATAAAAATATTCTTCCAAATCTAAAGAGAATAAGAAGACAAAGTATGAAATAGTGATTCCATATAAAATCTAATTTAATAGGTGTTGACTTAGGGAATTGTATGACTTTTATGCACCCTCAATTCTAGTTTCAACAAGTTTGGATAGAAGGGTTGAGGGCCTCTTCCAACCTCTAAATTTAGGTTGGCATTGCATTATCCTTGATAACTCTAATTAATCTAATCTAATTGTATAAAATGAAGTACAAGAAGTAAATTAGAAAATTAAATGCATGAAAGTAAACTTGTAAGTTTAGCATGTGAGAGATTGAAATCAAATATGACTAAAACCATAGCAAGGATAGTGTGATCAATCAATACATGAGAAACTCATAAAACAATAATGCATCCCCATTAAAATGAGTTAAAATTATGAGAGGAATGACAATACGGAAAAGAGGGATGCACTACAATCACCATGTATTCTACTATTTAGGAGGGCAATCTCATTGATGGAAATCAATAGATGTCAATTTCTCACCAATCTCATGAATACAAGAGCACAATGTAGGCTTCCCAAAGTACAAATTTAAATTCCTCAAGGCCAAAGGATGTTTACAATGAAGCCCATGGCTCCTATTTATATTAAGAGTTCCCCTATGTTACCTTGGATGAGAAGCTCTTACTTCTAGTAAAAGTAAATATTTTCTCTAACGAAATGATACACCTTCAAATATTACATATTTTTAATTATACCCCTAGAGAGATTAAAAGTCTTCTAAATTGATTTAAGGCATCACAACATGTCAAAATGATACCTTCCTCAAAATTTATATTTCTCTTTTTATTCTTTTCCTAACCATGAGCGATTTGCTTAAGGAAGAAAGCAAATCACTCTAGTATACTAGTGCTTCACTCATGTCTACTAGTGATTTGCTCTCGGTAGCCAATCAGTCCTCCTTATTAGTAGATCACTCCAATAAGCAGATTGGTCCTTGTAGCACAAATCAATCAGTGTCTTTCACTTAGCAAAATTTTGAGGGGTTTTGGAGGTTTTACTTGAGTGATTCCAATTGTTTTGTAACCTCACAAAATAGAAAAATTTCTAAGGTAATGACTTTTCGCTATATTTAAGCAATTTCATAGGGTTCCAATAAATAATGAGTGTTGATTGCTATCCAATGAAATTACCTCAACTAATTAGATTTCTTAACTTTAAAGGAGGAGACCAAGGTTTGAATCCTACCAAGTGATACATGCACAATTTCCAAGCTTGTTGTAGTATCACCATGCGGTCATGATATAATATGGGTGGGGTCATTTCAATCCCATATACATGCAAAAAAAATGAGTTTCAATTGTTGATATTTTGATTAACTCTAATTATACCTAGGTTTGAGATTCTTTAGTCATTTCTTGAGACACTTTGTTTATACTATTTCTTAAGAAACAATATAGCTTAAATAAATGTAGGATGACTACCACAAAATAAAATTCTATACATTTATATTTTGTGCTTTTAGTTGTATTTATTGAAGTTTTTAAAAACATTTTGTAATTCATATGTTTTTTTATAAGTATAGTAATATTTTTTAATGAAAAAAATTTTGAATTAGAATTATAGTAATATTTTAATGAAATTTATTGTTTATATTTACTAAAAATTTAAATTAATATATTTTAATTTAACACGTTAAGTATCTTGTTTTTTATTATCATTAAATTATATAAATAACATGAATAAGTTAAAATCTCCACATTTTAATAAGGTTTTGATACTCATTGACAATCTCATGATAAGGCAGTTTCTCTTGACCATTGAAAATTATAAGGGATGTAAATATTTTACTAGTATTGAATTAGAGATGAAACTTTTTGTTTTAAATAATACAAATAATATGTATTATATGTCAATATATAATAAAGTTACAAAATCTATTAGTATTATGTATGAAATTTAGCAAATCTACTATTTTAATCCCTGTCTTATTTAAATACTTGATAATATCTTTTGAAAGTTTAGTCATTGGTGAATCAACAAGTTGAAAATTTCATGAAAATTTAGTCAAATTGCCAAAAATGACCCCTAAAAGATACTCTATTATGATATGATCATATTGTAATATAAGAAGGGATCCATTTTAATCCCCAATTTGACTATAAAAATTATTAAATAAGAAAAATATAAATTTATAACAAAAATTGTAATTTTTTGGGGAATTTCATTAACATGTTCTAAATGTGTGTAAGTCATATAAATAAATATAAAGAAGTGATCAAGGTTATATTTGAAATCCTTAATGGGAAGTAACAATGCCCTAGCTATAAATATAGATTCCCAATTTGGAGATAAGAGGAAAAATAATATAAGCAAGTTCAATCTAGATAATAAATGTTACACTAAAAGTGATTATCAATGATGAGATGATTGTGCATGATATAATGGTTATTAAAAGTAGTTGGTTAATACATGGATTTAGTGGATAATGGTAATTGTTTTCAAAGATTCAAAATTGGATCAAGTGGAAGTGAAAATTGAACTCAAATTAGTCTATGACTTTTCTTCCTAAAGCTTTTTATCTTATTATCTTTTCAAGTATAGAAATCAAGAATAAAAATAATGGGTGGTGTCCCAAGTTTTAGGGTAAGAAATATTCTATATTTATGACCATGAAGCAAGAATTGTTTTTTCAAGATAAAACTAATTAAAATGCCTCCAATGTGGGTTAGGATTTTTGGACTTCCAAATCAACTTGTCAATAAGGATGTTTTGAAGAATTTTGACAATGCCCTAGAGAAGTTCTTCCGAGATGGACCAACTACTAAGGAGTGAAAGCATGATTTATAAACCTAGATATGTGTGGTATGGATGTTTTAAAACCTTTTTCATAATACATTAAGATTAAATTTGAATCAAGAGAATGAGATAAATAAGTGGATTATAAAAAAATTATTTTTCAAAGTTGTAAATATTACAAGATTGGATAAATGGTAAGAGATTGTAAAGTGAAGCAAGGGAGAAAGAGACAATTTTTGTTGTCAAGATATAAAATTTAAAATAAGTCAATACAATCATACTATAGTATAATTTGGATTAGATAAAGGATAGTCCACTCTCAAAAAGAGGAAAAAAAATGTATCTACAACATTAATTAACAAATTTTGTCATAGTTCACATAGATCAACAGTTAGAAGAAATAAAGAAGGATAATAAGGATAAGAAAGTACAATGTGTAAGTTCAAATTTAGAAGGAATTAGAGGTGCAAAGAAAAATTTTAGAACAAATAAGGCAAAAAAAAAAAATATCCCACGTAAATCACCTTTATTTTTCTCAAGTATTATAAAATCCTCTCCTTGCAATAAAAATAAAAGTAGTGTAGAGGTTTTCCTTACACTTTAGGATTTCAAGAGAAAAATAATAAAAAATAAGGATGGAGGATATTCATAGTAATTTAGTGTTTTAAGGGATACATGAGGAGGTAATTAATATGGAGGAATCTCATTGCACTTTAGGGTTTCTATGGAAACTCAAAGAAGAAAGTGCTTTTGAGCTTATTTCTTTCAGTTTAGATTATTTAGAGTAAGATAAAACCTATATATATGATAATTATCACTACAAACAATAGGAAAAATAGAAAATATTTATGAATATGAAAGTGTTAGTGGGAAGTAAAAAAATGAGAAGAAGACCCACAAAGCAAAAACAATGAGAAAAGGAAACTTGGATGGTTATTGAGATAGGAAGATAAAAATAAATATTACAAGTGTTAACAAGTGGCACTAATTCCACAAATAAAAACAAAATGTGATGATAAAAATGATATCTTGAAAAAATATATTAGGGAATTGACAAGTTGTTATAGCTAGCATATCTATAGAAAAGAAAATTGGGTAAGTATTCATGGTATTTATCTTTGTCCTAGAAAAATTCAAATTTTAGAAGGAAACTGGTCAAGTGAGATTTTATATCTTAATACAAATGATATCAAGGATTTGATTGATAAAACTTAGCAGTTTGAGGAAGATGAAGAACATATTTGATAGGAAGAAAAATGAAGAATATCTTTTTTTTTTTTGGTAAATAAGAAACTTCTTCATTAATACCGAGTTTTACATGTTAATCCCAAACCTTTTACAAAATTCAGCCTTAAGTTGTCGAAACGAATCCATAACTATCTACTACCTGTCCTCTAAATTAACTAGCCTTCCTAGGCCCTTAAGCATAATTACCTAAAACATCACCTCTAACATAAGAAAACCCAACAAGGACAGCATACCCCAGAAGTGCAGTTAACCCTAAAGGAGTTTCCTGAGGACTCCAGAAACCTAACACATTCTCCATCCTCAAAAAAGGACCACATCCTTTGTACAATATGTAAATCAAAATTGCCATGGATAGAACAATTACAAAGTTTGCACAACAAAATTTGCATAGAGGCCTTACAAGACAGGCCTTAAGTCTCTTCTTCCTCATCCTCGTCGAGCTCCTCGTCCTTATCATCCTCATCATCATCTGAATCCTGGTTAACCACAATCGGCTTGTCACTTTGGTATCCTTCGTTGAAAAACACCTTGCTGAGAACATCATAAACCTCTTGCATCTGTTGCATGATGTTGGCCTATGTATTCAAAATGAACCGCTTAAGAACCATGGTCGATGGGTCAGGGCCTTCATCCTCTGTTTCACTTACCTCGACTTTAGAGCTTCCCTGCACCTATTTGTTCTTCAGCCACATGGAAGTTCTCGTGGCTAGATCCTCGATTCTCAGTCTCTTCCTCACTGAGCCACCTCTAGTAGTTATTTCCTCCACCCTTTTCTTAATCGGGTAGTTATGTCTCTCACCCTTTTCTTTAGTCTCCAATAATGAAGAATATATTTGATAAAGGCAATTTCTATGGTTTAATTAACTTGACAGCAACATAATGAGACCAATTTAATATTTTAGTATTTTGATGGAAGTAGCACACAATAGAATATACACATAATTTGTTAATAGATATAAATTATTGATTCATTTAGGATGAAAAGATAAGGTGCATGTTTGAGTTTCAAGGCTTAGCCATGTCAAACCATATTGGGGTCCCTTAGTCCCAAATTTCTTCATACAAACAAGTGGTATTAAAAATTAAGGAAGAAACATCAAAATATTTCTTTCATTAGCTTATAAGAAAAAATATACCTTTACAAAATAAGTCAAAAAAATCACTATGTATCTATTTTACAATGATTAATAGTCTAGGATTCATTTCTAAGCATATCATTTATTGCCAAAGACAAGCCTTAATGTGTAAATTTGTATGGATTCACATCATTTAAAATAGCAAAGGAATGAATGAAAATAACTTGATCATAGAATGGGATATAAAGGTGACATTGGTAATAAGCATGGAGTTTGTGCTTTTTTGATAAGTATAATACATTGGACCAGGTGTTTGAAGGGGCCCATAATTTTACAAAGAAGTAAGGTCTTGTACAAATCCCTATAGACATAGAAAATTGATCCATTTAAATGAGTCAATTTTCTTTTAAGTGCTTCGAAATCCACTCAAAGTTGTTAAGTATAATTTTTGAGCCCCTCACCCCTTAGTTCGAGTTGTTTTTGCTAGCCTTATAAAATTCACGATCATCCAAGATGAAGCATGAATTTTTTCAAGGTTGTTGGTATCAAATATGACCTCCAACAATTAGATTTCATGGATTCGTGGTTGGCTCAAATCAACCGTAAATTTGATATCGTAGGATTTTCCTTCAAAATCCTAACCCTTGCATTGTATTTTCACTGTTTTGTCCCTAAGCATAATTTTTGAATATTCACTTCCTACCTAAGCCCTCCAAAACCCTCTATAAATAGAGGGATTGGACTCCCTTTTTCCATTCATTTTTTATTTTCTCTAATGTTCGAATGTACCATGTTCAAAATGCTTGAACACTCTATTTTTAATCTCCTTTTGGTTGTATTGTGTTACTTGTGATCGTGCTTCCTTTTTTTTTTTTTATCGTTGACATAGTTGTTGTGGGTGAGTAAGTAGAGGGGCCTTTTTATGATGGATCATGCATGAGACTCATATTCAACTCCATTGATAGAAAAAAGAGATAGGCTTATCATTTGTGGTTGTGGCCTCTACTCTCTTCATTGTCCTTATTGATTTTACCATAGTTAGTGACTCTATTGCATTGTTTAGTCCATTCATTTTTATTAGATAGGGTTTTGCATTTTTATTTTAATTCTTCTCTTTAATAAAATAGATTTAAAATTTCAATATTCTTTACATTTAGATTAATATTTAGCATATTAGATTATAGTTGCATTTATACTTAAATCATTTTCATTATTGTACTTAGATTATTCTACATTTAGGTTATTTAGATTATCATCTTAGTTGCATTTAATTTATTTGCATTCCATCATTTGCATAACTGCACCTAGGTTATTTTGTTCACTACTTTAGTTGTGTTTAACTTTTCAGCATTTAGATTATTTTGTTTATCACTTTATTTGTATTTAACTTATCCACATTTATGTTACTATGTTTATTGCATTTAATTTATTTACGCTTAGGTCATTATGTTTACTACTTTTATTCATTTAGATATGTTAGAGCATTGCATGTTTTATCATTTAGATCTAGTAGTGTGTCATCTACTTTTCATTTAGACTGCATTCTCATCTTTTATTCTTCTTTTTTTACTCTTTTATTGTAAATTTGTGTCCCATCCATACAAGGCACAAATTCAACAAAACCCTTGGTTTCATTATTGATTTATTCATTACTTTTTTGCTTGTCCTCATGAATTTTAAGTTGCCCATTACAAGGTGCAAATTCAGTTGTAAGGATTTGGGGCAAGTTTCTACTTTCAAAACCCTCATTTCATCTTACATTTTTCTATTTCTTATTTCTATCTTGTCCCTTTGTCTACACTCTATTTTCTCGTGTCATTTTGCATTCCACTACATTATGGTTTTTCTTCCAAAACTCTCATTCTGTTCATCTCTATTATTTGCAATTACACTACTTTATCTCAATTTTGTATGCATTCTAGTTCTCTATGCTTTATCCTATTTTCTACTACAGTATGCGTTACTTGATTTCCAAAAGGTCAACAATTACTTTTTATTTTTCATGGTTGGCTAAAAGTACCTAGGGGCTTGACTTCTGCACCTTCAAGCTTAGTCTTATAGTGGCCTAAGAAAATCCCAAACACTGATTATTATTTTTCTTAGGTTTTATTGTTTTTTTACAGGTCTACTCAAGTTCATGGTCAAGAATTTCAAGGTGTGAATTCAGATTCATGGTTGTAGCATTTGGCATGCAAATTTGGCTAATATCAACCACTTGGTCAAGTAGGTGTTATGTTAAATATTTTATGTTGTTCATTATGTGTTTTGATTTGTTTTTTTTCTATAACTGGTACACTAAACTTAGATTTTAAACACATTCAATATATTAGTGAAAGGAATTGAAATTTACTTTTATATCACAAGAGAAAAATAGTTTGGTTTTTCTTATAGACATTAAACAAAAATCGCATATTCTCTGTATTTAGGCTAGTCTTGATTGCGTATTCTCTTGGACCCTTGATTCAAAAGAAAATATTTATTTTCTTGTAAATTTAGGAGTAGTTTTCATTAAAATCAAGAATCATTTTAGGATAGTGTTTTGTATGTCTACATTGCTGTTTGTCTTGTATTATTTTACAGTATGTTCTTTAGTTATCTATAGTTTAGATCTTAGTCAATACCACACTTGGGTGTGTTTTTAATAAATAAATCAAACTTTCCATCCCATACTTGGATTGATTTCTAAAACCACTCTTGGTGAACCCTTCTATCTTCCATGCCCACTGAGTGTAGAGAAACATATCCATGTAGTTACCTCGGCTCCTAGTAGATCCATCGAGAATCTCTACATAGGTTATTTTTTCCCTCTACATATTTGGTGAACCCAAATTGAAACATGTCCTTAGTGGCCATTTAGGAATCCTTTTACCTCTATCTCCTTTTGTTTTTGTGTGTGTGTGTTTTAAACTATAATCAAGACCATTTAATTTGTTTGTGTAGATTAGAAAAACTACAAACACTTAATAAAAAAATTTGTATCTTTTACGTTAGTCTTTTTAACCCTCTTTCACTTATCCTAATGGATCCCAACCTTAGGAATAAGCAAAAGTTGATAGATCATAATGATAATACTCTATGGAATTAGGATGATCATATAGATATTTAGAACTCAAATATAGAGTAAGAAGAGGGCTTAGAGACTAATGATAATGTTGATCCCTTAGAAGGACCTCATGGTCAACTTGTCTTTAAGACACATGACCATATGTTGAATTATTGCAGATAAAATAGATAAATTTTATCTAAAATATTACAAAAATATATCCACTTTGATGAAGGTGGAACATCTCATAATCAAGCCAATTCTCATCAAAATATTATAATTAATTCTCTTATCAATCCTCACATAATGTTTATACTTTCCATAATCCCACATATGCTACTCCAATAACCACCAACATTGGGGAAATTTCACAACCTCCTCCAATTAGTAGCATACCCCAAACAAACATTCCATTTCCTCCTCATTCTATTCCTTCTTCTTCCAATGTAAATAGTTTTCCTCCTCCTCTTAACATTCCTTCTTCTATTCCATCGAATGTAAATTATTTTCAACAACAAGATACTACACAAAAGTCTCCATTTTATAACCCATACCATAACCATGTTAATATCTCTAACATTAACCAAGTTCCCTATCAACAACCTATGTATAATAATAACCCACCTCTAGGAAACCTTGGGGTAAAAATTTCAACAGCACCCTATGTTGTATTGCATAGCAACAATCCAAATATTCAAAATCTAACAACTATAGTGAAAAAATTAGCATTGATATTGGATAGAATTCAAGCTCCAAGTTTCACTTACTCTTATAATGAAATATGCAATCAACCTTTATAACCTATAGTATCCTCTAGGCCCTGCCCTAATCATTTTCCCACTCCTATCTTACCTATTTATAAGGGAATTTATGACCCTATAGAACATTTAAGGATGTTTAGGACAACATATCATGATATCATTTATGATGATATGTTGTTACTAAAAATGCTCCCTAAAATCCTTGGAGGTATGGCTTTGGAATGGCATTATCAAATACCCTGCCATTCCTTGAGAAATTTCAAGGAAACAATTGAGTTGTTTGTTCAACAATTTGGAGCTTATGTAGAAAAAGAGCAACCCTTCAAGATTTATACATCCTCAAACAAGGTAAGGGCAAAAGTTTTTTAGATTTTCTATCTTGGTGGAGGATTTTAGTTGGAATATTAAGATATACCCCACCTCCTCAAGACATGTTAGAAATATTTGTCAACAATTTACAAGAGCAAATTTCTTATGAGTTAGAAACAATAACAATTACTTCCTTTGAACAAGAAATAGATCTCGCCAAAATATTTGAGAAATCACTCATAAGAAGGGGTCAACTCAAGTTAATAAAAGAAGAGGAAAGACCAACAAAAAACCAATACAAGAACAAGCATACAGTTGGTCATGGGGTAACGGATAATAGACAGACCAACAATGTTAATACAACTAGTACCTTGGAAAAGTTGGTACTCAACAAACCCCAATGACCCCTACCAAAAATATTCACTAAACTCAACCATCCTTTATAGTCAATTTTTAAACAACTTCTAGAAGTAAATATGGTCAAGTTTCCTATTATAATATAACCTAATACAACAACAACTTGGTATAATCCCAACCAACATTGTGAGTACCATAGGGTGGATGAGCACTTAATAGATCAATGCAAGCGATGAAACATGTGGTTCAGGATCTAATATATGAGGTTCACTTGTTATAGGTGACAACCAACCTACTCCTAACCAACAACCTCCAACTCATCAACCACCAAATAATCAACAACCAAAAACTAACCAAGATATGGGGATCTTCCAAAATCCCCTACCTAACCATGATCAACAGACAATCAATCAAGTGTTGTATAACAATGTGCCACCCCCCTAAAATAACATGGTTAGTAGGATAGTAGCCACCATGATATAGCAAGCTTGGACTCAACCAAATCAACAACAACAAAGGCAAAAAAATTCCACATCCAACCAACCCTCTATACCACCCTTAGTATTGAGAAACACTCAAAAGAAAGCAAATTCAAATAAACATACCCTAGTTTTAAAACCCCAACCAACAATTTTTTTCTTACTTAAGACAACAATTAGCTAGTACCCCACCTAATATCTCTCTCTTGGAGCTTTTATAGACTTATTTTTTTCATAGAGAAGCCTTACTTAAGCTTCTAAGTCAAAAAATTGTCCTACAAGACCTTCCCCAACAACTTAGCCAATGTTGTAGGTGCTCTTGGGATCAACCACATATATTTCTATGAAGATGATTTTCCCTCCTCAATATTACAAGGGGATTCTCCCCTTTACATTACTACATATATTGGGGAAAATTTTATCAAGAGAATCTTGGTAGACAATGGTTCCTCCCTCAACATATGTAGTTATAATTTTTTCTAAAATTTTATACTAAAGGAGGAAGATTTAACCAAATTAGATTTCATTATTAAGGAATTTACTAATGAATCCTAAGAGGCCTATGGCATCATATCCCTCCCCTTAGGGTAGGACCCAATATTTTAGACACCTTTTTTTATGTGGTATCTTGTCCAACATCTTTCAATCTTCTTCTATGACGCCCTTGGATTCATTCCATGAGGGATGTCCCTTCTACTCTTCACCAATGTTTGAAGTATGAATTTAAAAATAAACTCATCACCATTTAGGGTGACCCTCATCCATTCTAATATTATCCAATGGTTGAGCAAGCCCAATCTAAAATAAATATTTGTCCAACCATTTCTCTTCAAAAAATTTCCTCTTATCCTTCCAATTCTTCTTCTTCCAATTATTCTTCTTCTTCTTTCAATTCTTCTTCTTTCAATTCTTCTTCTTCAAATTATTCTTCTACTTCTTTCAATTCTTATCCTTCTAGATAGTATCCATATCCAAAAATCATCAAAAAGTTTAAATTTTTTTTAATCACTAAGGAACCACCAACCATTTTTCCATCAAAGTATCAAGTTAATCAGTTAGCCCAAAATCCTCTTATCGATATAGCTAAGTTACAACCTTCACCCCAAATCATGCATCTCTCCCTTAAAAATGGTGACACATTGGCATGTGTACCTTTGTCTACATGGGTACATCTCATGATGAAAAAAATTATGGTAACAATCCCTCTCTAGTAGAAATAACCTTTCCCCATTTCTACCTATCCAATGACTACCCATTGCCTAAGTAGATCCTATCTAATATGGGATATGAAGATAAGGGATTGGGACCAAAAAAACAAGGCATAAAAGAGATTTTTCAAGTTGAAATATGGGCTAGGATATGTGGTATAGGCTACATCCCCAAAAAAAACCAACCCTTGCCAACTGATGATGATCAAGTCATTACTTATACCAAATTCATAGATCCTCAGAACTTAGAGTGGAGTTATGAGGATGAGGGACCCCCTTATCCCTACAAAATATTTTTTTGCAATATGATTACCCTAGTTCACCCCAATTTAATAACAATACCTTAAGAATATGTTGAAGGGGATACTCTTCATGACATGGTTCATGAATATATCCTTTAAAATAGCTTTTCCTTTGATGGATCAATCCCTTGTGTTACCCATGTTCAAACTACCATGTCTCAAGAGAAATTAATTACTATATCTCCTAAAGACCTTGATAAACTAGGAGTTATCCCTACCCCTCCTCACTATGATGATGGATCTCACATCCTCATTGAAGAGAGCCATGATATTAACATAGGAACCAAAGAGAACCCTAGACTCCTTAAGCTAGGAAAATCTCTTTCCATGGATAGGTAGGAGCAAATGACCAGAATATTAAATGAATTTCAAGAAATATTTGTTTGGTCATATGTTGACATGATAGTACTTGACCCCTCCCTAGTTATGCATCACCTAGTAGTTAAACCCAATGTCAAACTATTCAAGCAAAATCTTACGAAGATGCATTCTAAAATCGCCCTACTAGTCAAGGAGAAGCTCCAAAAAATCCTTGACATCAGTATTATCAAAGCCATCAACTATTTTAATTGGATCTCCAACATCGTTCCTATAGCTAAGAAGGAAGGTACAATTATAATATGTACTAAATTTTGGGACATTAACCTAGCTTGTCGTAAGGACAACTTTCCCTTTCCCAACATAGACATGATAGTTAACTTCACTACTATATGTGGAATGCTATCGCTCATATATGGTTTCTCAAGATACATTCAAATAAATATTACCCCCAAGGACCAAGCCAAGGCAATCTTCATAACTCCATGGGGTATCTTCTTTTATAGGGTCATACATTTTGGCCTAAAGAACATTAGTGTTGCATACCAAAGGGCCATGACATATATCTTTCATGACTTGATGCATGATATAATAGAATTTTATGTGGATGATATTCTTAGTCACTCCATTAATCAAGAAACGCATGTACAATATTTAATATGAATATTTGAAAGACTTCAATAATACAAAGTTTGTCTTAGACCCTCTATATGTGTTTTTGGAGTCACATCTGGAAAGCGTTTAGACTTCATAGTATCTAGGTGAGGCATTGAAGTAGATTCAGCCAAGATATCAACTATTACTAATATACCTCCTCCCCATAACCTAACTAAGTTGCAAATATTGTAAGGAAAACTTCAATACATTCACCTCTTCATCTGCCAACTAGCTAAAAAGTGTCAACCTTTCCTTAGGCTCCTTAAAAATGATGTAGAGTTCAAGTGGGATATTGAGTGTCAAAAAGCCTTTGATAAACTCAATAAATATCTCACTTATTAGCCTATCCTTATCCCACCCAATCCAAATAAGCATCTAATACTTTATATAGTAGTCATACCCCAATATTTGGGGGTATTCTTGCTCAACATGATGATCAGAACAAAGAGTAAGCCATTTACTATATTAGTAGAACTCTCATTAGCTATGAAACCTAGTACACTCCCTTAGAGAAGTTTTGCCTCACTATAGTGTTTGCCTCACAAAATTTGAGACACTACATGTTAGCCATAAGACAATAGTAGTTGTGAGGTTTGATCCTCTTTGTTATTTAATGTCAAATCTCCACCTTTCATATCAAGACACCAAGTGGGTCTTATACATTAGTGATTTTTACCTAACCTTTATAGATCCAAAGTCTATAAAAGATCAAGTTATTGTTGACCAACAAGTTATTGCTCCTTTAGAATCCTCTTATCCCTTAGTTATCGAGTTTCAAAATGAGTGCTTTAGCCTAAAAGTAGATCCTAATTCTTGGTCATTGTTGTTTGAGCCCATTAATTAAAATGAGTTGGAGCCAGAGTCTTTTTAGTCATCCCTAAAAATAATTGATTTCCTTTTCCTTCAAGTTACACTTCTCTTGAACTAAAAATACTGTAGAGTACGAAGCCTTGATCCTAGGTCTTAGGGTAGCTTTAGCCTTAAAATTTAGGATCCTTTCCATTGCTAGTGACTCTCTGGAAGCACGAGGATACGGAAACAAAAAAGGAAAAAGCTCCAAGTACGATGCAAAAATGGAACTAAACTTAACGCTAAATCCTACGAATTGAAAATGCATGAAATGGGGAAAGCATGAACGAATTGAAACGCAAACGAAAAGCCAATGCGGAAAACAGCCCTTTCTTTTATTGATACGTTTCGGAATTCGGTTACAATTCGCCTCCTCCCTTTTTAGGGGCGAGGAGCGTTAAATTTGTTTCTTTGTTACATCCATGGATGCCATTCCTTCTTCCGCGTGCCCACATGTAAGATGGGCGGACCAAAATGTCGTCACCGCTTGTGTGTACGAATGTTGACTCCCTACTGCTCCTCTAACGTCCCGATCCTACGTTCAAAGAAACAAGAAACAGTCAGTAGCACCTGCGGATGAAATGAAACATGCAATCCCCAAGCCTACGATTAGTGCATGCAAAGAATAAATAAAACGATAACTAGCATATATCCAAATGATCTAAAAATTTGACAGGGGCATCAAGACCTCACAAAGAAAACACTGCAAATGGAACAGTCAGGAAATTCCTCACAGATTTGAATTCGTTCTGAGGCGGGACGAATAGACCTGCAACAAAATGCCAGATAGCACCGCTCAAAATGTCACATCTGGACAGCTCCAAATCTCCTGCAAAAGTGGGGGTTAGCTAATTGGGGGTATTTTGGGATGACCCAGATGGTCAGATTTCCCCAATTTGGCCTCTAACGCCTGGATTTTGATGATGCCCTCTGCAAGTTAGTAAAGGCGAAAAAATGATAAAACATGACAAAAATTGATCAAAACGATATGAAATCAAAATTGCAAACTATCTAAGCAGCATAAAGATCAAATACACAAAAATGAAAATGACAGAAAGAAAAATCGGCCATAGATTCCTAATCGTTCCTAAAAGGGACGATTAGACCTGCAGTAGTGCGGGGGCGCCCGGGCAGGCCGCCCGTCGTTTGGGGCCTGATTTCGGCACCAATCCACTTGGGATGAGTCCAAAATCTCTTGTAAAGTGTTGTCGGAAAATTGGGTGGTATACTGTGGTCAAATGTTAGGTTTTGGGCTCAAGATTCGTCCTTCCAATAGTCACCCAATGACCTCCTCTCTAAAAGAGATCACGGATGTGAAAGGCACAAATCAACTAGGGGCGTATGGGGAAGTAAAATGGCAGCACTTCGTTGCTCAAAAATGCTCCTTCTCTGTATCTTTTGGGGTGAGGAAACTCACCAATTTATAGACCTGGAGGTCTCTTGAATTGGGCATGCAGAGGCGCCACTTGGCAATCATGCCTTCTCAGGGGGAGGGAGATTCCTCCCTGATTAGGGACTTCATGACTGCCCTTGCAACTGCCTCTAACGCTCGAAAATGCTCACCCACACTCCCATGCGATGAAGGAAGCGTTAAGTGGCGGATCTGAGCTGCCATTTGTCAAGATTTGACTTTTTTCCCATCAAACCTGCAATTCGCCCCACCCTGGAGCGAATACTGATATTCGTCCCTGGGTGGGGCGAATCCCAGTTTGAAATCGTCCCTGGGTGAAATGAGTATTGAGCAAAGTGCCTGAAGGTGCCAAATTGACTCCTGACCTTCCAAAACTACTGTGAGAGTGGTTAGGACCACTGTTTGACCTCTGGGGGCTGCCCTTGGGGCTGTGTGTGTCAATGCGATCAGTGTTTGCAGTCACATAATCGGATTGGTGTTGTTTTGGTGTCTACAGATGCCCCTTTTTGGGATGCGTTGTGCAAGGCACAGCGTCGAGCAAAAATAGATAACCAAAGCACTAATGATTAGGGTTTCTTAGTAACCTAACCAAATTTTGATGCCCCAAGTATGGAAAGGGCATGCATTCTTGAATCCTTGCTTCTGACGAGCGAAGGAACTCAATTCAAGTGTTAACCTTTTTCGGTGAGGTGTTACTTGAGCTTGGACATTGATCAGTCATGAATAGGCAAAGGGCGCAACCTTTTGTCTATGGGAACCTTGAGTTCATGATTCACGAATGCCAAGTGATTGATCAGCTTGTGATTATTGCTTGTTTGCTGCCCCAAGCAGGAGCGTGATTGTCTTTGCCAATGATTCTTTGAATGCATGTTGTTTCCATGATTGGGTGTGTATTTGTTGATTGGTGACTAAGTGTGACTACCCCCTCAAGCGACGAATCGATGAGGGAATGACCAACATGAGAAAAGCGACGAGTCGCTTGACCCAAGATGACTTGTGTAAGGGTGCCTTCAGATGTTTTAGCGTTAAATGTGTGTGCAGTTTTTCGACATTTAGACCTATTTTTGGTGGGTGTTAACCCTTTTGGTGACGCTTTTTGGGGCTAAAATTGGCAAAAATCCGTCTTCCCGTGGAGCGGTCCGGCCATGGTGGCCTTCTTAGGGAGTAGGATGGTGACAATTTGTAACCCCAACGTCTATTTTGGATGCCAAGAATGTCAGGCGCAAAGGCGCCTTCGTTCGGCAATGTTATTGCTATTTTTGGTTGGGTTTCGACCCTTTTGGTGACGCCGTTTGGGGATGAAATTCTCGAAGATCCGTCTTCCCGTGGAGTGGTCCGGCTATGGTAGCCTTCTTAGGGAGTAGGATAGTGAGGATTTGTGACCCCGACATCTATTTTGCATGCCCGGAATGTCAAGTGCAAAAGCACTCTCATTGGACAGTTTTATTGCTGTTTTTGGTGCATTTTTGTGCATTTTTTGCTGTTTTTGAAATGTTTGCTCTGTATTCGTCCCTGGGTGGGACGAATTCCTATTGAGCATTCATTCCAGGGTGGGACGAGTGCTAACCAGAGTGCTCATCCCAGGGAGGAACGATTACAGGCTCAAAAAGCCTATTTAAAGGCCAAAACTAGGTTTTGGGCTCATTTGCACTTGTTTTTTCTGGCGATTTGGAGCTCTGAGGAGGAGGAGGTCAATTCTGCGAAGCGAAGCGCTGCCAAATTTTCCCGCCACCATGAGTTCATGGACCGGATCGAGCGGCGGAGCCGAAGCGAGACCAGTAAGTGAACTTCCTCTTTATTAGTTTTTTGTATTACAGTTTTAAAACCGCAAGTTATTTTTCGCTTCTTTTTTTGTATTTTGTTTTTCAAATGTAAAAATGAAAAACCTTAGTGAAATGAATGTGTTTATTTGTTTTGGTATGGCTTCATTAAAACGTAGGTTGAAATCCTAGTGGAAACCATGTTTGTTTGTGTTCATTTTTTGTAAACTAACAGAAACCCTAGGCTAACAAAAATCGAAACTTAGCTGAAAAACGTAGGCTAACCCTAGTTAAACAAAGATCAAAACTGAGTTTAAAAACTTAGGGTAAAATTGAGCTTAAAAACTTAGTGTTAAACGTAGTTTTTTTTTTAAACTTCGCTCAACCTTAGTCATTTTTGTTGTTTTTGTTTGATTTATCAATGTAAAGTTAAAAACCCTAGATTGACAAACTAAGTTTGTAAGTTTTGATTTTTTTTGTTTTAATTTATCAATTTGAGAGTATAAAACCCTAGGTTGACAAATTAATTTTGTAATTTTTGATTTTTTTGTTTTAATTTATCAATTTGAGAGTATAAAACCCTAGGTTGACAAATTAATTTTGTTTTTCTTTTATACTGTTTGTAGTTGTACACTTTTTTTCATGATTTTAATGTGTTTATTTTGTTTTCTTTTGCAGGTTGTGAAGAGCCGGTATCGTGTGCCTACTATTTTCGCTGAAGCATGGGAGGCGCTAGCTGTGGCTGACTGGGAGTGGCTTGACGCCCTTGGGCTCAAGAAGGTGACTCGGCTGGAGCCAGTGATTGGGGATCGGGCCTACCTGACGGCCCTGATCAACTTGTGGGATCCCTGGACTAATACTTTCCATCTCCCAATAGGGGAGATGACAATTACTTTGGAGGATGTCTATCGGATTCTTCGGATTCCAATAGATGGACTGCCGATCAGGACGACATCGTGGGATCAGCGGACAGTAGTGCTGACACGCTGCTTCGGGCATGGGGAGGAGGTGGGGGTGGATAGTCCAGTGGAGAGGGCAGAGGTTGACTGCCAGATTGGTGGGATTCTAGTTCGATGGTGGCTGGAGAAGGGGGTGTTGGGAGTGAGGCACGCAGTACTCATGGGCCTCATTTCCAACATGTTGCTACCTGACTCGTCAGGTGTGAGGTTCCCGTGGAACCTGTTGGATGTGGTCTGTCGGCTGGTGGAGTGTTCGACGCATGAGCCTTTGATCATGAGGTGGGGGTAGACACTACTGGCGTAGCTCTATGGTGAGCTATACGAGGTCCGCTGCCGGAGGTGGAAGGGGATCAGCTATAGCTATCTATTGCAGAGCTGGGCTTGGTAGCACATAGCGGTGGAGAGGCCAGTAGGGTTACCATGGATGACTCGGGTAGAGATGGTGGATAAGGATATAGGTTACATGGCTCTGTGGTGGTGGTCTGAGGAGCAGGGACAGAGTCGATGGTGGGCAGGTGTCGTAGGGCACTATGTCGATGCCTTCGCTCGGCTTGCTCCAGGGGAGGTGTTCTGGCGCCCCTATCGAGACTGTCCAGCCTGGTCGGAGGCTGGAGAGTGGCTCCGGTGGGTACGCAAGGAGCGGTGGCTGATTGGGTGGCATGGGACCGAGCAGGAGTTCTTCCCTTATAGTCGGGTGACACGATAGTTTGGGGTGCGCCAGGGGTTTCCTGGTGAGCCCGTGGTCTATCGATGTCGAGGGGACGAGAGGACTCTGGACCGGCCGGTCATCATGCCATTAGGCGAGGATTCAGATATGGTGATCGACGTCCCAGATGTGGATGACATCGGGACTACCATGGAGTATGACCAGTGGTGGATACTACGGTGATGGTGGGGAGAGGGGCCACTGGGAGGCACGGAGGTAGCAACAGCAGGTGGGGAGGGTGTCGAGGCACCAGGAGATGATTGGGGAGCTCCGCTAGAGGATGCGGACATGGTGGAGGTAGATGATGTGGGTGTGGATTTTGGTGTTTCGGATCAGCCGGAGATGCAGGATGTCCCGGAGCGGTGGGAGCCGGAGCAGTCTTGTTCCGAGATCGCCAATGCCTGGGTAGTGTTAGAGGACATGGAGGTAGGGTTACGCATTGAGAATGCATGATTGGAGGGGCTGCTATGGAGGCGAGATGAGGAGCTGGGGGAGGCTCTGCAAGAGAGGGATCTCCTACGCATGCAGCTAGCAGAGCAGGAAAATGCATGGGCTGCGTACCACCGGTAGGATGGGGACACCGATGCTGCATGGGAGAGGGATCTCCTACGGACGCTGGCAGAGAGGGATAGGGCTTTGGCGCAACGTGATGAGAACTTGGCTATGTATCACTAGTGGGAGATGGACTTGGTGTAGTAGTGGTTGGAGCTAGAGGCAGAGATTATCCACCTCGGTGGGCGGGTCCCTACGTTCAGCGAAAGTGGATCATCATATCGCTCGAGAGGGAGTGAGACTGAGCAATCAACATCCTCTCGATGCAGGTGATTGGATGAGGGGGGCTCGAGTAGGCATGATGCGGGGGCTAGCAGTAGCCACCCTGAGGGGTCTCATAGGACCCACACCATGGGGGGTAGTTCCCGTCGCACCGATCCTGCGTGATCATGGTGGCCGATGCCTTAGGCTTGGGGGTTTTTGAGCTTTTGGATTTTGTTGTGGGGTCAGAGGACCGGTTCATTGTAGCCTACGGGCATTTTTGATGATATATACAGATGACTTTATTTTATTTATGCACATGTGATGATTTGATGTTATGCATGATGATTGATGAATATGGATGTATGCATGTTAATTTATTTTGATGGATGCATATGTTTTGATGAAATGCAAATGTGTTTAATTTATATGATATGCAAATGGAATGGATGAATTGAATTTGTGATTTTTGGCGGTCGCACCATAGACTCGTTTAGAATTTATGGCTTTTTGTGCTGGGTGATTGCTGTGTGACCTGAATTTCTTTATGTATATGGGCTATTTTTTTGTATTTTTTGATGGCAATGCGAGAATGAAAGATAGCAAGTTGGTTTAGAATGTAGGTAGGGTTTTTCGAGACTCAGATGTTTTAACTATCTAGCCAAGACTGTACTTTTATCTTACGAGACTTTTTAACAAGGTATGAATCGGACTTGTTTTTGACCAAGTTATTTCACATCCCTGTGTGTGCAATTGAGTTCATTTATGTGGTGTTTGTCAGGATACCGCCAGTGCCAGATAGGCTGTCAACCAAACCTATATTGAGGATCACCTGATTAGCTCCACTAACTCCTTTGTTGTATTTAGTCAGATTAATCTGCGGTGCTGTCATAGGAGACCATAAGCTAGCTCATCCACATGCAAACATTGATCTGCACACAAGTTAATGTGATAGATATATCGTCATGCGGGAGGTTTACCACCAATGATCGATAGGCTATCCACCAAACCAAGTACTGAGGTTTGCCTCATGACCTGTCGGAATGCTGAGAGTTCCAGGGATTCAAGTTCGACTCCCTTCTTTTCTTCAATTGTATTGGGATACTTGCTCTTTTATAGTGATAAAAATCACTTATTTATTTTTGTTTTTCTTTTGAGCAAGGGATTTGAATATGGAGTGATGAGAATCACTATCTTATGTGCTTTTCTTGATGTATGCACTTTGGTTGTGATGTCAAATTTTTTTGGAGTTTTGACTTTTGCAAATTTGTGATGTTTTGCAACTTTTTGAGAACTTGGGATCCTTGGGGAATTGGGTAGGGAAGATGCTTGTCCTTTTGCCAACTCTCAGCATTCTTGGGGTCATTCGCATAGGGGGATGAGCAAGATAACCATTTCGCTTATGGTGATCTGGATTGCTTTGCAGGTTTCATCTTTCATTCACACAACTTGGGAATTCTTATGTGTTTTAATTTGTGTTGGGATGCTACGTACCAAGGTGCGATCCAAGTAGAACTCTACCTTTGTAAAATCTGTCTGACTTGGTACAGTACGTGGCTAGAAAGCTAATGATGACTGAAGGATGAAAACTCTTGATACATTAGAAGACAACTGACTATGATATGGTGAAATGATGTGAATGGCGTTTATTTTTGATGGACTATTTACAAAATTGGAGAAATGTGGAACAAGATGGATTGGCGGAGTAATTACAGTCTATGGTGCCTTTGACCCGTATGACCACAAATATGCAATGTATGGATGTGATGCTTAATGCAACTATATATTTTTGTGTTTTTGATGGATTGATTTTTGTGAGTATGAAGATGAGATGCAAAAAGAGCTCTTTATTGTTGTGATGATGGTGAGTATGCATGGAAATGAGATGCAAATTTTTGTTATTTTTGATGATTTTATTGTTTTTGAATTTTCTTATTTTTGACCAAGCGATTGTGGGAATCCTTGGAGCTTTTTGGTTTGACCAAAGGGATAATGGGCACCTTTGGGGCATTTTAGGGTTGACCAAGCGATTATGGGAATCCTTGGGGCTTTTTGGTTGGGCTATGGCTCTTCTAGATATGGAATGGCCGCAAATGACTGATGTTCAAGGGTTCTAGTTCCTTGATTCCATCAAGAGAGGCTAGCCGGTATGTTCCAGGTCCTATTTTACTATCAATTACATAGGGACCTAACCAGTTTGCCATGAACTTGTCCCTTAGATGGGACGGCAAACTAGAGTTCTGTTGGTTCTCTTTCAAGACCAAGTCACCAACCTAAAAGTCCCTCAGATGAACTTTCATGTTGTATGCTTTCTTAAGTCGCTCTTGATAGATACGTAAATGCTCGAGAGCATTAACGCGTCATTCATCAAGCAACGTAAGCTGGTCTAACCGGGCCTATCGTGCAGTGTCATCATCGATGAACTCTTGCATTGATATGCGCAGGGAAGGAATTTCCAACTCGAGAGGCATGACAGCCTCGGAGCCATACACGAGCGAAAATGGAGTTGCCCCAGTGGGCGTCCGAATGCTAGTGCGATAAGCCCACAGGGCAAGTGGGATCTGAATGTGCCAATCCTTATGACTGTCTATGACTGTCTTTTTGAGGATGGCAACTAGCATTTTGTTTGACGCCTCTGCTTGCCCATTTGCCTGTGGATAATAGGGTGTCAAAAAACTATGCTGAATTTTGTACTTTGTGGTCAAAGCACGCACGTCTTTGTTCTTGAATGACGTCCCATTATCCAAAATTATCTTGGATGGAATACCAAAATGACATATGATGTTATGTAAAATGAACTCCACAATGCGGGGTCCAGTCGTAGAGGTAAGCGGAACCGCTTCCACCCACTTGGTGAAATACTCTGTGGCCATTATGATAAACGTGTGATGACCTGACGATGCAAGGGAGATCTTTCCGATTAGATCTAAGCCCCACTACAAAAATGGCCAAGCCGATTGGATCGACTGCAAGGCCTGGGAAGGTACGTGTGTCAAATTAGCATGATGTTGACATTTCATGCACTTCCTCACATATGCACAACAATCTCGCTCTAAATATGGCCAATAATAGCCCATGCAAAGAATGCACTTTGCGATGGCCATACCACTGAAGTGGCCACCGCACGTACCATCGTGCGCTTGGGCGATTGCCCAAGTGGACTCCTGCTGGTCCAAGCAATGAAGGAGGATTCCTTCATAGCTGTGATGGTACAAAATGTCTCCTAACAAGACATGCTTTGCCACTTTCTGCTTGAATGCTCATTTTGTGGCATGCGTCAATCCAAGTGGGAGATTACCTAACTTGAGGTAGTCCCTTATGGGTGAATACCAATCCTGCTGATCAGAAGCCTCGATGGTATGAACAACCAATCCCTCTTGAAGTTCATCCCTAGCAAAAGTTGAACGGGAAAGAACTTGCAAGAATAGCATTGTGTTGCTATTAAGGGGAGTAGGGGAGAACAAGGACCCCTAGTTGGCATGATTCAGACGATCATGGATTCGAGAGAACTTATCTTGAGGTGGTTCAATCTGGATCATGTGGATTCCTGGCCTTAAGTCAGAGCTTGCACGCTCCATCATGGATTGCGATAGTGTTTTGACTTGAATGGTGGTCATATCACCAGAAATGTCTTGCGGGATTAGTGACCCCAAAGAGGCCATAGTGTCCGCAAAATGATTCGATGACCGAGGGAGTGCCTCGATGTCGTACCATTCAAGATTTGCCAAGAATTTGTCCACAAGGGCTTTGTAGGCCTGTAGAACTGGGCATTTGCATTGGAATACCCCTTTGACTTGGTTGACGATTAACAGTGAATCACCAAAGATATTCAATCATTTAATGTTCATGGTGATTGTTGTCTGAAGACCTATGAGCAAGGCTTCATACTCTGCATTGTTGTTGGTGCATGGGAAATTTAATTTAAATGATAGAGGCATTGGAGCACCTTGCGGTGTGAAGAATACTATTCCCATGCCACCACCTTGCTCACATTTAGAACCATCAAAAAATAGGGTTATGTCGGCTTGTGACTCAGGCTCATCAGAATCTGGTGATTCTGAGACATGGAAGACCCCATCATCGGGTAGTTCTATAATCAGAGGCTGATCGTCTTTGAGAGGAGCCTCTGCTAGTTGATCGGCGATGACCTGACCTTTTATGGATTTTTGTCCAATAAACTCTATGTCAAATTCTATCAACAACATGATCCATTTTGCCGTGCGACTACTATGATAAGTATGACTCATCATGTATCGCAATGGATTCTCCTTAGACACAACATACGTCTTGTTGCTCAGCATGTAATGGCATAGCTTTTTGGTAGCAAACACCACTGCCAAGCAGAGTTTCTCAACGTATGCATAGTTAAGTTCATAACTGACCAGGGTGCGGCTAAGATAGTAAGTAGCCTATTCTTTGTGAAGTTCATTCTTCTGGGCTAACATGGCGCCCAGTGCCACCTCAGTAGGTAAGATGTATAAGTAGAATGACACTCCTGGTCTAGGTGGTGCCAATACTAGCGGTGAAGCCAAGTATTGTTTAATGTCATCGAAGGCTGACTGGCACTCGTCATCCCAGTGAAATGCTACCCCCTTATGCAATAATTTGTTCATGGGTCGGCACTTGTCAGATAGCTGCGCTATGAAGCGCTTGATCGACGTGACCTTTCCCTGTAGACTTCTGAGCTGCTTGATGGTAGTTGGGGGAAGCATTTCAAGGATTGCCTTGACTTTGTTTGGGTCCACCTCGATGCCTCGCTTTGAGACTATGAAACCCAAGAGTTTTCTAGATGTGATGCCAAATACGCACTTCTTGGGATTCAGTCTGACTTTATGTTCCATGAGGCGATCGAGGATCTTGCTTAAGTCATCGAGATGATCTGGGCGCAAAAGAGATTTGGCCAACAAATCATCCATGTAATCTTCCAAAGTTTTATGCATGTAATCATGGAAGATGTACGTCATGGCACGTTGGTAGGTGGCGCCAGCATTTTTAAGGCCAAAAGGCATGACCTTATAACAAAATGTCCCCCAAGGCATTGTGAACGCCATTTTTAGTTGGTCCTCGAGATTGATACAAATCTGATTGTATCCCGAGAAACCGTCCATGAGGGAAAGCATTTCATGACCCGCTGTAGCGTCTACCAATGCGTCGATGCTTGGCAATGGGAAATCATCCTTAGGACTCGCTTTGTTTAGATCTCAAAAATTAGTGCATATGCGAATCCTCCCATCAGGCTTTTTGATGGGCACCATGTTGGACAACCATGGTGGGTAGTCCACGTAGATGACAAACTGTGCATCCAACAACTTTTGTAATTCATCTTTGACCATTAAGGCCACTGTTGGGTGCATCTTACATAGTTTTTGCTTAACTGGCTTGACTGTCGGATCAAGCGTTAGATTATGCATGACTAGCTATGGATCTAGCCCCGACATGTCTCTGTATGACCATGCAAAAACCTCCTTCTTCTCTTTGAGAAGGGCAATGTAGTCGGCTTGCTCTTCGAGGGATAAACTTACCCCCAGCTTGATGATCTATGGATTCATTGGATCAGAGCCGATGTCTACGTCAGTCGTCTCCTCGACCGACATGTGGGATCCATCCTCCAACTGGTGTGGAGTTGGGATCAAATGGATATCATTTGCTGAGTTAAGATCATCGTTAGGAACCTCGGGTTCCTCTTCAGCATGGAAAATATCCTGAGTTAGCCCTGGGGTGAGATGAAGCATCTCACCGAAAGGCCAGTACTCTGATGGGGATGGAGGTGAATTGACGTGATCCCAGTCTATGGCATCTATATCTAGATACAATGACTATGCCGGATCGATCGGGTTGTGGATGGGGGTGGTTAAGTCAATGGAGATCATGTTGATGAAATGATTTTGGTCTCCATTACCATGGGTGTGATGACTCGGACATCCTAGATGTTCTCTATGCTCTGGGTCTGGCTCTAGAGGTATTGGCATGAATGGATCGGCCCTATGTGCGGATAGGAAGACAGGGTCTGCCCTCGACACTGATGTCACTATAGGGTCTCTGGGCGGAAGGTATGCTTCGTATGCCCAGAGTGGTGGATCCAACACTTGGTCCCACCACGCTGGGTCTACGTACCACTCATGCCCTGGCACTATGTTTAATTGTTCGAATATGTCATTAATCTCCAAGGGGTATGGTTGCATTTGTCGCATGTGATTAAGATATGCCATCTCAGTCTCATCTTCATAATCACTATCGAAGATCCAAAGGCCTTCATTGGCTCCAACAACTACTTGCGACATTAAAGGCTCGCCTTGCTCAAGAAAATTGATCTGGCCCCATTGGGGTTGTTCCGCTCTCTACGATGGGGCCTGATTACCTTGGAGTGGCACTTGCTCGATTGGAGCATCTAAAGGGAACATTGTCAAGAGGCTCTCTTGATAATCATCCATGGGGATCACCTATGAGTGATTGCTATCTGATTCGAAGGGGTCCCATGGTGCTACCTCATATTTTGATTCATCCTCTGAGGACCCTTCTTGACATTGTCTAGACCCTCCTTGAAAATGAGCTCTCGAGCTTTCTCCTCTCTCGAGCGAAGGGAAGGGATTGCGAGGGTCAACAAGGTTGATTGCCATTAATGGGAGATAATCCCTCAATGTATATGTCATGTTAGGGTTGGCATATGGATCTGATGCCAATCCCCCCTTGTTGCCTATCCCTAGGCCTTGCATGTTCTCCACCAAGATGTCCAAGGGTAGGGGGTGGTTGAACCCTACTCCTGACTTGTCATATGGCATTTGGTATCTTGGTTGGCAAAGAACACGTACCCCTTGCTCATATCTGCCTAACCCATATCCATGCCAATTGCATTGGCCAAGGTATCTCAAGGCAAAGTCTGGGTTAGACAAGTAGTTGACATTTTTAGCAAAAGGCTCTTCATCTTCATCCTCTTGCGTGCATGGTGCAACGCCATGATCAAGGCCCCCATACACAAAGTTTGTCTGGTTTGGCGGGTAGCCTAGGGGAACAATAGTGTCGATGGGGAGGCGAGGTCTCCCCATGTCCTGCATGGACTCCAGTGTGGGTGTTGCTACAATATTCCACACCAGATACTCCCCCAAGCCCGTATTGGCCATCTCAATGGTGATTGTTGGTGGTTGAGGGGGAGGGAATGGAAGTTCTCCCTGAGTCCACTCCATGTCGGGTGAACTAGGAGCCTCAACTTCCATTCGGCTAGGCATCTCCTCAGTAGAGATAGTTGATACTGATGGCAGTGTCTCTTCCAGAGGTTGTGCCTCTTCCAGAGGTTTCTTCCCTTTGTCCTTCTATTTGGCCCCCATAGGTGGCATCGTTGGTGGAGGACCAGACGATGAAGATGGACCCGACTGGGGTTTTGAAGAACTTGCTAATGGGGATGCCTACGGAATCGGACCCTGTTTAGATGGATTCAATTGGAAATCCAAATGCATTGATGGAAGGGTCGATTGCGGCATCAGTTGCACCGCATTACAATACTTGAAGGGTTCTAAGTCCGTCGGGACTACATGCACCTCCCCTTCAAATGTATACTTTAAGCACTGGGGAGCTATCGAAGGGACACACTTCATGTCCCTGATCCATGGCCGCCCCAACAAGATGTTGTAGGCCATCTCACCTTCCAAGATGTGGCACAATGTAGGTATAGTCTTTTGTCCCACTTGGATGGGTAGGACTATTGTGCCAACTATCGAGCATATTGCATCATTGAATGCTCGCAGAGTGTAGGTGGAAGCTGTGATGTGAGATGCGGGCAACTTCAGATGTTTTAGGGCCATGGTTGTGATGATATTACTGGACGAGCCAGTGTCTATCAACACCCTCTTATATGGGATCCCGTTGACCCACGCGATAACGTGCAGGGGTGGATCCGCCATGTCATCAGCCACTGATTTCACTTCGTCTTCTCGAAATGTGATGACTGGCTCAGTGCATCGTTTGACATGTCCCACGAAGTTGTTGAAAGAATTTGTTTCATGGGGCTGCAACTCGATGGCTTTCAATATCTCCATTAGAGCCTCCCGATGGGGCGTTGATTGTTGTATGAGCTCATATATGGAGAGCCTAGCCGAGGTGGTCCTCAAACTCTGAGTGAGTTTGGTCCGAAGTGTGGCCACTGGTCTAGGCGGGAGGAGGTTGTGCAAGGTGCTGTTGTGGTTGTGTCATTGTTGGCACCTCACCTGTAGTTGTCGTAGGGGCAGCTACACTCGGATACCTCCTGTTTCGAGTCACTATACTGATCATCCCTACATACCCCTACATGGGGCAGTTCTGTGTGACCTCATTAACTTGTAGGGTTTTTGCCTATGGAGCATGAGCAGGCAAGGGGTCTTTAAAGACCTCCATTTGTTGATTGCTTGGTGCCACGGGATTATCCATCGCTAGTGTCTTGTTATCAATTAAGTCTTGCACCAAGCCCTTAAACTTCCAGCAGGCATTTAGGTCATGTCCCTACCATCTGTGGAACCTACAGTACAAGTCCTCCCTGTACCCCTTAGGCTTGGGAGCATTGGGGTCTATGGTTTGAATCTCTGGCAGGTTGATCAAATTTGCCGCTAACAAGTGGTCAAACAAGGAGTCCCTGGACTCTGTGTAGGGTGTGTATTGTCGCCTAGGGTGATGTTGCTGATTCTGCTCTTGCCTCTAATTTTCTCTGTCATAGTTGTTAGGAGGCACCACCTGATAATTAGCCTTTTGGGGCTGTGTTACTTGTGCAGGCTTAGGGACATTGATAGCAACTTGATTGACCGCAGTGGGTTTCTGTTGCGTGGTCCCTGTTTTAGTGTTCTTAGTCCACTCTTTTTTCTTAGGTTTGGCTATCTCGCCATCCTGTATCTTGATCTCTTCAATGATCCTGGCTTGCGCCAGAGCTTCTTCTAAGGTGGCATATTGTTGCAGCTGCAATAGCACAGAGATCGATCTCAAACAGCTCTTTGAGAACATTTGAGTGAGGTCGGACATAGGGGGAAGGTAGGGCAGCTTTGAAAGCAAAGTCCTCCATCGATTCCCATAGGCCGCCATGGTTTCTTCCTCATACTGCCTGAGGCTGGCTAAGTCACTTAGTGATGCCTTCTTCTTGGTGTTGAAGGTGAAGCGTTCGAGGAACGCATCCACTAACTGATCTAAGTTGTTAATGTTGTGCTTTGGTAATTGAGTAAACCAATCCGAGGCAGGGCCTACGAATGTGGTTATAAATGTTCTTAATAACAAAGCATCATTGTCCTGAATGCCGAAGCATTGGCTCAAGAATCTCGTCACATGCTCTTGAGCATCCTCCTCACCTCTAAAGGTTGCCAACTGAGGCAGCTTAAAGTGTTCAGGGTAAGGGGGTGCTGGCACGGACGGATGCACAGGATGACTATGGAGTTGGCGTAAAGTGGGCTTTTGGGGCCCAGAAGTTTTGGTCTCCATAGACTCCAAACGCTCTAACAAGCTTTATATGCATCTGAAGATTTAATCTCTTCCTCTTTAGTTTGCTCCCATTGTGGGTTGTGGGAGACTTGAGGCCTATAGAGGGGTGGCCGGATAGCAACCCCTCCACCTTGGTAGGGCATTTTGGCCCGCTCTTCTTCTTGCTCATACTCCTCGTAAGCTTCCTGAGGAGTCTCTGGATGAGACCTATGACCCTGGGTGGGTCCCCATGGAGGGTACCCATCATTGTTTTGGGGAGTGGCCTCCCGCTCAGGTCTAGGAGGTCTCGAAGGTAGCACTTGGTAAGGTCACGGAGACCTATCTCGCACCAAGGGATTACGCCTCTCATATGGTTCCACTCTTTGGGTGTGAGGGGTTGGAACCCTCTCAGGCACCGGGTTATGGAGCAGCTCATCTATTTGGCACCGAATGCGCTCTTTGCTAAGGTGATATAGATGCTCTAGCTACTGTTGGTCTTGCTCAAGCCGCGTGATCTACGCTTGGTGGGCGGCATGTCTGGCGATGGCCAGGTCAATTTGTTCCACCATCTTGAGCCTAGGAGGCCTGGATGCCTCTCCTATGCACTTACCTCGGTCACGATGATCCGAGATCTCAATAGGTCGCTTCCCTCTATCGAGGTTGGTGGCATTTACCCGAGGCTCTGGCCTCAGTAGGTGATCATGGTATATAGCGGGTGTGGAAGTGCATGGCTCCCATGTTGTACATTGCTCTTGAGGAATGTAATGGTCTTCCTCATGCTCCCTTTCGTATGTGTGAAAGGGGCGGGCAGAGTTGGCTCACCCTGCTTGAAGAGCCTTGCGCTCTGGGTTTTGTCTATTGGTTCTAACAGTGATGGGGGGTAAAGGAGGGATGCCATAATCATGTGGCCTCTCCTCATGGACACTATGCTGCTCTAGCACTTCATCACATGGTGGCCACTCATATCGAGCTTCTAAGGGAGCCTTCTTATCTATGTTGAGTGCCACGTGTAAGGACTCCTCCTGAAAGGGGCTATGATGAATGGGCGTGTCCCTCAAAGGGGTGCCCCTATAGTCCCATTCTAAAATGGAATGATGTGGACTCTCTTGTGGGTCAGGCCACCAAGGCGGTATGACCAAGTCCTTAGGGCTATAGCGGAGGTGACTTGTGCCCCCTTGTACACTTTTCGTAGCTTTCGCCCTTGATTGGGCTTGGCTACGGGTGTACACCATGGTGGTGTTTTTCTACAAGCTATGTAGATTTTTATCTCTTTTTATGATTTTTATGCTACACTAAACAGAAAAGAGCACACACACACACAAAGCAATGATTATCTCATTTAAAGATTAAAAGTGTGTCCTAGACCTGGTTTAGTGTGTTTTGGTTTTTGTTTTTTTTTTTTTGAAGGTTTTTGTAAAGAATATTTAAATGCAATATGATGGCTCTTATGGCTCCCAAAAATGGTCGCCCCTTCGATATACCATTGCCAGGCCGATATACCAACCTCTCTATATACCCGCCCTTACGTGAGGGAAACTATAGGTACGTGAGAGCAGATGGTACGTGGAACGTAGGCGGTACGGAAGGGGAATCACCCTGTTTATGACACCTACCATAGAAGACTTATCCTCATGTGTTGGGAATCACCCCAGCTACACTCGGTCAGCTTTCATCAGGATTTACGTCTAGCAACAGTAGTGATCGGGGTAATGGATGCAAAAATTCAAGCCAAGGTGGTGATGAAATCCACCGTTGGTCTTGATCAAGGGCTAGGGTTTTACGACCAGCTCCTTGGTGTTTAATTTGCCACGTGATGTGTGGGGTTATTTTTATTTTGCAAAAAGGAAACAAGCAAGCAGTAAAAGAAAACTTTCCCTAAGCAAGCAAGTAACCTAAAAATAGAAAAACTGAAGACAGAAAATGATAGGAAAAGTTCAGAATCCCTACCTCTTCTCTGCCCAAATCTGCTGGCTCTGAGTTTCTGCCCTGAAACTATGTAGAGAGCGATTCATCCCTAGATGAAATGAATAACAGAACAGAATTCATCATAGGGTGGGGCGCATTCCAATTCGTCCCTGGATAAGACGAATTCTAGCTCTATATTCACCACAGACTGGAACGAACAACAGTCCCGCGTTCAAAAAAAATGATACCTGCAAGCAAAAGCAAGTTTTGATCAGATTTCTGATCTAAAAAAAATAGAGGACAGAGTCCCACCATGATCGCCACTAAAAGCATGAGGATACGGAAACAAAAAAGGAAAAAGCTCCAAGTACGATGCAAAAATAGAACTAAACTTAACGCTAAATCCTACGAATTGAAAATGCATGAAATGGGGAAAGCATGAACGAATTGAAATGCAAATGAAAAGCCAATGTGGAAAACAGCCCTTTATTTTATTGATACATTTCGAAATTCGGTTACAATTCGCCTCCTCCATTTTTAGGGGCGAGGAGCGTTAAATTTGTTTCTTTGTTACATCCATGGATGCCATTCCTTCTTCCGCATGCCCACATGTAAGATGGGCGGACCAAAATGTCACCACCACTTGTGTGTACGAATTTTGACTCCCTGATACTCCTCTAACATCCTGATCCTACATTCAAAGAAACAAGAAACAATCAATAGCACCTGCAGATGAAATGAAACATGCAATCCCCAAGCCTACGATTAGTGCATGCAAAGAATAAATAAAATGATAACTAGCATATATCCAAATGATCTAAAAATTTGATAGGGGCATCAAGACCTCACAAAGAAAACACTGCAAATGGAACAGTCAAGAAATCCCTCACATATTTGAATTCGTTCTAGGGCGGGACGAATAGACCTGCAACAAAATGCCAGATAGCACCGCTCAAAATGTCACATCTGGACAGCTCCAAATCTCCTACAAAAGTGGGGGTTAGCTAATTGGGGGTATTTTGGGATGACCCAGATGGTCAGATTTCCCCAATTTGGCCTCTAACACCCAGATTTTGATGATGCCCTCTGCAAGTTAGTAAAGGCAGAAAAATGATAAAACATGACAAAAATTGATCAAAATGATATGAAATCAAAATTGCAAACTATCTAAGCAGCATAAAGATCAAATACAAAAATGAAAATGATAGAAAGAAAAATCGGCCATAGATTCCTAATCGTTCCTAAAAGGGACGATTAGACATGCAGCAGTGCGGGGGCGCTCGGGCAGGCCGCCCATCGTTTGGGGCCTGATTTTGGCACCAATCCACTTGGGATGAGTCCAAAATCTCTTGTAAAGTGTTGTCGGAAAATTGGGTGGTATACTGTGGTCAAATGTCGGGTTTTGGGCTCAATATTCATCCTTCCAATAGTCACCCAATGACCTCCTCTCTAAAAGAGATCACGGATGTGAAAGGCACAAATCAACTAGGGGCGTATGGGGAAGTAAAATGGCAGCACTTCATTGCTCAAAAATGCTCCTTCTCTCTATATTTTGGGGTGAGGAAACTCACCAATTTATAGACCTGGAGGTCTCTTGAATTGGGCATGCAGAGGCGCCACTTGGCAATCATGCCTTCTCAGGGGGAGGGAGATTCCTCCCTGATTAGGGACTTCATGACTGCCCTTGCAACTGCCTCTAACGCTCAAAAATGCTCACCCACACTCCCATGCGATGAAGGAAGCGTTAAGTGGTGGATCTGAGCTGCCATTTGTCAAGATTTGACTTTTTGCCCGTCAAACCTGCAATTCGCCCCACCCTGGAGCGAATACTGATATTCGTCCCTGGGTGGGGCGAATCCCAGTTTGAAATCATCCCTGGGTGAAACGAGTATTGAGCAAAGTGCCTGAAGGTGCCAAATTGACTCTTGACCTTCCAAAACTGCTGTGAGAGTGGTTAGGACCACTGTTTGACCTCTGGGGGCTGCCCTTGGGGTTGTGTGTGTCAATGCGATCAGTGTTTGCAGTCACATAATCGGATTGGTGTTGTTTTGGTGTCTACAGATACCCCTTTTTGGGATGCATTGTGCAAGGCGCAGCATCGAGCAAAAATAGATAACCAAAGCACTAATGATTAGGGTTTCTCAGTAACCTAACCAACTTTTGATGCCCCAAGTATGGAAAGGGCATGCATTCTTGAATCCTTGCTTCTGACAAGCGAAGGAACTCAATTCAAGTGTTAACATTTTTCGGTGAGGTGTTACTTGAGTTTGGACATTGATCAGTCATGAATAGGCAAAGGGTGCAACCTTTTGTCTGTGGGAACCTTGAGTTCATGATTCATGAATGCCAAGTGATTGATCAACTTGTGATTATTGCTTTTTTACTGCCCCAAGCAGGGGCGTGATTGTCTTTGCCAATGATTCTTTGAATGCATGTTGTTTCCATGATTGGGTGTGTATTTGTTGATTGGTGACTAAGTGTGACTACCCCCTCAAGCGATGAATCGATGAGGGAATGACCTGCATGAGAAAAGCAATGAGTCACTTGACCCAAGATGAATTAGGTAAGTGTGCCTTCAGATGTTTTATCGTTGAATGTGTGTGCAGTTTTTCGACATTTAGACCTATTTTTGGTGGGTGTTAACCCTTTTGGTGACGCTTTTGGGGGCTGAAATTGGCAAAAATCCATCTTCCCATGGAGTGGTCCAGCCATGGTGGCCTTATTAGGGAGTAGGATGGTGACAATTTGTAACCCCAATGTCTATTTTGGATGCCAAGAATGTCAGGCAAAAGGCGCCTTTTTTCGGCAATGTTATTGCTTGTTTTTGGTTGGGTTTCGACCCTTTTGGTGACGCCTTTTGGGGATGAAATTCTCAAATATCCATCTTCCCGTGGAGTGTTCCGGCTATGGTAGCCTTCTTAGGGAGTAGGATAGTGAGGATTTGTTACCTCGACATCTATTTTGCATGCCCGAAATGTCAAGTGCAAAAGCACTCTCATTGGACAGTTTTATTGTTGTTTTTGGTGCATTTTTGTGCATTTTTTTGCTGTTTTTGAAATTTTTGCTATGTATTCATCCCTGGGTGGGAGGAATTTTTTTGAGCATTCATTCCATGGTGGTATGAGTTCTAACTATAGTGCTCATCCCAGGGAGGAACGATTACATGCTCAAAAATCCTATTTAAAGGCCAAAACTAGGTTTTGGGCTCATTTGCACTTGTTTTTTTGGCGATTTGGAGGTCTGAGGAGGAGGAGGTCAATTTTGCGAAGCGAAGCACTGCCAAATTTTTCTTCCACCATTATTTCATGGACCGGATCAAGCTTCGGAGCCGAAGTGAGACCAGTAAGTGATTCAACAAGGTTAATGACATTTATCAAACAAACATGATAAACTACAACCCTACAAGGAAATTGTCACCAAGCTCATGTTAGCCTTTGATAGGGTAACCTTAAAGTCTATCCCTAAATTCTCAAACCACCATGCAGATGCCATGGCCATTGCTATATCCATTATCCCATTGGATTTAGAATATGATCAAGTAACTATCATCATATAACAACTCTAAAAGCTTACAACCCTTAGTTCTAGCCAAGTTCCTCTAGATGTTTTATCGAGACTTCTCCATCTGATCCTTGGTACATAGACATCTTTAAATTTCTCAAAGATAACACAATGACTAATGGTTTGGACCACAACAAGCAAAATATTTGGTGAAAAAGATAAATACTATTTTATGATAATCGATGATACTTTATATTGATATTCTTTTTAAGACATCCTCTTATGATGCCTTAAATCCAATGAAGCCTGGCAAGCCCTTAATGAAGCACATAAAGGATCATGTGGAGGCCATTTTAGGGATAGTGCAATCACCAAGAATCTCCTTAGGATAGGTTATTATTGGCCTTCCATGGAGAAATATGCATTTGATTATATTTGACATTGTGACAAGTATCAATGCCATGACAACCTTATTCATTCACCTTCTCAAAACCTTTAGATTATTTCTTCTCCTTGGCCATTCTCCATGTGGGGACTATATGTTATTGGAAATATTAACACCACGTCATATGATGGTCATAAGTTTATCATCATAGCAATATCAATTTTTTTCCTCTGCAATATGAAGAGTGCCAAAATTTTGATGTAAACCTAAAATCGTTGTCTAATATGATCACCTCAAGAAAACCATGTAACCTAAAAATTTCCTTAGCAAACTTATTTGCCACAAATGGTGCATCATCCTTGATTTTTCCCAGTATAATATGTTCAACCTTGGTTAGCTTATCAAACACCACAAGTATTGCATTATACTAGTACCTTATCTTAAGTAAATCTATAATAAAATCCATAGATATAACCTACCACTCTTGAGTAGGTATATCATGTGGGTATAATTTTCCTACTAGATGTTGATGTTCTACCTTAACCTTCTAGCATTCCAAATATCTAGCAATAAAACTAGTGATGTCTTGTTTCATTCCTTCCCAACATAAGGTCTTTTACATATTTTTTCTCACCTTTGCCTCTCCTAGATGAGTAGAATATTGAGAAATATGCATCTCTTGCATAATAATTTTCCTTACATCATCAGTTTGGGTATGACAACCCTATCCTTGAAGCATAAAAGTTCATATTTGCTTTAGAATTTCTCCAAATTTTAGGTTGAATTTCCATGCAATACTTATCTTATAGTTGCATTTCTCTGACTTTGTCCATCAAGTCTATACGAATCTAGGTTAATGTTGCTATGTGCCTTCTCCTACTCAAGGCATATGTATCTTTATTTTCTTTCCCTTTGATATATTCAATACCAAATTCATATTACATTAAAAACCCTATCCATCTTCTCTGTCTTGCATTTAGCATAGGTTGGGTAAAAATATACCTTAGAATCTAATGGTTTTTCCTTAGCTTAAATGGTTTTCCCAAAAAAATTTACCTCCAAACCTTCAGTGCATGCAAAACTGCTACCAATTTTAGGTTATGTGTAGCATAACTTAATGCATGCTTCTTGATTTCCTTGACTCTTATACTATAGTAGACTCATTCTAGGACAACACCCCACCCAAGCCTTCTAAGGGAGAATTTGTACACACTATAAAATTTCCAAGAGGATCTAGTATCTTAAGAATTGGTGTTGTAGTTAGCTTATTCTTTAGAGTTTCAAAGGTGGTCTCACATTTATCTAACCATTTGAACTCCTTTCCATTTCTCTAGTGGTTGGTGATATAGTAGACAATCTTTCAATAACCCTTCACAAAATACCTATAATAACTAGTGAGCCCCATGAATATTTTTACTTTAAACACATTTTTTGGTGCAAGCCAACTCAAAATAGCCTCAATTTTCTTAGTATCTACAGCAATCCCTTCTATAGATATGATATGCCCCAAATATTGAACTTTTGAGGCGTAGAACTCATTCTTAAACAATTTTCCACATAGCTAGTTTTTTCTCAACACCTCTAACACTAACCTTAAATGTTGGTAATGTTCTTCTTTGGTCTGAGACTATATCAATATATCATCTAAAAATACAAAAACAAACTGATCTAGATATTTCTTGAACACACTGTTCATCAGATTCATAAAAGTTGTTGGTGCATTTTTCAACCCAAACGGAAACACTATGAACTCATAGTATCCATATATAGTCTTAAAGGTTGTTTTATGAGTATCCTCCTCTCAAATCCTCAATTGATGATATCCAAATCTTAAATCAGTCTTTGAAAATATAGTGGCATCCTTTAGTTGATCAAAGAGATCATCAATCCTTGGCAAAGGCTACCTATTCTTGATAGTCACCTTATTCAATATTATATAATCAATGCATAATCTTAAGGAACCATACTTTATTTTCCTAAATAGAACTAGAGCACCCCAAGGTGACACATTGGGTTTAATCAGACCCTTTTCCAACAAATCTTTAATTTGCACCTTTAACTCTTACAACTCAATAGAGGACATTTTGTAAGGTGTCCTTGCAATGGGATATACACCAAGCATTAGTTCAATGGTGAAATAAAATTCACATTGAGGTGGTAGGCCTAGGAGATCTTTTGGAAATACATCCCTGAATTCATGCAAAATGGGATATTTCTTAAATATTTTCTCAAGCCCTTTTTTTTATCTTACCATTAATATTGACTACATTTAATATACCACCTATTTTAATAGCTTTCTTCAGTTGCATAGCTAATAACAAATGGGATAAAAAATATCCTTTCCTACTTTGATTTCTTACTCTATTTTTATCTTTATTGATGTAATCCATCTACCTCTCTTTGAAATTTATTAAGGCTCCATGAGCCTTCAACCAATCCATCCCTAGGATAATATCAAAAGCATGGAGTGGTGCTACATATAAGTCCATATAATTGATCCATTGAGTAAGGTAATATCAATAATATATCCACTAAGTAGGTATTTCCAAACCCATACTTGACTTTCCACCCTTGTGCCAAAACTCTAGGTCTTTCTAACATATCCTCGATAATACTAATGGAAATAAAACTATTTTTAGCTCCACTATCTTTTAAAATTTTGACATCCTTGTTAAGAAACTTACCATTCAATAATGTAAATGTTTCTTGTCCATATATGTTTTGATTCCCTTTAGTGACATAGATTCAATGTTGTTGCTCCTCTACTCTATTGCTCAACTCTGGTCATTGGGGACACTTATTAGCATAATGAGGATCCCCATAGATGAAGAAACCTATCCTAGGTGCCTGAGGTCTTTCCTACCTTTTCTCTCTTGTTCCCTCTTTATACATTGAATAATTCTACTTTTAAGGTTAAGTATCGGAATTGTCCTTTTTCTAAAAATATTTCTTATATTTCCCTTGATTCCCATTGTTCTTATTACCAAACTTTTGATTTCCCCTTACTCTTATTTTTTTTCTCCTTATCCCATTTCATTAACCTTACACTCATTATTTTCTTGAGCTTTTGCTCTCTGCATCTATCAACCCTGAATAGTTGAAGGACGTTTTGGTTTGAAGGTTGGTCTCTTCCTATCCAGCCAAATCATAAGCCTTTTGTAGAGTTTTAGGTTTAAGCAAATTAATTATTGTTATAATCTTAGGATCCATCCCTTTAGTTTCTCAATGATTTCATACTTAGTAACATACTTCAAAAGTTTAATAAATATTTGGTGGTATACCTTCACAAACAAGGTACCCTGTTGGAGCATAGAAAACTCCTCAAACTTCTCAATATAAAATTATTCTAACAAGATCTCTTATTAAATGCCCCAAAAAAACTATCTCATTTAAGTTCCATAGCTTGGATGACTTTTCCTACCTTGAATGTGTTCCACCATTCTAAGGCTACATCCTGAAGATGAAGAGTAACCCATGCAGTTTAGGTTTTGAAAGAATAATTCTTCATGGAAAAGAAGGTTTCCAACTCATTCATCCATGACTCTGTTGCATCAATCTCTTTCCTTCCATTAAATTTAGCTACCTTAACATTCTTAAGGTCTTTAGAAATCTCATCCTCTATCCAGGATTTTACTTCATGGTTTTTCCTAATAGGATTCTCTTCCCGTCTACCCAATTTCATGACATTATCCCAAATTCTTCAAACCAAATTATCCTTTTACATGACATTATCTCAATGCTAAATATTTTTCATGATAATAAGCACAACTAACTACACTATCCTACAATAATTTTCTCTAATAATTTTCTCATGCATAACTTCTCATTATCCATGACACACCTTATCATAAGGTCAACTTACAAGGATGCTTCTTTCAAAATACAAAAAACATGTTAATTATCATAGGATATATGAATATCCAAGTAAGCAAAATGCATCGATACAAGCAAACATATATCATGTTATTCAATTATAATCATATGCATGAATCAAGTCACATTTTTGTATAAGTGTAATCAAATCACTAATATGTAAGCTTTTATATAGGATGCAATTAATATAATAAATAACAACCAATTGAATTTTATTCAATTCACAACTATAATCAATACATAGTAAGATATTATCATAAAATATATATTAGTTCATTGCAATATTCTAAACATCATTCATTGTTAACCAATATCATTATAACAATCACTGTTATGGTAGAGAAATGTAAAAAATATCATCGTTTATTTCATAAGATAAGCAAAGCACTATATGAATATTGTCCAAGCATAGAAGACACCAGCTCAATATAATACCCAATATAATCTACTATCATCCATTGTTTAGTGTGCCAAAGTCATGCAAGATCTAACCTTTTGTAGGACTACCTAATAGATAGGGTTTTAGACACATTTGGAATAGATTATTCAATATTCTAAACTTTTGTATCAATAATTATAACATATATTTGTGCTTTAATAATATATCCTATTTTGATAACCATATGTGCTTACCAAGAAGAGACCAACTCTCTTTACCTATACAAATTTTATTGATGGGAAATGACATTAACCATAATTTTTATTATTTTGTCTTAACTCACCCCCAAAATGATTATATTTTATAGACTTATACAAATTTATAAGTGTATTTTGTGTATATATAAATAGATAAGGCTTTTTTGATTAGAAATAAAATAGATGTTACTTATTTTAATTTGATTAGTTATATGATTTACTAAGAAAAGGGAATGTTAGATGAATGTTTATTTCTTGTTGAGCATATCTATATTTTATAGTTTAGTTGTTGCCTAGTTACAACAAAAAGATGTTTCTATAGTTATTGTAGAAGGGAGACATAGTTACTGAGGAGCCAAATAGCTACATCCAGCAAAAAGTTCCTATAGAATAGTTGGCAGAGAATACTTGAAAACTCTACTCAAAATACCCCAAACCTTAATATTCCGGCCATACTAAATCTCTTGCAAATATAATTTGTGAGTTGTGGGGATAGGACAAAATTATCTCATGCCAAACAAGGAAGAAATAGTTTCTAGATTCCCTCATGCACCTAAAAAATAGTAGGGTTGACTATTATTATAAGATTGAATTTGTTAGACTTATTTTAGAATGTAGTCTATTTTGGTTTAGGTTGTTAGAAGTTATTTAATAAATAAATAAGGGATTTTCTATAAATCAAACATCCCAGATTGTAATGAGAGGGGGGATGTTTTAGAGAGGAAAAATAAGAATTAGCCATTTTTCAATTTCAAACGTTGTCCATTGTAAGGCATTTCTACCTAAGGATTCTTATCATATTTTTGGTTCAATTAAATATTTTTGAATAAATTAATATTTTGGTTCAAATATTTTTTCTTCTAGTTTTATGCTTATGTTAGTACTTCCTATAATAATGTTGTGTTAATTTTTGTAGTCAACTAGTATTTAGTTGTCAAAATAAATTCATATCTAGGTTGTCTAAGTAGAATCCACTTTGTTTCAACAAATAATCTTGAAATTATATCCCAACCTAGTATTAATTAGGTTGCAGATAGGTTCAATTATTTTATTTAGTAGTTACAAAATTTTCCAATTTCTAGATTTTAGACATAGAAGAAAAGAACCACTTAATTGTAAATAGTCATTTCATTGGCTCATGTAGAGTAATATATATTTTAAACTTGTAACCATGGTTTAACAATTAAAGTGTAAATATTAAACACATCACTTTTTGGTGTTGTTGTCAGGGAAAGAGGTGCCACAATGTTAGAATTGTGTCAGTTGAGGATTTTTAATGTTGAAATGTTTGGAGGGGCAGAGCAATTCTTCAAATCATAAACATAAGAGCTCATATTGTATAAGAGGGATTGTACAATTCTCAAACTAAGAAGCAACACAAAAATTTAGGTTCTATAGGTAATTTATGTTCAATAGTTATTTGTTCTTGTGAATTTGTTTTATTTCATTTTTTACACAATTATTTATTTTTGTGAATCTAGTTTATTTCATTTTTGAAGAAAATTTTGTTTGAGGAAAATTATGAGTGAATGACTCGCCTATATGATAACCATGGTAGATTCATCTCTACAACTTCCAACCCCAAACTTGAACTATTGGATACTAGCCAGCCTAAAAATAGGTTACTTAGTAAAGAGCAAATATTGACTTGGAAGATAACATGCTCAAAACTATATTTTTAAAAGGATTGCAACAAGAATCACTTGATATTCTTAATTTAATGGGAGGAGGAGATATTTATAGCCTACCAGTTAATAGGATTGTAGAATTATATACCAATTATTCTCACACCAAGCCAACATCGCATAGCCATTGAGTTAGTGGAAGTTTTGGAGGAACTACATGAAATGAATTAGGAAACCTATTAGAAAATATAAAAATAGAAATCATTGAAAGATTCACAACTTCCATGGATTTTATGTACTAAAAATTTGAAATAGTTGAAGGTATCTATTGTCCTTATTATAAAAATAATCATGCTTTGCATGAGTGTCCCTTGGAGAAAATAACAATCTGTAGCATTTGTGACCAAAAGTATTTAATAGATAGTTGTCAACATCTATCTATAGTAAAGTTAGCTTTCAAGGAACCTAAAATTTATGAAACTAAATATATTTGTTTCATCTCTTCAAGATGGCCACTATAGGGATTTACACAAGGATGATAGCCTCTAGATATATCTAATGTTTATGCTCCTTTTAATAATTTTATAATGTTGCACAAGGATGGCCATCTCCATAATCTCCATGGTCTCAACAACCTCAATGGTCCTAAACAAAAAAATAGACTTCAAACAATCAACCTTGGCCACATCAAGGCTACTAGTCTAATTAGCCTAACCAGCAATAATACAGAGGGTAGGCTCCTCAACCATAACAAAAACATATTTGTCCTACCCCTATCAACAATCCTCCACCACCAAAACAACCTCCTCTTCTAGCTTAGCTAGTACCTAATCCAAATAATCAATCAGCACAATAACCAATCTATGAGGCTAAAGGAACATACTCTATTGACTTGCTACCTTGTAGTGAGATATAGTTATGATTAGAAAAAAATTATTATTACCTAAGAAATCAATGATGAACTCCGAAAATCTATTCCGTAGGGAACCATATTCGGTAACAAAAGCATAGTCTTCTTTAGATAAAAAAAATATGTTGTTTCTAAAGAGGAGCAACCGTTGATTGTACATTTATCTACTCCTAATACTGAAGAGGGGTAGTAGCCAATGAGATATTTTTTGTTTCTAAAACTAAATATAGAAATTTATATAATCAAGTTGATTCATCATCAACTTTTGTCTCATTGTCTATCAAGAAGCAATCATCAATTCTTGTTATAACATAAACTTCAACACAACTCTTTATATCCTAGTGGACTATGTGGTCCAGAAAAATGGTTGATGAATCAGAACAACTATAGGAAGGACAACCCACATTCAATTTTCCAATTCATATTCCAAGAGGTGAAGTCAATGTCAATGGGTAGATGATGAATATATCTTCTTTAGTTCTACCTACCTTTCATGTATTGGTAACTAAAGATCTAGATACTTTTATTTTTAAGTTTGAAGTACTCTATCACACTTAGGATATGATATATGCACAAAAGCTCAAGTTATTTCCATCCACATTAAAAGATATTACCTTAAGATGGTTTATGGGCTTACCAAAATACTATGTTACTTCATGGGATGACAATGATGGCATGAAATAAATCTTTCTAGAGAAATATCAAGATTTTTGTAGAGTACACATGATTATTTTAGAAGTAAATGAAAGTACTCTGAAGATCTACCTTCTTTTGTGGCTAATTGACCTTTTTATTTAGCTCTCAAAAACAAAAATTAGAAAAAATTAAAATTAAAAATAGAAATAATATGCTATAGTGAAAACCTTCATCGGCATTGAAGAACCAAGGATGGAAATGAAAACCAGATTTCTAACTTTCCACCCTTGCAGAATAATTCCATTTGTGAAAACCTCTTTTGGAGGTGCAAATGGACAGAAAAACTTTGGAAAACTAGTTTATTATAGAAGTCTTCGCATTATATATATATATATATATATATATATATATATATATATATATATATATATATATTTTTTTTTTTTTTTTTTTTTTTATTCTTCTCCAGTTCCCCTTAGTACAACCATAGTTTCCTAGAATCTAGAAATTAGTTAATGATAGTTGTTGTTGAATATTGTCCCTTTTGCATTTCAGATCATTTGTTCATACCACTCCACAATACTACTTGTTATTAAAACTCAAGTACTATCTATTCTTTTTCTATTTTGAATAGTTTTTAGTTTATTTGTATATATGTATAGTATACTCTTAAATCTACATTATGTATTTTTCCTCTTCCCTTTGTTATACAAGTGTCTTTCATAGGACATGAAAATATTTCAATTAAGAGGAATATGCAAGACATTTTCTTTTGTTGGCAAAAAAAAAATTAGTTGTTTGTACATGTGGCATGTCCTAGCTGAAATAAGGTGTACATAGAAGAACAACCTCAAAGTTTTTTGCAAAAAATATTTTGGTGTATAGTTTCCTACAAAAATTTGTTTGTGTCATAGTCTTCTACAGTAAATATCTATAGTAGCATATGATGACAAAGGAAAGTCAACTTAGTTTGACCTAACATGGCACATGGTTTAATAATTTGAAATGGTATACAATTGGCTAGGTGATGTGTCACACATGGTTCGATAACTTAAAGTGGTATACACACATTATTGGGTATATATCTGGCTAGGTAAAGTAGAATATGTGCATGATTTAAAATGAAGTTCAATTTATGCCATCATTCAAAAGCTATTAGGAACATACTATTAAAATAAAGCACACTCACACAAAATACTGAAAAATAACTCACATACATCAAATAACGCAATATCACTATACAAAAATCAATTACAAAAATGAAACAATCTCACAGTAACACTGAATCGTGGGCCTCTTTGAGGGGGCAACCTCCTTCAATATTTCATTAGCTTGCAAAAGGATAATCTCGTACATGGATTCATATATTTTTAAAGGAAAACTACATGCAACCCTACCTAAATGCTCAAGAGGTGGCTTACATGCAAAATGCCACTCGAGCTAGAATCTCCCACCAAATGGCGATTACAATCTTGATAAAAATGATTACATGAAATGGTACCACTTGGTGAGGTATCTTACTACATCAGTTACAATATTGATAAAAATGGTTACGTGAGATGGTACCACTTGGTGATGTACCTTTATTGCCACCTACATTACTAAGTATTGCATAATAACATTAAAATAGGATCTCCATGTTGGAAGTGGGTTATTACATAGGTAAATGAGAATTACAACATGGTGTTAGCATAGGATCCTAACATGTCCTTCCCATTCGAAAAGCTTTGTCCTCAAAGCTAAAATTGAGGAAATTGGTGTTGGAGTTGATGAAGAGGCTGCCATGTAGCATCTTCTGGCTAGAGCCCACACCACTAGATAAGGACATATGTGATGGTACAATTATGGAGAGTGCGGGTGCAATGATCCAACAACTGTTCTGGTTCAAGTAAGATGGACCCTTCCTCATCTAATTCTGGTAATGCTTATTGAACCTATACCTGTGTGCCCACAACTTTATTGAGAGATGAAACATGGAAAATAGGATGGATCTTGGAGGTGGGCGAAAGAGCCAATTTGTAAGCAGTGGAACCAATCCGTTGTAGAACTTGGTAGAGCCCATTGAATTTTACAGTAAGTTTTTGGCACCGATGGAGTTGGAGGGATGACTGTTTGTACGACTACAACCGAAGGAAAACCATATCACCCACATCAAAGCCACACTCGGATCGATGTTGGTCAACCTGTTGTCACATTCGGTTCTGGGCCATGTCCAAATTATGCTTCAGCTAGTGAAGGACATCGATTTTCTGGATAAGAGTAATGTCAAATGCCTGGACCCTGGAGCTACTTGGAATGTATGAAGAATGCGTGGGTGGAGGGTTCCCATAAACAACCTCAAAAGGAGTGAGTTTTGTAGTTGTATGATAGGACATGTTGTACCACCATTAGTCAGAGGAAGCCACTTCGCCCATTGAGAAGGATGATATGACGCAAAGCAATGAAGATAGGTCTCCAAACATTTGTTGATAATCTCAGTTTGACCATCCATTTGCGGATGATAAACTAAACTCATTTTGAACTTCATTCCCTATAACTTAAACAACTCTTGCCAAAAATGACTAGTGAAGGTTGGGTCTCAATCGAACACAATGGAGGTGGGCATACCATGAAGGCAAAAAATAGAATCAAGGAATATTTGGGCAATGATGGATGTTGTGTAAGGATGCGCAAGGGGACAAAAATGAGCATACTTCGAAAGGTGATCCACTACCACAAGAATAACAGACTTACTACCCGATTTAGGTAACCCTTTGATAAAATTCATAGAAATATCAGTCCAAACCTGATCTGAAATGGGCAATGGTTGAAGAGTATCCATAGAAGGAATTGTTTCACCTTTCATCCATTGGCAAGTATCACAAGCTGCCACAAAGTCACGGATGTCTTGTTTCATCCCTTTCTAGAAGAATGTGTGCTTGAGGCATTCATATGTTTTGAGAAATCCAGAATGACCTGCAGAGGGAGTAGTGTGTAGTTCCTTTATGAAGAGTTCATGGAGTGGTGAGGCATGGGGAATAATAAGGCGGTGGTGATAACGCAAATCCTGGACATTCCAACTGTATCTTGGGTATGAACTCGAATCAGCTTGAAGTGAAGCCATCAAAGCTTGCAGTTCTACATCTTGAAGTACCTCCTATCGTAAGGAATCTATCCATTGCAGGATAGATGCAGAGATAGCACATAGCATACTAAGGGCCTCAAATTGGTGAGAGATAGCATCAGCCACAAGATTTTCTTTGCCCTTCTTATAGGTGATATCATAATCATAGCCCATGAGTTTAGAAACCCATTTTTGTTTTTTTTGGGTAGCAACCCATTGTTCTAAGAAATATTTGAGACTCTGATGGTATGTTTAATGGATAAATAATGCCCAATGAGATATGGTCTCCAATGGGTGATAGCATGTAATATGGCCAACATCTCCTTGGCATATGTAGATTTCCCAAATTACGCTTAGAGAGTGCCTTACTAGTGAAGGCCAAGGGTCTCCCTTGTTGCATCAATACTGCCCCAATACCACATTCAGAAGCATCACTTTCAATGACGAATGGTTTAGAGAAATCTAGCATAGCTATAACAGGTGTGGTGGTCATGGCATCCTTTAATTATAGAAATGCATGATCAGCAGGCCCTATCCAAGTGAAAGATTCCTTCTTTAACATAGATGTGAGGGGAGCTGCTATTTTCCCATAATTACAAATAAATTTCTTGTAATAACCTGTAAGTCCTAAGAAAACCTGAAGTCCTTTGAGAGTGCAGGGTTTTGCCCATTCCTGAACTACCTGAATATTCTTGGGGTCGACCTTGACACCATCTTTAGAAACAATGTGTTCTAAATACTCCACTTCATTCAGACCAAAGGAGCACTTAGACCACTTAGCAAAAATTTAATGTTGGGCCAATAACTATAATTTCTGATCCACATGGGTAAGGTGTTCTTCCCATGAGCGGCTATAAACCAATCTATCATCAAAGAAAACTAGGATGAACTTCTGCATGAAGGGATGGAAGATTTTGTTCATAAGGATTTGAAATGTGGATGGTGCATTTGTCAAACCAAATGGTATTACCAAGAACTCATAGTTACCTTCATGAGTACGAAAAGCAATTTTTGGAATATCCTCATCCTTGAGCCTGATTTAATGGTACCCCGAATGAAGGTCCAACTTGTAGAAGTACATAGCTCCATGTAATTCATCCAACAATTCATCCACTACCAGAATGAGAAATTTATCCTTGATGGTGATCTTATTGAGCTCACGATAGTCTATGCACAATCGCCACGATCCATCTTTCTTACGAACTAGCAAAACTGGAGAAGAATAGGGACTAGTACTGGGTCAAATGACACCTGCCTTGAGCAATTATTGTACCATCTTCTCAATTTTTTACTTGAGAGCATGAGGATGCCGGTACAGTCTGATGTTCAGGGGTGCACTACTCAAAAGTAGTGGAATAGCATGGTCATGAGAGCGGTGAGGTGGTAGTGTAGTTGGTTCTGAAAAAATACCATTGTGTTTGGTTAGAACAAGTTGAAAATCTACTGGAAGTGGATCTGTTGTAGAAGTGGGTGGCCGAATTGAAAATATTTGTGCAATGACCCCATGGGAGGACTTTTTCAACAACTTCTCCATGTGATTGGAACTAATAATTTGTGTAGGACCAGCATTGATACCCTTGAGGGTATATGTTTGTCCATTTTGTGAAAATTGCAGCCATAGTTCAACAAGGTTGTAGGAGAAAGTGCCCAAAGTGCTCATCCATTGGGATCCTAACACAACATCACATCCTCCCAATTGGAGGGTGAACATATCTTGCTTGAGTTCATAATCCCCTATCTAAATTTTGACATTTTGACATTTACCTTTACAAGGTAAGGTGCCTCCATTGGCCACTATGACTTCAAAAGAAATGCATGAGTGTATATAGCAGTTGGTCTATTTGGCCACCTGAGGATCAATAAAGTTGTGCGTATTGCCTGAATAAATAAGAATTGTGAGACGTTGGTCCTTGAAATAACCCACAACTCTCATGGTTTGTGGGGTGGTAATCCCTGCAAGAGCATGGACTGAATTTTTTTTTGGTGTTTCTAATGGTTCCCCTTCTTTTGGATTTGGTGCCTCAGTTGTATCACTCTCCTCATCACTATGGTCATTGTCTTCTAGTTCCTCCACATCTATTAAAAACAATCCCTTATTTGCACATCTATGCCCCTTCGTAAAATTTTCATCATAATTATAACATAACCCTTTGGCGCGGTGTGCATCCATTTCCTCTGTATTCAGTCGCTTGGGAGCAGGAGGTTTATTATTAGTATTTTTTTGAACTCGAGGAGGTAAGGAAGGTCAGTTATGCAAAAATCACGATGTTCGCCTTTGAGCTGATAGTTTTGATTCAGCCAATCGGGCTAAACTAATAGCCTCCATCATGGTGTGGGGTTTAAACATCTTGACTTCAGCCTGGAGATCATCTCGTAACCCACTAACAAAATAGCTCATAAAGAATCCCTCATTCAAACCCTTAGTTTTATTGGCCAATTTCTCAAATTGGGTCTGGTAATCATGAACTGAGGTGGTTTGTTTCAACTTTGTCAGTGCACCTATAAAGTCATCATAGTCATTGGGACCAAATCGGGTGAGTAGTTAGGACTCAAAGTCCTCCCAAGATATATTAGGGTTAGCAACCCATAGCCATTGGAACCAATGTAAGGCCTCAGATTCTAGGTTGAAGGAAGCCATATGAACCCGATGATATACAGGGACATTATAGAGTCGAAAGAATTAATCAACCCAACATAACTGCCCATCGACATCCTTTCCACTAAACTTAGGGAAGTCTAATTTAGTCATTCTAAAGGTTGGATCCTGATCAGTGTGATTGTTATCTAGTGTTTTTGGACCTCGTTCAGAGTTTTCAGCATGGTGTTTAGTTATGGTACTACCTTGTAATTTGGTCTCCATCTCTATGAGTTGTTCTTCTAAGCGGATTCTAGTGTTATCTTGATCCAGTCGAAGCTCTCGAATCTTTGTGCCTATGTTCTTGTTTGCAGAGGTCAAGTCAACAATGTATTTTTGCAGTTCGGCCAATAATGTGCCCAAGTATAAATCCTTTTGTTGTTGTCCTCGAGTGTCGCTTGCCATTGCGGTCCCTCTTGTGCTGATTTACTAAAAATATACCTTGAATTTTTAGGAGTTACTATTTTTAGTAAGGATCCAAAAGTTAATTTGGGAAATGAGTCACAACACTGATTTTATGGTAGGGTCCACTCCGATGGTTGTTTTATCTAAGCACTCATTGAGGAGATATACTAAATTTCTTGAGTTTTTGTGATCTCCTTTTGGTTGCAAGTCGATGTCAAGGTAATTTCTTCCACTTTTACTTAAAATTTCACCAATGAGTCCTTGAGAGTCTTTTGTGCAGAATAACAAGTAGATTCTATTCCCAAAAAATTGGATCAATTTGATGGACCGATGAAAAGTTATGGCCTTAGCAAGAAAAATCAAAATTTGCTATTTTTAGAAATTTGGTGTAAATTTTGACAAGGAGCTGCCAAGGACAATTTTGTCTGGAATAGAGTGTAGAATATTTTGCTAAATTTTTGAGCCAATATGAGCTTTGTGTGAAGATATATCCTTGTTTTAATAAAATTTCAATGCTTTTTTTTTCTGTGTTGGTGTTTTTGGTTTCTGATTTGGAGTTAAAGTTCAAAATTTGGGGCCTGGGATCAACTGTTTCGGACCTGTATATTGCACCCTGACCACCTTATCACTATCCTATTCTTTCCTCTATCACCTGTATTGCGGTTACTAACACTGTTCCTGTCACTAACCCTAATGATTATCTGGCATTGACAATACTATTTCTGACACTGGAAGTATGTAATTCTAGACTATTATAAAGGGTTGTTACTGTCGACTTGACTATCTTTGTTACTGACTAGAATATTTCTGTCATTGTCTTGACTATTCTATTTTTGACCACGGGGTTACTACAGACACTTGCAAGATCTATCTTGACTGTTGGTGCAATTTTGTATTATGTGATAAGGAATGCCTTCTCTGAATGCTCACTTTTGGGGTTGTAAATGCAGGTTAACAGAACAAGGATGGTGTTGATTTGCAGGTGGAAGTTATATTTTGTAGAACCAGGGTATGTTAATCAAGGGAGTATGTAATACCCATAGGCCCTCTGTTATACCGCAGTGACGAACAACAGTGCTCGGACCAATATTTTACGCCACTACCCAAGGAGGATTCCACACATACCCTTGAGCACACTATCTGCCTCTCTAACAGTACGAGAGGGTAATCATCCGGGATGTTGTATCTCATGGACTATGGATAATACAAGGCCAAAAATCTTCCTAATGGATAAAATATTGTTTAAACCTAGATTGTCTCTCAATATACCCAAAGATATGTGGGAGCTCAATTTTGTGTGTGAGTGTTGTCTGAGGCTTGGGTATTGGAGCATGATCGCCCCTCACTTCACTAGATTCTTTATGGGCTATCTAGCTTAACTATTGGTGCAATATCACTATGTATAAATCAATTATAGAAATGAAACAATCTCACAGTAACACTAAATCGTAGGCCTCTTCGAGGGGGCAACCTCCTTCAATATTTCATTAGCTTGCAAAAGGATAATCTCGTACATGGCTTCATATATTTTTAAATGAAAACTACATGCAACCCTACCTAAATGCTCAAGAGGTGGCTTACATACAAAATTCCACTCAAGCTAGAATCTCCCACCAAATGGCGATTACAATCTTGATAAAAATGGTTACATGAAATGGTACCACTTGGCGAGGTATCTTACTACATCGGTTACAATATTGATAAAAACGGTTACATGAGATGGTACCACTTGGCGAGGTACCTTTATTGCCACCTACATTACTAAGTATTGCATAATAAAATTAAAATAGGATCCCCACATTGGAAGTGGGTTATTACATAGGTAAATGAGAATTACAAGATGGTGTTAGGATAGGATCCTAACAAAACCGTAGGTAGAACATTTTTAAATTAATTGGACATGTGTCCCAATTTCAATCTACATGCAAAAGTATCATTACTTTGCATACCTCATTTGCCTTCACATGCCTCGTCTACAGTATTACCAACCACTTTGATTCCATCAACCATAAATCTAGATGCATTATTCTTCATTTTATCTATTGCATTCCTCCAACATTTGTTGTATTTCTCATTTTCTGTAGTTATGTGTCTCATTTTCTATAGTTGTGCATCCCATTTTTTGTAGTTGTGCATCCCATTTTTTCAAATCATGCCCTATGATAGATGTCTGATTTTCTGCTACAAATGCATCCCATATTTTTCAAATCATACCCTAATTTATGTAATTTTACTATGCTCTATTTTCTATAGATACACCTTGCTTCCTATAAACATAGTTATTTCATGTCCTATTTTTTATAGGCGTGCCTTGTTTTCTATAGACATATCCATATTTTTTCAACGTTCTTATTTTTGCTCCAAAAGATAGATATCAAAAAAATGGCGGGACCATGCAAGCATAGTGAGCCAATCATTGTGTATTCTGCATATATCTTAAGAAGCCAAAAATAGACTACATGTAGTGGGATGGTATCAATCCATGCAATGATTTCAGAGAAAAAATTATGTTGTGACACTAGAATTTGCAAAATTATTGGATATAATGACATATCATGATATTACTATGGAAGTCTCTACTATCAATATTGGTAGGGTTTTGCAATTTCCCTTGATAAAAAATGTGGTACAAAACACTAGGGCTCAAGGTTAAAAACATTGCAAACACATTTGGAGAGCCCTATTCTACAAATGACAACAAAGATAACAATAAGGAACTTTTTTTAAATTTTATGCGAAAAATTTGGTAAGAGGTAAGCAATGCAATACTAAGTTATTTCATCTTGGAGAGTAGATTCACGTACTTGTGTGGTTATCATATTTAATTTCTTATAGCCATAAAATTTCCTCATACTAGTGACTATAGTCTTTGCATTCCTTTTTATTTTATGGATTCCGTTAAAGTAATGGCCAAGAAAGTTTAAAATGGATAAACTAATGTAATGGCCCATCATGGGCTTGTAAAGTTATTAATTTTGGAAAACCTAGAAAATACCCATATATCATGGGTAAACATGGTCTCTTTAGCCCTTGTGTCTTTCGATAATGATGATTATTTTATAGATGACTCAGAGGAAGGAAAGAGATGACTCAATGGAAAAAGAAGATGACTCATAGGAAGAGAAATATGACTCAAGGGAAGAAGAATATTACTCAGAGTAAAATGATTCAGATAAATATGACTTAGAAGACGCAAATGATTCAAAAACTAAAGAAACTTCTTCAAAAACCAAAGAGTCTTCTTCAAACTCTTAGAAATATAGCCCCTCTAAAAAAGAAGCCATAATATTCTATAAAATATTTTAATGGGTGTATTACTATAAATAAATATAGCCCTTCTTTAAAAAATAAGCCATAATATTTTGTAAAATATCATAAGGGATGTAGGATTGTAAAGAAATATAGCTCCCCTATGAAAAGAAAGAGCAATCTTCTAAAAAATCTTAGAAGGGGTATGAAACTATAGAGAAATATAGAGCCACTAGAATTTCTAGACCTGTGACATGTGCTTTGACTAAAGCAAATGGTAAAAGATTCCAAGAGGAATCATCTTTTGCTGAGAAGAGGAAGAGAAAAATTATTTAAAATATCTAGTGGAGAAGACTCACCTTAGGGATCTGTATAACTTCATAGTCCTGCAAAATATGTAGAGGATGCTACTAAAGAATTTTGTAGTCCTATAGAAGCTCTAGAGGATGGTACTACAGACTTTTATACTCTTGTAGTAGAAGTTGCAAAGGGTGTTATTGTAGAATTTTAAACTCCTAGAACAGAAGCTATAGAGGTTGTTATAGTAGAATTTTAGAGGGTGCTATTAAGGTAATTTAGACTCTTACATCAAAATTTGTAGAAGGTGCCACTGAAGGATCTCATACTCCATCTCCAACTAATACAAAATCTTATTTATTAGTTATAAGTATCAAAGAGAGGTTTAGGTAATGGTGGAGGAAATAAACTCGATACACAATGAGTTGGCTATAATAGAGAAGTCATTAAATAAAATCGAGACAAATACTGATCTCAAAAGCATACCCTAAGGTCAACTATCATAGGCTACAAAGGAAAGTACTAAAAAATGAAAATAAAAAGTAGAATAGTCTTCTCAATAAGCCTCTATACCAAAAAGAGCCAAACTCATGGCTCTTATGGAAGATGAAACTTCTAAAAAAGACAAGGAAGAGACATAGGGCTAGTCTACTCCAACATCCACTTCTAATAAATATAAGGAAGAGTCAAAGGAAAAATCTACTCTAGTATCCACTTCTGAGAAAGACAAGGAGGAGGTACAAGAACAATCTACTCCAACATGTGTTAAACACAGGCAAAATTGTATTATGCATTCAAATTTTAATGGTCAAGTGAAACAAACCAATAATGGTAAGATGAAGAAAATATATTTTAGATGGTTTGGCATAGAAGACAAGTAAAAAGATCATCATCATCAACAATGCTACTCAGGTTTGGTTGTATGGGAACATACAACATGTCCAATTGGGGGGTAAAATAATGAGATATGACATTAACCATCCATTTTGTCTCAACTCACCCCATATATTTTGCATTCTTATATATTTATATGTGTATTTTTTGTATATATAAAAATTATTTGAATAGAAATAAAAATAAATGATACTTATTTTGATTTGACTAGTTATATGCTTTATTGAGAAAAATAGAATGTTAAATAAATATTTATTTCTTGTTAAGCATATCTATATTTGTGGTTTAGTTGTTGCCTAGTTACTATAGAAAGATATTTTTGCAATTACTGTAGAAGGAAAACATAGTTACTGAAGAGCTAGATAGTTGTGTCTAGAAAATAGTTCCTATAGAATAGCCAGCAAATAACTAGTAGAGAAGACTTGAAAGCTCCAATAAAGATACCTCAAACCCAAGACACCAACCACACCAAATCCTTTGTAAATTAAAGTTATGAGTTATGGGAATAGGACAAAACTATCTCATGCCAAACAGGGAAGAAACAATTGCTAGATTCCATCATGCAGTTGAGAAATACCATGGTTGATTGTTATTATAATATTGAATTTATTAGACTTATTTTAGAATGTAGTCTGTTTTGGTTTAGTTTGTTAGAGGTTGCTTAAGACAGAAAGAAGGGATTGTCTATAAATCATACATCCTAGATTGTAATGAGAGGGGGGACTTTTCAAAGAGGAAAAATAGAAATTACATAGTTTTCAATTTTAGACATTGTCCATTGTAAGGCATTTTTACCTAAAGATTCTTATCATGAATAAATTAATATTTTGATTCAAATATTGATGTTCTTATTTTTATTCTTAAGTTAGTACTTCCTATAATTATGTTTTGTTAAGTTTTGTAGTTAATTAGTTGTAGGAAAAAATTTAGATCTAGGTTGTCCAGGTATGATCCACCTTGTTTCAATAGAGAATATTGAATTTTTGTCCCTGAAAAATAGAAATTAGGTTGCATATAGGTTCATTTGCTTTCTTTAGTACAAATTTTTTGTAGAAGTTTTTAGTTCCTAGATTTTAGCCATAGAATAAAAGAACCACTTAACTATAGATGATCCTTTAATTAGCTCATTCAGAGCAATATCTCTTTTTAAAGTGTAAAGTTTAAGCTCATCAGTTATAAACACATGAGACAATTCAACTTTCATGTTGGAGTTTTATTTTCTCTTCACAACTCAAGGCAAATAATTTCAAGCCTTACCTAGTCATTCTACTATATTACCAAATTAAAAGCTACTTATTTTATAAGGTTTTTACTAATTCAATGACCAAATACATAAGTCCCATATGTAGACTCTCACAATGCTAATTTATCTATTTAAGATACTATACCACATGGTAAATACTATGGTATTTAATTTTAGTGGTAATTTAACATAATAAGAGGTCCTAAATAGGTTCCTTGTTCCTCGGGAATGTCCTAATATTTACTCTATTATTTTCAATGGGTTTTATAGATAATAGAAATCCACCATGTCATGGATAACATTAATATCCTATATTCCTACATTAATAGTATATAAGAAGCTCTAATACATACATGCTACATATTTATCTATTGATAAATGATATTGATATTGTACAAGCAATATTATTCTACTACACTTAGAACCTCCTACATGTATAGGGTATTAGAGAACTTCAATGAATCAATCATAAATGAAGTATTATATATAATAAAAATATAAAATAAAACTACATTGCCTCATTTCCTCCCATCTTACAAATCTTTACTACAAAATATTCATCAGAAAACCAACATTCTTTAAAAGAAATTATTTATTCAATATGCCCATGATGAGCGCTCAATAAAAGACAATTAAAAAATATTCAATGTTATATAATTAGATTAATATCTAAACAACCCCTTTCAAAACTTTACCATGTATACAATATGATTGATCATGTAAGAACTATGCAATGTAGAGCATGAGTCTCTAGGAAATAACCATTTTTCTACCTTTTTACGAGGTACATTCAAAGTTTTCATAAGATTTTACAAATGGACATAAAATTCCATTTAGATTCTCATACACTAACATTCAAATATCAATAAAGAGGAAACATTCTCATTGTGGTAACTAAAATTTGTTTCCATAGATTTAAGCTAAGCTAACACAAAATATAAAATAATTTTAACTACAATTTATCTTCTAAGAATTTTGCTTACATTGAAGCAAAATACCTTCAATAAATGTCTTATCTTCATGACTTTCCACATATCTATTCCTTGACCTTTTCCTTTGTTGTTTTTTACTCATAATGTTTTCCTTGAAAAATAGTTGCCTTTTATAAAGAACAAAACTAGCATTTTTTCCCCTCATAATGCATGAAACTACATGAAAAGTGAAGTGTTTATTTACAATATTATAATGCATTATTACCTCTAAATATTCTTTATATAATAAAATAGATTATACAAATAAGTATAATATTAATCCCATACTACTCATATTACATCCAACCATAGGAATTATTATCTTTTCAAACAGGTTTTCTAATTAGACCAAGGACCGAAAGTGATAAGATAACAATATTTTCTTATCTTGGTGTGTATTCAATGTAATGCTTTTTTTTAACACACTCACACACACCCCATCATGGTTTGAACCTAGGTCTCCCAGATGAGAGCCCAAATCCATACCACTACAATGTCTCACAAGGACCAACATAATGCCCTAAAAGCCATACCACTACAATGTCTCACAAGGACCAACATAATGCCCTAATATTCAATCATTTATTAAAAATAGAGTATTTGTTAAATAAAATAGCATACATACAAGGTGAAACTTACAATGACATGACACAAATGCATCCTAAACATCTTTATGATCTCTTAATGTACGTAAAGTTAGTTTATTTTATTGGTAAGTCTTTTATTTTGTATATGATTATACAAGGAAGATATGAGTCTATTTTTTGAAAAATAAAAGAGAGTCATTTACATGTTTTATTTAATTAAAAATGAGTCATTTACAAGTTTTCTAAATTTAAAGGATTTGGTTAAATAAATAAGTGGATATTGTATTAAATTTTCAAGGATTGATAGAGGGAAAGAATATGGTGTTGATAATAATATCACAAGGCAGCTTACAACAACATGCATCACAATAAAATGGAGTTGTTGAGTAACAATTAGACTCTAGTTGAAATGGTAAGATAAATATTGATATCAAAATAATTGGGGGATAACTTTTGGGCTAAAGCAATATAAATAGTAGTATATATCCATAAATACAACCTAATATTAACAATAAGAAGTTACACACCAAAAGAAACATGTTCTAGTAGAAGACTTGGTGTATCAAATTTCAAAGTCTTTAGTTCATTGGCATATGTGCATATTCCAAATGATAAATAAAATAAACTAGATGTAAAAATTGAAGCATGTATTTTTACGACTAAATCAAAGAGAGTAAATCATATATCCTAAGTCTAAAATAGTGATTATATTAAGGGTGTTGGAATTATTACATTATTTGATACCTTGCAAGAATATTGCAAGTACCTTGTAATTAGTTTGTAAATATTTGAGTCTAAATTTTATAACTAGTTTGTAAATATGTGGTGTGAAAAGAGTCATGTAAATTTTTATCTTTTAGTATGAGTAATTATTATGAATTTGAAATTAGTAGGAGTCAATAAAATATATTTCTCATATGAGAAATATGAAGAGTTAGATCTCCCGTGAGTTTGAGGAGATGAAGAGTTGGTGAAAGTAGAAAGGTCAAGAGTTTTGTGAATGTGAAGAGTCTCTTGTCCAAGTTGTATATATTGAATATAAAGTATTGTAATGGATGAGTGTGAGAGCAATCCTTGTAATACATTGTATTTGCATTTATTGAATCCATATATTCATCAATAATATTATTCAATGTGTTCGTTATTGAATGTATGTAATTATGTCAATTTTATATTGTTAGATCTTGTCAGAATAGGGTTGAATTGTAACAGTGGTACCAGATCCACTATTGTGCAAATTCATTATGATAGAGAAATAATACAAGGAGGTATTGTAGCAAAGTGTTTATAAATGAGACATTAACAAGTTGTTGAAGCAAAATTTTGAGAAAGACAATGTTAAGGAGACATTGAGTTGTTGAAGCAAAGAGCCAATATAGATGACATCTAGGAGCAGACTACAAAAAGCAAACGTGTGCAAGGAAAAATAAGTTTAAATTATATACTATAGAAGGAATATATCACAAACCAACAAATGGAGTGAGTAAAAGGAAAGTGGAATGTCAATTATAGAAAGAAAGCAACACATGTTAGAGTGAGTGTCATTGGAAAAGGAAGGAATTGTATGCAAAGTTGGTGAATTTATGATTAACAAAGGCAAAAATTATTAACCTTTGTATTTTTCAATGGAATTTTATTTTAGAAGAAATATTAAATAATAAAATAATAAAGTATTGTATTAAAATAGAAAATGATATGTTGTGAGGAGAACAATAGGAGAAATTTGGAGGAATTAAAAATAAAAGGAAGAAGAGTTTATTTGTAGAATAAAATTGGAAGTAAGGAGAGAAAAAGGAAGGGAATACTTTAAAATAAGTCAAAATATTGCTCGAAGAAATTAATTATCAAATAAAGGAGAATTATTTAAAGGAAAATTGAAAGGGAAATAAATTGAGAAGTTGAATTTGAAATATATTAAAGGAATATTATCCAAAGAGACATAAAATAAAGTTAAATAAAGAACTTAATTTGAAGAAGAACAAATATTATTTGAAAGAATATATATTGAGAAAGGAAACATGAGTCTCCAAATTAACTTTGGGGTAGTTGCTTCATCCTTGGGTTTGAACTCTAGTGTTTTAATGGTCTTAGGTAAGGAAGGCTTTTGATCTCCTCATAGCTAGGCTCTAGGAGTAGAGGGTCACCCAAGGGGCTTCCTAAGCATGGGGTAAAATTTATCATGGTATTCTAAGAATCCTTCTAGAGAACATGCTTGAAGATGATAAGATGAAGGCCCTAGTGAATGGGGAAAGACAATAACCCTTTCTTGATGTTGTAAATAGATATCTCCATGGACCTAAAGAGGTATTCTAGAATATTGATACTTTTTCCCTCGAAGGTGATTTAGAAAGGCAAGATGAAAACTTTTGAGGATGGTGTTGGGACCATATACAGTGAAATATTGGAGAATTAACACCATCACTTTATTCCATGGTATAGGGAGGGATTCCCTCATGATTCTACCCTTGTCTTTGCTAATTTTTTTCCTTTATCCTTGAAGTACAATAGTTCACCATCCAAGAAGAATTTTTCTCTATTGATAATTTTACCATCATCAAGGAGCTCAGAGATTTCATCTAGCAACTCAACATTGATTGTGAAGTTAAGCCCTTTCACTGTGATCTACCATCATCCCAACTATGAGCTAATTCTTTGGAGAGGTCCATGTCATGGCCACTAAACTTCTTAAGTAGGGGGGAAACTGACGTCTTCCAAAAAAAATCGACAAGTTTGTCCAAGAAGAAAAGAATTTGATTTGAACAAAAATAGAAGAATTATTGAAGGAAGAATAAATTTTAAATATTGAATTTGGGAGTAAAAAACATTTCTACTACAAAGGAAATTAATTATTTTGAAGGAAAAAAAATTTATTAAAGTTGAAGATAGATTTGAAGAAAGTTGAATTAATTATTGAAAGTGTTGAATTATTAAGGAAAAGAATTGTTGATTTATCATTTTTTGAAGAAGGAAAAATTATTCAAGGGATTATTTTATTTGTTTTCAAGAGAAGACATATCATTTAGAATATGTTAAATATAACCAAATTATCGATAATTATTTAATATGCACAACATGGCAATTGAGAAAATAAAGCAAATAAAAAGAAAAACAAACATTCAATATGCATCACTAGAGGATAGTATAGTTAAAGAAAAGCAAGTTGAAAATATTTTACAATCCATCTCTCAAGAAGCTACTAAAGATATAAAAAATATGTTAGTAGAATTAATGTGGCATTTACAATCTATTCTCACGAAAGCTAAAAATGAAAAAAATTCAATACTTTAATGCTACATAAATTATATTCTAAATGAAACAAATGAAAATTTTATTATAGTTTTTGTCAGTGTATGGAAAATAATATATAAGGTAGTAGTCACTCTTAATTTTCTTAAGGAAAAAAGACTAGAAAATTTTGAAAATTTGAAAAACAAGCCTATGGTAAAAGATGTTTGCTATGACAAATAATTTGAGGCCTATGACAAGTATATGTTGTGATACTAGTGACCTATTTCAAAATATAGATGTAAGTGGTGATAACAATGATTTAAGACCCATGATGATAGATGTGTGTTGTGATTCTAGTAATACTGTACCAAAATTAGATATAGCCTATGACACTAGTAACTTGAGCATTGTTTGTGAAGTCAAAGAATATGCATAAAATATTTTGTGTTGGGCATGATAAAGGCCAAATTGACAGAGTAGATGAAAGTAACAAAGATAGTAATACTCCTAGATATGATAAAGTACAATGTAATGATATCAGTGATAGTGAGAGGGATAGTAAGGCTCTAAGTTGTGTTGATCAACGTAATGAGTTTGAAAAATATACTAAAGAGATTGGTATAGAATTATTGACAAGATACAGGCCAAAATATAAAATCCTTAGACAAACAAATAATAGTGAATTAATATGTAGACATAGTAATAGGTATGGACATACATCAAAAAAATGTTGGGACCTTCATCATTGTGAACTTTGTGGAGGAAATAACCATTCTCAAAGATATTGTTATTATAAAGAAAAGAAAAACAACAAAATAAAAATAAATTGTGGATGGAAAAACTTGACAAAATGGAATAAGATAAAATAAATGTTGAGTTATTTTTATAAAATGAAAGGAAGTTTGAAAAATGATTTACCTATGAGAAAATCAAAATGAATATATTGAAGAAAATTACAAGGACAATAATGATGGATTATATTAGTATGATGACTTTCTCAAAATTATAAAATTATAGGTAATAGCTACTATCAATATTGGGACAAAAATAGGTACCTCTTGAACAAAAATAAAGACAAAGATTTGAAAAATTCCAAGAAACAACATCACAATGAAGAAGAAAAATAAGTGATTGATAAGACCAAAGCAAATGAATGAGGGTGGGGGTGGGCAACAGTAACAACTGTTGCCCTGTGCAGCAGTTGTTACTGTTGCACACCCCCACCCTCAGACAATGGATCTTATACCAAATAATTTAATATGGGGACAATGAATCTTATACCAAATAATTTAATATGGGGGGAGTTTGAAATATTACATTATTTGGAACCTTGCAATAATATTGCAAGTACTTTATAATTAGTTTGTAATTTTTTTAGTCTAAATTTTATAACTAGTTTGTAAATATGTGGTGCGAAAAGAGTTTCGTAAAGGTTTGTCTTTTAGTGTGTATAATCATTATAGGCTTTTCATTATTATGAGTCAATAAGATAAATATATCTTATGATAAATTTGAAGAGTTATATCTTCCATTAGTTTGAGGATATTGGGGGTGGGGAGTAAGTACAGCACAGCACGAGATTAGTGAAAGTAAAAAGATCAAAATTTTTGTAAATATAAAGAGTCTCTTGTCCAAGTTGTATATATTGAAGATAAAGCATTGTAATGGATGTGTGTAAGAACAAGCCTTACAATACATTGTATTTGCATTGCTCAAGTATATTCATCAATAATATTATTTAGAAATTTTGATATTGAATGTATGTAATTATGTGAATTTTATATTCTTAGATCCTTTGATAATATGGTTGAATTGCTAACAAAGGTGTGCGATATTTGATGAAAAAGGGTATGGAAACAAGACATGCAGTAGGAAAAACTAGCACTTGTGGATAAAAAATCTTAAAATAGCATCATTCCTCTATGGTAATTCTAGTACCAACCCCACTTCAAGTGATAGTATAATTTCATAACCAAAAGAGTCCTCATCAAGTTCAACTCTAACATTAGCTCCAGGTCCCCCAAGGAAAGTAAGAAGTATAAGAGAAATTTATAATAGAACTAGCAATCAAGAAGATCTAATAATCAATGTTGCTCTCTATTCTCAAGTTTAAACTAAGCCTAGTTGTTATGGATATTTTGAAAAATAAAATATTAGTATGAAGCAATAGAAGAAAAAATGAGAGCAATTGAGAAGAATGAAACTTGGAAGCTAGTTGAGATTACAAAGGACAAAGAAGTTATAGGAGTGGAGTGGATATACAAGAATAAGTACAAGAGCAACGGTACAATTGAAAGACATAAGGAAACACTAGTTGCCAAACGGTATGCACAAGTCCATGGAATAGACTATGAAGAAACATTTGCACTAGTTGTTAGATTGGATACAATAAGAATAGTGATAACATTAGCAACTAGTTTTTATGGAGATTTTGAAAAATAAAATATTAGTATGAAGCAATAGAAGAAAAAATGAGAGCAATTGAGAAGAATGAAACTTGGAAGCTAGTTGAGATTACAAAGGACAAAGAAGTTATAGGAGTGGAGTGGATATACAAGAATAAGTACAAGATCAACAGTACAATTGAAAGACATAAGGCAACAGTAGTTGCCAAATGGTATGCACAAGTCCATGGAATAGACTATGAAGAAACATTTGCACTAGTTGTTAGATTGGATACAATAATAATAGTGATAACATTAGCAACTTACAAGAAGTGGGAAATTCATCAAATGGATGTTAAGTTAGCTTTCTTGAGTAGTTTTATTAAAGAAGCTTATGTGCAACAACCTCCGAGATTTGAATTATAGGAAAATAATATTTTAATATAAGAAAGCATTATATGGATTGAAAAAATCTCCTAGAGCATGGTATGCAAGGTTTTATCTACCATTCCATGCATTTAAGCATTACTCAAAAACTTAGTTTACTCCTAATTAAAATTTTCAAAAAGAGAGGCATTATGAGTCTTTTCGCTATAACGTTGCCCGTATACTTCATCTATTATTTATGGCTTCCATATTTTAAAAAAAATTATTAGGTTCCATCCAATTTTAGTTGCTCAATTATACACTCTAGAATAGGTTTTTAATAGTTTTCCCCAAATGACATTGAGGCTTGCTAGTTACGCTAGATGAGCTTGGAAAAACAAAAATGTTTTATAATTCATCCAAAACTATTCCAAGATCAAACTGAGATTTCATTCAATGATTAAAAACAACAAAAATTCATAAGCATTACAAAGTATACATCAAATACAAAATTTTCTATTAAATAAAGGATAGCATGATAGATAATGACTTATTTAATTAATAATTTCTAACACTTAAAACCGAGAAATATTTTCAACATCGGTTTCTATTACACAATAATTCTAGAGTGGACATAATTACAAGAGGGTCTTGCCCACCATTTTTATAGATAAAGAAGTTTCCTATATTTTCTAAAGATTCAAACTACCTCCTAGTAATGGTTTGGTCTACACACTTCTCTGGACTCTTAGCTGTGACATCCTAAGCTAATTCCAGACTCAAAGATAGAAATGCATTATTTATTCATAATGGCAGTCTTGGCTATTGATAATTGCCCTACAACATGCTCATAATCTGCCACCATCCATCTGCAAGCACTTTGGCACTACCAATATCATATTTGCACAACTCTTGCTCACAGGCTATCTAGTATGGTGACTAATCAGGCATTCAGTTCATGTCTCGCATAAATGAAGTCATAAGACACCGCTAGGGATTAGATATAGCTCAAGTTAAATGATTATGCATTCTACTATGCACACACACATACTATTATATAGTAATATCAAACAAAAGATTATAAATATCCTTGCCCGAGACATAACTCAAATAATTCAAACAAAATTCTTTCTTTTTAATCTACCTATAATAACACTAGCAGAACTTCATGAAACCATCTTTGCACAACAAAAATTTGTTTTCGACAATCAAAAGCAATAAAGAATTCATAAGTAATTTATTTTTATTTTAACCAAAACAATTTTCTCACAGCAACATGGCAGCACTCTACCCGATATTCCATCATTTTCGTAACACAAAGTAAAATACCCATTTTCCTTTTACTTCAACACAACTAAAACAACGAGGTTCAATTCATCAAAACAAGATAAAACAATCATCTTTTCCTCACGTTGAACCATAGAAGACACATTCGTCACAAGGAAATATTACAGAACATCCAACCTGAAATTTATGCTTCCCAACTCTCTCGTGTCGCTTCTCTTCCTTCCTTGCAGACGTCCAGTCCAGTATGCATGTACTCTTCCCGCACAATTCCAAGTATGTTTTTTTTTCCTCATGAAGACTTATGGCCCAATACCTTCTTCCTATCATTCCACTATACGGATAACTTTGTGAGTTTCCCTCTCATCTCCCATGCACAGTGCCAGATATCTAGGATATTTTCCCACCACTTCGCACACATAACTTGCTATCATGGCCATACAACAAAATTTGGTATTTTTACCTAAGATAACAACAACCTATGAGGAGTACATCTCACACACATAATATTTATTAAATTTAGTCTTACTAATATTTAAACTCTATGCTCAACTATTACTCTTATATTTAAAGCAACACAATAATAATAATATAGGCTTCAACACATGGAAAACTTACTTTTATTTAAAAATAAATAATATTAATAATATAGGCTTCAACACATGGAAAACCTTATTTCTTCTTTTTATTTTTTTTTAAATCCAAATATTAAACACACACATGCCTAAACAAGAAAGTGGCTCCCATCATCATTGCCACTTAAAAATAATTTCTCATTCCATACCAGTAAGCAACATTCAAACAAACATAACTCATGCAGAGATGCAATTTGCAATGCACCTAAATGATATGCAAAGCATGAGTTTCCATGTGCTCACGATTCAAATCATCACTTCTCTTTCTTACCTTTTCCCACTAACTTGCTTCTTTCATTGACACCTTGCAACTATCCTGCACTCACAGAGACTATCAACAGTACCATGTTTCATAAGAAAAAGGTAAGATTATTTTTTATTTACTTTCATCTATTAATCGTGTGAGGAGGTCCATTACATCCTCCCCACTAGAGATAAACACAGTCCCTATGTTCAAAACTAGGTTAAATAAAAAAAATACTTTTGTATATACATATCTTTTACAAGAACCAAAAGTATTCAAATAGATTCATTGTTCCATTTAGCAAAAACAAATATTTCAATCATATTTATTTTCATAGAGTCACATTTTCTCACAATTTTCATATAATCACATCATAGATTATGTCATATTACAATCAGTTAAACATACACCATCATATGTTCCAAAATACTTCACTTAGCAATACAAAATATTTACAAGCTACTCTACTTAGTAACACAACAAATATATTTTACTCTACTCAGTATCCAATCCCATATCCATTTGCATATATACATATATCATGAAATCATATGAAAGTTTATAATAGTCTACATCTACTCAAAAAAATAAGGAAACTGTCATTGCATATCTACCATGTCTTACCACGTAGCATTTATGCCTAAGTAGTGGTCCCATTGGACCCGATATTGGTTTATGCTTCTTTTCCTAAGATTCTTGGTTCTAAAACCAAGTAAGTGAACAGTTCATACCTCAATTTTTAATGGATTGATCATTTGTAATTTGGAAACATCCAAAACATGAGTAGGATTAAAAATTTACTTTCTAAAGAGGGACACATGGAAGACCATATGGATTTTGGATAATCTTGGCAGTAGAGGTAGTATGTACGCAATAGGGCTTATCTTAGCTACAATCTCAAATGGACCCACATATCTGGAGTCAAGCTTGGAATAATTTATGGAAATTTTAGTTGGCTTCACCCTTAAGAATACTTTATCTCCTATAGAATACTCCCTTGGTGTTCTTTTGAGTGCATAGCTCTTTTTGCGGTCTACGACCTCTTTCAGCTTCTATTGAATTCCCTTTAATTGTTCTTCAATTTCTTTCACCATTAACAGTCCGATCACTACATAATCTTCCATATTAACCTAAGATAAGGGATTTTTGTATCATCTCCCATATAGGGCTTTGAAAGGTGCCATACCTAGTGATGTGTGGTAACTGTTGTTATATGCAAATTCCACTAGGTATAAGTAGTCTTCCCATTTTATGTGTTGATCCATGTAGTACATCATTAACATATCTTCAAGTACTTGATTCACCCTCTCAGTATGTCCATCTATCTCAGGATGATATGTAGTACTAATATTCAATTTGGTCCCTAATGCTTGATGAAATACTTGCCAGAATTCAGAATTAAAACAAGAATCTTTATCAAAGATTATAACTTTTGGAAAACCATGCAACCTTACCACTTCCCTGGAAAACTTACTCGCTACTGCGGGTGAGTCATCTTGCACATTTCCTATTATAAAATGTATGACTTTTGTTAATTTATCCATATTTACTAAAATTGCAGCATGCCTAAATATTGTTTTAGGAAATCCCACTATAAAATCCATTGGTACTGCTTGTCATTTTTATGTAGGTATCTCATGTGGGTACAATTTTCCAACTGGATGCAAATGTTCTGCTTTCACCCTTTGGTATTCCAAACATTTGGCCACATAGTTGGTAATATATTTTTTCATTCTTGGCTAGTAATAAGCTTTCATTAAATTTTCATGTATTTTTACCCCTCTTGAGTGCACAGAATAAGGAGTATTGTGCGCCTCTTTAAGGATTTTTTCCCTCCATACTCTTGAACTAGGGACTACCAATCTATTTTTGAAAAATAAAATGTCACCCCTGTAAACATATTTTGCATCTCTTCCAGGTTCTTGCCTGACCTGACCAACATAAGACTAACAAAATTTATATTTTCCTTACCATATTTTAATTTAATCTAACAAATCATATTGGCATTTTGTCATTGCAGTAATACGCCCTATCCTACTCAGAGCATTGGTGACCTTATTCTCTTTACCCTTAATGTACTCAATTTTGAAATTGTACTCTATTAAGAATTTTATCCAATTTCTTTGCTTGGCATTCAATAAGTATTGGGTAAATATATACCTTAGACTCTGGTGATCTGACTTTAACTCAAATGGTTTTCCCAATAAATAATATCTCCAAATATTTAGGGCATGCACCATCGCTACCAACTCTAAATCATGATTGGTGTAATTAACCTCATGCCTCTTAAGTTTTCTAGGCTCATAGGCATTAACAACATCATATTGGATCAAAACCCCACCTAACCCTTCCCTTCAATTGATGCATCTGTAAATACTATAAACTACATATTAGGATCAAGTAATTGCAGGATCGATGCAGTTGTAAACCTTTCTTTCAAAACCTAAAAAGCTTCTTCACATTGCTCTGTCCATTTTAAGCATTTTCCTTTCCTTTGAAGGTTGGTAATGGGTTAGGAAATTCATGAAAACCCTTTGACAAATAGTCTATAATATCCTACAATTCCAATAAAACTTCACACCTCTATCACGTTAGTAGGTGCTGGCCAATCAATAATAACTTCAATTTTCTTGGGATCTAATGCAATCCCCTTGGTAGAGATAATATGTCCAAGATACTACACTTGTGGGTATAAAACTCACATTTGGTGGTATAAAACTCACATTTGGTTAATTTTCCATATAGTTGATTCTTTCTAAGAATATCAAGAACAATTCTCATATGTTGATCATGTTCCTCTTTTTTCTTAGAATAGACCAAAATTTCATCCAAAAATATGAGTACAAACCAATCCCACTGTTCTCTAAAAATACTATTCATGAGATTCATGAATATTACTGAGGTGTTGGTTAGCCCAAAAGGAAAGACAGTAAATTCAAAATACCCATACCTTGTTCTAAATGTTGTTATAGAAGTGTCTTCCTCTTGAATCCTCAACTGATGATAACTAGATCTTAATTCTATTTTAGATAAATAGGTTGTTCCTTTCAATTGATCAAATAAATCATCAATTCTTGGAAACGAGTAACTATTTTTAATAGTAACCTTATTCAACATCTGATAATCTATGCACATACTTAAGGTATCATCTTTATTTTTAAAGAAACAAGATAGGAGCTCCCCAAGGTGACACTTGGCTTGATTAGCCATTTTTCCAGCAAATCTTGAAGTTGTATTTTGAGATCTTGTAGATCTATAGGTGTCATTCTATACGGTGACCTTGTAATAAGAGCAGCACCAGTAATAACTCAATTGAAAAATTAAATTTTCTCTAAGGAAGTAATTGAAAGCACGAGATTCTGGAAGTTTTGAAAGGAAAACTATTACGATGCATTCAAAATCAAAATAAACGCTTAAGTCCTAAAATGTGAAATACATGAAATGAAAGAGACGAATTGAAATGAGATACAAGAAATTAGAGAAATCACAGCCCTTTTATTTAACTCTCTTAATCTCGGTTACAAAGACGCCTCCTCCCTTTTCAGGGGCTAGGAGCGTTAAATGGATTTTGGTTACAATCGTGACTTAGTATTCCTCCTTCCGCGTGCCCACATTTGAAATGGGCGGGCCAAAGTGTTGCCGCCGCTTGCGTTGATGAATCCTTGATTCTTGCTGCTCCTCCTGCGTTCAAAGAAACAACAAAGGCGTTAGTAGCACCTGCTGCAAATATGAAACGTTTGTTCTCTAAAATTAATGAAAGATGCATGCAAAAGATTAGCTAAACCGATGAATAAAATGACTCCAAATGACCTGCAAATTTGACAGAGACCGAGAAACATTACCAGAGGGCCACTGCCATCGAAACAGTCAGCCAATTCGCATTCAACTAAAATTCGTCCCTGGTCAGGACGAATTCTACTGTAATTCGTCCCCGGGTAGGACGAATTCGACTGTGATAAAACGCCGAGGTGATGCTGCCCAAATGTCACGCCTCGGGATCTCCAAAATACCTGCAAACATGGGGGTTAGCTAATTGGGGGCATTTTGGGATGACCCAGATGGTCGGATTCTCCCAATTTGACCTCCATCCACGAGAATTTGACGTCGCTATCTGCAAGTTAGTGAGGGCCACAAAATCGACAAAGCATGATAATATTTAATCAAAATCTTATGGAATCGAAATCATAAACTACCTAAACAGCATAACATGTAATGGAAGATAAACAAGTGATAACAGAATAGATTAAAATGAAACTAAAAAAGTGCGGGGCGCCCGAGCGGGCCGCCCACCGTTGGGACTTGATTTTGGCACCAATCCACTTGGGATGGGCCCAAAATCTCTTGGAATGGGTTGTCGGCAAATTGGTGGATTAATGTGGTCAAATGTCGGGTTTGGGTCCGGATCCACACTTCCAAAAGCCACCCAATAACCTCTCTTGCGAAAGAGATCAAGGATGTGGAAGAGGTGAATCAAAAAGGGGTGCAATGGGGTGTTCAATTTGGCAACACTTCGTTGCTTGAAAATGCCTCCAACTTGTCTCTTTTTGGGTGGGAAAGTCCACCATTTTATAGACCCAAGGGGTCTCTTTGGAGGGGCATGCGGGGGTGCCATGTGGCGGCCATGCCTTCCCAAGAGGGAGGAGACTCCTCCCTGACTTGGGCTTCCATGACTCGCCCTTGTGACAGTCCTCCAACGGCCAATCTACCCACCTACACGCGCATGCAAGGCAGGAGTCATAAATTGACAGTCTTCGGCTGCCACTTGGCGCCATTCTTCTTTTTGCCCGTTAAACCTGGAATTCGTCCTGACCAAAGACGAATTCAGAATTCATCCCTGGGTGAGACGGATCCCAGTTAGAATTCGTCCCTGGGTGGGACGAATACTGAGCAAAGTGCCTGAATGTGCCAAATTGCCTTTTGACCTTCCAAAATTGCTACAAAAGTGGTTAGGACCACTTTTTAACCTCTGAGGGCTGCCCTGGGGGCTGTGTGTGTCAAAGCGATCAGTGTTTGCAGTCACATAATCGGATTGGTGTTGTTTTGGTGTCTACAGATGCCCCTTTTTGGGATGCGCTGTGCATGGCGCAGCGCCGAGCAAAAATAGATAACCAAAGCACTAATGATTAGGGTTTCTTGGTAACCTAACCAACTTTTGATGCCCCAAGTATGGAAAGGGCATGCATTCTTGAATCCTTGCTTCTGACGAGCTAAGGAATTTGATTTCAAGTATTAACCTATTTTGGTGAGGTGTGACTTGAGCTTGGACATTGATCAGTCATGATTAGGCAAAGGGCGCAACCTTTTGTCCACAGGGGAACCTTGTGTTCATGCTTCGGGAATGCCAAGTGTTTGATCAATTTGTGATAATTGCTTGTTTACTGCCCCAAGCAGGAGCGTAATTGTCTTTGTCAATGATTCTTTGAATGCATGTCATTTTCCTTAATTGGGTGTGTGCTTGTTGATTGGTGACTAAGTGTGACTACCCCCTCAAGCGACGAATCGATGAGGGAATGACCTTCGTGAGAAAAGCGACGAGTCGCTTGACCCAAGATGACTTGTGCAAGGGTGCCTTCGGAGATTTAGCATTAAGCATGTGCAATTTTTTCGACATTTAGACCTATTTTTGGTGGGTGGTAACCCTTTTTGCGACGCTTTTTGGAGCTGAAATTGGCAAAAATCCATCTTCCCGTGGAGCGGTCCGGCTAAGATAGCCTTCTTAGGGAGTAGGATAGTGACAATTTGTGACCCCAACGTCTGTTTTGTATGCCCGGGATGTCAAGTGCAACAACACTCTCATCGGGCAAGTTTATTATCTGTTTTAGTGCATTTTTGTTCAATTTTTGATGTTTTTTGAATTTTTGGCCTGAATTCGTCCCAGGGTAGGACGAATTCCAGCTTAGAATTCGTCCCTGGGAGGGACGAGCGCTAACCAGAGCGCTCGTCCCAGGGAAAGACGAATTTAAGCTCAAAAGGCCTATTTAAAGGCCAAAACTAGGGTTTGGCCTCATTTGCGTCTGATTTTTCTTGCGATTTGGAGCTCTGGGGAGGAGGAGGTTAATTCTACGAAGCGAAGCGCTGCCGGATTTTCCCTGCCATCATGAGTACACAAACCGGTTCGAGCGGCGGAGCCGAAGCGAGACCAGTAAGTGCTCCCTAGAGTTTATTTTTGTTTTAAAACTGCAAGTGTTTTGTTTAATTATTTTTGTGATGATGTTTTTCAAAATTTTAAAACTTAAACCCTGAAACTGAACTGAAGACAACTAAAACTTAGTGTACAACTAAACGTAGCGAAAAACCTAAGTAAAGAATTTTTATTGTTTTAACTAAACCCTAGGATAAACGGAACGTAAAACCCTAAGACTTAATGTTTGTTGTTTTTTGAATTTTTGTACTGTTTTTAAATTAATCAGTTAGGATTAGAAACCCTAAGACTAAAAATTTAATTTTTTTAAATTTTGTTTCGTTTTATTTTTTGGAATTTATCAGTTAGGATTAGGAACCCTAGAACTGAAACATTTTTGAATTTTGAATTTTTGTGTTTAAATTAATCAGTTAGGATTAGAAACCCTAGAGCTGAAAATTTAATTTTTTATTTGAATTTTTGTGTTTGTTTTTTTGCTATACCATTCTTTTTTCATGATTTTAATTTTTTTGAGTTATTTTCTTTTGCAGGTTGTTAGGAGCCGGTACCGTGTACCCACTACTTTCACGAAGTGCGGGGGAGGCTGACTAAGGCTGACTGGGAGTGGCTTGATGCCCTTGGGCTCAAGCAGGTGGCTCGACTGGAGCCTATGGTCATGGATCAGGCCTATTTGATGGCCCTGATCAATCTCTGGGATCCATGGACCAACACTTTCCATCTCCCAACAAGGGAGATGACTATTACTTTGGAGGATATCTATCGGCTTCTACGGATTTCGATAGATGGACTGCCCATCAGGACATCGTCGCGTGATCAGCGGACAGCTGTACTGACGAGATGCTTCGGGCATGGGGAGGAGCTGGGTGTGGAGGATCCACTGGAGAGGGCAGAGGGCGACCAGATTGGCGGGATTTTGGTTCGATGGTGGTTGGAGAGGGGGGTGTTGGGCGTGAGGCACGCATTCCTTATGGGCCTCATGTCCAACATGCTATTACCTGATTCGTCGGGTGAGGTTCCCATGGAACCTGCTGGATTTGGTGTGGCAGTTGGTAGAGTGCCCGATAGAGGCACCGCTTATCCTGAGATGGGGACAGACATTGTTGGCACAGCTCTATGGGGAGCTGTATGAGGTCCGCTATCGGCAGCGAAAGGGGATCAGCTACAGCTATCTATTGCAGTGCTGGGGTTGGCAGCACATAGCAGTTGAGAGGCCAACTGGGTTACCATGGATGACTCGAGCGATGATGGAGGATAAGGAGATAGGGTATGCAGTTCTATGGTGGTGGTCCGGAGAGCAGGGACAGAGTCGACGGTGGGCAGGTGTCGTAGGGCACTATGTCGATACCTTCTCTCGGCTCACTCTAGGGGAGGTGATTTGGTGCCCTTATCGGGACTGTCCAGCCTGGCCAGAGGCTGGAGAGTGGCTCCGACGGGTACGTAGAGAGCGGTGGCTGATTGGGCGGCATGGGACCGAGCATGAGTTCTTCTCATATAGCCGGGTTACACGATAGTTTGGGGTGCGCCAGGGGTTGCCTAGTGAGCCCGTGGTCTATCGACGTCGGGGGGATGAGAGGACTCTAGACCGACCGGTCATCGTGCCACTGGGTGAGGATTCGGATGTGGTGATCGACGTCCCGGACGTGGATGACGTCGGGACTACCACTGAGTATGACTCGTGGTGGGTACTATGACGATGGCGGGGAGAGGGGCCACTAGGAGGCACGGAGGCGGCAGCGGCGGGTGGGGAGGGTGCTGAGGCACCAGGGGATGATTGGGGAGTTCCTTTGGAGGATGCGGAGATGGTAGAGGTGGAGGGTGAGGATGTGGATTTGGGAGCTCTGGATCAGCCGGAGATGCAGGACATGGCGGAGCAGTGGGAGCCAGGGGAGGCTGTTGTTTCAGAGAGTCCCATGCCTCAGGCGGATGCAGAGGAGATGGAGTCTGGGGTACGCGCTGAGAATGCGCATTTGGCGGAGCTACTATGGAGGTGAGACCAGGAGCTGGGGGATGCGCTACGGGAGAGGGATCTCCTACGGGCTCAGCTAGCAGAGCGGGATAGGGTTTTGGCACAGCACGATGATGCATTAGCTTACTACCATCGATGGGAGGCAGAGTGGGATCGACGAGAATCAGATTGGTGATGACATCGGCTGGAGATGGAGGGGGAGATTATCCACCTCGATGGGTGGCTACCTGAGCCGTCGGGAGGTGGATCTTCACGTCGGATGAGGGACAGTGGTACTGAGCAATCAGCATCATCTCATCGTAGGCGATTGGATGAGGGAGGGGGCAACAGGCATGATGTGGGGGCTAGCAGTAGCCGCCATGAGGGGTCCCATAGGACCCACACCACGGGGGGTAGTTCCCGTCGCACCGATCCTGCATGATCATGGTGGACGACGCCTTAGGCTGGGTGGTTTTGTTGTATGATTGCGGGGTCAGAGGACCAGTTTTGTAGCCTACGGGCATTTTTTTTGACGATATATAAAAATATATATATATATATATATATATATATATATATATATATATATATCGACTTTATTTTGTTTATGCACATGTGATGATTTGATCTTATGCATGATGGTTGATGAATATGGATGTATGCATGTTAATTTATTTTGATGGATGCATATGTTATGATGAATGCAAATGTTTTTTATTTATATGTGATATGCAAAAATGAAGTGGATGAATGGAATTTGTGATGTTTGGTTAGGGCACCATAGACTGTTTAGGACTCTGTTTATTTTGTTTTTAGGCGATTGCTGTGGTAACTGACTTTATATGTATATATGTGATTTTTGATGATATTGTAAGGATGAAAAGTAGCGCAGTTTGGTTTAGAAATGTAGCTAAGGTTTTCTGAGACTCAAACGGTTTTAACTCACTAGCCATGACTTGTACTTTATCTTACAAGACTTTTGAACAAGGTATGAATCGGACTTGTTTTTGACCAAGTTATTTCACATCCCTGTGTGTGCAATTGAGTTCATTTATGTGGTATTTGTCAGGATACCGCCAGTGCCAGATGGGCTTTCAACCGAACCTATATTGAGGATCACCTAATTAGCTCCACTAACTCCTTTATTGTATTTAGTCGGATTAATCTGCGGTGCTATCTAGGATACCATAAGCTAGCTCATCCACATGCAAACATTGATCTGTACACAAGTTAATGTGACAGATATATCGTCATGCGGGAAGTTTACCACCAGTGACCGATAGGCTATCAACCAAACCGGTACTGAGGCTTGCCTCATGACCTGTCGAAATGCTGAGAGTTCCAGGGATTCAAGTTCGACTCCCTTCTTTTCTTCAATTGTATTGGGATACTTGCTCCTTTGTAGTGATAAAATCACTGTTTATTTTTGTTTTATTTGTTTTTTTTTTTGAGCAAGGGATTTGGATATGGAGTGACGAGAATCACTATTGTATGTGCTTTTTGATGTATGCACTTTGGGATGTCAAATTTTGGTGTTTTGACTTTTGCAAATTTTTGATGTTTTGCAACTATTGAGAACTTGGGATTCTTGGGGAATTGGGTAGGGAAGATGCTTGTCCTTTTGCCAACTCTCAGCATTCTTTGGGTCATTCGCACAGGGGGATGAGCAAGATAACCGTTTCGCTTATGGTGACCTGGATTACTTTGCAGGTGTCATCTTTCGTTCACACAACTTGGGAATTTTTATGTGTTTTAATTTGTGTTGGGATGCTACGTAACAAGGTGTGATTCAAGTAGAACTCTACCTTCGTAAAATCTGCCTGACTTGGTACAGTACATGGCTAGAAAGCAAAATTTACGACTGAAAGGTGAAAACTCTTGATACATTATAAGACCACTGACTCTAGTGTGGTAAAAAGCAGTAAATGGTGTATTTTTGTTGTTTTTTTGGACTGCTTATAAAATGGAAAAATGTGGAACCAGATGGACTAGCAGAGCAATTACAGCCTATGGTGCCTTTGACCTGTACGACCACAAATATGCAATGTATGGATGCGATGCTTAATGCAGCTATATATTTTTGTATTTTTGATGGAATGATTTTTGTGAATATGAAGATGAGATGCGAGAAGAGCTCTCTATTGATGAATTTGAGCATGCCTAGAAATGAGATGCAAATCTTTGTTGTTTTTGATGATTTTTGGATTTTGAATTTCTTTATTTTTGACCAAGCGATTGTGGGAATCCTTGGAGCATTTTTGGGATTGACCAAGCGATTATATGAATCCTTGGAGCATTTTTGGGATTGACCAAGCGATTATAGGAATCCTTGGAGCATTTTTGGGATTGACCAAGCGATTACAAGAATCCTTGGAGCATTTTGGGATTGACCAAGCGATTATGAATCCTTGGAGCATTTTTGGGATTGACCAAGCGATTACAGGAATCCTTGGAGCATTTTTGGGATTGACCAAGCGATTCATGAATCCTTGGAGCATTTTTGGGATATGGCTCTCTTAGATATGGAATGGGCGCAAATGACTGATGTTCAAGGGTTCTGTTTCCTTGATTCCATCAAGAGAGGCTAGCCGGTACGTCTCGGGTCCTATTTTGCTATCAATGACATATGGACCTAACCAATTTGCCGTGAACTTGTCCCTTAGGTGGGACGGCAAACTAGAATTCTGTTGGTTTTCCTTCAAAACCAAATCACCAACCCGAAAGTCCCTCAGGTGAACTTTCATGTTGTAAGCTTTCTTAAGTCGCTCTTGATAAATACGTAAATGCTCGAGAGCATTAACGCGTCGTTCGTCAAGCAACGTAAGCTGGTCTAACCGGGCCTGCCATGCAGCGTCATCATCGATGAACTCTTGCATTGATATGCGTAGGGAAGGAATTTCCAACTCTAGAGGCATGACTGCCTCGGAGCCATACACGAGCGAAAATGGAGTGGCCCCAGTGGGCGTCCGAATGCTAGTGCGATAGGCCCATAGGGCAAGTGGGATTTGGATGTGCCAATCCTTATGACTGTCTATGACTGTCTTTTTAAGGATGGCAACTAGCATTTTGTTTGACGCTTCTGCTTGCCCATTCGCCTACGGATAATAGGGTGTCGAAAAACTATGCTGAATTTTGTACTTTGTGGTCAAAGCACGCACGTCTTTGTTCTTGAATGGCGTCCCATTATCCGAGACTATTTTGGATGGAATACCAAAATGACATATGATGTTATGCAAAATGAACTCCACAATGCGGGGTCCTGTCGTAGAGGTAAGCGGAACTGCTTCCACCCACTTGGTAAAATACTCTGTGGCCGTTATGATAAACGTGTGATGGCTCGACGACGCAGGGGAGATCTTTCCGATTAGATCGAAGCCCCACTACAAAAATGGCCAAGCGGACTGGACTATCTGCAAGGCCTGGGAAGGTACGTGCATCAAATTGGCATGATGTTGACACTTCACGCACTTCCTGACATATGCGCAACAATCTCGCTCTAAAGATGGCCAATAATAGCCCATGCGAAGAATGCGCTTTGCGATGGCCATACCACTGAAGTGGCCACCACATGTACCATCATGCGCTTGGGCGACTGCCCAAGTGGACTCTTGTTGGTCCAAGCAACGAAGGAGGATTCCTTCATAGCTGCGACGATACAAAATGTCTCCTATCAAGACATACTTAGCCGCTTTCTGCTTGAATGCTCATTTTGCGGCATGCGTCAATCCAAGCGGGAGATTACCTAGCTTGAGGTAGTCTCTAATGGGTAAATACCAATCCTGTTGATCGGAAACCTCGATGGTATGAACAACCAATCCCTCTTGAAGTTCATCCCTAGCAAACGCTGAGCGGGAAAGAACTTGTAAGAATAGCGTTGTATTGCTATTAATGGGAGTAGGGGAGAACAAGGACCCCCAGTTGGCATGTTTCAGATGATCGTGGATTCGAGAGAACTTATCCAAGGATGGTTCAATCTGGATCATGTGGATTCCTGGCGTCAAGTCAGAGCTTGCACGCTCCATCACGGATTGCGATAGGGTTTTGACTTGAATGGTTGTCATATCACCGAAAAGGTCTTGCGGGATTAGTGACCCCAAGGAGGCCATTGTGTCCGCAAAATGATTCGATGACCGAGGGAGTGCCTCGATGTCATACCACTCAAGTTTTGCCAAGAATTTGTCCACAAGGGCTTTATAAGCCTGCAGAACTGGGCATTTGCATTGGAATACCCCTTTTACTTGATTGACTATTAACAACGAATCACCAAAGATGTTCAGTCATTTGATGTTCATGGCGATTGTTGTCTGAAGACCTATGAGCAAGGCTTCATACTCTGCATTATTGTTGGTGCATGGGAAATTTAATTTAAATGACAGGGGCATTGGAGCGCCCTACGGTGTGAAGAATACTATTCCCATGCCACCACCTTGCTCACATTTAGAACCATCGAAGAATAGGGTTATGTCAGCCTGTGACTCAGGCTCATCAAAATCTGGTGATTCTGAGACATGGAAGACCCCATCATCGGGTAGTTCTATGACTAGAGGCTGATCGTCTTCAAGAGGAGCCTCTGCTAGTTGATCGGCTATGACCTGTCCTTTGATAGATTTTTGTCCAATAAACTCTATGTCAAATTCCGTCAACAACATGATCCATTTCGCCGTGCGACTACTATGATAAGTACGACTCATCATGTATCGCAATGGATTCTCCTTAGACACAACATACGTAGTGTTGCTCAGCATGTAGTGGCATAGCTTTTTGGTAGCAAACACCACTTGCAAGCAGAGTTTCTCGACGTATGCATAGTTAAGTTCATAACTGACCAGGGTGCGGCTAAGATAGTAAGTAGCCTGTTCTTTGTGAAGTTCATTCTTCCGGGCTAGCATTGCGCCCAGTGCCACCTTCGTAGCTGAGATGTATAAGTAGAATGGCACACCTGGTCTAGGTGGTGCCAGTACTGGCTGACGAAGCCAAGTATTGTTTGATGTCATCAAAGGTCGATCGGCACTCGTCATCCCAGTGAAATGTAACCCCCTTGTGCAATAATTTGTTCATGGGTCGGCACTTGTCGGATAGCTGCGCTATGAAGCGCTTGATCGACGTGACCTTTCCCTACAGACTTTTGAGCTGCTTAATGGTAGTTGGGGGAACCATTTCAAGGATTGCCTTGACTTTCTTTGGGTCCACCTCGATACCTCGCTTTGAGACTATGAAACCCAAGAGTTTTCCAGATGTGACGCCAAATACGCACTTCTTGGGGTTCAGTCTGACTTTATGCTCCATGAGGCGATCGAGGATCTTGCTTAAGTCATCGAGATGATTTGGGCGCAAAAGAGACTTGGCCAACAAATCATCCATGTAATCTTCCAAAGTTTTATGCATGTAGTCATGGAAGATGTACGTCATGGCACGTTGGTAGGTGGCGCCAGCATTTTTAAGGCCAAAAGGCATGACCTTATAACAAAATGTCCCCCAAGGCATTGTGAATGCCATTTTTAGTTGGTCCTCAGGATTGATACGAATCTGATTGTATCCTGAGAAACCATCCATGAGGGAGAGCATTTCGTGACCTGTTGTAGCATCTACCAACGCGTCGATGCTTGGCAAGGGGAAATCATCCTTAGGACTCGCTTTGTTTAGATCTCAAAAATTAGTGCATATGCGAATCCTCCCGTCGGGATTTTTGATGGGCACCATGTTGGACAGCCATGGCGGATAATCCATGCAAGATGACAAATTGTGCATCCAACTAGCTTTTGCAATTCATCTTTGACCATCAAGGCCATTGTTGGGTGCATCTTACGTAGTTTTTGCTTAAGCGGCTTGATTGTCGGATCAAGCGTTAGATTATGCATGACTAGCTATGGATCTAGCCCCGGCATGTCTCTGTATGACCATGCAAAAACCTCCTTCTTCTCTTTGAGAAGGGCAATGTAGTCGGCTTGCTCTTCGAGGGAAAGACTTACCCCCAGCTTGAGAATCCATGGATTCATTGGATCTATGCCGATGTCTACGTCAGTCATCTCCTCGACTGACATGTGGGATCCATCCTCCAACTGATGTGGAGTCGGGATCAAATGGATATCATTAGCTGAGTTTAAATCTACGTTGGGAACCTCGGGTTCCTCTTCAGCCTGAAAGATATCTTGAGTTGTCCCTGGGGAAAAATGAGGCATTTTACCGAAAGGCCAGTACTCTGATGGGGATGGAGGTGAATTGGCATGATCCCAATCGATGGCATCTATGTCTAGATGCAATGACCATGCTGGATCGGCCGGATTGCGGATGGGTGCGGTCAAATCAATGGAGATCATGTGGATGAAATGAATTTGGTCTCCATTACCATGGGTGTGATAACTCAAACATTCTGGATGCTCCCTATGCTCTGGATCTGGCTCTAGAGGGACAGGCATGAACGGATCGGCCCTATGTGCTGATAGGAGGACAGGGTCTTCCCTCGACACTAATGTCATTATAGGGTCTCGGGGTGGACGGTGCTCATCGTAAACTTGGAGCCATGGATCCAACACTTGGTCCCACCCTGCTGGGTCTACGTACCACTCATGCCCTGGCACTATGCCCATCTATGCAAATAATTCATTAATCCCCAAGGGACGCCATCGTTGCACTTGTTGCCTTTGTTGCATTTGTCGCATGTGGTTGAGATAGGCCATCTCAGTCTCATCTTTCGAATCACTATCGGAGATCCAAAAATGTTCATTTTCTTCAACAACTGCTTGCGACATTAAGGGTTCACCTTGTTCTAGCAAATTAATCTGGTCCCATTGCGGTTGTTCCACTCTTGGTGGAGGGACCTGATTCTCTTGACACAACAACGGCTCAACTGGAACCTCTAAAGGGAATAGTTTCAAAAAGATCTCTGGACACTGTTTATGCTCTCCTTGGGAGTTAGTGTCCGAAATTTCACCTCTCTCTAGCAAAGGAGAGGGATTATTGATGTTACCAAGGGTGGTTGTTGACCATGGGAGGTAATCTCCCAATGTATATTTTGTGTTTGGGTTGGCATAAGGATCTGATGCCAATCCACCCTTGTTGCCTATTCCTAGGCCTTGCATGTTTTCCACCAAGATGTCTAAGGGCGGGGGTGGTTGAACCCTACTCCCGACTTATCATAAGGCATTTGGTATCTTGGCTGGCAAAGGACACGCACTCCTTGCTCATACCTGCCTAGCCCGTATCCGTGCCAATTGCATTGGCCAAGGTATCTCAGGGCGAAGTCTGGGTTAGATAGATAATTGACATTTTCTACAAAAGGCTCTTCGTCCTCGTCCTTTTGCATGCATGGTTCAGTACCATGGTCAAGGCCCCCATACACAAAATTGGTCTGGTTTGGTGGGTAACCTAAAGGAACAACTATCCCAATGGGAAGGCGAGGTCTCCCCATGTCCTGCACTGATTCTAGCATGGGCGTTGCTACAACATTCTGCACTAGATACTCCCCTAGGCCCGTATTGGCCATTTCAACAGTAATTGTTGATGATTGAGAGGGAGGGAATGGAAGGCCTTCCTGAGTCCATTCCATGTTGGGTGGATTAGGAGTCTCAGCTTCCATTGTGCTAGGTATCTCTTCTATTGAGATAGTTGATATCGTTGGCAACACCTCTTCTAGGGGCTGAGCCTCTTCCAAGATTTGTTTCCCTTTGTCCTTCTGTTTAGCCATGACAGGTGGCATTGGTAGTGAAGGAGCAGATGATGAAGATTCACCTGGCTGGGGTTTTGATGGATTAGTCACCAATGGTGCTCGTGGCATCGGACCCTGTCTAGATGGATTTAACTAAAAATCCAAGTGCGTCGATGGGAGGGTCGATTGAGGCATCAATTGCACCGCATTGCAATATTTGAAGGGTTCTAAGTCCATCGGGACTACATGTACTTCTCCTTCAAATGCATACTTTAGACACTGGTGAGCTATCGAAGGGACACACTTCATGTCCCATGATCCATGGCCGCCCTAGCAATATGTTGTATGCCATCTCGCCTTCCAAAATATGGCACAATGTAGGTATCGTCTTTTGTCCTACCTGAACGGGTAGAACAATTGTGCCAACTATCGAGCATATCGCATCGTTGAATGCTCGCAGTGTGTAAGTGGAAGCGGTGATATGAGAGGCTAGCAGCTTCAAATGTTTTAATGCTACAGTGGTAATGATGTTACTAGACGAGCCAGTATCTACCAACACTCTCTTGTACGGGATCCCGTTGACCCGCGCGATAACGTGCAGGGGTGGATCTGCCATGTCATTCGATACTATTTTAACTTCATCCTCTCTAAAGGTAATGACTGGCTCCGTACATCGTTTTACATGTCCCATGAAGTTATTGAAAGAATTCGCTTCGTGAGGCTGTAACTCGATGGCTTTCAAAATTTCCATGAGAGCTTCCCTATGGGGTGCTGACTGTTGTATAAGCTCATAAATGGAAAGCCTAGCCGATGTGGTCCGCAAACTCTACGTGAGTTTGGTCCGTATCGTGACCTCGGGTCTAGGCGGAGGCAACTGCACAGTGTGTTGTTGAGGTTGCGACGTTGTTGGAACTTCTCTTGTAGCTGCCTCGGGGGCAACTCCTGGGTATTTCTTGTTCCTGGTCACTATGCTGATCATTCCCACAAATCCTTGCATGGGGAGATTCTGTCGCACCTCATTGACCTGAAGAGGTTTTGCCTGTGCCTCGTGGGCAGGCAAAGGGTCCTTGAAAACCCCCATCTGTTGATTATTTGGCGCTATGGGGTTGTCCACTGCCAATGTTTTATTATCAATCAAATCTTGTATTAATCCCTTGAATTTCCAACATCCATTCAGGTCATGTCCCCTTCGCCTGTGGAACCTACAATATAAATCCTCTCTGTATCCCTTAGGCTTGGGAGCGTTAGGATCTATGGTTTGGATTTCCGGAAGGGTGATTAAATTTTCCGCTGACAAGCGGTCAAATAGGGAGTCCCTAGACTCCGTATAAGGGGTGAATTGTCGCCTAGGGCGACGCTGCTGATTTTGCTCCTATTTTTTATTTTCTCTTTCATAATTACTAGGAGGCACTGCCTGATAATTAGCCTTTTGAGGCTGTGTTTCTTGAGCAGGCTTAGGAACATTTATCGCAACTTGATTAACCGCAGCGGGTTTTGGTTGCGTAGTCCCGGTCTTAGTGTTTTTGTTCCACTCTTTCTTTTTAGGCTTGGCAATTTTGCCTTCCTGTATTTTGATCTCTTCAATAACTCTGGCTTGCGCCAAAGCTTCTTCTAAGCTGGCATATTGTTGTAGCTGCAATAGCCCAGAGATCGATCTCAGACAACTCCGTGAAAACATTTGTGTGAGGTCGGACATAGGGGGAAGGTAAGGTAGCTTAGAAAGCAGAGCCCTCCATCGATTCCCGTAAGCCGCCATTGTCTCTTCCTCATATTGCCTGAGGCTGGCCAGATCACTCAGTGATGCCTTCTTCTTGGTGTTGAAGGCAAAGCGTTCAAGGAACGCATCTACTAATTGATCCAAGTTATTTATGTTGTGCTTCGGCAACTGTGTGAACCAATCCGAGGCAGGACCTACGAATGTGGTTATGAATGTCCTTAGCAACAGCGCATCATTATCCTGAATGCCAAAGCATTGGCTCAGGAATCTTGTCACATGCTCTTGGGCATCCTCTTCACCTTTAAAGATTGCCAACTGAGGCAACTTGAAATGTTCGGGGTAAAGAGGTGTGGGCACTGATGGATGCACTGGATGACTACGGAGTTGACGTAACGTGGGCTTTTGGTGCCCAGAAGCTTTGGTCTCCATAGACTCCAAATGCTCTAATAGCGCTTTGTATGCATCGGAAGATTTAATTTCTTCCTCTTTTGTTTGCTCCCGTTGTGAGTTGTGGGAGACTGGAGGCCTATGGGGGGGTGGCCGAATGGCAGCCCTCCCGCCTTGATAGGGCATTTTGGCCCATTCTATTTCTGGTTCATACTCCTCATAAACTTCTTGAGGAGTCTCTGGGCGAGACCTATGACCCTGAGTGAGTCCCCGCTGAGGGTACCCATCGTTGTTTCGGGGAGTGGCCTCCCTCTCAGGTCTATGGGGTCTCGGAGGCAAAGCTTGACGAGGTCGCGGAGACCTATCCTGCACCAAAGGATTATACCTCTCATATTGTTCTACTTTTTGGGTGCGAGGGGTTGGCACCCTCTCAGGTAGTTTATAGAGCAGCTCATCCGCTTCGCGCTGCATGCGCTCTTTGTTAAGGCGGTATAAGCGCTCTAACTCCTGATGACCTTGCTCAAGCCGCGTGATTCGGGCTTGGCGGGCGGCATGTCTGGCGACTGCCATGTCAATTTGGTCTGCCATCTTGGGCTTAGGAGGCTTGAATGTTTCTCCTATGTATTTGCCTCGGTCTTGATGATCCGAGATTTCAATGGGTCGCTTCCCTCTATCGAGGTTGGTGGCATTTACCTGAGGCTCTGGCCTCGATGTGTGACCATGGTATCTAGCAGGTGTGGAAGCGCAAGGCTCCCATGTTGTATATTGCTCTCGAGGAATTTGATGGTGTTCCTCGTACTCCCTTTCATAGGTGTGAAGGGGGCGGGCGGAGTTAGCTCGCCCTGTGTGGAGAGCCCTGCGCTCTGGGTTTTGTCTTTCAGTTCTAACAATGATGGGAGGCAAAGGAGAGATGCCATAGTCATGTTGTCTCTCCTCATGGGCACTGTGCCTCTCTAGCGCTTCGTTGCATGGTGGCCACTCATATCTAGCCTCTAAAGGCGGTCTTTTATTTACGTTGAGTGCCACATGTAAAGCTTCTTCCCGAAAGGGGCTGTGTTGAATGGGCGTGTCCCCCAAGGGGGTATCCCTATAATTCCACCTTGACGTGGAATGATGCGGACTCTCTTGTGGTCCAGACCGCCAAGGCGGTATGGCCAAGTCCTCAGGGCTAAAGCGAAGGCGATTTGCGCCCGCTCCTTGTACACTTTTCATAGCTTCTGCCCTTGATTGGGCTTGGCTCCGGGTGTACACCATTGTGGTGCTCTTCTACCAGCTAAGCAGATTTTATCTCGTTTATGATTTTTTTTGTTACACTAAGCAGAAATGAACACACACATACACAAACGGTGATTATCTCTTTTAAAGATTAATGGTGTGTCCTAAACTGGTTTTAGTGCATTTTGATGATTTTGTTTTGTTTTTGAAAGTTTTGAAGAACGTTTAAATGCATAATGAAGGCTCATATAACTCCCATAAATGGTCGCCCCTTCAATATACCATTGCCCGACCGATATACCAACCTCTCTATATACCCGCCCTTACGAGAGGGAAACTATAGGTACGTGAGAGCAGATGGTACGTGGTACGTAGGCGGTACGGAAGGGGGATTGTCCTATTAATGACACCTACCATAGAAGACTTATCCTCGCATGCTGGGAATCACCCCAGCGACACTCGGTCAGCTTTCATCAGGATTTACGCCTAACAACAGTGACAATCAAGGGAAATGGATGCAAAAGTCAAGCCAAGGTGGTGATGAACCCACCGTTGGTCTTGCTCAAGGGCTGGGGTCTTACGACCAGCTCCTTGGTTAAAAAAGTGCCACGTGATGTGTGTGTGGTTCCTTTTATTAAAAAAATGAAACAGGCAGAAGCAACTACTTTCTTTAAGAAGGCAAAATTTGAAGGAAAACAGAAACAAAAAAATAGAAAGTAACAGGAACAGTTTTAAAACCTTTACCTTTCTCTGCCTAGACCTGCTGTTTCTGATCCTCGGCTCTAAAAATTCATAGACAGAAATTCATCCCTCTGTGAGATGAATTACAGAACAGAATTCGTCCCTGTCTGAGATGAATTAGAATTCGTCTCAGGGTCAGACGAATTACAGTAAAGTATTCGCCACAGGCAAAGACGAATTACAGTCTACTTTTGAAGAATGGTACCTGTCAAGCACAAAACACAAAAATTTGATCAGTTTCTTGATCTTAAAACCAGGGGACAGAGTCCCACCGTGATCGCCACTGAAAGCACGAGATTCCAAAAGTTTTGAAAGGAAAACTATTACGATGCATTCAAAATCAAAATAAACGCTTAAGTCCTAAAATGTGAAATACATGAAATGAAAGAGACGAATTGAAATGAGATACAAGAAATTAGAGAAATCATAGCCCTTTTATTTAACTCTCTTAATCTCGGTTACAAAGATGCCTCCTCCCTTTTCAGGGGCTAGGAGCGTTAAATGGATTTTGGTTACAATCGTGACTTAGTATTCCTCCTTCCGCATGCCCACATTTGAAATGGGCGGGCCAAAGTGTTGCCGTCGCTTGCGTTGATGAATCCTTGATTCTTGCTGCTCCTCCTACGTTCAAAGAAACAACAAAGGCGTTAGTAGCACCTGCTGCAAATATGAAACGTTTGTTCTCTAAAATTAATGAAAGATGCATGCAAAAGATTAGCTAAACCGGTGAATAAGATGAATCCAAATGACCTGCACATTTGACAGAGACCAGGAAACATTACCAGAGGGCCACTGCCATCGAAACAGTTGGCCAATTTGCATTCAACTGAAATTCGTCCCTGGTCAGGACGAATTCTACTGTAATTCATCCCCGGGTAGGACGAATTCGACTGTGATAAAATGCCGAGGTGATGCCGCTCAAATGTCACGCCTCGGGATCTCCAAAATACCTGCAAACATGGGGGTTAGCTAATTGGGGGCATTTTGGGATGACCCAGATGGTCGGATTCTCCCAATTTGGCCTCCATCCATGGGAATTTGACGTCGTTACCTGCAAGTTAGTGAGGGCCACAAAATCGACAAAGCATGATAATATTTAATCAAAATCTTATGGAATCGAAATCATAAACTATCTAAACAGCATAACATGTAATGGAAGATAAACAAGTGATAACAGAATAGATTAAAATGAAACTAAAAAAAGTGCGGGGCGCCCGAGCGGGCCGCCCACCGTTGGAACTTGATTTTGGCACCAATCCACTTGGGATGGGCCCAAAATCTCTTGGAATGGGTTGTCGGCAAATTGGTGGATTAATGTGGTCAAATGTCGGGTTTGGGTCCGGATCCACACTTCCAAAAGCCACCCAATAACCTCTCTTGCGAAAGAGATCAAGGATGTGGAAGAGATGAATCGAAAAGGGGTGCAATGGGGTGTTCAATTTGGCAGCACTTCGTTGCTTGAAAATGCCTCCAACTTGTCTCTTTTTGGGTGGGAAAGTCCACCATTTTATAGACCCAAGGGGTCTCTTTGGAGGGGCATGCAGGGGTGCCATGTGGCGGCCATGCCTTCCCAAGAGGGAGGAGACTCCTCCCTGACTTGGGCTTCCATGACTGCCCTTGTGACAGTCCTCCAACGGCCAATCTACCCACCTACACGCGCATGCAAGGCAGGAGTCATAAATTGATAGTCTTCGGCTGCCACTTGGCGCCATTCTTCTTTTTGCCCGTTAAACCTGGAATTCGTCCTGACCAAAGACGAATTCAGAATTCGTCCCTGGGTGAGACGGATCCCAGTTAGAATTCGTCCTTGGGTGGGACGAATACTGAGCAAAGTGCCTGAATGTGCCAAATTGCCTTTTGACCTTCCAAAATTGCTACAAAAGTGGTTAGGACCACTGTTTAACCTCTGAGGGCTGCCCTGGGGGCTGTGTGTGTCAAAGCGATCAGTGTTTGCAGTCACATAATCGGATTGGTGCTGTTTTGGTGTCTACAGTAATCTCGGTAGATCATCAGGGAATACATATTTGAATGCTCCCAATACTAGGTTATTTTAGAAGAGGTTAGATTCTTATTCAATATCTTATTTCCTATTCAACTTAACTATGAATATCATACCCCTCTTCCTAATTACTCTTTTTATCTACATTACAGATAATAAGTGTGGTTTAACTTTACTTCGACCACAGCTAACTCTAATATTTTTATTAGATTCATCCATAAATTTCACCCATCTCTCCTCAAAATTTAGAAGAGCCTTATGTGCCTTTAACCAATCAACTCCCAAAATGATATCAAACGCATGCAAAGGTGCCACATATATATGCCAATTAGTCTTTCCATGTGGCAAAGTGATGTGAGGGTCAAACAGGCATTGGTTAACATGACAGGTTTACCCTGATCCATACTCTACCTTCCAACCATTGGCTAAAAATCTAGGTCTAACAAGTAAATCCCTCACTAATCTAGATGATATAAAGCTATCAGATGACCCACTACCTATCAAAATTTGCACATTTTTATCAAAAAAAATTCCATTCATTAAGAAAGGAGTAATTTGACCATTAAGTTCATAACTAACAATGGTCGCAAAGATCCTATGGTTAAACTCTTCTGGGTCTTTTGGAGATTGAACATATCTAAGGGATATTTATTGGAATAATGATCTCCTTGACATATGTAGCAACCATTTGGTGGAGCTCTATTTCCTCTATTATTATTTTTATTTTTGTTCAATGGTACAGTTTCCCTAGTTATTTCTTGACCTGTTGGTTTTTGATCTTGTAGTTTGGAAAACTCTTTAACATCTCTCTTGTACCTACCACCTTGATGATTAGGTTTATTTTGCCACCTTTATTATTCTGATCTCCTCCTTTGGGTTTCTTGTTTTGATATTTCTCCCACCTCATAAAGCCAACACTTTTCTGCTTTCTAAGTTCATCTTTTTCCTTTTTGTATAGCTTTTGATATACCTTTCTTTAGATTGACATGATTGTGCATATTTACCATTGTCATGATTCTAGGATGTAATCCCAGAATGAATTTTTAAGTTTTCATTTCTTCATTGCTTTCATTTTGGGATGCATATTTTAGTAGTTGAATAAAATTTTGGTGGTAATCACGTACTGACATGAAAACTTATTGCAAATTTGAGAATTAATTAGATTTTTTTACGTAATATTGTCTTGTTAGGAATCTATCCCTAAATTCCTTGGAAAACTCCTCCCATCTGAGGTTAGCACCTTCTACTTCATGCCCTTTCTTATAATATTTCCACCAATCTAGGGCTACTTCAGTCATATTCATAACTACCAAAGTAGTCTTAGATTCAGAGGATAAAACCACTAGATAAAAGTAGGACTTGAGTTCACTTAACCAATTTTTAGCTTATTCTCCATCGCCCTTTCCATTAAACTTGGATATTACAACCTTTTTCAAGTTCCTATTCAACTCCTTACTTACCCTGGCCCTTCTAATACTGGATCCCTCAGGTTATCTTGGTGCTTCTCCTGCCCTGCCTAATCCAGTTTCTCTTGGTGCTTCCCCTACCCTGCCTAATCCAATTTCTCTTCTATGACACGATTTTGGGCAATAAATTCATTTTTTGGGGCCATGTGAGTTTTCTGTTGGGTCATATCTTCTCTTTGATGTTCCATATATATTTGCAATAATTGCACAACTTTTGCAAGGTTCCCTTCCTCCCCACCAATCTCATTTAGAGGAAGCTTATTAACCCATTTCAGTCTTCTTTCATGTTGAGGACCTTCTCGCCTTAATCTTGTTCTTGGTCTCCTTACAGGTCTTTCGATGACTTCCTCCTCCCTACCTCTTGTAGGATTTCTCGAGGACCCACCTCACAACATTCGTGCCATTTAACATGTAGGTGAAAGAGGTAGATTATTAGTTTGCATCGACTAATCTATTTCACATTCAAAGTCTACAGCTTAGAATCATTTTTACTTTGATACCATATGTAACAACCTAGGTCTGACTACTCACCTGGTTGCATGAAATAAAGGTCAAATTGTAACAACCTAGGTCCACTCACCTAGTTTTCAGAAATACAAATTCAAAATTTCATTAAATTCAAACACAAAATTCACATATGCACCCAACTTAAATTAGTACTTAGGCATAGGGATACACACTTCAATATCTATTATCGCTGCAGATAGTATTAATTGCTTGGGATCGACCAATTTCCCATGGTAGGTTACCTTCTATGAGATCCTATCTCCTTTCTTGAGTTCTCAGATCTCAGCATGGGGTTGCCCTTCCAGGGTCCATAACACCTAGAAGGATAAACACACGAATTCCCCATATCATAGCATGGAGGACTTGGATCCACTATCCTAATCTTGTCCTATTGATCCACTAATCCATTTAATTTTTAAGGTCCGTGCTTGAGTTAGCATAGTTATGCCAATGCCTGATTATTGACCTTTAACTAAGATTTAATCAGGGTTTGCCAATACTTTGGCTTTCGAACCAGATGCTTCAGATCGAGCTCTAGTTGATGGTAATGTTACCCATACCATCTACCACTGGACTTTCCAAAGCTCAAGGACCCGCTATCCAAGCTTGAGTCATGTTGGCAATTCCATAACTGGGGTAGGTTCTATGAATATCCTTATGTACTACTCGTTTGATAACCTGGAATGACATCCCATACCGTTGTTCATTACTCTCTACAACATAAGGCCTCTGCCTATCTTTATTTGTTGGAGAAAGGTTATCTTTGATTATCAATAGTCACCATCGCGAACTAATAGAGTTGGGTGAATGTCATCCTTTCTCGATGAGCACTATAACATATAGTCATTCATTAATAGTCATTATTTCATAATGAAAAGGTTGTATACTCCCTTCTCGGAGTTTGTATATGTTAAATTCAAATTTCATAATGAAAAGGTTGTATACTTCCTTCTCGAAGTTTGTATATGTTAAATTCAAATTTTAGTTTTGAAATATGAAAATTTACTTGTCTTCAGAAGTTTTACTATAGCACACATAAAAATTTAATATAAAAGAAAATTAAAATAAGTAATAAAATTTTCATATTTTCACATAAAACAAAAGCTATATTTTAAATTAATTTAGCTTTATAGGTAAATTAACAACCTAATATATATATATATATATATATATATATTTTTAATAAACTAACATACTTTTATAAGAATTAATCAATACTTCAACAACTGATAATATTCCTATCTAAAATTTAAATCAAACCATTAAGTCTAATGATTTAGATGATTTAACAATGAAAGCTATCTATAAGATTCCAATCTTAACCATCATCTTAGTCTAATGTTTTTTGCTATTAAATATTTTTAAAAAATAAGAAAGCTATCCATAATAGTCCAATACTTTTGATCAAATATTTTAATAACTTCACTTATCTCGAGTTTCATAAAAGGTGAGCTCAATTAAGTTAAGCTTCATCAAATTTTATCTCGCCATATCTAATTTTTCTAATTGATGTGCAACGGTATTAGGGTTCTTTAGAAGAGTTTCTAACATGTAACCACCCACGATACTTCGGTCGGCGATCCAAAATTCTAGGTCACTGACTCCTTAAGCAAACCCGACAAAGACTCCTCTACGAAACACGTTATAGAGATAATGTATCATATATTAATTCTATAATGTATGATATATTAATTCTTCATATAATTCTTTGCTAATAGCCTTGTGGACATTTATTATTGACATCATATTCCTTACCCAACTTATGAAGTTAACACGACGAACTAGTTGACCTATTTAATGAAAATAATTTACCATTTCATATCCACGAAACTCCAGCACTTTTAAAAATTGAAACGATAAGCTAACAATTAATTATATATATATATATATATATATATATATATATATATATATATATATTTATTTAATATCTTTAATCTAAATTCTCTTATATGTAAGTTCTTGTTTTCTCTTTAGGTTTTATCTGTTTCTATTAACTATTCAAATTCTGATTTTTTTCTTTTTCTGAATGTTCATATGTTTCCTAAGTTTTAAGGTTTATGTGCAAATCGAAAATAAATCTTCTCCATAATCAATTCAATTACGTAGATGAAGCTACTTTGTATATTAGTTTCCAATAATATTTCAATAATCACCTTGTTGAGAGTTTGGTAAAAGCAAAAGATTTTATTAATTCTTGATCAGATGAACGAAGCCTAATTTACATTTTGTTTAAAAGACACAACCACCAGCACTGACTATACTAGCGTGCCTCACCAGTGGCAAATAAAACTAAACTCAATCTATGGACTTAACAGATTTACTCATTGTGGTTTCCTTTACTACCTGGCTCCTTGTTAACATAGAGAAGAAGTAAAGAAAATCTCTTGCAAGTCTGAAGTTTTCAAAAGTATATTATAGTTGTACAGGGTAGGTGTATCCCACAATCTACTTTGATAAACATGAAAAGACATAATATACTAAGACAAATACAATCTTCTTTTTTAAACTTCCTACATCATTTGGAAAACTCATTCTTGAATGTTTTTAAAATATTCCAATAAAATTTTACATGCATCTTACTTTTCGTCAAAGGCCAACGTTTTTCTCTCCAACTATGGTTGTCAGTAAAGGGATGTAGCCACTTTATCTAAGGTATATAACATTCCGATTTCCAATGGCCATACCTACACTTAGACTCATACGCTTCACCAAAAACATCGTCAATTTTGTTTACACTGTACTAATGATTCGTATAACCAAATGAAATAACAGAAGGTTCAAAAATTAGCGTTGGATATATATTTGCACTCCCATTTTTTATTTCTTAATCATTCATTACATATCTAAAGAACAAGATAAATTTCATATTAAAAGTTTTGTTTCATTCATGGAGGCATTATATAATGTGTGTCGTAGTCTATACACAATGTAAGTTATAGTACCAATACATTTTTCGTTGTATAAAAGGGCTATCACAGGCCTTTAATAGGTAACTAAATAGATATTTGGATTGACGCATAATTTGTTTACTCCACAACAACCAATAAAATAAAAATTGGGCTATCATTAAACATTAATTGGATTCTAATTCTATAAATTTTTCAATTTTCCCAAAATGCATCAGTCTCCCACAAATTTATAACTGTCACATATGAATCTTACACAAGCAATATTCACACTTGCTAAATTCTTTTTACAACTTGCAGTATACCAAAACAATTAAAGGCAATTTTTCTCTGTTGAAGCCAACGAACATCCGTGGCTTCTATCCAATGGATTTTTCTCCCAATGTGCAGTCATCCATCCACCATGACGGAGAAAGTGGTTAAGTAGTATATTAGCGTCAGCATGGCTTATGCACTCTAATGCATACAATAGCACACCATTCAATGCAAAATGTATTCTCAAACACAGATAGTAAGACTTCTATATAAGTTTAGAGATTTTTTCAAAATTGCAAGCAAAGTAAATACTATCATACTTTGTAGACCATTTACAACAAGTCTATATATTTTTTTTGACATAACTTAAAACACCACCAGAATTTATATTCATTAACAAACTATCTTTTTTTTTAAATAATTTTTTTTTGTTAAACTGATCACTTCTTTCAGAATTTAAAGAACAAAATAACCAATATTTGACAAGCTTGCTCATCCAAACCAGTAAGGTAAAAACTATAACCAACCTGGTTAACGTAGCTATATACCAGAGTTTTGCTACAATCACCACTTCCTAATTGACACACCCACGCTCTCCAAACCAAGAAATCCAAACCAGGCCACCATGAAAGAGAAAGAACCATTGTCCTTAAACTATGGTGTCCCTCTTCTTTTAAAGAAGATAGAAGTTACCTCCACGAGACACATAATCCTCCTATAGAACTTTTAGAGAGCAAATGGGTGTCCTTACTCGTGGCACTGTTAAACTGAGTTTTTATATATATATATATATATATATATATATATATATATATATATATAATTATAAGAGAAAGAACCATTGTCCTTAAACTATGGTGTCCCTCTTCTTTTAAAGAAGATAGAAGTTACCTCCACGAGACACATAATCCTCCTATAGAACTTTTAGAGAGCAAATGGGTGTCCTTACTCGTGGCACTGTTAAACTGAGTTTTATATATATATATATATATATATATATATATATATATATATATATATATATATATATATATTTCATTATTATAATTAACATGTTTCTAATATAATATAGTATACATTAATCGTTATGCTTTATATTTATATCTTTATTTTACAGTAATTTATTATTTTTATCATATATTTGAAAATCTATTTGTTGTATTATATTGATGCATTTTTCTTTAACTATTCTTGTATTAAATGCAAAACATCGAATTGATGATATGCAAAAATGCAATTAATGCAAGGACAATAATATGTAATTCACAGACAATAATGCACCTATATGATCATTTTAGTGGGCTTTCTTGTACCTATGAGCCATGGTGCATATCGCACAACATTCTATCCCACCTTACTTGATGCTTCTAACCACTGTCTCCACCAGGGGTGGGTATTTATCTCGTCCGACATGCTTGCTATAGTTGGAAACCTGTACCTGCATACACAAACACTAACAGTAGTATCACATTCTTCCAGCAAAAGATAATAAAATAATGGGGATATTACATACTTCCCCACCAAAATTTAACATAGTCCCTATGTTAGTCAATATAAAATTATAGGTTTTAATATATTTGAACATATAAACATAAGCATTTAACCATATATTATGCAATATTTTCAAACATCACATTTAGTATGGTATTTTCAAATTTTACAATATCAAAATATTTAAATATTGTCATATTCAACATTCAAATTGTTTCAGTTTTAAAACAAGAAAGGAAATTGTCTTTTCATTTCAGCTACATCCTCCTATGTGACATTTCTTTCTAAATAGTGATCCCACTGGACCCTACATTGATCAACTGTTCTTTCTCTCAATTGCTTAGTCATGTATCCCAAAATTTTGACTGGTCAAATCTCAATGAGATATGGGCCCAACGTCTACAAGTAAGAAACATCTAAAATATGAGATGGGTTAGCGACATATTTGTGGAGGAGAGACACATGGAAAAAATTGTGGATCTTAGACAAATTTGGTGGCAGAGCGAGCTTATAGGCAATAGGGCTTATTTTGGCAATGATCTCAAATGGACTAATAAATCTAGGGCTCATTTTGGTAGACTTAATGGAACTTTTGGTCATTTTGACTCTAAGGAAGACCTTATCACCAATAGTAAACTCTCGAGGGGTTCTTTTTAGATCAGCATAACTCTTTTGACGGTTTACAGCTTCACGAAGTAACTGGAAGATTTATTTCAATTGGACCTCCATTTTCTTAATAGCATTAGGACTGATCACTTCTCGGTCATCCAAATTATCCCATGTTAATGGTGTCCAGCACGTATTCCCATATAAGGCCTCAAAAGGTGCCATGCCCAACATGGTATGATAATTGTTGTTATACGTAATTTCCACTAGGAAGAGATAATCTTCCCACTTACTTTGGTGGTCCATAAAATACATGCGTAACATATCCTCTAGCACCTGATTGACCCTCTCAATCTACCCATCCATCTCAGGATGATAGATTGTGTTGATGTTTAGCTTTGTACCCCATGCTCGATGCAAATCTTACCAAAATTTAGAAGTGAATCGCGAATCTCTATCCGAGATAATTATTTTGGTAAAAGCATGCAACCTCATGATTTCCCAAGAAAATTTCCCAAGAAAACTTTTGTGCTATTATGGGCGCATCGTCACAAACATTACCTGGTATAAAATGTGCCACTTTAGTCACTTATCCACAACTAAAAAATTACATCATGCTAAAATCAGGTCTTAGGGAGACCTACTATAAAATCCATGGAAATCACTTGCCATTTCTATTCTGGTATATCAAATAGATGTAGTTGTCCCCTAGGATTTTGATGTTCATATTTAAATTTTTGGTATTGTAGACATCTTGCAAAAAATTGTACCACATCCTTCTTCATACCAGACTAGAAAAAATCCTTTTTCAAAGTTTCTCTCATTTTTATCACACCTGGATGCATAGAATATGGAGCACAATGTGTTTCTTGCAAAATGGTTCTTTTAATCTCTTCATCATCGAGTACTATTATCCGATTATGAAAATATACCAAATCTTGTTTGATGTTGAAATTTGCATGTCTATTTGGTTCTTGTTAGACCTTAATGTGATATTGGTTGTAAAATTCATCACTTTTTTGCATTTCCTTAATTTTCTCCTTTAGTCCATACTAACATTTTATGAGAGCAACTATGTGTCTTCTTCAACTGAGGGCATCTGTTAGTTTATTTTCCTTTCCTTTGATATATTCAATCCCAAAATCATATTCAGGTAGGAACTTCATCCATCTTCGTTGTCTAGCATTTAGCATAGGTTGGGTGGAAATATACCTCAAACTCTGATGATCATTTTTTAACTCTAAAGTTTTTTCTAATAAGTAGTGTCACCAAATATTTAGAGTATGGAAACGATAGCCAATTCTAAATCATGAGTAGCAAAATTAATTTCATGTTTCTTAAGCTTTCTGGATTCATATGCTACAACTGCCTCATCTTGCAATAAGACACCTCCTAGTCCTTCTAGAGAGGCATCAGTACAAACTATAAATAATTTTTTGGGGTCTAGTATTTGAATAATTGGTGTCGTCAATTTTTCTTTAAGGATTCTAAAAGCATTCTCACACTAAGTTATCCATTTTAATGTTTTTCCCTTCCTTTGCAGATTTGTAATTGGAAATGTTATTATTGAAAATCCTTTTACAAATCACCGATAGTATCTGGCCATCCCCATAAAACTTCTTACCTCAACCACATTGATGGGAGTTGGCCAGTATACTATGGCTTCAATATTTTTAGGGTAAATAGCTACCCCTTCGACTGAAACAAATGCCCCAAGTATTGAACTTATGGAGTATAAAACTCACACTTAGATAATTTTCTATATAGTTGATTTTTCCTAAGAATTTCCAAAACTATTCTCATATGTTGATCATGCTCTTATTTATTTCATGAATATATCATAATATCATCCAAAAATATCAATACAGACTGATCTAACTGTTCTCTAAAAATAGTATTCATCAAGTTCATAAAAGTAGCTGGTGCATTAATTAATCCAAAAGGTAACACTATGAAATCATAATATCCATATAGGCTTCTAAAAGCAGTTTTATAGATATCCTCTTCCCTTATTCTCAGTTGATGATAACTTGATCTAAGATCAATTATAGAAAAAATAATTGCTCCTCTTAACTAGTCAAACAGATCATCAATCCTAGGCAAAGGATACTTGTTCTTTACTGTCATTTTATTGAACATTCTATAATCAATACAAAGTCTCATAGATCCATCCTTATTTTTCACAAATATAACTAGAGCTCCCCATGGTGAGACACTAGGTTTAATGTGCCCTTTTTCTAGAAAATCCTGTAGCTAGATCTAGAGTTCTTGTAGTTCAAGGGGTGTCATTCGGTAAGGAGTTCTGACTACAGGAGATGCTCCTGATAAAAGCTTAATAAAGAATTCAAATTCTCTTTTTGGATGAAGTCCAGGTAGATCCTTAGGAAAAATATCCCTAAACTCATTCAAAACTGGATACTGTTGAAATAGAGTAGAGCTAGACTCAGTTTTTTCCTTCTTATTTAGTTTGACTACATAGAGTCTACACCCTTTTCTTAAAGCTCTTTTGACTTGCATTGTAGTCATCAAGTGAGGTTCAAAATATTCTCTATTACAATGAATACGGACTCACTAATTGGAATCATCTATGAAATCCAACCACCTCTCTTCAAAATTCAGAAAGGCTTTGTGGGCTTTTAGCCATTCTACTCCTAGAACTATATCAAAAAGTGTGTAAGGGTGCTATATAAAGATGCCAATTAATATTTCCCTTGGGTATATCTATTTGAGGGTCAAATAAGCATTAGTTGACCATATAAGTTTATCCTAAGACATACTCGACTTGCCACCCATTTGCCATGATTCCAGGTTTAATCGGGATGTCCCTTAAAATACTAGTTGAAATAAAACTATCAGTTGCACCACTATCTATCAAAATGTGAACATCTTTCTTGCCTAGTTTTCCTTTTATCAAAAATCGAGTAGCTTGTCCTAGAATGTTGGATTTACTTGTAGTAGCATAGATCCTATGTGGGGCCTCACCTGTTGGATTTCTTTTGTGGGCTCTTTATGGGCACTGATTCACATAATTATCCAAGGCTTCACAAACAAAGCATACATTTTTTCCCTTACTCTTTTGTTTATCCTCTTATTTGTTTTGGTTGATATTCTTAGCCTTGTCCTAGTTATTATTCCTCTTTTCTTGAAAATTTCTTGTCCTAGTTATTATTCCTCTTTTCTTGAAAATTTCTTTGATATGCCTGCCCTTTTTTTCCCTGAAAATTTCCCTTGTTTCTATTATCACCTCTATAATGGCCACCATCTCTAAATTTCTTATATTGATCCTTATATTTATCCTACTATGGTTATCTTCTCTTATTAGGATCCTCCTTTTCAAATTTTTGATAGTAAACCTTTACATTATTTTGACTTATTTCCTCATAACGTGCAGCATCATAAGCAACTGTCAAGGTTTTAGGTACTTTTCTTCCAAGAGGTGTTCCATATTTAGGATGTAGTCCCATTATAAATTTTTGAGCCTTGAATTCCTCATGATTATCATATTCTAGAGTGTACTTAAAAAGTTGAACAAATATTTGATAGTATTCAATCACGGTCATGTTATCTTAGCGTAAATTAGTGAATTCGGTGTATTTCTCAATATAAAACTATGGCGTAAGGAAATGATCCTTAAATTCGAAGGAATGTCAGCAGCCTCTTTATTATTTACTTTCTTATAGGTGGTCCACCAATCCCTGGCTAGACCCACTAAATGTGCCATTGCCCAAGTTGTTTTGGAATCTACACAAAGGGTCTGGATTGAGAACCTTCAACTTCACTCAACCAATTGATTCCATAAAAATTGGAAATATCCAATTTCTTAATTTATTTTTTGCAACTCAACATCGACTTTTCTCCTCTAATATCCTTTTGGAAACTCACTTACTTTCTCTGTTTCCTTACTTTTAGTTAGACTTTCGATAACCTTCTGTTGTTGAGTATTGATCTCATGTTGCTAAGACATTTATGCCCTTTATTGATCTATGTTCTCACTCATTTGAGACCTTTGGATCTCCATTTTTTCTCATTGCTGATTCAATTGTTCTTACACTAACTAAATCATCTTTACCATATTTTTGTCATTGACAACACGTCGAGGCACTTCGACGGTTTATACTCTTTTCAACTCCCTCACGAGTCGTATTAGTCACGAGTCGTATTAGTCCCTTCCTTGGGACTTCTACAAATTCCTCTTACAAATTAAGATTTGTTCTTCTCAAGGTCCCTACCATACCTTATGACAAAATAGTTATGTTAAACAATAATTCATATTTTATTACCTAGGGATTTACAACCTAGGCTCTGATACCATCTAAGGTTTAATCAAGGTCTGCCAACACTTTGGCTTTCAGACCAGATGCCTCATACTGAGCTTCAGTTGATGGTAATGTTGCTCAAACCATCTACCATTGGACTTTCCAAAACTCAAGGACCCACTCTCCAGGCTTGAGTCATGTTGGCAATTCCACAACTGGAGTAGGTTCCATGAACATCCTCACGTACTACTCATTTTATAACCTAGAATGATGTCTCATATCGTCATTTGTTACTCTCTATAGTGTAAGGTCTCTACCTATCTTTATTTGTTGGAGAACGGTTATCTTTGATTCTCAATAATCGCCACCACAAACTATTGGAGTTGGGTGAGTGCCATTATTTCTCGATGAGCACTATAACATATAGTCATTCTTTCATAATGAAAAGGTTGTACTCCCTTTTTGGATTTTGTATATGTTAAATTCAAGTTTTAATTTTGAAATTTGAATATTTACTTGGTTGTATACCATGGTACCTGACTTGATTCCATGGTATCTAACTTGTGGTTAATAATTAACCCAACTTTTTTCTTAAATTGCTACTAGTATTAAGAAGGTTTTTTTGTGAACTTTTGTTCATTTTGAATGGTACTAAATAAAGCAGTACCTACGCCCATGAATGAGAAATCATAGATCAAACTGCCGAATAGAAATTCTTGCAGTCATATAGCATTGTATTTACAAAAATAACGGGCTGGAGATAAGCGGACTCGAACCGCTGACATCCGCCACAGGGTAAACCACTGTCTCTCAGGCCCCGGCTTATTTTACCATGGAGGCCAACGATAGACAATAACTCCCCCCTGGTTGTATACTCTTATACTAAAATCTTCAAAAGTTTTACTATAGCACACATAAAAATTTAATATAAAAGCAAATTAAAATAAGTAATTAAATTTTCATGTTTTCATATAAAACAAAAGCTATTTTAAATTAATTTAGCTTTATATATATATATATATATATATATATATATATATATATATATATATATATATATATATATATAAGCAATGACAAATTTTAAGGGAGGAATGGAGGAGAGAAGCAGCGGAGGAAGTTTGAAAGTTTCGGGCGGGAACAGCAGAGAAGGCACGGAGGGTTTGGGAAGGAACCTCGAGAAGGAATCAGGCGAGGATCCAGAGGAAGGGAGGCCTTCGGCGACAGGTGGGGCTGTCCAAAGAGGGCTCGACCCTCCTCAAAAAGATCCGGACAAAGGGACCCAGAAGGGCGATGCGGGTCCCAAAGGAGGCCGGTCCTTTGCGGAAACTGTTAAGGGGAGAAAGAGTGATTTCCTTTCACTCCCGCCCCTCATTCCGGTGAATAATAGGATAATGGCTCCTACTGCTTCGATGGGTTCTTTTTTATCCATGGAAGAGTTTTCTTTAGTGGGTAAGTTTTTGGGTGGAAGGCCGGATATAGAGACTATACGATCCTGGGCTCTATCCAAATGGAGAACGGTGGGGAGTATGGAGGTTGTTGCCCTGTCCAGGGGTTTTTTCATCATAAGATTTAATAACAAGGAGGATGCGAACCGCGTTCTAACTAGAGGACCCTGGTTTTTAGGGAAACGCAGTCTATTCCTCAGGAAGTGGGGGGAGGATTTCGACCCTAAAAAACAGAATATCAATACTGCCCCTATCTGGGTTCGACTTCCTAACCTACCAGCTCAGTTTTTCAACGAGTACTGGCTGCAAGGCATCGCCAGAGCGATTGGAGAACTGGTTTCCATAGATCATGCAACCTTGGCTAGGACAAGGATGACACATGCAAGAATATGCGTCAATGCTAATTTAGACTCTGAGCTGCCAAATATTGTGGAGCTAGGGTACGGCAACTACCTAAGAAAACAGGCGATGGAATATGAAAACAGGCCAGCTTTTTGCCCTGAGTGCAAAACCCAAGGCCATTTGCAAAATCAGTGCCCTAATCTAGCAGCTAGCAGAGAAATCCAAAGGACGGAAGGCAAACGAGCAAATGAGAAAGGGTTTCCTAGGAACCTCCCTCTAAAAGGAGGCCCTGTGGGCAAAGGAGGGTTTAGGCCATCTAAAAATAACCACTTTTATCAGGAGAAGACAAAACAGGGGGCAGGGCAAGGTCAGAGCAAAGACAAGCAACATCTCACCGACGAACAAGAAAATCAGGTAAGCCCTAAAATTCCAAGCTCAAATAAGTTCAAAATTTTAGATGATCTAATGGTAGAAGGGGAGAGTGAGGAATTAGAGGAAGGAAACCTGCAAGGTGAAATCCCCGAAACCCTAGAATCCCCATCAAGGGCGGGTCCTACAAACCCCATAACCAACAAAAACCCCTCAAGCCCCCAGGGAGGGGTAAGGCAAAATCCCAGAGAATATAGAAAATGGGTGGAGGAGATAGAGTCTTCAAAAACAGACCTTCCCAACATCATAGCCAGAAGCCCGTCAAACCATCTAGAAGGTTCAATACAAAAATCAGGAGAATACAGGAAACAGATGGAGGAGTTAGAATCACGGATTGAGGTGGTAGAAATGAATGATTTTGAGGAATGCGTTAGTCCGGTTCTACAATAGATAGTTCATCCACCTTTTAGCCCCAAGTAGACCAGGAGTACTACTAAGTCACCTATTGACTATGGCAGTGAGAGAAAGAAGGGGAGGATGTCAAATGCAGAGCACAACAGAATGAGGACTGACAATGAGATTGCCAGTGGCAAACAGAAAACACTGATACAACAAGTTATCCCGGGGCATGAAGATAAAAATCAGGAAAACCTCCTCAAGGGAGGGGGAAGGGGAAAAACTCTAAACAATCTAAATGAAGGTTCTCTCATGGAATGTGAGAGGCCTCAATGGCCGACCCACTCAGAGGGTGGTTAGCTCGTTAAGAAGGCAATACAATCCAACAATTTTGATGTTGCAAGAAACAAAATTAGACGAAGCCCAGTCAAAAACAATAGCAAAAAAAAAAGATGTGGAGTCAAGGGGACATGGTGTACAAACCAGCTAGAGGAACTTCAGGGGGGCTCATGGTTCTTTGGGATCCTCGGGTGGTGGAAGGCAGCATTATCCAAGATGATGACAGGGTGTTGAGTGTTTTTTTCCATGATATTGACAACAATAGATCGTGGATCTTCTCAAATGTCTATGCTCCCAATTCTGTTCAAGGGAGAGCTTCTTTGTGGGAGTACCTGGGTAAACTGGGTGATGCTTTCCATGACATCCCGTGGGTGGTGACTGGCGACTTCAACACGCCATTATACCCCTCGGACAAAAAGGGTGGAACAGGGCTCCCAACCAGAAGTATGGAAGACTTCAATGACTTCGTAAACTCGAACCAACTGATGGATGTGAGGCTAAGAGGAGCCAAGTATACTTGGAGCAACAGGCGAACAGGAAGCCAACTTATCCAGGAAAGACTTGATAGGTTTTTCTTATCTAAGGAGGCAATTGCTGGGTTTGGAGACTCTACTCTGCAAACTCTTCCCAAAATTTCCTCTGATCACAATCCCATCCTTTTGGAGGTTCCAAAGTCAAACTCCTTCAAAAAAACCTTTTCGATTCCATTCAATGTGGATCAGGCACCCGGAGTTAAAAGAAAATATTTCCAGATGGTGGCAGCAACCCTTTCAGGGAAGTTCAGGTTTCAAACTTGCTCAAAAGCTGAAATTAGTAAAGGATAATCTTAGAACTTGGAATAAGGAGGTTTTTGGGAACCTGTTTGAGAATAAGAAACAAGTGGGAGAAAGGATGCAGGTCATTGACAACTCGATACAAAATGGTATCGGTGATGAAGCTACTAGGAAGGAGGAGCAAGCCAAGCTTTCAGAATATCACAATATTTTGGCTTGTGAAGAGATATACTGGAGACAAAAATCCAGGGCGTTATGGCTAAAGGATGGTGACTTGAACTCAAAGTTCTTTCACGTCACAACCTTGAGGAACAGAAGTAATAACAAGATCAGAGAGTTGACCAAAGCTGATGGATCCAAAACCCAGGATTTGATTGAGATCAGAGAGGAAGCAATTGCTTATTTCAGCTCCCTTCTCGGGGATGAATCCCAATGTATAGAGGAAGCCAAGGACACTCTCCTCCGTTTCATTCCTAGCTTGGTTGATGAGGCCATTAATGGTAAGCTTCTTGCTCCCTTCATTGATGAAGAAATCAGAAATGCTTTGTTTAGTATGGAACCTGAGAAGGCCCCTGGCCCTGATGGGTTCCCTCCTCGGTTCTTCCAAGTTTTTTGGGATATTGTGGGAGAGGATGTCATTTCTGCTATCAAAGAGTTTCCAGGCTTCAAAACATATCTCAAGAGGGTTCAAGTCCACCTTTTTAGCCCCGATTCCTAAGGGCCCAACACCGGAGACAATGGCAGATTTCAGACCGGTTAGTTTATGTAACGTATCCTACAAGATCTTAACAAAAGCCATTGCTAACAGGATGAAAGAAATATTGCCCCTCATTATTGACCCTGGTCAAGGAAGCTCAGTTTCGGGGAGATCAATTGTGTATGGTGCGATCACAGTCCATGAAGCTCGCACTCTGCTAGGCAAACCAACAAGGAGGTCTTTGCCCTAAAGCTTGATATGAATAAAGCTTTTGACCGCATTAACTCGGGATTTTTTGACGGCTGTTCTTCTGAAGTTCGGCTTTCATCCTCAGTGGGTCAGGCTGATAAAAGAGTGCATATCCGAACCTTGGTTCTCAGTTTTGGTCAATGGTACGACAATTGGGTATTTCCAGAGCCATAGGGGGCTCAGACAAGGAGATCCGATTAGCCCAATGTTGTTCATTATAGTAGCAGAGGCATTAGGTAGAACTATTAAAGCAGCATGCACTGCTGGATTAATTTTGGGGATTAAAGCCACCTCTCTCACCAACCCACTTACTCACCAACAATTTGTTGATGACACTCGATGTTGACCCAGTCGTCAGTGGTTGAAGCCAGAAGGATTAAGCACATTCTCCAACTCTACGAGGATGCGGCGGGACAGAAGGTGAACTTCAACAAGAGTAAGCTTTACTTCCTCAACACCCCAATTCAGAGACAAGCCAGAATAGCAGAGATTTTGGGATGTTCGATAGCGACTCTTCCTACCTCTTATTTAGGCCTTCCCCTTTTCTATGGTTCTCCGAGAGAATCTATGTGGGATAGAGTGGTAGAAAGAATCCAAAAGAAACTGGCTGGCTGGAAAGGACATTTTTTATCTCAGGCCGGGAAACTTACTCTCACTAAGGCATCCTTACAGAGCATTCCGGTTTATTTTCTATCTGTGTTTAAGGCCCCAACTAGAGTATACCAAAAAATTGAAAAGCTCCAAAAGAATTTTCTCTAGTCTGGGTCAGAGGAAAAACAGAGGATCCACCTTGTGGGCTGGGGCAAGGTTTGCAGGCCGAAAGAAAATGGGGGGCTAGGACTGAGAAGAGTTGCTCACCTAAACACAGCCTTGCTAGCCAAACAAGCTTGGCGTCTCATTAACAATGAGGAGAATGAGTGGACTGCCATAATTAAAAGAAAATATCTTCAAGATACCGAATTCCTAAATGACACGGTGCACAGTAGAGGTTCGGCGTTCTGGAATGCAATCTTAACAAGCAGAGAGGTCATAAAGAAAGGCCTAAGATGGGTTCTAGGTAACGGGCAGAAGATCAGGTTTTGGGATGACAGGTGGGCCAAGGATGAAGCTTTATCTCAAGTTCCTCACCTAGCGAGGATCAAAAGAATCATAGAGGATATCACAGGAAGAAAAGTAGCCGATTTCATGAGACAGACAGAGGAAGGCTTATTTGGAAACAGATAAGGATTCAAGGATTTGAAGCTGAATCAGAAGAAATCCAAAGCATCCTGCATCAACAATTCATTTCTATGAGACCCGAGCAGGATCATGTAATATGGGCAGCTACCGAAAATGGGCAGTTCTCAATCAAATCTGCATACATGCTAATGTTAGATATCGAGGACCCCACACTCCGCATACGACTGGTGTGGGTCAAAAATCTTATTCCTAAAGTTGCAATGTTCTCTCGATTGGTGATCCAAGGCAAGATTCTTACTATTGACAACTTGATAAGGAAAGGTATGATAGTTGCTAACCGTTGTTTTTTGTGCAGGGCCAATTGGGAGTCCACCCTCCATATTTTCCTTGAATGCCCGGTCTCTCTGAGTATCCTCAATGGGTTATTTCAAGCCTTTAGCATTTGCTGGGTCAGACCAGCCACCATCATTGACCTCTTCCACCAATGGCCAAATCCCTTTGTTATTGCCAAATCCCTTTGTTAGCCTTAGACTGAGGTTTTTTTGGAAGATTTGTCTCCATCATTTTCTTTGGCAGGTTTGGCTAGAAAGAAACCATAGAGCTTTCCATGAGTCGAGCCATGATGTCACCTCCATCACCAATAAGATTCTTACCTTCGCCCGTGAAAACGTCAGCCTTATTCCTCATGAAGCTCGAAATCCTTCCCCCCGGGAGAGGTTGATCGCTCAATCCTTAAATATTACTCTGGGCGAGAAACCTGTGTCTACCAAGGTCAATCCCAGATTAGATGTCAAGTGGAAACCGCCCCCGGTTGGTTGGTTCAAGCTCAACTTCGATGGGGCCTCTAAAGGTAACCCCGGCAAAGCAGAGGTCGGAGGCAAGTTGAGAGACCATCAAGGCAAGTGGTGATGGCCTTTTCTGAGCAGCTGGGAACAAGGACTAACAACGAGGCGGAAGCAAGAGCGTTATGGAGGGGTCTTTAGTTGGCTCAAGAGATTGAAGGTAAACTAATTATCGAAGGAGATTCGATGCATGTCATAAACCTTCTCAACAATGGGAAAAATCCTCCGTGGCGGATTAAGACTGTCATCGAAGAGGCTAGGATCCTCTACCAAGCCAAGAATGATCGGAAGGCCCAGCACGTGTTTAGGGAAGCAAATAAAACATCTGATATCTTGGCCAATATAGGGGTGGAAGTCGATGGGCTGGTCACTTGGGAACATGGGGTCCCAAGTGATGTGGACAAAATTATTCAAAATGACCGCCAATGATGATGAAACTGTGGGGTTCGGAAAAAGGGAGAGGAGTTTCATTTTTGTTTTGTCAGTATTGCTTCGGTCTTTCTTGTGACGGCTTTAGTTTTCTTTGCAACGGGGGAAGGATCCAGGTGGCATGGTGGCCTCATGTTATGGGGTTAGGGGCAAAGGCAGCTGCCAAGGACCGATGTCGCGATTTCGCGACATGTCGTAGTTTAAGGAAAAGCAAAATACAGCAAGAAAGAAAAAGTGTCGCGATATCGCGACATGTTGAGCAAGAAGGAAAAAGGGTCGCGATATCGCGACATGTTGAGCAAGAAGGAAAAAGGGTCGCGATATCGCGACATGTTGAGCAAGAAGGAAAAGGGTCGCGATATCGCGACATGTTGAGCAAGAAGGAAAAAGGGTCGCGATATCGCGACATGTTGAGCAAGAAGGAAAAAGGGTCGCGATATCGCGACATGTTGAGCAAGAAGGAAAAAGGGTCGCGATATCGCGACATGTTGAGCAAGAAGGAAAAAGGGTCGCGATATCGCGACATGTTGAGCAAGAAGGAAAAAGGGTCGCGATATCGCGACATGTTGAGCAAGAAGGAAAAAGTGTCGCGATATCGCGACATGTCGCAGTTTCGCGACCAAAAGAGAAGAGAAAGAGCAAGAGGGAAAAAGTGTCGCGATATCGCGACATGTCGCATTTTCGCGACCAAAAGAGAAGAGAAAGAGTAAGAAGGAAAAATGTCGCGATATCGCAAGAAAGAAGGAAAAGCAAAATACAGCAAGAAAGAAAAAGTGTCGCGATATCGCGACATGTTGAGCAAGAAAGAAAAAGTGTCGCGATATCGCGACATGTTGAGCAAGAAAGAAAAAGGGTCGCGATATCGCGACATGTTGAGCAAGAAAGGAAAAGGGTCGCGACATACATGCAGAGCAAGAAAGGAAAAGTGTCGCGATATCGCGACATGTTGAAAAAAGTGTCGCGATTTGGCGACATGTTGAGCAAGAAGGAAAAAGTGTCGCGATATCGCGACATGTCGCAGTTCGCGACCAAAAGAGAAGAGAAAGAGCAAGAGGGAAAAAGTGTCGCGATATCGCGACATGTCGCATTTTCGCGACCAAAAGAGAAGAGAAAGAGTAAGAAGGAAAAATGTCGCGATATCGCGACATGTCGCACTTTCGCGACCAAAAGAGAAGAGAAAGAGTAGGAAGGAAAAAGTGTCGTGATATCGCGACATGTCGCATTTTCGCGACCAAAAGAGAAGAGAAAGAGTAAGGAGGCGAAAGTGTCGCGATATCGCGACATGTTGGATTTTCGCGGGCAAAAGCCAAGAAAAGGAGCAAGGAGGCGAGTGTGTCGCGATATCGCGACATGTTGCCTTTTCGTGTCCAAAAGCAACAAAAGAGGACAAAGAGGCAGAAGTGTCGCGATGTCGCGACATGTCGCATTTTCGACATGTCGCAGTTTCGCGACGATCCAGAGCAAATGCAGGAAAAGACTCAAGGACGACGCGATTTTGCGACTTGTCGATTCTTCCCGGCTGGATGCGGCAAGAGAACAAAACGGGAAATGAATGTCGCGATTTCGCGACATGTCTCAGTTTCGCGACAGGCAGTGGCAAAGGAGCAGAACGAAGGCAGATTGTCGCGATTTCGCGACAGGTCTCATTGTCGCGACATGTCGCATTTTCGCGACTATCCAGAGCAAATGAAGGAAAAGACTTAAGGACGTCACGATTTCGCGACATGTCGCACTTTCGCGGATGGAAGCGGCAAGAGTGCAAAATGGGAGACGAATGTCGCGATTTCGCGACATGTCTCATTGTCGCGACATGTCGCATTTTCGCGACATGCAACGGCAAAGGAGCGAAACGAAGGCAGAATGTCGCGATTTCGCGACATGTCTCTTTTTCGCGACAGGTCGCATTTTCGCGACTATCCAAAGTAAAAGATGGAAACGACTTAAGGACGTCGCGATTTCGCGACATGTCGCATTTTCGCGGCTGGAAGCAGAAAGAGTGCAAAATGGGAGACGAATGTCGCGATTCCGCGACATGGCTCATTTTCGTGACATGTCGCATTTTCGCGACTTATAGCGGCAAAGGAGCAGAACGAAGGCAGAATGTCGCGATTTCGCGACATGTCTCATTTTCGCGACATGTCACCGTTTCGCGACTCTCCAGAGCAAATGAAGGAGAAGACTTAAGGACGTCGCGATTTCGCGACAGGTCGCATTTTCATGGCTAGGGCAGCAAGAAAGCAATGCGGTGGGCTGCTGCCTGTGTTCTAAGGTGTTTGTTAAATATGTGTAAGGGGTTGTGCTCTTTCTTGGCAGGGTGGCCTCATAAGGGTACTAGTAGCGAAGGACAAACTGTCCCTATTGAGGTTTTGATCCGTAATAGCATAGTGCTGATTTTTGTAAAAGGTTTTGGGTCAACCTGGAAAACCCGGATGTAATGAAATTGTACCTTAATTACCAAAAAAAAAATAAATATATATATATATATATATATATATATATATATATATATATATAACCTAAGATACTTTTATAAGAATTAACCAATACTTCAACAACTGATAAGATTCCTACTTAATGATTCCTACTTAATGATTTAAACGATTTAACAATGAAAGCTATCTATAAGATTCCAACCTTAACTATCATCTTAGTCTAATAATTTTTGCTATTAAATCTTTAAAAAAAATTAGAAAGCTATCCATAATAATCCAATACTTTTGATCGTATATTTTAATAACTTCACGTATCTCGAGTTTCATAAAAGGTGAGCTCAATTTAAATTTAGCTAACTAATTTTTGCTATTAAATATTTAAAAAAAATAAGAAAGCTATCCATAATAGTCCAATACTTTTGATCGTGTATTTTAATAACTTCACTTATCTCGAGTTTCATAAAAGGTGAGCTCAATTTAAATTTAGCTTCGTCAAATTTCATCTTGATGATATCTAATTTTAATAACTTCACTTATCTCGAGTTTCATAAAAGGTGAGCTCAATTTAAATTTAGCTTCATCAAATTTCATCTTGATGATATCTAATTTTTCTAATTGATGGTTCTTTGGAAGATTTTCTAACATGTAACCGCCCATGATACTTCGGTCGGTGATCCAAAAGTCTAGGTCACCGACTCCTTAATAAAACCGTACAAAGACTCCTCTACAAAACACGTTATAGAGCTAATGTATCATATATTAACTCTTGATATAATTCTTTGATAAAACCCTTGTGGATGTTTATTATTGACATCATATTCCTTGCCCAACTTATGAATTTAACACGGTGAACTTGATATAATTCTTTGATAAAACCCTTGTGGATGTTTATTATTGACATCATATTCCTTGCCCAACTTATGAATTTAACACGGTGAACTTGTTGACCTATTTAATGAAAATGATTTACCATTTCATATCCATGAAATTGAAACGATAAGCCAACAATTATATATTTTTTTTTATTATCTTTAATCTAAAGTCTCTAATATGTAAGTTCTTGTTTTCTCTTTAGGTTATATCTGTCTCTATTAACTATTTAAATTCTGATTTTTTTTCAAATGTTTCAGGTTTACGCGCAAATCAAAAATAAATATTCTTCATATCAAGCTACTTTGTATATTAGTTTCCAATAAGATTTCAATAATCACCTTGTTGAGAGTTTGGTAAAAGTAAAAGATTTTATTAATTCTTGGTAAAAGTAAAAGATTTTATTAATTCTTGATCAGATGAACGAAGCCTAATTTACATTTTGTTTAAAATACTCAACCAGCACTGACTATACTAGCATGTCTCACCAGTGGTAAATAAAATTAAACTCAATCTACGGACTTGATGGATTTACTCATTGTGGTTTCCTTTACTACCCGGCTCCTTTTTGTTTAAAATACTCAACCAGCACTGACTATACTAGCATGTCTCACCAGTGGCAAATCTACGGACTTGATGGATTTACTCATTGTGGTTTCCTTTACTACCCGGCTCCTTGTTAACATAGAGAAGAAGTAAAATCTCTTGCAAGTCTGAAGTTTTCAAAAGTATATTATAGCTGTACAGGGTAGACGTATTCCACAAGCTACTTTGATAAACATGAAAAGACATAATATACTAATACAAATACAATCTCCTATCTCCTGTTAGGAATGGAGCCTAATTATGAGGAGGCTAAACAGAGAAAGTTTCTGGATTTACTGCAGGACGAGCAGGGAAAGTTTCCAGATTTACAGTCTGTTAGTCTACCAGAGAAAGTTTCCGGATTTACAACAGGACAGCTAGAGAAAGTTTTTTTGTTTTTATCCCAAAATTAGATGTTGGGAACTCAATGTTAATCTTGGAATGTATTAAGAAAAGCAGTTTGTTTTTCTGTTTTTTTCTTATATATAGTTGTAAGGAAAAACAGAGAATATAAGAAAATTACTGTGTTGATTCCTTGGAAAGATAGAGAGGAAATTACAGCAGATGTTTGTTATAGGTTTTAACCCTCTATTGCTTGGATTGAGAAAGGAAGGATTGAAAATTCTCGGTGGATGTAACCCACATTGGGTGAACCACGTTAAAATCGTTGTCTCTTCTTCTATGTGTGTTTGTCTTATTTTGTTAATTCTGCTATTAAAGTTTGAAACACTATAATTTCTTTTCTATATAAATATATTTTATATAGTGATTTACTCTAACAAGTGGTATCAGAGCGGTTGTTTTGTTGGGTGCACTTGACAGAAGAAGAATTTCTGGATCAAGTGGGAGCAATGGTGGAAGAAGGGAGGTTTAGAGTTCAAACATTCAATGGCCAGAATTTTCAATTCTGGAAAATGCAAATGAAGGATTACTTGTACCAGAAGGATCTTTACTTACCTCTTGAGGGGGAAACAGAGAGACCTTCATCTATGTCTGATGAGGAGTGGAGTCTCCTTGATAGAAAGGCATTGGGTATTGTAAGGTTGTGCTTGGAAGCCATCGTAGACTTAAATATCTCCATTGAAAAGACTACCAAGGAAGTCATGAATACGTTGGCCAAGATGTATGAGAAACCATCAAGCATCAAATAAGGTATTCTTAATGAAAAGGTTATTTAACATGAAAATGAGTGAAGGAGGATCTGTGCATGATCATTTAAATGAATTTAATACTGTCACTAATCAATTGCATTCAGTAGGATTGGATTTTGATGATGAGATTAGGGCCTTATTAATCTTATGCTCTCTTTCGAAAAGTTGGAACATTTTGGTAATGGCGGTAAGTAACTCTGCTTCGAGTTCAAATAAATTAGAATTTGATGATGTGGTTGGTGTGATACTCAGTGAGGACATGAGAAGAAAAACCACAAGAGAATCATCTAGCACCGCCTTAATTGTTGAGAATAGAGGAAGAGGAAGAGAAAGAGGCAAGAGTTCACATCGTGGCAAATCCAAAGGCAGATCCAAATCACGTGGAAAAGGAAAGCTACAGTGTTGGCACTTTGGCAAAAAGGGTCATCTCAAGAAGGACTTGTTGGCAAAGAAAGGGTGATGGAAATGAAGGTAATGATAATAATGGTAACACTTCGAAGCCAATATTCATTGGACAAATTCTACAAGATGCTTTAATCTTATCTCTTGATAAGAATAGTGATTATTGGGTAATTGATAGTGGTGCTTCATTCCATGCTACCTCACATAAGGAATACTTCATAGATTATGTTTCTGGAGATTATGGACAGGTTCTATTGGGAAATGACCAACCATGTAAAATCGTGGGTATTGAAAAGATTTTGATTAAATCCCCAAATGGATGTCAATGGGCTCTTAAAGAGGTGAGACACATACCAGATTTAAAGAGAAATCTTATATCGGCAAGTAAGCTTGATGGTGAAGGATACACGGTTGCATTCGAAGAAAATGCTTGGAAAGTTACTAAAGGTTTATTGATAGTAGCTAGAGGTAAATTGGTGGGTACTCTTTATTTACTTACTGATTTTTCTCACTGCTCTATGAATTTAGTTTCTAGAGGTGAGAGTGCATCTTTGTGGCACCAAAGACTTGGCCATATGAGTGGAAAAGGTATGGAAATTTTACATTCAAGAAAGTTATTGCCTAAGTTAAAAGAGATTCCAAAGACTTGGCCATATGAGTGGAAAAGGTATGGAAATTTTACATTCAAGAAAGTTATTGCCTAAGTTAAAAGAGATTGATTTGGAATTCTGTGAGGATTGTGTTTATGGTAAAGCAAAGAGTTATTGCCTAAGTTAAAAGAGATTGATTTGGAATTCTGTGAGGATTGTGTTTATGGTAAAGCAAAGAGAGTTAGATTTCTCAAGGATGGCAAGGAAAGGAAGAAAGAGAAATTGGAGCTTGTGCACTCGAGATGTTTGGGGCCCAACTCGGTAACTTCTCTTGGAGGTTCCTCTTACTATGTACTTTTTATTGATGATGCAACAAGGAAAACATGGATATATTGCATTAAGAATAAAAGTGATGTTTTTAATACCTTCAAGAATTGGAAAGCATTAGTTGAAAATGAAACTGGAAAAAGGTTAAAGTGTCTAAAGTCGGATAATGGTGGAGAATATTGCAGGAGAGAATTTGATGTGTTTTGTTCTAAAAATGGAATTAGAATAATCAAGGTAGTTCCAAGAACACCTCAAGAAAATGGGGTTGCAGAAAGAATTAATAGAACCATCATGGAGCATGCTAGGAGCATGAGAATGCATGCAGGCTTACCATTATTTTTATGGGCTCATGTCGTTGATACTCGCAAGTATATCTAATTAATAGAGGATTGTCTAGTGCCTTGGATGGAGGAATTTCGGAAGAGCTTTGGACAGGTAAACCAATGAATTATTCTTTCCTTAAGGTATTTGGATGTGAGGCTTTTATGCATATAGACAAAGAGAACAGAAATAAGTTAGATGCAAAGGCCCAAAAGTGCTATTTTAATGGTTATGGTATTGATGGCTTGGGTTACAGATTATGGGATTGTGATAACCGAAAAGTCATTAGAAGGGTTACAGATTATGGGATTGTGATAACCGAAAAGTCATTAGAAGTAGGGATGTCATATTTAATGAAAAAAACTTGTATAAAGATCGGTTTCAGGGAAAGAAACAGAAAGAGGAAATTGCTGAATACATAGACCTTGATGGACACATAGAAAAGGTAACTCCAAAAGTGGTAGAAGATCAAAATGTACAGTAGCAACAACAAGCACCTCAATCTCCAGAAAGTGTTGTTAGACGATCTACCAGGATAAGTAAAATTTCTCAACGTTTCTCTGATTATGTTTTGTATACTGATGCTGGTGAGCCAGAATGTTTTTAAGAAGCATTACAGATGGATACCAGGAATAAGTGGGAGCTTGTAATGAATGAAGAAATGGAATCTTTATTCCACAACCAAACTTGGGATTTGGTTGAGCTACCCAAAGGTAAAAGAGCACTGACCAATAAATGGGTGTACAGGATTAAAGAGGAGAATGAAGGGCATAAGAGATACAAAGCAAGACTAGTGGTCAAGGGATTCGCTCAGAAAAAAGGTATTGATTTTGATGAGATTTTTTCTCCAGTTGTAAAAATGACCTCTATTAGAGCTATTTTGAGTCTTGTAGCTATAGAAAATTTGTTTCTAGAGCAATTGGATGTGAAGACAACATTTCTTCATGGTGATTTGGAGGAGGAAATTTATATGCACCAACCAGAAGGCTTTCAGGTGAAAGGTAAAGAGGATTGGGTATGTAAACTGAAAAAGAGCTTGTATGGGTTAAAACAAGCTCCTAGACAAGTGGTATTTAAAATTTGATAAGTTCATGGCTAATCAAAGGTTTGAAAGATGTCAAAGTGATCATTGTGTATATTTTAAGCAAACTAGAAATGGTAACTATGTTATTTTGCTATTGTATGTGGATGACATGTTAGTTGCAGGAACAAATATGCAAGATATAAACATGCTCAAGAAGAAGTTGGCTAAATCCTTTGCTATGAAGGATTTGGGAGAAGCCAAACAAATCCTTGGTATGAGGATAACAAGAGACAAGGAGAGTCACACTCTAAAATTATCAGAAGCAAAATACATTGAAAAAGTGCTTAAGAGATTCAACATGAACAATGCAAAGTCTGTTGCTACTCCATTGGCAAAGCATTTCAAACTCACCAAAGATTTGTGTCCCAAAACACAAAAGGAACAAGAGCATATGGCTAAGGTTCCCTATGCATCAGCGGTTGGAAGCTTGATGTATGCAATGGTTTGTACAAGACCAGACATTGCCCATGCAGTGGGAGTAGTGAGTAGATTTATGAGTAATCCAAGAAAAGGACATTGGCAAGCGGTAAAATGGATACTCAGGTACTTGAGAGGAACTTCAAATTATTCTTTGAATTTTGGAGGCTTTAATATATGCTTGAAAGGTTTTGTAGATTCTGATATGGCAGGTGATCTTGATGGTGGAAGGAGCACTACTGGCTACATCTTTACTATAGGAGGAGGAGCGATTAGTTGGATTTCTAAACTCCAACACGTAGTTGCCCTTTCAACCATTGAAGCTGAATATGTTGTTGCTACAGAAGCAAGCAAAGAGATGGTTTGGTTGCAAAGACTAATGGAAGAACTGGGGAAGAAGCAAGAGGATAATAGGTTGCGGAGTGATAGCCAGAGTGTTATACACCTTGCAAAGAATTCGGCATTCCATTCAAAAACTAAACACATCAAACTCAGGTATCATTTCATTAGATTAGTAGTGGAAGATGGATCTTTGAAATTAGGGAAGGTTCACACATCACAAAAATCCTGCTGACATGCTTACAAAAGTGGTGTCAAGAGAAAAGTTGAGTTTTTGCTCAACTTCAGTTGGCCTTAAGGAATAAGAGGCCATGATGAGAATTTTTCAATCCTTGGTTGCAGTATGGTGCAATGGAATTAGTCTCCAAGTGGGAGATTGTTAGGAATGGAGCCTAATTATGAGGAGGCTAAACAAAGAAAGTTTCTAGATTTACTGCAGGACGGGCAGGGAAAGTTTCCAGATTTACAGTCTGAGAAAGTTTCCGGATTTACAACAAGACAGCCAGGGAAAGTTTTTTTGTTTTTATCCCAAAATTAGATGTTTGGAACTCAATGTTAATCCTGGAATGTATTAAGAAAAACAGTTTGTTTTTCTGTTTTTTTCTTATATATAGTTGTAAGGAAAAACAGAGAATATAAGAAAATTACTGTGTTGATTCCTTGGAAAGATAGAGAGGAAATTACAGCAGATGTTTGTTGTAGGTTGTAACCCTCTATTGCTTGGATTGAGAAAGGAAGGACTGAAAATTCTCGGTGGATGTAACCCACATTGGGTGAACCACGTTAAAATCGTTGTCTCTTCTTCTGTGTGTGTTTGTCTTATTTTGTTAATTCTGCTGTTAAAGTTTGAAACACTATAATTGCTTTTCTATATAAATATATTTTATATAGTGATTTACTCTAACATCTCCTTTTTCATACTGCCTACATCATTTATGTGTGTTTGTCTTATTTTGTTAATTCTGCTGTTAAAGTTTGAAACACTATAATTGCTTTTCTATATAAATTTTATATAGTGATTTACTCTAACATCTCCTTTTTCATACTGCCTACATCATTTGGAAAACTCATTCTTGAATTTGGAAAACTCATTCTTAAATATTTTTTAAACATTCCAATAAAATTTTACATGCATCTTACTTTTCGTTAGAGGCCAATGTGTTTTTCTCCAACTATGGATGTCAGCAAAGGGGCGTAGCTACTTTTTCTACGGTATATAATATTTTGGTTTCCAATGGCCAGACATACACTTAGACTCATACGCTTCACCAGAAACGTCATCAATTTTGTTTACACTGTACTAATGATTCGTATAACCACATGAAATAACAGAAGGTTCAAAACTAAGCGCTGGATAAATACTTGCGCCCCCATTTTTTTTATTTCTTAATCATTCATTACATATCTAAAGAATAAGATAAATTACATATTAAAAGTTTTGTTTCATTCATGGAGGCATTATATAACGTGTGATGCAGTCTATATACAATGTAATTTATAGTACCAATACATTCTTAGTTGTATAAAAGGGCTATCACAAACCTTAAATAGGTAACTAAATAGAAATTTGGATTGATGCATAATTCGTTTACTCCACAACAACCAATAAAATAAAAATTGGGCTATCATTAAACATTAATTGGATTCTAATTCTATAAGTTTTGCAGTTCTCCCAAAATGCATCCATCTCGCACAGATTTATAATTGTCACATATGAATCTTACACAAGCAACATTCACACTTGCTAAATTCTTTCCACAACTTGCAGTATACCAAAACAATTAAAAGCAATTTTGCTCTATTGAAGCCAGTGAACGTCTGTGGCTTCTATCCAATGGATTTTTCTCCCAATGCGCAGTCATCCATCCACCATGATGGAGAACAAGTGGTTAAGCAGTATATTAGGGTCAACATGGCTCATGCACTCTAATGCATATAATAGCACACCATACAAAATATATTCTCAAACACAGACAGCAAGACTTCTATATAAGTTTACAACTTTTTTTCGAAATTGCAAGCAAAGTAAATACTATCATACTTTGCAGACCATTTACAGCAATTCTATATATTTTTTTTTGACATAACTTAACACACCACCAGAATTTATATTCATTAAAAAGCTGTCTTTTTTTTTTCAAATAATTTTTTTTTTAAACTGATCACTTATTTCAAAATTTAAATAACAAAATAACCAGTATTTGACAAGCTTGCTCATCCAAACCAGTAAAGTAAAAACTATAACCAACCTGGTTTATGCAGCTATATACCAGAGTTTTGTTACAGTTACCACTTCCTAATTGACGCACCCATACTCTCCAAACCGAGCACTCTAAACCAGGCCACCATGAAAGAGAAAGAACTGCTATCCTTAAACTCTGGTGCCCCTCTTCTTTTAAAGAAGATAGAATAGAACATTTGGAGAGCAAACGGGTGTCCTTACTCTGGTGCCCCTCTTTTTTTTTTTTTTTTTTTTATATTTATTTTATTTTATATAATTCATTATTATAATTAACATGTTTCCAATATAATATATTATACATTAATCATTATGCTTTATATTTATATCTTTATTTTACAGTAATTGATTATTTTTATCATATATTTGAAAAGACATTTGTTGTATTATATTGATAATTTTTTCTTTAACTATTCTTGTATTAAATGCAAATCATCGAATTGGTGATATGCAAAAATGCAATTAATGCAAGGACAATAATATGCAATTCACAAGCAAAAATGCACCTATATGATCATTTTAGTGGGCTTCCATGTACCCACGAACCATGGTGGATATCGCACAATATCATATCCCACCTTACCTGATGCTTCCAACCATTGTTTCCGCCAGGGGTGGGTATTTATCTCGTTCAACATGCTTGCTACGGTTGGAAACTTGTACCTGCACACAAACACTTGCAGCAGTATCACATTCTTCCAGCAAAAGATAATAAAATAATGGGGATGTTACACAAGCAGATTCTCAGGATAATTTTTTTTTCAAAAAAAATTATTGTTCAATCCTAAAAATGTTTTCCTAGATTCTAAATATTGGTTTCAAGTTAAAAACATTTTTGGATCACCCAATGAATTAATTCACATATAGATAATATAGCATAGGTATAACAAACCACTTTTTGGTTCGAGACTGTTGCAGCCAGACACCAAAGTGGACGAGATCGACCAAATCCCCTTGAGATGTCATTTTGTGGATTTAGTTACCCTCATTTATTGTTCATGTATTCCAGCATAAGGTTGAACCATGACAAGGGTTATCCTCTAGGGCCCATAACACCTAGACGGTGGACGTTGTCTTCCCTTTCCTCATCATACCAAACCTTCGACTAACTAACCTACTCGTTATAAAACCAGTATGGAAGAGGTTAGCGTATTTATGCCTCCATGACTAACAGATGATTCCCTTTTCCTAGAGTCAGCTAGTGCCATGTCAATACCCTAACCTTGGACTTCATTATACATACTCATTATAACTCACAATGGTTCATCTCATACCAAACCTTGTGGCTATTCCAGCTAAGTTCAATGAGCATGGAATTTATCACAGTGCTCTTTGAGCAACAACCTGGAAAATGTGTCCCATACCACCTTCTCGTTATCCGATATGACCGAGTCACATTATATGACCAATTCTTTTAGTCAACAATTGCCTCGAAGCTTGTTGTGTGCATACTCGTACCTCAACAACATTGGGTTTTTTATTATTTTTCTAATCCATAACCTCTCGATGACCTCATTAAATTTGTTATACTAACCCTTCTCATCAAGAGCATACAATCCTTTCTCAAATAAAGGTTTTCTTATTTAAAAAAAACATTTTGAAACAAGGGCAATTGCATTCTAACAATAAACTAGATTAATTTTGCTACCATAAAAATACCAACCCTAAGGTTCAAAAATACATTTTACTCATATACTTTACTTTATTGATCCCATACAAAAACTTCTACAAGATACCCTACATCTATGAGATTTTGGAGAGTTATAATGTTGACATAAACAAGGTTAAGTTATCTCAATTTTAAGGCTACATGAACTACTAAACTTTGTTTGCCATAGAATCAAATTGTAGAAAGACTATTGACTCACCACGACATACTCAGCTGACAGGTACCACTTTCTCTAATAATTAGAGGTTACTATTTAGTTGCTTCCTTTTAAGTTTGATTCAGCTAACTTAGTAGTTAACATACATATTATTTGCATACCATGATCAGGTTGCACAAAGGAGGTTTCTTTTCAACACTAGTCTTGATGTGATTCATTTAAGGTCTTATTTAACATGCAATACTTGGTACAAGTATTCCCTATTTTTTGAGAACCATGATAACCAGCCTCCATATCACTCCTCTTCTCAAACCGCCTAGAGTCTTCTCATTGCATTATCTTCTTTTCAATATATGATTGTGATGAATGAATATTTTGAAATGGTTTTGAAAAATATTACAAATTTAAACATGGTATTAGAGCAATATTTGAAGTAACTACACTCATGGAAAAATGATAAAATATCTCTTCTATGATTGGTGTTTGTATTCATGTCATATTTTTTGAATTTCTTACATTTAAAGTTTTGAAATTTTAAACTATTATTTCGATGTCATTGTTTTGGTGTCATTCTTGTGCAATTGGCATGTGTGATTCTATCTAACTTTTTCTCTCACATTTGCACAATCTAGGATAGATGTGACATACCAATGTGGATGTCGTAGTATCTAGGTTATGTATACTGAAGATGAAAGATTGATAATTTGAATCATGGGTCCATTTACTATAGTAAAATATATATTCTTACCAAACCCATGCTCGACCATCGGTCAACTAGGAGTGGCTTGTTGGTAGAGATGGTCCTTAGCCTAGAGGCCATCATGTGTTCAATTCACCACTAATATTATTTGAAATGCTTCTCAAATAGAATCAAAACAAAGGTGTTTGGATCCTTATTCTAGTAACATTTATGTCTATACTGTAGTATTTGGGTTGCTCCCTTGTCATATAGAAGACTATGTTAGAGGTATTACATTATTTAGTCTTATTGTAGATATTTAAACTAGGATGTGAGTTTAATTTTATGTATATAGTATGAGTTAAGTTAGTAGGTGTGAGCATGTGTCATGTCTTTAAGTGTGTGAGGTGTCTAGTTAGGAAGTGAGGAGTCATTGGTGTGATGTGTTTAGTTTAGAAATAGGGAGTTATTCAATCATGAGTTACTTTATCTTTATGTAATATGTGAGACTTATTATGTAAGAAAAAAATGTGAACAGTCAAGTTCTCTCAAGATTTTGACGAGATAAAAAGCCAAGATTCATGTAATGTAAAGAGTATCATATATCTTTATATTGGAGACAAAGCCATATAAAATGTAACTTGAATAAGCTTTGCTTTATGCATTGCTTGAGTTTTATCAATAAATATTTTCAATGTGATTTTATGTGATATTGATGTTCATTTGATATACGATTTGATACTGATGATATAAGATTTTAAGATCCTAGAATTTTATTAACCTATAAATAATAATATTATATTGCTAATAGTGGCATCAGATCCACATTGGTGAGAGCCACATTAGCCATCTAGGATGAAAGAAAGAGAGCAGAAGGATTGGAAGGGAGCCACGTTGAAGGAAAAGCTTGTAGGTTCTGGAGTGATAGCATGCAATTTTGAAGGAACATTGGACAAATATATTGGAGATATAATATTTGAAGGAGATTCATGGAGTTAGAGGAGAGCACAATTGAAGTTGGAAGAAAGTGCAGTCTAAGTTGGAAGAGACCACATGATGACAAAGCAAAGGAGAGATCAAATGTGATTGAAGTTCAATACTTGGAACTGGTGCAAAAGGACTCTATAGTGTAAACCTTTGGAGGAAAATATTTTAATAAGAATCTTATTTGAATGATTATAATTTATTTTTGAAGATGACTATGCAACATATTGAAGATGGCCTAATTTTTCAAGAAAGCACTAAGTTTTTTTTGGAGACAACAAGGAAGGAGCATTTAGAGCTACATCCATTACAAAGAGACAAAAGTGCATGCATGTAAGTGGGAGCAACGATTATAATTATACAAGTAATGTTATTAATAGCATGACATGTTACATGTGCATGAGAGCAAAGCACAGGTAAAATCAACTAAACTAAATATTTTATTCAAAAGTTTTTTTAGAAGTGAAGTAAAAAGATAAAAGTTGGAAAAACATATATATTTTAGGTATTATTTTAAGCATGTAAGTCATGGAGATTTATTAATAGCAAGCATATCATATCCAATGAATTGTTTATTTTTTAGCCATAAAATTGAGAGGGGAATTTTATTGGAGATATTTTTCAATTAAAAATGCAAAACTTACATAGGTTTATTTAATTGAAGCAATTATAAGGAATAAATAAATAAATTTATAATTGGGAATAATTAAAGGAGTCATAAGAAGAGTGTAATTAGGAGATATAAGATGAAATTAATAAAAAAAAAAATTAATGATTGAATGATTGGGAGTTGTAAGGAATTAATTATTGGAAAAAGAAAAGAAGAAATTGATGAATGGAGGAATTAAATGGAATTTGAATTAATGATTGATGATGGAAATAAAATTGAATTGATAATTGGAAGGGAGAAATTAAATTGATGATTGATTGAAATTGGGAGATATAAGAAGATTTAAAATTTGAAATTGTTAAAAATTTGAATTAGATGAGATAATTTGATTAAGAAATTTGAAATTGTAGATTGAAAAAAATTAGAGGAAAAATATTTTGGAGTGATAAGGTTGATATTTCTAGCATGACAATTAAAAGAAGAAAGTAAAAAAACAATCAAAAAATAGAGATACAAGAACATGAATTATGAAAAATAAATAGATAAGAGAAGCAAATTTAAATTTTGTATTTTAAAGAGGTTGAAAATTTCTAAGATGGTCAAGATAGAGATTATATGTCACCAAATTGATATTTTATTCAAAAAGAATTATTTGAAGAAGCTAAAGATGAATTTTCAATGCTCAAAAACTACTTCAACAATATTCTTGATGATACTGATGGTCGCTCTTTTATCACATTATTTTTTGACATAAGAAAGATAATATATATCATTTCTCTCTAGAAGACAAGAATAAACAACAAGAAAAAATGATTAAAATTTTAAAGAACATGCCTATGATAAAAAATGTCATCTGTGACACAAATGATTTAAAGCCCATGATGATAGATGCATGTTGTGGCACTAGTGATCTTTATCAAAAGGAAAAAAATAATTACGATGCAAGATGTGATACCTGTGATTTGGGACCCACAATAAATACAGGAGAACTTGTTCCAAGAACAAACATTACATGTGACACAAAGGTTTTGAATATAGTTCATGAAGACAAAAAGTGTACAAATAGTATATGTGATGAAAGATATGGTAATATCAATAATAATGACAGAGAAAATATTTAAAACAAATTAATGAATACCTCAAACAATCAGATAAAAAATATGAACATTGTGGCAAACATTGACACAGATTAGAAAATTGTTAGAAACTTCATAGTTGTGAAATTTTTGGAGGTAACAATCACTCTTAGAAATATTGTTGACACAAGGAAAATAATAATGTGAATAGAAATTTTGTATGGATAAGCATGATAACAAGGATAGCACTAAAAGGATTTCTTCAGGAATGTTTTTCAAATTCCAAATATGGCTAGAGAAAGGGTATGAACTTCAACAATCAATTTAGAAGAAAATTAGTACCACTAGCATCATCAACAATCACTCTTTATTTTTAGTCTACCTATAATTACACAGGCAGAACTTCATGAAATCATCTTTGCACAACCAAAATTTATTTTTGGCAATCAAAAGCAATAAGGAATTCATAAGTAATTTTTTTTTCTTTTAACCAAAACAATTTGCTCACAACAACATGGCAGCGCTCTACCCGAAATTCCATCATTTTCATAACACAAAGTAAAATACTCATTTTCCTTTTACTTCAACACAAGAGGTTCAATTCATCAAAATAAGAGAAAACAATCATCTTTTCCTCATGTTGAACCATAGAAGACATATTCGTCACAAGGAAATATTATAGAACATCCAACCTAAAATTTACGCTTCCCAACTCTCTCATGTTGCTTCTCTTCATTCCTTCCTTACAGACGTCTAGTCCAGTATGCATGCACTCTTCCTACACAACACCAAGTATATTTTTTTCTTACCAAAACTTATGGATCGATACCTTCTTCCTATCATTCCACTATACGGATAACTCGACGAGTTTCCCCCTCATCTCTCATGCACAGTGCTATATAACCGAGACATTTTTCCCACCACTTTGCACTCATAACTTCCTATCATGACCATACAACAAAATTTAGCATTTTTTCCTAATCTAACAACAACCTATGAGGAGTATGTCTCACACGCATAATCTTTATTAAATTTAGTCTTACCAATATTCAAACTCTATGCTCAACTATTACTTTTATATTTAAAGCAACACAATAATAATAATTTAGGCTTCAACACATGGAAAACTTACTATTATTTTTAAAATAAAATAATATTAATAATATAGACTTAAACACATGGAAAACCTTATCTCTTATTTTTTTTTTTAAATCCAAATATTAAACACACATACCTAAACGAGAAAGTGGCTCCCATCATCATTGCCACCTAAAAAGCATTTCTCATTCTATACCACCAAGTGACATTCAAACAAACGTAACTCAAGCAGAGATGCAATTTGTAATGCACCTAAATGATATGCAAAGTGTGAACTTCCATGTGCTCATAAATACTGTCAGCGGTACCATATTTCACAAGAAAAAGGTAAGATTATTTTTTCTTTACTTTCATCAATTAATTGTGTGAGAAGGGTTGTTACAGGTAGCAAAGCCTTCAAGTTGAACCATATACACCTCTTCTTTGAGATCACCATTTAATAAATCACTCTTGATATCCATTTGATGTAGCTTCCGACCAGATTGTGTTGTCATGATATAAAGTGTAGACACCAAAACCTAGGCATACATAACGTCACATTTGTTTCCCCACCATTTGTGTGGAGTTTATCACCCTTCACTGCACACCTGCAATTTCTCAAATCCAAGAAAATATGACATCACAGATCAGTAAGTTAGCATTTGCAGCAAGGCATCATTAATTTGTTTTCTTTATTTCTGCATTACATGTTTTCTCCAATTAGGATTTTATAGCAATATTCTTTATTTATATTTGTAGGTGCTACTAACCCTCATCTGGTTTTCATGTGTGTAGGAAATAGGTACTTTGGAGAAGCTGACAAAGCTGGAGTGGTCCCTGCATTGGATACTTGAAGCCCACTCACCCTTGGAGTTGTAGCAAAGGAACAAAGAACACCGTATATTTTTGAATAGTTGGAAGACCTTCCCTCTTCTATCAAAACATTGTGTCTCAAAAATAGAAAAAGCATTGTAACATTACCCCCAACACATTTGGGGCAATTCAAAAATAATTCATTGTAACATTGTATCAAATATCAATACAAAAGAACATTTTTTTTGACAATATTCTCTTTCTATGTTTATCTTTGTTGTGTTCATTTATTTTGTTATATAAAATGGTGATCATGATGGGTAATCCAAAATCAAAGGCATACAAACATCATTTATATTGCATCTATCATCGGCAAAAATGGTATAACATAAAAACTTGCCATGGGTTTAAAGGCATTGTGTAAGTTTTTTTGAAGCAAGAAAGATCAAAGTCAACAATCCACTAGCCCAACCTAATCAGAACCTTAGAATTTATCAGACACATTTACCTCATCATGAGGAAAATCAACAAGCAATGGGAGCGTCAACCTCTACAATTCCTCCCAACCAAGTGAACTATGTGTCTCAACTATACCAAGGTTTTGTAGGGGCTATCAGTGTGGTCACCCGTGGGCAGAGACAAGTGAATCGCACGACCCAAGCTTCTACAGCACAACCTAGTGTGCTCGTACAACTAGGGCCATACATTCCACCTCCACCCATACATAATCCAAGTAATCCATCTCGCCCAACCATCACCCTGGGCAACCGATTAACACAGAGTTTGAAAATGGTATCAGCAAAATTGTCAATCTATGAGCTAATACAACATTCTTCCCCACATCACGAGGCATTGATGGAGATTCTAAAATTCATTCAAGTACAATCAAAAGACCCTAATGCCTTCAAATCCTTTATGGAGAGTGTACAAAAATACAAAAAGCCCTTGATAGCATTTTATGACTTCAAGGAGAAGAGTGTGTCATAAAATTTACCAGATCCTCCATTGCACATAGTTGTTCATATTGATAGAAATTCATTCAAGAGGTTACTTATTTATATTGGCTTCTCCATCAACCTCGTTATCACTACCGTCATCAAGCACCTTATCCTACCATCATCCCACATTACATCATCCACCTTCACCTTAAGGGCCTTTAATGATGCTTTATGCTCAACTGTGGGGAACTTAGTTCTTCTTGTCACCGTGGGGTGAAGATTGTTCATGTACTCTTCCACATATTGGAAGGTACGATGCAATACAACATACTTATTGGACACCCTTGGATTAGGGATATGAAGTGTGTGCCCTCAATATGACACCAATGTCTAAAATATGTACACAAGGGTAAAGTACATTACATCCAAGCAGACACAGAACCTTTTAAATACTGCAAATTGATATTAAATCCTTGAGCCATTGCTCCCATCCACCCACCTCTCCATTCAACTCTCATCATCTAAACCACTCTGACTAACATCACTTCATCAAAATTCCCCATCCCAAAGGAATTACCGATAGTTGATCCTAGTTTTGCATCCAAAAGCATCAGCTCTAGTCAACCCTCATCCACTACATTTCATTTTTCCACCCCAACCGATCATCCTGCTAACAAATCACCAACATCATTAGCCACATCGCCCAGTTCACAAACACCATTTGCATTTTTAGCTCAATCCAATCCATCAACTAACAATCCCATCAAGCCTAATCCACCTCAAACATCACCACCCATCATCTCGTAGATAGGGTCACCTATCTGAGAGGAGCCATTGCCTCCATCTGAATCACAAGACACCACCGAAGTACCCTCCTCATCCATTGTGCCATCATCATCCCAACCATCCCAAGTTGCAATGCATCTTGCCAATCCAAGCATTGGCGAGTACATCATAGAAAGTGTCACAGTTACACCACCTATCCAACCCACGCGACCCACCTTTAGCCAAAGGTGCAGTGTATAGAATGGATTCCTGACCAGACAAGATCAACTTCATATATGGGAGAGTGGATTCTTCATCCGATCCTCCTCCATGCCAATTTAGAATATCTATCCAACATGGATTTTCCTTTATGATATTTTTTTAGGGTCAATTGGCAGGGATACAAACTTGGACGACATGAGTAGAGTCCATATCACATTGTCTAGCCTGAATACTGAGAAGCACATGATCGCTCTATTATAATATATAGACATTCTACCTCAAACTCTTCCTTCAACCATACATTTCAATGACTCACTCTTGAGTATGAAGAAGAGGATGATGAGAGCGATGATTGTGATGATTGTGATGATACTAATGATGAATACCTAGATCCTAAATTTGTGCCTCATTTACATGAGGAATTTTTGAATATTGTATTGCATACATTCATGATTTGATCATATTCCAGATGATTACATATTTGATGAAGATTTTAGGGATTATATCTTTGATGAAGATTTTTGGGAATCCCGACATATGGAAGCAAATCTAGATTGGATCATTGAAATATTTTATGGTCCCTAAGAATATGTGGCCCCTACAGAGCCCATCGAGAGAGATGAGTGTTATACCAAGATGTTTCCCATAGATCACACCATATTTTGCTTCAACAAGGAGCGTGAGCCTCACGAGCCAGATCCACCACCACCACCTTGGCCACTCTCGCAGCATCACCATTGATCCACCTTAGGTTAGTTGAAACCTAGAGAGAGTGAGCCATCACTCCTCAAATCGTATAGCCACCTCATTTCTACCAAGTCAATATGATTTATGTTGACTTGTTCACCCCACTTTGTAACCCATACAATTTTGTGAAGCTGATTTCGATTGATGCTAGTCTTATCGTCATGGATAGGATTTCATCCCTGCCATCCATCACCAAATTTATCCTATCGAAAGAGTTATTATGAGCTTCAAATGCTTACATTCCACAACAACATTCATCCTCCTCTGCCTCAGTTTTTCAAACCAAAGTAGAGGGGGAGTACTCTAAGTCATTTGAGCATGTGGAGTATGATATCCATCTCATCCCAACTCCACATCAGCTATAGGAATATTTTCATATGCTTATCAAATAATCTATTGATGTGAACCTTATCCAAGATGTGAACAATCCACAAATAATGAAAATTACAAAATATTTATCCGTGAAAGAGAAAGAACGTATGATCAACATCTTAACAAGGAAGAAAGACATATTCACATGGTCATACAAGGACATGCCTAGCCTTGATCCCAATTTGGTGGTCCACAACCTTACCTTAGCACTAGATGCTAAGCCTTTTAAGCAAAAACTAAGGAAACTTCATCCAATTGTAGCATTAATTATTAAGGAAGAGCTACAAAAACTACTGGATGTAAATTTCATAGTCTCAATTGATTAGCCAGAGTGGCTTTCTAACATGGTACCTATTTGTAAGTTGAATGGAGGGTACATGTATGCACAGAATTTTGAGATCTAAACAAAGCATACCCCAAGGATTATTTTCCTCTACCTAACATTGATTGGCTTGTATACTCTTACGGAGGCCATGAAATGCTTCATTAATGGATGGTTTCTCAGGATACAATCAGATTTAAATTAATCTTGAGGACCAACACAAAACAACATTTACCACACCTTGGGGGACATTTTGTTACAGGGTGATGCCTTTTGACCTTAAGAATGCAAGAGCTACTTCTCAGCGTGCCATGACGTACATATTCCATGACTATATGCATAAAATCATTCAAGATTATATGGATGATCTTAATGCTAAATCTAAAACACATATTTAGCATATTGAGGTTCTAAATAAATTTTTTGATCGATTGCTTGAACATAAGGTAAGTTTGAATCCTAAGAAGTGTGTATTTGGTGTCATATTAGAAAAAATTCTAAGATTCTTTATCTCCAAGTGAGGTATTAAATTGGACCCTGATAAGGTCAAGGTCATCATTGATATGCCATCTCCAATAAATCTGAGAGAGTTGCATAGTTTACAAGGAAATATCTAATCTATCTGATGATTTATTGCACAACTCTCAGACAAATGCAAGCCTTTCAATCACTTGTTATAGAATGGGATGATATTTTTCTAGACAACTATCAATATGCTTTTGATGACATAAATAAATATCTGGCTTCACCACCAGTTCTTACACCGCCTTGTTCAAGAGTCCCTTTTCACCTTTATATCTCTACAATAGATTTTGCACTAGGGACAATGTTTGCTCAAAAAAATGAAAATCACAAGGAGTAAGCAATTTATTACATTAGTCGGAAATTGGTAAGTTATGAGACAAGATATGCTTATGTTGAAAATTTGTTCTTAGCAGTGGTTTTTGACACTAAGAAACTCAAAAATTACATGCTAAGCAACACTACCTATGTCATAGCTAAAGAGAATCCTCTACGTTACATGATGACTCGCGCATACAACAAAACTCATACTACAAAATCGATAATGCTTTTAATGAAATTTGACCTCAAATTCATTAGCCAAAAATACATCAAAGGTCATGTGATAGCCAATCATCTTGCAGAAGCTCCATTACCAAATTATCAACCAATATTTAATGAGCTTCCAAATGATTCGATATTTTTCGTCACTAAAAAAGAAGAACTAGTCCCTCCCAAGGATGATGTTGACATGACACTCTTCTTTTACAAATCAAAGTACAAAAAAGGACAAGGTTTTGGAGTTGTGTTTTACACGCCCAAAGGAATTCCAATTCCTTTATCATTCAAACTTGACTTCTCATGCACAAATAACAATGCAAAGTATGAAGCACTAATCTTGGGGCTTCAATCAACTATAGCTATGGGTATTAAATGAATAAGAATATTTGGGTATTCTCAACTTATCACTTGTCAAGTGAAAGGATAGTACCAATGCAAATAACTAGTCTTAAAATAGTACCACGAAGTAGCAATGAAGTTGCTAGAGAAATTTGACTAGTATAAAATTAGAAACTTGCCTCATTCGACTAACATATTTGCATATGCAATGGATTCTTTGGGGTCCTTGATTCCTAAGAATGAACATGGAGATGCTCAATCGCTTATCATAACAATAGTGTCCAAGTCATCAATCAAAAGAGTAGAATCTAAAGGTGAGAAGAGCATTTTTTTGGTCCATGTACATAAAATTCTTACCATGATGAGATAAAATACTTTCTCAAATTTGGGACCCTCCCATTAGAAATTATGCAAACTACAAAAAAAACATTAAAAATAAGTGGTTCGTTTTACTCTTTTGGTGGATGTGTTGTATAGACATGGCTATTATGGAGTTCTACTTCGATATCTAGATCCCGTTGAGGCACAAAAAGCTATAACTGATGTCCCATGATGGTACTTGTGGTGGCTACTTTAGTCTAATGGCCATTACAAAGCACATTTTGCACATGGGTTATTATTGGCCCACCATGGAAAATGATTGTTGTCAATACGTCAAGAAATGTCAAAAATACGAATATCATGCCAAATTAACTCATGTACCATCACAAGCTTTACAACCCATTCAAAGCCTTTGGCCCTTTTCATAATGGAACCTAGATTTGATTGGTAAAATTTCACCAGCCTCTACAGGACAACATAAATCCATCATAACTACCACATAATACTTCACCAAATGGGTCAAAGCAATTCCAATGACCGTTATGACTAGACCTTGAATAGCGGAGTTTATACTTTAGCATATTATATGTTGTTTTGGGATTCCTTCCAAGATTATTTTTTATAATGGCAAGTCTTTTAAGAACAAATATGTTTGAGCCTTATGCAACAAGTACAATATCCAACACAGTTTCTTGACTCCTTATTACCCACAGGAAAATGGACAAGCCGAAGCGACCAACAAGACTATGATAGCCATTCTCAAGAAACTTGTCAAAGAAAATCATAGATATTGGCACACTCAACTCCTCTTGGCACGATGGGATTATCGAATAAGCATCAGAATGCCAACTGGAGAAATCATACCTCTTGAGCTTGATATCCCTTCTTTATGATTTGTATTGCAAGAATTTATGGATGACGACACAGCTAGACAAGCATGTCTTGACCAATTAACACTTCTTAATGAAAGGTGCATCAATGCCTTAGAACATCTACGAGTATATCAAGATCGCATCAAGCATACCTACAACGTAAAATTTCATCCTCATAAATTCCAAGTAGGAGATCTCGTTCTTAAAGAGAATCAATAGAACACCAATGTATTACCGCACTTGAGAGATAAATTCATGGCTAATTGGTTAGGTCCATACATTGTCAAACAAAATGTGGGTCTAAGAACATATAGACTTGCCAACTTAGAAGTAACATTGGAACCTGATTTGTTGAACATAATACATCTAAAGACATTTTATGCATAGTGTAGCTTTTATATATATATATATATATGGCTAAAAAAACATTTCATGTGCATCTCATACATCCATCCATGCACTCCATACATGAATTTTAGGCACTTTATTCATACCATCCATTACATTATATCATTTGGTTAATTTGGATGATCGCCAATCCACTATGTGTAGTTGCTTTAATCAGTGGTATCTTACATCACTCAGCAATCCATAAATCATAATAATACACAACATTTCTTATAATATTTTGCTAATTAAAGGACTCATAAAGTAGGATAGATATCATATAATTGTTAGTAATAACAATTATGCGGCCACTGACTATTTTGTGTACATCTTAATTTTCAAAAGATTGCATTGAAAGTATCACAAGCATCGCAAATCACATCAACCATAAGCAAATTCTAAATGTTTTTAATCACTCACCCATTCTTAGTGTTCTGAACAACCTCAATTCAAATTCAAACAATCTTTAGATGTAACAGGTTATTCCTGGTCAATCAAGTTTCTTATTTTTTTTATAAGTAAAAATTGCATTAAAAGTGGGTTTTGAAAGGGTGGTCAACAAACCACACAAAAGGCGAAAGGATAGGGCAAAGGAAAAGCACATTAAAATCCTGCCCAAAGCAGGAAAAGAAAACAATCCCGCCCAAGCGAGAAATTTAAACATGGAAAATTATAAAAACTCCCACCCACAGCAAGAAAATTGAAAATCCCGCCCATTAGGAAATTTGAAAATCCCACCCAGCAGGAAATTTGAAAATTCCTGCCTATGCAAGAAGAATACAATTTTGAAAAATATCGCTTAGGGAAAAAACCAAAAACCAGTATCCTACCAAGGAAAAACCGAAAAACAAAACTACCAAGTAATAAAACCACCCCGAATAATCGAATGGAGCGGAGGAACCGCCATGAAGGATCATCCCACCCAAGGAAGGTTGGGATACACGTCGAGCAAGAAAACCACCCCGAACAACCGGATGGAGCAGAGGAACCGCCATGAAGGATCATCTTGCCCTAGGAAGGTCAGGATACAAGTCTAGACACAAGAAAACAAGAGCAAAATAGCATCCCGTATAGGGCCTAAAAAATGGAGTAGCAAATCTAAGGATTTCCACAGGCCTCGAAATCCCCTTGCATATGAGGTTGAACTATACGAAAACTAGAGGAAATAGAGGAAGCAACAGAGGCAAAACTGCAAGCCACAAGAAAGGGCATGAATGTCCTAGGGAACCCAAACTAAAGGAGCCACAGGGTTAATAGAATGTAGACAACAAGGATAGGTCCTCCCCAAGATCAAAATATGTAGCTAGAAACCCTAGACAACCTCCAACTCCATCACCGAATGGCTTTTGGGAACTAGAAAAGGAAGACCAGCAAGATCTCAGTAACAAGCAAAGTAGAGGCCACACCCAAGACAAGAAATATACGCTAAGAACCCACCAAGTAGACCAAATCCAAGAACCCAAAGAGCAGATCCATAAAAATAAGCACGTGGTCCCCCCAGACCAAAAGGATGTTGTGAAAACCTGCTCAAGAAGCACCAAGATGGAGTCAATCCCCTCTCCCAAAGCTACGACGCACCACATCTAGAGAACCATTGAAACCCGGTTCCAAGTAGAAACATGGGACATAACTAAGAACACCATGGAAAAATGATCCCTGAACCAACACAGAAAACCCAACAAAGGTCCTAAGGATATACCATAATAGAGGCACATGAAAGAAACCCTCACTTAGGTTGGTAAAGGGGTAGACAAATGGAAAAGTGACCTCCCATCCCAAGGAGATTGTCTACAACACTAGTCAGCCAAGAAGGAAGGACCAGGGAAGTGCCTAGGAACTGGGACAGAACTAGGGAAGGGGGAAGCAAGGAAGCGAATCGGAACATCCTGCAGGATGTCCCTGTAGTTTTCCCTCCAATCAATTTTCTTCTTGAACCACACATAAAAAAACACATTTAAAGCGTTGTAAACCTTGGGAACAACGAATTCAAAAGTAACTATTGCCAAAAATGAAAATGTTCCCCTGTTCATCCAATTATGTGCATGGTCTAGAGTGCTATAGAGTTGATAAAAGGACAAGCTCCACCTTCATCACCTTCCAAAAAAAAATCCCTTGCTCTTCATCAAAGCGAGCAAGTATCCCAAAAATATTACAAAGCAATAAAATCCCTTGCTCTTCCTCAAAGCGAGCAAGTATCCCAAAAAAAATCATATCAAAGCAACAAAATCCCCTTGCTCTTACTCAAAACGAGCAAGTATCCAAAAAACAATAAAAATGCATATTGCTCCAATACAAAATTGAGCAAACTCAAAAAAATCAAATCTCCAAAATCTAATGCAATAAAGAAGCGAAAGGAACTTGAATCCCTGGAACTCTTAGTGTCTCAAAAATCATGGGATGATCCTCTTTACAGTAATGGGTTGAATGAATCCCACCTGGCAATGGGGTATCCTTACATGTGGCGCCACGTTTGTCACATTATTGACCTTATTTTGTATAGACCAGGTTCATTCTTGGATGAGCTAGCTTATTGGCATAAGTTACAATTGATTAGTTTGACCTAATTCATAATAGAAAATGAACAATCATTGCACACATAGTTGGTCCTTGAGAAATTTGAAATCACTAAGAGAACCCTTGCAAAATGAAGGTCTGTAAAATAAATAAATGGGTTTTTTTTGAAGTCACTAGGATGTTTGAGTCTCTGTAAGAATGCCCTAGATCATCCATCCAATCACAACCTAATATTTTCATTACCACATATCACAAAACCATGTCAATACCATCTATCTATGCCCCTAATTAAACAACAAGATAATGTTGATCAAGCTAGGGTCTATAAATACCAAATGAGTATTAGAGCGTAGCATTAATCACATTACACCATACATCACATCATTTCATAGGCATCAATACATACAATAAAACAAAAGCACAACAAAATAATCATAATAAAAGATCATGTATATATATATGAATTGCATAAGTACAAAATATTTGTAGGTTGTATACATTAGAGCACTGAGGCTCATAACAAAAAAATAGAAAACTACAACAATATGTAATAATGCACTACTATCTAGCACCCTCGTGACCCCTATTAGGTCCATGTACTAATGACCCAAAGGAAGCATGAGAACTATATGGCCGATGAGACCTAGAAGTTGACTCAGTCCGCCTGCTAGAACCTGCAACTAATGATGGAGGAACGGGAAGAGGAATCTGATGTTGATCTAAAATGCTCTCCAACATAACAATGTAAGTAGTATACTTGTGTATAGTCATCAAATACATTATCTGACATGCCACTCGCTATGCCAAGTCTACCCTGAGATATGCAATGGTGCCAACATCATCACCTCTACTCAACCTAGCTCGTAGTCCATCCACCTCGCCCTGCAGCTGAGTCACCTCACCTTGTAGCCTCATGATTTTTGTATCTCGAGCTACAATAGCATCACTCTCACTCGACCTAGCCCACAACCTGTCCACCTTATCCTAAAACTAAGTCACCTCGCCCTTCAGCCTCATCACCTCCTTATCCAGGCTATCCTACTACACTTGTAGTATCTCCCACTCCTCCTTCGTGTGATAAGAAGGAGCATCCTAGCCCTGATCACCTCCATCATCTTCATCATCATTGATATCTGCATTATCACCCACATCCAAATTATTCCCTACATCATGGCCTCCATCACCTCTATCATCGCCATCTCTACCAACCCCCACTGCTCCAACGGTGCTTCTACCGCCTAGGAGTCTACTCACCAACATCAGGCTCATACCCGTTGACAGTGTCATACACTATCTGGCTTGGCCTCCAAGGAGGCTATGCTACAAACCAAGAATCATATTTTATAGTCATCCTTGTATCATTTGTATCGAGAACATCCACTACTGCATAATCCACTGCGTCATCAACAATCCAAAAATTTAGAGTCAATGGAAGACTAATCTCATCTTCCCACCACATGTACATCATGGGAGCATCTGGAACTCCCTGCACCAGGCCAAACTGTCTCATCACTCGTAATAATTGGATGTACTCCATCTCTCGCACATGGCTCCTGACCATCCATCTGCCTCGTCTCACTCGATGAAGTTATGCAACAGCTCCCTCCCAAGTTAGACCTCTCCAAGGTCGCCAGCAAATTTTTTCATGCATCAAACCACTCAAGATATCCTGGTAAATCTCCATAATTCAAATAGGACGAGTAGGAGAGGACTCCTCACTAACCCGCTAGAGAAGAGCATGAGGAAGTAAACCATCATAGGCATAGGGTAAACCCTTTGGACGACCAACTCTGGTATGCTCCCACACCCAAATCTAAAGTACTAAATTACAACCAAACCCCTTTTGCTCCTATCTCTTCACCTCATAAAGCTCCTCGTACAACTAACATAAGAGAGAGGGAGCCCATGCATAAATCTAAGGATCTAAAATCAACTACAATACAATGGATACCTGGTTCCTAGGGAACCTCGAGCCCATGTTATTAGGTAACAACATGTTGCCTAGTATATACATCAAAAAGATCAAAAGGGCACCCAGCTTCTTGCCCTTGTAGAGATAAAGGTAAGGAATATCGCCCTTCCCGTAATCAACATCCTAGTCATCGCCATAAATGGGTCTCAGTATCACCTGCTTGTCGTGGCCCACCCTCACTGGTAGACCCTCAACAAGCACATGGAAGATGTGATATACATCCTCCAAGGTCATAGTAAGCTCCCCTATCGAAAGCTAAAAAGAATACCTATCAAGGTACCATATCTCAACCAATGCAAATAGTAGCTCCTCATTAGCTCAGACGGTCTCTACTCATCTACACCTCTCCAAGACAACAGACTCAAGAAACTCCCACTCCTCACCTGTGAGAGCTTTCTCCACCTTGAAAATGGTGTAGGGCCATCGATGTCAGGTAGTAATAAACTTAACCTGCAACACAAACAAAGTAAAAAACACAAAAACATTGCATATCATCCTAGCGTAAATTGCATTATACATCATTTTACATACATAGCATTTCAAAAACATGAAAAACACAAAAAAAAACAAATTGCGTATCATCCTAGCGTAAATTGCATTACACATCATTTTACATACATAGCATTTCAAAAAAATGAAAAACACAAAAAAAACAAATTGCATATCATCCTAGCATAAATTGCATTACGCGTCATTTTACATACATAGCATTTCAAAAAACACAAAAAAAACACATTGCATATCATCCTAGTGTAAATTGCATTACACATTATTTTACATACATGGCATTTCAAAAACACAAAAAAAATTGCATATCATCCAACCGTAAATTGTATTACACATCATTTTACAGACATTGCAAATACCAGAAAAACACAAAAACATTGCATATCATACTAGCATAAATTCATTCATTTCAAAAAAAAACTTTCGACCACCCCCATTTTGCAAGAAAGAAAAAAATAATAATAATAATAATAAATTTTTCCAGCCCTCTTAGTGGTTGCAAAAAACAAAAATAATTAAAAAAAACAAACAAAAATTTTGCTAGCACCTCTTAGTGGTTGCAAAAACAAAAAAATAAATAAAAAACAAACAAAAATATTTTGCTAGCCCCTCTTAATGGTTGCAAAATAAAAAATAGAGAAAACAATCAAACAAAGCACCCAAAAAAAACAAACTAATAAAACAAAAGCTAAAGGATAAAACACCTACCTTAGTAAAGAGGACATCAAATTTCGTTCCAGCCAAACCACCACCACCCACACCCGCACTGACTCCATTCCCATCACCAGCCTCCATCTCACTCTCTCTTCTCAAACCGCTCAAAAAATTCACACCGCAAAAATAAAATGAAAATGATTCCCCTCCCCTTTAAATAACCACTTTTCGTGGTGAAAACCACGTACCCACGGTTTGCAGAGTGCACAAAAATGCAGTACAGTGGTTTTCGGACATGTGGTTAAGGGGAAACAAAACTGCACGTGCATGGTTACCAAAAAAAGGCCAAACAAAAACAGTAAACCCCAACAAATCACATCATCAATTCTCACAAAAGCATCATCAAAACACATCATCAACACATCAATTAGTGAACCTCATATCTAGTGAATTATCCTATACACTTTGCGGTTGCAACGACTAGTAATCCATACAATATGGTAGGATGGATAGCTCACCATAAGGACACTCATCATCAAATTAAAATGGTATTAATCAGCTAGGTCCCTCAATCCTTTGAGATTGGTTGTGTTCAAAACAAATTTGCACAAGGTTATCCTTCAACCCCTTCTGTTGGGTCAAAAGTGGAAAACAATCAAATCAATTTTGGTGATAATCAAAAATCATATGAGCATCGAATTTCCAGAACAATTGTTCCTTGAATCCATCATTTGGAAACAATTGCTACAGTCAAAAGGGAACAAGAACTCCAAACGTGGTTGAAATTTGTACCACAACATTTTCCATAAACGAACCAAAAGCAAAATTTGCAAAACACAAACAACCCCGAACTTGGGGCATCAAGTTGAGTCAATGTCATGCATTTGTATCACATTCACATCATTCATCATTCACCTCATCTAATCATCCACATTTGGTCAATTGGCTTGTGGGTTTCATCCTTCACCCATTCGCCAATTGAGGGGATAGGCAAACAAACCAAAATATCATCAAAAATTTTCAAAATCATTGAATCTTATGTGTCGAGAAGATTTGAGTCCATTCATCTAATAAGGACGGGTGTTATTGGTTTTTTCACCGCATCGTGTTTCATGCAATGTGGTACAAAAAGGGGTATCTATAGACACCAAAACCTAGGCATCCACAACATCACATTTGCCATCCCACATAAAATCCTACATAATAATATTATATGCCTAAGTTTAAACTTAGGTGTATGAAATCCTACACATTATCCTATTTTCCAGATTTATTAAATTTAGAAAATCAGCCTAGGATACCCTACCTAGCCACTAGACATGTGTCCTAGCCACCTCACCAGTATCTCTTACCACATCTCATACACCCTTGTCCCCATTGTACCTTCACATGGGGCAACCCTCCACATAACACTCCACTTGTAGCCACATCACCCCAATTGAGTGAGTGACTCACTCTAACTGCCCCTTCCATTTGGCAGCCTAGAATTGCCACTTGGCAATCATGGCTTACCACCTCTCATTTCCCTCCAAAATCCTAAGGAACCTATAAAGGCACCTTCACCCCATCTACAAAAAATAGGTTGAACATTAGTACCATTAGGCTATCAAAATAGGACTAGAGCTCTACATGCATCCCGAGAAAAACCAAGATCTGGAACCTAGAGACCCATTTTTAAAGTAATATTACATTCAACTTGCGCTGTACGTCCGTGGTATCATAGTCAAAATTGCATCCGCACGGTTTTCCCACTTCTCATGCATGGTTTGTCAGCCTTCACTGTATACTTACAATTTTTCAAAGCCAAGAAAAGATGACATCACAGATCAATAAGTTGGCATTTGTAGCAAGGCATCATTAATTTGTTTTCGCTATTTCCACATTACATGTTTTCTCCAGTTAGAGTTTTATAGCAGTATTCTTTTTTTGGATTTGCAAGTGCTACTAACCCTCATCTAGTTTTTATGTGTGTAGGAAATAGGTACTTTGGAGAAGCTGATAAATATGGAGTGGTCCGTGCATTAGATACTTGAATTCCACTCACTCGTGGAGCTGTAGCAAAGGAACGAAGAACACTGTATCTTGTTGAAGAGTTGGAAGACCTCCCCTCTTCTATCAAATCTTTGTGTCTCAGAAAGAGAAAAAACATTGTAACATTGACCCCAATACATTTGGGACAATTCAAAAAAAATCATTGTAACACTGTATCAAATATCAATACAAAGGAATATTCTTTTTGGAAATCTTCTCTTTCTGTGTTTATCTTTGTTGTGTTCATTTCTTTTGTTACACAAAGAACACGAACGATTGTCATTTTAGTTGTTGGTGCAAATGTTTCTTCATAATCAATACCTTATTTCTGAGTATATCCCTCAGCAACAAGTTGGACCTTGTGTTTATCAATGGATCCATCTACCTTATATTTGATCTTGAATACCCACTTGCAGCCTATGGGTTTCTTTCCTTTAGGTAGATCAACCAGCTCCCATGTTTTATTTTTCAAGAGAGATAGATTTTGTATCCATAACTTCCTTTCATTGTGGTAAGCTGTGTATCCTTTACTAATGTGGGTTCTGTATGCTCATGACTAAAGACATCAATCCCATATTTACTTCCTGATGTATCATACTTCGAGTACAGAGTCATGGGAAAGTAAGATTAGGAGGTGCATCAAGTTTGGTGTCTTCGATGGTTTTTGGACCCATTTTAGAGTCTTGCGTTGTTTTTTAGGAGCAATTTCTTTTAGGTTCAACAATTGGAATGTCTTCTTGGACTTCCTCATCAATCCTTATACTAACAATGGGAGCACCTTTAGTATTTGACTTTGGATGAATGACTTTATCAAATACTACATCTCAACTTATATGTATTTTATTGGTAATAGGATCTATCAATCGATACCCTTTGGATTCATCATCATATCCAAGAAAGATACATGATAGATTTTTCTCATCTAGCTTACTCCTTTTGTTCTTTGGAATATGCATGTATGCTTTGCTACCAAAGATTCTTAGATGAGAAATAGATGGCTTCCTTCCAAACCATGCTTCTTCAAGTGTAACTCCTTGAAGTGCTTTTGTGGGAGATTTTTTTAGGACTACATTGTAGTGGTGACAGCTTCAGCCCAATGTTGTTGCTCAACATTATCTCTAATGAGCATACATCGAACCATTTCCATGATGAGATGATTTCTCATTTCAATAATTCCATTTTGTTGTGGAGTATAAGTTGTGGTAAGTTGTCTCTTTATCCCATGATTTACAAGAAACTTTTAAAAATCATTGGAGGTATATTCCCTCTCGATTTGAGTGGAAGACCTTAATGGAACATCCCAACTCTCTCAGCATGCTTCTTGAAGTGCTAAAAATATAGGAATGCATCAGACTTTAGCTGTAAAAATAACACCCACATTTTCCTAGAGTAGTCATGAACAAACAACTAAGAGTATCTTTTGCCACCAAAATTGTTCAAAATGGGTCCACACATATTAGTATGGATCAACTCCAATGGTGCTTTCACTCTAGAAGTACTTAATTCAAAAGGAAATCGACATTGATATCTTGCTAATAAATTTGAGCACTTGGGTAATGTCTATGATAGGTTGGGCAAGCCTAACACCATTTTATGCTTACTCAATTGAATTAAATAGCCTGAACTTAGATGCCCATAGCATTTATGCCACAAGGTGGCATATTTAGCAGTGACAACCATTGTGACATGAGAATAAGATAGCGAATCAAGGACAAAAAAGCCATGTTGGTATGAACTAGTTGTCGTATTGACCATTTTGGATAATAAAGCACCTATTTTGGCCATTAACAGTTTTAAAAGCAACCACCATGTTTCTATCTAGAATTTGAGGTACTAACAACAAATTATTTTCAAGTCCTGGTACATAGAGTAACTTTTCTATGTGACATTCTCCATCTAGAAGAGTAAGGGATACATCGCCTACACCTTTGATTGGATATGTTTTGTCATCAATGATTATCATTGACTTCCCTTCTTTGGATTCAAAAGTATCAAACCACTCTTTGTCCCTAGTCATGTGCTTGCTAGCACTTGAATAAATATACCAAACATTGTCCTTGTGTTTGGTTTCAGCCTTAGTCATGATCACCTTGTGTGCTTTCTCTGAATCTTATTCTGAATCTTCAATAGCAATATGCCCTTTAGGTTGTTGTTGGTTGGAACGTAGTTTGTATTGAGCTTTCTTTTGTGGTTGTTGATGTTTGAACTTCTAATATTTTTTGGTGTCATGCCCTTCTTTGTTACAAATATGGCAATACCTCTTTGGAGGTTGAGGTTTCTTTTGGAAGGAGGAAGATGAGGGTATGGAAGAACCCTTGTGGTAAGAACTAGTTGGTGGTTTCTTATTGCCAATTTCTTGGTAATTAGTGCACTATTGGACAATTGATCCTTTAGTTGGTATCTTCTTCTTGTTGGAAAAAATTTACCAACTTTTAAAAAGTTACTTGTCTATTTGAGACTTGAAGAGAGGTAATGAACACTCTAAAAGAATTTGGTAAAGCTCTGGGTATAATGAGAACTAAGATCTTGTCTTCCACTTTCTCTCCCATTGCATTCAATCTTGCTTTCAAATTTGCAACTCTGCAAAGGAATGCTTCTATGGTTTATCCATTCTTCATGCTCAAAGTGAACGACCATGTTAACCATGTTGTAGGCAGTAATATGTTATTATAGATATGGATCCCACAAGCAGATATGTGGTATGATTCAACACTAAGGGAGATATCGACTTCAGACACGAAGCATGGTCAAGAACATCGATGGCATCGAATACTTATACAAACATACAGGTTGACTATTTCAGCGGAGGAAACAATATTCTAGTTGAATATGGATGCCTATGGTACTGGGGAAAATTTTAGCCCACAGTGCCATCCCAATCCGCTCTCAAATATGTGTTGACTTAGGCTCTTCTAGCCATAACAAAGATCATATGAGACTAGATAATAGAAGATATTTAACCAACATCAGGATAAATTAGCAAGTACTTTAAAAACTATAGTGAGGCTAGGTTTCATTGGTATAGATTTCTCGTGCTTTAAAAACTACTGGTAAAGATTTCTCATATAAGCTTTGATACCAATGACGGCATAAAAAACCTTCGTATTATGGCAAAAGAGAGTACATGCTAGCATAATAAGCTTGAATTATGGCAAAAGAGAGTACATGCTAGCATAAGAAGCTTCCCAAAGAGAGTACATGCTACGGAGTCCATAATGAAAACAAAACAAATAAAATATAATATTCACCTCATATCCTTATCTTCTTGGTGCATTATTAAAGACAACAATGTAATAACTATTACCCACGTCACTAAGCCAACAACGTTTACCCATGTCACTAAGCCACGTCCTTGTGTCAGAGTTATTCTTTATTTTATCCATATCGTCGAACAATTTCAATATTTGTACTAAAATATCAATATTTTATCACAAAGGCGCAGTCATTGCGCTGAGCTAACCTCTCGTTATTCTTTGCTTACCCTATTGAGATTATTAGTTTCCATGGGTTCTCTAAAATTCCATGTTAACACACAGCCAGCAATCCTGGTGGCGTCGTCTCTGCCAACTCCCAGGGATATATTGTACCTTTCCAATATTGATGATCAACCGAGTGTGAGAATACATATTTCTGTGGTCCAGTTCTATGATCATAATCCCTCGAAAATGCAGGAGGATCCGACCAAAGTGATGAGAGAAGCACCAGGCAAAGTTTTGGTGCATTACTATCCTTTTGCAGGAAGGCTGAGAGAGGCGCCCGCTGGTAAGCTTGAGGTCGATTGCACAGGCGAAGGAGTGTTGTTTATGGAAGTCGATGCAGACGTTGCCCTCCACAACTTTGGAGATCTACAACCCCCATTTCCATGTTGGGATAAGCTATTGCATGAAGTTCCTGGATCACAATATATTACTCGTTCTCCTCTTCTATTGATTCAGGTAGCTTCGTAAAAGGAACGCGACCCAAGGGATTGTAGTTCCCGTCTACCTTCCCTCCCCAACCATGGAAAGGTTTGAGATAGAAATGAGGAACGCCATGGAAGATTCTCCTCAAAGCAATGGTTCCTAGAAGCATGAGTTTATGAAACCTGGTGTCGTATCATACGTCTCTTGTGTCTGGACTCTGGTCTAGTCCTGGATTAGGAGTTTAGTATGGATTTCATATATGTTTGTTCTTCCTAATTGTTTTCTCACATGTTGGATGGGAAGTAATGTATAAGGCTAAGGAAAACAGGTTGGTTATCGGATGGTAGTAGGTTATTTGACCATTTCCTTCTATTGTACAAGGCGAAAAAAAATAATATAATAATATTAATTATAATTATTTATAGTTGAATTAATCTATGTACAGGCTATGTGTACATACCCTATCATTTGTAATCCCTTCCTATAACGTATTGGTGTTTATATAAGAGGGACGCGCGTTCAAGTAAAAACGTTGATTCTATGGTAGAAAAAAGCCAATAAATAATCTATTTAAATGGTAAGCATCATTTAAACATAATTTGTGAATAAATAGTTCACAGAAACGGACAATATTTACACTTCCCAACATTTAATTGATGTAATTGACATAAAGTAGGAATCACATATATGATTTGATCCCTCACTTTTTCATGGTCGGAAGGTGAGGAGCCCAAAGAACAATTTTATTTTATTTTGGAATTGCTCTAGGGAGGGATTACAAATGATAGAGTATGTACATGTAGCCCCTATATTTTTTTTCTTTTGCTTGGTGATACATCGACAGGCCAGGACTTGACTCCTCCTAGTTAAATCCATTATCAAACCAAACAAGCAAAAGCTTAAGAAGATGCATATTAAAGTCACTTTATTAGTTAACGAGAAGCTCCAAAAACTCCTTGACATTAGTATTATCAAAGTCATCGACTATTCTGATTAGGTTTCCAATATTTTTCTTAAGGAAGGATATACCAAATTTTAACCTACTCTATCTTAAGGACAACTTCTCCTTACCCAACATAGACATGATAGTAGACTTCACTACTGGATGTGGAATGATATCGTTCATGGATGGTTTCTTGAGATGCAATCAAATCAAGATTGTCCCTGAGGACCAAGCCAAGACAACCTTCATAACTCCATAGGACATCTTCTGTTATAGGGTTATGCCTTTTGGTCTAAAGAACATTGGTACCACATACCAATGTCATTACCCAATTTTAATCCCACTCAACCTTGAGTTTTATCTATTTATTTTGTTATCTCCTATCTATAATGTCCCTCCAATTCAATTAGTTTTCTACTTAGTATTTTCTTCGAGGCACACCCATCCCTACAACTCACATACATCTATCTATGTAAGTGCACTAGGTGCTTTCACTTAGTATGCAAGTCATATTTTTTATTATCCTCCAATGAGCTAACTTGCTTCTTCTCATTCCGTCGAGAAGAACACGCCATGTGTTACACTCTACTTAAGTCTATCTACGTAAGTGCTTAAGCATAAGAGGATTCAACTATATTTCTCATTATCTTCCAATGAGCTAGCCAATCCTTTGTAAGCCTCTCTCCTCTCTTATTTTGTAAAACAACACTATAAAGACTAAATTATTCTTTTACATCAAAGGATTTACATAATATCAAAGGCATCTCTCTTTTCGTTTACTAGATTCTTTCCTTATCTAATCCATCAAGGTCCATTAAGATGTTTGAATAGTATTTTACCATATTTAATTTTTTTGTCTAATTGCAAAACACCATAGAACCAAGCCAACATTTCTTCATTACCCCAACGGAGTATGATCCATAACAAAGAACATAATGATACCCGCATTAAGGAAAGGAAATTAATCCTTTATCTTTTGATTTTATCTCTATCCAATGTACCACCATAAGCATGCAATATTAAGCTTAAACACTTTTAAGAACGTAACATCACATAACTTTTCTTTAACAAAGACTCTTAAGTAAAAATACATCTATTCTAAATAAGATTCCATCCATGATTACACAACAAAATATTTACCCTGGGAAAAACCCCAAAGGGAAAACCCAGCATTGAAATTTTTCTCTTTATTTCCATAAGATTAATTTTCTTTACAAACAGATAACACATTTCAGTCTGCCCCTATCTCTTACTAAGTACAATTTTTGTTCCATTCGCTTCTTACTATGAATAATGTTTTCTATCCATAAATACAATATATCTCCAAGATTTTGGAGCGCAGGTATACCCATACCAAGAAGCCACTTTAAATCTACATAGTAAGACATTTAACCTACTATAAACAAGATTATTATTTACCCACATTAAACATTTACAAACCAAATCGAGCTATAAGCTCGACTCTCCTTATCTCAAGCTCTCTCTGAGATAAATTAATAAAAATGAACTTAAACTTCTAGCATGCAATTGATTTATATAGTTAGAAATAAAATATTGCTACAGATCCTCTCCAATCGCTACTGTAATATACATGCTATTAATTAGAGTCCTCATATAGAGTATACGCCTTCCGCGAACTACTGGAAAATAAAAATTAAAAGAACCACACGTCTTCACAAAGATGTTTCCATAGGTTTCATAATTCTTTAACTAGAATTTTTACCTACCCATTCTCTCTTAACGAAGTAAAAAAATTAATAACTACTCCTCTAATGATGGCGGTATCAAGGGGTATCCATCTACACTTAACCTAATCTCTAAGATCTATACTTGGATAAGGATTCAACATTTTAACTCAATCATTCCATTAATGTTGGAAATTTATTACAAAATACTTTTCATTTCCCAAATTATTCAAACTAGTGATGTCATATAGAAGACCAAATTTATTTATTTTGTGTGATAACGAAATCTCAATCCTTAGCCCAATTCCAAAAACATTTCTAGAGAGCCATATATAGTACAACTAGTATGTACTACTTCTCAACCTATTGACAAGAGTCTAACCACTATTTTCCTAGACCACGTCATCAAAATGGGCAGTATAGCTTAGTTGGGACATTACTTAGTTAAGATATGTCCCATTATACTAATTCAGTATAAAAACACCAATATATTAACCATTCAACGATACCTACTCTATTATATCAGTGACATATATATAGGATGAAACTGATTTTATTAAAGGTATACCAACAATGTTCTAGAAACACTTCTAAAGTTTTAGTAGATCCATTAACTACCCTTGAAAGGTTCCTACACCATAATCTAATCTCCTTTATCACTCATCCTGCAGACGGAGGATGAGTGATAAACACACTCATCCTCCGTCTGCAGGATGAGTGATAAAGGAGATAAGATTATGGTGTAGGAACCTTTCAAGGGTAGGAACCATTAGTATAAACACACTAATGGTCTTCAAATAATACAAGTGTACTAATAAAAGGAACTTCCTATATGAAGGTTTCACCTTAATTACTTATCCACATACGCATCAAGCTCCACACATGTGACCAAGCGTACCGAGCCAAATTATAATGGTAAACTTATCCTTAAAGGAGCATTACCAGCTAGTGAAAACTTGTGGCTAGAGCATACATATACAACTATGTTTAATAAATAACAAATATATGTTATTACACAAAGACGTATTCACATATACACAAGAGTCTACCTTTATCCAATTAGTGATGCTCCAACATCGCCTTTCACCAATATGACGATATCTTGAAGATGTTTCGATGCACTCCCCAAGTCAACCAATGATATCCCATGGATAACCCAATGAAATCATCCTAGTGAAACCAGTAGAGGTCTGATGATCAACCCAACAATATTTCGTTGATCAAAGCCAATAATCTTTTACAGCAAAAACCAACAATGTTTCTCATTGCAAACCAACAATGTTTCACACTCCAAACCAATAATATTTCACACTACAAACCAGCAATATTTTTCCTTCAAAACCCTAAATCTTCATCGATTGTAACCCATAGTCTCTCTCCCACGAACCAGCATCCTTCGCAGATCCAAAAACCAATCGTTTTTCCCTAGATTTTTCTTTCAAATATAAATGAAAAGACCCTTCCTCTCCTTCCACTACTAGCATAATCGAATCCAAAGCCAACCAAAATCCTGTTACAACACCATCCTTTGTGCCAATGCCACATTACCTCAATAGCTACCAACACCTTCTCTCAAATTTTGAGTTTAGAATTTAATGTTTTTATTTTCTTTAACCAATAGTTTGGTGGTATGCTTTGACTCCAAGTCAAGCGATAGTTTATCTTGTTTAATTCCCGTTACCTCAATCATGTCTTTCCTTTTCTTAGTATATCTCATTCTTGGTGATTACTTCCTTCCCATCATGAGATAAACCTATTCCTATACACAATGCAATTCCATTAGTGGCATCACATTCTTACATGAAAATATATTTAACATAACCCAATAGGAAATAACCAATTATTCCATACATCATATTTTCCATAAAAATATACATTCCTACAAAACTACACATGCAGAAATTAATCATTTCATCAATAGAATATAGCATTTCCCTTTCATGAAGCAATTATGAAATAATCAATCATTCCATCAGCAAAACAAGTAGAATTAATGTGGCATTTACAATCTATTCTCACAGAAGCTAAAAATGGAAAAAAATTAATACTTTAATGCTACATAAATTATCTTCTCAATGAAACTAATGAATGCTATGAAAATGCTATTATAGTATTTGTTAGTGTATGGAAAATAATATATAAGGTAATAGTCACTCTTAATGTTCTTAAGGAAAAAAGACTAGAAAATTTTGAAATTTTGAAGAACAAGCCTATGGTAAAAGATTATTGCTATGACATAAATGATTTGAGGCCTATGACAAAAAGTATATATTGTGATAGTAGTGACATATTTCAAAATATATATGTAAGTTGTGGTACCAATGATTTAAGACCCATGATGATAGATGTGTGTTGTGATTCTAGTAATATTGTACAAGAATCAAATATAGCCTATGACACTAGTAACTTGAGCATTGTTTGTGAAGTCAAAGAATATGCATAAAATATATGTGTTGGCCATGATAAAGGATAAATTGACAGAGTAGATGAAAGTAACAAAAATAGTAATACTCCTAAATATGATAAAGGATAATGTAATGATATTAGTGATAGTGATAGAGATAGTAATGCTCTAAGTTGTGTTAAACAATGTAATGAATTTGAAAATATACTAAAGAGACTGATATAGAATTATTGACAAGATACAGGTCAAAATATAAAAGCCTTAGACAAACAAATAACAGTGAATTCATATGTAGACATTGTAGTAGGTATGGACACATCAGATAAATGTTGGTACCTTCATCATTGTGAACTTTGTGGAGGAAATAACCATTCTCAAAGATATTGGTATTTATAAAGAAAAGAAAAACAGCAAAATAAAAATAAATTGTGGATGGAAAAACTTGACAAAATGGGATTAGATAAAAGAAATGATGAGTTATTTTTATAAAAGGAAAGGAAGTTTGAAAAATGATTTACCTATGAGAAAATAAAAATGAATATGTTGAAGAAAATGACAAGGACAATAATGATGGGTTATATTAGTGTGATGACTTTCTCAAAATTATGACTATTATAGGTAATAGCTACCATCAATATTGGGACAAAAATAGGTACCTCTTGAATAAAAATAAAGATAAAGGTCCGAAAATATCCAAGAAACAACATCATCATGAAGAAGAAAAATAAGTGATTGAGAAAACCAAAGAAAATGAAGACAATGGATCTTATACCAAATAATTTAATATGGGGGGAGTTTGAAGTAATATATTATTTGTCACCTTGCAAGAATATTGTAAGGACTTTATAATTAGTTTGTAAATATTTGAGTCTAAATTTCATAACTAGTTTGTAAATATTTGAGTCTAAATTTCATAACTAGTTTGTAAATATATGGTGTGAAAAGAGTCTTGTAAAGGTCTGTCTTTTAGTGTGTGTAATCATTATAGGTTTGTCATTATTAGGAATCAATAAAATATATTTATCTTATGAGAAATATGAAGAGTTAGATCTCCCATGAGTTTGAGGAGATGAAGAGTTAGTGAAAGTAGAAAGATCAAGAGTTTTGTGAATGTGAAGAGTCTCTTGTCCAAGTTGTATATATTGAAGACAAAGCATTGTAATGGGTGTGTGAGAACAAGCCTTACAATACATTGTATTTGCATTGCTTAAGTTGATATATTCATAAATAATATTATTTAGAAATTTTTTTATTGAATGTATGTAATTGTGTGAATTTTATATTCTTAGATCCTGTGAGAATATGGTTGAATTGCTAACAAAGCGGTGTGATATTTTATGAACAAGGGTATGGAAACAAGACATGCAATAGGAAAAACCAGCACTTGTGGATAAAAATCTTAAAATAGCATCATTTCTCTATGGTAATTCTAGTACCAACCCTACTTCAAGTGATAGTACAAGTTCATAACCAAAAGAGTCATCATCAAATTCAACTCCAACATTAGCTCCAGGTCCCCTAAGGAAAGTAAGAAGTATAAGAGATATTTATGAGAGGACTAGAAATCAAGAAGATCTAATAATAAATGTTGCTCTATATTCTCAAGTTCAAATTGAGCCTAGTCATTATGGAGATTTAGCAAAATAAAACATTGGTATGAAGCAATAGAAGAAAAAATGAGAGCAATTAAGAAGAATGAAGCTTGGAAGCTAGTTGAGATTGCAAAGGACAAATAAATGATAGGAGTGGAGTGGATATACAAGAATAAGTACAAGAGTGATGGTACAATTGAAATACATAAGGTAACCCTAGTTGCCAAAGGGTATGCACAAATCCATAGAATAGACTATGAAGAAACATTTGCACTAGTTGTTAGATTGGATACAATAAGAATTGTGATAATAATAGCAACTCACAAGAAGTGATAAATTGATCAAATGGATGTTAATTCAGCATTTTTGAGTGGTTTTATTAAATAAGATTATGTGCAACAACCTTTGGTATTTGAATTAGAGGAAATAAGGTTTTATCTATAAATTGAAGAAAGAATTATATGGATTGAAACAAGCTCCTAGAGCATGGTATGCAATAATTAATGGTTACCTCCAATGATATGGTTTTATTAGAAGCCCAAATGAACCAAATTTATATGTAAAGAAATAAGTTGATTATATTTTAATTATTTATATTTATGTGGATAATTTATTTTTATAGGTAATTACAACTCTAGTAAATGGTAAATGAGTTTGAGATGATTGATATTAGATTATTGCATATCGATCACATGATGGTATCTTTATTTTTCAATCTAAGTATACCCATGCCATATTGAGACAATTTAGAATGGATAAGTATAAGGATATGGTAACCCCAATAACACAAGATGAAAAGTTGAGCAAAGAAGATGAGAGTAGATTACTAATGGGATATGGTTTGAAAGGATGGTTGATAGTCTTATGTTTACAGTTGTCAAACTAGATATCGCTCTTGCAGTAAGTCATATTTCTAAACTTAAATCAAGTACACATGAAAATCATATGGGAATAGTAAAAATGATTCTTCCAAATGGATCATGTCATTCACTAGTCAACAACTAAAAGTTTGGAGTTGGTTGGACATTTGGATTTAGATTGGGCTAGGTTAGTAGATGATTGAAAATCAACTTTAAGATATTGCTTTGGTCTTGGTAATTGTCTTATTTCATGGATTTTGAAGAAGCAACAAAGAAATTCTCTTTCCACAATAGAGGCTAAATATATAACAACAATTTCAACACGTTGTGAAGCAGTATAGCTACAAGAAGTTTTGGATGGTTTGCAACAAGAGAACAATTCTCCCACTACTATATATTGTGATAACAATAACACTATTTAGAGAGTAAAAATATATATATTTTTCATACAAAAACTAAGCACATAGATATTCATCATCACTTCATTTGAGATTTGATTCAAGGAGTGGTACAATTATAAATTTGTAGGATAGATAATTAATTAGTAGATGTCTTTGCAAAAACATTCTCAAGAGAAATATTTATTTCACTTTATAGAAAATTAGATGTTGGACCATTAAGTATTAAGGCCAATGTTAAAAACAATGCTTAATGTAAAATAGAAAAAAAATGTGTTGTTAAAAATATTGTTTTTCTTAAAGGAGAAGAATAGTTGTTTATAAATAATTTTATAAAAAAGGAAGAAAGAGAAAAAATCAAAAAAGATATTAGTTGTGATAATTATAGGAGAAATAGATATAGAAAAACTTGTTATTATTGGCATGTAGGATGTTTATATTTTAGATGTTAGGCATAGGTTGTAATGAAAGAATGAAAATTCATATCTTGTGAATGAATTTGAAGAACTTTAAAATTGTCTTTTCAAGTGTTTATCTAAATATAATTGATTTCAATGTGCTCCAAAATTATATTCTTATAAAATTATAAAAAATTGTAGTACATTTTCTTCATTACTTAGGTTATGGAAGGGGAAGAATTGTGTTGTTGTTTACTTGATGTATTGTTATCCAACCATACTTTGGTTAAGAAAGTAGTGTAGATAACCTCACATATGACATGATTAGAACCTTAAACCTTCTCTTAAAAAATCTAAAATCTTCACTGCTAAACCCGCTTAAACTATAAAACTAGAAGACTAATGTTCCTATGGGACACCATGTTGGTTTAACTTTGAACTCTCTTCGAGAACCAAAAGACTGATGTTCCTATGAAACACCATGGTGGTTTGACTTTGAACTCTCTTCTAAAAGATTTAGATTCAAACCATGGAGTGTGTGTCAGTGAGTGTTTTTAAAAAAAAATTAAAATAATAATTTAAATGTAGGTTTGGTTGTAAACATTTGATGGCATAAGAAGCCTTTGTATTATGGCAAAAGGGAGTACATGCATTTATAGGCCAAGGATCCCATAATAGAGATAAAACAAATAGAATATAATATTCACCTCCCTTATCCTTATCTTCTTGGAGTACGTACCATTGGGATGAATACAATAGGGAAAGTGCATTATTAAAGACAATAATGTAATAACTATTATGCCTAACATCCCCCCTTATTACATTATTTGGAATGCAAAGAGAGTTGTAAAACAAATCAAAATTAACACGTGCTAGTACCTTTCTAAAAATATTTATAACTTTTTTATTGGTGGGAATGTATTAAAGTTGAATCTTATGCTTTTGAACTTCATCTCAAATGAAGTGGCACTAAGTATCAATGTGATTTAAACTTTCATATTGTAGACACCAAAACAACACCAATCCGATTACGTGACAATGAGCGCTGATCGCATTGACACAAACAGTCCCTAGGGCAGCCCCCAGAGGTTAAACAGTGGTCCTAACCACTTCCAAAAGCAGTTTTAGAGGTCAGAGGTCAATTTGGCACATTTTTGGCACCTTGCTCTCTGTTCGTCCCACCCAGGGACGAATACAAACTGTCATTCGTCCCACCCAGAGACGAATACAGAATTCGTCCCGGGGTGGGACGAATAGAAGGTTTGACTGGCAAAAAAAGTCAAACTTCGGCAACTCCGCCAGTTAACTGAGGCTTCAGGCCATGCAATTGCGAGGACTAGATTTTATTCGAGAAGAAAGACTTCAGTAATGAGTGTCTTTATTTTAGAAACATCATGCAAGACGATTTTGTAACAGGGAGTTAGCTTTTCTCTCAAAATAGGACATGCAAACTCAAGTGGCGCCCTCGCATGCGCAATTCAAACAAGGAGACCCTAAGGTCTATAAATTGGGGAGTTTTCCCACCCAAAATATATACAGAGAAGGAGCATTTTGAGCAACGAAGTGCTGCCCTTTTACTTACTTACGATTTGTGCTTTTACATCCATAATCTCTTAATCGAAAGGGAGGTTATTGGGTGACTTTTGGAGGCACGAATCAAGACCCAAAACCCGATTTTTTTGGCCACAATATCCTACCAATTTGCCGACAACACATCACAACAGGTTTCGGACTCATCCCAAGCGGATTGGTGTCGAAACAAAGTCTCAACCGACGGGTGGTTTGCCTTCGGGCACCCCCTGCCTTATTGCAGGTTTATTCGTCCCACCCCGAAACGAATACCGATCTGTATCGAATTTGGTGACTATTTCTTTTGCAGTATTTTGCTAGTTACATGATTATGCTTCTATCAAATTTTTAGTCTATTTAGATTCATTTTAATCATCGTTATATTTATCTTTTATATTCATTAACAGTACTCTTTCAGATTTGCGAGTTTCATTATCATACACAGGTGCTACCGACGATTTGTTGTTTCTTTGAACGTAGGAGGAGCAACAAGGATTAAAGATTCATCAATACCAATGGCGGCAACACTTTGGCCCACCCATTTCACATGTGGGCACGCGGAAGGAGGAACACTAAATCCATGATTGTAATTGAAACTATGTTAACGCTCCTACCCCCTAAAAGGGAGGAGACGTCTTTGTAACCGAATTGGAAGAGTATAAATAAAAAGGGTTGTGCTTTCTATACTTCCTTTTATCTCATTTAAATTCGTCTCTTTTCTTTCATTTCATGCATTTCACTTTATAGGACCTTAAGCGTTAACTTTGGGTTTTGAATACATCGCATTAGTTTTCCTTTCAATCTTTCGGAATCTCGTGCTTTCAATGGCGATCACGGTGGGACCTCTGTCCTCTATTTTTTTTTAGGTTAGATTTCTGATCTGAAATTGCTTGTTTTGATTACAGGTACCTATTTTTTAGTCATTAGACTGTTATTCATTTCGGTCAGCGATGATTACAGAATTGGGATTCGTCTCACCCAGGGGCGAATAGGCATTCGTCCTACCCTGGAACGAATACGGTTCTGATATTCATCTCACCCAGGGACGAATAGCGTTCTGTGCATTTTTTAGAGCAGCAAATCAGAAACATCCTTTTGGGCAGAGAAGAGGTAGGGGTTTTTAACAAGCCTCTGTCAAATTTCTGTTTTCTGTTTTCTGATTTTCAGTTTTTGTATGGCTTAGGGAAAGTTTCCTTTTTGTTTGCCTGTTTCATTTTTTTGCAAATTAAAATGAACCCCACACATCACGTGGTTACTTAAACCAAGGAGCTGGTCGTAAAACCCCAGCCCTTGAGCAAGACCAACAGTGGATTTCATCACCACGTTGGCTTGGATATTTGCATACATTACCCCGATCGCATCTGTTGCTAGACGTAAATCCTGACGAAAGCTGACCAAGTGTAGCTAGGGTGATTCCTAGCGCATGAGGATAAGTCTTCTATGGTAGGTGTCATAAACAGAGTGATTCCCCTTCCGTACCGCCTATGTTCCACGTATCATCTAGCTCTCACGTACCTATAGTCTCCCTCACGTAAGGGCGGGTATATAGAGAGGTTGGTATATCGGTCCGGCAATGGTATATTGAAGGGGCGACCATTTTGGGAGTCATAAGAGCCTTCATAATTGCATTTAAATGGTTTTCATAAAAAGCTTTCAAAAAACAAACAACAAAACACACTAAACCAGATTTAGGGCACACTTTTAATCTTTAAAAGAGATAATCATTGCTTGTGTGTGTATGCTATTTTCTGTTTAGAGTATCAAAAAAAAAATCATAAAAAGAAAAATCCAAAAAAGAATCTCCGCATCTTTAGGTTAACATCACCATGGTGTACACCCGTAGCCAAGCCCAATCACGGGCAGAAGCTGCAGAGAATGCACCAAGGGGGACAAGTCACCTCCGATATAGCCCTAAAGACTTGGCCATCCCGCCTTGGCGGCAGGATACACAAGTTAGTCCACACCATGCAGTTATAGAACATGACTTTAGAGGCACCTCCTTGAGGGGCACTCCAACTCATGCCATCACTAGACAAGACTATAGAGGCACCTCCTTAAGGGGTACTCCCATTCAACAAAGATCCTTTCAAGAAGACAACCTACATGTAGCACTTGACCTAGATATAAGGCCTCCCTTGGAAGCTCGTTATGGGTGGCCTAGTGATGAAGTGCTTGAACAACAAAGGGTCCACAAGGAGGAACCATATGATTTTGTTACTCCTAATTTACCCCTGATTAATGTCAGACACACTAGACCATATCCAGAATATCAGGTTCTCCCGACAGGGCAAGACAATTCTGCCCGCACCTTTTATGCATATAACAGAGAATGTGAGGAAGATCACTACGTTCCTCAAGAACAGTACATAGCGCGGGAACGATGCACGTCTGCACCCGCTTTATATCCAGATCGCTCATTGAGACCAGAGCTTCAAGTCAATGCTGCTAACCTCGACAGAGGGAAGCAACATATAGGGGTCTCGGAGTACCATGATCGAGAAAGACATGTAGGGGAGGCATCTAGGCCTCCTAACCAAGAGACGGTGGAACAAAGTGACTTGGCATTTGCCAAACTAGCCGCCCGCCAAGCGCAAATCACGCGGCTTAGGCAAGACCAACAACAATTAGAACATTTGTGTCGCCTTAATCAAGAGCGCATTCAGCGTCAGACAGCTGAATTGCTTCACAACAATGTGCCTGAGAAGGTTCCAGTCCCTCGCGCATAGAAATCTGAGATGTATGTGAGGCACAACCCCTTAGTGCGAGACAGGTCTCCGCGACTTCATCAAGCACTGCCTCTAAGACCTCCTAGACCTGAGCGGGAGGCCACTCCCCGAAACCGTGATGGGCATCCTCCGCGGGCACCCATCAATGTTTACAGGCCTAGGCCAGACACTCCTCAAGAAGCTTATGAGGATTATGAACAAGAAGAAGAGCGGGCTGAAATGCCCTATCAAGGCAGAAGGGGTGCTACCCAGTTATCCCTCCAAAGGCCTCAAGTTCCCCACAACCCACAGCGGGAGCAAACCAAGGAGGAGGAGATTAAGTCCTCCGATGCATACAAAGTGTTGTTAGAATGCTTAGAGACTATGGAACTCAAGACTTTGGGCCCCAAAAGCCTACTTTACGCCAACTCCGTAGTCATCCTGTGCATCCGTCAGTGTCGGCACCTCCATACCCCGAACATTTTAAGCTGCCCCAGTTGGCACTCTTTAGAGGGGAAGAAGATGCTCAAGAGCATGTGACTCGATTCTTGAGCCAATGCTTCGGTATTCAAGACAATGATGCATTGCTATTAAGAACATTTATAACCACATTCGTAGGACCTGCCTCGGATTGGTTTACCCATTTACCGAAGCATAGCATCTACAACTTGGATCAGCTAGTGGACGCGTTCCTAGAACGTTTCGCTTTCAACACAAAGAAAAAGGCGTCACTAAGTGATCTAGCTAGCCTCAAGCAGTATGAGGAGGAATCTATGGTGGCATATGGGAATCGATGGAGGACGTTGCTTTCAAAGCTATCCTACCTCCCTCCTATGTCCGACCTAACTCAAATGTTCGCAAAGAGTTATTTGCGATCGATCTCTGTGCTATTGCAGCTACAGCAATATGCCACTTTAGAAGAAGCTCTGGCGCAAGCTAGAATTATCGAAGAGATCAAGATACAGGATGGCAAAATTGCCAAGCCTAAGAAAAAAGAATGGAATAAGAGCACTAAAATAGGGACTACGCAACAGAAACCCATCGTGGTCAATCAAGTTGCTATCAACGCCCCTAAGCCTGCCCAAGCAACACAGCCTCCAAAGGCTAATTATCAGGCAGTGCCTCCCAACAACTATGAGAGAGAAAATCAAAAATAGGACCAAAATCAGCAGCGTCACCCTAGGCGGCAATTTACACCATACACCGAGTCCAGGGACTCCTTGTTTGACCGTTTGTCAGTGGCAAACTTGATTAATCTGCCAGAGATTCAAACAATAGATCCTAATGCGCCAAAGCCTAAGGGCTATAGAGAGGATCTTTACTATAGGTTCCATAGAAGGAAAGGGCATGACCTTAACGCCTGTTGGAAGTTCAAAGGTTTAGTGCAAGATCTCATTGACAACAATACATTGGCAGTGGATAATCCCATAGCGCCTAACAACCAACAAATGGGCATTTTTAGAGATCCTTTGCCCGCACATGATGCACAAGCAAAACCTCTTCATGTCAATGAGGTGCAACAGAATTGCCCCATGGAAGGGTATGTGGGGATGATAAGCATCGTGACTCGAAACAAGAGATACCCAGGAGCTGCCCCCGTGGCAGCCACAAGAGAAGTTCCATCAACGTCACAAACTCAACCGACCCCTACACAGCTTCCCCCGCCTAGACCAGTGGCCACGATTCGAACTAGACTTACTCAAAGTCTAAGGACCACGTCGGCTAGGCTCTCCATATATGAGCTTATTCAGCAATCAGCACCCCATCGGGAGGCTCTCATGGAGATCTTAAAGGCAATTGAGCTGCATCCCCATGAAGCAAATTCTTTCAACAACTTCGTGGGCCATGTGAAACAATGTACGAAACCAGTCATCACCTTTCGAGAAGATGAATTAAAATCGATGGTCGGTGATGTGGCGGATCCACCCTTGCACGTTATTGCATGGGTCAACGGGATTCCATATAAGTGGGTGTTGGTAGACACTGGTTCATCCAGTAACATTATTACAACCGCCGCCTTAAAACATTTGAAGTTGCCAGCCTCTCACATCGTACCTTCCACTTATACTCTTCGAGCATTCAATGATGCGATATGCTCGATAGTTGGCACAATTGTCCTACCCATACAAGTGGGACAAAAGAACATTCATACATTGTGCCACATTTTAGAAGGTGAGATGGCTTACAATATCTTGCTGGGGCGACCTTGGATCCAGGACATGAAGTGTGTCCCTTCAATTGCTCATCAATGTTTAAAGTATACATTTGAAGGACAAGTGCATGTGGTCCCCGCAGATTTAGAACCTTTCAAATACTGCAATTCAGTGCAACTAATGCCGCAGTCGACCCTTCCTTCAACGCATGTGGATTTTTAGTTAAATCCATCTAAAAGGGGTCCGATTACGCAAGAATCTCCATTACCAAATCAATCAAATTCCTAGGCGGGTTCATCTTCTTCATCTGGTCCTCCCACAACGATGCCACCTACGGTGGCCACACCAACGGACAAAGGAAAGAAGCCCCTGGAAGAGGAACCACCCTTAGTCTCCAACATCTCGACAGAAGAGATGCCTAATAGAATGGAAGTCGAGATGCCTAGTTCACCCCACATGGAGTGGACTCAAGGAGAACTCCCATTCGCTTCCTCTCAATCGCCAACGATTATTGTTGAGATGTCTAACACAGGCATGGGGGAGTATATAGTGCGCAATGTTGTAGCAATGCCCACACTTGAGTCTATGCAAGACATGGGAAGACCTCGACTCCCCATAGGCTCTGTGGTTCCTTTAGGCTACCCACCTAATCAGACAAACTTCATTTTTGGGGGCCTGGATAATGGCGTTGAACCTTCCCTACAAGAAGAGGAAGATGAAGAGCCCTTTGTGGAGGATGTCAATTATCTGTCTAACCCGGACTTCGCATTACGATATCTTAGCCAATGCAATTGGCATGGATATGGGTTGGGCAGGTATGAACAAGGAGTGCATGTTTTGTGCCAACCAAGATACCAAATGCCTTATGACAAGTCAGGAGTAGGGTTTAATCACCCTTTGCCCCTCGACATCTTGGTCGAAAACATGCAAGGCCTAGGGATAGGCAACAAGGATGGGTTGGCATCAGATCCATATGCCAATCCAAATACAACTTATACATTGGGGGATTATTTCCCATTACACACAACCAACCTTGTTGACCTCAACAACCCTTTCCCTTCGGTCGCAACGGGAGACAATTCCAGGACTCACCTCCACGAAGGGTATGACCAAGACCAAGCAGAGTCTTCGGATGATGAGTTGGAGTACGAGGTGTCACCTTGGGATCCTCTTGAGTCAGGAAGCAATCATTCCCACATGCTTCCCATGGATGATTATCAAGAAAGCTTCTTGACCATGTTCCCATTGAATGATCCCATTGAGCATAGATTACCTCAAGAAAATCAGGTCCCCCCATAGAGAGCGGCACAACCTCGTTGGGACCATATTAATTTGCTCGAGCAAGATGAGCTTCCCATGTCGCAAGCAGTTATTGGAGCCAATGAAGGCTTGTGGATCTCTGACAGTGATTACGAAGATGAAACCGAGATGGCCTATCTCAACCACATGCGACAAATGCAACAACAATATCCCTTGGACATAGATGACATGTTTGAACACTTACACATAGGTCCAAGACATAGGTGGCACCTCAACCCGACGTAGTTATAGCAATTACTGCACCCGCCACTCTAGGTACACAGAGAGCATCTTCCGCCTGGAGACCCTATCAAACCATCAGTGCCTAGGGCAGACCCTGTTTGCATGTCCATGCATAGGGCTGATCCCTTTGTGCCAGTGCCTACAGAGCCAGATCCAAAGCATCAAGAACATCCAGAATGTCAGAGTTATCACACCTACGGTAATGGAGGTTACAATCATTTCATCAACATGATCTCCATTGACTTGACCGCCCCCATCCATGATCCAACCAATCCAACACGGTCATTGCATCTAGACATAGAGGCTATAGATTGGGATCACGCTGACACACCACCATCCCCATCAGAGTATTGGCCTTGCGGTGGGATGTTTCATTTCACTCCAGGACAGACTCAGGATGTCTTCCATGCTGAAGAGGAACCTGACGTTCCTAATGATGATCTTAATTCAGCAAACGATATCCATCTGATCCCAACTCCACACCAGTTGGAGGACGGATCCCACATGTCGATCGAGGCAACGACTGATGTAGACATCGGCACAGATCCAATGAATCCATGGATTCTCAAGCTAGGGGTAAGTCTCTCCCCCGAAGAGCAAGCCGATTATGTTGCCCTTCTCAAGGAGAAGAAGGAGGTTTTTGCATGGTCATACAAGGATATGTCGGGACTAGACCCACAGCTAGTCACGCATAATTTAACGCTTGATCCGACAATCAAGCCAGTAAAGCAAAAACTACGCAAGATGCACCCAACAGTGGCCTTAATGGTAAAATACGAGTTACAAAAGTTGTTGGATGCACAGTTTGTCATCTGTGTGGATTATCCGCCATGGTTGTCTAACATGGTTCCCGTCAAGAAGCCCGATGGGAGGATTCGCATATGCACCGATTTTTGAGATCTTAACAAAGCGAGTCCTAAGGATGATTTTCCCTTGCCAAGCATTGACGCATTGGTAGACGCTACAACGGGCCACGAAATGCTTTCCCTCATGGATGGTTTCTCGGGATACAATCAGATTCGTATTAATCTCGAGGACCAACTAAAAATGGCATTCACAACGCCTTGGGGGACATTTTGTTATAAGGTCATGCCTTTTGGCCTTAAAAATGCTGGCGCCACCTACCAACGTGCCATGACGTACATCTTCCATGATTACATGCACAAAACTTTGGAAGATTACATGGATGATTTGTTGGCCAAATCTCTTTTGCGCCCAGATCACCTCGGTGACTTGAGCAAGGTCCTTGATCGCCTCATTGAGCATAAAGTCAGACTAAACCCCAAGAAGTGCGTCTTTGGCGTCACCTCTGGAAAGCTCTTGGGTTTCATAGTCTCCAAACGAGGAATCGAGGTGGATCCCAACAAAGTCAAGGCAATCCTTGAAATGCTTCCCCCAACTACCATCAAGCAGCTCAGAAGTCTACAGGGAAAGGTCACGTCGATCAAACGCTTCATAGCGCAGCTATCTGACAAGTGCCGACCCATGAATAAATTATTGCACAAGGGGGTAGCATTCCATTGGGATGACGAGTGCCAATCGGCCTTTGACGATATTAAATAGTACTTGGCTTCGCCGCGATATTGGCACCACCTAGACCAGGAGTGTCATTCTATTTATACATCTCAGCTACTGAGGTGGCATTGGGCGCCATGTTGTCCCAAAAAAATGAGCTTCACAAAGAACAGGCTACATACTATCTTAGCCGCACCCTGGTCAGTTATGAACTTAACTATGCATACGTTGAAAAGCTCTGCTTGAGCAGTGGTGTTTGCTACCAAAAAGCTACGCCACTACATGCTTAGTAATAAGACGTATGTTGTGTCTAAGGAGAATCCATTGCGATACATGATGAGTCGTACTTATCATAGTAGCCGCACGGCGAAATGGATCATGTTGTTGATGGAGTTTGACATAGAATTCATTGGACAAAAATCCATAAAAGGTCAAGTCATCGCCGATCAACTAGCCGAGGCTCCTCTTGAAGACGATCAGCCTCTGACCTTCGAACTACCTGATGATGGGGTCTTCCATGTTTCAGAATCGCCAGATTCTGATGAGCCTGAGTCACAGGCTGACATAACCCTATTCTTCGATGGTTCTAAGTGTGAGCAAGGAGGTGGCATGGGAATTGTATTCTTCACTCCACAAGGGGCTCCAATGCCTCTGTCATTTAAATTAGACTTCCCGTGCACCAATAACAATGCAGAATACGAAGCCTTGCTCATAGGTCTTCAGACAACAGTCACCATGAACATTAAATGATTGAACATCTTTGGTGACTCGTTGTTAATTGTCAATCAAGTTAAGGGGATATTCCAATGTAAATGCCTAGTTCTGCAGGCTTATAAAGCCCTTGTGGACAAATTCTTGGCACAACTTGAATGGTACGACATCGAGGCACTCCCTCGATCATCGAATCATTTTGCGGATACTATGGCCTCCTTGGGGTCACTAATCCCGCAAGACCTTTTCGGTGCGATGACAACCATTCAGGTCAAGACATTATCGCAACCCACGATGGAGCGTGCAAGCTCTGACCTCACGCCAGGAATCCACTTGATCCAGATTGAACCATCTTCGGATAGGTTTTCTCGAATCCAAGATTGTTTGACTCAAGCCAACTGGGGGTCCTTGTTCTCCCCTACTCCTCTTAATAGCAACACAACGCTATTTTTACAAGTTCTTTCCTGCTCAGCTTTTGCTCGAGATGAACTTCAAGAGGGATTGGTTATTCATACCATCGAGGTTTTTGATCAGCAGGATTGGTACACACCCATAAGGGATTACCTCAAGCTAGGTACTCTCCCACTTGGATTGACACAAGCCATGAAAATATCATTCAAACAGAAAGCGGCAAAACATGTCTTGCTAGGAGACATTTTGTATCGTCGGAGCTATGAAGGAATCCTCCTCCGTTGCTTGGACCAGCAAGAGTCCGCTTGGGCGATCACCCAAGCCCACGATGGTACATGTGGTGGCCACTTCAGTGGTATGGCCATCGCAAAGTGCATTCTTCGCATGGGTTATTATTGGCCATCTTTAGAGTGAGATTGTTGTGCATATGTGAAGAAGTGCGTGAAGTGTCAACATCATGCCAATTTGACACATGTACCTTCTCAGGCCTTGCAACCGATCCAATCGGCTTGGCCTTTTTCGTAGTGGGGCTTTGATCTAATCGAAAAGATCTCCCCTACGTCGTCGGGTCATCACACATTTATCATTACAGCCACAGAGTATTTTACCAAGTGGGTGGAAGCAATTTCGTTAACCTCTACGATTGGACCCCGCATTGCGGAGTTTATTTTGCATAATATCATATGTCATTTTGGTATTCCATCCAAGATCCTCTCGGATAATGGGACACCCTTCAAGAACAAAGATGTGCATGCTTTGACCACAAAGTACAAAATTTAGCATAGTTTTTCAACACCCTATTATCCGTAGGCAAATGGGCAAGCAGAGGCGTCTAATAAAATGCTCATCGCCATCCTCAAAAATACTATCATAGATAATCATAAGGATTGGCACATTCAGATCCCGCTTGCCCTATGGGCTTATCGCACTAGTATTCGGACGCCCACTAGGGCAACTCCATTTTCGTTGGTGTATGGCTCCGAGGCTGTCATGCCTCTTGAGTTGGAAATCCCTTCACTATGCATATCAATGCAAGAGTTCATCGATGATGACACTGCACGGCAGGCCCGGTTAGATCAACTTACGTTGCTTGATGAACGACGCGTCAATGCTCTCGAGCATTTGCGTATCTATCAAGAGCGACTTAAGAGAGCATATAATATGAAGGTTCACCTAAGGGATTTTTAGGTTGGAGATTTGGTCTTAAAGGAGAACCAACAGAATTCTAATTTACCGTCCCATCTGAGGGACAAGTTTGCAACAAACTGGTTAGGTCCTTATGTGATTGATAGTCGAATAGGACCTGGAACTTACCGGCTTGCCTCTCTTGAAGGAATCAAGGAGCTCGAACCCTTGAACATCATTCATTTGAGGCCATTCCACATTTAGAGAGCCATAGTCCAACCAAAAGCTCCAAGGATTCTCACAATCGCTTGGTCAACCCCAAAATGCCCCAAAGGTGTCCATACACCCTTTGGTCAACCCAAAAGCTCCAAGGATTCTCACAATCGCTTGGTCAACCCCAAAATGCCCCAAAGGTATCTATAAACCCTTTGGTCAAACCAAAAGCTCCAAGGATTCCCATACTCACTTGGTCAACCCCACAAACGCCCCAAAGGTATCCATAAACCCTTTGGTCAAACCAAAAGCTCCAAGGGTTACCATAACCGCTTGGTCACAATAAATCTTCAAAAATAAACAAAAACAATAAAATCATCAAAAATAACAAAAAAATTGCATCTTCATTCCATGCATACTCATAAAACATCAAAAATACAAAAATATAGGTTGCATTAGGCATCATATTCATACATTGCATATTTGTTGGTTATACAAGTCAAAAGCACCATAGACTGTCCTTACTTGACAATCCCATCATCTTCCACATCACATCAATTTTATCAATGCTTACATCCCGCATCACACCATCCCATTTTTTTAGCATTAGTCAGTTGTCTCCTAATGTATTTAGGGTTTTCGTCATTCAGTTGTCTTTACCTTTCTAGCCAAAAATTGTACACAATCAAACAGATTTTACACAGGAAAATTTTACTTGGGTCACACCTCATTATGTAATATCCCTACACAAATTTACACACATAAAATAATTCCTAAGTTGTGTGAACGCCAGAGAAACCTACAAAGCAGTCTAGGGTACCATCGGTGAAAGATTAGCCTATTCATCCCCCTATGCGAATGGTTCAAGAATGCTGAGAATTGACAAAAGGACAAGCTCTTCCCCATCCATTCCTCCTAATCAACAGTGGTTTCCATCACTACCAAAAATTCAAAAATCATCATTGGTTCCTAAGGTTGTAAGGATTCGTACTACACGTCCCTGCCAAGGATGGGTAGTCATCCCCAAGGCCTAAAAGAATCAATGACCATTCCAAAAACAACAAAAAAAAACCATTTCCACAAGCCATCATCACAATCACCTTTGGTCTCTCAGGTCGTAAGGATTCATACTACACGTCCCTACCAAGGATGGGTAGTCATCCCCAAGGCCTAAAAAGATCAATACCCTCATTTCATAATCTCCATACTACCCGTTGGTTCCCAAAGTCATAAGGATTCGTACTACACGTCCCTGCCAAGGATGGGTAGTCATCCCCAAGGCCTAAAAGGATCAATGTTATTACAAAGCTCAAAAGCCAAATCAAATAACAGTGGTTATCACCACTATTCAAAATCCTTGCTCAAAAGAACACAAAAAACAAAGAACAAAATAAATAGTGATTTTCATCACTTTGTATACGAGCAAATATCCCAAACCATTGAACCGATAAAAAACCTGAACTTGAATCCCTGGAATTCTCAGCATTCAAAAACCATCTAGGTGATCCTCATTACAGGTTTGGTGGATAGCCTACCTGGCAATGGCGGTATCCTACCCGCATGACGATATGTCTATCACATTAGCTTTGCGTGTGAGCAGACCAATGTTTGCATGTGGATGAGCTAGCTTATGGTACCCTAGATTGTCCCATGGATTAATCTTGCTAAATCCAACAACGGAGTTAGTGGAGCTAGTTAGGTGATCCTCAATACAAGTTTGGTTGATAGCCTATTCCTGCATCGGCGGTATCCTGACAAATACCACATAAACGAACTCAATTGCACACACAGGGATGTGAAATAACTTGGTTAACCTCCAAGTTGGATTTATACCTTGTTCAAAAGTCTTGCGAGATAAATGCACAATCTTGGCTAGTTAGTTAAAATATCTGAATCTCAGAAAAGCTTAACTACATTATAACAACTGGTACATTTTATTCCATACATCATCATCAAAAAATATGCACAATACAAAAACAAAGTTTTCACATGCAAAGTTATTCCACACAGTCGTCCCATTAGTTCAGCAAGTCAGTCAAGTCTTGTACAGTCTAAGGTGTATCGACAAGTAATCAACAAATAATTTCATTCATTCCATATGCACACATCATACAAATTAGAACCATCGCATTTATACAAGCATTTGCATACCATCAATGTAAATACATGTCCATAAAAACACACCATGAAAAGTTCATAAAAACCAAAAACAAGAGTCGTCTATATATATATCATCAAAAATGCCCATAGGCTACAAATAAACCGGTCCTCTGACCCCGCAACAACAACCAAAAACTCAAAAACCCCAAAGCCTAGGGCGTCGGCCACCATGATCACGTAGGATCGGTGCGACGGGAACTACCCCCGTGGTGTGGGTCCTATGGGACCTCTCAGGGTGACTGCTGCTCGCCCCTGCATCACGCCTACTAGTGCCCCCCTCATCTAGCCATCGACGATGAGATGATGTTGACTGCTCAGTATCGCTGTCTCTCATCCACCATGAAGAACCCCCTCTAGGAGGCTCAGGTAACCGCCCACCCAGGCGGATGATCTCTCCCTCCATATCCATTCGATGTCGATGCCAGTCTACCTCCCATCGAAGCCAATCTGACTCTCATTGATCCCACTCTACCTCTCATCGATGGTAGTAAGCTACTACGTCATCGCACTGTGCTAGCTGCATCCATAGTAGATCCCTCTCTCATGCAGCATCGGTATCCCCCTCCTGTCGATGGGACGTAGCCCATGCGGTCTCCCGCTCTGCCAGCTGAGTCCGCAGGAGATCTCTCTCCTACAAAGCCTCTCCCAGCTCCCCATCTCACCTCCATAGTAGCTCCTCCAATCGTGCTATCTCACGCTATGTCTTACCTCCACATCCTCCAAACCTGCCTGAGGCATAGGTGAATCCGAGACAACAGCCTACTCTGGCTCCCACTGCTCCGAGACGTCCTACATCTCTCGACTGGTCAGGTACCCCAAAATCCCCTCCAACACCCTCAACCTCCACCATGTCTACATCATCACGTGGTACTCCCCAACCCTCATCTAGTGCTTTCGCACCCTCATCCCCTACTGCTGCTGCCTCTGCACCGCCAAGCGGCCCCTCGCCTCTCCACTGTCGCAAGGTCCACCACTGCTCATACTCAGTAGTAACCCCGACGTCATCCACATCTGGGACGTCAATCATCGTATCTGAATCCTCGCCAAGTGGTGCAATGACTGGCCGATCCAGAGTCCTCTCATCCCCCAAGTCGATAGACCATGGGCTCACTAGGCATCCCCTGGTGCACCTCAAACTATCGTGTGACTCGGTCATATGGGAACAACTCCTGCTCAGTCCCATGCCTCCCAATCAGCCATCGCTCCCTCCGTACCCATCGAAGCCACTCTCCAACCTCAGGCCAGGCTGGACAGTCCCGATAGGGGCGCCAGAACACCTCCCCTAGAGTAAGCCGAGCGAAGGCATCGACATAATGCCCTACGACACCTGCCCATCATCGACTCTGACCCTGCTCCTTCGACCTCCGCCACAATACCCCGTATCCAATCTCTCGGTCTGCCATCTCCGCCCGAGTCATCCAGGGCAGCCCCATAGGCCTCTCCACTACTATATGCTGCCAAGCCCAACACTGCAACAAGTAGCTGCAACTGATCCCCTTTCACTTTCGAAAGCAGACCTCGTACAACTCATCATAAAGTTGTGCTAATAGAGTCTATCCCCATCTCATAATCATCAGTGTGTCTGTCGGACACTCCACTAGCCTGAACACCACCTCTAGCAGGTTCCATGGGAACCTGCACCAGAAGAGTCAGGGAGCAGCATGTTGGAAATGAGGCTCATGAGTAATGCATGCCTCATTCCCAACACACCCCTCTCTAGCCACCATCGAACCAGTATGCCACCCATCTGACAGTCGATCTCTGCCCTCTCCACTGGGGTCTCCACACCCAACTCCTCCCCATGCCCAAAATAGTGTATCAGTATCGTTGTCCTCCGATCCCATGGCATCGTCCGGATCGGCAATCCGTCTATTGGAATCCAAAGAATCCGATAGATATCCTCCAAGGTCACCGTCATCTCCCCTATTGGGAGATGGAAGGTATTAGTTCGGGGATCCCATAGATTGATCAGGGCCGTCAGATAGGCCCGATCCCCGACTATCGGCTCCAGTCGAGTCACCTGCTTGAGCCCAAGGGCGTCAAGCCAATCCCAGTCAACCAAGGTCAGCGCCGCACGTGCTTCAATAAAAATAGTAGGCACCCGGTGTCGGCTCTTCACAACCTGCGAAAGAAAACAACACAAAAACATTAAAAACAATGAAAAACTGTACAACTCTAACATGTATATACAAATAATGCATTCAAACTGTACAGCCAAAAACAAAGCACAAAATTCAAAAATTATTTGTCAGTCCTAGGGTTTCTAATCCTAACTGATAAATTCCAAAAACACAACAAAACTTACAAAAATTAATTTGTCAGACCTAGGGTTTTTAACTCTAACTGATTAATTAAACCATAAAAACAATTACAAAATTCAAAAATTATTTGTCAGTCCTAGGGTTTCTAATCCTAACTGATAAATTCCAAAAACACAACAAAACTTTACAAAATTAATTTGTCAGACCTAGGGTTTACTCTAACTGATTAATTAAAAAAACAATTACAAAACTTTACAAAAATTATTTGTCAGTCATAGGGTTTCTAATCCTAACTGATAAATTCCAAAAACACAACAAAACTTTACACAAATTAATTTGTCAGACCTAGGGTTTTTAACTCTAACTGATTAATTAAACACCAAAAACAATTACACAACTAGGGTTCAGTCAACTAGGGTTCACGCTACGCTTTTCGCTTAGTTTTACTCTACATTTTTAACTTACAGTTTAGCTTTTGGTTTCATTCGGGTTCAACGCAGTTTTAAGTTCTATTCTAAACTAACTTTCTAAGTTCGATTTTCACTTAAAATTTTGATCTGTGTTTAAACTAGGGTTAAAGTAAGTTTTTAGTTATGTGTTCATAAACTAGGGTTTTCATTTTTAACCATAAAAAAAAAAAAAAAAAAAAACATAAGAAATAAACAAATTACGGTTTTTCAACTACGACACAAAAAAATAAAGAGGAAGGGGCACTCACTGGTAGTGCTTCGGCTCCGCCGCTCGATCCGGTGTGTGCACTCATGGTCGCAAGAAAAATTCCGTAGCGCTTCGCTTCGCAGAATTGACCTCCTCCTCCTCAGAGCTCCAAATTGCCCAGAAAAACAAATGCAAATGAGCCCAAAACTCAGTTTTGGCCTTTAAAAAGGCTTTTTGAGCCTGTATTCATTCCCCCCTGGGATGAGCACTCTGGTTAGCACTCGTCCCACCCTGGGATGAATACTAAATAGGAATTCATCCCACCCTGGGATGAATACAGAGCAAAAATTTCAAAAACAACAAAAAATTGCACAAAAATGCACCAAAAACAGCCCTAACAGTGTCCGATCAGAATGCTTTTGCACTGGACATTTCGGGCATGCAAAACTGATGTCGGGGTCACAAATCCTCACTATCCTACTCCCTAAGAAGGCTATCATAGCCGGACCGCTCCACGGGAAGCCGAATTTTTGAGAATTTCATCCCCAAACGACATCACCAAAACGGGTCAAAACCCATCCAAAAATAGCAATAACATTGCCGAACGAAGGCGCTTTTGCGCTTGACATTATTGGCATCCAAAATAGACATTGGGGTTACAAATTGTCACTATCCTACTCCCTAAGAAGGCTACCATAGCCGGACCGCTCCACGGGAAGACGGATTTTTGTCAATTTCAGCTTCAAAATGCGTCACAAAAAGGGTTAAAACCCACCAAAAATAGGTCAAAATGTTCAAAAAACGCTTTCACATTCAATGGTAAACAATTGAAGGCACCCTTACCTAAGTCATCTTGGGTCAAGCGACTCATCGCTTTTCTCATGTCGGTCATTCCCTCATCGATTCGTCGCTTGAGGGGGTAGTCACACTTAGTTGCCAATCAACAACAATATACCCAATCATGGAAATGACACGCATTCAAAGGATCATTGACAAAGACAATCATGCCCTGCTTGGGGCAGCAAACAAGCAATTATCACAAGTCGATCAAACACTTGGCATTCATGAATCATGAACTCAAGGTTCCCACAGACAAAAGGTTGCGCCCTTTGCCTATTCATGACTGATCAATGTCCAAGTTCAAGTAATACCTCACCGAACTAGGTTAATACTTGATTTAAGTTCCTTAGCTCGTCGAAGCAAGGATTCAAGAATGCGTGCCCTTTCCATACTTGGGGCATCAAGAGTTGGTTAGGTTATTGAGAAACCCTAATCATTAGTGCTTTGGTTATCTATTTTTGCTCGACGCTGCGCCTTGCACAGCGCTTCCCAAAAAGGGGCATCTGTAGACACCAAAACAGCACCAATCTGATTACGTGACAATGAGCGCTGATCGCATTGACACAAACAGTCCCTAGGGCAGCCCCCAGAGGTTAAACAGTGGTCCTAACCACTTCCAAAAGCAGTTTTAGAGGTCAGAGGTCAATTTGGCACATTTTTGGCAACTTGCTCTCTGTTCGTCCCACCCAGGGACGAATACAAACTGTCATTCGTCCCACCCAGGGACGAATACAGAATTCGTCCCAGGGTGAGGCGAATAGAATGTTTGACTGGCAAAAAAAGTCAAACTTTGGCAACTCCGCTAGTTAACTGAGGCTTCAGGCCATGCAATTGCGAGGACTAGATTTTATTCGAGAAGAAAGACTTCAGTAATGAGTGTCTTTATTTTAGAAACATCATGCAAGACGATTTTGTAATAGGGAGTTAGCTTTTCTCTCAAAATCGGACATGCAAACTCAAGTGGCGCCCTCGCATGCGCAATTCAAACAAGGAGACCCTAAGGTCTATAAATTGGGGAGTTTTCCCACCCAAAAGATATACAGAGAAGGAGCATTTTGAGCAACGAAGTGCTGCCCTTTTACTTACTTACGATTTGTGCTTTTACATCCATAATCTCTTAATCGAAAGGGAGGTTATTGGGTGACTTTTGGAGGCACGAATCAAGACCCAAAACCCAATTTTTCTGGCCATAATATCTTACCAATTTGTCGACAACACATCACCACAGGTTTCGGACTCATCCCAAGCGGATTGGTGTCGAAACAAAGTCTCAACCGGCGGGTGGTTTGCCTTCGGGCACCCCCTGCCTTATTGCAGGTTTATTCGTCCCACCCCGGAATGAATACCGATCTGTGTCGAATTTGGTGATTGTTTCTTTTGCAGTATTTTGCTAGTTACATGATTATGCTTCTATCAAATTTTTAGTCTATTTAGATTCATTTTAATCATCGTTATATTTATCTTTTATATTCATTAACAGTACTCTTTCAGATTTGCGAGTTTCATTATCATACACAGGTGCTACTGACGATTTGTTGTTTCTTTGAACGCAGGAGGAGCAGCAAGGATTAAAGATTCATCAATACCAACGGCGACAACACTTTGGCCCGCCCATTTCACATGTGGGCACGCGGAAGGAGGAACACTAAATCCATGATTGTAATTGAAACTATGTTAACGCTCCTACCCCCTAAAAGGGAGGAGACGTCTTTGTAACCGAATTGGAAGAGTATAAATAAAAAGGGTTGTGCTTTCTATACTTCCTTTTATCTCATTTAAATTCGTCTCTTTTCTTTCATTTCATGCATTTCACTTTATAGGACCTTAAGCGTTAACTTTGGGTTTTGAATACATCGCATTAGTTTTCCTTTCAATCTTCCGGAATCTCGTGCTTTCACATATAACACTAGATTCTTGACCAATTTTAGAACACCTTGATTATTGCATTCCAATTGTATTGGTAGCATTTTTTGAAATATCATACTTGAAAGAATGTGACGTAGTCATATCGCTTTACACACAACTTGTGCGATACAATATTCTACCTTTTTGGATGATAGTGCAATTGCTTGTTGCTTCTTGTTATACCATGAGATAGGTCCATATCCTAGATGAAATATGTATCTATATGTTGACTTCCTATCATCTAGTGATCCTACATAATCTGAGTCCATGAATCCTTGAAGAAATAATTCGTCATTTTTCTTATATTCCAGACTATAGTCAATTGTTCCATGGACATAGTGTAGTACTCTCTTTGTTGCTTTCCAATGACTAACTTTAGGTTCGTGCATGAACCTTGAAAGATAGCTCACAATAAAGCTTATATCTAGCCTAGTTTTGTTAGATATATGAGACTCACAATCATTTGACAATAGTAAGTTCCAGATACCTAAGGTGATTTGTCATATATGGACAACTTTAACCTTGGTTCCATTGGAGTTGCCTTGGGTTTACAATATGTCATCCGATATTTTTCAAAGAGTGTCTTAGCATATTTTTCTTGTGAAATATTGATGTGATTATTTCTTTACCAAACCTTTAAGCCAAGACAATAATGTATAAATCCCAAATATATCATATCATAAGACTTTTTCAAGTCACCTTTCACTATGTCCAACATTTCATCTAAATTGCTAGTGATGATTAGATTTTCAACATACACCACAATGATCACTATTTTAGATCCAACCTTCTTGGAATAAAGGTTTGCATCTGAGGGACTTATTTTGAATTCATATTGTAGTAGGTGGTTATCAATCTTGATGTATCAGGATCTAGGAGACTGCTTCAATCCATACAACGGATTTTTTAATTTGTAAAGTTTTTGTTCTTGTCCTTCAGTAGCAAGGCCTTCAAGTTGAAACATATACACCTCTTCTTTGATATCACCATTTAAGAAAGTACTTTTGACATCAATTTGATTTAGCTTCCAACTATATTGTGTTGTCATTGTACAAAGAACACGAATGGTTGTCATTTTAGTTGTTGGTGCAAATATTTATTCATAGTTAATGCCTTATTTCTGAGTATAGCCCTTAGTAGCAAGTTGGACCTTGTGTTTATGAATGGATCCATCTACCTTATATTTAATCTTGAATACCAACTTGTAGCCTATGGGTTTCTTTCCTTTAGGTAGATCAACCAACTCCCATGTTTTATTTTTCAATAGAGACTTATATTTTGTTTCCATAGCTTCCTTCCATTATGGCAAGCTAAGTGCATCCTTCACTAATGTGGGTTTTGTATGCTCCATGACTAAAGACATCAATCCCATATTTACTTCCTAATGTGTCATACTTCGAGTACATGGCCATGTGGAAGTAATATTAGGAGGTGCATCAATTTTGGTGTCTCTAATGGTTTTTTGGACCCATTTTGGAGTCTTTCGTTGTTCTATAGGAGCAATTACTTGTAGGTTCAGCAATTAGAATGCCTTCTTAGACTTCCTCATTAAGCTCTATGCTAACAGTGAGAGCATATTTAGTATTTGATTGTGGATTAATGACTTCATCAAATACCACATCTCAACTTATATGTATTTTCTTGGTAATAGGGTCTATCAATCGATACCCTTTGGATTCATCATCATATCCAAGAAAGATACATGATAGATTTTTCTCATCTAGCTTGCTCCTTTTGTTCTTTGGAATATGCATGTATGCTTTGCTACCAAATATTCTTAGATGAGAAATAGATGGCTTCCTTCCAGACCATGCTTCTTCAAGTGTAACTCCTTGAAGTGATTTTGTGGGAGATTTATTTAGGACTACACTACAGTGGTGATAGCTTCATCCCAATATTGTTTCTCAAGATTATCTCTAATGAGCATATGTCGAACCATTTCCATAATGGAATGATTTCTCCTTTTAGTAACTCCTTTTTATTGTGGAGTATAAGTTGTGGTAAGTTATCTCTTTATCCCATGCTTTACAAGAAATATTGAAAATTCATTGGAGGTATATTCCCTCTTGATCTGAGTGGAAGGTCTTAATGGAATATCCTAACTCTTTCTCAACACATTTCTTGAATTGTTAAAAATACAAGAATGCATCAGACTTCAACTGTAAAAAGAACACCCACATTTTTCTAGAGTAGTCATCAACAAACAATTGAGAGTATCTTGTGCCATCAAAATTGTTCGGAGTAGGTTCCCACATATTAGTACAGATCAACTCCAATGGTGCTTTAGCTCTTGAAGTACTCAATTCAAAAGGAACTCGACATTGATTTCTTTCTAAGCAATCTGAGCACTCATGCAATGTTTATGATAGATTGGGTAAGCCTAACACCATTTCATGCTTACTCAATTGAAGTAAATAGCCTAAACATAGATGCCCATAGTTTTTATGCCATAAGGAGGTGGCATCTTTGGCAGTGATAACCATTGTGACATGATAAGAAGATAGTGAATCAAGGTTAAACAAGCCATGTTGGTATGAACCAGTTGTTGTATTGACCATTTTGGATAATCAAGCACCTCTTTTGGTCATTAACAATTTTAAAATCAACCACAATGTTTCTATCTAGAATTTGAGGTATTGAAAACAAAATGTTTGCAAGTCTTGGTACATAGAGTACCTTTTATATGTGACATTCTCCATATAGAAGAGTAAGGGAGACATCACCTACACCTTTGATTGGATAAGTTTTGTCATCAATGATTGTCATTGGCTTCCCTTCTTTGGCTTCAAAAGTATCAAACCATTCCTTGTCCCCAATCATGTGCTTGCTAGCACTTGAATCAATGTACCAAACATTGTCCTTATGTTTGGTTTTGGCCTTAGTCATGATCACCTTGTGTGCTTGCTCTAAATCTAATTTGGAATATTCAATAGTAATATGTCCTTTCGGTTGTTGTTTTTTGGGACATAGTTTGTATTCATCTTTATTTTGTGGTTGTCGATGTTTGAACTTTTAACATTATTTGGTGTCATGCCCTTTTTTGTCACAAATATGACAATACCTCTTTTGAGATTGAGGTTTCTTTTGGAAGGAGGAAGATGAGGGTGTGGAAGAACCCTTTTGACTGGAAGAACCATTGTGGTAATAACTAATTGGTGGTTTCTTATTGCCAAATTTATTGGTAATGAGTGCACTATTGGACAATTGATCTTTTAGTTGTTGGTAGCTTCTTCTTGTTGGAACAAATTTACCAACTCTTCAAAAGAAACTTGTTTATTTGAGACTTGAAGGGAGGTAATGAGCACTCTAAAAGAATCTAGTAAAGCTCTAAGTATAATGGAAACTAATAGCTTGTCTTCCACTTTCTCTCCCATTGCATTCAATATTGCTTTTAAATTTGCAACTCTACAAAGGAATGCTTCTATAGTTTCTCCATTCTTCATGCTCAAAGTGTGCAATTGGGATTGTAGGTGAAGAATAGTTGCTTGATTATTCCCTTCATAAATAGTGGTGAGTATATCCCATACTTCCTTGGTACTTTTTGATTCACAAATGTGAGGTTGAATCTCATCAGTTGTGGTAAGTGTGATGATCATGAGGGCTTTTGCATTGGCATAAACATATGTTGCTTTACCAGTCTCATCATCATCATTTGTAGGTCGTGTAACTCTACCAGTCACTATGTCCCATAGCTTTTCAAATTGTAGTATGGTCCACATATTTGTCTTCCATGGTGTAAAATTTGAATGTTCTAAGAGCTAATAATCTAAGAGAAACACTTTTGGCATGGACATTGTCAGGGTTCCTAATATCTCCAAATGGTCCCCCTTTCCATATACTACCATTACGATAGACCAAATATTTCGATATACCTACCCTTAATTAATACCCATCAGTATGTGGTGTTGTCAATTTGAGGTATTTTATGTTGTCATTGATGTCACATGGATCATTGATGTCACATGGATCACATTTGGTTTTGGTGGCCAAAGTATTTCATATATAAGCATTTCTGACATTTTGGAAAGCATGGAAATTTATAAGGTTTTTGTGAAAACCAAGGCAAGAAAAATAAAAGGTTTTATTTAAAACCATGGATGGCATATTTGAAATGGGTTTTTCTTAAAACCCGGTTTGGGCTTTCGTTTCATCGAAAAAGGTGCCCCAGAGATGGAGATATTCAATTTTGAATATTTGGTTTAAATTTTAATATTTAAAATTTAATTTTAAATTTTAAAATTAAAATTACCTCAGCGCCAACGTCATCATCAAAAATAAATTAATTTAAAAGTGTCATCGACGTTTGCAAAATTAAAGGGAAGTTGCATATAAATGCAAAGGCTATAAAGTTCAAAAGCCTTGGAATCGAATGTAGAGGAGATAAGATGAAAAGCGTCGAAATCTTCGTGTGGTAGCATGGTCCAACGACGAGCAAGGGGAGTGCAAAGTTTTTTTGCTTGCAAAAGAGACGAGGTTAAATTCCCATGGGTTAGAGTTTCGAGCAAGAGAATTGGCCCACATTTTTTTGATGTGAGAAAGGGGAGAAAGACAAAAGCGCATTTTGCGCTCTTCGTCTTATGCAAGCGCGTAGCTTGAGTGGTCTTTGGCACTGCGGTTGAGGATTGTTTGGGCAGAGACGAGGGTTCAATTACTTCTAAGAGGCAAGTAACATTTTTATTAATAATTTTTTTATTATTGCCTAATGTTGGAGGAATAAGGTGATGAGGGTTGATTTGATTTTTTTATTGGAAGGCAAGTTTAAAAGCACTTTTAGAAAAGAAGATATTTTTGGTATTTTCCTTTTATAAAAGTATATCATATTATATATCGTTGGAAAGCTTATTTCGAGGGATATTTGACTAACTCATTTAGAAGGAGAAATAAGGTGTATATAGAGAGATATTTTTATTTTTGTAAAGGGTTTCAAAGTGAAGGTTGTTTTGTTTCAAAGTGTGTTGAGTGTGGCAGATTTCCAAAGGGGTTTCTTCACTTCATAAAATGTATGGGCACATTCTCCTATTGATTGTTTATGGTGGTTGATTTTTGAAATATCATTGGAGGGAAAAGGATTGTTTGTGGTTTCCTTTTCGAAAGTGGTTGGTTGAATGCATCAAGGTTTTTTGAATTGAGAGTTGTGTTTAAACCTTGTGTTATAAGCATAGTGGTTGAAGCCCATTGGTTGTGAAAGAACTTGAGTTAGAAAATAACATGAGTATCATTGTTATGTGAGATTTATGATTGAGCATTGTTGGAAACATTTGAGTTGGTTCATACATACTTGTACTAGGTTTGTGTGAGAAAGATTTGTCCCTTGTGATGATTGGTTGAGTTTAATTGATTGAGCCTAGTCAAGTGATGTGTGAAGTGATTGTTCAAGTTCTATGAAACAAACTATTCCATAATTCTATGTTGAGTTGAGATTGAGGTTAGAACATATTGAGTCTCTAACAATTCTCTTTATGGTTCTATAAGACTTGAGTTGAGTTGAGGTTGACTTGAATTGAATTGAGGTTGATTTGAGTTGAGAGTGAGATTAGAACATATTGAGTATCTAACAATTCTCTTTATGCTTCTATGAGTTGATTTGAGTTGAGTTTAGATTTATTTGGGTTGAGAGTGAGATTAGAATATATTGAGTCTCTAAAAATTCTCTTTATGCTTATATGAAGTTGATTTGAGTTGATATTGCCATTCATTGTTGAGTTAATTTTGAGTACTACTTGAGCATGATTGATTGAGCCTTTGAGAAGGCCTTTGGGACAGATTTGAGGATAGTGTTGGGATAGATTTGGGCAAGTTCTTGGTGAGCTTGCTAGAATAGTTTTGGGCAAGTTCTTGGTGATCTTTCTAGAGCATATTTGGGCAAGTTCTTGGTGAGCTTGCTAGAGCATATTTGGGCAAGTTCTTGGTGAGATTGCTAGAGCAAATTTGGGCAAGTTCTTGGTGAGCTTGCTAGAGCAGATTTGGACAAGTTCTGTGTGAGATTGTTATTCAGCATTGGATAGGTTCCGTATGAGCTTGTTATTCAGCATTGGACAAGTTCTATGTGAGCCTATTGATCAAGTTCTTAGTGAGCCTATTGAAAAATCTTTGGAGGTGACAAAGTACAGAGGACAGAGTCTCAGTGGATAGAGATCTAGCAGCCAACACAGTTGAAGATATATTTGAGTGAGGAGTCTTCAAGTGGAGAGAGGTCCACTAGTCAGTGCAGCAGAGAGACATAGTCTTCTATAAGATCACATAGCTAGAGCAGAAGGGGAAAGAGTTCTCCTTTGGACAGAGATCCATAAACATTGTAATTGGGAGTGATTCCAAAAGATATTTATTGAGAAATTTTTAGTAAAATATTTTCTCCGTGGAGTAGCCCACATTGGGTGAACCACATAAATTGTTGTGTCTCAATTGTGTGGTGACTTGTGCTCTTACTTACTACTACTATCTAAGTTATTAATGCACACTGCTATATTTGGTTATTGCAATTAAGGACATTAATTGATATTGGTTTGAAAAGAAAGTAAAAAGTGGTCTTATACTCTTCACCCCCCCTCTCAGTATAAGCTTGTGTTCTTCATGTGGAAGAAGCTAGTCCTCTCAATATACATGGTCGTATGCGAGAGAGACCTTAAGGTACTAGAAGCAGAACGATTTGTGGCACATAGACAATACTAAAAGGAATTCACTCTATCTTTGACACCTGATTAGAAATACCTTAACATACATAGGGTGTAACATCTCTTAAATACTTGGAGGAACTTAATTTTAGGATTTACATCGAGCAATAGAAGTGAATAAAGGGTAATTGCAGGGTGAAATTAACAATATGGGCTTTCCTTATTTCTTCCCGATGGTTTATAAGGATAGACCCTAGACACCATTATTGCAACTATATTAGGTGTTAAACGCAGTATCTCAATCACAACAACATTACTTATAAGTGTAGGCCAAAGGCGTCGTAAATACCGAATGTTACCTTATGCAAGTTGCACAAATTTAGGGTTTTGTAACAAATGTATTGTCTTTTCAAAGCATTACATATTTTTTTGCAAATCATTGAATTCATCAAAATATAAAACTTTGAAAAATAAATATTAAGCAATACAAATTTTAACTAATTACTTTAACTAATTAATTAATTAATTAAACTATTATTAATTAATCAATTAAAATTAATTAATTCAAAAAAATAATTAAATAATCAAGTAATTAATTAAAAAAATGGTGTGGCTTAAGATTTTACCCAAAAATTGGTGCAAGGTAAGCCCACTATTTTGATTTTTCCCTCCAAGTTGTCTGCTATAGGAGATCCTCCATGTGTTCACACTTCAAAGCCCGTGCGATGTTCATGGGTCAGGCACTTGGTAATCTAGAATTGCATGGAAAGGGATTCTTAAAGAGACCAAGAGGTCATCCCATAATTAATGTGGGATAAGTGGTCTCGATACATGAACGGACACCTTTGTTGGTGGTGCAATTTGGTCGCTCCACCTGAGTGGCTCCTCCTCCATGGATGCGCTCACTTCTCCTCTGTGTAAATTGCCAGTGATATTTCTTTATCCTTTACCAGAGAAGAGTTTATGAGCATTGAGCCTCATCTCCTTCGAGAAGTGGAGATACCCTTGGCTGTAAGTCAGCCTTAGGACAAAGAAGAGCATAAATATTTTATAAAAATGTAGAGATCAAGAGAATATTAGGATCTAAAGTCAGCCCACATTCCCTCCTATGCTTTTGCCAGCCTATCCTATAGCCAACCAACACAATGATCAGAGATGCATGGGTGCTATTTTATAATTCGTCATCGTGAAATAATATTACTCGTTTAGTTTGTGTTTGGGACGAGAGGTAAAGGTGTGCTTATAATAAAATGCTCATTTCTAGGTAGCTCACGACTCACCTCAACAGTGGAAGGAGCAATCTTTGAACTCATTTAAAATGAGACACAATTGTGCTCTCGTCCATGACTGATATCCATGATCTTGAGGGCAGTAAGTGTTGAATGTGAAAGTGTCCCTTAATACTCTTTATTTCTCCACTTTGAGAATCGTTATACATCGACACCTGCAACTGATGATGTATAATATTATGTATAGGATGATAAAAAATTTGAGAGCGAGAATGACCCACTATGTCTCAAACTCATGGCCTTGAATATAAGCCTTGAATTGACATAGAAGTCACTTGGCTTAGAGGCTATCTCAATATTTGTAAGGAAGTATAAGAGAGTGTTGGATATTTTGAGTAGATGAAGTTGTCATTGATGTCAAGGATGAATTGTCATTGATGTCAAAAGGTCAAAAGGAGAAATGCAAAAGGTTGATGGCAAAATAGCTTCATAATATTTATTTTTAAATATTATGTGAAGTACAAAATAAAAGGTTTTTATTAAAACCATGGTTGGGCAAAATAAAAGGTTTTTATTAAAACCATGGTTGGGCAAAATAAAAGGTTTTTATTAAAACCATGGTTGGGAAAAATAAAATGTTTTTATTAAAACCATGGTTGGGCAAATCAAAAAGGTTTTTTAAAACCTAAGGAGGATTTTATTTTAGAAGCCCAAGGAGATTTAAATATTTAATTTATAATATTTAAATTCCTTTGAATTTAAATAATTATAAATAAATATATTTCGAAGGTAAAGTTGGTAGCACCAACGACAACATTGTTTTCCCGACGTATTTTCCTCTTCGTCGATGTGTGTGACAAGGGAATGCATATGGTATAAATACCATAGCCATTCCTAAGGTTTGGCATCGATTTTATTGCATCCGCCTTAAGTGAAAAGAAGTCCGTGCAAATTTTAAAATGTTTATCTCTCTAATAGCGCAGTGTGTGTTTCCATCGGCGTCGAAGGAAGAGCCAAGGGCTCTTAAGGGTTTGAAGGAGTCAAAGCACACGTTGTGCTTTGAGGCTCCAAGTGGAGCACGTGGCTCACACGGAGTGGAAGCCAAATCCAAGGCGTTGTGGGAGTATTGTGCCAAGTTTCGAGCCCCACGGATTGTGAAAAGTGGTAATATGTTTTTTTGGAAATTATTTTAATTTGTTTTGCTAAGGTTTAGGAGGGATAAGGTGGAAGTTAAGTTGTGAAATTAACCTAAGTGTTGAGGAAATATTTTTGATATATGAAGGGTTATTTTTGCTAAAGTAAAAGCTAGGGTAATTTTATTTTACCTTAGAAAAGTGAGAGATTGACTTATTGCATTATTTTATAAAGTGATTTATTTTAATTAATGCAATAAGTAGGGAGTCATAAGTAGAGTTTGGAATATTTTTTAGATATCTTTATGAAAATGGTTATGATGAAACTGAATTGTTAAGATGTTCTTTTGATGAGTTAGATTTTTGGAAGAAGTGTTTTGATTAAATATTTGTGGTGTTGGATATTATTTTAAGATGGAGCAATAAGGTGTATTTGAGCTTTGATTATTTTTGTGACTAAGGAATATTTTGAGAAAGTGTTAGAGTGATATTTTTGTCATCTAACTATTGAAATTGGTAAAAGAGAAAATTGTGATTGAGACAGGTTTTCTAAGGTCACTTCTACATTCAATAAAAGGTATGGGCATATTCTTCTTTTGTTGAAGTGATTGATTGAGGTTTTCTTAAAACAATATTGGAGTGAAAAGGACTTTGTTAATTTTTCCTTGTTGAGTGGATAAGTTTTCTGAAATGGAAGTGAATGCAATAAATCTTGTTTGATGAGCATTGTTGGATATTTTGAGTGAGTGAATGCATGCTTCATTGTTGTATGATTGAGAACCCTTATTGTTGAGTTTGAAGATTGGATTAGGGTTTGCAAGATCATGAGTATCATTGTTATGAGAAGTGGTGAAATATATTGAACTAGGGTTTGCAAGATTATTTTTATGATTGGTTGATAAGCATTGTTGTTGAAGTGAGTAAAGAACTTGAACTAGGTTTTGAAAGATCATGAGTATCGTTGTAATGTGAGATTGTTTAATAAGCATTGTTGTTGAAGTGATTGATTGGGTGAAGAACTTGAGCTAGGATTTGTAAAGATCATGAGTATCATTGTTATGTGATATTGGTTGATAATCATTGTCAGAAATAGTTGAGTGGGTGTTCATATGCTTGGACTAGGGTTTGTAAGCAAGGATTAATTCATTGTTTAATTGGTTGAGGAGAGTTGGTTGAGCCCAGTCAAGTGGATGTGTTGAAGTGATAGTTCAAGTTATGTAAAACAAATTGTTTTATATTCTGAATTGATTTGAGAAAGAGGTTGAGTGTTGATGAATGTGAAACATATTGAGTCTCTAACAATTATCTATATATTTTTGTGATAAAAGAGAGATTGAAAGTGATTGAGAATTTGTGAATGTGAAACATATTGAGTCTAACAATTCTCTATATGTTTTTGTGATAAAAGAGAGATTGAAAGTGATTGACAGTTTATGAGTATGAAACATATTGAGTCTCTAACAATTCTCTATATGTTTCTATGAGATTGGACAAGTTCTAGTGAGGACTTGTTGAGCAGATTTGAGGTAAGTCTTTGAGAAGACTTGTGAACAGATTTGTGTGAGCTTTTGTGGAAGCTTACAATACAGAGTTTAAGGATAGAAATTGTTGAGCATATTGGACAAGTTCTAGTGAGGACTTGTTGAGCAGATTGGACAAGTTCTAGTGAGGACTTGTGGATAGATCAGTGTGAGCTTTTATGGAAGCTTACAAGGCAGATTTGAGATAAGTCTTTGAGAAGACTTGTGAGCAGAGTTGATTGATTGATTTGTTCAAACCTTGAGTTAAGGTTTGAGGCAGATCTAACAGTGTTGATTTGTGATTGGATCAAGATTTGTGATAAGGTTTGAGGATAGAGATTGAGGATATATTTGTGCTAGATCGAAGAACTGTGTTTAGTGCATATCAAAGGATAGATATTAAGGATAAATTTGTGCTAGATCGAAGGACTATGTTTAGTACATATTTGAGGACAAAGTTTGGTGTAGATTTAAGGATAGGTTTGTGTCATACCAAAGACAAATATTGAGCAACTTTGTGCTAGAACAAAGGATTGTGTTTAGTACATATTTGAGATAGATCTAAGAGCAAGATTTTGAGGTGACATAGTATAGAGGACGACAGTCTCTAGTGGATAGATATCCATTAGCCAGGGCAATGAGGATAGGTGTCTTCAGTGGATAGAGATCCATTAGCCAGTGTAGTGGAGGTAGCAGTTCTTCTAAAATATCATCAATAAAAGCTAAGGAGAAAGGAGTTATCCTGTGGATAGAGATCCACAAAATTGATTAGGGGATTGGTGTCTCCTTTGGACAGAGGTCCATAAACATTGTAATAGGGAAAGGATTCCCAAAATATTGATTGAGAAAATTTTAGTAAAATATTTTCTCCATGGAGTAGCCCACATTGGGTGAACCACATTAAATTTGTGTCTCTATTGTGTGTGGTGATTTATGTATTGCTTTGGTTACTAATTTTGATATTGCTATCTATACATTGCATAATATTGATTGGGAAAGAAAAGTAAAAAGTGGTTTTATACTGTTCACCCCCTCTCAGTATAAGCTTGTGGTCTTTAGAGAGGCACCTTAAGCTATTCAAGGATTACTTTATGGAAGACCACAAGAATATTATGTGTACCATGAGATCTACTATGGAAAGTGAGGAGTTGGATGACATGCTTGGACGAGGATTTTAGATCATAAAATCGGACATGATGTGACTATCATATCTGCATACAATGATGGGCTCCTCACAGACATGGTCGTCTAGTTCCACCCTAGTTTTGGAAGTCACAGGAACTATTGAAGAGATGGCTGACATGAACGACCATGTTAACCATGATGTGTCACAAGTATGAAGAGGGGTATTAACTAAATGGCTCAGAAATAACTCGAATTCTGGCCTTAGTGTGAAAACAATTGAGTTTGTCGACAGTTTATTTGACGACAAGATTTTTAATTCTTCGAACTCCCCTCACCTACATTTTCTCCTAAATTCCCTCACCCCCTTCTTCCCTATTCTTCCGCCTCCTTTCCTTATCCCTCCACGCCCCTTATCCCTCCACCCTTTCTTCCTCCATAACCTCCACTACTCCCTATAAATATTACAACGCTAGTGTGAAGTTTTGTATGTAGTTTTTGAATTTAATTAAATATAATATTTTCTATTTTATAGGCCACATCGGCTCACTGGTATCAGAGCCAGTTGACTTTGGGCACTCGACACACTTTTCAAGGGTGCACGAGAGCCGAGGGCATGGAAGTTGAAGTCGGCACAAGAGTCGAGGATGCCAGTTTGGGTAGCAAAAGTGCATGTGAGGCGTGAGTGCCGAGGCGGCACAATGATCGAGGCACAGTAGGGCAAGGAGGCACGAGAGCCGAGGCCAGGGGCACGCATCCCAAGGAGGGCGTAGTCTTCGAGGTAGATCTGGTGGCACGAATCCTAAGGCATAGAGAACTGAGCTGACGTGGATGCTGACTGAGCGACGGCATGCAGTTCGAGGTGGCATGCAGGTGCTGATTGGGCAGGCTAAGCTGGTAGATTGGGCACGAATTTTGAGGTGCCAAGTGGCGGATGCGTGGCAACTGACGTGGACACGTGACTCGAGGAGCTGAGGTGGAAGGTGATGTGGCAGCATGGGCATGGACGTGGCATGTGTGACGTGGCACGAGGAGAGCAAGGTTGAGCTGGCAAAGGAGTCACCACATGGTGATTTGTGGTTGGTTGATAGGACAAAAGCTTGGGCTCGTGATTGCCCGAAGGCAATCAATAACTTACGCGCTCGCACGCGTATTAAAATTACTTGGTTACCCTTCGCCCACTGCATGTGGGACTATTCTTTTTATTTTTTTGGCCTAAGTTTGTTTTAATTAACCCGGGCTCTCCTTTTGTGAATGCGACGGGCGGTGTGGTCTGGCGGTAAAGACTTCTGGCTAGCAGCGGCGAGGTTCAAGGTTCAAAACCCGCCCGCGATAGTCTAATTTTTTTTTTGGTTTGAAGTGTGCACCGGGAAAATCATAAAAGGCACGAGGTGCCTTGACGTTCCATCGCAGCCACGTGGTGTAGCGGCTACGCATCCCTCTTACAAGAAGAAGGTTGGGGGATCGATTCCCCTCCGCTTCAAAACAAAAATTTTTGTTTAAAAGAAAAAAAAAGGTTTGCATTTTTTTATTTTTTTTTAAGTTTTTTAAAATCAATTTAATAGTTATTAATTTATATTTTTAATTATTTTTAAATATATGTTTATTTAAAAAAATAATTAAAGATATAAAAAAATTATTAAATTTTTTTATAAAAGACTTTATAAAAAATATAGAAAACCTTTTTTTGAAAAGGGATATTGAAAAGTTGTTTTTGAAGATCAAGTTTTTTGAGCACCTGGAAAATTTTCAGCTAAATTTTTGCCATGATGAGTAGATGATTCGGTCAACCGGATGTTACCATGCCCTATGCTCTCTACTGAGGAGAGAATCTGCTGAGTCATTTGATGAGAGGGTCCGACGAGACGGAATACAAACTGTATTCAGTCAACTGCAGAATTCAGTGATAGCCCACCAGAGGAAACCGGATTCTGGATACGAGGCTGACTCAGAGGACAATATTTTCGGACGAGTGGAGGAGTCCGATTCAGTAGCCTGTGAACCTGAGGCACAATCCAGTGAGAGCTATACCCCACGCTCTCCAGAGCCTGAGCTAGCAGAGCCTAAGTCAGTGGTACCTGAGCCAGCAGAGGCTGAGCCAGCACAGGCCGAGCCAGTGGTAGCCCCTGAAATTTTTGTCATCAGTGACGACGAGGATTCCATTGCAGACAATTTTGGACCTCCAATACTGGACAATCCACAAGAAGAAGAAGAAGAAATCAGTGAGAGAGTTAAGAAATCTAGATTTGATTTGAACTTGTAATTGCTTTGTACTTCCTATTTTTAGTCAAATCAAAGTTTGCTTTCAAGTAGTAGAAATGGCTTCAAATTCAAATCTTCCAATTCCAAAATTCAATGGTAGTGATTATGAATACTGGTCAATAAAGATGAAAACCTTGTTGATAGGTAAAGGTTTGTGGGATGTAGTTGAAGAGGGTTACACAGAACCCTCTCCTACTGATTGGACCGCTTTAAGTGCTCGCTGATAGAAAAGCTAGGAAAGAAGCACAAAAAAATAATTCCTCTGCCCTGTATCATTTGCAAGCAGCCCTAGATAAAAGCATATTTCCTAGAATAGCATCTTGTGTAACAGCTCAAGATGCTTGGAATGCTTTAAAGGAAAGTTTTCAAGGGAGTGATCAAGTGAAGCAGGTCAGGCTTCAAACTCTGAAAAGAGATTTTGAAAATCTCAGAATGCAAGAGAATGAGAAAGTAGGAGACTATTGCATGCGAGTCAAAGCCGTAGTAGATAAAATGGTCACTCTAGGTGAAGAGATTAAACCAGAAGTTGTGGTGAAGAAAGTGTTGCGAACACTTCTTCCTAAGTGGAATCATGTAGCAATCATTATTGAAGAGTCAAAATATTTGACTGCACTTTCCTTTGATGCACTAATTGGTTCTCTTCTTTCACATGAAGAGAGATTGCAGGAATCTCCTTCCACTAGCCACGGAGGCAATGACAAAGCCTTCGCTTCACAAGAAGGAAAAGGACAAGGCAGAAGTCGAGGTAGAGGTCAGCACAGAGGAAGAGGTAGGAATAGTCCATGAGGTGGAACTCCTAACAGAGGAGGATCTTCAAACAGAGGTGGAGGTCAGAATAGAGGTGGACAGCAGAACAGAGGGAAGCATCCAGGACGAGGAAAAGGAAGTGATAAGTCAAAACAAGCTTGCTACAATTGTGGCAAACTTGGCCACTTTGCTCGTGATTGTTGGTCAAAATCTTCTCAAGAGAGCAGCAGTCAGAGCAGTCAGTATGGCAATTTTGGAGAAGAGAAAGGGACCTCAAATCTCTTTCTCTCATATGGCAAGTCAGATCAGAACCTGAATGATACCTGGATCTTGGACACTGGGTGTTCAAATCATATGAGTGGCAAAGAAGAACTCTTTGCTACTCTGGATTCTTCCTACAAATCCAGCATCAAATTGGGAGACGACAAGTCATTGGTAGTTGAAGGCATTGGAGCCATGGAGGTTCCAACAAAAGAGGGCATGAAACAAGTAAGTGATATCTATTACACACCTCATCTCCAACACAATATTTTAAGTGTTGGTCAAATGTTAGAGAAGAACTATAAATTATTGTTTGATGAAGGTAAATGTACCATTTTTGATAAGAGTAATAGTGATAGAGTCATTACTCAAGTGCCAATGACAAGGAACAAGTTATTTCCTTTAAATTTTGGCCAGCCAGGAGGATATCAATTAGTAAATGTTGCTATTGCAAATCCAAGTGTGTTGTGGCACTTGAGATACGGTCATTTGAATTCAGCCAGTTTGAAGATGTTAACTTCTCAAGCAATGGTGACCGGACTTCCTAAAGTTTAGGACAATAAGGAAGTCTGTGAAGGTTGTGCCTTGGGCAAGCACGCTAGAACCAAATTTCCTCATGGACAAGCATGGCGGGCTAGTTATCCACTCCAACTAGTGCATTCAGACATCTGTGGTCCGATGCAGACCAAGAGCATTGGTAATAACTCTTACTTTCTTCTTTTCATTGATGATTTTTCAAGAATGTGTTGGATATATTTCTTGAAGCATAAAGATGAAGCATTTGATTGCTTCATAGATTTTAAAGCAAGAGTGGAAAATGAGAGTGGATATTCTGTTAAGTGTCTCAGATCAGATAAAGGAGGAGAATACTCCTCTAATGAATTTTTGAATTTTTGTAAAAAACATGGAATAAAGAGGCAGTTCACTGCTGCCTATACTCCACAGCAGAATGGTGTGGCTGAGAGAAAGAACCGCACCATTGTAGAGATGGCAAGATCTATGCTTCAAACGAAGCATTTAAGCAATATGTATTGGGCAGATGCAGCCAGGACCAGTGTGTATATTTTGAATAGGAGTCCTACTTCAAGTTTGAAAGGGAAAACTCCTTATCAAGCATGGTATGGTAAGAAACCGAATGTCAAGCATTTCAGAGTATTTGGTTCATTGGCTTACTCACACATTCCTGATGAACAGAGAAAGAAGCTCGATCCTAAGAGTCAAGCATGCATTTTTGTAGGGTACTCGTGAGAACACAAAAGCTTACAGACTCTACAATCCTAGGACTCAAAAAATAATACTTTCCAGGGATGTGATTTTTGATGAAGGGGGAGAATGGGGAAATCCCCAAATTTATAGCGATGTTGAATCTCATGATGCAGGTTCTACACAAGTGCAGCAGATAGCACTAAAGAAAGGCAAGAATACTCCTCCTCCTCCTCCAAGCCCAAGTAGACATTCGACTTCCAGTTCATCATCATCATCACCAAGTCCTTCTCCACAAAGGTCAGTCAGTTCCTCACCAATGGATATTGATTCTCCATCGAGAGGTAAGAGAACTCTCCAACATCATCCATCTTATCAGATGTTGGATAAAAAATTTCAAAGAAGGTATACTAGAAGTCAAGCTAGTGAGATGAGTTATGTTTTACAAAGACTTGAAAATATGCATTTGTATGGTGATGATGACTCCCAACTTGAACCTCGGGGAGATGTAGTTAACTATGCCTTGTTAACTAGTGCACAACTTGAACCTTCTAGTTATGAGAAGGCATGTACTCAAAAAATTTGGCAAGATGCCATGAAAGAGGAGATAACCTCTATAAAAAACAACGATACTTGGGAGCTGGTAGAGCTTCCTAAAGGAAAGAAGTGTGTTGGATGTAAATGGGTCTTCAAGACCAAATACAATGCTGATGGAAGCATTGAAAGGCATAAAGCAAGATTGGTTGCAAAAGGATTTACACAAAAGTATGGTATTGATTATGAGGAGACATTTGCTCCTGTAGCCAGACAGGAGACCATCAGAATAGTTCTTGCTTTAGCTGCACACAAGGGATGGAAAGTCCAACACATGGATGTGAAGAGTGCCTTTCTCAATGGGTACTTAACAGAGGAAGTGTATGTTGAGCAACCTCAAGGATTTCAAGAGCAAGGTAAGGAGCACCTTGTTTACAGATTGAAAAAGGCACTCTATGGCCTCAAGCAGGCACCGCGAGCTTGGTACTCACGCATTGATGGGTACTTCAAAGATTTTGGGTTCACCAGAAGCAGAAATGAACCCACACTTTACTACCTGAAGCAAGGTAACGACATCCTCATAGTTTGCTTGTATGTGGATGATCTCATTTTCATGGGTAGTAATGAAAAAGTGAATATGGAGTTCAAGCACTCCATGATGAAGCAATTTGAGATGAAGGATCTTGGCTTAATGCATTACTTCCTTGGAATGGAAGTCCATCAGACAGATTCAGGGATCTTCATCTGTCAACATAAGTATGCTCGGGACATGATCAAGAAGTTTGCTATGGAGCATTGCAAAACAGTTGCAACTCCAGTTGGACATGGGATCCAATTGAGCAAAGATGATGGAGCATCAAAAGTTGACGTGACCACTTTCAGAAGCATAGTTGGGAGCTTGATGTTTCTCGCCAACACCAGACCCGATATTCAGTATGTTGTTTCTCTTGTCTCTCGATTTATGGCTAGTCCATCTGATCTGCATTTGCAAGCAGCCAAAAGAATTCTCAGATATGTGAAGGGTACATTGGATTTTGGAATCCAGTACCATAAATGTAACATTGTTAAGCTTGTAGGCTTCAATGATAGTGATTGGGGCAGTAATATTGATGACAAGAAATCAACTTCAGGGAACTATTTTAGTCTGGGATCAGGACTAATAACATGGAGCTCCAAAAAGCAAACTGTGGTAGCTTTGTCTTCTATAGAAGCTGAGTATATAGCAGTCACCTATGCTAGTACTCAAGCCCTATGGCTAAGAAAAGTATTAGAAGAGATTGGAGAGCAGCAAAGTGGTCCGACCAGAGTCTACTACGATAATATCAGTGCCATTCAGTTGGCATACAATCCGATCCACCATAGCAGAACGAAGCATTTTGATATGAAGTACCACTTCATCCGAGATATGGTGGAAAATGAAATTGTTGAGCTTCAATTTTGTCGCACTTTGGAGAACGTCGCAGACATCTTCACCAAAGCGATGGCTAAAGCTCAATATATAAAGCTGAGAGACTGTGTAGTCAGTCCTCTCAACTTTAAGGGGGAGAATGTTGCAAGTATGAAGAGGGGTATTAACTAAATGGCTCAAAAATAACTCGAATTCTGGCCTTAGTGTGAAAACAATTGAGTTTGTCGACAGTTTATTTGATGGTAAGATTTTTAATTCTTCGAACTCCCCTCACCTACATTTTCTCCTAAATTCCCTCACCCCCTTCTTCCCTATTCTTCCACCTCCTTTCCTTATCCCTCCACGCCCCTTATCCCTCCACCCTTTCTTCCTCCATAACCTCCACTACTCCCTATAAATATTACAGCGCTAGTGTGAAGTTTTGTATGTAGTTTTTGAATTTAATTAAATATAATATTTTCTATTTTATAGGCCACATCGGCTCATGCTGTAGGTAGTAATATGTTATTATAGATATGGATACCACAAGCAGATATGTGGTATGATTCAACACCAAGGGAGATGCTGACTTCAGGCACGAAGCATGGTCAAGTACGTCGATGGCATCGAATACTTCTACAATAGTACAGGTTGGATATTTTAGTGGAGGAAACAATATTCTAGTTGAATATGGGTTCTTATGGCACTGGGGCAAATTTTAACCCACAATGTCATCCCAATCTGCTCTCAAATTTGTGTTGACTTAGGCTCTTCTAGTCATAACAAAGATCATACAAGACTAGATAATAGAAGATATTTAACCAACATCATGATCAATTAGCAAGTGCTTTAAAAACTACAGTGAGGCTAGGTTTCACTGATGAAGATTTCTCAAGCTTTAAAAACTATAGTGAGGCTAGGTTTCACTGGTGGAGATTTCTCATATAAGCTCTGATACCAACGATGGCATAAGAAGCCTTCATATTATGGCAAAAGAGAGTACATGCTAGCATAAGAATCTTCCCAAAGAGAGTACATACATTTATAGGCTACGGAGTCCATAATGAAGATAAAACAAATAAAATATAATATTCACCTCATATCCTTATCTTCTTGGAGTACATATCTTTGGAATGCGTACAATAGCAAAGGTGCATTATTAAAGATAACAATGTAATAACTACTATGGCCAAAAACAATTACCCACGTCACTAATCCATGTCCTTGTATCTATTAAATATAGAAAATCAATTTTTGTAACAGCATTCAATGATCTTGTTTAGATTATGATTTATTGCTTTTTTCTAAGATTAGATGATTTTTGTAACTTCCTAAGTTTAGATGATTTTTGTAACTATTTTTTGGTGTCTAGAATTCTCCAGGTTTATCCTTCTAAGGCTATAAAATGTTTGGTATTTCTCAGCCATGGATGCAAAAGAAAATAAAGAAGTTTTTTTGGGCTTTCTATGTTGATATATGATATTCTTTTTTTGCTCTATTTTTTTCTTTGTTTCTTTTAATATTGTCCTATTTATTTATTTTATTATCTCCATCATATGGTATTAGAGCTAGGTTCAAAATGTCAATGAATGCTAATAAAATTCAGCTCCAATTTCCCAAATTCAATGGAAAAAATTATGATTTTTGGTGTTTTCAAATGAAGATTTTGTTCAGATCACAAGAGCTATGGGATATGGTGGAGAATGGGTACTCAGAACCAGCAGATGTAGTAGCATTAGCTGTGCTCACACATAATCAAAGAGACATATTGTGGGATAATAGGAAAAAGGATCTAAAAGCTTTGTTATTTATAGTGCAGGATCTTGATGAAACTCTCCTCCCAAGAGTTACAACCACTACAACGGCAAAATAAGTGTGGGATATCCTTGCACAATCATTTCAAGGTACAGATAGAGTAATAACAGTTCACTTACAATTAATTAGAAGAGATTTTGAAGTTTTATAAATGTTAGATTCAAAAAAAATAGGGGATTTCTTTACTCGTGTAATGGGGTTAATTAATCAGATGAAATCAAATGGTGAAGTTATGAGCAATCAAAAAATTGTAGAAAATATTTTAATATGTATGCCTTCAAAATATGATCTTGCAGTTATAGACATTGAAGAATCAAAAGATCTAACAAATTTATCTGTATATGAATTTATGGGTTCATTGTACACACATGAGCATAGAATAAATAGATCCACAAATGAACCATTGGAGCAAGCCTTCAAAAGTAAGGTTTCAATTTCAGAAAAGGAAGAAGCATTAGAAGTGTCATTCTCGTGAAGAGGACGAAGAAGAAGTCCAAGAGGAAGAGGAGGCCACTTTCAACAAAGAGGCAGAGGTCCAAGAAGTAATAGAAGTGATGAAGAAACCAACAACAACACTCAAGCAAAAGGTAGAGGTAGAGCAAATTTTCAGCAAAGAGGTAGAGGTAGAGCAAATTTTTAGCAAAGAGGCAGCAACTCTCAAAGGTATGATAAGTCATCTGTTCAGTGCTATTATTGTCAAAAGTATGGACATATTGCATCTGAATGTAGGAAAAAAATAGCAGATGAAAGCAAATAGGAAGCTCAATATGAAAATAAAGGTGAATGGCAGGAAGAATATGTGTTTCTAACATGTAGCACAAAAGAGGAAATAAATGAAGATAAATGGTATGTTGACAGTGGGTGTAGTAATCATATGATAGGAAGCAAAGAGATATTCCAAGATTTGGATGAGTCCATCAAGTCAATAGTAAATATGGGTAATAATACAACTGCATCGATCATGGGGAAAGGGAGGATATTACTCAAAACAAAGCAAGACGAGAAGAAATTTATTGGTGATGTATTTTATGTACCAGGTTTAAAGCATAACTTATTAAGTGTAGGTCAACTTTTGCAAAAAGGCCACACTGTGAAGTTTGAGAATGGTACATGCTTTATTATTGATGGTAAGAATAAGATGATAACCAAAATACCCATGACTTCTAATAAGATGTTTCCTCTTAGTATTGAGAGAAATATGCCTTTGAGTTTCAATACCATAGTAAAATATTCACAATGGATATGGTATCTTAGATTTGGTCATTTGAATTTTGGTGGACTAAATATTTTGCATAAGAAGAACATGGTAATAGGTTTACCGCTCATCCAAAGGCCAGATGAAGAATGTGAAATATGCATCATTGGAAAACACCATATAGAACCCTTTGCAATAGGGAAATCTTGGAGAGATTCAGAGCCATTGGAGCTACTACACTCAGATCTATGTGGGCCACTTGAAGTCACCTGATTATCTAGTATGAGATATTTCTTGACATTTATTGATGACTATAGTAGAAAACTCTGGGTGTATCCATTGAAAGTAAAATCTGATACTTTCAAAAAAATTAAAGAATTTAAAGCATTAGTTGAAAAGCAAAGTGGTTATTTTCTCATAATTTTAAATATTGATAGAGGTGGAGAGTACATCTCACATAAATTTCAAAAAATATATATTGAGAATGGTATAAAAAGGTAGTTAACAGCTAGGTATACTCCTCAACAAAATGGTATAGCTGAGAGGAAGAACAAAACAATTCCAGATATGTTGAGGAGTATGCTTAAAGCTAAGAATTTACCTAAAGTTTTTTGGACAGAGGCAGTTTGTTGTGCAGGTTATATTCTGAATAAGAGCCCTACGAAGATAGTTTGGGGCATGACACCAGAAGAAGCATGGGGAGGATTCAAACCTCATGTAGATCATTTTAAAGTTTTTGGTTGCATTGCTTATTCTCATGTTCTAGATGCACTTAGAAATAATTATATGATAAGGTAGAAAGATGTATCTTTATGGGATATAGTGAAGAATCAAAATCATACAGACTATACAATTCAAAAACAAAAAAAATGGTGATAAGTAGAGATGTTAAGTTTCTTGAATACTAGGAGTGGTGTTGGAAATTGAACAACAACTATCAGCAAATTAGCATTGAAGATGAAGCAGTAAGTCCACACCAAAAAAATTTTGGCACCAAAGGACCTAGCAGCAGTAGCATTCACAAATCAAAACCAAGAAGCAGCTCTTCTTCACTAGGAAGCAACCTTTCTTCACCAATTATCAGAAGCAGATTTTCATCATCCACATCAGAATATTTAGAAATAAGGCAAAATATAAGGAGCTTGTCTGATATATATCAAGAAACAACAGAGGTAAGTGAAGATCCTTGTCATTTTACATTTTTGGGGGTTGATTGTGATCCCATTACATTTGAAGAAGTAGTACAAGATGATAAATGGATAAAAGCTAGGAGTGAAGAAATTACAACCATAGAAAAAATCAAACTTGGGAACTGACAGACCTCCCAGAGCATAAAATGCCAATTGGAGTAAAGTGGATTTATAAAACCAAGTACAATGAGCAAGGAGAATTGAATAAATACAAGGCCAGGTTGGTAGTGAAGGGCTACAAGCAAAAATAAAGTATTGATTATCATGAAGTATTTGCAACTGTTGCTAGAATGGATATTATTCGAATTATTTTAGCTCTTTTAGCACAAAAGGGTTGGAGACTCTTTCAGATGGACGTCAAATCAGCATTCTTGAATGGTGTATTGGAGGATGAAATATACATAGAGCAACCACCTAGTTTTGAGAAAGAAGGTTATAAAGGTAAAGTGCTCAAACTAAATAAAGCTTTGTATGGTTTAAAGCAAGCACCTAGAGTCTGGTATGAAAGGATTGAATCATTTTTTTTGAAAAATATCCTTATGAGCACACCTTATTCATAAAACAAAATCAGCAAGGAGATGTTATGATGGTTTGCATTTATGTTGATGATTTTATTTATACTGGGAATAATGAAAACATGCTTAGAGAATTCTCGATTGCAATGCAAAATGAATTTGAAATGACTGATCTTGGCTTGATGCATTTTTTTCTTGGTATTGAAGTCACTCAAAATAGTGACGGGTTTTTTATTTCTCAAGAGAAGTATGCCAATGATATATTGAAAAGGTTCAGGTTGAATAATTGCAAACTAGTAATTACACCTATCGTTATGGGTGTGAAGTTAAGCAAAGAATATAACAACAGAAATGTAGATTCTACCTTGTATAAAAGCTTGGTTGGTAGTTTAATGTACTTAACTACACTAAGACCATATATCATGTACGCAGTTAGCTTGATAAGCAGGTTCATGGAGGATCTTCATGCTACACATTTCCAGGCAGGTAAAAGAATACTCAGATATGTGAAAGGGGCTACAAATCATGGGCAGGAGGATTTTTTATGAAATGAAGGATACCTTGAAGTTAGCTAGTTACACAGACAATGATTGGGCAGGAGACATAGATGATAGGAAAAGTACTTCAGGATATGTTTTAAATCTTGGTTCAGGGGTAATTTCATGGTCATCAAAAAAATAAACTATTGTTGCATTGTCCACAGCAGAAGCAGAATATGTAGCAGCCACTTCAATTGGTTGCCAAGCAGTTTGGTTACGTAGGATGCTTAAAGAATTTATGCAGCCCCACATGGAAGAGACCACTATTTTCTGTGATAATAATTCTGCAAATTCAACTTTCAAAAAATCCAGTTTTTCATGGAACAAGCAAGCACATACATATCAGATTTCACTTCATCAAACAACTAGTTAAAGACAAAGAAATCAAGCTTTCTCATTGCAGGTCCAAAGATCAGGTTGCTGACATTTTGACAAAGCCATTGAAGGAAGAAGACTTTAATAAATTGAAGAATCTTTTGGGAATGAGAGCCCTTTCTCACAAATCAGATTTGAGGGAGGATAGAGCAATTATTTTTCACAAATCAGATTTTAGGGAGGATGTTAAATATAGAAAATCTGTTTTGTAACAAATCATTCAATGATCTTGTTTAGATTAGGATTTATTACTTTTTTCTAAGATTAAATGATTTTTGTAACTTCCTAAGTTTAGATGATTTTTGTAACTGTTTTTTGGTGTCTAGAATTCTCCAAGTTTATCCTTCTAAGTTATAAAATGTTTGGCATTTCTCCATAGATACGGAAGAAAATAAAATATATATATTTTGAGCTTTCTGTATTGATATTTGTTGTTCTTCTTTTATTCTGTTTTTTGCTTTATTTTTTTTTAATATTTTCCTGTTTATTTATTTGATTATCTCCATCACTGTGAGAGTTATTCTTTATTTTGTCCATATCGCGGAACAATTTCAATATTTGTACTAAAATATCAATATTTTATCACAAAGGCGCAGTCATTGCGGTGAGCTAACCTCTCGTTATTCTTTGCTTTCCTCCTGAGATTATTGGTTTCCATGGGTTCTCTTAAATTCCATGTTAACACAGCCAGAAATCCTCGTGGCCCTGTCCCTGCCAACTTCCAGGGAGACATTGTACTTTTCCAATATCGATGATCAAACAGGTCTGAGAATACATATTCCTGTGGTCCAGTTCTATGATCATAATCCCTCGAAAATGCAGGAGGATCCGGCCAAAGTGATGAGAGAAGCACTAGGCAAGGTTTTGGTGCATTACTATCCTTTTGCGGGAAGGCTGAGAGAGGCGCCCGCTGGTAAGCTTGAGGTCGATTGCACAGGCGAAGGAGTGCTGTTTGTGGAAGCCGATGCAGACGTTGCCCTCCACGACTTTGGAGATCTCCAACCCTCATTTCCATGTTGGGATAAGCTGTTGCATGACGTTCCTGGGTCACAAGATATTACTGGTTCTCCTCTTCTGTTGATTCAGGTAGCTTCTTAACCAAATAAGTTTGCGAAATATTTACTAAAGTTCATGTCGACTATATGCATTTAGACTCTTAGGTGAAGGGTTGAAAAGCTTGAATTGCACTCTAAAATTTACCAAAACTTGTTCCGGTGATTATATCTTCATATGTCATCATAAAAATTAATTTGTGTTCTCCAAGGCAATAAATTTAAAAAGCATTACAAAGTTGAAGAGGCTAAATAATCTGTGAAGGTGTTATGAATTTTTCAGGTGAAGCGATTGAGATGTGAAGGCTTCGTATTAGCGCTACGGTGGAATCACTGCATGGCGGACGCCGCTGGGATGGTGCATTTCATGAATGCTGTGGCTGAGATGGCCAAAGGGGCTGCCCGTCCTTCGGTTCCTCCACTCTGGAAAAGGGAACTCCTCCCACCTCGCTTGAAACCCGGAAAAGTCTTTTAGTTAATTATAATTTTTTATATGAATTTAATTAATTATTTTATTTTTTAATATAAGTTTATATATATATATATAATATTTTATTTTATTTTATTTTATTGTGGTTTGAATTTGGGTTTTTTAAAAGAGAGTTTAAAGTCTTAATTATTAGGATATTTCATATGAACACTGAATTTAAATTTTAAAAATGTTGAAAGTGAAAGCTTTTATGTCAATAAGAATTTTTATAATTATTATTTTAGGCATAAAATATTATCATTTTTTATTGAGGTTAGTGTGAGAAACTTTTACAACTTACGGTTAGGGTTGGGCATCCCCATCCCAACCATGACCTCTCATAAGGGTGAGAGCTGAGCTTATCAACAGGGGCCATATACACACCCCCTTACACACTCATCCACACCACGATTTGAACCTTGGATCTGCTGAAGAAGAACCAAAGCTCTAATTAGGCATTGTTTAACTCATAATAAATGTTGATGTATTTGAATTTCTTATCTTTTTTAATATAATAATATTTTTGGCCTCCTTTCTTAGTAAGATAAATTTGATTTCAATTAAATTTATTTACATCTAATAATTTATTATATCTTTTTAAGTAGGATGTTGCTATCTTTATAAATTTGATTTTAATAAAATATTTTCTTTAACCAAAAAAATCCAATTTAATTGTAAGGTTAATTTAGTAAAACTTATCTTATATAAATAGGAGAATGCTTGACTTGTTTTTATGCGAGATTAATTCTCTTACCCAAACCTCTATGTTAGAGTATTTTTTTGTAACTTGTAATTTTTAGGAATCAATGGAAAATTTAAGAATGTTACATTTTTATACTTAAAATGATGGAGTCTTTCATTATCTATTGTTTTAGGTTGATTAATCATAATTTTATATCAAAATTTCATATTTCCAACATGTAATTAGAGCGAGATACGTATAAACTACATTTAAAAGCAATTTTTATGAATACTTCAAAGTGGATCATTTCAATTGAAAATTATGCTAAGGTAGATTTTAACGTTGAATTCATTTGAATGCAATTTGATGGTCAAACCCAAATATAATTATTTATTATGTTACTTAAATATCATATGATTATCTTAGAGTCTTCCAAAGTTCATATGATGTTGTTTTCTAGTCAATAGAAAATAGGTCTCAAATAAGTTTCTACTAAAAATGAAGATTACTTCTACTTTTGCAAATATTTTATGATGTAACTATTTCATAATATTGTGTTTTAATTGTAGAATCAATGTATATTATATTGAAACGGGTCTTTGATCATATACTACATGACCATTTTTATCAAAATTTATCCACATTTTTAATCCTTAAAAATTGGAAATAAAATTTCAAGAACTGCAATATGTAATATTGTTTTTCACCTTGACTACAACTAAAAAGTTTATATAATTATCATTATCAAGATCCCAAAAAATAATATATTTGATCATCATTTTCAATGGTGTAAAGTTGACCAGCATGAAATTTTTCTCCTAAGCATCTTGTATGGATAACTTACTATAAAGTACAATATTGAGTCAAGTAATTATGGGTAAGAGATTACAATTGAAGAAGATAAATTTAGAGATAAATGGCTTATTTAATCAAGTAAAGCTCATGGTTTGATCAACATGTTGGTCTTGGATGACCTTAAATTTTACCTTAAAGAATTGATACTCCACAAACACCATGAAAAATGTTAGATAATATTTTTGGCAAGTAATATATCATTTGATGGCACTAGTTGAAGAATCGTCAAAGCCCTTAATTTAATACATTTCTCCTACATTATAATGTGTCAAATAAAAAGTCTTACCAATACTTGATATTTTTTATTACTATAAATACCCCTCAATGAGGATCCATTTGTATCATAAGTCTATATAAAATGTGATACATTAAAATACCCATAAGTACCCACCTTATACTTCTTGTTACTATAAATACCCCTCAATGAGGATCTATTTGTATCATAAATCTATATAAAATGTGATATATTAAAGTGCCCATAGGTACCCACCTTATACTTCTTGTTGTCTCCCTTTGTTTTTTCATATCATATATTGTTGTCTTCTAATTGCATTATCTTCTTTTCAATAGATGATTCTGATGAATGAATATTTTGAAATGATTTTAAAAAATATTAGAAATTTAAACATGGTATTAGAGCAAGATTAAAAGCAACTACACTCATTAGCAAAAGGAGAAAATATCTCTTCTATGATTGATGTTTGTATTCATGTCATATTTTTTAATTTCTTACATTTAAAGTTTTGAAATTTTAAACTATTATTTTGATGTCATTGTTTTGGTGTCATTCTTGTACAATTGGCATGTGTGATTCTATCTAACTTTTTCTCTCACATCTGCAAAATCTAGGATAGATGTGACATACCAATGTGGATGGTGTAGTAGCTAGGTTATATGCATTAAATATGAGAGGTTGAGAATTTGAATCATGGGTCTATTTACTATAGTCACATATATATTCTTACCAAATCCATGCTCGACCATCAACCAACTCGGAGTGGCTTGTTGATAGAGATGGTTCTTAGCCTAGAGGTCATAATGTGTTCAATTCACCATTAATATTATTTGAAATGCTTCTCAAATGGAATAAAAAAAAATGTGTGTGGATCCTTCTTCTAGTCACATTTATGTTTATATTGTAGTAGTTGGGTTGCTCCCTTGTCATATAGAAGACTATGTTAGAGGTGTTACATTATTTAGTCTTACTGTAAATATTTAAAATAGGATGTGAGTTTAATTTTATGTATATTTTATGATTTAAGTTAGTAGGTGTGAGCATGTGTCATATCCTTAAGTGTGTAAGGTGTCTAGTTAGGAAGTGAGGAGTCATAGGTGTGATGTGTCTAGTTTAGAAGTAGATAGTTGTTCAATCATGAGCTACTTTATCTTTATGTAATATGTGAGACTTATTATGTAAGAAATAAATATGAACAGTCAAGTTCTCTCGATATTTTGAGGAGAGAAAAATCTAAGATCCATGTAATGTAAAGAGTCTCATATATCTTTATATGGAGATAAAGACATATAAAATGTAACTTGAATAAGCTTTGCTTTATGCATTGCTTAAATTTTATCAATAAAGATTTTAATTTGATTTTATGTGATATTAATGTTCATTTGATATATGATTTGATTTTTGATGATATGATTTTATGATCCTAGAATTTGATTAACCTATGAATAATAGCATTATATTGCTAATAGTGGTATCAGATCCACATTAGCCATCTAGGATGAAATAAAGAGAGCATAAGGATTGGAAGGGAGCCAAGTTGAAGGAAAAGCTTGTAGGTTCTAGAGTGATAGCATGCAAATTTAAAGGAACATTGAAGGATTGAAAGAACGTGTTGTTTGAGAGAGATGATATATTTTTGGAAGAATAATATTGGACAAAGGTATTGGAGATATAATATTTGAGGGAGATTCATGGAGTTGGAGGAGAGCACAATTGAAGTTGGAAGAAAGTGCAGTCTAATTTGGAAGAGACCACATTGGTGACAAAGCAAAGGAGAGATCAAATGTGATTGAAGTCCAATACTTAGAACTGGTGCAAAAGGACTCTATAATGTAAACCTTTGGAGGAAAATGTTCTAATAAGAATCTTATTTGAATTATTACAATTTGTTTTTGAAGATGACTATGCAACATATTGAAGATGACCTATTTTTCAAGAAAGCACTAAGTTTTTTTTTAAGACAACAAGGAAGGAGCATTTAGAGCTACATTCATTACGAAGAGACAAAAGTGCATGCATGCAAGTGGGAGCAACGATTATAATTCTACAAGTAATGTTCTTAATAGCATGACATGTTAGATGTGCATGAGAGCAAAGCACAGGTAAAATCAATTAAATTAAATGTTTGATTCAAAAGTTTTTTAGCAGTGAAGTAAAAAGATAAAAGTTGGAAAAGCATACATATTTTAGTTATTATTTTAAGCATGCAAGTTATGGAGATTTATTAATAGCAAGTTTATCATATCCGATGAATTGTTTATTTTTGAGCCATAAAATTGAGAGGGAGTTTTTTATTGGAGAGATTTTTTAATTAAAAATGCAAAACTTACAAAGGTTTATTTAATTGAAGCAATTATAAGGAATCAAAGAATAAATTTATAATTGGGAATAATTAAAGGAGTCATAAGAAGAATGTAATTATTAGGAGATATAAGGTGAAATTAATAAATTAATTTTTTTAATGATTGAATGATTGGGAGTTGTAAGAAATTAATTATTGGAAAAAGAAAAGAAGAGATTGATGAATGAAGGAATTGAATTGAATTTGAATTAATTGAATTAATGATTGATGATGGAAATGAAATTGAATTGATAATTGGAAGGGAGAAATTAAATTGATGATTGATTGAAATTGGGAGATATAAGAAGATTTAAAAATTGAAATTTTAAGAAATTGAATTAGAGGAGAGAATTTGATTAAGAAATTTGAAATTGAAGATTGAAGAAAATTGGAGGAAAAATATTTTGGAGTGATAAGGTTGATATTGCTAGCATGACAATTAAAAGAAGAAAGTAAACAAATAATCAAAAAATAGAGATACAAGAACATGAATTATCAAAAATAAATAGAGAATAGAAGCAAATTAAAAATTTATATTTTAAAGAGGTTGAAAAATTTTTAAACGATCAAGATAGAGATTATATGTCACCAAAATTGATATTTTATTCAAAAATAATTTTTGAAGAAGCTAAAGATAAATTTTCAATGCTTAAAAACTACCTCAATAATACTCTTGATGATACTAATGATCGCTCTTTTATCACATTATTTATTGACATAAGAAAGATAATATATATCATTTCTCTCTCTAGAAGAAAAGAATAAACAACAAGAAAAAATGATTAAAAATTTAAAGAACAAGCCTATAATGAAAATGTCATTTGTGACACAAATGATTTAAGGCCCATGATGATGGATGCATGTTGTGACACTAGTGATCTTTATAAAAAGGTAAAAAATAATTATGATGCAAGATGTGATACTTGTGATTTGAGACCCACAACAAATACAGGAGAACTTGTTCCAAGAACATACATTACATGTGACACAAAGGTTTTGAATATAGTTCATGAAGACAAAAAGTGTACATATAGTATATGTGATGAAAGATATGGTAATATCAATAATAATGATAGAGAAAATATTTAAAACAAATTAATTAAGACCTCAAACAATCAGATAACAAATATGAACATTGTGGTAAACATGGACACAAGATAGAAAAATGTTAGAAACTTCATAGTTGTGAAGTTTGTGGAGGTCACTCTTAGAAATATTGTTGACACAAAGAAAATAATAATGTGAATAGAAATTCTAGATGGATAAGCATGATAACAAGGATAGCACTAAAAGTATTTCTTCAGGAATATTTTTCAAATTCTAAATATGGCCAGAGAAAGGGTATGAACTTCAATAATCAATTTAGAAGAAAATTAGTACCAGTAGCATCATCAAAGCTAGAAATAGAGAATGAAGACAAGAGTTAGAGACTGAAGGCAAAGGTCTTCCTACAAAATAATGTAATATGGGAGGGTGTTGGAGGTATTACATTATTTGGTCCCATTATAAATATTTATATTAGGGTGTGAGTTTGATTTTATGTATATAGTATGTGTCAAGTTAGTAGGTGTGAGCATGTGTCATGTATTTAAGTGTGTGAGGTATCTAGTTAGGAAGTGAAGAGTTATGAGTGTGATGTGTCTAGTTTAAAAGTAGGGATTTATATGCAATCATGAGATACTTTATCTTTATGTAATATGTGCTACTTATTATGTAAGAAAGGAATATGAAGAGTCAAGTTTTCTTGAGAATTTGAGAAGATCAAAACCAAGAGTCATGTAATGTAAATCATCTCATGTATCTTTATATTGGGGATAAAGTTGTGTAAAATGTAACTTGAATAAGATTTGATTTATGCTTTGCTTGAGTTTTATCAATAAATATTTTTAGTGTGATTTTATGGGATATTGATATTGATATTGATGATATACGATTTATTGATTTTATGTGATATTGACATTGAAGAATAGCATTATATTGCTAATAGATTGTGGTTCGATTCCTCAAAAAGAAACTTTTGGTGCATTTTCTCTACATATGATGACTACAACCTTAGATGTGAAGCTACCATTTTAGACTAGCACAGTAGCTTTTAAATCCTCTCCTTGTAATCAAAATGAAAATAATATAGAGCTTGGGGAAATAGTGATAGTGGTGAACATTTATGGCCCCTATAAAGATAGGATGTGGTATTGGGACAAGCTTATGGAACAAAAGTTTCTAGAAGCTGATAATTTGATTTTAGGAGGTGAACTAAACTTAACTCTTTCTAGGAGTGAAATGTGGGGTACTAATACTAGAATTGATCCATTGGTTGATTACTTCATCCAAAAGTTTGAATTTAAGGGGCTAGTAGAACTGGCACCTATAAAGTTAGTCCCAACTTGGATAAACATGAGGATGAGGGTTGATAGAATTTCTAAAAGACTAGATTGACTCTTAGTATTTGAGAGTTTGGTAAATGACACTTATAGACTAAAGTCTTGGCTTGAAGTCAAAGGAGACTCTAATCACTCTCCCATCATACTTCTTATAGCAAAAGAGGAGAAAAAACCACATTATCCTTTTAAAATAAATTCTAAGTGGCTAAAAGAGGACAACTTAATACCTCTAGTCAAGTCAAAATGGGTGAAGTTTGATCCTAGTCAATGAAAATCTGCTAGTATTCAATTTGGAGCAAATCTAAAAAGGGTTAAGGCAGTAGTGGTTTAGTGAGCCTATAAAAATAAACTAATGGATGAACAAAAATTGAGGAAGATTGAGGAGGATCTTGTAGTGTATATTGCAGATGAATTTGAAAAAAAAATGGATGAGGAAATAAGGCTTAAGTATAAAAGTTTAGAATAAGAGAAGAGAAAATTATTAGTAGATAGAGAAGCACAATGGAGGCTCAAAAGTAGAGCAGTCTAGATTGCAAATGGGGACAAGAACACTAAATTTTTCCATAGCTTCACAAATCATAAAAATAAACAAAATACAATATGGGAGCTACAAGGTCAAGATGGAAGTAAAGTTTCCTCCTTTAAAGGAATAGCAAACATGGGAGTAAGGTATTTTTGTCAACTATATAATAATCCTAGTCAAGTCAATATAGTTGAAATAGGTAGAATAGTTTCTCTCTTTCCCAAATTTATAGATGAGGAAGCAAATGGTGAGTTGGTTGACGAAGTTTCAAAGAAGGAGTTCAAATTTTTTTTAACCTTGTCCCAAAAATATAAGACTCTACGATCGTATTAGCAAATGGGCCCAAAGATATCATAGGTCCAATTTTCCAAGATCATAAAATCACTTGCAAATAATCTCACACAATCACAACACCAATATTGCACAAAATAAAACTTTATTGATAATCAAAAATCTCTTAATACAAATATCTTTTGATTACAGAGCATGGATTTTTATCTCCAATATATAAATTTACATAAAAACTCTTCAATACTCTTGACTATTGCTCTCCTCAAACTCATGGGAGATGCAACCTTTCACATGCCTTACATTATGACAAAGTCTCTCATGATTACATAACCTCCTACTTCTAATCTTGACACATCTCACATAAATTCACTTCCACGCTTGATACCTATCATGACTTTTCACTTGCACACTTGACACATTTCACTCACACTTGCACACTTGACAAATTTCACTCATAACTCACACTTAATTACATGACACATAAACACTCTTCATAACTTGATACCTACTATTGATACAAATATTAAACACACTTCTAATCTAAATATTTACAATGGTATCAAACAATGTAATACATGTTAACACTCCTCGTATTGCATTATTTGGTGTGAAGGCTTTTAGCCTTCAATATTTGCCTTATATCCTCATCTTAGTCTTCATCCTCCTGATGCTAACTCTGATATGCCTTCATGTTTTATTATTGAATATGTTCCTCTAGACTAAAATCGACCATCCTTATGAGTAAGTCATCACAGTAATATGTTCCATGAGTATCTGAATCATATGTTGAATGCACCAATATATCATTGTATTCAGTGTTTGTATATTCTTTGTCTACACCCAAATGTGTTTCTTGAAGAATATTATTTGCTATCATATTCCCTAAATCATTTGTGTTGCAACTGATATTCTTCATTTCAGGTTTGTTTTCTAAACTCTTAGTCAATTCTTATTGTATTTAGAAATTTTACAAGCAATGCCATATAAATTATCACACCTATGTCAATAGGTAGTATGATACCATATCTAGAATATTCTCTTGCTTCAACAAGTTATGAATGTAGATAATTGTCATGTTATAAACTTTTCATATTTGGCTTCCTTAAGAATTAAAGATAATTTATTTTTAATTTTTTTTGGAATATCTCTTTGTTTGTCAAAATTCTCTATCAAATGTGTGTAGAGTTTTAGAACTTTCAATATTTCCTTACTTTCTTGTATCAATGCATTCTGATTAATTTCTTCCAATATGATTTGCCACAACCAATTTCACTTTAATTCTCTTTCAATTCTTTTTGTTGCTTCCAACTTAATAATTAAATTTATTCAAATTAAATCTCAATTTCATAATCATCTTCTTTTCTTTAAATCAATCAATTTTTCACTTCTTCTAACTCCAAAATTTTAATTTCATATTCTTCCTTCAAATTTTAAATTTTAGTTTCTAATTCACTTTTCTTCTTATGTCTCCCTAAGTTTCAATTTCACTTTCACAATTTCCTTTCTAAATATTCAATTCTAATTTTGAATTAATCAAACTTCAAAAACTCAATTTCAATTCATTTCATTTAATTTCCTTATATATCCCAATTAATGCATTCCTTTTTCAAATATTCATTTTAACTCCGAATTTTATCCTTTCAAATAATAAAACTTTAACTCCTTTTAATTATAAAAAAAATTATAACTCCCAAATTTTAAAGTAAAATATTTCTCCAAAGCACCCAAGCATATAAATCATGCACCCTCTCTTTAATAATCCCAAAAATCAGATTTTTACCTTAGTATGGCACCACATATTGATTTTAGGGCATCTAAAGTATACCTTACACAAATTACTCATATTCTAGATAATGACTAAGACATTACTCTCTATAGTCTGATTCTCACGTTGTCTTCCTGCAACTTCATCTACACATGCTTAGGTGGTTTAGTTACCTTTCTTCCTCAATATTTCTAGCACTTAGATTTTACTTTTGGCTCCAATTTACTTAAGCTCTAAGCTTTCGTTCAGCTTCAATCTTCTCACAATTTAGGCTTCAATCTACTTATGTTTGGGCTTCTCCTTCTAAACTTTTCAAGATGATCCAATGTCCTTTTCTTTCTGGCATATCTCCACTCAACTACAATATTCCTTATCTTCTCAACTTAGTAATTTCACACATTCTCTCATGTTCTTTTAATTCACCTATTCTTCACTACAATATCTTCATACATTTTTCTTAGCAATCTCCTCCAATCTTCTTCTTTCCACTTTTTCAATCTTTGCAGTTAATATCTTAATTTCATCCTCCAATATCTTCATAGTAATATTCTTCTTTTTCTCCTCTAAACTCTCCACTTTCACTAATTCTTCACTTCAATATTATCCCTCTCCAACAATCCTTCCTCAACTCCAATGTAGCAATCTCACATTCCTCTCCTTCAATATTCTCACTCTTCCTTGATCTCACTTTATCTCCACCTTGGATAGGGCTTGCTAAAGTGGCTCTGATACCATTATTAGCAAATGGGTCCAAATATATTACAAGTCTAATTTCCTAGGATCATAAAATCACTTGCAAAATAATTAGATACAACCACAATACCAATATTGCACAAAATATAATTTTATTGATAAAAAAAATATCTTAATACAAACTTCATTCAATTACATAGCATGAATTTTTATCTCCAATATATAACTTTACATAAAAACTCTTCAATACTCCTAACTATTGCTCTCCTCAAACTCACGGGAGATGCAACCTTTCACATGCCTTACATTATGACAAAGTCTCTCATGATTACATAACCTCCTACTTCTAATGTTGACATACTCACATGACTCTCCACTTCCATACTTGACACCTGTCGCTTATAACTCTTCACTTGCACACTTGACACCTTTAACTCACACTTGCACACTTGACAACTTTTACTCATAGTTCACACTTAATTACATGATATGTAAACACTCTTCACCTACTATTGATACAACTATTAAAAACTCCTAGTCTAAATATTTACAATGGCACTCAATGGTACTAAATAATGTAATACCTACTAAGAGACTTGATGGTTGGACTATGGAATTATTTCTTGGGATTTATGACCTTTTGAAGTCTAACCTACTCAAGGTTGTGGAGGATTCTAGACAAACAAGAAGGATAAATGCAATATTCAACTCTACCTTTGTTTCTCTTATTTTTAAAAAGGAAAATCCTTCTTCCATTGGTGATTTTAGACCCATTTCTTTGTGTAATGTGTATAAAATCATATCAAAATTAATTGCATCAAAACTTAAAAGGTTCCTCTCTGCTTCTACATCTATTGAGCAATTTAGGTTCGTACATGGTACACAAATTCATGAAGCAACTAGAGTGTTGCTCAAGAAAGTATTTATACCATAAAATCAAAGAAACAATCAACAATGATGATGAAGTTGGATTGCTTCAAGGCTTTGGATAGAGTAAATTGACTATATTTAAGAATAATACTTATATATATTAGGTTTTATATGCAAATGGTGAACTGGATTATAGGATATCTTCATTCTATTTTTTTTGCAATTTTGGTTAATGGGTCAACCTCTCAGTTCTTTAAAGCTTCTTGGGGATAAGACAAAGTTACCCCTTGTCACCACTATTATTTCTTCTGGTAGCTAAGATATTAAGTAGGTGCATTTTAGAAGCCAAGAGGGTAGGAAAAATAAAGGAAATTAGAATAGGTAGAACAATGGAAGTCACCCATCTACTTTTACAGATGATGTTCATTTTTTTACAGATGGAACAATAAGAGTTGTAGAGAAGTTAAAACAATATTTATATTTTTTTTGTCTGGCAAAAGGTATGCATATTAATGCATAGAATTCAATCATCTCTTTTAATTGTGTGGATCAAGATCAAACAATATTAATAGGTCAAATTTTTTCCTTTAACAAATTTGATCTTCAAGAGGGGTTAAATATTTAGGGTTTTACACTAAACAAGATAGAAATTGGTTGATAAAGAAAGTTGATGGAAGAATTAATATATGGTGCAACAAATATCTCTCTTTGGGGGTGGAGATTAACTCTAGTCAAGTTTGTACTGGAGGCAATACCAGTATATTGGCTATCTTTGGCTCATATACCAAAATAAGTTTTGGATAAAATTAGACAATTAATATATAGGTTTTTATGAATAGGAAAAATGAAAATGGAAGGTATTCCCCTAGTTAAATATAAATATTTAGCCAAGCCCAAGGAAAATGGAGTATGGGGACTTAAGAACATCTTCCTATTAGCAAGGCTCTAGCAACCAAGTGTGTTTGGAAGATAATATCAAAGGTAAGCTTATGGAATAAGATCATACAGGAAAAGTATTTAGAGCCACTCACAATCAAAGAGTGGATAATAGCCCCAATGAAGCAAACCCATAATATTTCAATTTTTTTGTTTTTAAGAGATAATATTTCAATTTGTTGAAAGATAATATTTTAGGCATTTTATATTGTAGTTGATTGGCTTGCATGGAAAATAGGGGATGGTTCAAGGATAAGACTAGGATTAGACCCTTGGATTGGTTGTGGTGGTATGCACAAATTGCCAAATACTATAATATAGTCCCTAAGAGCTCAAGGGATTGGAACTCTAGCCTAAGTAGCTGAACCATAATCATCTACAAATTGGAGATAGGAATGGAAGGAAGTAGCAATGTTAGGACTTTAGGATCAGGAGGTACACCAATGGGAATAATATGTGGGGAGACTTAAAGCTAGAGATATCAAATTACAAAAACAAACTGATCAATTGGTTTCAACAATGAATGGAGCTATGGGGTATTACACTTCAAAATTGGGGTATAAGACTCTATTGGAATATAAAAATGATGATTCAACATGGTGGTGGAATCCACTCTAGAAGTAGAAAACCCCATTGAAGACAAGGTTATTCCTCTAGCTTGCCATGAAAAATAAGGTTTTGACATTAGAGGTATTATAGAAAAGGAGTTGGAATGGTATAGGAAGGTGTCATTTATGTAAGTCAAGCAATGAAATAATTGATCATTTACTGGTAGCTTGCTCCTTTACTAGACAAGTTGGATGGAGTTTATAGTGTAGTTAAATCTTCCTATAGGATGACAAGAAGAATCCTGAGGAAAGTGCTTGAAATATTTGTTTGAAAATAGGTTATACAAAATATTTATAGATCTCTCATTGTTTGTATCATGGGGAGTATGGTTATCTAGGAATATAGGAATATTTCAGGATCAGGAGAAGCCTACTTGGCAAGTCTCCTCCCAAATCATCAAAAGTTTCAATAACTACAAGGTTTTAGTAGCAACAAAGGTAATCAAACAAATCATCCCTCCAAAGATCGATAAATTAGGGGCCTAGGGCTTTTTTGATGGGACTAGACAAGGGGTCCCTAGAGTTTGTGGAGCAAGAGGATTACTATATATTTTTTACTCTCATTATTTTAAATTTAAGGTTGGATTGGGAGAAGGTTTCAATAACTATGCTGAAATTATGGCACTCAAATTGTTGGTTCAATTGGTAGAATAAAAAGGAATACACAAAATCTAAATTTACAGGGATTCACAAGTGGTAATAAACCGGATACTTTGTGTTTTTAGGATGGAAAAAATAGTTCTACAACCAATCTTCTCTCAAATAAAAGAAGATATGGATCAAAGTGAAGCTTTTACTTCCTAGCATATTTATAGAGAACTAAATAGGAAAGTAGATGAACTCTCAAAGGAGGGGTAAAAAATTGAATCAGGTACATGCTTAGTACAAGAATTCAATGAGAAAAATTTTCTATAGCCTGTTCACACTTCTATCTAGGTGGATTAATCCACTCTAGTTAAAGCAAGGACAATTAAAGCAACTTTTTTAGAAAGTCAATGATTCAAAGGATGTTGGTTGACAATGTGGAAAGGTGTCTAGGGATAGAACTTGGCCTGATAGATATAACTAGTTATGATGTATAAGCAACCTGATTTTTAGGTCATTATTAAAGCTTTTAAGAAATTACAAAAGGTATCTAAAGAATGTAATTTCTTGTTTGCTTAATATAAAATTACAACTTTTTTCGAGGAAAAAAAAGGAGAGGATTTTATACTATTTGATAAAAAATAAAAATAATTTACCTAGATTAATCTTGAACTTTTTTACCTCCTTTGCTTCAAATTTTGCCTCCTCATCTTTCTTTGCACCTTTAATTCCTTCTAAATTTGAACTTGTGCATTGTACTTCCTTATCTATTATGTCCTCCTTACTTTCTTTTGATGGTTGATTTGAGTAAATCATAATGGTCTTTGTCATTTAATAATATAGATTGGATTTCTTGAGCACTTTCATGGGAATGGAAAATACTTGATCTCTTCTAGATTCTACTATAGTATGATCCTCTTGATTAATATTTAAGTTTTTCTTGTGCCAAAAATTTATCATCTCTTTCTCCATCATTTTTACTTTTTAATCTATCCTTTTTGAATTGGTTATATGGGATTGAAACAAGTCCTTCCCATATTACATCATGACCATATAGTGGTATTACAATAGTTTGATAATTATGCATGTATCACTTAGCAAGATTCGGTCCTGGGTCTCTTTGAAAGTTGAGAAATATAATCGGTTGAACTGATGGCATTTGATTCACTTTGCAATCTCTTGTTACACATCTAGTCTCATATATTTACAACATCAGAATGTGATGTTTTAGTAATCCACTTGTTGAGATACCATTCTCTTGATTTTAATGTAATTTTCATAAATTGTGGCAAACATTTTGAAATATCCATGGAAATAGATATTTGGGTATATGCATCATGCCTTCACTCCTTAGTAGTTAGTCCCTCATGGATGAACTCTTCTATAGTATTGTCAATATTCTTTAAAATCTTCTTATTGATAAACTGACATGGAAACAAAGTTATCGATAAAATGGTGAATATGGCGGTTAGTTCTGAGAATTTCAAGGTCTGGTCTTATGCTCCCATGGAATTGAAAGAGATTATAAGAATCAATAATTAAGCTAGCAGATAAAGAGGGCAGAGCAAAGTAGAATACTTATTGGGATCATGTGATGAAGGATTTGAGCACACTAAATTACATTGTTGACAGTGGTTTCTTTATCAGTTATGTGAAGCATTGAACATTGCATAAGCCTTGTCAAATAGAAGGATAGTGGAATGGTTATTATTTCAGCTTCTCCATCAACAAGTTTAGCCCAAGTTTGTTTGTTTTACTAAGATAGGGCTATCTTGCTTTTGTCTGATTTTCTCTTATTTTTTTCCTATACATATTTTGAGCTTTTTGTAAAGGGTTGGGGCCCTTCAACCCCTTTTTTATCAATACCAAAAAAAATTGGCATTGAAGTCCAAATAACCATAGTTTCTATCTCCATAGAACAATTCTCACTCCATGGTCTTAAATATAATGCATCTCTATCGGCAAGGATGCCACTTGCATTATCGATGATGTGACCTGGGTTCAATCCCCATGATAGATGTGTATAAGAAGTATTACTCCTTATATATATATATATATATATATATATATTGCATCTCTCCCTCAAATTATTGTCCACCACCCTTTATTTTATCCCTAAATTTGCAAACTAGAGAAGATAATGAAGAAAAGTTTTTGATAAGAAAAGTCATGGAGTAATTTAAATTCAATTTCCACTTCCACTTGATATAACCAAAAGCCTTGTCAATATGCATGGAACTCACATATTAACTCTTTATCTTTAATAATTGTTATACTTTTCATACAAAATATTTGTTATCTTAATAGAGTTTCCTATAGATCATATCCTCCTATTGTCCCTAGGTAAAGCATCCATACTTATAACTAGGGCATCTCTTATTATGTTTTTAAATAAAAGGAGCTATATATTGATAATCAAATTTGCAAAGAACAATTATCCAACAAGAAACTTGGAGGTCATAAGATTGCTTACAATATCTTATTTGCAAGGCGATTAGCCACCATATTATGCCTCCTTCCAATATGGGATTCTTGTATATATTCAAACTTCTACTCCAATTTTCTTAGACTTATTTGAACTATTTGTAGTTGGACCGATGACAAATTATTACCCTTAGGGCAAAGATCAAAAGTCTCAAATCACCATACACATGGATTTGTTTAAGACCTTGTTCTTGGGCCAATTTTTGTCCCATTTCATAGCCTATCAATTTTACAACATTATTGGTTGTTTTCCTCAAATTGATTTTGAACTGAAGCATTTCATAGTGTGGTGCCACTAGTATCACACCACTAGTCATTGCACAGCCTAGGTTTGATTTAAATTATCCATCATAGAAATGTGTAAGGAACTTTATCTTTGGAGGTTTGATTGTTCTAACTTGTGGTCAAAAATTCAAGAGATTTTGTTGTATCTCCTTTTTTATTAATCTCCTAATTTTTTTATTGTTTATGATATATAGCTTTTGTGTTCAAGACTATCTCCCTTAACACTCTATTGGTTAACACTCAAAAATTGGTTCTTTTATCATTAAAAAGTATCCTATTTCTATCCTTCCATATGTGCCAAATGATGAATATTGGCACTGAATACCATATTTTCATGATAAGGTGCTTGTGCTTTAGTCCCCATTTGTACATTTGGTCCTAATTGATTATGCAATTTTTTGAGTTGAATGTTCTTGTTAGTGTTGATCCTAGCTACTAGGTTATTTCAATCTAGATTTTAACTACTTTTGTACACTAAAACGATAGATGTGATATTCTTTCATTGCTCTTAAGACATCTATGGCAAATATGAGGCCCCATGATATTCCTCTTAATAAGGTCATCTCTAGTAAGAATCTTGTTTTGGAGCACCAACCAAAGAAAGGCTTGAAATTTGGGGAACCTTGTAATTTTATACCTTAGCTATGGTTGAGTTCTTATGACCTTGTTGTTGTAATAACACCCATTTTTTTACTATGTAAACACTTGACCCACTAATAGAGATCCATATAAGTTGATCTGGTATTTGGAGGAAAATCTTAATCCCTTCAGTTTGGATGTATAGTGAGTCTTGGTCAAGATGTGGCAACAATCGATCTCTCATCCATTCAATTAAGCTTGCAAGAGAGTTAACACCCAACTGCTACAAGTGTACTTTATTTCTAGGAAATAATTCTTAATGATTGGAGGTCCTCCTAATATTGGATCATCCTATATATTAATTTGTTTACCATTCCTTGGAATCCATGAGGTATGATTTAATATAATATCTTTAGCTTTCACAAGATGTTTCCAAATTGAGGAGGAGCCTATTATACTTTTTACACTTTTAATGAGTCAAATTCCATTAGAGTTTTTCAAATATTTGTGTTTTAATATTTGCTTCTATGAAGAGTCTAGTGGAGTGAGAAAAATCTAAAGCAGGTTAGCACTTAGTGCCTTGCTAACAATTGTTATTTTTTTGCTTCATAGGCCTCCCTCCTCCTTTGGCTTGGTAAAAGTCTCCTAGTTGACCAAATGGAACTTTTTCCTATCTGATTTCTTTCCCCCTTTTCATAGGAAAGTTCTTAACATTGCATATAACTTCTGCAAGATATATACAGGTGCATGATACAACAATAGTCGATATATGGGAAGACTTGTTAATACTAAATTGATTAAAATAACTCTTATAGCCAAACTCAACCAACCATTGTTGTAATTTTGTATTTTTCTTGACATATTTTCTAGAATTACATTCCAAGTTTCTTGTTTTTTTAATGGAAGACCATAGGAAAACCTTGGTAGTTAAAGGTATCACTACCTTTGTGAAATTTAAAAATCTAAGAGAAACCTCTATCTTCTTTTGTTGAAGTATTTATAATGTAAAATATTCTCTTTTGAGTGTTTGTCTCTACCCTTGTGGCTAAAGAGAAGCAATCTAAAACTTCTTTGATCGATCTAACATTATGTTTTGTGGCTTCCCCCAATAAGTTAATATCATATATAAACTGGGAATGAGTGATTGTTCTATATCATGTAGCTACTATAATTTCCAATATTTCTTTCCTTCTCAATTTGGTCAGGGTCCCCCCTAAAGTTTCAGCTATAAGGATATAAAGGTAAGGGTCCCCCCTAAAGTTTAATACTCTAGTGACTTTAAAGAAGTTAGCAAGTTCTCCATTGATTAGAGAGGCTATCCAAGGTCCCTCTATGCAAGATCTTATCCAGTCTATCATTTGAGCTAGAAATCCAAATTTGGATAACACTTGTGTTAAAACGCCAATGTCTACTCTATAAAATAGCTAGGGCATCTTTATTTCTAGTTAAAATTTTCAAAAATGATTATTTTATCATGCTACCTAGCTTTTCCTCATAATAATGCTTTTTTCACAAAGATCTAGAACAATGAAAGATGAGGCTAGCTTCTTCTTGACACTTTTTTCGTACTTGCAATCATAATACTTGATTACTTTCTAAAACAAGAAAATGTAAGGCTCAATCTTGGCTTCCACTCACTTCCAATTTGTATGTAGAGGATAATAGTTAATACAAGGCTATAAAGTAGATTTATTTAGTTTTAATTTTTTAATTTCAGTATTATAATGTGTGAAGTATGGGATGCCTTCCAACCCATGTATGATATTTTTTCAATACTTATATTCAATCAATACCTTTTCTAGGGGGGTGCAAATTTTCTGATGTACCTATAAAATTAAACATTCAAGAAATTGATTATGAATAAGATTACAAGGTAAGTAGTATTTTGAGAATTTATAGTTAAATTTTAATTTTAATCAACATTTGTTGTTGGGCTAGCCTTATTACAAAATATTTGCTACTAAATACACTTAGTGTGAAATTATTATTATTAGTTTTTTGTTGGAGAACAAGGGGTTGTACTTAGGTCCCCCACCCTTGACAAATCACAACTCTATCCTTCAGAGATTAAAGAGTTGGACTTTGGAATATATTGTTGGAAAGGAATAGAAGAATATTTAAAGGAAAGGAAAGCATTTTAGAGGTAATGAAAATAAATATTTGTTTACCATAGAGGAGTCTAAACCAACCCTATAAACTAACCCAATTCATAATCTTGAAGCAGAGAGCCTTGATAGGAGTCAAATCATCAAAGAGAATTATGATTTTAGGTATATGAGAAACCAAAAGAAGGCAAAGAATGTAAAGTGGAAACCACTAGAAGTGAAGTTGGTCAAATTGAATTTTGATGGAACATCTAAAGGAAATCCAGGACTAGCAGGAGAAGGAGGAATAATTAGAATAATAGGGGAGAAATTTTTTCTCATTACACTTTCAATAGTGGATTTAAGACAAATAATGAAGTTGAAGCTTGGGTAGCTTTGGAAGGGTTAAACATATACATAGAAATAAAATGGAATGGAGTATGGATGGAAGGTGACTCGCTAATAGTTATAAATACAAATTTGAGGAAAGCAAAGGCTCCATGGAACATACAAGAGATAATTTTGGAAATACAAGACCTTATTATAGAGTTTGAAGATATCAGTTTTACACATACATTAACAGAATGAAACAAATGTGTCGACAAGCTAACTAATAGAGGGGTTTTGATTGAGGGTCATGAAGTTAAATTCTCTTTTCCGTGGTTAAATAAAGTGATAAGATTAGTTGAAGATGACAAGAAAATGTTGACTTCTTGAATTAAATAATGATTAAGATTTACTTTAATGTTTTCTATTGCTAATATTTGATGTATTTTATAACACTAATATATTTTCATATAAATTATTTATTAAAATTATTATGATTGCAATTATGCTTCAAGAAGGAAACTAGCAATCTAGATATAGTGAAGCAAACTATGATAGCGTGAAGTTTTGGAAATATTACTCTACTAAGATGCAATGCATAGACAATAGAGGTGGATTTTGGTATTGTGAAGGTTGTTGCAGAAAAATTTCATGAAGGATGAATTTTGAAATATTTGTTTCACACAAAAAATTGAAGAAGATCTAAAAAATGAAAATCAAGAATTCAAAATTTTTATGAAAAAATTGTAGGTATTAGCTATAACAACTCAATTGAGATGAGAATTGAATATATTTGTAAACTCTCAAGATCTAAATGAGGGAGTTGTAATTTTTCAATGGTGGGGGGCCAAGTACAACCCCTTGTTCTCTAGCAAAAAAAAACTTTGACTTTCAAGGAGGAGAACCAAGTTCAAATCTTGTTAAACAATACATATATCATTGTCAAGCTATTGTAATATAATTATGTGGTTACAATGTAATAAGGGTGGATCACATTTTAATCCCATATAATTAATTATAAAAAAAATATCTTTTGTAATACCATATTATGATGAAAATGAGTGTTGCATATCAATCAGACCATATTGTTTTCAAATTTTCATATTTAGAAATTTATAAATGTTTGATTTAGACAAAAGTTAGTTGTGATTGTGTTTGAATTATTTTTGAAATGAAACTCTGGACGTGTGACAAGTTTGATAAGAATTAAATGATTTAATCAAAATTTATGCTTGGTCCAATTGTTATATATACCTAAAAATGATTTTTTTAAGATTTGGAAATTGTTTGTAGGTTTATCGCATGTAAAAGGTAATGGTACTTAATCAAAAAAAAAAGTAGTGGTACTCTAAAATAGATATTAACACTACATAGAAAGGAGAAATGAACACAAAACACAAATACACAAAAACCCTCTAAAATACATCATCTACCTCCAAATATGTACATTCTACTTCACTACAATACCCTATACTTATATATATACACACAATAAGATATCCTCTTAGCTATCTCAGAAGACTTAGTGCTTCACATTCTCTCCAGATCTGGGCTACAATACGCACACGTGTGTATATATAATTTTCACTTGTAATTCTAGTTCTATTCTATTTTAGTTTTTGTTTTATTCTTGTCCTATTAAATTTTTCTCTGATTCATTTTTGCAATTTCCAAAATTCTCCCCTTGAGACTAAATGAGAAATTTTTCATTTTATATTTAAGTAAAATTAATTATTTTTTTGTGGAGGTAGGCGAGGGAGAAGCCCACGGGGAACCAAAGGATTATAAGAAGCGCCAATAGCAACGACGGGCATTGGACGAGCCGTCTGTTGTGGAACATGATGGGCTTACACAATTTGTCTTTACTCATGGCCTCCACCTCTGGTTTCATCGACATTACTCTTCACGAAAGGGGTGTAAACCCTAGGTGCAGTCAAGCGATGGAACAAAGTGATAAATTTGGCTACCAAAAGGGATGCAAACCCTAGGTGCAGTCAAGCGTTGAAGGAAAAGGGTTATTCACAAACCATCTCTTCAGTCTATAAGAAAGCCTCTTTAGTCAGAAGAAATATCTCTTAGGGATATTTGGGTTCACCGGTGGATGAACCTCTGCCCTCTATCAAGATTTTGGAAAATATTAGCATCGTGGATAAAAGCCAAATGGTTACTAAAGACCATCCAAACATTTCCATGGAAAATATTAGCACCTCAAATGGTATTCTTGAAGCTAATTATGAAACAATCAATGACGGCAATTTTCTAAAAATAAATATCCTACAAAATGTGTTACAACTAGATATTACCTCAGGAGCTTGAAGTGTAAAAATTCATTCTCATATATTGCCACTCTACAAGAGGAAGAACCTCTGCTACAGAAGAAAAATAATTGAATTGATTTCCTCTTTGATGGATGATTGTTATGTTTATTTCCTTCTATCTATTGGAGTTATGTGTCATGTAAGGGTTGTTCTTGTTGTTAGTTCCTTCAAAAAAAGAGTTTATTATGGAAACTTAGCAATTTGAGGAAGATAGATAATATATTTGATAGAAAAGCAAAGATAGATTTGTTTTAATTAACTTGGTAGAAATGTAATTATAGCAATGTATTGTTTTATTTTTGTAATGGGAGTGGCTCCCAATAGAAACCATACATAACTTATTAAAGATAATAATTAATTAATTAAGTATTTGTTGCCATCTTTGCAAAAAATATTTGCATACTATCAAATGGCCTTAGCTCAACCAGTTATATTCAAAATTCAGGGAGATCCAGGTTTGAACCATGCCAAGCAATACATGCATAATATACAAGTTGTTTTAATAACACTATGTGGTCATCATGTAATATGGTGGGACCCATTATCAAGTGCCATTAGCTCAACTTGTTAGATTCCTCAATATTTAAAAGAGGAGACCAAGGTTCAAATCTTGCCAAGTGATACATGGATAATATCCAAGCTTTGTTGTAATACCACTATGTGGTGATGATGTAATATGGATGGGGCCCATTTCAATACCACATAATCAATTACAAAAAATATGGTGGGGCCCATTTAAATCCCATATAACTAATTTAAAAGGATACAACACTCTTCATGCTCTTCCTCTTGGAAATCTCTCTTTCTCTGATGTTTTTCCAATGTGCAACCTTCACACACTCCACTTCTTGCTTTTACACAAGGTAGGCCATGGACCATTCCTTTAATATTCAACAAATACAAGCTTTGAAAAATCAAGTAAGCATAACTTTAGTGTCATAAACTATTTTTGTCCTCAATGGCTATATGACATAATTTTCTTTCGTCTTCAAGATTCAAATAAAATGTTATATTCTTTCTCATAGTTGCAACAATCCTTTTTTAGTTCCTATTTGCTTTTTTATAGATGATGGACTCCTTATTCTCAACACCACTTTGTAGTTTTGGTCTATAAGTTTACCCACACTCAAAAAGTTATGCTTCAAGCATGGTATGTAGTAATCATTTTGGATCATTTTCTATCCATCTTTTGTGTCAATTTATAAGGTTCATTTTCCTTCAACCTCCAATGTTTTTTTGTCTCTGAATTTGAACTTGATCTTGTATGCATCATCCAACTCCATAAACAAATCCTTATTACCAATTATATGGTCTAAATAAATGAAGTCTAAGTATTAAGACTATTTAGTTAAAAATTTGACTATATTACATAACAAGAACATATTTTTAGATTTCTCATCTTCTTCATGTAAAATTTTTACCCTTTTCCTCCTTTATTATTGCCTATATTCTACAATCTCTTTCATGATGGTCCTAGCTCTTGCAATAGTGACACCTCTTCTTCCACCATAGCATCCTCTTCTACCATGGCCTCTTCCTCTTGTTGAATGCTAATTTTATTGCTCCCATGTTTGACCTTGGGAATTGGAGCTTGAGCTAGCGCCATTATTGTTTGATAATCTTTCCTTGGAATCAAAAGCTTGCTCCAAGTTTTTTTCTTCACTATTTTTAATTAATTGATAATGGGATATAATTTATTCCACACATTTATTAAACTCAACTTCTTCAAGTCTTTACTTTCTTCCGTAATCATTACACAATTGTTCCATTTTATTTTTAACACATTTTTAACATTTCCTTGTGTTGATTCTTCAACATAGATACCTATTTTGTGCACAATGGCATGCATCCTCACACAATAACATCCTATATTCTCATTGTCCTTCATTTTTTAATGGTTCCAATATAGCCATATTGTCTATCTTCATTATTGTTGTTTCGTACCTTAGGATTAGCCTAGTCAACCCTTGAGCATTAGAGTTAGGCTTATTGGTTATTTTAGTCTATAAATAAAGGAGTTATATTTGAGAAAATTCATATTTGTCATTTTAAGTCACCTTTGGTGTGCATCTCAAACCTTGTCGTCTCCAAGTGGCTATAAGACGTTTGATGGAATAGAGAGAGGTTGAACAAATTTTATTAATCAAATAAACATATTTTTACAATTGTTTGACCAATAATAGACTTAAATAGTTCAAATATAAACTATTGTTAGAAAAAAAATGACTTTTACCTACAACTAATTAACAACCTCTAATAACTTGACTTTATTAACAACTCACAAGATTCTAATGTGAGTGGTTTTAACCACTCAATTCATCCTTACCATATTATGATTTATCACATCATATGATATAATAAATCTTAACATTTTCCCCATTATTACATCATGATCCAAACATGGGTAAAGATACTAAAAATAGTACAAATAACCATATGATGAACTAGGACATACTCAATAGTTCATCAAGTACACTTAGAGTATGAATAGAGACACACTTAACTATTCACAACAAGCAATTCTGGGTATGGCCTCACTAGACTCTTAACCAAGGATAGGAACAAACTCAACTATTCATGTTCCTTCAACACAACTAGATATGGATACACACACTATCTTATATCAAAGTTGTAAATAGGGACAAACACTACTATTCACAATAGTTGTGACTAGGCACACACAACCAATCACAAATAATTGGTTGGACTACGTCTTACTGATTTACATTATCTTGTGAATGGGTACAAAATTAACCTTTCACCTTGAGTGTAGCATGGGTTGCCACTTGTCTATTTGATCAACAGAGCAATCGGTTAGTCCTTATTACTCCTAAAAAACATTTTTGATCTTCAATCGCCTAGTGCTTATCGAATATTATCTTCAAAATCTTGAAAATATTAATTATTAAGTATGGTATTATAAATCTTATGGGCACATTGAACATTGGAAAATATTAATATTTCCTCCCCCCTCAATGTGAACTCTTCACTTGCACAATATTTTGAAGTGTTGGGTACCATCGATCGTGCATTCCAAGTACATTAAAAATAATCCTTTATAATTGTTTTTAAATACAATAACTTATATAAAGATGTTAAAATAAAACATTAACTAAAATAATTAGTAGTATCCATTTGGGGATATCCAGAGCATTGTAGAACTATAAATTAGGTGGCAAACCTATTGCTTTCCCATAACACCCTCCTTTATAACTTAATGACACACCATGCTCACATTCCTCATCACACTCCTCCATGCTTACCATGTTTTCTGCTTAGGCTCTTTAGCTAAGCTTCTCAAGGTTTCATCTACCAGCCCATTTTTTTTATTACACTATCATCTCTTCTCTTACCTTTACTTCATTAGTTCTAAATGATAGCTTGCATGCTAGTTTTTTGCTACCACCATCTTGAAATCACCCAAGTGGCTTCTATTTGTTGATAGAAATTTGTTATTTGTAAAGCCACAAAAATTACTACTTGGATATTGTAGCTTACCATCTACAGTTGAGTTAGCTCATCTATCAAAAGCATCTAATGCATAATTTATATGATGCATAAATATATGTAAGTCTAAATTCTATTGAATAAAAGGATTATAGAAGAGTTGTTGTTTGTGCCAGTCATAGAAGCCACCAAGATCGTAGTCTTGTAAATCATGGTTATTCAATGTGAATTCACCATCCTATCCTTGTTTTCCTTTTTAGGGATTGCACATTTGGTTTCTTTTGATAATTTTCTACACTTATTCCAAAATTTAAATCATCTAGATGAACATAGTTTGCACTTATTATTTCTACATAATCTTTATTTATGAATTCACTAGTATAATCATTTTCTTGAGAAGCATGAACCTCTCAAAGAAGTTCTACTATCTCTGCTTCTTTCACATATGAATTTACTTTCTCAAAATACTCAGTCAATAATCTAGACTTAGAAATATAAAGACCAACTAGGATATCCTCAAATTCCACCATTGAAAATGAAGATTTTGTATGGTTAAATGTCACATTCTCAACCCTGGGATGGTTTGTAAACTCTGTCAAGAGATTAGTAAATGCATGTATCAAAGTTTAGCCACCTACTTGCGATTGCATTATTGGCACTCATGTTGTTCATGCATCCTGTGTTTTTTGAAGGTGCATCATGAACCTATCAAACTTTTATAGAGCATTCCAGACTCCTTTTATACATTACAACATATTTGTTGGTATATTCAACTCTTACATAAATGCATTTCATGGGCTTGGTGTGGCCCTACAAGATGACCAAACACAAATGGAAGGTACCAACAAAATCCTTTCTCCATACCTATATCGTCTTATCTACCAACTTGCTAAAAAACATATTTATAACCATCACCACAAAAAATCCAATGCACATTTCTTATTTGAAAATGTCTACCATATTTGTATTTCTCATGGATATCAAATGTTTATGCAATGGTGCTCTCTTAACCTGATCTGGTACCACTGATGGAATAGCACAAGGCTAAACATATTTAATTAATCAAATAAACATATTTATGCAATGCTTTAACCAATAATAGACTTAACGAACAATTCAAATATAAATTATTGTTACAACAAATTTGACTCTTAGTTGCAACTACTTAACAACCTCTAACAACTTGACTTTGTTAACAACTCACAAAACTCCTACATGAGTGGTTTTAACCACTCACTTTGTCTTTACCATATTGTAATTCATTACATCATATGATGTAATAAATCCTAACAACTTTACCCTTGTTAGGTAGCTAGGATTTGTACTAACTTGGAATTTAAAATTTGTTACGGGCAAGATTTGATTTCCTACTATAAAATTTGATTTACTATTCTAGTGAATGTTTTCTTTTGTGTATTGTTGAGTTTGTTATCATTGTTATTTTTAAAAGTTGTTTTATTACAAGTGGTATTAAAGCTTCGATATTCACTCCCTATGATGGTATGAAAAATGGAAGAAGGGTTTGCAAGCGCATTGAGAACCTCATTCAACCAAATCCTATTGTCTAGCTAATTTCTAACAATTTATATTTTGTAATACCATGATCTACTTGTTATTGTTTGCTTCTCTTAAATCCAATTAAAAAAGAGTATCATGGGCACAAGGATCATTTTGAGAGACTTGTCTCATTGTGATCATCTCATTGAATTTATCAAAATAAGGTGTATCCATGGAAACACTTTTTTTGAAGTGATCCAAATATATTTTACGATTTAACTTTTGGCTCCTAATGTATGAGTGAATGCTTGGCTTATGTTGGTTGGGTACGAGTCAATAGGCATTTGTAACACATAGGTTTTCCCAAGGATGATTGTATGAGTAGAAATAAATGTTAACCAAAAATCTCAATAGGAACCATAATATCTCTTCTGGCATCAATAAATTTAACCTACATATTTTTCTTCTTTAGACACCACGAGTATCCCTCCCACTCTATAGACTAGTCCTGCTCACATTCCCAATAAAATTTCCTCTAATTTGCATGCATATATTTCTTAACAAGAAATTGAGCATAACAATCTATTGCATATAGTATCCATCATTGATAAAAGGTAGGAAAAAATATAGGAAACACTTAATACCATCTTACAGTTATTTTAACATTAGAACCCTATCTTTCCTTCTTGTATCAAGCACTCCCAAGTCTTTGGTCAGTAGTGACAAGACAAGCAAAAAGAGTGAAATATTCCTATGGGTGACTTTATTCTGGTCAAGAATGTTAAATTTCACAACCTCTAAAACCTCCTTCAATGGCCACCTTGCAAATAAGATCTAAGGTGCTACTAGTATCCTAACACTAATATTTACTAGTAGTCACCTTGTAAGCATAGACCCTAAGGTTCTGGTTCAAGTTACATGGATCCCCATATTGTTAAGGGTAATTTTCCACATATGGGTGAACTTAAGATATGCTATTGATTTTAATCCCTCCATAAGAGGTGTTATTTATTTATTTGCTTGGCCTTATGATGATCTCATGTCATGCATTAACATTCCAACCTTTGGGGGCATAGGTATGCGTGGTTGGATACCTGAGATGGACAACATCATCCATCCATATTGTGTTCTTGAATAAGGTTGTGTCGCATTGCTTGCTATTAGGCTAGGAACCCATGCTCATAAATGGGTGCTATGGGATATTCATTGATATGAGTACCCTCTTTTGTGTCCAAAGTTCAAATTTATGTTCCTCCATAAGTTTGATAGAGGCTATTTCGCTTCCTATGTGGTATATGATGCAACCAAACGAACAACTTTGATTGAAAACTATTGCATTAAGTTCAAGGAACTTCTTGTATATTCCTATCAATTGGATCTAGTGATGGTGTTTTTAGGCTTTTGTTATATGCTTAAGGATGACATCTTATGGGAGGTTGATATGCATGATTCATACACCCTCGAGGATGTTAAATAAGTGGCTCTTATAGAAAAAATAAACTCTAATTGTTTGGTCCTAAATTTAATATGATCACAATCCTTGATGATCTTACATCAACAACTTTAATGATTATCATTGCTAATGATTCTTTTGTTATAAATATTATTTACATCATCCTCGATATTGAGCTTACGAGGAATGACATACCTTCCTTATGAAAGCAAATGATGTGACTATTTCAAAAGATGAAGTTTAAGATCTTTTGTTATAGGAATCTTTAGTCAAAGTAGATAAATCCAAGCAAGATGCTAATAACAAACTCTTTCAACATTTTCCCTAATGGGGCTCCAATCCTATCACACCATCAAGGTCCAAGGCTTCATCAAGCATTAATATGTTAATGTGTTGATCGATTGAGGTAGAATGCATAATTTTATTGATATAAAACAACCAAAACCATAGGACTATATATCAATAATATGACACAAGATAAATTCCAAGTGTTGATTGTCAATGTGGCATAACTTAGTGGATGGGTCATACTACTAACCTTTGCATATATATAGGAGATTATACTTGGTCTAACCATATTTTTGCCATGGATCTAGGTAGTGTAGATTTCAACTTGGGAACTCAATGACACTCTTAGCTCAAAGATATTACTATTAATGCACAAAGGTTATATGCCAAATGGGTGAAAAATGGGAAGATAATTTATCTCCAAGGTATCAAACCTCCTTCTAGGGTTCTTAGTTCACACCAAACAAGAAGTATCCTAAAGAAATATAGGCATGGATTCTTTGCCCAAGTCAATTGCATGGAAGTCCAATCTTTTGAGAAACTCCCTCCAACTCTATCTTCAGATATGAAGTCTATTGATGGCCTTTAAAAAGGAGCAAATATTCAGCATTAATATAGGTTGAACCACTTATAAGAAGGATATGCTAGTCATTTTACATGTTCTCAAGAAATGAAGGCCTTAATTTTTGGGTCAACGCTTCATTATCAAATCCGACTATAGTAGACTCAAGCATTTCCAGGAACAATGTCTCTCTTATTCCAAATATAATAAATGGTTTCCCAAGCTATTGGGTTATGATTTTCCATTGAGTACAAGAAGGCAAAGAAGATGCTCATTTGCACAAATATGAGGGCATCATTGTTGTCAATGCTCTCTTGTCCTCTTCTACAATGGATTTCATAGTTCCAATAATAATGACTTTTAGATTCTAATACTACTCGCATCATTTATGATGTGGATGTTGGTTCTTTATCTCCTTCCTTATTGACATATGTTGACGGGGTTCTTAAAATGAAGTGTTATATTTATCTTTCTTCATATTCCATAGTCAAGACTAGTATTCTACAAGAATTACATGCCCTCCATTTTCTATATATTCTGGATTCTTAAAAATTTATCAACAAGTGAAGAAATATTTTTCTTAGAAAGGATTAAAAGTGCATTTCAAGACATTTATGGCCAAATATGAGGTAGGCCAATCAAACAAGGGGGAATAATTAATTCTTTTAGCTTATTACAACCTTTGCATATTCTTGTTTGCCAACGGGATCACATATCCATGGATTTCATTAAGGGTCTTACCAAATCAGAGGGAAAATGGTGATTTTTGTGGTGGTGGATCACTTTCTAAAATAATACTCATTTTTATTCCCTACAACATCCCTTCACTACTAGCAAGGTTGCCAAGGTGTTCCTCTACTCTATTTTTAAGTTACATGGCATGCCCAAGCCTATTATCGATAATCGTGATCTTATTTTCACCAACTTTTGGAATAAATTGTTCACTCTCAATGGTTTTTAGTTGAAAATATGATCTTATTATCTCTTATAATCAAATGACCAAATGGAGATTTCAAATAAATGTATGGATACTTACCTTCACTATTGTACCCAAGACAAACAATATAAATAGGTTTATTGGGTTTACTTAGCTAAATGGTGGTATAACATTCCTTATCATTTCTCCCTCAAAATGCCCTATTTGAGGTAATGTACAACCAAAAACCTCCATTTGTGGAAAACTATGTTCTAGTATCCTCCAAAGTGGCTCAACTAAATGATTTTAGATAATAACGTCAGCTTGTGCTCCAACTCCTTAAAGGTAATTTATCCAAGGCCCAAAACTAAATGAAGTAGTAACAGGACATGCATCGCTCAAAACAAAAATTTATGACTCCAACCTTATAAGCAATTGTCCTTAAATACTTCGACTTCCTACATCCACCTTATTTTTCATGTTTCTTGTCTTAAATATTTCATTAGTCAAAAGGTGCAATCCCAAATGCAGCTTCTAGTACTTGATGAATAAGGGAAATTCTCTCTAACCAAAAGTTGTGTTATAGTCATGAGTTCGTAATTTGTGGTCTCACCAAATTTAGGAGCTCCTCATCAAGTGGCAAGATTTCTTGGAGGAAGATGAACTTTTCAACAATTTTTACCTTTGAGGACAAAGCTTTACAAGGGGGTAATGTAAAGGCTCTAATATAGTCATGTTGGCTATCTTTGTTATTATTAGCTAAAGCCCTCGAATTAGGTTAGTTGACCCTTGAGCATTATGATTGGGGTTATTGATTGTTTTAAGCTAAAAATAGATGATTTATGTTGTATTAGAGACATCATTTATATTTTTCATCTTATGTCATCTCCAGTATGCATATGAGACTTTGCCCTTTCTAAGTGCCTAAGACTCATACTGATTTGGAACTTAAATTTATTACTTGCAATATTTGATTTCCCGCTATAGAATTTGATTTGTTATTCCAATGAATGTTTCATTTTATGCATTGTTGAGTTTATTATTGTCATTGTTATTATTGTAAAGTTGATTTGTTTCATATTCTTAAAAAATCATAGTCTCTCTTCAATGTCTATAACTTCACTAATTTCACTTGAGTAGACTAGTAATATGTTGTGTTCAAGACGTCACAAGTTCTTTTGGTAATCTTGATACTTGCTATTATTGGAAAAATGCTTGTATCAAGATGTATGTGACACAAAGTCAAGGCATATTTTCTTTGTACTTCCTCCATGTTTTTTTTTCTCCAATTGATAAAAATACTTCAATTTATTGTTTCTTATATCCATTTTCCACAACACTCCATACTTTCTAGGCAATCAATAAATTCCTCATCTTTAGGCAGTAATGATCATAATTTTTCCTATAAATTCTAGGATAGGCATTGAAACATTACCAAGATCCATGACAACTACAACAATAATATGTTGAAATTTTCTTACACAAACTTGAATTTTGAATTCTCTGGTTAAAGAGAATAAAATCCTCAAGCTGTCCAATTTTCCAATATCTAAGCTCCAAGCTCTAACATCAATATGTGAGATGCGGTGGTACTCTAAAACAAATATTAACACAACATAGAAAGGATAAAATGAACAAAAAATAAAATTGTAAAAAACCCTCTAGAAAACATTTAAGTGACCTTTAAATTTGTACCTTTGCTTAAATACAATGTACTATACTTGTGTATATACAACGTGATATCTTTTGGTTGTCTCAAGATACTCTTGGTGCTTCACATTCTCTCCAAATCAGGGTGAGAATATTTCATTTTTACTTTTTAAGTATTTACTTACAATTCCAAATTTATCTTCTTCTAATTTTGTCTTCATCTTGTCCTCTTATGAATTTTGTCCTATTCTTGTCCTTGCATTTGCCTATATAAAGGGTAACTTTTTATGTAGCAAGTATGTTTATTAAATGCTTTCCAATTCCTTTATCCTATTTTGGGTCATGTAACTTGTGTTTGATGTGGAGTTATTTTTATATTTGTGTTCAGTATTTTGGTTGAAGAAAGGTAAGAAAAGGAACTGGTAGTGGACTTGGCTTTCTCAAATGAGCTTATTTTAAGAGATGAAGGTCTTTATTATGACTTTGCTTGCTTGTTCTAAATATTTGTTAATGCAATTACAATTTATTTATTTTTGGATACATAGGAGATTTGGTTACATCCACACTATTTTTAGTAACTACTAAGTGTAGGGTTCAAACCATAGGGTCTGCTTTCAACAAGCCTATACCACCTCGTTATTGTTGATCCAACATGAGAGGGACCATTAGTCACTCAAGACTCGTATCGTCATCGTTGGTCTGGTGCGCACTTAAAGGATTCAGATTAGATAATCACCTTTGCAACAAGCATGCCCCCAAGTTTTAAATCTAGGTCTCTTCTTAGTAAGTGTCTGGCTAGACAGACAATTACCAATCCACCTAGCCAAGTAATAAATTGTAACTACAAAAAATGTAGTTACAAGATGCAACTAGTTAATAGTTGTATTGGATTTTGATGTTGATGTGTTAGCTTGTTAAACAACAACTTGGATGAGGATAGGGTGAGGGCAATAGTTTGATGACATAGTTAATATTAAAAGAAAATTTATATGCATTACACTTCCATTGGTCTTGTGTGGATGAAGACCAAAGTCATGAGTCAATATATTATGTGATTGATAAATTGATAAGTCTTTATTTTTATTTTATATTATTTGTATATATTGGCAAATGTAATTTTCATCATTTAGTTTTTACTCCTTTGGGTTCAACATTTAAATTTTATTTCATAAAACATTATATTGGTGTTCTAGTGATATTAGTGCATAGTAACGTGTATAAAGCAAAAAATCCATTTGATTGGATGGAGTTGATCTCAATTTAGTGAATATTTGGATTGATTGTATTTGAGATGTAAACTTAGGCTTATTATGCAATTGTGATTTGTAATTCTAATTCAGGTTTGCTATATGATTTTGCAAAGGAAAGACATATTTCTTTGAAAAGAGGGACAAATGGTTCCAAAGGCTTCTATTTTTTTTAGCTCAAACAACACATGCATGTATTATTGGAATATATTACATTACTTGAGATATGCTAATGTGCCACCTTAGGTACATCTTTAGATTAGGAGAGTGTCCTATATTAGAGTGTGAGTATTTACTTTATGCAATGTAATAAATGCACAAGTATTATTAGAATGTCCAAAGTATTTAATAATGTAAATGTGCATAATAGTCCATGTGCAAATGAGTCCATAGAGTAGGAGAGTGAAGATTCTCCAGAAGCGTGAAGGCCAAGAGTACTCCATATGAAGAGTCACTTCCATTATATATGTGTTTGTGTGTGTGAGAGAGAGATAATGTAGAGTGAGAGTGTGTGGAAGTAAGGTGTATTATAGATCTTTATTCTATCAAGATACTATTTTCATGAGTATTTGTTAATGGTATTTTTGAGAGTTGTTGTAGAAGTTATGAGTTTTATATGTTTAGAATATTTCCATTGACTTATATTTCTTACAACAACTTTATTTTAGATATTGTGGTTATTTTGCTTTAAGTATTAAGCATCAAAAGCTAACAGTGGTATTAGAGCCACAAGGGATATTGATAGGAGATAGGGAGATGTAACATCCCTAATATTTGGTTATCTTTTACTGGAAGAATGTGATACTACTACAAGTGTTTGTTTGTGTAGATGCAGGGTCTCAACCGTAGTAGACATGTTGAATGAAAATAAAACCCACCTCTAGCAGAGACAGTGGTTGAAGGCGTCAGGTAAGGTGGGATATGATGTCATGCCTCGTGCACCTTGGCTCGTGGGTACATGGAAGCCCACTGAAAATGTTCATATAGGTCATCCTGCCTGCTGCTATATTTTTTTTGCATGTAATGATTGCATAATTTCTTTTGGTTTAATATGATGTTTCTTTTATAGTAATTAAAACATATATAGAGAGAAAAGAAATAATAAAATAATAAATAAAAATGGAATTAAAAATATAATAATGAAATTTTAAAAAAATGTAAAAATGAAAATATATGATTTCTATAAACAAAAAGAATGTCTTTCCATCGAGCAAGGAAGTATCTACCCACTTGGTCGATTAACAAGCAACTTATCTGCAAGATTACTAATATCTGTCTCCAAGGAAATTTTAGATGTCCTCTATAAAATAAAGGAGGACAAAGGGAAAGGTGTGAATAGTTTGTATGATGTTTGGAATAGTTATGTTGAGTGTGATTGTTGTTGAAGACTCGTTGGTGTGTTTCTGATTGGAGATATTGCATGCAACAAGTGTGATTAGTAAGTGTCTTCATGTTAATTTAGTTTCCTTTCTGTTGTGAAACTATATATATCTAGAACTCTGTTGGGTGGAAAATAAGAGAGTTTTCAGAGTTATTAACTTAATTTAAAGGAGTAAAAATCTTGTTATGTGTATGATGTATATGTATATACTTTATTTCCTAGAAGTTGTATTTAAAATCTATTGAGTCGTCCGGTTATGGATTGAAATCATGTTGTGTTGCGGTATGCGTTTTTGGTTGTTGATTGAAGAATTTTTCTTTTCATAAATGGGTGATACATTATGTGTGCAATTAGTTTACTGCATATCATGTAGGGTTAAGCTGACCCAAACAGACCCCTCTACCTCCTATCTCTGCCAATGTGAAGTCTTTGAGGCGTTACCTTTTTCTGAAAGCAACATAGATTGAGCCTAATGGAGCCGATGTCGTGACGACTACAACAAAGATTATGACCTAGTTTGAACTAGTAAAAGAAAAGACAGATGGATTATATTATTTTTCCTAAAATGAAATGGAGGAAGTTTGTAGTTCGTTTATAGAAATGTAATTTCTCATAAATGCAATTTTGTAGAAGTAACAAACTCTCCATGAGTAGATTATAATCAGTTGACCTTTAAATTAATGCTTAATAATTATGGTTGATGGGCGTGATTAAAGTCTCCATCCATTGTATGCTGAAAGTAGACTGTTTTATATAAAAAAACTTATTGTTTTCCGTTCACAAAATTAGGTACAATATTTCAGTTTGATTGGCTTTCATTGATAGAATTTTATAATTATTAATTTGTATTAAGCATGAGTGCAATGGGCTTAGTTTCATAGTAGTGTTCCCCTAAAGAGAAACCAGAAATGTGGAGAAGATCTTAAACTTTATCTTCTCTAAGAATGTCTCATTACTAGGAAGGGGTATTAAAGTAGAACAAAACTTCTAAATATATAGTTTATAGACTAATTACTTCGTCAGCATCAGACGATGTGAGTAGTTTAAAGGAAAATTATAAAATTTTAGTTGATCATAAGGAATGATGAATGTATAATAACTTAAGACTAATGCAAACATTTGTAGTTGTTCCTTTAAATTCTATAAAAACTTGTGTCGTAGTATAATGTTATAAAGTGCCAAATGTTTTATTTTTGCTTTTACCATAAAATTGAGAATAATCATCTCTAATGGATTCTTTGTTTCCCTTCGGTTTGTTATTGTAAGAGGCCTCCTCTACTGAGCTACCATCATCACGACATTAAACTATAGTGAAACCTTGAAATTGTAGTACATTTCTAGACCATACATATGTTATATAATGACCCTATGTAAATCGATTAATAGTCCAATTAGTATCTTGTAGCTTAATCAATCCCTTCATAAATTATAATGTATGTTTAAACTGCTTGTTATTTGTGAGCGCTTGTCTGTATTCAATCAATGAGTCAAAACTGTTGGGATTTGAACAAATGAGATATATTGATACAGGAAAAGAGTACAATATATAAGCATAAACCTATATGAAAACATGACAAGTGTCAAGAATAAGGTATAGTGCACATTATATTCTAACATTTCCCCTTAATGTGCACTATCCTAACTATAGAAAAAAATAATTCAACATTAGATAGCATTCCCTCTTAATGTTGACTTCTCTAAAATAACTCTAACATCATCCTTTATTACATGATTTAGTCTAGGCTTGTGCTCTTTGCACTTGGCTCTCCAATTGTGAATAATGCTAGATCAATGGTGTATACATCTCGATCTATACACAGGGTTAGTAACTTCCTTGGATTTGTTGCCTCTAGGTCAACCGTCTAAGTGCCTTAGGGTCATCCTAGGTGCCTCAGGGTCAACCACTTCCATGGGTTTGTTGCCTCTGTAGGTCATCCTCTAGGTATGTTGCCTCTCGTAGGTCACTAACTAGATTCACCATGAATATCATCCCCCTCATGGTGAACTCAATCTAGAAGGTGTCGATCTCTACCGAAAATGCACCTTAATACAAAATAAATACGAGCCATGAAATACAATAAAAATGAGCCATAGAATCCAAATGTGGAGGAGAAGAAGAAAGAAGAGAATATAATCTTCTGAAGTGTCTTCATCTGTAGTCTTCAAAAGTTAATCCGAAAAAGTCCTCGGATAGAGTCTAGGGTGTCTATGTTTGTAGTCCCTAGAGTAAGTATCCTTATGGTAATCACCTCATCTTATCAAAATGCATGGGTAACCAGCCCTTGCATCTGGCAAGTATGATAGAGGAGAATACTGAAAACTAGGTTCACTTATATAGAGTATCGGGTTCAACCGAAAATACACTCTAGAATACAATAATATTTGAAGCTAAAAAGAACAAATGGAACAACCTCAAAAGAAAATAGGACACCACCATTGTGTCCGTCATGAAAAAATCTTTTTGACGACTATAAATACCCCTATGTTCTTGTTTCAATGGGGCCTTCATTTCTTGAATACAATAAAGGGGTCATGTAGGCCTTCCACTTCTCCTTGTAAAAATAATGTCGTTACAAATAATATTTTTCCCATGTATTAAAAAAATGGTTTACCCTACCCACTATGCACGTGGGTAATAAAATATTCCCATTAAAGCTATAGATAAAGTGACCCTCCCACTTTGATTAAATAAAGGGTAAATGTAGCCTTTCCCAAAAAATTATTCCTCTATTAATAAAACCCGCATGCATGACATCTAAAAAAGAAAGAAAAACCAAACATGGCGACGTGCTAGCAAATATCGACACGACAATAGTACCTTCTCTCAGTCAATGCAGCAGTCTGGCCACATTTCTCTGCCAACAGACGAAAAACTTCTTGGTAGTTATTGTTATCGAGCACGTGCTCCAAAGCAACCCTTACGACACTCGATGGATCGCTCCGAAGCAACATTTGATCTGCATAGTGTAAATTCTGTAAACACGATAAATTGTACAACAATATCTCTTGTCATGCATCCACTAATAAGCCACACCAAGATGGATGCCCATAAAGTTTCAAATAATGAATAAAAGAGTAGCAATTTGTTTGTAATAGTAGAAACCATCTCCCAAAAAAACTAGGTGGAAGAACCTCCTGCCTTCAAGTTGCGCACAGGTTAAAAAAATATGTTTTCGTAGATCTAGTGGGAGCTTTGATAGGCCAACCTTGTTGAGGGAATCGACGTCGTATCCGTTCCACACGCCTATAGAACACGTCTTTGACAGATAGCAGCATCGACTATCGCAGTTGGTTGTTGTATACAAACGGGTACATCGAAACGTCTCTATGGATTGTTGGGAATGGGAAAAGATGAGATGTATATTGATACAAAATTATTACAATATATAGGCAGAAGCCTATATGAAGATATGACAAGTGTCAAGGACAACATGACAAATGTCACAAACAAAGTACACATTAACTCTAACAAATACTTTATACATTGGTATTACAATGAATATGGATGTTCGATTAATAATAATTACAAAATGATGCTCTAGTATACTTTTTGGAACTAGAAGTGAATATGCGATCCTTATAGTAAGTGTAGGGATTAATTAATGTGGATGGAATAAAGTTGTAGAAGAATCATAAGTGTTATATCTTATCTAGAACCCATAGTCTATTGTATTCATCGTCGTAAATGATGCGCTTTCCAACTTCGTCTTAGAAACATCCGGTAAACTGAATAGGGTTGTATAAACTGTGCTTAGTTTTTTTTGTTAGCCATCAATGAAAGAGGTGTCTAGGGAAGTTTTTATTGAAAGGTATAATTTGTCAATTTATTAGATAATGGTTTTATCGGGAGATGTATTATCCTTTAAATATAGAGGATGTACTCTTTTTAATGCATAATATTAGGTTAAAAGTATTCATGCCAACAATTTGTGAGTAAACTTTAATTTCAAGTTTACCCTTCATACCCACACTTTGTTGTACCTATGGTCCTTAGTTTTGCTAAATCATTAATGACGCCCCTTTTGTGAGAAAATATCGTGGAATGAATAACTCTATGTGGCCTTCCTAAGTAAATATAAAGTATCTTACTTTTTGTGGGTCGTGCGAATTCGTGGATGTTGATATAGACCTAAATTTTGAAACTAATGATTCTTAGGTAAGTCAAAAGCCATGTTATAAAGATGAGGTTTAGTTATATAAAATTCGTACAAAGGTTAATATTATTTAACAAGAAATATGGGTATAGAGGAAAATAAATAATTACACATTAGTAAATGAAATATCTTTATTCACAATTGTGTGAAAGAAGTATAATAGGAAATTGAATTCTTCTTATTGTTAATTAAAATGAGAATGGTTTAAATCTCTGGATGTATTGAAAAAGTAGAGATTTTATCTTATTAAAGGTAGAAGTCAATTAAATTATGAAGGGTAGCTTTAAAGTAGATTATGAAAATGCACATAAGAGCAATTGATTTTACTTTCTTTGTAAATGTAAGTATTTACCTTTATGAAATTATATATAATATTGTGAAGAATTTGTTGACAAAATTTATGACAACATAACATAACCACCGACAAGGGTATAGGTGAGATCTTTGTTGAATACATTATAGAAATAATCAAAGCAGAGCTTATCGGGAAGGATAACACTCACCCAACTCCGATAGCTCACAGTAGCGACTATTGTGAATCGGAGGTAACTGTTCTCCAGCAACTTTATAGGACAATGGTCCAACGCTGTAGAGAGTAACGAATGATGAAATGGGACATTGTTCCAAGTTACCATATGAGTAGTATGTGAGGATGCTCACGAGCCTACTCCAGTTATGGAATTTCCAACATGACTCAATATGGGTGTAGATTTGGCGTTGGAAAATCCAACAGTATATGGTATGGGCAGCATTACCATCAACCAGAGTTAGGTCTAAGACATATGGTCCGAAAGCCATGCGATGGTGGACCCTGATTAAACCTTAGTTGAAGGTCAATGATTAGGCACTAGCATAGCTATGCTAACCTAAATCGTGAATCTTTAATATTTGACAAGTTAGTGGATCATTTTGGACAATAATAGGATTATGAATCCTAGTCCACCATGCTTTGAGATGGGAAATTAGTGCATCCACCTTTCCAGGTATTATGGGCCCTAGAACGGCAACCCCATGCCAAGATCAAAGAAAACTCAAGAAAAGGAGTAAGGATCTCTAAATGGTAATGCGGGAAGTTGGTCGGTCCCGAGCACTTAAGATACCATCTGCAGTGGTAAATGATCTTGAAGTGTAATTCTCTATGCCAAAGTACTAATATCTAGTTGGGTATATCTGCATAAATGTGTGATATTTATGTTTGTATTTAGAAAAAATTGAATTTATATTTTGACAACCAGGTGAGTAGACCTGGGTTTTTACAGAAGAGCCATAAGGGAGATTGAGATGAGATAGGGAGATTTCATTTATAGAATTTAAAAGATACATTTTGGCTAGAGTCTTTCCATATGGTTGCAAAAAAACTCGTGAAGACTAGGACTCAATATAGATTTCTTTACATTAGATTGAAGGATAACTAGTGAATTTTATTGATTTCAGAATTTTAGAGATTTAGATGTATTTGGTTGCTATTGTCTAAGTTTTTTGTTGCAAAAAATTAGTTCTTAGAAGTTGAGAAGCTTCCTACAACAGATAGAGAAGAATTTCACCTTCAATTGCCTGAAAGTCTATATGCTTTCCTCGTGTAGGCATTAGTTTTGAGTTGTAGAAAAATAGTAGATATTGAAGATTAAGGAGGTCCAAGAAAGAGATCCTATTGAAGATTGAGGAGACCCAAGAAAGAGTTGAAGATTGAAGACTATATATTGAAAATTTTGGAAACTCAAGAGAAGAGGTTTCAAGCGAATTTGGAAGGAGTAAGAAGAAGGTTATAGAAGTCCTATTGAGAAAGTTGAAGAAGTGGCCATTGGAGAAGATTTGAAGAAAGTTTGAGGAAGAATATTGCAAGAAGAAAAAACTCCTGAAAAGAGGTAATCACATCAAAATTGGGAAAATTATTGTCATTCAACAATAAGCCCAAAAGGATTTGTGAAACTGATTCAAGGGGAAGATTTTTGACAAGAACTTTATCAAATTGGAGAAAGTCTTTTTTGCAGACTTCAAGACATTCAAATTATTGAAGAAGAGGCCAGCAAAGAGGCCAAATTTGAATATAAAATTCAGCTAGAGCTAAGGAGGAGAAATAGGATAGAAGAGGCCACGAAATTGAGAAGTTTGAAGACAACCATTAAGTTTTTGAAGGCTGATTTGTGAAGAATAAGAAGTTATAATTTCATAGCAACATTTGAAGAGTTCTAAACTGCAAATTTGGGCAGCATTGGAAGGATATATAAGAGCTACAAATTGGAGAAATTTAGGGTAGATTTGGAAGTGATTTTGGATAGCAAGTTGAAGGAGATTTTGAAGAAGAAATTGACTACAATCTAAGGCAACAAGTTGAAGGAGATAAAGTTGTATTTTGGATAACAAAGAGATAGCTTTTTGGGCAGCATTGAGAGCTGAAAATTACAAAGTTTCAGACAACATATTTGGAAGGAGATAGGAGCTCAATTTGGACATCATTTTGAGAAGGAAACCAACTACAAGTTTCAAAAAATTTGAGCAGCATTTGATAAGAGAAAGTGTTGTATTTTTTGCAAGTTATTGAGCAGCAAGTGAAAGGAGAAAAGAGCTGCAAAATTTATAAATTTGAGATAAAAAAAAGGTGAATCAAATCACCAAGGATATTAGCTACAAAAGGAGGTAAAAGAGGTTTGTAATATTGGTGTTATAAAAGTTCATTATTCAAGCATTCAAATCATCTTATTATAAAGTTTTTTGAAAGCACCATATTAGAGTTATTATAGCCAGCGAAAGATAGTTTAAGCTAAGTGTCTCCAAGCCAAGGAAGGAGACATCGTTATAATCCTAGAATGTGTAAAACACAACAATGAAAGTTAAATATTTCTTGAAAGGGAGTAATAAGGAGAAGGAAAAATTAATATATATGGTGTTTTTATAATCCAAGTAAGTGCATAATTTTTTACAAGTCTTGTATAAAAGAAAGAGATCTAATAGAGCAAGGTAGAGTTAGAGTGTTCAAAGACACCATAAAGTACAAGTAAAATTTGTAGAAAATATTGGTGAATAAAAGTCACCAAAAGAGTGGTAGAACCACCAAGCACAAGTGGAGGTGTCACTGTATTGAAGGAAGGGCCACAAGAATGCGAAGTTTGAGCATCATAGGAGAGAATCCAAGGTGTTGTTAGAATGAAGACAAACAACCGTAGCACAGGGGGAAAGCATTCAAAAGTTGCCTAGGAAGAGCCATCATGCAAAGGAGGAGAGCCACCATGTAAGGGAGGAGCCATTGAGCAAGTAGGAGGAAGCATAAGCGTTGATAGGAGTTGAATCATCATTTACGTTAGCACTTGTGCCAAGAATGAGTGCTACCTAAAAGGAGTTGAAGGGATATTGGAAGGAATCTAAGAGACGCATATGAAGAGCCATAAAGGAGGCTAAACATCTAAGTTTACAATAGTCATACAGTGAGGAGGAATACGAAGAGAGCATTATTGAGGAAGCTAGGTGTTGAGGAGGAAGCCAAAGTGTTGAGAAGAAAGTTGAGCATTATTAAGAAAAACAAGCATTGATGAGAAATCCAAGGGAAGCATTGAAGAGAAAACATTGATAAAGAAAAGACGTTACTAAGCCATATGCCATTGAGGAAGTGTTGAGGAAGAAGAGCCATTTGCAAGGAGAAGGAGCACCAAAGGAAGACGTAATGTATTTTGTGCATACCAACATTTTGAGTGACTCTTGTTATTTCTCAAACAGGAGTGCCAACCATCACTAAGGGGAATCAAAACGTTTCTTGTGCACCATTAATGCATGAGAGCCAACTTTAGTGAGTAATTAACACATAAGCAAACAAAAATATTTCAAGGTTCTTAAAGAACATGGAGTGCATCATAAAGGAGATAATATTGGAGGACAAAGAGGCCAATGAATACACAGAAGGAGGTCAAATATTTGAAGACCCAAATTTAGCATGCCATATACAAGGAGGTATAGAATATTTGAATTGATTTAATCCTTTGCAAAGATTAAGGAGGTATAAGAAATAATATTATTAAGGTTAAGGTTAATTAATCTATTATACTTGAGATTAATTGAATGAATGGAGAAATAAGGTAATGAATTGATGAATTATAACCTTAGAAGATTTATTGAATGATTTGGAAGATTGTTGAAGTAAGAAGTGTTTAATTTGAAAGTTTTTGAAATTACTTTATTCTATTTTGAAATTCAAGTTGCATAGAAATATTTGCAAATAGTTTAACTTGGAGGAATAAGGATTTCTAAATCAAAACAAGAATATTAAATTTGTAAATAACTTTGTTTTCAAAATTTCTAATTGAGGAGTTATAAGGAATTCAACACCAACATAGGTTTGTGAAATTTAGAATTGAAAATTTATATTTTTGAAATTTGGGAGATAAAATGAATTCAACCTAGAGACTTAAAGAATTGAAACCTTTGTCAAAACTATTGTTTGATCATTATCCAAACATTAGAAAATACAAGGTATATTGCAAGATTTGTAGAATTGAAAGTTAGTATTTGATCATACTCAGATTCAACTTAAAATTTAGAAGTTGAAAATGTTTTATCAAGGTGAGACAATACATTCAAAACTAGGGAGACATAAGGTAGTCAACCTCAAAGGTTTAGAGATTTGAAAATTTTATCAAAGTTGTCTTTCATTTTTGAGACTAGGGAGTTACAAGGAAGTCTACTTTAGAAGAACTATGGAAGAACTTATTAAGTATATAAGATTCAAGGAATCAAAATGGTTTAGAGATATACTTGATTCAAGGGATAATAACAATATGAAAAGTGTGATTAGAAGAGAAGAACCAATATGGCTTAAAAAGACTTTTGAGGAATCACAAATTGATAGTTTAACAAGAGTAGATTCTATAAAGACATCTTCTAACAATATGATAGAAGAAATTGATGAAAATTATACTAATGGAAATATTGAGAGTAAACTCAAAAATTATTCTCAAAAAGTAGCAGATGTTGGTCAAAAGGATTTCTTACAGACTTATGAAAGAAGCAAAGGTAGAATCACCTCAATTATACACAAATGTCTATATCAGTTGATCAAGAAAATATATGAACTTGAAATTTCAAAAAGGAGTAACAAATAAGTGGAGATATCTTCAAGATGTACTTATTGCAATAAGATTGGTCATGAGAAAGAAAACTGTTGGAATTTCCATCCATGTAAATATTGTGGAGGAAAAACTCACTCATCTATTTTTTGCTACTATAAAGACAAGTACTATAGGATATTTGAAAAGATATTAATATTCAGATTAGATTATCTCTTTCAAGTTCTTATTTCTGAAGCATCTATTAACAATGGATTCAAGTTTAAAATTTTTGAAGAACATGAAGAAAGGTCATCCAAAGAACCAGGGCAAAGAAAATGGATTAATCTTGATCCACTTATAACTTGTAAGCTAATGAGATCTCTTGTTCATCAAGGCTACTTGGAAAAATTCAAGGATGAAGATCATATCGAAAACTTTGGAATACAAAAAAATAATGGAATGAAGAAAACAAGAAAAGACAACATGAGTTCCAGAATCAAGGTGAAGACAAAACCAAAAGAAGATACTTATTTGAAGACTCCAGATATAAATTTACTGGAGATAGATTGAAGACAAAAGATAAAGACTATATTGAAGACTAAAGTCTTCAATAACCAAATAATGTAATACAAGGGGTGTTGGAATATATTACATTATTTAGTACATGCTAATGTACCACATTGGGTACATCTTTAGATTAGGAGAGTGTCCTAAATTAGAGTGTGAGTATTTACTTTATGCAATGTAATAAATGCACAAGTATTATTAGAATGTGCAAAGTATTTAATAATGTAAATGTGCATAATAGTCCATGTGCACATATGAATCCATAGAGTAGGAAAGTGAAGAGTCTCAAGAAAGGTGAAGGCCAAAAGTATTCCATATGAAGAGTCACATTCTATTATATATGTGTGTGTGACAATGTAGAGTGAGAGTGTGTGGAAGTATGATGTATTGGAGATCTTTATTCTATCAAGATACAATTTTCGTGAGCATTTGTTAATGACATTTTTATGAGTTGTTGCAAAAGTTATTTATGAGTTTTATATGTTTAGAATATTGCCATTGACTTATATTTCTTACAACAACTTTATTTTAGATCTTGTGGTTATTTTGCTTTAAATATTAAGCATCAAAAGCTAACATGTATTATGTATTTACAATGGATAAGGAATTTTGAGACGTTGCATTAATACTTTTGTTGAGCTAAAATCTCATCGAGAGTCTTCTTTCTTTATTCTTATGTGTCAATTTCAAGTTTCAAATTAGTTATATTTTCTTCTTTAGCAAGTCACACTAAAAGGTTATTACATTCCACTATTCATTTAAGTATAAGTATGATGTTGAATCAATTTATTTTAAATTTTAAGAAAATAAGATTTTTATTAATCTTGAAGTAGACTTTATACTTTTACTTAAATGTCAAAACTTACAATAAATATAAATATAAATATAAATATAAATATAAATATATATATATATATATATATATATATATATATATATATATATATATATATATATAATATTTATTATATGATTTTTCCTTTATACTTTAACCCATGGATTTTAAAGAAATGACATGAATTAAGAGTTTTACATAAAATCAAGCTTTAAATGTTCAAGATGAACAATTTTTAAGCTTGCTAAAATGGAAACAAAGGCACAAGGTGTTTGAAACAAATGATAAGAAGTAAAAAAAAATTTGACTTTTTGATTTTTTTTTGAATTTACATGAAGTCAAAATTTTTTATGAATTTTTGATTTTTGATTTTTTTGAATTTACATGATGGAATCGGTAGCCATCACGAATTGAGGTAGGCTTTCCAATTATTATGGCCGTCAAAGTATTCTACACTTTCTACTCTAAAAACCGTCACACAGTTATTCACGCAATTTGCCCCTATAACCACCATGCCACAATCATTTTAAACCTTTTACGCCGTTGAAAACACGAAAAGGGACAAATGTTCAGTCAAATCTTCTTAATTTAGTAACAATAAAACTATAAAACTTAAGGTATTACATTGCACACTTTTAAGGATAACAACTTATTAAGTATTTGATAACTTGAGCTAATGCCATTTAATAGCTTAAAATATAATATTTGTTTATAAGGATAACTATTACATTCTTAAGTTTAAATTTTATTTTATTTTAATAAATAAATATAAAAATAAAATTAATTATTTATCTAAAATATTAAAAAACATATAAAAAATAAATATTATAATATTTTAATTTTTTTTTTTTGGTATTTACATGGTGGAATTGGTAGCCGCCACGAATCCGGACAAGCTGTCCAGCTTTTTATGGCCGCCACAGTATTATGCGTTGTCCGCCCGAAAGCCGCCATACAGATCTTCACGCAATCCGCCCCTATAACCACCATGCCACAATCATTTTAAACCTTTTACACCATTGAAAGCACCAGGAAAGGGACAAGCGTTCAATCCGTGAAGCCCGAAAATAATATTTAAAAAATTAAATATAGATATTTTTTAATTAATTGTTTATGTGATCATTATAAAATACAAATAAAACCTTAAAAAATAAAAAATCAATTTAAAAATTAAATTTAAAAATTAATTATAATTTTATTTTAATTAAATATTTATTAAAATATAAAATGTTAAAAAAATTAAATTAAATTTTATTAAATTGAATTTATTTTAATTAATTATTTCTAAAATATATATATATATATATATATATATATATATATATATATATATATATATTAGCGAAAAAGCGAAGCCGTCTTGGTCTGAGAGACAACGAACAGGGGGTTCTACACCGTTAAAGTCACCCGGGGTCGCACCCGATCCTACCCGCACCAACATTATCAATTGGATTTTGGATACCCAATTCAGCTTTTTGGTAGGGTGGAGATTTGAACCTGGGACCTCCCTTGGAGGATTGCCCTCTCCTCTCCAACTCACCTACAACACCTGGGTTCTAAAATTATATGATGATAAATTATGGACCAAAAATTGATAAAAGAACAATTTAAAGGCAGAGCCATAAAATTATATATGATGAGAAATTGTGTCAACCAAGACTTTAAGCAAGTTTGTAAGGTTTGGTTTTATTTTTGAATAATTGAAAGTTTGTTAACTTTATTTTTATTTAACCAGTTAGAGTTTATAGTAGTTGTTTCCGAGTTTTATGTGTTATTAATTCACACGGAATAGAAAGATATTGTAAGGTGCTGGTAATAAGCATGTCCAGAAAACCAAAACGGTGTGACGTGTAAAAAGGGCAAGTGAAAATTAAGCAACTCACAAATTGACCGTGGTAAAAAACAAAAGAAAAACCCACGATTGACAAGAGCCCACGTAGTAAATTCGGATAACAATGATAACTCTTCCGCGATCAAATTCCGAAATGCACGGCCCGATCTCACCACTTACGAAGTGGCCACGTGGAGGAGGGGAACCGTATTGGGCCCAGCACTGACATAAAAAGCTTTAAAGATGCTCGTTTATCCAATAACTCAATAATTAAATCCAACGACTTGACCCCAGGTCTAGTTAAGCAGAAACCCTAGGGCTGCGACCCGCGCTAGGGTTAGGGCCCTCTTCCCAAACCCTAGGAGGGGGAGCAGAACAAACGCAAACGCAAACGCAAACGCAAAAGCAAACGCAAGAAGCCTGATCTATCTCATTAACTCCAAAACTTTCAACGGTCATGGGGCCGCTCGCAGCGCAATGGTTTGTTACAAATTCACTTCTCCGCTCTGCAAGTCACGGCACTGCAAAATTTTCCACTGGAGTATTTATATTTTAGTTGGACTAAATCGCAATAAACTAAATTTTGTAAAGACTTGAGATTTGAAGCCGCCGAGTGAGTTGTATCGATCTTTTAGTCATTATGTGTGAGACGGGGTTTTCAAAGCCGATTCTTTTAGATATATAAATTTTCCTTTCCTTTTTAAAGCTTTGTGGTTTGTGATTTTTTTGGTATGGTGAGGATGATATCCAGTTTGGGAATGGGAGGAACCATAGGGGAGAGTATCAGGGGCCCAGGGATTTCGGTGCAGGATGCCTACGGAGATGGATTTGCGAAGGAGCTGGGAATGCTGCTGCGGGATCCGAACTCGAGGGAAGCTAGCGAGAGGGAGCGGGAATTGAACCTGTACCGCAGCGGCAGCGCGCCGCCAAGCGTACAGGGCTCGCTGGCTGCAGTCGGCGGGCTGTTTCACAATGGACTGGAGCCGCACTCCGGCTTAAAGCTGGAAAACGGATTTACATCGGAGGAGGACATCAGATCTAGTCCGGCGTATTTAGAATATTATTATTCTCATGTCAATCTCAATCCGCGGCTGCCTCCTCCTCTGCTTTCGCGCGAGGATTGGCGGCTCGCGCAGCGATTGCAGGCGGCGGGGACCGGGCAGGGCAACATCGTGGACGGTAGGAAACCGCGGCCTTTTGCCGATGGGAACAGCAAGTCTTTGTTCTCGACGCAGCCGGTGCTTTCGACACACAGAGAAGAGAATGAGATTCTCGGGAGGTTATCTCCTGGCCGCGGCCTGTCGCGGCAGAGGTCGGCGGAATGGCTCGAGGGAGTCGACGATGGCTTGATCGGTTTGTCGGCGCGAGGGCTCGGCTCTCGGCGAAAAAGTTTTGCAGATGTTTTGCAGGTACACTATTTTATTTGTTTTTGGAAAATCTATGTACGGCGTTGTGTAAACATGTTATTATGAAGGAAACTGGTTTTGATATGTAAAATGGATATATGCAAAATATGTGTGATTTGATTGAGGAATTTATTTATTAGGCAACTGTGTTGTCAATCACCACAGTTGGCAATGGTTTATTATGGTTGCAGTTTCTTAACTTGAGCTTATTGCGGTTACCGCAGTTAGCTTTCACTTGTTACAGATGCAATTCTCAATTTGTAAATGTTGTTTCACCTTTGGCCTTATTAAAGTATTAATCATTCTTGCACTGGCTTTTGTTGATTTTAACACAATCGCCGAGCTGCTTCGTTATCATCAACGCCGATTATAATGGCGGGGTGTGGGTGTTTTCTTTTGTTCAACTTTTCAAGCTCTATGAAACCGTAGATAGCTAAGAGGTGGGATGGGATTTGAAAACGAGTGGTTCTGGTTCCACTGCAGACTTGATCCCAAGTATATTAGCCTTGTACATTATCAAGGAGAACAAGAAACTGGCGTATATCACAATCTAGGCATATTAGAGAGTTATAGTTTTTAGTATTTTGATTAGTTCTTTTTTTTTCCTTCTTGGTGTTTTGGCTCCGGGAATCTTAGTCTAATGCAAAAATGAGTTTATTTTTGATATCATGCACATTGGGTTTTTTTTGTTTTTACATAATTTTGGTGAATGTTTGCAATTATTATAGACTTGTAGTTTGTGGACAAAGTAGAAGATTCTAAGATAGGAGAGTAAGTTTTTAAGAATGAGAAAGATGCATTTAACGACCAAGAGAAAATTGGCTGCATATGAGATTGTAAATTTCGAATATAATGGACTTTTTTATTGGGTTATATATATTGGAAATGGGTTCCACCCATACTACATCATGACCACATAGTGATATTACAATAGCTTGACAATTATGCATGTGTTGCTTGGCAAGATTTGAACCGAGAAAATTGGCTGCATATGAGCTTGTAAATTTCGAATATAATGGACTTTTTTAATGGGTTATATAGGTTGGAAATGGGTTCCACCCATACTACATCATGACCACATAGTGATATTACAATAGCTTGACAATTATGCATGTGTCGCTTGGCAAGATTTGAACCTTGATCGCCTCCTTGAAAGTTAAGGAATCTAACTGGTTAAGCTAATGCCATTTGATGAATTATAATGGAATATTAGTCTAATAGAAAAGTTAATGTAGTTAACTTTGATATCATGGACTTTGAGGTTGTATATTATTGTTTTTACATAATTTTGGTGTATGTTTGTATGTCTGGCATTTGTCGTGATGTAGCAAGGCACATTTGGAACAACACAGATTGTTAAGTTACATGACAAAACTATGCCACCTTTAAGCTTATGTACAAACTCACATAGAAAAATTGCAACTCAGCGATTCAAATTTGGGAAAGTTTTTCCTGTTGAATATTTCCAAAACTTCGCCCTATAATAGCCCGTTTTACCAAAATTTGGACAGCTAGTTTCCTTCCTAAAGCATAAGTGCAACCACAAGAACTGTAATAAATAGTTTATATGAAAACATATTAATGTTATAAAATAAAACAAATATTACCAATAAAAAAGATTACAGAAAATCTTAATCATTATTTGATTCAAATAGCCAACATTTTCTTGTCAGCATCAACTAAACTCACTACTTACTCTAACCATGGAAAAGAGAATTTAACTTCATGATCCTGTATCAAAACCCCTCTATTGGTTAGCGTATCTGCACATTGTTCGCTTCCCTTAACGTGTGTAAACCTGCTTTCTTCAATCTCTGTAGTATGGTCTTGTATTTCCACAATGATCTCTTGTATGTTCCATGGAACCCTTGCTTTCCTCAAAATTACATTTATTACTATTAGTGAATCGCCTTCCATCCATACTTTGTTCCATTTCATTTGTCTGCATATTTTTAACTGTTCCAAAGCTGCCCAAGCTTCAACTTCAGTATTTGTCTTAAATGCACTATTGAAGTGTACAATGACAAAATATCACCTCTATTATTTTTAATTATTCCTCTTCTTGCTGGTCTTGGATTTCCTTTAGATGCTAATCATAATTCAATTTGACCAACTCCACTTCCGGTGGTTTCCACTTTATATTCTGTCTTCCTTTTGTTTCTCGTGTACCCAACATCATAATTCCATTTGATGATTTGACTCCATCTATCAAGGCTCTCTGCTTCATTATTAGGGATTGGGTGAGTTGATAGGGTTGGTTTAGACTCCTCTATGGTTAAACAAATCTTCTTTTTCATTGCCTCTAAATTGCTTTCCTTCCTTTAAATATTTTTTTGTTCCTTTCCAGCCATACAGTCCAAAGTATTGCATCTTTCTATGTATCCCAAATTATCTGTAACGTCTCACTTTAAAAGTGCTCTGCCATTGCTTTAACCGTTCTTCAATTCTGCCATTCATCACCATGCATTTACCAAACATATTAAGAATCCATTGCCATAGTTCTTAGACTATTGAACAATGTCCCAAGAGATGGTCTATACTCTCCTCCTTTTTACATAGAACACATTGTGAGAGGCCATGAAAATCCCTTTTCATTAGGTTATCCTAGGATGAATGTTTCCTATGACCTACCAGCCATACAAACATTTTGACTTTTGGAATGCTTGAGCTATTCTAAATATCTTTCCATATTCTTGCGGTATTCCTATGTGCTTTACATTATATCTGTTTCTTGTTGTGTATTCTCCTGAGCTATTCAACTCCCAAATCAGCTTATCCTCGGCTCCCCTCGGAATAATCATTGTTGTTATCTTTTTGCTCAACTGCCTCCTAGCAACAATGTCTGGTATACTTGTAAAAAAATCTTCTTTCCATTTGTATCTTCCTTCTTGATCCTTGTACATAATATTTGAAACCCTATCACCATATTTGTCTTGAAGTAATCTCATCTATAGTTTCAAAATTAGATCCAGATTGAGTGGTTTTTTATCACACCAAGTATTCATCTAAATGAAAGTTTTTTCTCCAGTTCCCACCATGCATCTTAGACCTTTAATCACTAGATCAATTGATTTTTTAAAACCATTTCCTTTAATGGTAGTGAGAATGTATTAAATATTAAGCTTGGGTCATTAAGCTCAATGTACTTACTTAGAAGAATTCTTACCCATTGTCTTTTACTCTCTTTTTACAATCTCCAAATTACTTTTCCCCTTAGAGCTAAGTTTGCATCCATAAGAACTTTTTAACCGAGACTTCCCCTATTTTTATCATCACACAGCTTGCTCCACTTCACCAAAGGAATTTCCTATTATCATGTAATCCTGACCACAAAAGTGACCGCATGATATGGATTAAACTTTTTCCCACTGATTTTTGGCATAATATACAAGGCCATATAATATGTTTTTTTTTTTTGAATTTACATGGTGGAATCGGTAGCCGCCACGAATCCGGGCAGGCTGTCCAGCTTTTATGGCCGCCACAGTATTCTGCGCTGTCCGCCCTAGAAGCCGCCACACAGATCTTCGCGCAGTCTGCCCCTATAACCACCATGCCACAATCATTTTAAACCTTTTACGCCGCTGAAAGCACCAGGAAAGGGACAAGTGTTCAGTCCAGCGAGGCCCGAGATTTGAACCTTGGACCTCCGCCCCCTTATGGGGTTTGGATGAACCAATTGGTCTACACCTCGGCCATATAATATGTTGGAATGGCCTGTAAGACTGATTTAATTAGCTCTATTCTTCCTGCCTGCAATAACCATCTACCTTGCCATGTTGGTAGTTTATTCTAAACTTACTTATTACTGGATTTCACAATTCTATCCTCATTCTCCCCTAAAATAAGGACATCCCTAGATATCTTGTTGGCAAATTTGCCTCCTCCATTTGAAGTAACCTGCATATCCCTGTTTTGATTCTAGCTGGAGTGTTTAGGAAGTAAATTTTGGATTTTGTCCTATTAACTTTTTGCCCTGACGCTCTTAAGAGAATAGATTGATATACATATAAAATCAATTAAAAACGAAAACTAATAATTACTTAAATGTAAACTTTTTTCTCTTTATTAAAATTGGTTTAATGGGATTGAAACACAACATGGTGACATTATAATAGCTTAGCAATTATGCATGTAGCGCTTGGCAAGATTGGAACCTAGGTCTCCTCAAAAGTTGAGGAATTTCACCAGTTGAACTAATGCTATTTGATAAGAATAAATATAAACTTAAACGTTAAAAAATAATAATTAAAGGGAAATAATAAAAATAATTTGACTAAATGGAAAAGGAAATGAAGAAATTTCTTTGATAAAAGGCAAGCTGAATATGGTTTAATTGACCTGAGAGCAAACGTAATATTTGGTATTTTGATGGAGTGGCCCCCATAAGAAGCCACATATAGTTTATTACGCCAAGAGGCGTTCCTACAATGGCAGACAGGGGGGTGGGAGGCAAAGAGGTCATACATGTCACGCTGTAAACAATTTTTTTTTTTATTAAAAAAGCCAACATTAACAAAAACATTTAAAATATTTAAACTAAAACAACCGACTAACCAACCGTTGCAAACATTTAAAATATTTAAACTAAAACAGCCGACTAACCAACCGTTGCAACTGTTTAATAAACTAGCTTAGATATAAAGGATATATATCTAAAAACGCCGAGAGATATCAATCCCGAGGTGCCTATCTTGGAGGCCGAGAGATATCAATCCCGAGGTGCCTATCTTGGAGATCACACCCACAAGAAATGAGATAGGTGCCTCGAGATTGATAACTCTCGGCGTTTTTAGATATATATCCTTTATATCTAAGCTAGTTTAAAAAAAGGATCAACCTAAACATAAATTAAATATAATTAAAATTAAAAGTAATTATAAATAAAACAAATAAATAATGAGTCAGAAGTATTCATCATATGGAGAGGTATGAAAGCAGTAGAGCTCTGTAATTTTGAATATCATACAGTGGCAGTAAGAAGGCTATGTAATCAGTAAAGCTCTGTAATTTTGAATATCATGGTGTGGGAGCTAGCGTCTTCTGCTAAAGGGAAAAACTGAAGAAGGAAAGATAGTGACAGATAAAGATCTGTATTTTTGAATATCATACAGTGGCAGTAAGAAGGCTATGTAATCTTGACTTTAATAAAAGAGCATAGTTTAACGCATGTTACCGTTGTGAGGCATGCACTGGTTTCCATTGCGGGATTTTGCTTTATGGGCTTACATTTTACTGATTGTTTTGCTGAAAGCTGTGCGATTGGCAGTAAGAAGGCTATATAATCTTGGCAGTAAGAAGGCTATATCATTGGGAGGCATGCAGTGGTTTACATTATGGTTTTTGTTTCATGGGCTTACATGTTACTGATTGTTTTGCTGTGAACTTTGAAAGCCGTGCAGTTGGCTGTTGTTTTGGTAACCCCCAACTGTATTGCATGAAAAGTTCTCCAAACTATGGTTTTCCTAATGCTCATGAGGACTCAATATATGCTGTTATATTTGTACTTCATTTTGGGTTTTAGCAGTTAGTTTGAGGCTATATTAGCATGAATGTTATAACGGTCATGTCTTCATTTCTTGAAGCTGTGTGCCACAACATTGTTTGCCAAAGGTGCCTGGGGCTTGTTGCAGTTTTGTGGCACCTGGTTGCTGGTGATTTTGAGTTGGTACTTTTGAAGTTGTCATAGTTCCTCGTCTTTTGCAAGTGTGTGGAAGGACTGTAGAGGCACAAGCATGCTTTTTATAATTCTTCATTTATTTTTAGTTGTTTGAAGTCTTCTATGACATATTGGGTTTAAAGGAAGATCATGACCTTTCGTTCTTGTTTTACAATATATGATGTAGCAGTGTTCTCTCTAGTTAAATAATTTTATGTGAGTTGAATGGTAGCTTTGCATTGTGACATATTGGGTTCAAGGGAAGATTGTGATCTTTCCTACCTGTTTTACAATATATGATATAGCAGTTTTCTCTCTTGTTACTTAAATAAATTTATTTGAGTTGAACGATAGCTTGCATGGTTCTTATCTATGTGATTGTTTCATGTTTCATAATGGTTTTTAGAGGGAGTTGAACTTCACATGTAAGTTTGGTCTTTTGTTACTTCTTACAGATTAAGTTTAGTGCAGTTTGGTCCTGTGTTAGTTCTACACAGACATGCCTCCCGTTTATTATTTTGCTTGTTTTAGCTTACAGTGTGCGTAGTTAACTGAGGAACTTATTAACCTTCTCATGTCTGTTTGTGTCCTGTCATGTCATGTAATGGTCCTTGTTGATGTTTCTTGTTGCTTTCATCTCCCGAGTATTTGTAAACATGAGACTAAGTTGTGATGGACATAACTTGAGATGAAAGTAATATCCAGCTATTGCAGATTGTCTACATACTCATAATTCTTGTAAATATTATGTTTACTCTTGTCTACATTTATGTTCATTGTAGGTGTCCATATACATATATGTATGGTTTTTATGGCATACAGATGATTTATTCCTTTGATTTACATATAGAATTTTCTACTATGTTTGCATGTGCCAATGGAAGCTTTGAATCAACTGGTTGATAAAGGCTTTTTAATTATTCAAATAAATGGCAGTATAGCAAGAGTTCTCTAATAAAAGAAGCCCTTTGAAGTTCAACGGCCCACTATTAGTGCAAATTGATTAGTTGAGACAAGATGCCTTCGATCCCATTTTTTGCAAAAGGATCTAGTGTTGTTGGCCACATAAAGAGTTCAGATGATTTATCAGTATTGGAATTTATTCTGAAGGGCAAGCGATCGGAATAAAAATGTTGTTTTTTGATCTTTAGAATATTTTTTTAACTTTTTGCTCTTGATATTCTATTGTAACCTCGAATACAAAATTCAATGAGTTTTTGCTTGCAGGAAGATCTAGGAAGATCTACGACAGTTACTGGACATTTTTCCAGACCGCCAAGTAGAGCTGCCCATGATGGGGACATTGATCTTGCTTCTGCCGCAGAGGCACAACTTGCGCATTTGCATGATGCTATTCTTCCTCCTCTATCTACTTCAGATGCAGCAATTTTAGAAGGCTTGCGGTCTCGCTCTGCCACTCCTGGTCTTAGCAGAGTTCAAAGCCATGGCACTCAATCTTCACAAACATTTGCAGCTGCAGTAGGTGCATCTCTTTCGAGAAATCCAACACCAGATCCCCAGCTAGTCAAGGCAGGGCTAGCTAATGCCAGCTCAGCTGCAAATCCAGTAAACTTTGGGATATCTGAGAAGCAGAACATAGTTAGCCATGACTCCTTTAACAGGTTTTCTTCTGAATCCACAGAGCTTGCTGCTGCTTTGTCAGGCCTGAATATAGCATCCAATGGAACTTTCGAAAGGCATAAACTTGTTAATTCACAAATGGAGCATGAAAGCAAAATACCCCAAAATCATTTATACTACCATCAAAGTGTACTGAACCAAAATCCACAAAATTCACATGTAGCAAAATCACAAGCTGAACTAGTCAAGTCACCTTATCTGTCAGAGTCACCACACCAGTCTTACTCTGGTCTCAATCAAAGCAGCAGAGGATTTGTAGATGTTAATATGAGTTCTTTGACTAACAAAGACCATGTTGATGCTGGTCATCCACATCAACATAATGCCTCTCTCACACCCAATTTGTACAGTGGGACGTCAGTTTCTGGAATGTCCAATGGGGAATGTTCCAGCAGACAATATCAAAGTCCACATCTTTCTAACACATGTGCTCCTAATTTTGGCTTAAGTCCATATCCAATAAATTCAATGCTGCTGCCGCCCATGGTGACCAACTATTCTGTACCTGGTTCTTTGCCTCCTATGTTTGATAATGTTGCTGCAGCACTTGCAGCTGCTAACATAGATTCAAGAGCTGCTGCGAATACATTACCTGGAGGAACATCAGAAGGCAATGTCGATCTGCAAAATTTGTACAGGGCAAGTGGACAGATGGGATCTGGATATCAGATGGCTATCATGGATGCGTTAAGCATGCAGCAGCATTTACAGAGGACAGCTGAGTATGCTGCACGGATGGCTACAGGGTTGAATGATTCTTCAATACCAAATAATTATGCAGGTAGCACTTATGTTGATTTTGAACTCCAGAAAGCTTACTTGAGTGCTATGATTAATCAACCACAGTCACAATATGGTATGCCATTTGTAGGCAGAAATGGTAATGCAAGTTCTGGATATTATGGTAGTCCGCCCTTTGGCTTTGCCATGCCATATGGTGGTAGTCCTATTGGAAGTCCTGTACTTGGTTCCTCAATGATACCTGGAACTTCATCTGCTCGGCATAATGAACGTAACCTTCGTCATCCCTCTGGTTCCAAGGGTTCTCCTGGAGGGGTGATCGGTTCTTGGCAGCCTGAAAATGAAGCTGATATAGAGGAACGTTATGGTTCTTCATTGCTGGAAGAATTCAAGAATAACAAAAACAGATGTTCTGAATTATCAGATATTGCTGGACATGTGGTTGAGTTCAGGTATTTTGATTATTAGTTTGGTCTGTGCTTAAAATTTAGCTCACTGTTGTAAATGCAAAACTAATTTTTTGAGCATGTGGATATAGTGCTGATCAGATTGGTAGTCGTTTTATACAACAAAAACTCGAAACTGCAACCACCGAGGAGAAGAATATTGTTTTCAATGAAATTTTTCCTCAAGCATTGGTTCTCATGACAGATGTTTTTGGGAATTATGTTCTGCAAAAGGTATGCCCTGTCTGTCAATTATTTGAGGTGGAATTCCAATGAATAATGATGATCTGCTATTTTTTATGTGATATTAATTGGGTGCTGTTATAGGAGAGAGGTCAAACTGATGATGGGTTGTTTCTTATTTCTAGTTCTTTGAGCATGGTACTGGCAAGCAAAGGCGGGAACTAGCAAATCTTCTTTCTGATCATGTTTTAGCTCTGAGTCTTCAGATGTATGGTTGTCGAGTCATCCAGAAGGTAAGGTCGAGTTGAACTTTGGTTTATATTCCAAATACTAAGTATTTGTTTTATCAAGATATAGTTTGCCACATTTTCAGTGTTTTTAGCTGCATCTTTTCTTACTGGGCTAAGCATGGTTCCGCAAACCAGTATATTGTTTCAAATGTATTTTCAAACCCAAGTAACCTGTATTTGAATATAATGACCAGGGTTTGAAACAAAATCCTTAATGAAACCAAACTTAATGCATGTTCTGATATGCAATTATTGATAAGGGGGAAACAATGTCCAGGATGATCTGGAAATATCAAATAAGTTTACATTTGAACTTCATCTTTGTAAATGCAAGATATTCCAAGGATCTTTATGATGTACTATATTTATTTATTTTTTTAATTGGAAAGTGATTGTGTTTATTTTAAAATAGATTCTTAATGTTTCTTGAATATGAGGGAAAAGGCAGAGTAAGAATTTTGGTGTTGGTGGTTTGAGTATAAGTACATGGTCATGCGACATTTTTTTTACGAAAAACAAGGATGTGTAATTATGTTGTATTTGCTCTTATTGTTTAAGAGTCTTATATTTACACCATTAAGGACCATGATATCGGGCATCATCATTTTTGAACTGGATGATGCAGGCTGTAGAAGTTGTTGATATAGACCAGCAAACAAAACTTGTCTCGGAATTGGATGGACATGTTATGCGATGTGTAAGAGATCAAAATGGGAATCACGTTATTCAGAAGTGTATTGAGTGTATTCCTCAAGATAGAATACAGTTCATTATTTCGGCATTTTTTGGCCAAGTTGTGGCATTATCAACTCATCCATATGGCTGTCGTGTCATTCAGGTGAACCTAAACTATTCAACATTGCTTATTTTCTTTTAAAGCTGCTGTTCATGTATTCATATCTCATGCTTTGACTTGAATTTCCATAATGATAGAGAGTATTGGAGCACTGCAAAGATGAGACAACACAGAGCATTATGATGGATGAAATCTTGCAGTCTGCATGTGTGCTTGCACAAGACCAGTATGGAAATTATGTGATACAGGTTTGCAATCTCTAAGCCTCTAAACTGAATGTTTTCTAGTTCCTAGTTTTGGTTTTCAATCTGTGTAGCTTATTTTAAATTTATCAGAACAGCTAATGTGCATTTTTAATTTTTCACAGTTACTTTTGTTGATTGTTTATTAACCTTTCAAAACCATTGAAAACCAAAGTTTTCTTCCTGGTTAGTCAATGAAAACGGTACAATAACTGAGGAAGAATAACCAAAAATATAATGTGTTTTCCCATAATTCCCTTTAGCCCAGGGGGTTTAGGGACCTGCCATGCTTGACATAGTATGTATAATAGTTATGAAACTCTGGCGAGTTTTTGAAAAACTGGCCAAGACTGTGCCAGAGTCACAGTTCCGGAGTTTTTTTTGCACTGACTCTGAGTTTTTTTTTGAAATCCCACTTCTTTTTTTGATGAAAAAACTTGGCAGCGGTGGGAAAAATTCAGAAAATGGCATTTTCTTCGGGTTTTTTTTGGCGGAGTTTTTGCTGAGTTTTTCCGAGTTTTTCTGCAGAGTCTGAGTCAAAAGTTGGCCTTGCCTAGTCCATGCAGAGTCCAAGTTTCTCTACTATGGTATGTATGTTGTTGTAACATTGTATCTTACATAAAATATTGGAATTATAATGAGGTGTACCTGATGATAAATCTTCAATTGAGGATAAGGCAGAGTAAGCCATATGATGCAGGAAATTACTAAAGAACTTTAGAATATGATTATTTACAAAAATTGCCTGCAAGAAGATGGGAGCCACTTGTAATGGTTTCAAAGTTCTCCAGAATGGGCAAACCTATACAGATACGAAATCTCTTTAAGTCATAAATGCAAACGTTTCGGCTGGGCACAAAATAAACACACTATAGCACATCATAATTACCAGCTTCAGTGCAAACTGAACTCTTCAGGCTGGCTGTAACTGGTTGTTTTGGCGTTAAATTTGCATTTTTATAATCAAAATGTATAGGTTAAAATAAAATAAAATGATTTATCTATTGGTGAACCCATAACAAACCCATCAAACACTAAACCCTCCTTAGAGTAGGACAAATATCAAAGGAATGCTGCTGGATATTTTTTGTTTGTCATTATCTTTGTGGTTCTTGTTCATAATTTTCTCAGCCATAATGAATAATTGTTACTTCCCTTTATTTGAATGAACTTTTCTCGATGTGGTAGCTATGATTAAGGACAATATATGTCCTATGACCAATGATGGTGTTATCTTTCTTTATTTCATTATGCTAATTTCTTAACATCTTTCTTGAAAATTTCAATTTGCGATCAGATTAGGCCATGTGGTAAGTATATTTTCTGTATATAACTAATCCTAAATAGTGGTGTTTTTTGTTGTCCTCTAGTATATTAGTTTGTTAAACCTTTTTTTGCTAAAGTTTTAAATTGCAATCATGATCAGGCCATGTATAGCTAGAATATTTTTACGAGCAAGTTATCTTCTTGCCTATGCTGTTTTTATATTTGGAAGAAGTTAACCAATATTCCGATTCTTTTGCATCTTTATTGGCCGGGGCACATTGGGCCATATTCTATATGGTCCTCATTTGTGCTATTTGCAGCCCTCTAGCCTTTTTTGCACTTGCTGTATAGCTTTATTTATTTTGTTAGAAAAGTTGGCTCTTGTTGCCTGTTATTTCTGACTGAAAAAGTCTAGTCTTTTGGTCCTATTTTGGCTGCTTATTGAAACAATTTCTGTGTGACAATCTTTAGTGCAGGCTGCTGTTATAGCCAATGCATATGGTAAACCTGTTGAGAACAATGTTAAGAATAATGGCTTCTTGAATTGATTGTTAATTAGCAATTATTAATATTGTTATTATTCGGCTCAACTCAGGTCAAATTCATGATCATGAAAACGAAACCCTTTTTGTTATATTTTAGTAATTTATTTAAAATTTTGACGTGACTTCTTATGTCAGGGACTTGGGTTTATGTAGTGAGTAATCATCATCTGTAGAGCTTCAATGTTGTAGATGCAATTTACCTTGATATAACTTTCATCTATGTGTTCTTCTGACTTTTCCTTTCGCAGCATGTCCTTGAACATGGTAAACCGCATGAGCGAGTAGCTGTAATTAAAAAATTAGCTGGACAAATAGTTCAGATGAGTCAACAGAAGTTTGCTTCAAATGTTATAGAGAAATGTTTACAATTTGGAGGGCCAGCTGAACGGCAGATCCTGATTGGCGAGATGCTTGGTACAACAGATGAAAATGAACCCCTCCAGGTGAGTTTATTTCTTCCAAATCTCAACCAAAAGAGTTTCAGACAAATATTTAGAAATTTCATTTAGCTCAGCTATTTATTCTTTTATTTTGGTTTCAAGTAAAAAGTTGAGTTTTTACTTTTTCTGAAGTGAGTAGTCACTAGAGTTTTTCTTTTTTTGGACCATCGAGTATAAAGTATTGAGTGATCCATTGCATAGAAGCTATTGCTGGTCTATGTCAGGGAATATCAACAATAGTAATTATCCAATAAAGTAAAAAATAACTTGTATTTTGATATGATAAAAAAAGTGTGTTTGATGGTGTTTCTAAGGAAGCAAATGTAATATTTTGGTATTTTAATGGGAGTGGCCCCCAACAGAAGCCACATACAAGGTATTTAAAAAAAAAAGGAAGCATATAATTGAAAGCCTGATAATCGGTTTAAGCAGAAGCAGGTTTGGGACAGGTAAAGTTAAGTTAGTTTACATAGTTGGCAAGATGATTGCATGGATTGGATGATTCAAGGGACAGCAGAATTGAAAGAAGAATTTCAAAGACTGTGTAATGCTTTGGTATAAAGCAATATAGGTTATGAACTGCAAGAGTCTGCAATGAAGGAGAGGTTTATGTGGAATAAAGTCATTTGTTTATTTATTCCAAGGTCCATGAATATGATCCAGTCTTGTATGCAGTGCTTGCCCTTTGCATCATAGTCTTTCTAATGATTACTGACACAGCGACCATGGAAATCATGTTACTCTTGTCTGTTCATTTTTCCTATATACAATGTGGATGAAGTCAGTTCAAAAACTCAGAATTGGCAGCCAAAAATGATAAATATGATCTAAAATACTTTTACTTTTTAAAAGCATTAAAAATGAAATTAAATTGCCCAAAAAATACTTTTCAAAGGCATTAAAAATGAAATTATAGGGCTCAAGAGGCAATTTTCTATGAAAATTTAAAAAATAATAAGAGTACAATTCATGTTATATAATTATGCAAGTAACAAAAATTACAAAATCCTTAACAAGCTTTACAATTTTTACTTTTCCTTCCTCATCACCCTTCAACATGCAGCTGTGATGTCTTCCTTAGTTAACATGGGCTTCACATTGTCTGCAATAAATTCAGAAATTGGATCAATATTATACAAGTGAATTGCATTATGATATTTCTTTTTTTTTTTTTTTAGCGAAAAACCCCTTGTGGGGCCGCCTTGGTCTGAGAGACCACGACCAGGGGGTTCTACACCGTCAAAGTCACTCGGGAGTTGCGCCAGGCCCTGCCTGCACCAACATTATCAATTGGATTTTGGGTACCCAATCAACTTTTTGGTAGGGTGGAGATTCGAACCTGGGACCTCCCTTGGAGAATTGCCCTCTCCTCTCCAACTCACCTACAACACCTGGGTTAAAATGTAACTATTTTTTTTTTTTTTAATTTGTAACCCCTGCGTGCATAGCATATCCGCAGCATGTGACGGGAGAGATTTGAACCTGGGGCCTCTCAATTTCAATTAAAGAGTTTTAACTACCCACTTGCTCTCCAACTCCTCTACATGAGCGGATACATTATGATATTTCTTGCCTGTCTGATTGTATCATTATACCTTTTGCCCGTCTCAAACAAGCTTCAATTTTGCTCCTGCCCAAAAGAGCTATAGGGCTTCTAAGAACACTTAATAAATGAAAAAATATCTAGTATTAAAAGATTCAAATTATTTAGCTTGGTCATTGGGTCAACCTCATCCTTGCTCAAATGCATAGAGATGAAGGAAAGAGCCCCCTCAGCAGCCTACTAGTAAGCTTGCAACTCATACATGATTTGAAGGGTTCCTTTAGGGCGCCATCTACTTTATGCATGTGGTCGTGCCTGCCATAACCTCTTCATCAGCCTCAAGTGACTTAGAATAAAAGAGTTTGGGATTAAACAAGTATCTCACTCCATGTATTAACCAATGGAGTTGCTTGCTTCCTTTGCGTATTTGTTTTTTAAAATTTTTTAATGAGTTATATGTGGCTTCTATTGTGGGGGCCATTCCCATCAAAATACCAAAATATTACATTTGCTGTTAGGTCAATTAAACCATATCCAGCATGCCTTTTTATCACAAATATTTTTCATTTTTTTTTCTATCAAATATATTCTTCAACTTCCTCAAAGTGCTATGTTTCCACAATCAGCTTCTTGACATCATTTTGATTAAGAAAGAAAATCTCACTTGGCCAGTTGCCTTCTAAAATTTGAATTTCACCAAGATGAAGATCAACACTGTGATTGGCTAAATTATCTGCTATCCGATTTTGTTCTTCATAAATATGTTCATGTTACCTAGAGATTGCCTCCTATAATAGATGATGAACATCAGCAATAATATTATTTAATCCCCACATCCATTTTTGTTGATAACATTAATGATAATTTTTGAAAATCCCTCAATCTTCATCATCAATTTATTACACATGAAATGGTTCACATTTTCATCGATTGTTCTAGTAATAATGCACAATGGCTTGCTTGGATTTGTCCATAGCCACTTAAAGAGAAATTTCTGGCAGTATATTGCTAACAACCATATGTAGAACTTAGAATAGTTTGAAAATTAAAATTAATTAAAAATCTAACCAAAGAATTAAAAATTTGGAATTTCACAAGCTTTATTACCTTTTAAGATTGTAATTCAACAAGTTACATTTAGGATTTCTTTTGCTTTATTACTTTGTAACGTCTCTTTTGTTTTATTACTTTGTAACTCAGTAAGTTACCGGAAGGATCTCATTTGTGCTTTTCCAAAACTTGTCAAAAGTTGTCTTCGAAGCATGGCTTGCTCACAAACATTCACTTAAGATGTGCTTGTGCAGCTGCAATGACATTCACTTAAGACGTGCTTGTGCAGCTGAAATGCTTTGCAATCTGGTATAGTTTGTTGCGAATAGGGTGACTCTTGGTTGCACAAGTTCCTTACCGTTAGTGTGCTCCCTCATAAAGCTAAGCACCCATGTGTAAATTGTAAATAATTTGATGATGTACTCTGCATCTTCAACCATATTTTTTCACCAGTCCAAGTTTTCCAGTCTTCTTAAGAATGAGATTGATTGATGCAAGAGGCAATACAAGGTTCTAAAAAAATCGTAAGGTGCTTCTCTTGCAGTTTCCATGCTGCTACATATGTTGCATTGGTGATCACTAGTTGGATGACATTCCGACACCTGCTTCTTGTCCCGCCTCTAAAAAATTACACAATGTTTTTATATTTACCTCAATTTGTAAGAGGCATCCATGAACTTAAAGAACAGTGTTGATCCACCAGAAAACTTGTTAATGTTCGATTCCTGTCATCCACACACTCTTGGGACAAAATATTTTAGCCCTTTGTGTGCAAAATTTTCTTGTGTCCTACTATGCCTTGCGTATTTTTGATAGGTTTCTCCAGCAAAAGCCTAGAGAAATCATGTGGAGTTGGTACCTTGAATCCTTAACCAGCAATGGTTGTTGTAGTTACAAATGCCTCTTAGCATGAACTTTTTGTTATAGTACCAAAAATTAGCTGTAGCTATCCTTGTGTCAGGGTGATGTTTCTGGTTTCAAGTAGTTCCTTTGAGCGTAGGTTGCAAACTAAGAGTATTATGGGGAACAAAGAAGCCATGCAAATCAAATTGGCTTGTGCCGCTCTCTGAAATGGATGAATGCCAAAAGTGTGGAACAAGAATAGAAGAGTCGCAATATGATACAGGGGGAATCTGTGATTACTGCAAATGCTTTCCTTGCCCTCTTTCCTCCTACCTTTTCCTCTTTGCTAGCTAGAAGGGTTTTAATCTCTTGCAATGCTTCATCTTTCACATCATACAACTTCACATATTGAATAGGGATTCAAGTAAGGTGGTATTTGGATACTGTAATTGCATTTCATTGTGCCTTTAATGGACATCATTTGCCATGCTTTGAAGTGAGGTCCTTGCTACTAGGCACAGTGCCTTGGCCCTCACCACACATGCCTCTTCTCTGTAGATGCCATTCCACAGTAGCAAAGAAGCAAAAAAGAATAAGTCAGGTGAGGTCCTTGCTACTAGGCACAGTGCCTTGGCCCTCACCACCTATCCCCCTTCTATGTAGATGCCATTCCACAATAGCAAAGAAGCAAGAAAAAGTAGTAAAGGAAAGAACACATTCTGCGAAAAGAAAAAAAGAGAGTTAAATCTAACGTTTGAAAGTAAAACTCCAAACAACAAGAAATTTGAATCCAATTTAATATTTTGATTTCCATGCTAATCATGATTAAATCCATGTGTTTTAGGGGGGAGAGGGCCTATAGATGAACACCCAAACATGGCACTTTTACCAATGGTAATATGATGTCACCTCATGAAAATTTAAAGATGAGATGTTTGTAATGCTATCTTATTATGTATTTCTTTTGTTGTTGTTGGATATTGATAAACACTATTTTAGACCCATCTTTTAAGAGACATCAATATTGCTTGTAAAAACAGCTGGACCATTTGTTCAAGATAACCATCCCCAACATCTGGACTGAGATGTCAAAATTCACCTGCAAGTACAGGGGGATATAGCCCTGCCATACATATTTTTTGGAGCTTCCTTGATATGTGCACCTTGTATTTAAAAAAAAATAATTTTCTTCCAGTAACGTAAGGGACTATATACAACTTACCTATATATCTTTTTAATTTAATAATGTTTTTCCTTATAAACAAACATGAAAAAATGTTCAATAATTGTGGTTTAGTATCTCACACACCATCAAAGGACCCTCTTCCCTAGGTTTTAATAGGCTGGATGGGCAAGAAAAATCCAAACAGTTATTTCTTTTGTGGTTTGAGATTCTTTTTTGCTGTCAGTGGTCTATTTCCTTGCTGGACAAGTTTGGAGAAACTCAGAGGTACTTGTTGCTGACTCAACATGGTGAGTTGAGTGTCGTGAGAGGCTCTTGTCAGAATTTGGGGCTTCTGGCTAGTTTTGGGTGAGTTTTAGGACAAAAGTTGAAGTTAATAGTGGTTTCTATGTTTAATCCCTTTATGTGATCATTGAAGTTCTTTACAACATTGATAAATTATTGGGGCTACAAATATTTTAGTGTTGGATGTATAATCATTCACTTTAGACAACCGATTTACGTGATATTTAAATTTGTAATTGTTTTGTAAAAGGATCGGGGCCCATCTTCACTTTATAAAGTGATATGTGTATTAATTAACGGTTCAATAATGTTGGCATGTGACATGATTGGGGTTCTGTATTATGAAGAATACAATACCTTCACTTATAGATTATTGTAATCAACTAAGCATATCATTTTCTTTGATCATGAGTGAATTAATAGTGTTTATGGACCATATGTTGTATTCTCTTTTTCTGTTGCATATATTGTTGATTATGTTCTATTTTCTCAATATTATGAAATTCTTCATGGTATTTGAGGTAAGGCTTTACCGTGAGTTTCTACGTGGTTTTTAGTGGTGGTGTGAAACTTCATCATTGGATCCAGGGGTTCAGTTTGTGGCTCTCGTGTGACATTGCTTCCATCAGAGTTGTGTTCCAGAGCCTAGTTGAAGAATTTGTTGCTCTTTTGTGGTAGTGCTTGTAAGGTTGCGACTGTGAAATAAGGGATTGAGATTGGCTTTGGTAGGGTTTTTGTGAAAACTTAAAAACCCATTTGAAGGTTCCATGGCTATCTTATGATAGTGTCTTTTAGGTTGTGAGTGCCAAATCAGTTTTTTGAATTAGCATTTGAAGGGTTCATAGCTCTTTTGTGGCAGTGCTTTCAAGGATTGTGACTTCAAAACTAGGGTTTGAATCTACATTGTTAGGGTTTGTGGAAAACCCATTTGGTTGTTCCTTATCCTTCCATTTGTTTCTAAAGTTGCCATGTTCAAAGGGATAAGGACTTAGGGTCTGGAGGATCAATGTGTGCTGAACTGGGGTGGATCACCTTAGTGTGTTGAGAGTTTATAAGGCAAAACCCATTGCACCTTAGTGTGTTGAGCGTTTATTTTAGGGATGAGAGGAGTTGATTTCAAGTTTCTTCAAATTCCACTGTAACACCTTTATATGACAATCTATCCATTCTTGGTTGAGTGTCCATCCTTTTTTTATAGGGGGACAGTGTGCAATGGAGTCTTAGATTAGTAGTTTTTGAAATTCTTCTTTGCTAGTGCTCAGAAAATTGTGGAGTACTTCTGTTTTTGGTGCCTTGGCATCATTTTACAAGGGGAAGCTTTCAAAGGCCATAATTTTCTCATACATAAGTGATTTTTTTGGATTGCACATTCATTTGTACAGTCTTGTCATGCTAAGTGGGAGACAAACTTATTCAGCAGGTTTTGAATGCGTGCATGAGGTCGTGAGTGTGTGTGTGCGCGCGTGCACATAGGTGCTTGATGTTGACCTTCGAAGATGGGTTATGTGGGTGTTGGGAGGGTATAGAAAGGTTGTGGCACATGTCAAAAGCACATATGTTTGAACTTTGCAAAAATACATTTGATATATGATTGATGCGCTTGATTTGTTGTTTGGCGTATCACTTGGGTGCATTACCTGCACCAAGCAAGTAATAGTGCATAATGAAGGCCATGAGCAGGTCTTCTTCATTGGATTGTGGGGTCATCTTGGCGTTGGAGAGCTGGCATTAAGGAGAATATTCAATAATGTTTTTTTTTTCTCTATGGCCCTTATTAAGATTAAGGTGGGATGTTTAAATTTGTAATCATTCACTTTGGCCATCGTGGACTTTGTGATATGTTATTTTGTAAAAGGCCTATAGGTCTATCATCATTTTGTAATGTGATTTTTTTGTATTAATTAATGGACCAATAATATAATGGTTTGTGACAAGAGTTACAATATCCAACACTCTTGCTCTAATACTTGTATTCATGTATCGGGTACTGATATAGATATGATACTGGGATACTTTGTATTCATGTATCGGGTACAGATATAGATATGATACTGGGATACTTTGTATTCTGTGGGTACAGATATAGATACAATACTCAGATACTGGAACCTGGTGTATCGTACAGGATATCATTCCTGACATATCCAAATAAACACCAACATATGGAATGTTTCTAATACATCTAAATATGGCCTGGCCATTTCTAGAGTTGTGTTCACAATATCATTTGAAAACAAGAATGTACAAATTTTAGAAAACATCTTTTGAATCAAAATATGATCAAAATCCTCACAATTAATGGAAATATCTTGCATAAAACATTTCTATGGTCCATGTTTTTCCTTTATATAAAATTTGTATTCATTTTAAAAATTTGTATTGTCATATCCATGTTGGGGTGTCTCATAAATTTGCTATATCCGTATCCGGTAATGTACTGAACATATCTGTTTCCATGGAACATTGCTTGTGATTTTATTGGGATCCATGGAATGTACTGTGAAGAGTATAAATACCTCCACCCACAGCCTGGGTGGGGCTGACAGTGAAGTCTTGGGTACTCTAAATAGGAGGTCCAAAGTTCAAATCTGAACGGGAGTAGGTATGTATGCGTCATAGGTGCACAGCACAACTTGAGTGCCTCCTTGCATGCATATTGGACCTAGGGAAGTATGGGCGGGGTGGTCTGATATTCACAATGCTCTTCGATCTTTATCAAAGTTATTCACTGAATTAATGGTGTTGAACTACTCTATCTTGTGTTAGTTTTTCCTTTTGCAAATCTGAGTAATGTGTTGACTTCTTCCAGTTCTCTCACTATTGTGAAATTCTGCGACGGGGATGGCAGGATGGCCGTTGGGGACAGTGGGATGCCTTTTAGAGACGATGGATGCACCTTCAAGACAACCCCCAAATCCTAGGACAAGTACCCATGGAACATAACTTTGCCATTAATTTCTACATGTAGTGACGTGCTTTTTAATTTCATCTGGAATGATGCTTCAAGTCTGCTGTCTTCTTATTTACTTAGTGCTTAGGTGAAGGACACCCTAACAAATGATGTAGGATAAAAGAAACACACCATCTTATAAACAGCCTACATTGCGAACAGAGCAAAGTTACGGAATATGCTGAATGTTACTAGGAGAGTTGTAATTTGTGTGATTTCTTTGGGAAATATTATATTGTTTAATGCCACCTCTTTTCTACTGCATTAAGAACACAGATATCTAACAAGATTTGCACTTCTTGATTGTGTCCTAAAACCTATGCTTTTCTTGGTCAACTAAGGATAGTGCACTTCTTAAGGTTTGAGTCAAAAAGATATTTTTCACCTATACATTCAGTTTTCTCTCTTGCTATAATATTTTCTCTAAAATTTAGACATTATTATTGCAGGCAATGATGAAAGATCAATTTGCAAATTATGTCGTACAAAAGGTTTTGGAAACATGTGATGACCAACAGCGTGAATTCATTCTGTCTCGTATTAAGGTGCATTTAAATGCCTTAAAGAAGTTTACGTATGGAAAGCACATAGTTGCTCGTGTTGAGAAGCTCATCACAGCTGGAGGTATGGGAAACTAATTGTTGAGAATCGCTTATTTTTATGATATTCACATTATAGTGAATGACATATTCACGTCCTTCAATTTGTTCTGGGCATACTGACACAGCTTGTTCTATGTTTGTATTTTTGCAGAAAAGCGCATTGGGACACGTTCTGTATGTCCTTTGTAGATTGTGCCTCTTGTAAATTCTGTTGAGATATGTACACGAGGACCTTGTATAGTTGAGGTTGGTGACAAAATATCGGCCATGATGACATTAGAGTACTACTGTACTTTCATCTCTATCTTGGTATATTGGGGGGAAAGTACTAACTGGTGTATATGGGTGGAGAAATAATTTTTTTAAGTTGAGTTGTATATTCTCTGTAGTTTGTATGCTTTTAGTGTTCATAAATTGGGCACGAAATAGGCATATATGTGGGCCATTTTGCTTTGACAGTATTTAATGGCCCAGAAGAAGGTAAATTTTCTTCTGAAAGATCTGTAACAGGTGTGCATGCAATAAAAGACTGTACAAAGTTTGGCGGAATAACTGTAAAGATGCAAATCAGATTGCATTTGGTAGAACTGTATTTTGCCAGGCAATGCCTGCAAAGCATTCACTTTTTAACATTTTCGGAAGTGGTCTAATGCTATACAGCATGTACATTCTTTGATTGATAAATGCTGTTAGATTTTTTTACCTTTTTTGGTTTGTGATGCATAGAACTATAGATAATTACTTTTTTGAAAAGCAGCTTTACAGGAGATGTAAAGGATTAAAGCTGCTGTTGGATATTTGCTTGTTTGGAAGGAAAAAATGATTTTTTGGTTTAGTAAAGTGTTCGGTCCAAATGGATAAAATAGATGAAACATTATGCCAGAAATCTTGCATGAGGCCACAAAATAATACAAATTGTTTCCTAGGTATGCTGGCTTCAGTTTGAAATGAGTGTTCCATCTTTAGAGGAAGGCGACTGCTCACTTTCATGCTTTTTGTGCTTTCCATGTGGTTTTCTGTAGCACTTGACTAAATATTCACAGGATTTATAAATAATTAGTCTGTAAATGTCTTTCTATTATGCTGAAATCTACATCTGCAATTTCTTTCTTTCCTCTCTGTAAAACCAGTTGGCTTTGGTTGGATGCCTTATGACCAAAGCAATTATAACCATTTCCTGTTTGAACACGGCCTTTAGTCACAACTATTCTGATCTTAGTTCAGGGATTTTGAGTAGTCACAACTATTCTGATCTCTTTTCGGGGATTTTGGTTCTTCATTGCTTGAAATAGAAAAAATTGGATACTTCCCTAGAAAATTGTTAGGAATCTTCATATAAAAATAAGCATAACCACAATAGCAAAGCAGGAGTTAATGGAAATGTTTATATACTAAATGACCAAGAAAAAAAAATAACAGAAGTGATCAAGAAAATAACTGGATGGAAATAGAACTAACTTATATTAATCAAGTTGAACAGATATCTCTGGCAAGGCCATTTTCTTTGGAAGCAGAGCTTTGATTCAATTCGAGAAAAATATGAGATACGTTATATTTGAAACCCATGTCTTTATGTAGACTCTTATTTACCTTAACCCTAATGTTCAAGGGTCAGACCACATGAAAGAATGGACCAGAGCTACCGACTACTTAAAGGTAAACATCATAATGGGCCCATATGCACCAGGTGTCGAAGGTGCATACATATCCCAACATTAGATAAGCACTTAACAATGGTTGTGTTAGGATAGGGTCCTAATTTGCTGTCCCCTTGAAGAGGCTTTATCCTCGAAGCTTGAGGTGAGTTAACTTGTTGAGGATGGGAATTCATCCAGTTAAATGAAAATCCAACTTCGGTTAGGAGTTGTCGAGTTCTTGAAAATCCGTACATAACCACCAAGACCTGTCTTTCTTATGAACCAAAAGTACTAGAGAAACCCCTATTGCTAATAACATCTGTACCATCTTCCCTATTTTAATCTTCTACAAATATAGGTAATATAGGTATCGATAGGGATAGTTTGATTGTGAGTGTGTTGTGGTGATAATTCTTGTGGTTTTGCAAACACAGTTATGCCATCATCCCTAGGATGATTTCTCCAAAAGTTTCTTTTGATTAGGCAAAGTGAGCAAATTTTTATTAAAAAAAGCTTTGACAGGTTGAATTGAGAACACCTAGCAAGCAGGCAGGAGTGAATGCCATTTGATTAGTCAAAGTGAAGAAATACAGTCAGATATCAAGAGGATGCAAGAAGAGAGAGGAAGTAAAAAAATTCCGTGAAGAATTGACAAAGTTATAAGGAATAAACACATCTCTGCTAGGTGAGGTGGAAATTGAAGCCACCCAAAGCTCAATTCTGGTTTGATACCCCTGCCATCAATCCATTGAGTCTTTTTGCTCAACTTTATGCCCTCAGAACCGTTGTTGGAAGATGCTAGTGGGCTGAACGAACTTGAAGACTTAACCTGGTTTGAGACGTACTCTTTCCTCGTCATACATTTGGGAAAATGTGAATCTAAGGACTTTTCATGGATTTAGGAAAATTTGAATGGCATCCTTAGGACTATGACAAAAATTAGGATTATAAACTTGTTTATTTGAAGATTTGAAGTTGATTCTGTGGACAGACAAAAATATTTGAATAATTTAATATCAATCAATTTCTGAAACATATCTTTTAAAATTATTTTAAATAAATTAAAAAGCCATCAAACGGTATTAGTTCAACTGATTAAATTTTTCAGGTTTAAGGAGGAGACCAAGGTTCAAATCTTGTCAAACAAAACATGTATAATTATCGAACTGTTATAATACCACGGTATAGTCATAATGATAAATAAGACCTGCTTCATTTTTAAACTGATATAATAAATTAATAAAAAAGTTTTAAAGAGTCTTGAGATTTAATCTTAAAAGAACTAGAGGTCTTGATATCATTATTATTATTATTTTTAAGTGCGGGCCGCCTTGGTCTGAGAGACCACGATCAGGGGGTTCTACATCGTCAAAATCACTCGGGAGTTGCGTCCGACCTTGATTGCACCAACATTATCAATTGGATTTTGGGTATCCAATTCAACTTTTTGTTATCATTTTAGCCCAAAACGTTATTCGTAATTTAATTGCGGCACATAGATAGGGAATGGTGGTTAATTTAGATATGATTAAGGTTGATGAGCGTGTCAATTGAAGTTTCTTTCACAAGGTTTTTATGGGTTTTATTGTCTTGTTGTGGCTACGTTAAAACTCTCAAATTTTAGCCCTTGGTGAACGTGTAACTGTTTTCTTTAGTAGCTTGATAGGCTTGAAAGAAGGGTTTGCCAATGGAATTGCTAAGACTAGTAGAGTTTTCTGCACTAAATTATTTCAAAAACCGATGAATGCTTACGAGTATATCCTTGCTTCCTCCCATCATCCTGTTCACCAAAACATTATCTTCACCAAAAGAAGAAGGCCTTCATCTCTTGGTTAGAGAACGTTTTAGGGAAGGATTTATATTTTAATTTTTTTTTAACAGATTCGGGGCAAAGGGATATTAGATTAACTTTCTCCTTCCTTTGTTTGAGAAAGTCAAATTTGTCAGCAGGCCCTCATTGTTGGTTAGAGTTTTGGAGCGAGCAACACACAGACATGGTTCCAAAATAAAAAAACAGTTTCATTTCTTCTGAAATTGGACAATTGCAGCTTTGCCAGAGACCTCCGCATTAGCAAAAATATTATCTCACTAATGTTCGAAAGATGGAGAAAATATAGGGAGCTCAAACACATTGCTAGTGACATCATTTGTTGGAGGAATTAGAAACCTCTCAAAACTTGTGTAAAAATAAAATTGTTTAAGGGACTCTCTTTCCCACCTTGTACTTTCGCATTTTTAATGCATTTTTACTTTTCTTGGGGTGGGTATTTTTATTGGGGGTTGAGCTTGGGCTTCAATTTTTTTACCATCTTGGTCTATAAACCTGCAACTTGTATTAAATGCTTGGGTATTATTTTATCCCACATGCATTACTCTTTGGCTCCCCCCTAGAGTTAGGATTTATAATGAGGGGTTGTACCTCTTCAAAGCTCATACTCCATTGATGAGACCTATAGCTCGAAACGCGCTCGGTTTTTTGATGTTGTATTAATTCTTTTTATTGAAATAAAATTCAATCTCATGTCTTTTGTTCCTTTCCTAACATGTGTTTTTTTTTTATGAAGTTTAATATTTTCTTTCTGTTTTTTGTCACGTTTTTGCTGTTTGTATTATGTTCTTCACTTGCGTGTAAGCGATATGGTGAATTAGAAAATAGTTTGCGTTTTGTGAGTACTGCTATGTTTCATTTTTCATCAATTATCCCCTTATAACCATTGTTTTGTTTAACTCTCCCTTTACAACCATTGTTTTTTTAACTCCTAACAATGACACCAAAGTGAGTAGGAATATAGGAGGATCTAACTTAGTGGGAATAAAGGAGGATCTAGAGACTATCCCCTTACAACCATTGCTCTTTTAACTCTTAGCAAGGTTCATGAAAATAATTGTAATATTATCAGTGGCTTTACTAAAGTCAATTCATTGATCATGCATTGGCTATCAAATGAAATGCATATGTATTCCGTTGTGCTTTGACTAATATTTTGAATTGGATGGTGGGCAATTCAAATGACTATGATTATTACACCAAAGAACTCTTATGTTCATTTTTGCAATAACCCAATCTCTAAAACTACCGACCTCAATCAAAGTATCTTTATACATGGGCATGTTGTATCCATATACTCTACCTTAGTTGAAGAAGAGAATTGGTACTTTACTTCTTACTAAAATTTCTAAGTTCAAAAACATCCTATAATAAAATTCTTCTCATTAATCATTTACCTAGTTGTAGTCTATATAACCCACCAAATTATTAGATTGGAAGTCTTCTAGTTATACTCCATCTTAGTATATAATTTGCAAGACCAATTTCATGAGGATATCACATATAGTTAGATTTAAGGCAAAAAAATGAAGTCAAATTTTATTTGGTGTGAATTAAGTATCAAATACTACTAGTTAAAAATAACCATGTGAACAATTACAATTATTTTATTTGGTGTGAATTAAGTATCAAATACTACTAGTTAAAAATAACTACTAATTTAGTTAATATTATTTTTATTAGCAAGGTTCATGAAAATAATTGTAGTATTATTCAATTAACAAAACATATATATTTTTAAAATAATGTTTTGGTCAAACCTTTCCTTGATTTTGAATAATCTCCAACCAAGTTTAACCCCTAATTCTAAACTTATAAGTTTGCAATTATCTCTTCGATATTATTTTTATTACAAACACTATTCTACTCACAAGGAGGAAACTAAAATTTTCTTGCATCATTTTCAAAGAAAAGTCTTTGTACTTTGTCAAATTTAAATGTTATAAAAATGAAATTACTCTCTTTCTCACACACAAACACACATATATAGATCTTTCTCTCTCTCTCTCTCTCTCTATACATATATATATATATATATATATATATATATATATATATATATATATATATATATATATATATATTGCAATGTAGCCTTCCAACCATAGTTAAGAACTTAGCTTTCCATCCTACCACACAAGATTTTATTCTACTTGGATACGATGATGGCAAATTTTATTTTAAACCCTAAAATCTCTATAGTAATCAATTATAAAATTAAGGTAGTGTTAATGAAAAAGATATTTTTTTTTTATGAACACACACCCACCCCCTCACACACACACCCACTCCACGGTTTGAACCTTGGACCTCCTAGGGGGACAACGCAAAAAGATCTTATTGTTTATGTTAACTTATGTAATTTAGTTATTATAGTCAATTTAATTCTCACTTTGAGAATATTTCGTTTATATCGGAGGCACTTGCTTATAAGGCTTACATGCATCTCACAAACTCCAATTACGAGTAAACAAGGTATACTATTCCCACTTATTATACGATATTCATGATGTTTTAATAGAAGCAATAATCCTACTTAAGATAATGATTGAGGGCTTGCACATCTAAGGCTATTAGTGCATTGGAAAATGTTTTAGTAGGTTTTGGGGCTCATAAACTACTCAAGTCTCACTTTTCATGAATATGGGATTATTAGTTTTGGAAGAAATATGATAGATGCAAGGTCACTAGAACTTACTCAAAACACGTACTTTTACATACTTCTATATATGAACCAACATTTTAAAAATTTAGCACCATTTTTTTCCTTTGTTTCTTAAGAATCCCTTTTGCACCACTACCCATTTTACCAATTTATCAATGTATGAATTGTAAATAAAATATGGGTCCCCTATATGCATTGACATGGTATTTACCATTTCTTATAGGTGACCCATATGGTTAGAAGCAAGAAATAGTATACAAATCAGAAGGGGCCTCACCAAGTTTGGGTTTAATGTTTTAACCCTCTCTATATATATTTTAAATGGGTCATATGGGATTGAAATGAGCCCCACCAATTTTACATCATGCCCACATAGTGATATTACAATAACTTGACAATTATGCATGTATCACTTGGGAAGATTCAAACCTTGGTCTCCTTGAAACTTGGGCGCCTACCTAGTGTATCACTTGGGAAGATGCATGCCCCCATCGCAAAATTGGCGTTGGACGCCTACCCAGTGAATTTGTAGTGTCTGGACCAGATCTGATTGTACTTCAGTTGATCTTTGAAGTTTGGCTGGCCTCCCAAAGTTTGTCAGGTTGCGAACAAGATGCAACGTGGCAAGTTATCATGCATGCCAGTACTCATACAATTAATGAACAATGTGGCGAAGAGATTACCACATGAGAGCCTTATTCGAATAATGGTTGCAGTGATGGTTGAAGCCAATACCACCACTTTAGAGAGTCCTCGAATGCGGGATCTTGAGTATTTTTGCGACAACAAGATTTTTTTGGCGATAGGCCTTCTATTAGGATCTCCTTAGGATCAACCTCCTGAGGAGGCATGCTTATTAGGGTTTGGCTAAATACTTGCATGCCATGCCCTGAGACACAAAATGGTGCAAAAATGTGCCCTCTTTGCTCTCAAAATCTGCTACTTGAGCTTGTTCCCCTTCTTGGCCCATCTCATGATGGAAACTAAAAGTAACCATATTATCCATTGTTGGAGCAGCGCTTGCATATTCTCTTCCTTGGTCTTGGACGAGATCCACCTCTTGAGCTCCACACATCCGCATTCCAGGTCTCTGCACCGTTTGAGGGATCTACCATTGTGAATACAATGCAAGACAGACGGGAGCAACAAGTGTCGGAGAGTGATGGAAAGATAGTTTCTCTCCACTGTATTTTTCCTGATTGGAGCAGGAGCTGCTCTGCTTGTACTACCTCCTGAAAGACTTGAGGGAATCTATGTTCCCCAGATTGTAGTAGGAGGAGGCTTATGTTCGGGTGGAAAGCCCGAACATAGTAGAGGTGGGCCTGGGCGGGTGTCAATAAGATCTTCTCTGGAATTCTCCTTCGACTCCTCCAAAATCGGACATTGAATTTTGTGATGCTCTCTAGAGGTGCTCTCATGATGGTGGAGAGATGCATCAAGAGTTGAAAGGGATCCTGAGAGCCATCAAATGTGTCGATTAATGCTCCTACCAAGTCTGTCCATGAGCAGATACTCTTATGCTCGAGTACTTTGTACCACTGCAACGCCCTTCCTTCCAGAGACATGACCACAAGTCTGATCATGACATATTTGTGGGTTATGCCATGTAGGGTTGCTAGAACAACATCTTCAAGGTGCTCTCGAGCCATTCCCTTAATGCCATTGTATTTTGTTAGGGTCTTCAGGGCACTTTTAGGAATCTCATGTTGACTTTGGAGATTCAAAGGGCCAGGATCATCCCAGCTAGGATATCATACCTATGCCATTATAGCAGTGGTATTCAGAGATCATGGTCCTTGCTGCTGAGTCAGAGTTTCCAGGTGAACATTCTTTCTCCGCTTGTGAGGTGAAGGATGATCAGTAAACCTTGAGTCCTCCGGGGTGTCTGATTTCAACACAAAAGGCATCCACTGGTCATGAGATCCAAATATTCATCTCAAGAGAGTCGTTAGGTGATTTTACCAGATGAAGGCAAGCCAAAGATTCACCAAACTCGGGCTCCCTTAAAATATGGGGATTGATTATCTCCGTTATAGAAACTATTGTCCCACCGGGCGTGCCAAAAACTATTGGTCAAGAATCTGCCTTAGGTATGAAATGTCTCATTCATGCGTCCTAGACCCGACCAACATTGAAAGGCCGAAAGGAAGAAATGCCTCCCGTGCCAATCTCCAGAAAGGGCTAGTTCCCCTTCTATTCTAACTTGGGGGGTTTGAGATTAATAAACATGAAAGAAATGGAAATGACTGAAAGGGATGGGAAATATGGCCTCAGGTCAAGTAGAACAGGGGTGATGGACCAACAACACGATAACTTAACTTACGTTGAATAAAATAGCACTCAACACAGAAAACTAATAGAAATTAAAACCATGCATCTAACATGTGTAATCTCCAGAATCATTCTAGCGTTCACCCTCTATCGGGATTCAAATATAGACATATAATTATAACCCACATATAGAGTGGAGAATTTAATAGAAATGTAAGATATAAAACATACACATAAAAAAAAGTCTAGAGTTAGAGCCAAACGTTCTCTGTATTGATAGCAGAATTCAAGTTACAAAAAGCCTCTAGCAGAATGTCCATCCTATTACATTGAAATTGCCGGCTTTTATAAGCAATTTTACTGCTTGAAACATAAATGCACACCCACAAAACATCGCGATGGAAGGAAAGATAGGATTTGAGAAAAAAGCACTCATCAAACAGTAATGAGGCATGGCCAGAATTCAAAAGACTCAATGAAATGCAATTGCACCTCTTCAATGCACTAACAAGTTTAGTTGGTGGCACCGTCTCCTCACTTGCTGGAACCACCTTAATGGAAGATAGGATTATGAAATCCGAGTAAATAAAATCTGGAAGCTTCTTCGATTGAATGCAATTAAAAAGGCGAGGGGGCGCATTTTTTCATCGTTGAGAAGCATCTCTAGGGGATTCGGGCAGAGGTAGAAGAGTTAGACTGGCACTTCACGGATGTAGGCCCCACTTGGTCTCGTTGTTTTCTGGCCCGAAATGGGCTTGCGCTAATAGACGAAGGTGAAACTACCTTGCTTGACCCAAAATGGCCTTGCACTTAAAAATTCGAAGTTTGTTTCTCCCTTACTTAGCCCAAAATGGCCTTGCACTTAAAAACTGGAGGGAAATGCCTTGTTGCCTTGGGAGTGCACTCACATAGAAAAGTCAACGGTCATTTCTCCCTTACTTGGCCCGAAATGGCCTTGCACTTGAAAATTGGAGCGAAATACCTTGCTGCCTTAGGAGAAGCACTGGCATGGAAAAGTCAAAGGTCATTTCTCCCTTACTTGGCCCGAAATGGCTTTGCGCTTGAAAACTAGAGCGAAATGCCTTGCTGCCCTTGGGAGATGCGATGGCATTGAAAAGTCAAAGGTCATTTCTCCCTTACTTGGTTCGAAATGGCTTTGCGCTTGAAAACTGGAGTGAAATGCCTTGCTGCCTTGGGAGTAGCACTGTCATGGAAAATTCAAAGGTCGTTTCTCCCTTACTTGGCTTGAAATGGCCTTGCGCTTGAAAACTGACCCAAAAATGATTTTTGGTGGTATAGCTTCCCGGGGCCATAACTTTTGATCCGTTGACCTGATCGCCTATTGTAATATATCGTTGGAAAGCTTAAGAAAATATATACAACAATGAAATATCTAAAGATCATTTCATCCAATTTATCATCCTCTTTTAGGGCCCATGAAAATACCAACACTTATGCATGTGTTTCATTGATTTAAAGCTCCAAAGGGATTTCATTGGTGAACTCCAAGAAGATGATTTCGCTGGAAAATTGCGTTTCACACTTAGGTAATTTTTTTTCAAAATGTGGCAAAAATGCCAACAACCCCATGGTTAGAAGGAAGAAATAGAGTATAAATTAGAAGGCTCCATGTCAGGTTTGGGTTTAATGTTTTAACCTTTTTTTTGAAATGGGTTATATGGGATTGAAATGAGTCCCACATTTATTACACCATACCCACACAATGATTATACAATAGCTTGGAAATTATGAATGTAATAATTGGAAATACTCAAACCTTGGTTTGCTCCTTGAAAGTCAAGGAAATTGATGGGTTAAGCTAATGCCACTTGATTTAATATTTTAACTATTAGTGTTTTAATATTTAGGATACATGGTTTACAAGGGGGTGTTTGCATAGTGTTTTTTAGAACCTCTTTTCAGACCTTTAATACAAATATCTCATGTTAGACATCAATGCTTAAAGAGTTGGATATTGTATAGATGATGTGGACATCTAGCAATTTTCTTAATGATTATACTCAAGTCTAAGCATGATATAATTCATGAAGAATCTCACTATTGAATGACATTAAGTTATTTCTTATAGATAGCATTCATGGAGAATTCCACTCTTCAAAAAGCTTTTATTTGTAAATTATATGTATATTACTAAGGACAATTGTTTGATACATTTGGGCTCATCTACTTGTCATGATTCAAATAGTAAATTAGGATATTAACTTGTTTAATTGTGCTTACTTTTCCTAACTTTAATTTATTTAGGATATAGTTTGTTTAGATATCTATGCAACATTGTACTTGTAATTTCTCAAATGAATTCTTGTAAGTTAATGGTTCAATGTAAAGAGATTTTATCTTGCCTTAATAAATACAACCAAAACTTGTATTTTCATTGCCAATGTTAACCACAAATTCCTTTTGAAATAGAAACCTAACCAAATTTAATGCAACATGTATATTAGAGGTAAGAAAAGAATGCATACAAACTTCAAAAAATAGATGGTCTGACCCCACAGTAAGATAAATTATAATTTCTAACCTTACAACCATGTAGGGGTAAAAATAGAATTGTTTAAGGGACTCTCTTTCCCACATTGTACTTTTGTATTTTTAATGCGTTTTTACTTTTCTTGGGGTGGGTCTTTTTATTGGGGGTTGAGCTTGGGCTTCAATTTTTTTTTTACCGTATTGGTCTATAAACCTGCAACTTGTATTAAATGCTTGGGTATTATTTTATCCCACATGCATTACTCTTACTCTTTGGCTTCCTCCTAGAGTTAGGATTTATAATGAGGGGTTGTACCTCTTCAAAGCTCATACTCTATTGATGAGACCTGTAGGTCGAAACACGTTCGGAGTTTTGATGTTGTATTACTTTTTTTTATTGAAATAAAATTCAATCTCATGTCTTTTGTTCCTTTCCTAACTCGTGTTTCTTTATAAAGTTTAATATTTTCCTTCTATTTTTTGTCACGTTTTTGCTGTTGGTATTATGTTCTTCACTTGTCGCGTAACGCGATATGGTGAACCAGAAAGCCTCCAACACTAGTAGTATGCTCTTCACTTGCATGTAAGCGATCTGGTGAATTAGAAAATAGTTTGTGTTTTTCTGAGTACTGCTATGCCATGTTTCATTTTTCATCAATTATCCCCTTATAACCATTGTTTTGTCTAACTCTCCCTTTACAACCATTGTTTTTTTAACTCTTAACAATGGCATCAAGTTAGTAGGAATATAGGAGGATCTAACTTAGTGGGAATAAAGGAGGATCTAGAGACTATCCCCTTACAACCATTGCTCTTTTAACTCTTAGCAAGGTTCATGAAAATAATTGTAATATTACCATTGGCTTTACTAAAGTCAATTTCTTGATCATGCATTAGCTATCAAATGAAGTGCATATGTATTCCATTATGCTTTGTCTAATATTTTACATTGGATGGTGGGCAATTCAAATGACTATGATTATTACACCAAAGAACTCTTATGTTCATTTTTGCAATAACCCAATCTGTAAAACTACCGACCTCAATCAAAGTATCTTTATACATGGGCATGTTGTATCCATATACTCTACCTTAGTTGAAGAAAGAGCATTGGTACTTTACTTCTTACTAAAATTTCTAAGTTCAAAAACATCCCATAGTAAAATTCTTATCATTAATCATTTACCTAGTTGCAGTCTATATATCCTGCCAAATTATTAGATTCGAAGTCTTATAGTTATACTCTATCTTAGTATATAATTTGCAAGACCAATTCCATGAGGATATCACATATAGTTAGATTTAAGGCAAAAAATGAAGTCAAATTTCATTTGGTGTGAATTAAGTATCAAATACTACTAGTTAAAAATAACTATGTGATCTGCTTGTTGTGGTGCAATGGTAAATGCCCTGGGTGTTGGTAGAGGACGACCTAGGTTCCATTCCCATTGTCTCCATCCTGTAGATATATGGTATAGTTAGGAATGTCCTATGTTTTGGTAGAGGCCGACAAGGCTCCATTCCTCCTATGCCCAACCTGTTGAAAGTGGCACCCCGAAAGGGGTGTTTTCCACTATAAATTAGTTTTAACCCAGGTGTTGTAGGTGAGTTGGAGAGGAGAGGGCAATCCTCCAAGGGAGGTCCTAGGTTCAAATCTCCACCCTACCAAAAAGCTGAATTGGGTATCTAAATCCAATTGATAATGTTGGTGTGGGCAGGGTCGGGTGCGACCCCCGAGTGACTTTGACAGTGTAGAACCCCTTGTTCGTGGTCTCTCAAACCAAGGTGGCTCCGCAAGGGGTTTTTCGCTTTAAAAAAAAAAAAACTATGTGAACAATTACAGTTATTTTATTTGGCGTGAATTGAGTATCAAATACTAGTAGTTAAAAATAACTACTAGTTTAGTTAATCTTATTTTTATTAGCAAGGTTCATGAAAATAATTTTAATATTATCCAATTAAAAAAACATATATATTTTTAAAATAATGTTTTGGTCCAACCTTTCCTTGATATTTGAATAATCTCCAACCAAGTTTAACCCCTAATTCTAAACTTATAAGTTTACAATTTCTTCGATATTATTTTTATTACAAACACTATTCTACTCACAAGGAGGAAACTAAAATTTTCTTGCATCATTTTCAAAGAAAAGTCTTTGTATTTTGTCAAATTTAATATTTATAAAAATAAAATTACTCACTCTCTCTCACACACAAACACACATATATAGATTGGAATGTAGCAAATCTCTCTCTCTCTCTCTCTCTATATATATATATATATATAAACTTATGTAATTTAGTTATTATAGTAAATTTAATTCTCACTTTGAGAATATTTCGTTTATATAGGAGACACTTGCTAATAAGGCATACATGCATCTCACAAACTCCAATTACAAGTAAACAAGGTCTACTATTCCCACTTATTATATGATATTCATGATGTTTTAATGGAAGCAATAATCCTACTTAAGATAATGATTGAGGGCTTGCACATCTAAGGCTATTAGTGCATTGGAAATTTTTTTAGTAGGTTATGGGGCTCATAAACTACTCAAGTCTCACTTTTCATGAATATGGGATTATTAGTTTTGGAAGAAATATGTTAGATGCATGGGGCCACTTAGTAGAACTTACTCCAAACATGTACTTTTACATGCTTCTATATATGAACCAACATTTTAAAAATTTAGCACCATTTTTTTTCTTTCTTTCTTAAGAATCCCTTTTGCACCAAAACCCATTTTACCAATTTATCAATGTAAGAATTGTAAATAAAATATGGGTCACCTATATGCATTGACATGGTATTTACCATTTCTTAATAGGTGACCCATATGGTTAGAAGGAAGAAATAGTATACAAATCAGAAAGGGCCACACCAGGTTTGGGTTTAATGTTTTAACCCTCTCTATATATATTTTAAATGGGTCATATGGGATTGAAATGAGCCCCACCAATATTACATCATGACCACATAGTGATATTACAATAGCTTGACAATTATGCATGTATCACTTGGCAAGATTCAAACCTTGGTCTCCTCCTTGAAAGTTGAGGAATTTGATTGGTTGAGCTAATGCCATTTGCTTTATGGTTTTAACTATTAGTGTATTAAAAGTGAAGATATGGGGTTTACAAGTGGGTGTTTGCATAGTATTTTTTAGAGTCTCTTTTTGGAATTTCTTAATATGAACATACATACAATTATCTCATGTTAGACATCAACACCTAATGAGTTGGATATTTTATAGATGATGTGGGCATCTAGCAATTTTCTTAATGATTATACTCAAGTCTAAGCATGATATAATTCATGAACAATCATACTATTGGATGATCTTAAGTTGTTTCTTATATATAGTACTCATGGGGAATTCCACTCTTCAAAATATTTTATTTGCAAATCACACTAAATTATCAAGGATGATTGTTTGATATGTTTGGGACCATCTACTTGTCATCACTCACATAGTTAATTAGGATAGTAATTTGCTTAATAATTGTGCTTACTTTTCCTAACTCTAATTTATTTTGGATGTAAAATATTTATATATCTATTCAATAGTGTACCTCAATTTTTTCAAATAAATTCTTGCAAGTTGATGTGCATAATGTAAAGATATTTTACCTTGCCTTAATAACTACAACCAAAATTTACATTTTTATTGTCCTTGTTAACCACATATTCCATTAGTAAAGGAAACCTAACCAAATATCATGCAACATGTATATTAGAAATGCACACAAACTTCAAAAAATAAGTTAATAGTATGCAATCTGACCCTACAATAAGATAAATTATAATTTCCAGCCTTACAAACATAAAGTCAAATTTGATTTGGTGTGAACAAAGTATCAAATACTACTAGTTAAAAGCAACTGCGTACACAAAGTGGGTTATTAGTAGTATAGTACATTGAAGTAATAACTATATATTGAAATGATATGGCGTTTTTTGCAATTTTTAATTCTTAGATAGTAAAATCAATGATCAAGGGCATACTTGGGCTAAGATAGAAATATTATTATATTAATGTATAAAATTTGAATATTAGATGAGTATTGTAAATGATCCAAATATATTATCTTGCTCAAGCCATATCTACCATTTTGCCTTGGAAAAGAGGATCAGGTTTAAACCAAGCATTAGAATAAAGTTTTATAAAATCCCTCTTATTTATGAACCACTTCATATATTTCTTCATCAGTTAAGAAAATTCTAATATGGAGTTCCATATTGTCATTCTCAAACACTTCTAGTACATCAACATAACCTATATTTTTTTTGAAGTAACATTTTGGCCCAACATTTTCTTGATCTTTATATAATTTCCAACCAAGTTTAACCCCTAATTCCAAACTCATAAGTTTGTAATTTTGCAACGTCTCTCCAATATTGTTTCCTTTACAAACACTATCCTACTCACAAGGAGGACAAAATTTTTTCTTGCATCCTTTTCAAAGAAAATATTTGAATTTGGTCAAATTGAATGTTATAAATATTCATAATCTTAAAAGCACATCATAGTTAAGAACTTAGCTTTCCAACCTACTGAATAATATTTTATTTTACACAAGATTGAGGCCCAAAGCTCCTTATTTTCATTATTAAATAGATGAATACTTAAATATGGTGATGCTAATTTTCACTTTAAACCCTAAAATCTCCAAAATAATTAATTGAAATTATAAGGTGGTGTTAATCAAGTAGATCCTAGATTTTGTACTAAGTTCGAATTTTAATATTTAACATAAAACTTATATACATTATCAAAACTTGATGCAACTTTCTAAATTTAGTTATATTAATTAATGTAATTTAGATATTATAGTCAATTTAATTCACTTTGGAAATATTCTGTTTATATAGGAGGAACTTGCTAATAAGGTTTACTTGCATATCATAAACTTAAATAGGGTCTACAATTCCCATTTATTATATGATAATAATGGTTTTTTAATAGAAGCAAGGATCCTACTTAGAGAAGGATTGAGGGTTTGCATCTCTAAGGCTATTAGTGCATTGACAAATGGTTTAGTAGATTATGGGGCTCTTAATCCACTCAAGCCTCACATTTTAAATAAATATAAGATTATTAGTTTTGGAAGAAATATGTTAGATGCATGGGTTACTTAGTAGAACTTACTCAAAACACTTTCTTAAGAATCCTTTTGCATCTTCACCCCTTCTTTTACCAATTTATCAATGTTATAATTGTAAATAAAATATGGGTCCCTTATATGCATTCACATGGTATTTACCATTTATTATAGATGACCCTTGTTGGTTAAGAATCCGCATTAGGTATGAAATTTCTCATTCATGTGCCCTAGACCCGACCAACATTGAAAGGCCTAAAGGAAGAAATGCCTCCCGTGCCAATCTCCAAAGAGGGCTGGTTCCCCTTCTATGGCTAACTTGGGGGGTTTGAGATTAAGGAACAAGAAAGAAATATAAATGACTGAAAGGGATGAGAAATATGGCCTCAGGCCAAGTAGAATAGGGGTGATGGACCAGTAGCACTATAACTTAACTATACATTGAATCAAATAACACTCAACACAAAAAACTAACAGAAATTAAAACCAGACATCTAATATGTGTAATCTCTAGAATCATTCCAGCGTTCACCCTCTATTAGGATTCAAATCCAGACATAGAATTATAACCCACATTCAGAGCAGAGAATTTAATAGAAATGTAAGATATAAGACATACACATAAAAATAAGTCTAGAGTTAGAGCCAAACATTATCTGTGTTGATAGAAGAATTCAAGTTACAACAAGCCTCTAGCAGAATGGCCATCCTATTACATTGAAATTTTCGACTTTTATAGGGAATTCGACCACTTGAAACATAAATGCACACCCACAAAACATCGCGGTGGAAGGAAAGATAGGATTTGAGAAAAGAGCACTCATCAAACAGTAATGAGGCATGGCCAGAATTCAGATGACTCACTACAATGCAACTGCACCTCTTCAATGCGCCGATAAGTTTAGCTGGTGGTACCGTCTCCTCGCTTGCAGAAACCATATTAATGCAAGATATGATTCTAAAATTTGGGAAAATCAAATCTGGAATCTTATTCGATCGAATGCAATTAAACTGGCGAGAGCACACATTTTTTCATCGCTAAGAAGCATCTTTGGAGGATTCGAGCTGAGGCATAAGAGTTAGACTAGCGCTTCACGGATGCAGGTCCCACTTGGTTTCACTATTTTTTGGCCTAAAATGGGCTTGCGCTCACAGACTGAGGTGAAACTACCTTGATACCTTGGGAGATGCACTGGTGTTAAAAATTCAAAGGTCTTTTCTCCCTTACTTGGCTTGAAATGACCTTGCGCTTGAAAACTGAAGCGAAATGCTTTGCTGCCTTACGAGTAGCACTGGCGTGGAAAAGTCAAAGGTCGTTTCTCCCTTACTTGGCCCGAAATGGCCTTGCGCTTGAAAACTGGAGTGAAATGCCTTACTGCCTTGGGAGTAGCACTGGCATGGAAAAGTCAAAGGTTATTTTTCCCTTACTTGGCCCGAAATGGATTTGCGCTTGAAAATTGGAGTGAAATGCCTTGCTGCCCTTCGGAGATGCGATGGCATTGAAAAATTAAAGGTCATTTCTCCCTTACTTGGCCCGAAATGGATTCACGCTTGAAAACTGGAGTGAAATGCCTTGCTGCCTTGGGAGTAGCATTGGTGTGGAAAAATCAAAGGTCGTTTCTCCCTTACTTGGTCTGAAATGGCCTTACGCTTGAAAACTAGCCCAAAAATATTTTTTAGTGGCACAACTTCTCAGGTCCATAACTTTTGATCCATTGACCCGATCACCTATGGTAATATATCATTGGAAATATTAAGAAAAGATCTACAATAATGAAATATCTAAATATCATTTCATCCAATTTATCATCCTCTTTGAGGGTCCATGAAAATACCAACACTTCTGCATGTGTTTCGTTGATTTAAAGCTCCAAAGGGATTTCGTTGGGGAACTCCAAGAAGATGATTTCATTGGCAAAGTGCATTTCACACTTAGGAAAAATTTTATCAAAATTTAATGTGGAAAAAATGCCAACATTTCTGGTGGCTCGTGGGGTATTTAGCTTATCTGAATGCAAATCGACCCCAGAGCCTTTAACCATTGGGTAAAAAAGTTACAATAAAACATAGATATAAGAAAATATAAACAAAAAGAGTACCTTCCACTTTGAGTCACCCAGATTTGATGATGCCAAATCACACCACTTTGTGCTCTCCCCACCTTATTTATCAGCCAACCTATTTACATTATTTACACAAAATTTTTCGACATGATTGGCATGTCGCCATTGCAAAATTGGTGTTGGACGTCTACTTAGTGAATATGCAGTGTTTGGACTAGATTTGATTGTACTTTAGTTAATATTTAAATTCTGGCTAGCCTCTCAAAGTTTTCTAGATTACGAACATGATGCAACATGGCAAGTTATCATGCATGCCAGTACTCATACAATTAATGAATAATGTGGCGAAGAGATTTACCACATGGGAGCCTTCTTTGAATACTGGTTGTAGTGATGGTTGGAGCCAATACCACCACTTTAGAGAGTCCACTGACTGGGGGCTTTGGAGTACGGGTTCCTCTAACTCCTTAATGCGATAACAAGATTTTTTTGGCGATAGGCCTTTTATCGAGATCTCCTCAGGATCAGCCTCCTAAGGAGGTATGCTTATTAGGGTTTGGCTAAATACTTTCATGCCATACCTTAAGACACAATAAAGGTGCAAAAATGTACCCTCTTTCCTCTCAGAACCTGCTACTTGAGTCTGTTCCCCTTCTTGACCCATATCCTGATGGAAACTACAAGTAACCATATTATCCATTGTTGGAGCAGCACTTGCATATTTACTTCATTGGCCTTGGATGAGATCCACCTCTTGATCTACACACAACTGCATTCCAGGTCTTTGCACTTTTTGAGGGATCTACCATTGTGAATACTATGCAAGATAGACGAGAACAACAACTACCTAAGAGAGTGATGGAAAGGCAGTTTCTCTCCACTGTATTTTTCCTAATTGGAGTAGGAGCTGCTTTGCTTGTACTACCTCCTGAAAGACTTGAGGGAATCTCTATTCATCAGATTGTAGTAGAAGGAGGCTTATATCCGAATGGAAAGCCTGAACATAGTAGAGATGGATCTGGGTAGGTGTTGATCAGATCTTCTTTGGAATTCCCCTCCAAATCCTCCAAAATTGGACATTGAAGTCTATGATGCTCTCTAGAGGTTCTCTCATGATTGTGGAGAGGTGCATCAATAGTTTAAAGGGATCTTGAGAGCCATCAAATGTGTCGATTAATGATCCTGCCAAGTCTATCCATGAGCAGATACTCTTATGCTTGAGTACTTTGTACCACTACAGCACCCTTCCTTACAGAGACACGACCATAAGTCTGATCATGACATCTTCGTGGACTATGCCGTGGAGGGTTGCTAGAGCAACAACATCTTCAAGGTGCTCTCAAGCCATTCCATCAATGCCATTGTATTTAGTTAGGGTCTTCAGGGCACTTTTAGGAATATCATGTTGAATTTGGATATTCAAAGGGCCAAGATTATCCCAGATGGGATAGCATACCTATGCCATTATAGCAGTGGTATTCAGAGATCACGGTCCTTGTCGCTGAGTCGAAGTTGCCAAGTGAACATTCTTTCTCCACTTGTGAGGTCAAGGTTGCTCACCAAACCTTGAGTCCTCTGGGGTATCTTATTTTAGCACATAAGGCATCCACCGGTCATGAGATCTAGATCTTCAACTCAATAGAGTCACTAGGTGATTTTTCCAGATGAAGGTAAGCCAAATATTTATCAAACTCAGGCTTCATTAAACTATGGGGACTGATTATCTTCGTTATAGATGCTATTGTCCCACCGAGAATGCCAAAAATTGTTGGTCAAGAATTCACTTTAGGTATGAAATGTCTCATTCATGTGCCCTAGACCCGACCAACATTGAAAGGTCAAAAGGAAGAAATGCCTCCCATGCCAATATCCATAGAGGGTTGGTTCCGCTTATATTATAACTTGGGGGGTTTGAGATTAAGGAACAGGAAATAAATGAAAATTACTAAAAAGGATGGGAAATACGGCCTCAGGCCAAGTAGAACAGGGGTGATGGACCAGTAGCACGATAACTTTACACTGAATCAAATAGCACTCAACACAAAAAACTAACAAAAATTAAAACCATACATCTAACATGTGTAATATCCAGAATCATTCCAGTGTTCACCCTCTATTAGGAGTCAAATCCAGACATAGAATTATAACCCACATACAGAACAGAGAATTTAATAGAAATGTAAGATAGAAGACATACACATAAAAATAAGTCTAGAATTAGAGCCAAACATTATCTGTATTGATAGCAGAATTAAAGTTACAGAAAGCCTCTAGCAGAATGTCCATCCTATTACATTGAAATTGCAAGATTTTATAGGAAATTTTGCTTCTTGAAACATAAATGCACACCCACAAAACATCGCAATGGTAGGAAATATAGGATTTGAGAAAAGAGTACTTATCAAACAGTAATAAGGTATGGTAAGAATTCAGATGACTCACTGAAATGCAGTTGCACCTCTTCAATGCACTTATAGGATTAGCTGGTGGCACCATCTCCTCACTTGCTGGAACTGTCTTAATGCAAGATAGGATTCTAAAATCCGGGCAGATCAAATCTGGAAGCTTCTCTGATCGACTACAATTAAAATGGTGAGGGCGCATAATTTTTTCCATTGAGAAGCTTCTTTCGGGGATTTTAGCTAAGGCAAAAGAGTTAGACTGGCACTTCACGAATGTAGGCCCTACTTGGTTTCACTATTTTTTGGCCCAAAATGGGCTTGCGCTCACAGATTAAGGTGAAACTACCTTGCTACCTTGGGAGATGCATTGGCATTGAAAATTCAAAGGCCGTTTCTTCCTTACTTATCCCAAAATTGCCTTGCAATTAAAAATTGGAGGAAAAAGCCTTGCTGCCTTGGGAGTAGTGCTCGTGTGGAAAATTCAAAGGTCGTTTCTCCCTTACTTGGCTCGAAATGGCCTTGCGCTTGAAAACTAGAGTAAAATGCCTTGCTACCTTGGGAGTAGCACTGGCATGGAAAATTCAAAGGTCATTTCTCCCTTACTTGGCCCAAAATGGCTTTGCACTTGAAAACTGGAGCAAAATGCCTTGTTGCCCTTAGGAGATGCGATGGTGTTGAAAATTCAAAGGTCATTTCTCCCTTACTTGGCCTGAAATGGCTTTATGCTTGAAAATTAGAGTGAGATGCCTTGCTACCTTGGGAATAGCACTGGCATGGAAAAGTCAAAGGTTGTTTCTCCTTTACTTGGTCCAAAATGACCTTATGCTTGAAAACTGGCCCAAAAATGATTTTTGGTGGTACAGCTTCTTGGGACCATAAAATTTGATCTGTTGACCTGATCGCCTATTGTAATATATCATTGGAAATCTTAAGAATATATATACGACAATGAAATATATAAAGATCATTTTATCTAATTTATCATCCTCTTTTAGGGCCCATGAAAATGCCAACACTTCTGCATGTGTTTTGCTAATTTAAAGCTCCAAAGGGATTTCACTGGCGAACTCCAAGAAGATGATTTCACTGGTGAAGTGCATTTCAAACTTAGGAAAAATTTTGTCAAAATTTAATTTGGCAAAAATGCCAACAACCCCCTGGTTAGAAGGAAGAAATAGAGTATAAATTAGAAGGGTCCATGTCAAGTTTGGGTTTAATGTTTTAACCTTTTTTTGAAATGGGTTAAATGGGATTGAAATGAGCCCCACCTTTATTATATCATGTTCACATAATTATTCTACATTAGCTTGGAAATTATGAATGTAACAATTGGAAATACTCAAACCTTGGTTTGCTCCTTGAAAGTCGAGGAATTTTATGGGTTAAGCTAATGCCACTTGATTTAAGATTTTAACTATTAGTGTTTTAATATTTAGGATACATGGTTTACAAGGGGCTATTTGCATAGTGTTTTTTAGAACCTCTTTTTAGACCTTTTATACAAATATATCATGTTAGACATCAATGCGTACAGAGTTGGATATTGTATAGATGATGTGGGCATCTAGCAATTTTCTTAATGATTATACTCAAGTCTAAGCATGATATAATTCATGAAGAATCTCACTATTGAATGATATTAAGTTTTTTCTTATAGATAGCATTCATGGAGAATTCCACTCTTCAAAAAGCTTTTATTTGTAAATTATATGTATATTACTAAAGACAATTGTTTGATACAGTTGGGCTGATCTACTTGTCATGATTCAAATAGTAAATTAGGATATTAAATTTTTTAATTGTGCTTAATTTTCCTAACTTTAATTTATTTAAGATATAGTTTGTTTAGATATATATGCAACATTGTACCTGTAATTTCTCAAATGAATTCTTGTAAGTTAACGGTTCAATGTAAAGAGATTTTATCTTGCCTTAATAACTACAACCAAAACTTGTATTTTCATTGCCAATGTTAACCACAAATTCCTTTTGTAATAGAAACCTAACCAAATTTCATGCAACATGTATATTAGAGGTAAGAAAAAAATGCATACAAACTTCAAAAAATAGATAGTCTGACCCCACAATAATATAAATTATAATTTCTAACCTTACAACCATGTAGGGGTGGAAATTTTTTAGATTTTCAAATTTATTTATTTTTTGCTTGAAATTGATTACAATATTATCCTCAACAATTGGTCTAATATCCCCACCATATGTGTTTAAGATAACTCCATGTTTTTGGTTGATATTTCAAGTTATCACTTGAAAATAAAAATCCTCCATTCTATATATATTATTTTTTCTCAATTTTGATGTATGATATTAGTAAACAAAACATATCCAACTCTACTACATTGCTTAATAATGAAACTTGCGAAAGCAATGTTAGTCCACAATGATAAAATAGGTATATAAAATTTGTTAGTAGATAACCATTAATGTGAACCACCAAAATATCATCACTTATTTTTAGATAAAAATATATTTTTTAAACATTGTGTCATTAGTGTAAAATATATATTACATGATATGCATAAGAGGTTCCTAGAACCAAACCCCATATGCAACCCCTTTCTTGATCCTTTTACTCCCATGCAAGTAAGTATCCTTCCTCCTCCACTAACCCACATCTACAAGTACAACCATGACACAAATACACATCATCCCTTGCTTGGCCTTGATGCAAATTTTCCCAATTTATCTATACCTATATATTTTAATTTTGTAGAACCAAATAGATAAAAAGTACAACATATAAATACAAGAATTTAGGGTATACAAATATAAATAATCCCTATCATTTCCTAAATTTATCTAATGATCATATATATGTCATTATCCCTCCTCCTCTCTACAAAATAAAAATAACAAACTGCCTCCCCATTTGAGCATCATATAATATATACATACACATCTAGAAACCCTTTCAATTTATGACTTCAAGTAAAATTTGTGGAAGTTCTAACGGAAATTGCATATAGGTATTTTAAATTCTTATGAAAAATTTCAAAGATCTTAATTTTTATTATTTTTACTTTGATCCTTTGAAAATGATTCACAATTGATAATGAATTTTTTACTTCTATAGGTTTTAAAGGCATATAGTTGTGGATAAAAATCCAAAATATTATGCAAATAAACTATTATAGTGCGACTTTCACCAAAATTTCTAGAAAAACAAAAGTTGTATAAATAAGATGATCAAAGAGGAACTTAGGCAAGGAAATGACCTTAAGTTGATTGATACATTTGTTGCAAAATATTAAACTAAACTTATCATAAAATTTTAACTGGATATATGAGATTGAAACATGCCCCACCCATATTACATTATGACCACATGGCATTACACTAGCTTGGAAAATATACACGTATCACTTTGCAATATTTGGACCTAGGTATCCTTAAAAGTTGGTTAAGTTCATAGATAAATATTAAGGTTCACCTATGATATTTGAATCTTGGATTAAGATTTGAAATCTTCACTCCAAACAATGACTCTAAGTCATATGAGCAAAATTTATGGTTCACCCATGGTATTGAAACCTTAGTTGGTGGTATAAAATTCTTCACTTCTAACCAATTACCCCAAATCCAGTTGACTTTTTTAAGGTTCACCCATAGGATTAGAATCTTGGTTGATGATATAAAATTCTTCATTTCCAACCAATTGCCTCAAAACCTTGGTTTAAATGTTAAGGTTCACTCATGGGATTGGAACATTGGTTGATAGTATGATTTTTTCCACATCCAACTAGTTACCTTCCATGGGATAGCTAAATTTATTACTATTGAATTATTATATTTCTTTATATTTTTTAGTTATATTGCATCTTCGTTTATATTTTATTTAATTGTTGAATTTTAATTAGAGATGGGATATAAAAAATATCTATCAAAGATTAATGTTAAACAATATCTTAGGATTATAATCCAAGAATTTAGAATTAAATTTGCCGATTAGTGGAAAAAAATAAAAAATGATCAAGCAATATGGAGAGTAGATAGCATAAAGATTTCTTGTAATACTAAAAAAAGGTTACAAGTATCTTTTCAATTGGGAAGAATGAGGATGTCCATTGGTGTTGTGAGATATGCAAATAATACAAATTTTACTTTTTATGATTGTTTCACCATATTAATTTAAATAATATTGATATGTATATTTATCATAACTAATAGTAACATTTATTTTATTTATGTAGGATAAGGGATTCTATAAAAAGATCACCCTCGAGAAATAAAATATGATTAGAGATCATAGAGAAATTATTTTCAAAAATTTTCTTAAAACAAAGGCATCTACCTAGTGTTATACATTCCAATATATTATTTGTGTTTACATATATTAAAAATAGTAATTAGTTTTTACTTTTATTTTCTATAACACATGTGATTTGCTTACTATGGTTATGGAGAGTTGTCATTTAAGCTAGTTTTATCTTTGGGAGGACATTGGTTCAAAATATGAAAAGGAGGATGAGAACTACATCAATGAGTAAAATAATGAATCTATGACTACACTAGAAGATAAACACATGGAGAGTGACAAATAATTTCAAGAGGAAGAAAATTTGGGAAGATGGGGTAATGATGATCAAGGATATAATGAGTAGATAAGGAGGTTGATAATGGTGATGGTGATACATATTTTTTTGGCGAGAAGGTTGGTACTAAAGGAGATGATGATGGAAAGGATGAAACAATAAGTATAGTGATGATAATAATGATGTTAGTAGTGGAGATGATGACACTTTCAATAATTATGATTTGAATTATTCACTATAAAATGTGTTATCAATCAAGATAACATACAATAAGCAACTTAGTTTAATAATGTATTAACATATATGGTTTTACATCGCAAGCATTATTTTCTCCTTTTTTGAGTGTTATTTGTTTAGTTAATATCAATGTACATTTATCTAATTTCATTCAATATTATTATATATATTGCAAATGTTGTGTATATTACACTAAGTTGGCATATTCACCTTATGGTTACAAAGGTTACAAGAAGTTCTAGAATAGTTGTAACACTCGATCTCATACCTTCTAGATTACACATGTATGCATACTTCTATCACATCAATACAAAGGTTGATTGTAGTTATCAAATCTATTATGCATTTCTAACATTTGATATCAAAATAGAGTTTCAACTTGTGAATATGATCTAGTTACTGAGGAGTGGGGGAAACCCTTGAAGCCTGTGATAGCATATTATCATTGGTAAAAATAGAAAGGAGCATTTATAAGATTGAGCAAGGAAAAGACCTTGCCAATTGGAAAATAAAAAATATTCTTTTAAAATCCTATTGGTGTTTGCAAGTGTTACAAGCATTTATTTAATCTCAAAGTTGTTGTTGAGTTGTCTGAGAAGTATTCAATTCATGCTAAAAGAGTACCATCATAAAATTTATTGCTGTTGTTTGGTGCAAGAAACATGCCATTTAAATAAAATAAGAAGCTACTTGTAGCATTGCACTAGAGAGAGTCTTAAGAAGCATCCTATTTGTATCTTAATACCTTGGTTCGTGTTGGATATGCATAGGAGTGGAGCAAGATTAATTGTGTGTTTGCTACCATTTGAAGATCATGCTATCACAAAATAGGGTGATCTAAAAAAGAATTTTTATTTGATGATATTACCATAGTCTAATTGTAAGCTATCATCTAGAGTTGCTATTTGGAGAAGAGATATCGTTTGGAGCTTCTTTTTGGAGAAGAGTTGTCATCTAGAGAAGAGCTACCATCAATAAAGGTTGTCTAAGGTGAAGTTTATATTACCAAACAAAAAAGGGTTATTTGAAGTGAAATTTGACCCTATCATCTGTTGATTGGGCCATCTAGTAACAAGGCTATTTGAATATGCATTAGTGTCATATAATTAAAAAAAATTATCTAATAGTTGAATGGGTTGTCTAAAAGTTAACTTCTAGTGAAGTGTTGCCAACTGAAGCTTGTGCCATGCAAGATTTGTTGCATGCAAAGAACACACCATTAAAAATGGAAAGGAGACACTCAACTATTTAAATAAATAAAAATAGTAATAATTAAAAAAACATAGTCACCGTCTATCCCATCCATGCCATCTAGTCATTTGTTGCTTCATTCCATCTAGGCATTCTCAATGGAGTAATTTAAAAAAATAATAATATTAAAAAGAAATATTCATAATCCCACATGCACCATGAGAGAAGTTATTTGAAGGCATAAACCTTTTTTTTTAAATTTTCCATAGTTGATGAATGTAGGTTAAAGAATATTTTTAGAGAATATTCCTTGGAGATATTGTGTAGAGGAAAAGACATCAATCCCTCACATCAAATATTTTTTCCAATGATACTTGTAGATTCTGAAACCTCGTACGCGTGCATGAGGGAATATAATGGGATATCCTTGCTTTCTCGCTTGAGGGCATCTTTACAAAGGTGACCCAAAATATATGGAATAGTTTTTCAAGGTATAAATGTTGATGTTATGCTTGAAGGTGTTTAATGGATTTATTCATCAAACACCTAAGCTTTTGGGATCATTAATCTGAATTTTTATTGAGCCTTAAAAACTTATTCAAACTTAAGATGAAGATCACTAAAAATGCATGCTAATATTAATACACACAAATGCAAGAAGACAAGAACTAACCTAGAATGCCTTTTTGTTTGAATGATGAACTAAACTAGGAGAGATGTTTTATTTTAGGGCAAACAAGGAATGGTGCATAAGATAATCTAACTAAGATGCAACCATATGATTTTGTGCTTTCTTGCCTAAGTATCTGAAAAGGAAATATTCAGACCTAATATAAGATTCTTTGATTTCTATCTAAGATTAATGTTATTTGAGAGATGAATTTGACCTAAATTAGGGTTCTTTAAACTAAACAAAAGAAATATAATTTTAGGTAGATAAAATGTGTAAAAAGAGGTTAGAAGATAGAAAAATGCTAAAACATAGAGTTTAGGGAGGTGCCAAGTGGTAGGGTTACCTTTTTTAAAGCTTTATCAAATTCACCATTGATGATCAAATTTTCCAATGGCATTTTTGACATGGAGTGGCATTTTAATAAAACCTACAAGATGAAGATACAAAATATGGTTTTCTATTTTGGGGGTCTATTTGAGTGCTATGAAGTTGTATTTCTATATTATTAGCTAATAAAACCCCCTGTTAATGAAAATTTGAGTATGAATGCCTTCCTATGGAGTGGAAACAAAGCCCTATCAAATTCTCCAATGAGTGGTAAAATCGTTAGTGGTATTTTTGACAGTGAGTGGCAATTTTTCTTAGTGTCATTTTTGACAATGAGTGGTGAATTTGCTTTGTGTGTTCTAGAGAGTCAAAATCGTCAACTACAACAATAAGTTGGTAATTTTACTCTGAAATAGGGCTGAAGAGGTTGTGGGATTAATTTTGAGTTGGTTTTTGGTTAATCTAGAGATGTAATGCAAGAAGGAGGTTGAATGGAAAGTTTTCAAGGTTTGGAGTTCACAAATTTCAAAATTTAAGCTACAAAATTCTAAGATTTGATGACTATATTGAATGCATATGCAAGAGGGATGGGCAATCCTCAAATGACTAAAATTGGATGATTTTGATAATGCAAGAGGTATGAGAATGTCTGCAAAAGGGTTAGGAACAAGGTATAATAACCTAATAAAACCTTAGCCAAAAAAAATTAGCAAAAGAACAATGTAAAATAACGCATATGTAATGATATATGAGTGCTATTATAAAACTTTACCAATCTATAATAAGAAAAGAGCAAAGGCATGGAATATGGATGATGAGATGTTGTTGTTGGTGAGATAAAAAGATAATGATAGTCTTGTATCCACACCATAACAAGTTAGAGCTAAAAGAAATGTATATATGTGTGTATAACTGAAAATATGAAAAAAGAACATGCAATGTATGATTGAAAAAATACAATATTCTTGTATCCACACAAGAACATGCAATGTGTGATAAAAAAAAAGATTTGTATCTAAAATAATGCCCACACATGAGAATAATCTAAGATTGAATGTGCATGGAGGAAGGAGAAATGATTAGTATGTTGCAAATAAAGAAAAATGTGCTTGTAAATGGAAAGAACAACAATAAATGAAGATATGTCAAACAAATAACATGAAATAAAATCTACAACCAAGAGGTTAGTGACTTAAAATGAAGGCAAAAAGTAAAATGGACCCAAAAGGGACTACAAGGAAGGTGTTATTATTCATAAATGGAGATTAAAATTCTAAATAACGTGCAAGGAAAATATTAGAAGCATAAAAATGGAAGAACAAGAGGAAATGTATGCTAATACATGCCAAAACACAAGTTAGCAAGGCTAGTAACTAGGAGAGCAATGCATGAAAAAGGAACAAGAGGATGAAAAGGAAAGAGAAGCTAGGAATAATACAACCTAGAAAGAACTCCTTAATCCAAAGAGACTCTCATTTCATTGCTTGAATTACCTCCAAAATAACTTGATGAAGAGGGCTAACAAAGAATGCTATGCAAGAATTTTTGCAGAATATAGCTAGCTAAGAATGGCTTGTTGAATTCTTGTTCTAAGGGCTATTTTGTTGAGCAAGGTGCAGCAAACAGTATTGTCATTGTTGTCAACACAGTCAGACAAATTTATTGATGCAATGGACAAGAGTTTATTGAACAGCAAGGTGCAGCCAAAGTACAATGGATAGGAGTTCGGTGTTGAGCAAGGTGTTGCAGGAGGATTGTCATTGTTGTCAATACGATCGGTTAGATCTAATGATGCAATGGACAGGCAGTTCAGAATTCACTCAGATGCAGAGGATAAAGTTCAAAAGTTAGTCAGATCATGAGTCCTTAAATGATAGATGCACAAAAACAGAAAACATAATTCAGAATGAGAAGTCTTCAGAACCTGAGATGTCAAGAAGCGAAAAGGTTTTTTGTGAAAACCAAGGTAGTCAAAATAAATTTTTTTATTTAAAACCATGGATAACAGATTTGAAATGGGTTTTTCTTAAAACCCAAGTTGGATCTTCGTTTCGTTGAAAAAGATGCCCCGGTGATGAAGATATTTAATTTTAAATATTTAGTTTAAATTTTAAAGGTTTTTTGTGAAAACCAAGTCAGTAAAAATAAAAAGTTTTATTTAAAACCATGGATAAGAGATTTGAAATGGGTTTTTCTTAAAACCCAAGTTGGCTCTTCGTTTCGTTGAAAAAGATGCCCCGGTGATGAAGATATTTAATTTTAAATATTTAGTTTAAATTTTAATTTATTTAAAATTAAAATTAAAATATTAAATTAAATTAAAAGGGCCGACGTGTTACTATTTCGCGGCAATAAGCTACAGGAAAGTGACGAAGGTGGCAGAAGAGTTTGAGGCCGACAAAGTTAAATCTGGGCCGACGGATTTTAGGGTTTGGCAGCTGACAAATTCTAGGGTTTCTCAGCCGACGTTCTTCTAGGGTTTGTTTCTAAAATTTCTTCTATAAAAGCAAGGGTACTTCGAGTTTAAAATGGGGTGTTAAGATAAAGTGCAAATGCGAGCACAGTGTTTGTGAAAGTGAAGTTCGTGTTGAGCAGAGAGCAGAATGTGAAACGACACAGAGTGTGCAAAGCATGTGCGCGAGAAAGCGAGTGTGCGAGAGAAGCACGAAGGGCAAAGTTGATTACAAAGTCACGGTTGTAGCAGTGCAGCAAGATCGTGTGAAGTGATTGCGCAAGAGAGAGCAGAGTGCACGGAGATTGCAAAGGTGATGTAGACCGGTTAGAGTCTTGCAATAACAAAGGTATATGTCAAACATTTTCATTAAAAATTGAAGTCCGATTGGTCTTTGGCAAATTAGGGGTTGGTGCTCCTTTCTATTGGTGCAGATAAATAAGGGGTTGGTGCTCCTTCCAGTTGGTGCTGGTAAACAGATTGTAAAGTTGATGCTTTGCAAGAGGCTGGATTTGGATAGGAGTCCAAACAGCCATTCTTTTTGAGGAGTAGCCATTTTGGTGAACCTCGTTAAAAATTTGTGTTGTGTGATGTTCTCTTGCGGTACTTATTATATTTGTTTATAAGTTTTATCTGCTGCAATTTTTAGAGCTATTTATTTATGTTTTGGAATGCTACACTGATTCACCCCCCCTCTCAGTGTCATTGTGATTACAACAATTGGTATCAGAGCCAAGTTCCCTTTAAAGGCTAAATCAGCTAGGGTTGATCTTGGATTAATACTCTAATGACAAAGAAAGGCAAGAATAGAACCTCCTTCAAAAGGGCATCTCAACCAGTTTCAGTTCCTGTGGTAGAGAAAATTGAACCAAAAAAGGCAGAAGGAGTGAATACTGAAGCAGATGATAAAAACCTCAATGCTGAAGTATACTGGGAAGGTGAGTTGATCTCTGCTCTTGAAGAGTTAAGAATAGAAAAGAAAAAGAACAAAAGAATGTCCAAGAAGTTAGAAGAATATGGGGATGAGATTGAAGATCTCTTCCTACAAGTTCAAAAGGCCAAGAAATCAGAATCCTTGAAGACACACCTGGATAATAAGAATGATGTATGCAGCACAAGTGAAGAGGAATCTAAAAAAGTTATTGTTGATCTAAAGCTGCAAGTAGAATAGTACAAAAGGATTGAAGAGATTCTTAGGTCTCAAATCAATGAGAAAGAGACTGTATGCTGCCAACAAGAAGAAGAGATTGTTTCATTGAAGAAACAACTAAAAGAGGCCAATATAAATCTCAAATTTGAGAAGAGCACAGAGTTGCTAGATACAATGATAAATCAACAAAGAATCTCCATAGCTAAGTTTGGTCTTGGATATGAAGCTGAACAACCTTCATCCTCCAAATATGCAGAGAAGAAGAAATCCTCGGTTGAAGGATTGAAACAAGAAAAGTCTGAAGCTAAATCCTCAAAAGGAAGAAAATATCAAAGAAGATCTACAGCAAAGCAACCACAGCAAAAGAGGTTCTCTTACTCTCACTCTTTTAATAATAATGCTTTTAATGGATATTGTTCTAAATGCAACCACTTTGGTCACAAGGCAATTTATTGTGGATCGAACAATAGATCAAAGAGTTATCTTTGATAAAAATACTTCGCTTTTTTGAGTGAACACCACTGTGCAATGTTTTAAATGTAATGGCCATGGGCACATAGCAAGGTTTTGTTCAAGCACCTCTGTATCCAATCTAAGGCAATACCATAGATTTCATCATACACATAGAATGCAATACAGACAGGGAATAAAAAATGTGCAATGTTTTAAATGCAACGGTCAAGGGCACATATCAAGGTTCTATCCAAGCACTTCTATATCTAATCTAAGGCAAAACCCTAGATTTCATTAGACACAAAGAGGACAACACCGACAAGGAACATATCATGTGCATAAAAGAAAAGAAAATAATCATCCATCAAGAATGCACAAGAGACAACCCTGCAAGAGAAATGTTCAAGTTCATGAACAGGAGCAAAATAGGGATGTTGTTGAAAAACCCAAGCCCAAGTTCGGGAAAGTTTGGAGAAAGACGAGGAAGAAAGGAAATTGTGTCTCCTTGGATCGAAGGAGGCTACTCTGCCATTGTTCTAAGCAACTCCGGGTGGCACATCCTCAGGAGGAGCAATATTAAAGTTTTATTTTAATGCTCCTATGTATTTGTCTAGGTATCTGAGGATGAAAGGTAAGCAGTCGGGTTAATGTTGTATAGTTGTTAAAGTGTGTTTTTCACTTTATATAGTGGTTTGTGGAAATGTCGTGAAGTGTGGTGTTTAATTTGAGAGCTGTCACCATTGGTAGTTTTGAGATATGTCACTGTTGTACTGTTGATGATTCTTAATACCACTGTTCAAAATTACGAATCATAATAGTCCAGATAATTTGCTCAACAAAAGAATGCTTGCCCTAGCTGCATATTTGTGTTTCAAAATAGCAGCATGTTTTTGTTTGACGCTTGATGTGAAGCTTGTCAGATCTTTCATGACACCTTGGTGAATATATTTAATTCACAGAAAGTTTTTTTTTAACTATTGATTTAATGCCAGTCCAAGGATAATAAGCTTGAGGCTGAGTAAGGTGCACTACGGTTGGCTGTAAAGTGTTTGACAAAATGTCTTCACCTGATTTGCACTATTGAAAGTAAGGTGTGACCTGCGATGTAACTGGAGAAAACGTAGATCAAGTTGTCTTTGCAGTATAGTATTTGATGTTTGCACATATTTGGCAGTAAATTTGCAGAGTTGGTACAAGTGTGAGTCTCTTGTCAATTTTTTTTGAAAGATGTGAAACCAACATGTTGAATGGGAAGACTGAAGAAGAGGTTTTTTTTTAATGAGCAACCAGATGATTTCCAGCCTGGTGATGAATAGTTGAGTTGCTTTCATAGAGGTTGTTTTGATCAAGTTAATGCTTTTTTTGATACATGATTTGGGCTTACTCCATTGAGTTTGATTTTAGCAAGTTATTCTTTGCCTTGGTGATTTATGTTGGTGGTTGTCTTGTTCAAATACCTTTGGAAAGAAAAGGATGTCTACTAGTTTCCTTTTCATGTAGTGATTGGTTGAATGCTTCAAGGTTAATCTTGAGTTGAATGATGTTGGTTAAACCTTGTCTATAAGCATTGTTGCTAAAGCCCTAATTGGTTGAGAAAAGATGTTGGTTGTGATGTGGTACAGTGTTTGGTACTTGCACGAAGTTGAAAGTGGATTGAGGTAGCCTCGTTGGATTCTCACTACGAGAGAGAGACAAACAAGCTGTCATTGGGTTCAAGCTTGTTGAGAATATATCCAAGATGCATGGTGAAGTTGTATGCGGATGTTGTTGGCATTGCGGAACAAAAAGTTGGCTATATAAGATTATTGTATGCCTTCACTAACGAGTGGACAAGTTTGAGTTTGCAAGGCAACAGAGTGCAGTTGCACAGAAGACAGTGGTTCAGTCATGTTCTTACACATGTTATATTGGTGAAGTTGATGCGTGATGGTGTCATTCACCTGCTATTCACATTGTTGATTTTATTGATGCCTATTATGCTTATCATGATGTTGTCAATCAGTGAAATGAAGTGCTATTGGACTCAGGGGGAGCATTTGTGTATTTGTTTTTCTTCTTGTTCATGCTTGGAATATTTGCTAATTGTAATAATTTGTGTCTAAGAATGTTGTGCATAGACTCAAGGGGAGTCTGCAGCAGCCCTTTGGTATTATTGTCAAAGGGGGAGAAGATTTACAAGAAAATTGCACATGTGTTGCCAACAATTCCAAAGGGGGAGATTGTTGAGAAAGGTGTAGCAAACAGTATTGTCATTGTTGTCAACACAGTCAGACAAATTTATTGATGCAATGGACAAGAGTTTATTGAACAGTAAGGTGCAGCCAAAGTACAATGGATAGGAGTTTAGTGTTGAGCAAGGTGTTGCAAGAGGATTGTCATTGTTGTCAATACAGTCAGTTAGATCTAATGATGCAATGGACAGGCAGTTCAAAAGTCACTCAGATGCGAGAGGATAAAGTTCAAAAGTTAGTCAGATCATGAGTCCTTAAATGATAGATGCACGAAAACAGAAAACATAATTCAGAATGAGAAGAAGTCTTCAGAACCTAAGATGTCAAGAAGCGGAAAGGTTTTTTGTGAAAACCAAGGCAATCAAAATAAAAAGTTTTATTTAAAACCATGGATAACATATTTGAAATGGGTTTTTCTTAAAACACAAGTTGGCTCTTCGTTTCGTTGAAAAAGATGCCCCGGTGATGAAGATATTTAATTTTAAATATTTAGTTTAAATTTTAAAGGTTTTTTGTGAAAACCAAGTTAGTCAAAATAAAAAGTTTTATTTAAAACCATGGATAACAGATTTGAAATGGGTTTTTTTTAAAACCCAAGTTGGATCTTTGTTTCGTTGAAAAAGATGCCCCGGTGATGAAGATATTTAATTTTAAATATTTAGTTTAAATTTTATTTTATTTAAAATTTAAATTAAAATATTAAATTAAATTAAAAGGGCCGACGTGTTACTATTTCGCGGAAATAAGCTACAGGAAAGTGACGAAGGTGGCAGAAGAGTTTGAGGCCGAAAAAGTTAAATCTGGGCCGACGGATTTTGCAGAGATATTTCTATCTCTTGCAGAATGAAATACAAATAAACAATTATTATGCAGACAGAGGACGAAGCGAATAAGAAATAAGGAATTACGACGAACGAATAAAATAAAACAATGGCCACTTAAGGTGGGCACACCCTTGCGTAGAAGCAGCAGATGAAAAAATATAAAAGATATGATGATTTTTATTCAAACCAACTACGGTGAATATATATACTAAATTTCTATCTCTTGGAGAAACATAGCCGACGCTGCTATGTTTGGACCGCAACATGACTCCCCCTCCTCGGAAAGCTTTGTCCTCAAAGTCGGAAATGTCCTGGAAGATACTTTCGAGTTCCCATGTTGCATCTTCCTCCGATAAATCTTGCCATTTAATGAGAAATTCATGAATCTGACGTGATCTCACTTTGCGGACTCTAGGTTGTAGTATATCTTCTGGTTGGAGATGTATGCGTCCTTCCTCATCGAGCACTGGTAATTTTGATTGACTTTGTACTTTCTGACCAATTACTTTTTTGAGACAAGAAACATGAAATACCGGGTGTATTCGTGAAGATGTCGGTAGCTCTAATTGATAGGCTACTTCTCCAATGCGGCGCACAATTTTGTAGGGACCATAGAATCGTGGGGCCAACTTCTGGCTGGACTTTATCTTTAATGAGGCTTGTTTGTAAGGTTGCAACTTGAGGAACACCCAATCTCCTATATTAAAAGTTCTCTCTGATCGGTGCAAGTCTTGTTGTTGTTTCATACGATTCTGTGCTTGGGCCAAATTCTCTTTGAGGATGGTAAGCGTAGACTGCCTTTGTTGGAACCAATCATCCACTTTAGCTACTTTAGATGATCCCTGTACGTAATCTGCAACTTTTGGAGGTTTGGTGCCATACAATGCTTCGAATGGAGACATCTTAATTGAGTAATGGTAAGAAGTGTTGTACCACCATTCCGCTAATGCTAACCAATGGCTCCATTGGTATTGTTTATCTTGAGCAAAACATCTTAAGTATGTACCCAAACATTTGTTAACTACTTCGTTTGACCATCTCGTTTGTGGATGGTATGTTGAAGACATGTTCAATTTGGTACCACTAAGTCGAAATAATTCCCGCCAAAAGTTACTAGTGAAAATGGGATCTCTATCACTTACAATATTCTTTGGCATACCATGTAATTTGAAAATTGAATCCATAAATACCTTTGCCACCTTGCTTGCGGAAAATGGATGTTGTAAAGCCTGAAAGTGAGCATATTTGGATAACCGGTCTACGACGACGAAGATTACTGTCTTGCCTTCTGATTTTGGAAGACCTTCAATGAAATCCATGGATATATGTTCCCACTGTCGTTCAGGGATGGGTAATGGTTGTAATAATCCTGGTGATTTGACTGTTTCTCCTTTATTGCGCTGGCAAACTTCACATTCTGCTACCCATTGTTTGACTTCCGCTTTTAATCCTTTCCAACAAAATGATTGTTTGACCCTTAAATATGTCTTCAAAAATCCTGAATGTCCTACTGATGGAGAAGCGTGTGATTCGTCGAGGATTTTTGATTTGAGTTCTGAATTATGTGGAATGTAAATGCGGTTCTTCTTCCGGAGGATGTTATCTTCATAAGAGAACCTAGGGTGTTTGGAAGACCCTATAGATAATTCATGAATTATCTGGGCAGTTTCACTATTGGACAGCCATTCAATTTGTAATTGAGTTACCCATTGGGAACAAGGACCTGAAATAGCATTGATGACTACTTCATCTTCATATTTTCTGGACAAGTGCATCGGCAACTATATTTTCCTTCCCTTTCTTATATTCAATAACGAAATCATAGCCTAGAAGTTTGGTTAACCACTTATTTTGTTCTGGATAAGAAAACCTTTGCTCCAAAAAATGCTTGAGGCTACTATGATCTGTTTTGATAATGAAGCGGCTACTGATTAGGTAGTGTCTCCATTTTTCTACTGCATGAAGAATAGCCAACATTTCTTTTTCATATGTTGATCTTCCCAAATTTTTTTCGAAAAGCTGTTTACTTTCAAATGCCAAAGGATGACCTTCTTGCATTAATATAGCCCCAATTCCTGTTCCTGATGCATCACATTCGATAATAAATGGTTTGTGAAAGTTGGGAGTTGCTAAGACTGGAGTTGTACACATGGCTTGCTTAAGAGCTTCAAAAGCTAAAGTAGCCTCTTCCGACCAACGAAAAGCATCCTTTTTTGTGAGTGCTGTGAGAGGTGTTGCAATCTTACCATAATTCTGTACAAACTTGCGATAGTAGCCTGTGAGACCCAAAAAACCACGAAGTTTCTTGATGGTTTTAGGTAAAGGCCACTCTTGAATTGCCTTAATCTTATTGGGATCGACTTTGACACCCTCATGTGAAACTATATGACCAAGATACTTGACTTCTTGAACACCAAATGAGCATTTGGAGCGTTTAACAAATAATTTTTCTTTGTGTAGGATGTGAAGGGCTTTATCCACATGATGTAAATGGTCCGCCCAAGTTTTGCTGTATATGAGAATATCATCAAAAAAAACTAACACAAACTTACGGAGGAGTGGACGAAACACTTGGTTCATGAGACTTTGGAATGTGGATGGTGCATTAGTGAGACCAAAAGGCATGACCAAAAATTCGTAATGACCTTCATGAGTACGAAAGGCCGTTTTGGGAATATCTTCTTCTCTAACACGGATTTGGTGAAAGCTAGAGCGAAGGTCTAATTTTGTAAAAAATTTTGCACCATGCAACTCATCTAATAGGTCATCTATGACAGGGATAGGAAATTTGTCCTTGATAGTGAGTTTATTGAGAGAACGAAAGTCAGGACACATACGCCAAGAGTTATCTTTTCGTCTAGCCAGGACTACAGGTGAGGAATAAGGACTAGTGCTGTGACGAATGACTCCATGATCCAACAAATCCTGAACGATCTATTCGATTTCTGTCTTTTGTGGCTGAGGATAGCGATAAGGACGATTGTTAGGTGGGACACTTCCTGGCATCAAATGGATGGCATGATCATGAGATCGTTTAGGTGGTAATCCTTGAGGTTCTTGGAAAACCTCGTCGTAATGTGTGATGATATCTTGTAACTCGGGTGCAATAATATCCGAAGTTGTTGCCGATTGTTTTTCCAAACAATTAATTTGAGCTATAAACCCATATCCACCCTTTTTTAACATCTTTTCCATACTATGAGAGCTCACCATTTGTGTTGGAGGAGTAGTAATGCCTTGTAAGTGAATGACTCGTCCATTTTCCTTCCATTCCACAAATAATTTTTTGAAGTTGAAGCTAACTGTGTCTAATGTTTCCAACCATTCAACCCCCAAAATGACATCAGAATTTCCCAAATTCATGACAAAAAGGGAACCTAACCAGGTATAAGTTCCCATCTTTATGGAAACTTGAGATGTGCGACCCACGCATTGTGCGTTCACCCCGTTGGCCACTAAAACCTGGAATTTGTCTTTGTTGGAAGAGTTAATGAATAAATTCAAGGCTTTTGTTGTTTTGATGTCGATAAAATTGTGGGTGCTACCAGAATCAATTAGCACATTCACCTTTTTCTGGCGGAGAAAACCTGGTACCTTGATGGTATGGTGGGCGGTTAAACCCATGAGAGCATGCACTGAAATCGCCATTGTATCCTCTTCTTTTTCGTCTATAGTACCTGGTAGGTCTTTTGGCATAGGTTCTTCTGATTGGTAAGGTTCATCCTCTTCCCCTTCACCTTGATCACCTTCAATATGAAAGTTTTGTTTTTGGGCACAAGCTTGTTCCCTGGGGTGATTAGTGTGACATTTATAACAAAAATATCTTGATGGTTGATCATTTCTACGAAAGGAATTGTTGCGGTATGAAGGACGATTATATGTTTCCCGCTGTGCGTGAACAACCGGTGTCTCTTCTCGGCCAACTTGGCTATTCTTATACAACTCGTTTAACAAGGTTGGATCGTGCATGTCTACCTCTACTCGAATACTTTCTTTCAAACCATTGCGAAAGGCACCTACCACTGTGTCGGGACTAAGGTCTGAAGTGTATGGTAGTAAACTGGTAAACTCCGAAACAAATTCACTAATTGACCCTTTTTGTTTAAGAGATAACAATCTTACTGTGTAGGATGATGTAGCTCCGTCATCAAATCTTTCTAAAAAAGAGGTAGCGAATTTTCTCCAAGTAATAATGGCTCCATTCTCTTGTTTAAGCCATACAAACCATTGGTAGGCCTCAGTGCCTAATTTTGAGGCAGCAAAAGGAACTCTATCAATTTCCCTAATTTGATATAAGTCAAGGCTGCCTTCCATTTTGGCTAACCAACCACGAGGATCATGACCTTCAAAAGTGGGCATATCAATTCATGGAAAGTTAATATTAGGGCCTCTTGGTTGGTGATAACCCGTGTCCCTTTCTTGATTTTGGTTATACCGTTGTCTTTGATAGGGATCCCTGTAATTATTCGCATCACCTCGTTGTTGTTGCCAATCATCATTAGGATCGACAGTTTCTACATTCCGTTGGGCATGGGAGTGATTTTGGGGATTAGTATTGGGATTAGGTTGTTTTTGTGCTTGCACAAGTTCTTTTAGGGTGAGACCCATGTCGTGTAGACTCTCTAGTATGCTGTGAAGAGACTCCTTATCGGACATGGCTGAATTACTTGAGTCTCCTTGTGTGATGTTTTCATGAGTTGGGGAAGGATTAGTAGCCATAGGATCTACTAGGGGATGATGTGGATTATAACTACCAATTTTAAAAGGAGAAGGAGAATTTTTAGTACCTGGGCTGCGGTTAGCTCTTCTTATGTAGGTATTGGTCATTTCTGAGCTTGATAATCGACCGTTAGGACCTTTGATCCAACTTTTATTCATGCACCGCTCAAAATTTGTTTGCTGGTTAGCTCTTGATCTTCAAAATTTCTGCAAAATTTGTTGTCCGCCTTATTGCCACTCCAACTGTGGCGCGGAAGAGGATGTTGTGGGCTCCGTGAGAACACTTCAGATACAACGCGACTTGATTAGACACGGGGACCAATGATTGCAAGAACCAACCAATGACACACGGCGACCCGATACTAGGAAACGACAGAATCGGACAAGACCCGGACGAGCAACCCAACGAACGGACGGAACTCTAAACGACACGGCGACCCGACACTAGGAAACGACAGAATCGGACAAGACCCGGACGAGCACCCCAACGAACGGACGGAACTCTAAATGACACGACGACACCGAAAGAACACGACACACGACTGAGACAAAGAACACGCGACCGAGACGAAAGAACACTCGACACGCGACCGAACGAAAGAACACGCGATCGAGATGAAAGAACACGACACTTGACCAAGACAACTGGCGACTGGAGAAAGGACCAAACTAAGCGCGGAGTAACCCACCGTGTGACCGAAGTCACACCATGGAAGGTGTGATTTTCACCTTTTAAACCGTTACACCAAAATACTGCGTTGAGTGTGGGATAAATAATTTAAGCCCACCCGCGACACAAATAACCGCTGACATCAGCAATTAACTTAACCTTAGGCGAAACGTTAATTATAATATTTTCCTTGATTCTGATTGGACGACGCGTTTTCCCCGGGTGAATGTCTATTTCGGCTGTGTTTGCAGGCTGCAATGGCGTCACAGGCCGCGGCGTGAGATCGAAAAGAAACATGAAATGCGAGCTGGCCGATTTGTTTGTAAAATGTGGGATGTATGCCTGCTGTTCGAACGCTGTGGAGACTGGAGAAACAGAACGCAAACCAGTGGGCGCCAATTCCCTTCCGTGAAGACGTCGCTTGCCCCGGCGCCCGGATACGTGCGAAGAAGAAGCGGCAATGGAGGTCCCGAGGTTTCGTAAGATGGATATCTGATACCACTTGCAGAGATATTTCTATCTCTTGCAGAATGAAATACAAACAAACAATTATTATGCAGACAGAGGACGAAGCGAATATGAAATAAGGAATCACGGTGAACGAATAAAGTAAATCAATGGCCACTTAAGGTGGGCACACCCTTGCGCAGAAGCAGCAGATGAAAAATATAAAAGATATGATGATTTTTATTCAAACCAACTACGGTGAATATATATACTAAATATCTATCTCTTGGAGAAACATAGCCGACGCTACTATGTTTGGACTGCAACAGATTTTAGGGTTTGGCAGCTGACAAATTCTAGGGTTTCTCAGTCGACATTCTTCTAGGGTTTGTTTCTAAAATTTCTTCTATAAAAGCAAGGGTACTTCGAGTTTAAAATGGGGTGTTAAGATAAAGTGCAAATGCGAGCACAGTGTTTGTGAAAGTGAAGTTCGTGTTGAGCAGAGAGCAGAATGTGAAACGACATAGAGTGTGCGAAGCGTGTGCGCAGAGAAAGCAGAGTGTGCAGAGAAGCGCGAAGGGCAAAGTTGATTGCAAAGTCTGGTTGTAGCAGTGCAATAGACTATGTGAAGTGATTGCGCAAGAGAGAGCAGAGTGCACAGAGATTGCAAAGGTGATGTAGACCAGTTAGAGTCTTGCAATAACAAAGGTATATGTCAAACATTTTCATTAAAAATTGAAGTCCAGTTGGTGCTCGCAAATTAGGGGTTGGTGCTCCTTTCTATTGGTGCAGATAAATAAGGGGTTGGTGCTCCTTCCAGTTGGTGCTGGTAAAAAAATTGTAAATTTGGTGCTTTGCAAGAGGCTAGATTTGGATAGGAGTCCAAGCAACCATTCTTTTTGAGGAGTAGCCATTTTGGTGAACCTCGTTAAAAATCTGTGTTGTGTGATGTTCTCTTGCGGTACTTATTATATCTATTTATAAGTTTTATCTGCTGCAATTTTTAGAGCTGTTTATTTATGTTTTGGAATGCTACACTGATTCACCCCCCCTCTCAGTGTCATTGTGATTACAACATATTTATATAGATTTTGAAGGAGGGATTGAGAGGGAAAATTGGTTGGGATAGGCCTATGTTATTTTTAGATTTTTTAGGTCTAGTTCATTGTTGGAGCGTGTAAGGTTAGAGGAGGTAGTGGAATGAAGGAATCTATGTTCTCCTAGACCATGCCAAGAGATTTTGTCTATTTTACAAATTTACCACTCATGGTCAAATTTTCCACTGGTGACTATGATCCTAATTGATGATTTTGACCAACGATCAATTTGACCTACTTGGATTTGAAATTTGACTATTTTACAAATTTATCACTAATGGTCAAATTCACCATTGGCATCATCATGGTGATTTTGACACTGAGTGATGAATTTGACATGGGCTAAAAATAATGCTCAAATTCCTAGGTTTGAGTTTATTGAGTGTTGGTTGATGTTTGGTGTCTTTTGCTTTAAGGATTTGTCAAAATTAGGTGTCTACATTTTGACCTAGTTTTTATGGGATGTCTATTGCATCAAAAGTAAGTAGTTGGACTCCAATTTTGACACAATTATGTTTTGTTGTTGTATTGTAATGTTGTGTTGAATAATTGATTATGATTTTTTGATTGATTTGATTGCTTTATGTAATTACTACATGTATACCTCATTTTTTATGATGTATGCATTATTGATATCTGAAAAGAAAGTTACCCTGTATGAAAAAAGTTACCCCATGGGTGTCCCCTTAAGAATTTTTTCCATATTGGATTTGGGGAGAATTCTCGATTGGATGGGTGGATTTGTTGAAGGATTAAAAACATACAAGGTCATGGAGGGAGGGATAGGGTGGGGTAAAAAGGAGAAAGGGGTGAAAATGTTGTTCATTTTCACTTGTTGTGTTTAGAGACTTTATGAAGTTCCTAAAAAAAGGTGCTTTGGAGCAATGGTGGATAACATGATATTGGCTCATCGTGCACACATAGTTCGAGGGAAAATGTAAGTATTAGAGCATATCCGATAGGTATGCCTTTGAAATGAGTTAAAATTTTAGTTTTTTAGTCTATTTTTTTCAAATTTTTGGTAGTAATGGTATTTTTTCCATTGGTGGTAAATTTACCAGTGGCATTTTTGCCACTAGTGGCATTTTTCCATGAGCCAAAAATATGCTAGAAAAAGTTGTTGATGATGTTTTTGGATGTGGGTTTTGGTAGGGAATAAAGGAATTGGTGAGCCAAGAGCATTGTCCAAAGGCTATGGATAATATTTTGGTATGTAGGATCAATGATTATGAGCTTGGATTATTGATGATGAATAGGGTAGAGCATGTGGTATTTGTGCCCAAGTTGGAGTATGATCGACCAAAGTTGGTAGAGAGATGGTAACCCTCAACTAATACCTTCAGATTGTCAATGGGGAAGATGATAGTGATGTTGGAGGATATTTGGCACATCCTTTGAGTTCCTATCCAAGGTAAGCTAATTTTCCTTGGGACAGATGCAAGGTTATGCACAATGATGACTATTTGTAAATGTATGAATATTAAGATTTTTGATAGTAGAATTTTGCAAAAATAGGGATCAGACGTTGGCCTATTCACCCAAATTTTTTGGGACCAATTTATTTTAGAATCCATTTTCCCCACTATGATACTTATTTCATGGAGCATTCCTACTTAACATTCACCTTTAAATTATAACAAATTTCATTTATCCTGCCAAATTCACCTCTTATACCCCATTATATATAACTAACATGAGAGCGATATTTATACATTTAAAACACTAATTATCCTTGATAGTGAGCGATACACAATAGGTGATAGATAATATGTAAAACAATGAGCAAAAGATAAAAAATAAGTGACAAATAGAAGGTAGCTAACACCTACATACAATATATGACCGTAGAAAATGACAACCAAGAGATAACCATACTAGGTGACTGTAGTAGGTGACAAAAATAGGTTATTTTTCCTATCTTCTATTCAGATTTTCTATAGACATCTAGTCTTTCTATTAGTCACCATATGTTAGTCGCCATATGTCTATCTCCATATATCATATGTTGGTTGCTATATGTTAGTCACCATATGTTAAGCGTAATATATCTGCTATCATATATCAGTCACCATATGGTAGGCACCATATATCAGGTGCCATATATCATATGCCATATTTTAGGTGCCATATGTCAGTCACCATATATCATGTACCATATATAAAGCACCATATGTCAAACACCATATGTCTTATACCATATGTAGGCGCCATATGTTAGGTGATATATATCTATTGCCATATATCTACTACCATATGTCAGGCATCATATGTCTATCACCATATGTCAGGTGCTATATATCTGATACCATATGTCAGGCGATATATATTTGATGCCATATGTCAGGCGATATATAATTGCCTCCATATTTTAGGTGACATATATCTACCACCATATGTCCATCACCATATATCAAATGACATATATTAGGCAACATATATCTAATGCTATATAATTTGCCATATGTCTACCACCATATGTCAGGAACCATATGTCAAGCATCATATGTCAGTCACCATATGTCTACCACCATATGTCAGGCACCATATGTTAGTTGATATATGTCTGTCACCATATGTCATCTGCCATATGCCAGATGCTATATGTTTACTACCATATATTAGGTAACATATGTCTACCACCATATATTAGGTGCCATATGTCTACCACCATATGTCAAGTGCCATATGTCTACCACTATATGTCAGGTGATATATGTTTACCACCATATATCAAGCACCACATATCAGTTATCCATCATATGTTATCCACCATATGTCTGACATATAGCGCCTGACATATGGTGATCTGACATATGTATGACATTACTTTCTAATGAAGTTCTAAAAGACAAGAGGACATGATAGAAGATTTGAAGAACAAATTAATTGATGAAGTAAATGTATTTTATAGTAGGCTTGTAGATATTACTAGTAAAGTAGAAACAGAGGATTATTCTATACTTCAAAAATGTATGCAAAATACTCTTAATAATGCCAATTATTGCTATGAAGATTTTGTTACTATACCTATCAATCTATGGAGAATAATCTACGAAGGAACTGCCACTATTAATGTTTCTAAGATGAGAGAACAAGAAAAGGTTTAAGGGGTAAAGAATAAAATAGAGATGAAATATGCTTCTAGGATACAAATGACTTAAGGCCTATGATGATAGATTCATGTTGCAATACTATAGAATCAAAACCATTGATGATTGATACATGTTGTGACACTAGTGATCTATATTCCATGACAAATATAGAAGAATTTGTTGCAAATATTGATGCTATATGCGATACAAGTGATTTGAATACAGTTCATGATTGGTTAGAAAAAATTATGCTATTAGAATTGATGAATACATAGATACAAATGATGATAGAGATAGTGATGCACATAATTATATTGATATTAACAAAGATTATTATAATAATTGTATTGATCATCTTGAGAAGCATACTTGAAAGATTTAGTTCGAGTTGATGAGATATAAAGATACATGTTTAGAAAAGTATGAAAAAGGAATGAAAGAACCAATTGCATCAAAAATAAGATCAAAGTATGAAGGTCTTAAATATACAGGTCAGATTAGCAACAATAATCAAGGAATTGATTTTGTAATAGGAAATAATGATATCAAATCAGTGATAGGAATTTATGGGAACAATTGCAATGAAGAAAAAGTGGTTAGAGGGATTTGGTAATAGAAACAAAATGTAGTCATTATAGTAGATATGGCCACAAGGTAGAGAGATTTTGGAATCTCCATAGTTGTAAAATTTGTGGAGGAACCAATCATTCTCAAAGACATTGTTGGTACAAAGAAAATCATTTTTTTTATTGGATATACACAATGACAAGAAACTTCATTAATGAATTTTCTCAAATATATTTCTCAAGGTATAGATATGGGCACAAGAAAGGTATGAACTTCTTCGATAACAAAATTAGAAGGAAAATAGTAACAGTGCCAAAGTCAAAATACAAAGTCAAGCAAAAATATGAAGCTCAAGCAGAAGATCAAATGCAAGGTCACTTGAAGAATGAAGATAAATATGAAGATCCATATTGAATATTAAAGTCTTCAATAACCAAATAATGTAATACAAGGGGGTGTTAGAGAATATTACATTATTTGGTACATGTCAATGTACCACCATGGGTACATGTTTAGATTAGGATTTAAGTATTTACTTTATGCAATGGAATAAATGCACTAAAATGTGCAGTGATGTAAATGTACATGTTGTCCACATGCACATAAGTCTATAAGAAGATGAAGAGTCATAGAAAAATAGAAGGTCAAGATTCATAGCCATCCAAGATTTATTGTAGAAAGGCTATTTAGACATGTTATAGCATTGAGTTATGTGATACGATATACTTACAAAGAATGAGGAGGATAATTACATATACAAATTACTATCCCTAGGGAAATATGAGGAGCGATGGAGGAAGCAGAGGAGGAGCAAAAATGGTAGGCAAGAATTTTGAACCAATGAAATGAGAAGATCCAGAGGTAGGGCAGCATGCTGTAGCTAGAAAGGAAAAGGATTCCCTGTCAGCTCAGTTCGAAAAGGCTAAAGGTACATATCCTCCAGATAAAACCTCAGAAAAAGGGTCCCACTGGGGTTCGGGAGCTGGCAAAAAGGGCACAACATTTTTGGAAATGCTGAAAGGGAAAAAGAAGGAGCCAGTCAGTGAACTACCACCCCTAATACCAAAAAATAATAGGTTAACTGCACCAGTGGATATTATGGAAAGATTATTGGATATGGAGGCATCATCCTTAGTTGGCAAGTTTTTGGGAGGAAGGCTAGACATTGAGACTATTCGCTCATGGGCTGCAACAAAGTGGAAAAATTTAGGAAGCTTAGAAATCATAGCCATGTCAAGAGGTTTTTTTATGATAAGACTCAAAAACAAAGATGATGCAGAGTGCATCTTGACAGGAGGACCCTGGTTTCTAGGAAGGCGTAGCCTCTTTCTGAGGAAGTGGGGGGAGGATTTCAACCCTGAGAAGCTAAAAATTAATATAGCACCCATTTGGGTCAACTTAACAAACCTCCCAACCCAGTTTATTAATGAGTACTGGCTTAGTGGCTTAGCAAAGACGATAGGAGAGCTTGTGGCAATAGACCATTCAACCCTGGCAAGGACTAGACTGACGCATGCCAGGATCTGTGTAAATGCAAACTTGGATTTTGATCTACCTTCTCAAGTGGAAATAGCATATGGAGAGTTTCTAAGGATTCAGCCTGTGGAGTATGAGAACAAGCCAACATTTTGTAGCATGTGCAAAACCCAGGGCCACCTTCAAGCCCAATGTCTGACAATAACTACAAACAAGGAAGCCACAAGCGAAGGTTTTTTAGGGAAAGCTAATGGGAGAGGAATCCCAAATTTTCAAAGACCGCATATTAAATTGGAAGGATACAGACAAGTTAAGAATAACCAGGCTGACCAAGCCAACACAGAACTGGCAAAAATCCAAGAGAAAGGAAAGCAACATAATGAGGGAGGCAAAAATCATAAGGTATGTAATAAAGATCCCAAGCTGAACATGTTTGATATCCTAGAAAATCTAGAAGTTGAAAAAGAAAACATAAGGATGATACCATCAGTGTCAAGTTTCCTAAAACCCTAGACTCCCCATCCAAATCAGGACCATCCACAACTATGACAAAAAGCCCCAAAAGCTATGCTAAAAATGAAGAAAAATTGCCAGGTCATTTCAGATTAAACATGGAAAAAATAGAGTCAAGAGTCGAAGTTGTGGAAACAAGAGCTAGGAATGTAGCTCCTAATCCGGTAGTGGAGCAAATTATCCCTTATCAGATGATCCCAATGGTAAAAGGTTCCTTGAAGGAAAGCCCCCTGTTTAGGAACTAGATAGGAGAGGTGAACCAAAACAAGGCTGAGGATGAAGAGGGAATTGAAAACCCCCTAAATGAGGAAGAAGGTTCAAGCCCTAGACTATCATAGTATATGCCCCCTCATTTCAGTCCAAAATAGACTAGAAGCACTACCAAGCCTCCGATAGATTATGGAAGTGAAAGAAAGAAAGGGAGAATATCTATAGCAGAGCACTATAGAATGAGAATCAATGAAGAAATTGCAAACAAAAAGCAAAGAACATTGTTACAACAAGCTATTCCTGGCCAGGATAATAGTAAAATTGATAAACCCCCTTTGGATCAGGGAAGGGGGCGGGGAAAAAATATCAAACAGTCTAAATGAAGGTTCTCTCATGGAATGTGAGAGGCCTAAATGGCCCACCAAAACAAAGGATGGTGAAGTCTATAAGGAAGGATTAGAATCCTACTATCATTTTTCTTCAAGAAACCAAAACAGATGTGGCACAATCAGCACTTATAGCTAGAAGGATTTGGAAGCAAGGGGAAGTGGCCTTTCAACAAGCGAGAGGAGCATCTAGGGGGCTCATGATATTATGGGATCCTATTAAAATAGAAGGAAGTGTTATTCAGGCAAATGAAAGAGTCTTAAGCATATTATTTCATGATTTTGATACTAATAAGAATTGTATTATGTCAAATGTTTATGCCCCCACCTCTTTCCAAGGGCGGTCTGAACTGTGGGAGTTTTTAGGGAATTTGAGCCAAGATTTTAAAGACATTCCTTGGGTGATTGAGGGAGATTTAAATACCCCCCTTTACCCATCTGATAAGAAGGGAGGATCTGGGTTACCCTCAAGGAGCATGGAGGACTTCAATGAATTCATTAACACAAATGAATTGATGGATGTAAGACTAAAAGGATCCAATTTACATGGAGTAACAAGAGGATAGGAAGTCAGCTGATTCAAGAAAGGTTGAACAAGTTTTTTTTATCCAAGGAAGCTACAACAATGTTTGGTGATTCAACGTTACAAGCTCTTCCTAAATGTGCTTCAGATCATAATATTATTCTATGGGACGCATTTTAGGCTAACTCCTTTAAAAAGCCATTCAGATTTCTATCAATGTGGGTTAAACATCTGGACTTCAAGAAACGAATAGAGGAATGGTGGCAGCAGCCTATCTAGGGAAGTGCTTCCTTCAAACTATCTCAAAAAATTAAGATGGTGCAAAACAACCTTAGAATATGGAATAAAGAAATCTTTGGAAATATTTTTGAGAATAAGAGAGTAGTGGGGGAAAATTTGAGAATAATAGAAAGGAAAATCCAAAATGGAACCTATGATGAGGTGACAAGGACTGAAGAGAAGGAAACCCTTTGTGAGTTTTATAATATTTTAGCTTGTGAAGAGATGTATTGGAGGCAGAAATCAAGGGCATTATGGCTAAAGGAAGGGGACTCTAATTCAAAAAATTTCCATGTTACCACATTGAGCAATAGAAGCAACAATAATATTAGAAATTTAACTAAGGTGGATAGATCCTCAACTCAAAACATTTAGGAGATCAGGGACGAGGCTGTTAATTTTTTCTGTTCATTATTGGGTGAAGAACGGGCCTGTAATGCCCAAGCAAAGGAATCTCTCCTTCAATTCATTCTACAACTCATTTATGAAATGATTAATGAGTCTCTTACAACAATTTTTTCATACGAAGAGATCAAGGAGGCTTTGTTTAACATGGATCCTGACAAAGCTCCTAGGCCGGATGGGTTTTCCCCGCAGTTTTTCCAAGTTTGTTGGGATATTGTTGGAGCAAAAGTTATTGCTGCAATCAAGGAGTATCAAAGTTCAAATCATATTCCAAGGGGTTTCAATTCAAATTTCATTGCTTTGTTCCCTAAAGGCCCCAAACCCAAGACTATGGCTGACTTGAGGCCGGTTATCCTGTGTAATATATCCTATAAAATTTTGTCCAAAGTTTTAGCCAACCATTTGAAGAAAGTTCTACCGGTTATCATTGATCCAAGACAAGGAAGTTCTGTACAAGGAAGTTCTGTACAAGGAAGATCAATCTTAGATGGAGTTATTACCGTTCATGAGGCTCTTCATACAACCACTCAAACCAAAAAAGCAATCATGGCTTTAAAGTTAGACATGAAAAAAGCTTATGATAGGATAAGTTGGGAATTCCTAGAGGCAGTTTTATTAAAATTTGGCTTCAACATGAAATGTGTCAAGTTAATAAGAGAGTGTATTTCTAAGCCTTGTTTTTTAGTTTTGGTTAACGAGTCTACTGCAAGTTTTTTTCAAAGAAAATGTGGTCTAAGACAAGGAGATCCCATAAGTCCTATGTTGTTCATCATTGTAGCTGAGGCCTTGGGAAGAACCATTAAGGCAGTAGCAGTAGTCGGAATCATATCAGGTATCAAGGCCACATCGCTAACTACCCCGATGACACATCAATAATTTGTTGATGATACATTGCTACTGACTTTGGATTCTATGGTTGAGGCAATAAGGATTAAAAATATTCTCATAATGTATGAAGAAGCAACTGGACAGAAAGTGAATTTTGATAAGAGCAAACTTTATTTCATCAATACCCCCATTCCTAGGCAAAACAACATAGAAAGGATCATGCAATGTCAGATTGCATCTCTTCCCACCTCCTATTTAGGTCTTCCCCTATTTACGGGGAAACCTGAAGGATCAATGTGGAACATAGTTCTAGAGAGGATCCAAAAAAAGCTAGCAGGTTGGAAAGGACATTTGTTATCTCAAGTAGGCAAAGAAGTTTTAACTATGGCTTCACTTCAAAGTATACCCATTTACTTCCTATCAGTATTTAGAGCTCCCAACAAGGTGTATCACAAAATTGAGTATCTTCAAAAAAATTTATCTGGTCAGGGACTGAGGATAAGAAAAGGATCCATTTAGTAGGTTGGAACAAGGTTTGCAAACCTATAGATGATGGGGGGTTAGGATTGAGGAGAGTTGCTCATATCAATACAACTTTGTTAGCTAAACAAGCGTGGCAGTTATTGACTAAGGTCGATAATGAATGGACTACCATAGTTAGGAGGAAATACCTCCAAGGTGTGAACTTCCTTAATGACAACTTAGCAAGCAGGGGGTCTGATTTTTGGAAGACAATCATCATGAGCAGGGATATTGTCAAGAAAGGTCTTAGATGGATTCTAAGAAATGGGCAAACAATAGAATTTTGGAAGGATCGGTGGGTGAGAGCTGAGGAGTTATCCCAGAATTCTTGTTTGGCTAGGATTAAAGAGCATATGGAGCAACATATTGGGAAGAAGGTTACAAATTATATGTGGCAATATATAAATATCAACAGGTGGAAACACATCAAAGTACAGGGTTTTGAAGCGGAGTCTGAAGAGCCTTATAACATTTTAACTCAAAAAATTATTCCCTCTAGAGAGGATGAAGATCACATTGTTTGGGCTGAGACTGAAAGTGGTGACTTCACAGTTAAGTCTGCCTATAATTTGTTTCTCAATGTGGAAGGTCAACAATTTCAATCGAGTTTGGTTTGGATCAAAGGCTTAATTCCTAAAATATCCTTTTTTTCATGGCTAGTGATTCAAGGAAAAATCCTCACTATGTAAAATATGTTATCCAAAGGTATGGTTATTGGTAACCGTTGCTACATGTGCAGGGCAGGATGGGAGACAACCCAACACTTGTTTTTGGAGTGTTCGATAGCGGAGTCCATCCTGGATGAACTTTTCCAAGCCTTTAGGATCTCGTGGGTTAAGCCTGCTCTTATATTTGAAGTGTTCAATCAATGGCCTAAACCCTTTATTAGCCTAAAACTTAAGTACCAATGGAAAATCCATTGGCATCATTTTCTCTGGTATATTTGGCTAGAAAGGAACCATAGAGCCTTTAAGGATACCATTCACAACCCAAAAACCATCCTCAATAGGATTATTGTCTTTGCGAAAGAAAACCTTAGCACCTTAGTGGATGAGAACCACTCAATTCTTCCCCAAGAAAAACAATTAGCTTGGGACTTAGGTATTGAGGACAAACCTTCCATTCCTTTGCCCAATACAAGAAATGAGATTTCTAGGAGCCACCCCCCCGGGTTGGTTTAAACTAGATTTTTATGGTGCATCCAAGGAGAACCCGAGAAGAGCTGGAGCTGGAGGAATAATCATGGATCATCAAGGAAATCTGGTCAAGGCCTTCGCTAAACCATTGGGAATCAAAACTAATAATGAAGTAGAAGCTAGACCCCTTTTGAGAGGGTTGCAAGTAGCCCAAGAAAATCAAGGTAACTTGATGATTGAAGGTGATTCTATGAACATCATCAACCTGTTAACCAATGGCAAAAAACCTCCATGGAGAATCGAGGGAGTCATCCATGAAGTGAGGCTCCTTTTTGTGGAAAGACAGAACAGGAGGGCTCATCACGTGTACCATGAGGCCAATAGGTCAGTTGACAAATTAACCAACATAGGTGTTGATGCTGGTAGTTTGGTGACATGGATACAAGGTGTGCCACGTGAAGTGGAAAATATTATTAGTCATGAAAAGAAACCTACCCGATAAGGAGAAATATGAATGGGTGTTCTTTCTCCATGGAGCTGGTAATAACTATGGGGTTTCCCTCTAAATCATACCAAATTGGAAATGAAGGTAACAGGGTGTAATCCTTGGAATATTTTGACAGAGAATAGGAAATGGGCAAGCAACAAGTTTCACAAATGCAAAGTTCCAAACTTCAATTCCTGTCAATGTAAGTAATGTTTACAGATATGTTTAGGTATGGGTGTGCTTTGTTAGTAAGGTGTTGTAGGGGATTCAACACAATTTCTGGTAAGAAAGTTTCAAGGATGACTAGGATCTACAATCTCAACAGAAGGTTGGATATTGTAAGAGGTTTTGGGTTAACCTGCAAAACCCGGTAATTAATGAAGACTTTTATTTACCAAAAAAAAAATATACTTACAAAGCATTGTATAATTTTTGTGAGATTTCATTAATGGCTATTTTTTGAGTTATTACAGAAGTTTCTCATGCTATTTATATGTTTTTTAGATTACCATTATCATAGCTATAACATTGCTTACTTATTTCATTACTTGTGGTTGCATTTCCTTTAAGTTTATAGCTTCAAAGCTAACAAGGTTGACATGATAAACAAGTTTGTTTGAAAGGCACATTAGATCATGCTTTTAGTTGTGAAGATGAAGGATTTGCTAGATGTTGGTTTATTAAATATTTATATGCATAATATGGGAATTTCAGATCATAGGAACCTTGCCTAACACATATGCAATGATTTACAAATATGTGAGGAATGGAGCTAGCACCCAGGAGCACATCTGATACGTTGAAATATTTGAGAATTTGTATAACAAAAAATTTCATAGACTGAGGGTAATGCTTTCATATGGAAAATTTTATAAAAGAGGAAGCCCTTATCATTTGCTTGGTATATGCAAAAATAATTGTATATGTGCAAAACAGGGAAAAAAGTTGCCTTTTTTTGGAGGTATATATAGTAGCATGGCCCCTAGTATGAAAGATCTATTATGTGTGGAGATAAGATATCATTTGGTTTTTAGAATTTTAAGAAACATAGAGTTTTGATAATCCACTATTTGGCACACTCATAAATAATTATGGATATGCAAAGTGCTGATTACCAAGTCCTAATGCTTCCTAAGGGTCTATAAATCAACGAAGATATTTTCCATGTTGATGAAACTTGATTGATTGAATTGTAGTTTTGCTATGTTTTAATAGGAGAGCAATATTTTTGAAATATGCATATTTAGAATTGAATGTATAGCATATCGAAAGATTGATTTATCATCCTTGGTTTTGTCACCTAAAATTTATACAAAGTCTTGTATATATGGAAGGTGTTGAAACGAGGGACTTGAGTCCACATAACAATATGTTAGATAATTTTTGATATTATAGATTGAGAAGAAGTTTAAGGTGCTGATGTTTTAATTTTCCTGATATATTAGAAGTCATCATTGATCGTGCCATCCTTTGTCTAGAAGGCATGCAAGAATTGTATGTACATGAGGTATGGGATGTGAACAACCAAAGGCACCACTGATGTATGAGTAAAATCAGAATGGTTATGATAGGAAACAATGTCTTATCATACTGATTGAGATGGAAGAAGTTATCTCTCCATTTATTGACATAAAAATGTTTATATGAATAGATATAGAATATTTACTTGTCTTAATAGGCATTTTGAAGCCATGTGTTTACTATCATGTAGATTGTTTAGGATTTGTCTTTATTGCATACTTGTGTAATAAAGTGGTCAAGATATTGAAGTTCTACTAATACAATGTCTGATAAAGGCCTGTGAGAACTTGGATTTACATAATATTATAACTTGAAATATTTATTAGATAGGTGGTATGTGGTGAGAGCATGATTCATTGATCATTTCCTATAGTAAACCAGATGAATAAGAAGACACCATCGATCCAGTTCCTGGTGAGGCTTACAAATAATTATAGGCCTACAAGGCACTAGATTGATAGATTTTATTAGTTTGAGTGGTTTATTTAAATATTTGTGTGTGATTGCATACAAATGTAGTAAAAAAAGCAAAAAGAAAGACACCATTGATCCAGTGCCTAGTGAGACTTACAAATTATTGTAGGCCTACAAGATATTGGATCAATGGAGTTTCTTTGTCTGAATGGTTTAATTGGAGAGTAGCTTGTGAGTTTTTGATTTGTGTTTGATTGTAAGATTAGATGGTAAACTAAGTAGGAAAGAGAATCCCATGTATTGTGAGGCTCACAAATAAATGTAGGTCTATAATATTTTGTATGGAGGCTTTCCAACTTAGGTGATTCACCAGATAAACTATGATTGATGAATTTGATAAATAGATACCATGATAGATTTTATAGGCCATGCCAAGGTGCTAGAATACTCCTTTTCTACACAATATACCTAGAAATAATTGTAGGATTGGAATGCATCAAAGGAGAAGAATCAATGCCATGAAAGGGCCTACTAAATAATCATGAAATTTGGAGTAAAAAGTCTTATTTTGTTGAAAATAGTATTGATATGAAGTGTTGGAATTTTGATGTGAATGTGTGGGATAGAAGAAAAGGGTAAGGATGGTTTATCAGGGCCACAAATGATCATGTCATACATCACTTAACCCAAGAGAAGGAGAAGAAGAGAAGAAATGTGATAGGTGATAATGAGGGGATAGAAGAAGAGCAATTATATTTGATTATTGGATGTCCTAAAGTTAGGACAAAATAAATGGGAGAGATCAGGTCATCAGGGCTACAAATGATTGCATCATACGTCACTTAACCCAAGAGAGGGAGAATAAGAGAAGAAATATGGTGGGCAAGAAGAGGGAAGCAAAAGAAAGTAGAGAAAAACAAAGAAGTTTTGGACTGAGAGGATCACTCAACATAAGGATTTCCTATGTGGATGCAATGCAAATGAGTTTTGTAAAGGGAGTATTATTGTTTGCATCGTCACGAATACCCTAAATCTATGGCATGATCAAGAAAACCAAGAAATAATGAAAGGGGTGTAATAATTTTGGATGTGTGTTTTTTTGTGTAATCATACATTCAATCACATGGAAATGCAAGCAATGTAGTTATTTAAGCATAGTATCTTTTGATATGCATGATATTGATTGGTTCTTTATGTTCTTTGTTGTCTAATGTGGCTAGGTGATAGGATTTTGAACAAAATTTTGTAGTGATGATGAAGGGTCCTAATTAAGTGGGTTTAAACTTTACTTTAAGGTCATATTTGACATTGGTATTCTTTTGGTTTTCTTTGAAGACTAAGTATCTAATTTCAAATGATCTTGGATTCTCTTTATTGTGGTAGGCGCGTTGAAGTCTATTGTGGTAAATCCTTAGGTGTTATAAGGTGTTGATGTATTTTTGTTCTAATAGTTATAATTTTTGACAACAACCTTGGTAGTACTCATATCTTATCAAGGAGTCTTGCAATAGGAATATTAGAGAGGGTATTTTGAGTTCAAAAGGGAAGACAAATTTTGTTCCATAAACTAGAGCATAGGGTGTCGCTCCTATAGGAGTTCATACACTAGTATGATATACCCATAAGACAAGGTAAAGTTGTAAATACTAATCTTGGACATTCTTGTTGACTAACTTCTTAAGAATTTTGTTGTTGGATGATTCTGCTTGACCATTTCCTTGTGGATAATATAGTGTTGACCATTTTTGTTGAATTTTGTATTTGGCACATAACTTGGTGACTTATTTATTTTTGAAAGGGGTTCCATTATCCATGATTAGGGTAGAAGGAATCTTGTAGTGGCTAATGATTTGATTAAGAATGAATTTGGATACATTGTAGTGGATAGGAGTATTTCCTTGACCCACTTGGTGAAGTATTCTGTGGCTACAATAATGAATTTATGACCATCATATGACTAGGGATTGATTTTCTTATAATGTCAAATCTCCAAGAGGAGAAAGGCTAAGGTAATGTGATTGTTTAGAATTCTTGGGAAGGAGCATGGACAAGGTTATCATGTCATTGATGCTTGTCACATCTACTAACATAGTCATGGGTGTCATTTTTCATAGATGGCCAATAGTAACCCATTCAAAGGAGTTTACTAGCTATAGCTAGTCCACTGAAATGCCCACCACATGATCCATTATGGGTTTCTTTGATAATTATCTAGATTTTATCTATACTTATGCATCTAAAGAGTATACCCTCAAAAGAGCATCAACATAGAATATATTTGATGATGATATATTTGTAATATTTTAGTCTAAATTATCTTCATTTTTGAGAATTGAGTCCTTTAGGGAACATTCCTTCTTTGAGGAACCTAAGGATGTCTTGATACCTAGGTTCTTGGGGTGAGGTTGATTCAATGGTGCAAATGTTTAGGGGTTGTAGGTATGATTTCAATGTGGAAGGATCTTTTATTGATATTATAACAATGGAAGCCTCTTTGTACTCTAGTTCTAAAGGAATAAGCGATTCTACAGTGGCCATAGAATTGGCATGGTGATTACTATATTGTGGTATCACTTCTATAGTGATTTGGTCAAAATAAGCCATAAGCATATTTGTGATATATTTGTAATGTTTTAATTGATCATATTTGATTTGGTAAACACTGTTGAATTGGTTTATCACCAACTAGGAGTCATCGTACACTATTAAAGTTTTAATTTTGAGATTTAATGCAACTCTAAGACCTAAAATTAATGTGTTGTATTCTGTTGTGTTGTTTGTACATGAAAAATAAAGTTTGAAGGGTAAAGGTATGAGTTGATGTTGTGGTGTGACCAAGATGATACCTACTCCTAAACCTTTGATGCATCTAGCTCCATCAAAGTACAAGGTCTAAGATTCTTGGGTTTCTATAGTTAGAATTGTTTCATTAGGGAAGGAGATATTTATAGGGTATTTTGACTCTAAGGGTCTAGTGGTAAGTTGATTAGCTATAACTTGCCCTTTTAGAGATTTTTTAGTAATGAATTCAAGGCTGAATTCACTAAAATTTTTTATCCATTTGGTAGTCCTTCCTGATAGGTAAGGTTTTGACATGATATATGATAGGGGATGTACCCTTTCTATGACAAAGGTACTTTGGCTAAGCATGTAATGTATTAATCCGAGGGAGGAGTAAACAACTGCTAGAAATAAATTTTCCAATGGTGTATAACGAGTTTCGTAACTCACCAAAGTTCTAATTATATAGTAGATGGCCCTTTCTTGATGTTGATAATCATATTAATCTAGTAAGGCTCCAAGGGCATGATCAGTAGCAACTATGTATAGCAACAATGGCTAGTATGGGTTTGGTGGTATTAAGAGAGGTGGTGTCAAGAGACAAGTCTTCAAGGCTTTGAAGGCTTTTTGACACTCACTATCCCATTCAAAATTTTCATCTTTCTTGAGAAACCTAGAGAAAGGTTGGCACTTGTATACTAGTTGTGAGATGAATCTTCTAATAGCTTGCAATTTACCTTGGAGGCTACACCTAGTTCAGTCATATTTGTGGGTAGTGGAATACTTACTAATTATACTGGGTAGTGGCTAAGATAGTACTATTTACTCTAGAATATCCAACTATGTTGGTGATATCATAAAGTGATATGTCTTTAGGGACCTCTTTCTCACTCAAAGTTTTAGAAATATCTCCCTATGAGCAAGTGATATCTTTATTAATTCTAGAAGGAAATTTTTTGCTGGTATTTCTTCTAATTGTTGATGTAGGTCAAAAAAATGTAAGGTATTTTGAGGAGGTGCAATAACCAAAGGTGATTTATTAGGGATATTTATATTAGTATTGCAAGGGATGACTAAAGGTGATTGATCGAAATATTGGTTTTTTGTTTGTTGCCTAGTCATTGCATAGGATGGTCTTGATAGGTGCATGGTGCCTATAAAGTTGGTAGATTTTTGATCACGTGGTGGTAAGGGATTTTGAAAAATCCCTAAATTTTTGTTGGGGGTATCTTGTTGGTTGAAAACTATCTTACCTTATTCTATAAAATCTTGAATAAGGTTCTTTAGAGTAATGCATTTGTTGGTTATGTGTCCTTTTGTGCGATGGTATTCATAATGTTCATCATGTTTGTACTAGTTATGTAATTATATGGTAGTATCCCAAGGTCTAGTAGGTGGGAGTTCCACCATATTTGAATTTAGGAGCATCTTTAGCATGATGACTTGACTTTGTCAAGTTTTTCTGTATTGCCTCTTGGCTTTGTCTTGTCTTTATACCCCTATTTTTTGGGGAACATTTTGAGTTGCATTTACATTGTTGGTTTAATGAGAATCTATTACACCATCTTATACAACATGCTTGTTATTGTATTGTTATTTATTGGAAGGTTTTTCTTTATCTTTATTGTTGTAGTTGAGTTGTACTTGTCTTATGAGGATAACTTCTACCCTTTTAGCCATATCTACGACTTCTTCAAAAAGAGGTTATGTTTGTCATTTCTAAGAGATATGATAATTTTTCATGAAGGTTCCTTATGAAAATTTGTAAAAGTTATTTAGGAGAAGGAATATGTTGAAGTATTCCCACTAAGGACCTCCATTTGGCTAGGAAATATGATAAGTGTTCAGTCTTAGATTGCTTAAGTTGGTATAGGTAATCTATGGTGACATTTTTATCTATGTAGACTAATTTTTTTTTGACAAGAGCTTCCATAAGTTCTTTGAGTTTCTTGATGGAATGATGAGGCATTTGGAAGTACCATTCTAAGGATAAACCACTAAGAATTTTGGGGAATAGCCTAAGGATTAGCTCTTCATCATGATTGATTTTACTACATGCTATTTGAAATAATATTAAGTGGTTGATGGGGTCTTGTTCTCCAGTATACATTTGAAACTTAGGAGTTTCAAATTTCTTTGGAAAGGTATAATTATCTCTTGTAGGATCTAATGGTTCATTATAAAATTATTCAAAATAAATATTTAACTTGGTTGATCCTTGAAAGGAGGCAATTTGATGTTCAAGTTATCAAACTTAAAGTCTTTCTTTTCAAGATCTTGGATCTTAGCACTGATGCCTTGGAGATCATTAGGTGGAGGATTAGGTGGGGTAGGTATAGTTAAAAGAGGTTGTATGAGAGCTTGAGACATAAAATTTAAGGCCATAAAATATGAGGTAGCTTGGATAGATGTCATAGTTGGAGGGGTTTGGTTAGCCCCTAAATCATGAGTTAGAAATGGATTTGTGGAGTTAGGATTTGGAATGGGTATTGTGATACTAGGATATGATGGTGAAAAGGGTATGCCCATAATAGGTGTTACTATAGCTATGGTTGGGGTATTTGTAGAATCGGTTGGACTAGCAAAGTCATTTTGGTTGATTTCTGTAATAGTGGATTGAATGTTAGAATATCATGAGTTGTAGGTGATTATTTCTAACTTTGTTCTTTAATTTTTTCCCTAAGAACATCTAGAAAGATGTTTTTGTTCCTTTTTATGTAATATATAATATGATCTACAAAGTAAAAATTGATGCTTTCAATAATATGTTCTTCCCTAGACACATGTTGTGACCAAGGATTTTCCACTTGGTCATCATGTTCATGTGTGTAAAATTCATAAGATGAATATGCTAAACCCTTACATCAGGTATTATAAGGATGTTGGGCCATAGTTTATAAGTTTTTGAGAAGAGAAGAGTAAACTTATTAAGGTTTTGTTTCCAAAGTACTTATAGCAAAGAAGAGAAGATGTTTTGAAATCCTTGTTACCTTGGAAAATAGCCCTCCTTATGACTCCTTATAGCCCATCATAATTTACTAGCTAAGAGAGATTGCTCCCTCAAAGTTCATATGCTAGTTTACTCTAAGGATAATTGTCCTTCCTCCAATAGGACTAATAATTTTTTTATGTTTTTGTTATATTTATTTAATGTGATGTAAGATATGCATGTTAGCTTTTGAGGATATATGAATTGTAGGAGATCTAACACAGGTCCTAATAATATGCAATAAATATGAAAGAAAGTGAGTCTGCAATATGATTGAAATATACTATAAATAGAAATGATGAAATTATAATGCAGTATGGAGGAAATGGTCACTCCATTAATATGAGCTAAAGAGCTATATTGTGCTCCATACAGGAGCACTACTATCTACTACACTACACTAGATAAGAACTTGACTTGATACTTCCTTCATCTATGATCTACCACTATGAGGTCCTTTATATAGGAAAATAGATTCCTTGGCCAACACTCTACCTAGCTATACAAGGGAACACCTTGCACATTACAACTTGTGCATTTATTACTTTGCTTGAAGTAACTAGCTAAATGTATCCTAAAGTAATCTCCTATTCTAACTATGTACCTAAGGTGATACATTTACATGACCCAAATGATGTAATATACTCTAACTCTAACACCCCCTATATTAGATTATTTGGGTTTTAAAGATTTTAATCTTCAATATGGATCTTCTTCTTGAGTATGGTCTTTGATTTGGTCAGGTTATTTCATAAATTGAATTTTTCTCTGGAGTCCTCCTTTATCTGAACCATCTTCTTCTTCTTTAGATTTTACTTTGAGTCTAATTTTTGCATTCATGTAGGTGGTAGTATTGCTGCTATATCCTTACAAGGATGTTTCTCCTTCTTTGTTCTTACTCTATACATAAACTTCTTTCAAGATATCAAGATAAGACCTTGGATTAGTGGATATTGATTTGTAAATACTGCATGAGGATTGAAATGTCCCTTTTAAGTATGATTCACTTAGTTCAGATTTCCTTTTATGAGATCCTACGGAACTTTATGGTTTTGCATTCTAATTATTGTAGCATTTGTATGCAAGTAATGCCATATACAAAATTCTTACAAAATATAAAGGAAGTGGAATGTCATCCCTTCCATTCTAAATTGCTTCTTTGAGTTGAGATTGTAGATATTGTTCCATGGTATCAAAATCATCATTTAAGGCTTCACTATGAATCATTTTTGAAGTAAGATCCAAATATGCTTCATATTTTATAAGTAGATTCATGATTCCAATTTTTATGGCACATGATTTTTCCTTTCTAAAGAGATTATTCATGTGTTTTTTTGTTGTATTCCTTGGGGTAGACATCTTATAGATTCTTTGAAAAAGTGCTTTGATAGGAATAGAATATTATGAGATATAATCTACTAAGTGGTCTACCTTATAACTCCCTAGTTATGAGCTTGATTTGAGGGAACCTTTTAGAGCTTAGAATTTTTAGGCTTCATTATATCTCCCTAGTTGAGAGATGTGAATTAGTGGAATCCTTGTGAATCCCAAATGGATTGAGTACTGGATAAATTTTGAATGAATTCTATTATTATCAAGTTTTGTAGAATGCCTTATGTCTCCCTAGTAATTTTGGATATGTTGAATGATAGATAAAGTGCTTTTGAGAATAGTAGTTCAATTTTGGGTTGATTTTGTATAGTTTTATGAATAGCAAAAATCAACTTCTTTTACACCTTATTCCTCCTATTGAACTTAAACACTTTCTAGTTTGGTGAGGTTCTATTTGTTGGAATTATTTTATCCCTTTAATGTAAGTTTGAGATAAGTATAGTAATTTGTTTCCAACTCTTGATTTTCCTATAGAACCTTCTTTTATAGCCTTTGGTAATTTGATATTTAATGTTTCTAAATTCTAATTACCTACTTTGGTTTAGTATTCCTTATGACTCCCTAATATGGAAATTTAGAAAAAAATGATATTTGCAATATTAGATGTTTAATCTATCTAGATAGATATCCTTATTTATCCTATTTAGATTGCAAATATTAGGCTATTTAATATATATTTTTCATTTTAATATTGCTTTCAAATATGGTTGATTTCTCTTAATGTTTCAACCTTATATTCTACCTTATGTCTTCCTATTAATGAAAGCAAATTAGATAAGGTAAAATATTACCTTTGTGATGCCCCAAACCTCTACTTATCTGGAATTGCATTTTATATGTAGATAACAACACTCTTTAGTGCTCTTTTGACCGTTATCTCCAAAGCATGGGTGTAGGCTTTAGCTCCTATTTAACTCGGATGGCAGCTGGTTTCTTTGATTACATTGCTTGGACAATGGATGCTTCACATCTAACCAATTTGACTAGGAGTATTCAATGCTCTCTTCCCACTATTTTTATGACGTTGATGCTACTACATAATTCTACCACAAATTCAGCTTCTGATCCTACTACAAATTTAGCCTTCAATTCTACTATGAATTTTACCTTCAAAGCTTTTGTTCATGGTCTTTGATGCCTCAAATAGGAGTTTAATCTTGAGATGAGTGACAAGTGTCATTTCTATTTCCTTTAATGCTTAGGAATGAGTGTTATAGTCTTGAATGGGTGCTCATGCTTCTTGGTGACAAGTGTTGCTTTTCTTCTAATGCACCAACCTTCTTCCTTGTAATGCCTTACTAGTCAAGCTTGCAATGGATGGGCACTCGCATGGAAATGTTTAGGGTTTCCTTCTAGGTGACAAGTGTCACCTCCCTTTTGTGCATGGGATTTCTATGTAACACCTCTTAACGTATCTTTACAATATGTTTATTATAAATACAACAAGACCAACTCCTTTTTTGTATATATTCAATGGCGTTTGGAGTGAGTTGTTCCTAGCTATAATGGTGAGAAATGCATTGGGAACTTGGAGCTAGGATCCAAGCTATGATATTGAAGGCTTCAAGTGATGATTTTATGGAGTTTAGCCACTCCAATGGTGCTCCTTGGATGTACGTCTACCTATATTTCCTATTATAGACTCTTTGTAGATAGTTTGCCTTTGAATAACACCTCTCCTTTCTTTGTGCTTTGTTTACTTTTAGGTTCGACTATCCAAAACGTAGAAGATGTGAGCCTTTTGGAAGACCTTTTCACCCTACTTTGAGAATGCTTTTACATGACTACCTTGGACTATTTTTCTCCTTGTGAAGAGTGTGATCTTTTGGTAATGAAAACCTATCCTTCTTCCTACGTAGGGTAGATTAGAGTAGTGCAATATAATGTAAATTTGTTTTAATAATATAATACCTCTTTGCACCATTTTTTAAATCTTTGATTTTTTGGTTTTATGGAAGATTTTGAAGTAGGAAATGACTGATTTGATGTTGTCTCTTTTGCTCGACAACTCGCTCCATTGATTGGTGACTTAGATAATAAACCTAAGCTAATAACCACTTTGAATCTGAGACTCACCAAGTCTCGATTTGAAGCTTCTATTGCTGATTTTTATGGTGGCTTTCTTATCCACTCCTTGGAGGAATCTGATCTCTATTTTGTGGCTTATTTGGACCACAAAATATTGTAGGTTCTGTGCACCAAATAGTGTCTCTAGACACTTTGATAATCTGCTGGTTTTTGTGTCCTTGATCTTCAATCAACAAACACAAACTAACCATTTTGAGAGCAACTAGTTAGAGATCAACTAGTATAGTGCTAATACACTTTTAATGGTAACAACAATCTCACCTTATTGCTCCAATAAATGAACTCTCAAAATATTTTTAGATGTAGTTAATAATCTCTAAAACTTTTAAGAGTAATATATAATTTACCTTCAATGAATATTTTACAATTTTTCACTACAAACAATATTGTAGGATATAGTCTTCTTGCTTTCTAGATAGCAAATAGGTAGATGATAATTTTATTTCTTTCAAAAATATCCAACTCATATTTAATGTGCAAATAATCCTTAAAATGAATTTTCCCTTTTTGCACTTGAAGACTATAATGCAATCTATCTATCTGCAACTTTTAATCTAAATATGGTGCTTAATAGAATTTGATAATGAACCATAATTTGAAGTTCAATTACACCCTAGTTGTTTACCTTTTTGATGGCTTCTAAATTAGATGTATATCTTGGTGTTTTTGATCCACCAAGTTGCTACCTTGCAATGGTTGAATTCACAACTTCTTGTTGGATGTTTAGAACAACTTCCTGCTTCACCAAACTATAGCCTTGAACTTTCTATCTTGAGCCTTGGATTTGGTGGCTTGATCCTTCCAGTGATATTTAATTTTCTATTGTAGATTCAGAGAATTAATTTCTCTAAACTGTACCTCCTTGTTGTGAGAGGCAATCTCCAAATATCTTGGATTTGGTAGGCTTCTTCTATTTGAATATTCCTTCAAGATTCTTGTCAAATTTTGACTTCAAACAAGATCTTCTTATCAATATTCTAAATATCTTGAGGTCTTCACTAGATTATTTTTCTAGGATTTGGCACTCCTTGCTAAATTATTCTTCTCTTGGGATTATTGTTGGATGACGATAATTATCCCAAGTTATTCACTATCAGGAACTTATCCTTGGTAGTGGAATTCTCCAATAAGTTCTCCTAGGAACCCTTTTGATGATGTTTCTTTGAGCTCTGCAACAAGGCTCTCCAAGCCTTCTTCTTTTTTCTCCTTGAGGCCTCTCCAAGGTCTTATATCTTGCAACTTCTCTAGTCTTTGAACTAAGATATTTTCTTCAGCCTTATACTTTTGGAAGTGTTGGTGATGAGATCTTCTTATACGATCTCTAAAATTTGTTGCTTCTAGATTTGAATAGGACTCTCCTAGTCCTTCTGTTTCTTCCAAGAGTGGAATTTATTCAATGAGATCTACTTTAGATCTCTTCAGCTTATTCTGAAAGAAGTATTTAATCAGTAAAGGAGATCATAAATCTCCTATTTCTTGGAATCTTCTATGGAGTCTTATTCAAAAACTCCTTTATGGAGTTTTCTTATGAATCAAGAACTTTTCTTTTGAGGTCTCTTCTTTAGAGTCTTCTTCTAAATTAGGAATTTATCTTCTGAGTTAGGAATTCTTTTCTAAATTTTTCTTAAAGAACTCTTCTTTGGAGTATTCTTCTAATTTAGGCATTATTTTTTGAAGTTTTCTTCAGGAAATATTCTTCAGAGTATTCTTCTGAGTCAGGAATTTATCTTCTAAATCAAGAATTATATTCCTATTGGCTAATGTGGCTTTTATATCAATTAATCCTAATGGAAGCTTTTGCATGCAATAACACATAATGATAGATCTAATTTGTAAAGATGCATGCCAATAGTAGCAATGATAGCTCTCCCTATTTATCTTGACCTATTGGACTTCTCTTATGATGGATGTAGGCCCTCCTCTATTGATTCACCGTAGATCTGATACCACTATTAGCTTTTGAGGATATATGCAATGGAAGAGATCTAACACAAGTCCTAATAAGATGCAATAAATATAAAATAAAGTGAGTCTACAATATGACTAAAATATACTATAAATAGAAATGATAAAATTACAATGTAGTATGGAGGAAATGGTCACTCCATTAATATGAGCTAAAAAGCTACATTGTGCTCCATACAGAGCACTACTATCTACTACACTACACTAGATAAGAACTTGACTTGATACTTCCTTCATCTATGATCTACCACTATGAGGCCCTTTATATAGGAAAATAGATTCCTTGGCCAACACTCTACCTAGTTGTACAAGGGGACACCTTGCATATTACAACTTGCACATTGCCACTTGTGCATTTATTACATTTCTTGAAGTAACTAGCTGACTTCCCCCTAAGGTAATCTCCTACTCTAACTATGTACATAAGGTGGTAAATTTACATGATCCAAATGATGTAATATACTCTAACTCTAACAATGCAAACAAAGTTATGTGATCTTGCTTAAGTTTGAAATTTTTTTATCTTATTTAAGGCAAAAGGAGTGTTCACATCAGGTTCACCAAGATGTAGATTTAGAAACCTTGCATGCACGCATGAGGGGGAATCCACTAGGATATCCCTACTTCCCCCTTGAGGGTCTCTTTCCAAAGGAGACCCTAAAGATATGGGGATACTCAACATAAGTAGGTTATACTCAATGTAGTTTTTCAAGGTATCAATGTTGATGTGTTGGCAATTTGAGTTATTTTATGTTGTCATTGATGTCACATGGATCACATTGAGTTTTGGTGGCCAAATGATATTTTGGAAAGCATGGATAAATACAAGGTTTTTGTGAAAACCAAGGCAGGAAAAATAAAAGGTTTTATTTAAAACTATGGATGCCAGATTTGAACTGGGTTTTTCTTAAAACCCAAGTTGGCCTTTCGTTTTGTCGAAAAATGTGGCCCGATGATGGAGATATTTAATTTTTAATATTTAGTTTCAATTTTAATTATTTAAGTTTAAATTTAAATTTAAAATTAAATATGCAAGATTTATGTCGATGTCATCAAAAATAATAAGGAGGCTATATAAAGAGATACCCAAGGTTCATAAACTCATCCTTGTTCATGGTTAATAATCATTGGCTAAGCATCCGAATTGAGCTCGTACGAAAATCTTTTAGAAAGTAGAAGCAGTGAATAAACAAAGGTTGGTCAAAGTCCAAAGTCATCATGGGCAGAGTGGCGCATTGGAAGTTAGATTTTGTCAAAGTCCAAAGTCATCGTGTGGCAGCACAGAATTTAAGGTTTTGAATCCCTTTGACTACGTTTATAAGGTGTTGGAAGAATAGCGCTCGAAGCACTTTTGATCTACGGAAAGGGAAGAAAGGTTTTAAGGCATGTTGTGCCTTTCCATTTCGAACAAGCGGCTAGATCGTGTGGAAACCTTAGTTGTGGCTAAGGCACTTGCGGTGTGGGTATGTCAGGGGTTCGAATCCCCTTGAGGAGATAAATACGTTTTTTCTCTAATTAATTTTGTTAAGCCCTAAGTTGGAGTTATAAGGTGGTTGAGAATAATTAAAGTTTTTAATTAAACTTTGTTTTTATAAGGGCTGTGATTATTATTTCAAATGTGGATGAGTTGTTGATTTAATTTGATGTTCATGAAATTGAGAATTAAGATTTAAAAGAAATGAGGAGTTGTTATAAAATAATTTTTGAGAGGTTTATTTATTATTCTTTTTTGATAAGGGTTTTTATTAAAAGGACTTTGGTGGATGTGTTTATTAAGTTGGAGTAAAAAGGTGTAAATTGAGTTATGCTTTATCTTGTGATTATTATTTGAAGTCCACTAACCCTTATTGAGATTGGAAAGGAAAGTTGTGTTTAGTGTGGCATATTTTTTGGACAACTTCTTGGCATAAAAAATGTATGGGCACATTCTCCTATTGATTGTTTATGATGGTTGATTTCTGAAATATCATTGGAGTGAAAATGATGATTGTATTTTCCTTTTCGAAAGTGGTTGGTTGAATGCTTCAAGGTTTTTTGGTTTGAGAGTTGTGTTTAAACCTTGTTTTATAAGCATAGTTGTTGAAGCCCATTGGTTATGTAAAGAACTTGAAAAGAACATGAGTATCATTTTTATGTGAGATTTGTGATTGAGCATTGTTGGAAATATTTGAGTTGGTTGATACATGCTTGGACTAGGATTTTATAAGAAAGATTTATCCCTTGTGGTGATTGGTTGAGATGATTTTATTGAGCCTAGTCAGGTGATTGTGTGAGGTGATTGTTCAAGTCCCATGAAACAAACTATTCTATAATTCTGATTTGAGTTGAAATTGAGCTTAGAACATATTGAGTCTCTAACAATTCTCTTTATGCTTCTATGAGTTGACTTGAGTTGAGATTGATTTGAGTTGAGTTGAGTTGAGATCATAGTGGATCATTGTTGTCATCCATTGTTGAGTGCATTGCCATTCATTATTGAGTTCATCTTTGAGCCTTGCCTTCATATATTTGTGGATGATATTTGAGTACTACTTGAGCATGATTGATTGAGCCTTTGAAAAGGCCTTTGGGATAGATTTCTGGACAAATTTGTGGCAGTTTGTGTATGATTGATTTAGCCTTTGAGAAGGCATTGTAGAAAATTTTTAGGACAAATTTGTGGATAGTTTTAGATAGATTTGTTTATATATTTGGGACATATTTTGATGAGGTTTTTATTGAGCCTATTGAGCAAAGTTGAGCAAGTTCTTGGTGAGCTTGCTAGAGCAATTTTGGATAAGTTCTTGGTGATCTTGTTGAGGAGATTTGGACAAGTTCTTAGTGAGCTTGTTGGAGCAATTTTGAGCAAGTTCTTGGCGAGCTTGCTAGATCATATTTGGACAAGTTCTTAGTGAGCTTGTTGGAGCAAATTTGAGCAAGTTCTGTGTGAACTTGTTGAGCAGATTTGGACAAGTTCTATGTGAGCTTGTTGAGTAGTTTTGGACAAGTTCTGTGTGAGCTTGTTGAGCAGATTTGAACAAGTTCTATGTGAGCTTGTTGAAAAGTTTTGGAAAAGTTCTGTGTGAGTTTGTTGAGCATATTTGGACAAGTTTTGTGTGAGCTTGTTGAGTAGTTTTAGACAAGTTCTGTGTGAGCTTGTTGAGCAGATTTGGATAATTTTTGTGTGAGCTTGTTGAGCAATTTTGGAAAAATTTCTGTGTGAGCTTGTTATGCATATTTGGACAAGTTCTGTGTGAGCTTGTTATTTCCTAGATTTGAGCAGATCAAAGAAATTTGGACAAGTTTTGTGTGAGCTTGTTGAGCAATTTTGGACAAGTTCTATGTGAGCTTGTTATGTAGATTTGGACAAGTTTTGTGTGAGCTTGTTATTGCCTAGCTTTGAGCAGATCAAAGAAATAATTATATTGGATAAGGATCCTTATTTCTATGTGAAATATTATAAGGAGATTATCTTGTGGAGTACCCCACATTGGGGGAACCACGTTAAATCTTGTGTCTCAATTGTGTATGGTGACTTATGCTCTTGCTTACTATTGCTATCTAAATTATTAATGCACACTGCTATGTTTGGTTATTGCAATTAAGGACATTAACTGATATTGGTTTGGAAAGGAAGTAAAAAGTGGGTGTTGTACTGTTCACCCCTCCTTCTCAGTATAAGCTCATTTTATTCAATTGGTATTAGAGCGGGTTCCTTTGGAAAGGCTAACAACTTGAAGGTAGATTCTACAAGAACACAGATGGCTTCACATAATGGATCATCTACAAATAAGGCTCCACTATTTTATGGTAACAATTATGCTTTCTGGAGCATAAGGATGAAGAAATACTTGATATCACAAGGATATGGGGTATGGAAAATGGTTGAAAAAGAGTATAGGATTGAAGGTGATCCCAAGGTAGATAAGACTATCAGGAAATTGGTTGAGATCAATGCAAGAGCAATGAATTGTATTTTGAGTGGGCTACAAGAGACAAATTTTGTAAAGGTTATGGTATGTAATTCAGCTAATGACATGTGGACCAAGTTATGGAATACTTATGAAGGATATTCCAAGGTAAATTTGGCAAAACTACAAACTCATAGAAAAATATTTGAGGAATTGAAAATGGAATATTTTGAAGATATTACAAGATTTTTACTTCGAGTTGATGAGATTACTAACACCATGAGAGGCCTAGGTTTTGAGATGAAAGAATTAGAAGTTACTCAAAAGGTTCAGAGATCACTTTCCATGAAATATGATGCAAAGGTTTCAACAATAGAAGAAACAATGGATATCAACAAGCTAACAATGGAAGAATTGCAAGGAACTCTCACAACTTATGAGATGAGGGTAAGTAAGCATTAGGTTACAATAAAAGAGATTGCATTCAAGGCTTAAAAAAAGAGAAAGGGAAACTTCCAAAAATAGATAGAGTTTTAGATAATTATGAGGAAGCTAACTTCATAAAAAGGATCAAGGACTCAAGGAATTTTAGGGATATAAGGAAATTCAGATGCTACAAGTGTGGTGATCTTGGTCACTATGCATACAAGTGTCCACAAAAAGAAAATAGTGATGATGAAAAATAGGGTCACAAAAAAAAGAAGATGGAAAGCATAAGCATGAAAAATATGACAGATACAAGCAAAACAAGTATGAGAAGAAGAATTTTTTTCATAAGGCAAAGAAATATTACTACATTGTAGAAGCAAGTGATAACTTAGATCATAATGATAGAGACAAATCAGATGATGAAACAGAGGAACATCTATTACTAGGAATAGAAGGTGAAAGATAATAGTGCTTTCTGTGTGATCAAAGAGATCACAGATCAGGATCTTGGAATGGTTTTAGTGATAGTGAAGATGAGATGACACATCAAGGAAATAAGCATGGTCAAATAAATATTGAGAGTTTATTTGCTATAGAAGATGTTAATAGTATTAGTGATAATGAATATAAAGAAGTCTCACTTTTGGTAATAGAAAAATAAGAGGATGAGCCAAGAAAACAAAAATTAGAAGTCAAAAGGCTAAAATAAGAATACAAGAATCTTGAAAACAAGATTTGAACAGATGTCAAAATCAGATAAGAACTACTACAAAAAATCAATAATCTCAGAGAAGAGATTCAAAATGTAAAAATAATAGAAGAAAGGATGAATTAAGAACTAAGGGTAATAACGACAAGACATGACACATTAGATGAAAAGGTTAAAAAAGGAGTGGAAATTTATTTTAAAGTTGTATCCTATTTCCAAGAAAAGTCACACTCAAAAGGAAAGGAATTTCTAAAATATGAAAGCAAGGAAGCACCTAAGTGTTATGAAGAAATTTACAAAGTTACTATGGCTCCAAATATTCAGTTTGGATCTTGTTTTGAGATAGGTGAATCAAGTTAAAAAGGAAAAGAAATACTTGAAGAGAAAAACAAGGAAGAAACTAAGTAAAAGGATTTAGATACTACAAATAAAGTTCAAGAATGCAATGCACAAGTTGAAGATGATCATAGGAATAATGGTCAAGAAAGGTATGAGGAACCAAGGCATGAACAAAGGGCTTTTCAAGGACATTGTTTTTCTTGTAATGGATTTGGACACAGGGCTATACACTGTAAGGTCTATGGATCAAAGAAGTTTGATTTTGCTAGAAGGAACATCAAAGGAAGAAGGTATGGTTTCCAGGGATATTGCTTCTCATGTAACATGATTTGTCATAGAGATTCTCAGTGCAAAGGAAATGAGCAACATGGTTTTGGTTTTAGAGCTACACAATTCAGAAGTCATGGTCATAATGGTCATGAAAATAGAAATTCACAATACAGGATTCAGGAAAGGAATGAATATGGAAATTATTTCAAGAAATATTTTAGGATATGGGCACCATCCAAAGGCTACAATATCAAGTTTTTTAACTGCAATAACTTTGGACATATTGCAAAATGTTGTAGGACTCAATTCCAAACAAGTTCAAGGCAAGAAGGTCAAACATGTTCAAGGCAAGAAGGTCAAGAGAAGGATATTAGAAAAACTTGGAAGGAAGTTTATAGAGGAAAGAAACAATGTAAGATGGGAGTAAAAGTACTCCGACCCCAAAATTAATCACCTCAAGAGAGAAGGTGGTGAGGGGGCTATGCTTAAGAGTCATATATTTTAGCCCCATAGGTGTGCCTTTTGCCATTGATGTCAAAGGGGGAGAGATTTTAGTAAGGGGGGGAGCGTTGAGTTAGGGGGAGCAGCCCTAAAAGAGAGCATTGAGTTAGGGGGAGCAACCTCCATAGAGAGTATTGAGTCAGGGGGAGCAGCTTTGATTCTCAAAGATTGTTTTTGCAGTGATTGTGGTTTTTGCATTAGAGGTGTTGCCATAAATGAGAAAGGGGGAGATTTTTGGCAATTTGAGTTATTTTATGTTTTCATTGATGTCACATGGATCATTGATATCACATGGATCACATTGAGTTTTGGTGGCCAAATGATATTTTGGAAAGCATGGATAAATACAGGGTTTTTGTGAAAACCAAGGCATGTAAAATAAAAGGTTTTATTTAAAACCATGGATGGTATATTTGAACTGGGATTTTCTTAAAACCCAAGTTGGCCTTTTGTTTCATCAAAAAAGGTGCCCTGGTGATGGATATATTTAATTTTTAATATTTAGTTTTAATTTTAATTATTTAAAATTAAAATTAAAATTTAAAATTAAATATACAATATTTTCATCGATGTCATCAAAAATAATAAGGAGGCTATATAAAGGGGATACCCAAGGTTCATAAAATTATCCTTGCTCTTGGTTAATAATCATTGGATAAGCATCTGAATTGAGCTCGTGCACAAATCTTTTAAAAAGTAGAAGCAACGAATAAACGAAGGTTGGTCAAAGTCAAAAGTCATTGTGGGCAGAGTGGCGCATTGGTAGTTGGCTTTTGGCTAAGGTGTGTGGCAGCATAGATGTCAAGGTTTTGAATCCCTTTGACTGCGTTCAAAAGGTGTTGGAAGAAAAGCGCTCGAAGTGCTTTTGATTTACGAAAAGGGAGGAAAGGTTTTAAGGCACGTTGTGCCTTTTCATTTCGAACAAGCGGCTAGCTCGTGTGGCAACCTTAGCCATGGCTAAGGCGCTCACGGTATGGGCAAGTCGGGGGTTCGAATCCCCTTGAGGAAGTAAATACATTTTTGCTCTAATTAATTATGTTAAGCCCTAAGTTGGAGTTATAAGGTGGTTAGGAATAATTAAAGTTTTTAATTAAACTTTATTTTTATAAGGACTGTGATTATGATTTCAAATATGGATGAGTTTTTGATTTAATTTGATGTTCATGAAATTGAGAATTAAGATTTAGGAGAAATAAGGAGTCGTTATAAAATAATTTTTCAGAGGTTTATTTATTATTCTTTTTTGATAAGGGTTTTTATTAAAAGGACTTTGGTGGATGTGTTTATTAAGTTGGAGTAAAAAGGTGTAAATTAAGTTATGCTTTATCTTGTGACTATTATTTGAAGTCCACTAACCCTTATTGATATTGGAAATGAAAGTTGTGTTTAGTGTGGCAGATTTTGTGGACAACTTCTTGGCATTAAAAAGGTATGGGAACATTCTCCTATTGATTTTTTATGGTGGTTTATTTTTGAAATATCATTGGAGTGAAAAGGATTGATTGTGGTTTCCTTTCGAAAGTGGTTGGTTGAATGCTTCAAGGTTTTTTGGTTTGAGAGTTGTGTTTAAACCTTGTTTTATAAGCATAGTTGTTGAAGCCCATTGGTTATGTAAAGAACTTGAAAAGAACATGAGTATCATTGTTATGTGAGATTTGTGATTGAGAATTGTTGTAAACATTTGAGTTGGTTGATACATGCTTAGACTAGGGTTTGTTAATCTCACAATGACACTGAGAGAGGGGGGGTGAATCAGTGTAGCTATTTAAATTTAAATCTACAACTCTTAACGCCGAAACAATGAAGATTTAAATCAGATAAAGCAAGTATAACAAGAGAGCATTCCACAACACATGATGTAACGAGGTTCACCAATTTGGCTACTCCTAAAAAATGACTGCTTGGATTCCCGTCCAAATCCAGCCTTTGCAAAATACCAATTTAACAATCAATTTACCAAGACTAACCTGGAAGGAGCACCAACCCCTGATTTATCTCGCACCCACAAAAAGGAGCACCAACCCCTAATTTATCTGCACCAACAGAAAGGAGCACCAACCCCTAATTCCAAGCACCAACTTGGACTGCAATTTTGAAGCTATAAGATTGACATAAAAATGCCTTCGCTTATACAAGACCTTGACTGGTCTATTGCTAACCCAACCTCTCTCGCTATTCACCAAAACACCACACACACTTAAGGCTCTACTTACTGCACTTTTATGGCTCTCACGGCTCTGCTTAACGCTCTCTTACGACACTCTTCCAACCCTCTTTTTGCAGCACTTTCACACTATTTCAGCAGCTAGTAATTCTCCACGTAGACCTCCTTTTATAACAAAGTTCCGATTCTATTTTTAACTTCCATATTTTTGCATGCAACTTATTAATATAAACTTCTATATGTAACTCCTTTATCACATAGTATTCTCTCATATATCCTATTAATAGTTACAGCTCTGTGTTTGGTCTTCGACTGATGACTTTCGCTTAATCGCCGCTCGATGATTTCACTCCGTAATCGGCCCTGTAACTATCGTTCTGACTTCAGTTCACTGTTCTTATTTTAGCTACATGATTTTTCTCTGTAACTGCACCTGTAACTGATGTATTGAATTTAGTTAACTCTTCTTATTTTAGCTACATGATTTTCTTCTACAACGGCCCTTGTAACTGCTATATAACTTCAGTTAACTGTCACATATCTTATTTCGGCTGGGTTCTCTTCTTAGCTCATGAAAACATAACATCTCATGATATCACGACACTTTCGCCTCCTTGCTACTTTATTTGGTTTGAAACCATGAAAACACATGTCGTGATATCGCGACACTTTCGCCTCCTTACTACTTTACTTGGTTTGAACCCACAAAAACACAACATGTCGCGATATCGCGACACTTTCACCTCCTTGCTACTTTACTTGGTTTGAACCCATGAAAACACATGTCACGATATCATGACACTTTCGCCTCCTTGCTACTTTACTTGGTTTGAACCCGCAAAAACACAACATGTCACGATATCACGACACTTTCGCCTCTGTACTCTTCCTCTTTACTTTTGTCGCGATATCGCGACACTTCTGCCTTCTTACTTTCTCTCTCCTTTAGTCGTGAAAATGCGACATGTCGCGATATCGTGACACTTTTTCTCCTTTTCTCTTTCTCTTGCCTTCGGGTCATGAAAACGTGACATGTCACGATATCGTGACATTTTTTCTCTCGAACTCTCTCTCTTGCAATATGTCGCGAAATCACGACACTTTTTCTTTCGGACTCTCTCTCTTGCAATATGTCATGAAATCGTGACACTTTTTCTTTCGTACAATCTCTCTTGCAATATGTCATGAAATCGTGACACTTTTTCTTTTGGACTCTCTCTCTTGCAATATGTTGCGAAATCATGACACTTTTTCTTTTGGACTCTCTCTCTTGCAATATGTCACAAAATCATGACACTTTTTCTTCCGTACTATCTCTCTTGCAATATGTCACGAAATCATGACACTTTTTCTTTCGGACTCTCTCTCTTGCAATATGTCATGAAATCATGACACTTTTTCTTCCATACAATCTCTCTTGTAATATGTCATGAAATCGTGACACTTTTTCTTTTGGACTCTCTCTCTTGCAATATGTCATGAAATCGCGACACTTTTTCTTTCGGACTCTCTCTCTTGCAATATGTCACAAAATCGTGACACTTTTTCTTTCGTACTATCTCTCTTGCAATATGTCTTGAAATCGTGACACTTTTTCTACTTGCATTTTTCTCTTCCAACATGTCGCGAAATCGCGATAGTTTTTCCTGCTTGCTCTTTCTCTTCAAACATGTCGTGAAATCGCGACAATTTTTCTTTCTTGCGCTTTCTCTTCGAACATGTCATGAAATCACCACAGTTTTTCTTGGTTGCGCTTTCTCTTTGAACATGTCACGAAATCGTGACCATTTTTATTGCTTGCGCTTTCTCTCCGAACATGTCATGAAATCGTGATAGTTTTTCTTGCTTGCACTTTCTCTCCGAACATGTCATGAAATCACGATAGTTTTTATTTCTTCTCAACATGTTGCAATATCGTGACAGTTTTTCTTTCTTTCTCAACATGTCGCGATATCGCGACAACTTTTCTTTCTTGCTGAACATGTCACGATATCACGATAGTTTTCTTCCTTGTGATTTTCTTTTGATTTTTAGCATATGGGCCACTTCGATCTTTTGGAAAATCTCTATACATACTCTGAAGAACATCTTAACTCCTGTCCACTGCATCAACCGATCTGTTTGACTATGTTGACAATAATGACAATACTGTTGCTACACCTTGCTCATCAATCTTCCCCTTTGGAATTGTTGGCAACACACGGGAAATTTATTGTAATTCTTCTCCTCCTTTGATAATAATACCAAAGGGCTGCTGCAGACTCCCCCTGAGTCCATGCACAACATTCTCAAACACAGATTATTACAGTTAGCAAAAATTACAAACATGAGCAAAAAGGTAATCAAATATATAAATGCTCCCCCTGAGAATGTGGTCCCGATAGCTAGTCAGTTTTTGGGAAGCATGACCACTCCCAATTTATTGCAAAGGTACTCAAAAATTTCCTTGGGCAGCGATTTTGTGAAGATATCCGCTACTTGCTTTGTAGTTGGGACAAAATCCAACTTAACCTCTCCTTTCGCAACTTTCTCCTTCAAAAGGTGATATCGGATAGTAATATGTTTTGTGTGAGAATGCATAACCGGATTCTTTGAGATGTTAATGGCACTAGTGTTATCACACTTAACTGAAATTGGCTCACTGAAGTTAATGCCAAGATCTTTCAGACCCTATTTTGCACTCGGTCTACATCTAAGTTTTTTGCACTTGGTTTACGATCAAACCCTATTTTACCCTCGATTCGATCAAAACTATCAAATTTGCCACTATTTTATAATTTTTGATGAAAAATTAAAGTAATTCATCATGTCTCCTACATGAATTTGGCTAGGTTTTGCTTGGATTTCAAAACTAATTCACATTTTTTTTTATAATTACATTTTGGGTTTGACCCCTTATGCATAACCCTAGATAGATGATAATATTATGAAGGAATTGTTGATAGGGAATGAATATTTTCAAGGATAGATAAGGTTTTGTGGATCAACAATGCTTATATGAAGAGACACATAGATCGATTGATGATCCTATAAGCTTCTATTGTATTAGGAATTTTTGATGGAGGATACGAGTAAGAGATACATACTCTGGGGATGGGCAGTTATTGTTGTCAGATTGAGGGATTATCAGATGATTTATGCCTAGGGGCCAACCATCTTGGCTAGGATTTACCATACGTTATACCAAGTGGTATATCATATTGGTAAGATCCTAGTGTGTTGCACTCTCCTCCAAGTGTGGACATGGGAGCATATGGTGGTTTGAAGCCCTATTGTAGAGGGTAGCCATCTTGGATCTAAGAGGCCTACATTTTATCAATGGTTGAAGTGTATTCAAACCAACCATTATACACCAGATTAGGCATAATTTTAGATTGATGAGCTATGGGATGGATAAGTTAGTTGATGACCATGGAGGGGTCAATTTGCATGGTCAGATGACCACAAGGATTTGGATCAAGTTAGGAGGATTTGATGGCTAGATAATTAAGGTTTATCCTATGAACTGTATTGGTATGACTAGGTACTTCAAAAATAAAAAGAGGTACAAAAAATACCAAAGAGTATGGGATATGTGGGAGCCCACCAATCTCTTCTCCTTTATAGAGGTAAATGTGGATGACCCTATGGTACCAGATACTATGGGAGATGATGTTGGGGTAAAATATGACTATATATATTGGTATGAGTGATATTGACCTACTAGATTTCACAACCAAAGCCATCGAGGGAGCAGGATCTATCCATGAAGGATATAGCTAATATTCTTTGAGGGTTACATCAACGATTGGGAAGAGAGTGGAGGGACAGGATGATCGCTAGAAATGGGTTTAGAGGTGATGACCAAGGTGAGGAGAATGTAAAGGGATAAGGACTAGAGTGAAGGGTGCACCTTTAGACATGCCTCCATTGTCAATGATCCCATTATAATCAATAGTTTTCAATGGAGCAAGGTCTAGCAGGTCAACTATAGAGGCTAGGTAGGCTGATTTGGATGCCTTGTTTTGGATATTATAGGATGTGAGAGGGTAGTTGATAGAATCTAGGGATACATGAGAGGAGATGACAACTAAATCTTAGGAGGAGGTAGACCAATTTATCAAGGAGAGGGTGACCGATAGAGAGACCATAAATTATTTGTGGGTAGAATTGGAGTGGGTGATATAGGAGAGGGATGAGGCTATTTCGAGGATCAACCAAGGTATGGATATTGACATGAAGGCTATGATGATGGTGCAATTAGAGTGTCAACTAGAGTGGATAGAGGAAGATTTAGATAGGGCCAAGGTTTATATGGATAGGACGAAGGTGGACTTGGACATGTCATGAGAGGAGTTATGGCTTGTGAAGTTAGACACAAAGAGGGTGAGGAGTAGGTATTACTATTACTAATAACTTTATCATACTATCATGCCTCCAAAGTAGTGATAGCCATCGCCTTCAAAGACTTGATCGAGGACATAGTCCATGAACCACTACTTATAGTGATCAATTGATTTTTATGCTCCTCCTTCATCAATAGCTAAGGGAGGAGATGTAGGATCTAGTTGTTATTTATTTTGGAGCGAGTTTAAAAAAATTTAACATGTGGCGCATCCTCTTTTTATAGGGGCTGAATGTATCGTTTTTTTCCTTTTGATACACTTTTTCTGGAAGTATGTATGGTATTGAGGCATTATATATATAGTAATGAAATTATAGTTTGTATTTAATTATTTGTATGGTGATTGTGTTATGATGATGATGATATGATTTGGTTTTGATTAGATGTTGATTTGATGATATGATGATGTGATATTGTTATGATTATTTTATTTGTTGATTATGCAAATGTTGATAATTGATAGCAAGAATTTGTATACTGATGTTTATGTATTATTTTAGCGATGGCATTTTGAGTCAGATAATGAATAAAATCTAAAAGAGAGTTGTGATTTTTTAAAGTGGTGACCTAAGGTTTTGATAATAGACAAGCACTCAGATACATTTTGTGAGCAATGGTCTCTAGACCTGATAAAGGATAAACACTCATTGTGACTTTTAGTGTCAAGTATTACCCTTTGAGCCTAGATAATACTTACATGTTTCCATGAGATGGAAACATAATCTCATCATACTTAAATGGTGGTCTAAGGTACTGCATAAAATACAAGCACTTAAGATATGATAAGCTACTTGTAATATGTACAAGATATATGTATTTGTTGTTAGTAGAGTTAGTTGTTAGTAATGCACATTTTGAGAGGCGAACCTAAAGGATTTTATACACATTTTGAGAGGTGTAATAAAAGGATTTTATGCATGATTTAAGAGGTATACCCAAAGGATTTTATTTATGCTTTGAGAGTATACCCAAAGGATTTTGTGCATGCTTTGAGAGGAAAACCCAAAGGATTTTATGCATGCTTTGAGAGGCATACCCAAAGGATTTTATGCAATATTTAAGAGGTATACCGAAAGTATTTTAAGCATACTTTGAGAGGCATACCCAAAGGATTTAATACACACTTTGAGGCATACCCGAAGGATTTTATGTATGATTTGAGAGGCATACCCAAAGGATTTTATGCATGCTTTGAGAGGCATACCCAAAGGATTTTATGCATGTTTTGAGAGGCATACCCAAAGGATTTTATGCATGCTTTGAGAGGCATACCCAAAGAATTTTAAATAGGAGAATAAGCAATTGTATGTTTTATCCTGATAGGTGTTTCCCAAGCAGGAATTGAAGTATGCATAGTGATAGATATGACTTGCTTTTGATATTGAATATATATAGTGACTATAGATAGTTTGAAATTGTTATGTTTTAGGAGCAGGTTACCCCTGATTGAAGAGCTATTTTATTGAAATGTGATATGGTATCTTAGATTTTCTTAACATATGAGAGAGGGTAATAAGGATATATACATTTTTTACCTAATGCATATGCAAATATTTACATGTACATGAGGAATTGGACTTAAGACCCATCACCACCTTTGATGTGTGAAGAAATTAAGATTTGAATGAAATTACATTGTCGAAGATTCCAATAAAGGCTGCTTTGAAATAATATACCCCAATCATCGTATCCATAATATAATCATGAGTATGATATTTAGGTGTGTTAGATATTATTACATTATTTGGTACATGTCAATGTACCACCATGGATACATGTTTAGATTAGGATTTAAGTATTTACTTTATGCAATGGAATAAATGCACAAGAATGTGCAATGATGTAAATGTGAATAGTGTCAACATGTACATGAGTCTATAGGAATATGGAGTCAGAAAAATGGAAGGCCAAGAGTCATAGCCATCCAAGAGTCATTGTAGAAAGGCTATTTAGACATGTTATAGCCTTGAGTTATGTGATACTTACTTGATACTTACAAAGCATTGTACAATTTTCATGAGATTTCATTAATGGCTATTTTATGAGTTATTCCAGAAGTTTCTCATGCTATTTACATATTTCTTAGATTGCCATTATCATAGTTATAACATTGTTTGCTTATTTCATTACTTGTGGTTGCATTTCCTTTAATTTTATAGCTTCAAAATCTAACAGTGATATTAGATCCATAAGGGAGTTTGATAGGAGATAGGAAGATTGCATTTACATGAATTTTGAAAATAGATTTGGCTAGAGTCTTTCCATAGAGTTGCAAGAAAACTTGTGAAGACTAGGACTCAACATTGATTCCACTAGTTTGAAGAGAGCAACTAGTGAAGCTTATTATTTTTAGATTTGAAATATTCAGATTATCATATTCTAATACTTTATTGTAGAGAAGAAATGGTTAAAAGAAGAATTTACAGACTGAAGGTGGAGAAGGACTACAAAAATGTCCTATTGCAGATTTTAGAAGCAGTCATTAGAGAAAGCTAGAGGAAGAAAAAATCTAAGCAAGGAGACGAAGAAAAAGTCTAGAGAAAGCCTTATTATAGAATTTAAGAAGGCCATTGGAGAAGATTTAATGAGAACTCAAGATTGAAGATTGCTAGCAAGGAGAAGTTCCTGATAGTGAAGAATTTGGGATAATTATCACCATCTGACAACAAGCCCAAAAATAAAAAGGATTTGGCAAGAGGTTTGCAAAACTTTTGGAGGAGATTATTAAAGACCTCAAGACATTTAGATTCTTGAGAAGAAGGCCCAAGATTTAAGTTAGAAATTGACAAAGATATTTAAGGGAATCGGAGCTAGAAGAGGCCATCAAATTTGAGAGTTTTTAAGGATAACCACAAAGGGATTGAAGGCTGATTTGAAATGATATTGTTGTTTTTACAAAAGAAAAATGAATGATTCTAGAAGGTAATATTGACCTAAAACTTGAAGGAGTTTCTAGGTATATTTCAAAGATTCAATGATAGCAAATAAAAGGAGAAATTGACTGCATTAGAAGCTGGAAAAGTATAGATTCAAGGATAGCAAGAGAAAAAAATTTAGACAACATTAATAGCTGAAAATTTTTAGAATTCGATAAGGCTACTTAGAAGAGAGTTGAAGACACCAAACTGCATTTTTAGGTATCAAGTTAGAGGAGTATTAAAGCTACAAATTGGTGAGTTAAGGAGCTATTTTAGACAAAAAGGAAGAGCTATAATTTCATCAAAAATGAGGCAGCATTTAGGTGATCCAAATCACCAAGAAATCCATCACCATACGGAGGTCAAAAAGGTATGCAACTTTGGTGCAAAAGGTTCATTATTTGAACACTTATATTTGGTTTATTATTAAGTTTTATTAAGCACCAAATTCAAGGTTTAAAGTTGCATAAGAAGGTTTCAAATTTAAGTCTTAAAGGAAGTGCAAATGATAGTTTCTACAAGATCAAAATCTACACAAAAGAAAGTAGAGTTAGATATGTTTCAATAAAACATCTTACTATCTATTCAAAGCAAAATAAGACAATATTATATTGGATACACTAAGCTATCAAAAAAGGCATATTAATGGCATAGTTTAGAAACTTGGAATCACCATAGGAAAGAACATCAAGTGTTGAGCCAACAAGCAGAGTAGTGTAAAAAGTGTGGGTATTCTACCATTGAAGTTACATAGCTGAGGAATTTTTTTATAAAAAATGAAGCTAGAGTAATAAGCTTGATCACATTGGAAATAAGCAAGACATTGTTTGATTGAATCCAAAGACATTATAGTATCAATGTAATGCAAGCAATTGCAGCATTAAGGAGAACAAAGTATTACAAGTCAAAAAACCTTACGAGCTGCATGAAATCACTTGTCACAGTGAAGAAAGAATATTCAACACCTCAAGAAGAGAATTTTTTAGGGATTTTGAGTTTTTAGGGAGTTGAGTGCCAAGGGACCTAGGTAGATGATCAAGTATCAAGAGGAGGCAAGCGTATTAATTAAGAGATATTTTTCTAAGGATAGCGTTGTACTCGACTAAGGAAGCATAGTGAACATATGAAAATAACTTGGCATGGCTACTGCATGAAGACAACTTCGTCAACATCTATTAGAAATAAAGAAAATCATCAAACATAATAAATACAAGCATTAGAGATGTTTTTTTAGATTACCAAGTACAACAACAGTCATCAAGAGACACATGCACCAAGATTCATTGAGGAGCTAATGGTCATCAAAACAGGCATTATAAAGTAACATCTATATTTTTTCCTCCAAAGGTATAAGCTTACCACCATTTGTCAAACTGGAGGAGTTGCATAATGGTAAAATGAAGGGATTTGAGGAGTTTTATAATGATTGAATATCAAATGAAGGGAAGCACATCCTTTAGTTTATTGATTGTTGCAATGCTAAAGGAATCCACAGCCACATGGAGTAACAAGAATTGAAGAAGATATTAAAGCGTCAATTGAGTTAGAAGACATTAATTTTTTTTGGATTCCCTAATGAGGAAGAAATAATCAAATAGATCAAAATGATATATAAGTGATAGCAGAATTTAATGTTCCAGTTTGAGAGTTTTTATGCAAGTAAAATTGAAACAGAACACCTAATGGATAGCACACAAAATAGGTAGCACCTGGTGAATCAACGTAAGCTGACCAAGAAGTTAGACATATCATTTTGTTTAAGCACTGTGATTGGGAAAATCAAAACATTAAAGCGCATCATTTGGAGGAATTCGAAACCTAAGTGAGCGCCCTGTGTAGAGTTTGATGTGGAATTTATCAAAGATGGAAGATCACGGAGATAAGGTGCTCATTGGAGGTGACAAGTTTATTAGCAACATTTCCCTAATTCTAAGGTTGGAGTTATAAGGGGTAATTAATATTTATTTTATTAGGGTTAAATTTAATTAATTTATTTTTCATTCTAATTAATTGAAATATAGGAGGTATAAGGTTTGAGAATGAAAAATAAAACCCTAGAAGCTTTATTAATATAAATTGAAAAGCTTTATAGAGATTTGAGAAATTATTTGGAATATTTATAATTAAAATTTGTAAAGTATTTTAATATTTGCAAATATTTTGAAGTTTGGAGAAATAAGGTTTTCTACATCAAAATAGGAAAACAAAACTTGTAAATATCATTTCTAAATTTATAATTTGGGAGCTATAAGGACTTCAACATCAAATTAATTTTTTGAAATTTAGAAACCATATTATTGAAATTTGGGAGATAAAATAAATTCTACCTAGCAAATTTGAAGAATTGAAACTCTTATCAAAACTATTATTCAAGCATTGGAAAATACAAGGTAGAAGTTGAAGGTTATATTAAACATTAGGGAGTCATAAGGTAGTCTACATCAAAGGAACATGGCAAAGTAAAAAAAAACGAAGAAGAAAACAAGTGATCCAAAAATAGAAACACAAAAACTAGAACTACATGAGTTGTCAAAATTAGTTAAAGAAGAGCCAATATTCATTGAAGAAGACTTGTGTTTTCAAGAAGAAGAATTTTATATTCAAGACGAATCACTAGAAGAGACTAAGAAAAAATTGCAATTATTAAAAATGTTGCACACAAAAGATAATAGAAAAAATTGAAAGTCAAGAAAATTCATCAATACAAAAAAAGAAGGTTTTGCAATCAATCATGAGAGAGGCCAAAAATGAAAAAATTTCAACACTAGAAGATTATTTAAATTCAAAAATTGGTGAAGCAAAAATAAACTCAAAATATATTTTCACATTACCTAATGATGTAGGAAAAGTAATGTATATGACATTACTTTCTAATGAAGTTCTAAAAGACAAGAGGACATGATAGAAGATTTGAAGAACAAATTAATTGATGAAGTAAATGTATTTTATAGTAGGCTTGTAGATATTACTAGTAAAGTAGAAACAACGGATTATTCTATACTTCAAAAATGTATGCAAAATACTCTTAATAATGCTAATTATTGCTATGAATATTTTGTTACTATACCTATCAATCTATGGAGAATAATCTACAAAGGAATTGTCACTCTTAATGTTTCTAAGATGAGAGAACAAGAAAAGGTTGAAGAGGTAAAGAATAAAATAGAGATGAAATATGCTTCTAGTGATACAAATGACTTAAGGCCTATGATGATAGATTCATGTTGCAATACTATAGAATCGAAACCATTGATGATTGATACATGTTGTGACACTCGTAATCTATATTCCATGACAAATATAGAAGAATTTGTTGCAAATATTGATGCTATATGCGATACAAGTGATTTGAATACAGTTCATGATTGGTTAGAAAAAAATTATGCTATTAAAATTGATGAATACATAGACACAAATTATGATAGAGATAGTGATACACATAATTATATTGATATTAACAAAGACCATTATAATAATTGTATTGATCATCTTGAGAAGCATACTGAAAGATTTAGTTCAGAGTTGATGAGATATAAAGATACATGTTTAGAAAAGTATGAACAAGGAATGAATGAACCAATTGCATCAAAAATAAGATCAAAGTACGAAGGTCTTAAATATACAGGTCAGATTAGCAACAATAATCAAGGAATTGATTTTGTAATAGGAAATAATGATATCAAATCAGTGATAGGAATTTATGGGAACAATTACAATGAAGAAAAAGTGGTTAGAGGGATTTGGTAATAGAAACAAAATGTAGTCATTATAGTAGATATGGCCACAAGGTAGAGAGATTTTGGAATCTCCATAGTTGTAAAATTTGTGGAGGAACCAATCATTCTCAAAGACATTTTTTGGTACAAAGAAAATCATTTTTTTTATTGGATATACACAATGACAAGAAACTTCATTAATGTTTTTTCTCAAATATATTTCTCAAGGTATAGATATGGGTACAAGAAAGGTATGAACTTCTTCGATAACAAAATTAGAAGGAAAATAGTAACAGTGCCAAAGTCAAAATACAAAGTCAAGCAAAAATATGAAGCTCAAGCAGAAGATCAAATGCAAGGTCACTTGAAGAATGAAAATAAATATGAAGATCCATATTGAATATTAAAGTCTTCAATAACCAAATAATGTAATACAAGGGGGTGTTAGAGAATATTACATTATTTGGTACATGTCAATGTACCACCATGGGTACATGTTTAGATTAGGATTTAAGTATTTACTTTATGCAATGGAATAAATGCACAAGAATGTGCAATGATGTAAATGTGCATGTTGTCCACATGCGCATAAGTCTATAAGAAGATGAAGAGTCATAGAAAAATAGAAGGTCAAGATTCATAGCCATCCAAGATTTATTGTAGAAAGGCTATTTAGACATGTTATAGCCTTGAGTTATGTGATACGATATACTTACAAAGAATGAGGAGGATAATTACATATACAAATTACTATCCCTAGGGCAATATGAGGAGCGGTGGAGGAAGCGAAGGAGGAGCAAAAATGGTAGGCAAAAATTTTGAACCAAAGAAAGGAGAAGATCCAGAGGCAGGGCAGCATGCTGTAGCTAGAAAGGAAAAGGATTCCCTGTCAGCTCAGTTCGAAAAGGCTAAAGGTACATATCCTCCAGATAAACCATCAAACAAAGGGTCCCACTGGGGTTCGAAAGTTGGCAACAAGGGACCAACCTTTTTGGAAATGCTGAAAGGGAAAAAGAAGGAGCCGATCGCTGAACTACCACCCCTAATACCAAAAAATAATAGGTTAACTGCACCAGTGGATATTATGGAAATATTATTGGATATGGAGGCATCATCCTTAGTTGGAAAGTTTTTGGGAGGAAGGCCGGACATTGAGACTATTCGCTCATGGGCCACGACAAAGTGGAAAACTTTAGGAAGCTTAGAAATCATAGCCATGTCAAGAGGTTTTTTTATGATAAGACTCAAAAGCAAAGATGATGCAGAGTGCATCTTGATAGGAGGATCCTGGTTTCTAGGAAGGTGTAGCCTCTTTCTGAGGAAGTGGGGGGAGGATTTCAACCCTGAGAAGCTAAAAATTAATATAGCACCCATTTGGGTCCACTTACCAAACCTCCCAACCCAGTTTATTAATGAGTACTGGCTTAGTGGCATAGCAAATACAATAGGAGAGCTCATGGCAATAGACCATTCAACCCGGGCAAGGACTAGACTGATGCATGCCAGGATATGTGTAAATGCAAACTTGGATTCTGATCTACCTTCTCAAGTGGAACTAGCATATGGAGAGTTTCTAAGGATTCATCCTGTGGAGTATGAGAACAAGACAGCATTTTTTAGCATGTGCAAAACCCAGGGCCACCTTCAAGCCCAATGTCTGACAATAACTACAAACAAGGAAGCCACGAGCGAAGATTTTTTGGGGAAAGCTAATGGGAGAGGGATCCCAAAGTTTCAAGGACCACATCTTAAATTGGAAGGATACAGACAAGTTAAGAATAACCAGGCTGACCAAGCCAACACAGAACTGGCAAAAATCCAATAGAAAATAAAGCAACATAATGAGGGAGGCAAAAATCATAAGGTATGTAATAAAGATCCCAGCTTGAACATGTTTGATATCTTAGCAAATCTAGAAGTTGAAAAAGAAAATACTAAGGATGATACCATCAGTGTCAAGTTTCCTAAAACCCTAGACTCCCCATACAAATCGGGACCATCCACAACTATGACAAAAATCCCCAAAAGCTATGCTCAAAATGAAGAAAAATTGCCAGGTCATTTCAGATTAAACATGGAAAAAATAGAGTCAAGAGTCGAAGTTGTGGAAACAAGAGCCAGGAATGTAGCTCCTAATCCGGTAGTGGAGCAAATTATCCCTTATCAGATGAGCCCAATGGTAAAAGGTTCCTTGAAGGAAAGCCCCCTGTTTAGGAACTAGATAGGAGAGGTGAACCAAAACAAGGCTGAGGATGAAGAGGGAATTGAAAACCCCCAAAATGAGGGGGAAGGTTCAAGCCCTAGACTATCATAGTATATGCCCCCTCATTTCAGTCCAAAATAGACTAGAAGCCTGTGTAATATATCCTATAAAATTTTGTCCAAAGTTATAGCCAACCGTTTGAAGAAAGTTCTACCGATTATCATTGATCCAAGACAAGGAAGTTCTGTACAAGGAAGATCAATCTTAGATGGAGTTATTACTGTTCATGAGGCTCTTCATACAGCCACTCAAACCAAAAAAGTAATCATGGCTTTAAAGTTAGACATGAACAAAGCTTATGATAGGATAAGTTGGGAATTCCTAGAGGCAGTTTTATTAAAATTTGGCTTCAACATGAAATGTGTCAAGTTAATAAGAGAGTGTATTTCTAAGCCTTGTTTTTTAGTTTTGGTTAATGGGTCTACTACAGGTTTTTTTCAAAGAAAATGTGGTCTAAGACAAGGAGATCCCATAAGTCCTATGTTGTTCATCATTGTAGCTGAGGCTATGGGAAGAACCATTAAGGCAGCAGCGGTAGCTGGACTCATATCAGGTATCAAGGCCACATTGCTAACTACCCCGATGACACATCAAAAATTTGTTGATGATACATTTCTACTGACTTTGGATTCTATGGTTGAGGCAAGAAGGATTAAAAATATTCTCATAATGTATGAAGAAGCGGCTGGATAGAAAGTGAATTTTGATAAGAGCAAACTTTATTTCATCAATACCCCCATTCATAGGCAAAACAACATAGAAAGGATCATGCAATGTCAGATTGCATCTCTTCCCACCTCCTATTTAGGTCTTCCCCTATTTACGAGGAAACCTGAAGGATCAATGTGGAACATAGTTCTGGAGAAGATCCAAAAAAAGCTAGCAGGTTGGAAAGGACATCTGTTATCTCAAGTAGGCAAAGAAGTTTTAACTATGGCTTCACTTCAGAGTATATCCGTTTACTTCCTATCAGTATTTAGAGCTCCCAACAAGGTGTATCACAAAATTGAGCAACTTAAAAAAAAATTTATCTGGTCAGGGACTGAGGATAAGAAAAGGATCCATTTAGTAGGTTGGAACAAGGTTTGCAAACCTAAAGTTGATGGGGGTTTAGGATTGAGGAGAGTTGCTCATCTCAATACAACTCGTTAGCTAAACAAGCGTGGCGCTTATTGACTAAGGTCGATAATGAATGGACCGCCATAGTTAGGAGGAAATACCTCCAAGGTGTGAACTTCCTTAATGACAACTTAGCAAGCAGGGGGTCTGATTTTTGGAAGACAATCCTCACGAGCAGGGATATTTTCAAGAAAGGTCTTAGATGGATTCTAGGAAATGGGCAAACAATAGAATTTTGGAAGGATCGATGGGTGAGAGCTGAGGAGTTATCCCAGAATTCTCGTTTGGCTAGGATTCAAGAGCATATGGAGCAGCATATTGGGAAGAAGGTTACAAATTATATGTGGCAAGATATAAATATCAACAGGTGGAAACACATCAAAGTACAGGGTTTTGAAGCGGAGTCTGAAGAGCCTTATAACATTTTAACTCAGAAAATTATTCTCTCTGGAGAGGATGAAGATCACATTGTTTGGGCTGAGACTGAAAGTGGTGACTTCATAGTTAAGTCTACCTATAATTTGTTTCTCAATGTGGAAGGTCAACAATTTCAATCGAGTTTGGTTTGGATCAAAGGCTTAATTCCTAAAATATCCTTTTTTTCATGGCTAGTGATTCAAGGAAAAATCCTCACTATGGACAATATGTTATCCAAAGGTATGGTTATTGCTAACCATTGCTACATGTGTAGGGCAGGATGGGAGACAACCCAACACTTGTTTTTGGAGTCTCCGATAGCGGAGTCCATCCTGGATGAACTTTTCCAAGCCTTTAGGATATCGTGGGTTAAGCCTGCTCTTATATCTGAAGTGTTCAATCAATGGCCTAAACCCTTTTTTAGCCTAAAACTTAAGTACCTATGGAAAATCCATTGGCATCATTTTCTCTGGTATATTTGGCTAGAAAGGAACCATAGAGCCTTTAAGGATACCATTCACAGCCCAAAAACCATCCCCAATAGGATTATTGTCTTTGCGAAAGAAAACCTTAGCACCTTAGTGGATGAGAACCACTCAATTCTTCCCCAAGAAAAACAATTAGCTTGGGACTTAGGTATTGAGGACAAACCTTCCATTCCTTTGCCCAATACAAGAAATGAAATTTCTTGGGAGCCACCCCCCCAGGGTTGGTTTAAACTAAATTTTTATGGTGCATCCAAGGAGAACCCGAGAAGAGCTGGAGCTAGAGGAATAATCATGGATCATCAAGGAAATCTGGTCAAGGCCTTCGCTGAACCATTGGGAATCAGAACTAATAATGAAGTAGAAGCTAGACCCCTTTGGAGAGGGTTGCAAGTAGCCCAAGAAACTCAAGGTAACTTGATGATTGAAGGTGATTCTATGAACATCATCAACCTGTTAACCAATGGCAAAAAACCTCCATGGAGAATCGAGGGAGTCATCCATGAAGTGAGGATCCTTTTTGCGGCAAGATAGAATAGGAGGGATCATCACGTGTACCATGAGGCCAATAGGTCAGTTGACAAATTAGCCAACATAGGTGTTGATGTTGGTAGTTTGGTGACATGGATACAAGGTGTGTCACGTGAAGTGGAAAATATTATTAGTCATGAAAAGAAACCTACCCGTTAAGGAGAAATATGAATGGGTGTTCTTTCCCCATGGAGCTGGTAATAACTATGGGGTTTCCCTCTAAATCATACCAAATTGGAAATGAAGGTAACAGGGTGTAAGCCTTGGAATATTTCGACAGAGAATAGGAAATGGGCAAGCAACAAGTTTCACAAGTGCAAAGTTCCAAACTTCAATTCCTGTCAATGTAAGTAATGTTTACAGTTATGTTTAGGTATGGGTGTGCTTTGTTAGTAAGGTGTTGTAGGGGATTCAACACAATTTCTGGTAAGAAAGTTTCAAGGATGACTAGGATCTACAATCTCAGCAGAAGGTTGGATATTGTTAGAGGTTTTGGGTTAACCTGCAAAACCCGGTAATTAATGAAGACTTTTATTTACCAAAAAAAAGATATACTTACAAAGCATTGTATAATTTTTGTGAGATTCTATTAATGGCTATTTCATGAGTTATTCCATAAGGTTCTTATGCTATTTACATGTTTCTTAGATTACCATTATCATAGCTATAACATTGCTTACTTATTTCATTACTTGTGGTTGCATTTCCTTTAAGTTTATAGCTTCAAAGCTAACAAGGTTGACATGATAAACAAGTTTGTTTGAAAGGCACATCAGATCATGCTTTTAGTTGTGAAGATGAAGGATTTGCTAGATGTTGGTTTATTAAATATTTATATGCATAATATGGGAATTTCATATCATAGGAACCTTGCCTAACACATATGCAATGATTTACAAATATGTGAGGAATGGAGCTAGCACCCAGGAGCACATCTGATACGTTGAAATATTTGAGAATTTGTATAACAAAAAATTTCATAGACTGAGGGTAATGCTTTCATATGGAAAATTTTATAAAAGAGGAAGACCTTATCATTTGCTTGGTATATGCAAAAATAATTGTATATGTGCAAAACAGGGAAAAAAGTTGCCTTTTTTTGGAGGTATATATAATAGCATGGCCCCTAGTATGAAAGATCTATTATGTATGTGGAGATAATATCTCATTTGGTTTTTAGAATTTTAAGAAACATAGAGTTTTGATAATCCACTATTTGGCACACTCATAAATAATTATGGATATGCAAAGTGCTGATTACCAAGTCCTAATGCTTCCTAAGGGTCTATAAATCAACGAAGATATTTTCCATGTTGATGAAACTTGATTGATTGAATTGTAGTTTTGCTATGTTTTAATAGGAGAGCAATATTTTTGAAATATGCATATTTAGAATTGAATGTCTAGCATATCGAAAGATTGATTTATCGTCCTTGGTTTTGTCACCTAAAATTTATACAAAGTCTTGTATATATGGAAAGTGTTGAAACGAGGGACTTGAGTCCACCTAACAATATGTTAGATAATTTTTGATATTATAGATTGAGAAGAAGTTTAAGGTGCTGATGTTTTAATTTTCCTGATATATTAGAAGTCATCATTGATCGTGCCCATCCTTTGTCTAGAAGGCATGCAAGAATTGTATGTACATGAGGTATGGGATGTGAACAACCAAAGGTACCATTGATGTATGAGGAAAATCAGAATGGTTATGATAGGAAACAATGTCTTATCGTACTCATTGAGATGGAAGAAGTTATCTCTCCATTTATTGACATAAAAATGTTTATATGAATAGATATAGAATATTTACTTGTCTTAATAGGCATTTTGAAGCCATGTGTTTACTATCATGTAGATTGTTTAGGATTTGTATTTATTGCATACTTGTGTAATAAAGTGGTCAAGATATTGAAGTTCTACTAATACAATGTCTGATAAAGGCCTGTGAGAACTTGGATTTACATAATATTATAACTTGAAATATTTATTAGATAGGTGGTATGTGGTGAGAGCATGTTTCATTGATCATTTCCTATAGTAAACCAGATGAATAAGAAGACACCATCGATCCAGTTCCTGGTGAGGCTTACAAATAATTACAGGCCTACAAGGCACTGGATCGATAGATTTTATTAGTTTGAGTGGTTTATTTAAATATTTGTGTGTGATTGCATACAAATGTAGTAAAAAAAGCAAAAAGAAAGACACCATTGATCCAGTGCCTAGTGAGACTTACAAATTATTGTAGGCCTACAAGATATTGGATCAATGGAGTTTCTTTGTCTGAATGGTTTAATTGGAGAGTAGCTTGTGAGTTTTTGATTTGTGTTTGATTGTAAGATTAGATGGTAAACTAAGTAGGAAAGAGAATCCCATGTATTGTGAGGCTCACAAATAAATGTAGGTCTATAATATTTTGTATGGAGGCTTTCCAACTTAGGTGATTCACCAGATAAACTATGATTGATGAATTTGATAAATAGATACCATGATAGATTTTATAGGCCATGCCAAGGTGCTAGAATACTCCTTTTCTACACAATATACCTAGAAATAATTGTAGGATTGGAATGCATCAAAGGAGAAGAATCAATGCCATGAAAGGGCCTACTAAATAATCATGAAAGTTGGAGTAAAAAGTCTTATTTTGTTGAAAATAGTATTGATATGAAGTGTTGGAATTTTGATGTGAATGTGTGGGATAGAAGAAAAGGGTAAGGATGGTTTATCAGGGCCACAAATGATCATGTCATACATCACTTAACCCAAGAGAAGGAGAAGAAGAGAAGAAATGTGATAGGTGATAATGAGGGGATAGAAGAAGAGCAATTGTATTTGATTATTGGATGTCCTAAAGTTAGGACAAAATAAATGGGAGAGATCAGGTCATCAGGGCTACAAATGATTGCATCATACGTCACTTAACCCAAGAGAGGGAGAATAAGAGAAGAAATATGGTGGGCGAGAAGAGGGAAGCAAAAGAAAGTAGAGAAAAACAAAGAAGTTTTCGACTGAGAGGATCACTCAACACAAGGATTTCCTATGTGGATGCAATGCAAATGAGTTTTGTAAAGGGAGTATTGTTGTTTGCATCATCACGAATACCCTAAATCTATGGCATGATCAAGAAAACCAAGAAATAATGAAAGGGGTGTAATAATTTTGGATGTGTGTTTTTTGTGTAATCATACATTCAATCACATGGAAATGCAAGCAATGTAGTTATTTAAGCATAGTATCTTTTGATATGCATGATATTGATTGGTTCTTTATGTTCTTTGTTGTCTAATGTGGCTAGGTGATAGGATTTTGAACAAAATTTTGTAGTGATGATGAAGGGTCCTAATTAAGTGGGTTTAAAATTTACTTTAAGGTCATCTTTGACATTGGTATTCTTTTGGTTTTCTTTGAAGACTAAGTATCTAATTTCAAAGGATCTTGGATTCTCTTTATTGTGGTAGGCGCGTTGAAGTCTATTGTGGTAAATCCTTAGGTGTTATAAGGTGTTGATGTATTTTTGTTCTAATAGTTATAATTTTTGACAACAACCTCGGTAGTACTCATATCTTATCAAGGAGTCTTGCAATAGGAATATTAGAGAGGGTATTTTGAGTTCAAAAGGGAAGACAAATTTTGTTCCATAAACTAGAGCATAGGGTGTCACTCCTATAGGAGTTCATACACTAGTATGATATACCCATAAGACAAGGTAAAGTTGTAAATACTAATCTTGGACATTCTTGTTGACTAACTTCTTAAGAATTTTGTTGTTGGATGATTCTACTTGACCATTTCCTTGTGGATAATATAGTGTTGACCATTTTTGTTGAATTTTGTATTTGGCACATAACTTGGTGACTTATTTATTTTTGAAAGGGGTTCCATTATCCATGATTAGGGTAGAAGGAATCTTGTAGTGGCTAATGATTTGATTAAGAATGAATTTGGATACATTGTAGTGGATAGGAGTATTTCCTTGACCCACTTGGTGAAGTATTCTATAGCTACAATAATGAATTTATGACCATCATATGACTAGGGATTGATTTTCTTATAATGTCAAATCTCCAAGAGGAGAAAGGCTAAGGTAATGTGATTGTTTACAATTCTTGGGAAGGAGCATGGACAAGGTTATCATTTCATTGATGCTTTTCACATCTACTAACATAGTCATGGGTGTCATTTTTCATAGATGGCCAATAGTAACCCATTCAAAGGAGTTTACTAGCTATAGCTAGTCCACTGAAATGCCCACCACATGATCCATTATGGGTTTCTTTGATAATTATCTAGATTTTATCTATACTTATGCATATAAAGAGTATACCCTCAAAAGAGCATCAACATAGAATATATTTGATGATGATATATTTGTAATATTTTAGTCTAAATTATCTTCATTTTTGAGAATTGAGTCCTTTAGGGAACATTCCTTCTTTGAGGAACCTAAGGATGTCTTGATACCTAGGTTCTTGGGGTGAGGTTGATTCAATGGTGCAAATGTTTAGGGGTTGTAGGTATGATTTCAATGTGGAAGGATCTTTTATTGATATTATAACAATGGAAGCCTCTTTGTACTCTAGTTCTAAAGGAATAAGGGATTCTATAGTGGCCATAGAATTGGCATGGTGATTACTATATTGTGGTATCGCTTCTATAGTGATTTGGTCAAAATAAGCCATAAGCCTATTTGTGATATATTTGTAAGGTTTTAATTGATCATATTTGATTTGGTAAACACCGTTGAATTGGTTTATCACCAACTAGGAGTCATCATACACTGTTAAAGTTTTAATTTTGAGATTTAATGCAACTCTAAGAGCTAAAATTAATGTGTTGTATTCTGCTGTGTTGTTTGTACATGAAAAATAAAGTTTGAAGGATAAAGGTATGAGTTTATGTTGTGGTGTGACCAAGATGATACCTACTCCTAAACCTTTGATGCATCTAGCTCCATCAAAGTACAAGGTCTAAGATTCTTGGGTTTCTATAGTTAGAATTGTTTCATTAGGGAAGGAAATATTTGTAGGGTATTTTGACTCTAAGGGTCTAGTGGTAAGTTGATTAGCTATAACTTGCCCTTTTAGAGATTTTTTAGTAATGAATTCAAGGCTGAATTCACTAAAAAATTTGATCCATTTGGTAGTCCTTCCTGATAGGTAAGGTTTTGACATGATATATGATAGGGGATGTACCATTTCTATGACAAAGGTACTTTGGCTAAGCATGTAATGTATTAATCCGAGGGAGGAGTAAACAACTGCTAGAAATAAATTTTCCAATGGTGTATAACGAGTTTCGTAACTCACCAAAGTTCTAATTATATAGTAGATGGCCCTTTCTTGATGTTGATAATCATATTAATCTAGTAAGGCTCCAAGGGCATGATCAGTAGCAACTATGTATAGCAACAATGGCTAGTATGGGTTTGGTGGTATTAAGATAGGTGGTGTCAAGAGACAAGTCTTCAAGGCTTTGAAGGATTTTTGACACTCACTATCCCATTCAAAATTTTCATCTTTCTTGAGAAACCTAGAGAAAGGTTGGCACTTGTATACTAGTTGTGAGATGAATATTCTAATAGCTTGCAATTTACCTTGGAGGCTACACCTAGTTCAGTCATATTTGTGGGTAGTGGAATACTTACTAATTATACTGGGTAGTGGCTAAGATAGTACTATTTACTCTAGAATATCCAACTATGTTGGTGATATCATAAAGTGATATGTCTTGAGGGACCTCTTTCTCACTCAAAGTTTTAGAAATATCTCCCTATGAGAAAGTGATATCTTTATTAATTCTAGAAGGAAATTTTTTGCTGGTATTTCTTCTAATTGTTGATTTAGGTCAAAAAAATGTAAGGTATTTTGAGGAGGTGCAATAACCAAAGGTGATTTATTAGGGATATTTATATTAGTATTGCAAGGGATGACTAAAGGTGATTGATCGAAATATTGGTTTTTTGTTTGTTGCCTAGTCATTACATAGGATGGTATTGATAGGTGCATGGTGCCTATAAACATGGTAGATTTTTGATCACGTGGCAGAAAGGGATTTTGAAAAATAACTAATTTTTTTTTGGGGGTATCTTGTTGGTTGAAAACTATCTTACCTTATTCTATAAAATATTGAATAAGGTTCTTTAGAGTAATGCATTTTTTGGTTGCGTGTCCTTTTGTGCGATGGTATTCATAATGTTCATCATGTTTGTACTAGTTATGTAATTATATGGTAGTATCCCAAGGTCTAGTAGGTGGGAGTTCCACCATATTTGAATTTAGGAGCATCTTTAGCATGATGACTTGACTTTGTCAAGTGTTTCTGTATTGCCTCTTGGCTTTTTCTTGTCTTTATACCACTATTTTTTGGGGAACATTTTGAGTTGCATTTACATTGTTGGTTTAATGAGAATCTATTACACCATCTTATACAACATGCTTGTTATTGTATTGTTATTTATTGGAAGGTTTTTCTTTATCTTTATTGTTGTAGTTGAGTTGTACTTTTCTTATGAGGATAACTTCTACCCTTTTAGCCATATCTACGACTTCTTCAAAAAGAGGTTATGTTTGTCATTTCTAAGAGATATGATAATTGTTCATGAAGGTTCCTTATGAAAATTTGTAAAAGTTCTTTAGGAGAAGGAATATGTTGAAGTATTCCCACTAAGGACCTCCATTTGGCTAGGAAATATGATAAGTGTTCAGTCTTAGATTGCTTAAGTTGGTATAGGTAATCTATGGTGACATTTTTATCTATGTAGACTAATTTTTTTTTGACAAGAGCTTCCATAAGTTCTTTGAGTTTCTTGATGGAATGATGAGGCATTTGGAAGTACCATTCTAAGGATAAACCACTAAGAATTTTGTGGAATAACCTAAGGAGTAGCTCTTCATCATGATTGATTTTACTACATGCTATTTGAAATAATATTAAGTGGTTGATGGGGTCTTGTTCTCCAGTATACATTTGAAACTTAGGAGTTTCAAATTTCTTTGGAAAGGTATAATTACCTCTTGTAGGATCTAATGGTTCATTATAAAATTATTCAAAATAAATATTTAACTTGGTTGATCCTTGAAAGGAGGCAATTTGATGTTCAAGTTATCAAACTTAAAGTCTTTCTTTTCAAGATCTTGGATCTTAGCACTGATGCCTTGGAGATCATTAGGTGGGGGATTATGTGGGGTAGGTATAGTTAAAAGAGGTTGTATGAGAGCTTGAGACATAAAATTTAAGGCCATAAAATATGAGGTAGCTTGGATAGATGTCATAGTTGGAGGGGTTTGGTTAGCCCCTAAATCATGAGTTAGAAATGGATTTGTGGAGTTAGTATTTGGAATGGGTATTGTGATACTAGGATATGATGGTGAAAAGGGTATGCCCATAATAGGTGTTACTATAGATATGGTTGGGGGATTTGTAGAATCGGTTGGACTAGCAAAGTCATTTTGGTTGATTTCTGTAATAGTGGATTGAATGTTAGAATATCATGAGTTGTAGGTGATTATTTCTAACTTTGTTCTTTAAGTTTTTCCCTAAGAACATCTAGAAAAATGTTTTTGTTCCTTTTTATGTAATATATAATATGATCTACAAAGTAAAAATTGATGCTTTCAATAATATGTTCTTCCCTAGACACATGTTGTGACCAAGGATTTTACACTTGGTCATCATGTTCATGTGTGTAAAATTCATAAGATGAATATGCTAAACCCTTACATCAGGTATTATAAGGATGTTGGGCCATAGTTTATAAGTTTTTGAGAAGAGAAGAGTAAACTTATTAAGGTTTTGTTTCCAAAGTACTTATAGCAAAGAAGAGAAGATGTTTTGAAATCCTTGTTACCTTGGAAAATAGCCCTCCTTATGACTCCTTATAGCCCATCATAATTTACTAGCTAAGAGAGATTGCTCCCTCAAAGTTCATATGCTAGTTTACTCTAAGGATAATTGTCCTTCCTCCAGTAGGACTAATAATTTGGTTATGTTTTTGTTATATTTATTTAATGTGATGTAAGATATGCATGTTAGCTTTTGAGGATATATGAAATGTAGGAGATCTAAACAAGGTCCTAATAATATGCAATAAATATGAAAGAAAGTGAGTCTGCAATATGACTGAAATATACTATAAATAGAAATGATGAAATTATAATGCAGTATGGAGGAAATGGTCACTCCATTAATATGAGCTAAAGAGCTACATTGTGCTCCATACAGGAGCACTACTATCTACTACACTACACTAGATAAGAACTTGACTTGATACTTCCTTCATCTATGATCTACCACTATGAGGTCCTTTATATAGGAAAATAGATTCCTTGGCCAACACTCTACCTAGCTATACAAGGGAACGCCATGCACATTACAACTTGTGCATTTATTACTTTGCTTGAAGTAACTAGCTAAATTTATCCTAAAGTAATCTCCTATTCTAACTATGTACCTAAGGTGATACATTTACATGACCCAAATGATGTAATATACTCTAACTCTAACACCCCCTATATTAGATTATTTGGGTTTTAAATATTTTAATCTTCAATATGGATCTTCTTCTTGAGTATGGTCTTTGATTTGGTCAGGTTATTTCATAAATTGACTTTTGCTCTGGAGTCCTCCTTTATCTGAACCGTATTCTTCTTCTTTAGATTTTACTTTGAGTCTAATTTCTGCATTCATGTAGGTGGTAGTACTGCTGCTATATCCTTACAAGGATGTTTCTCCTTCTTTGTTCTTACTCTATACATAAACTTCTTTCAAGATATCAAGATAAGACCTTGGATTAGTGGATATTGATTTGTAAATACTGCATGAGGATTGAAATGTCCCTTTTAAGTATGATTCACTTAGTTCAGATTTCCTTTTATGAGATCCTACTGAACTTTATGGTTTTGCATTCTAATTATTGTAGCATTTGTATGCAAGTAATGCCATATACAAAATTCTTACAAAATATAAGGGAAGTGGAATGTCATCCCTTCCATTCTCAATTGCTTCTTTGAGTTGAGATTGTAGATATTGTTCCATGGTATCAAAATCATCATTTAAGGCTTCACTATGAATCATTTTTGAAGTAAGATCCAAATATGCTTCATATTTTATAAGTAGATTCATGATTCCAATTTTTATGGCACATGATTTTTCCTTTCTAAAGAGATTATTCATGTGTTTTTTTGTTGTATTCCTTGGGGTAGACATCTTATAGATTCTTTGAAAAAGTGCTTTGATAGGAATAGAATATTATGAGATATAATCTACTAAGTGGTCTACCTTATAACTCCCTAGTTATGAGCTTGATTTGAGGGAACATTTTAGAGCTTAGAATTTTTAGGCTTCATTATATCTCCCTAGTTGAGAGATGTGAATTAGTGGAATCCTTGTGAATCCCAAATGGATTGAGTACTGGATAAATTTTGAATGAATTCTATTATTATCAAGTTTTGTAGAATGCCTTATGTCTCCCTAGTAATTTTGGATATGTTGAATGATAGATAAAGTGCTTTTGAGAATATTAGTTCAAATTTGGGTTGATTTTGTAAAGTTTTATGAATAGCAAAAATCAACTTCTTTTACACCTTATTCCTCCTATTGAACTTAAACACTTTCTAGTTTTGTGAGGTTCTATTTGTTGGAATTATTTTATCCCTTTAATGTAAGTTTGAGATAAGTATAGTAATTAGTTTCCAACTCTTGATTTTCCTTATAGAACCTTCTTTTATAGCCTTTGATAATTTGATATTTAATGTTTCTAAATTCTAATTACCTACTTTGGTTTAGTATTCCTTATGACTCCCTAATATGGAAATTTAGAAAAAAATGATATTTGCAATATTAGATGTTTAATCTATCTAGATAGATATCCTTATTTATCCTATTTAGATTGCAAATATTAGGCTATTTAATATATATTTTTCATTTTAATATTGCTTTCAAATATGGTTGATTTCTCTTAATGTTTCAACCTTATATTCTACTTTATGTCTTCCTATTAATGAAAGAAAATTAGATAAGGTAAAATCTTACCTTTGTGATGCCCCAAACCTCTACTTATCTGGAATTGCATTTTAGATGTAGATAACAACACTCTTTAGTGCTCTTTTGACCGTTATCTCCAAAGCATGGGTGTAGGCTTTAGCTCCTCTTTAACTCGGATGGCAGCTGGTTTCTTTGATTACATTGCTTGGACAATGGATGCTTCACATCTAACCAATTTGACTAGGAGTATTCAATGCTCTCTTCCCACTATTTTTATGATGTTGATGCTACTATATAATTCTACCACAAATTCAGCTTTTGATCCTACTACAAATTTAGCCTTCAATGCTACTATGAATTTTACCTTTAATTCTACTATGAATTTTACCTTCAAAGCTTTTGTTCATGGTCTTTGATGCCTCAAATAGGAGTTTAATCTTGAGATGAGTGACAAGTGTCATGTCTATTTCCTTTAATTCTTAGGAATGAGTGTTATAGTCTTGAATGGGTGCTCATGCTTCTTGGTGACAAGTGTTGCTTTTCTTCTAATGCACCAACCTTCTTCCTTGTAATGCCTTACTAGTCAAGCTTGCAATGGATGGGCACTCGCATGGAGATGTTTAGGGTTTCCTTCTAGGTGACAAGTGTCACCTCCCTTTTGTGCATAGGATTTTTATGTAATACCTCTTAACGTATCTTTACAATATGTTTATTATAAATACAACAAGACCAACTCCTTTGTTGTATACATTCGATGGCGTTTGGAGTGAGTTGTTCCTAGCTATAATGGTGAGAAATGCATTGGGAACTTGGAGCTAGGATCCAAGCTATGATATTGAAGGCTTCAAGTGATGCTTTTATGGAGTTTGAGCCACTCCAATGGTGCTCCTTGGATGTACGTCTACCTATTTTTCCTATTATAGACTCTTTGTAGATAGTATTGCCTTTGAATAATGCTTCTCCTTTCTTTGTGCTTTGTTTACTTTTAGGTTCGACTATCCAAAACGTAGAAGATGTGAGCCTTTTGGAAGACCTTTTCACCCTACTTTGAGAATGCTTTTACATGACTACCTTGGACTATTTTTCTCCTTGTGAAGAGTGTGATCTTTTGGTAATGAAAACCTATCCTTCTTCCTACGTAGGGTAGATTAGAGTAGTGCAATATAATGTAAATTTGTTTTAATAATATAATACATCTTTGCACCATTTTTTAAATGTTTGATTTTTTGGTTTTATGGAAGCTTTTGAAGTAGGCAATGACTGATTTGATGTTGTCTCTTTTGCTAGACAACTCTCTCCATTGCTTGGTGACTTTGATAATAAACCTAAGCTAATAACCACTTAGATAGAAGATTTTCTTTGTAGAAGTAATTTTTGCACTATTTTTGTAAATAGCCTTTAGTGCACTTTGAATCTGAGACTCACCAAGTCTCGATTTGAAGCTTCTATTGCTGATTTTTATGGTGGCTTTCTTATCCACTCCTTGGAGGAATCTGATCTCTATTTTGTGGCTTATTTGGACAACAAAATATTGTAGGTTCTGTGCACCAAATACTGTCTCTAGACACTTTGATAATATGCTGGTTTTTGTGTCCTTGATCTTCAATCAACAAACACAAACTAACCATTTTTAGAGAAACTAGTTAGAGATCAACTAGTATAGTGCTAATACACTTTTAATGGTAACAACAATATCACCTTATTGCTCCAGTAAATGAACTCTCAAAATATTTTTAGATGTAGTTAATAATCTCTAAAACTTTTAAGAGTAATCTATAATTTACCTTCAATGAATATTTTGCAATTTTTCACTACAATCAATATTGTAGGATATAGTCTTCTTGCTTTCTAGATAGCAAATAGGTAGATGATAATTTTATTTCTTTCAAAAATATCCAACTCATATTTAATGTGCAAATAATCCTTAAAATGAATTTTCCTTTTTTGCACTTGAAGACTATAATGCAATCTATCTATCTGCAACTTTTAATCTAAATATGGTGCTTAATAGAATTTGATAATGAACCATAATTTGAAGTTCAACTAATTACACCCTAGTTGTTTACCTTTTTGATGGCTTCTAAATTAGATGTATATCTTGGTGTTTTTGATCCACCAAGTTGCTACCTTGCAATGGTTGAATTCACAACTTCTTGTTGGATGTTTAGAACAACTTCCTGCTTCACCAAACTATAGCCTTGAACTTTCTATCTTGAGCCTTGGATTTGGTGGCTTGATCCTTCCACTGATATTTACTTTTCTATTGTAGATTCAGAGAATTAATTTCTCTAAACTTTACCTCCTTTTTGTGAGAGGCAATCTCCAAATCTCTTGGATTTGGTAGGCTTCTTCTATTTGAATATTCCTTCAAGATTCTTGTCAAATTTTGACTTCAAACAAGATCTTCTTATCAATATTCTAAATATCTTGAGGTCTTCACTAGATTATTTTTCTAGGATTTGGCACTCCTTGCTAAATTATTCTTCTCTTGGGATTATTGTTGGATGACGATAATTATCCCAAGTTATTCACTATCGGAACTTATCCTTGGTAGTGGAATTCTCTAATGAGTTCTCCTAGGAACTCTTTTGATGATGTTTCTTTGAGCTTCTGCAACAAGGCTCTCCAAGCCTTCTTCTTTTTCTCCTTGAGGCCTCTCCAAGGTCTTATATCTTGCAACTTCTCTAGTCTTTGAACTAAGATATTTTCTTCAACCTTATACTTTTGGAAGTGTTGGTGATGAGATCTTCTTATAGGATCTCTAAAATTTGTTGCTTCTAGATTTGAATAGGACTCTCTTAGTCCTTCTGTTTCTTCCAAGAGTGGAATTTCTTCAATGAGATCTACTTTAGATCTCTTCAACTTATTCTCAAAGAAGTATTTAATCAGTAAAGGAGATCATAAATCTCCTATTTCTTGGAATCTTCTGTGGAGTATTATTCAGAAACTCCTTTATGGAGTTTTCTTATGAATCAAGAACTTTTCTTTTGAGGTCTCTTCTTTAGAGTCTTCTTCTAAATTAGGAATTTATCTTCTGAGTTAGGAATTCTTTTCTAAATTTTTCTTAAAGAACTCTTCTTTGGAGTATTCTTCTAAGTTAGGCATTATTTTTTGAAGTTTTCTTCAGGAAATATTCGTTAGAGTATTCTTCTGAGTCAGGAATTTATCTTCTAAATCAAAAATTATATTCCTATTGGCTAATGTGGCTTTTATATCAATTAATCCTAATGGAAGCTTTTGCATGCAATAACACATAATGATAGATCTAATTTGTAAAGATGCATGCCAATAGTAGCAATGATAGCTCTCCCTATTTATCTTGACCTATTGGACTTCTCTTATGATGGATGTAGGCCCTCCTCTATTGATTCACCGTGGATCTGATACCACTATTAGATTTTGAGGATATATGCAATGGAAGAGATCTAACACAAGTCCTAATAAGATGCAATAAATATAAAACAAAGTGAGTCTACAATATGACTAAAATATACTATAAATAGAAATGATAAAATTACAATGTAGTATGGAGGAAATGGTCACTCCATTAATATGAGCTAAAAAGCTACATTGTGCTCCATACAGGAGCACTACTATCTACTATACTACACTAGATAAGAACTTGACTTGATGCTTCATTCATCTTATGATCTACCACTATGAGGCCCTTTATATAGGAAACTAGATTCCTTGGCCAACACTCTACCTAGTTGTACAAGGGGACACCTTGCATATTACAACTTGCACATTGCCACTTGTGCATTTATTACATTTCTTGAAGTAACTAGCTAACTTTCCCCTAAAGTAATCTCCTACTCTAACTATGTACATAAGGTGGTAAATTTACATGATCCAAATGATGTAATATACTCTAACTCTAACAATGCAAACAAATTTATGTGGTCTTGCTTAAGTTTGAAATTTTTTTATCTTATTTAAGGAAAAATGAGTGTTCACATCAGGTTCACCAAGATGTAGATTTAGAAACCTTGCATGCACGCATGAGGGGGAATCCACTAGGATATCCCTACTTCCCCCTTGAGGGTCTCTTTCCAAAGGAGACCCTGAAGATATGGGGATACTCAACATAAGTAGGTTATACTCAATGTAGTTTTTCAAGGTATCAATGTTGATGTGTTGTAAATTTGAGTTATTTTATGTTTTCATTGATGTCACATGGATCACATTGAGTTTTGGTGGCCAAATGATATTTTGGAAAGCATGGATAAATACAAGGTTTTTGTGAAAACCAAGGTAGGAAAAATAAAAGGTTCTATTTAAAACTATGGATGCCACATTTGAACTGGGTTTTTCTTAAAACCCAAGTTGGCCTTTCGTTTTGTCAAAAAATGTGCCCCGATGATGGAGATATTTAATTTTTAATATTTAGTTTCAATTTTAATTATTTAAGTTTAAATTTAAATTTAAAATTAAATATGCAAGATTTATGTCGATGTCATCAAAAATAATAAGGAGGCTATATAAAGGGATACCCAAGGTTCATAAACTCATCCTTGCTCATGGTTAATAATCATTGGCTAAGCATCCGAATTGAGCTCGTACGAAAATCTTTTAGAAAGTAGAAGCAGCGAATAAACAAAGGTTGGTCAAAGTCCAAAGTCATCGTGGGCAGAGTGGTGCATTGGAAGTTAGATTTTGGCTAAGGTGTGTGGTAGCATAGACTTTAAGGTTTTGAATCCCTTTGACTACGTTCAAAAGGTGTTGGAAGAATAGCGCTCGAAGAACTTTTGATTTACGAAAAGGGAGGAAAGGTTTTAAGGCATGTTGTGCCTTTCCATTTCGAACAAGCGGCTAAATCGTGTGGCAACCTTAGCTGTGGCTAAGGCACTTGCGGTGTGGGTATGTCGGGGGTTCGAATCCCCTTGAGGAGATAAATACATTTTTTCTCTAATTAATTTTGTTAAGCCCTAAGTTGGAGTTATAAGGTGGTTAGGAATAATTAAATTTTTTAATTAAACTTTGTTTTTATAAGGGTTGTGATTATTATTTCAAATGTGGATGAGTTGTTGATTTAATTTGATGTTCATGAAATTGAGAATTAAGATTTAAAAGAAATAAGGAGTTGTTATAAAATAATTTTTGAGAGGTTTATTGATTATTATTTTTTGATAAGGGTTTTTATTAAAAGGACTTTGGTGGATGTGTTTATTAAGTTGGAGTAAAAAGGTGTAAATTGAGTTATGCTTTATCTTGTGATTATTATTTGAAGTCCACTAACCCTTATTGAGATTGGAAATGAAAGTTGTGTTTAGTGTGGCATATTTTTTGGACAACTTCTTGGCATAAAAAATGTATGGGCACATTCTCCTATTGATTGTTTATGGTGTTTGATTTCTGAAATATCATTGGAGTGAAAATGATGATTGTATTTTCCTTTTCGAAAGTGGTTGGTTGAATGCTTCAAGGTTTTTTGGTTTGAGAGTTGTGTTTAAACCTTGTTTTATAAGCATAGTTGTTGAAGCCCATTGGTTATGTAAATAACTTGAAAAGAACATGAGTATAATTTTTATGTGAGATTTGTGATTGAGCATTGTTGGAAATATTTGAGTTGGTTGATACATGCTTGGACTAGGATTTTATAAGAAAGATTTATCCCTTGTGGTGATTGGTTGATATGATTTTATTGAGCCTAGTCAGGTGATTGTGTGAGGTGATTGTTCAAGTCCCATGAAACAAACTATTCTATAATTCTGATTTGAGTTGAAATTGAGCTTAGAACATATTGAGTCTCTAACAATTCTCTTTATGCTTCTATGAGTTGACTTGAGTTGAGATTGAGTTGAGTTGAGATCATAGTGGATCATTGTTGTCATCCATTGTTGAGTGCATTGCCATTCATTATTGAGTTCATCTTTGAGCCTTGCCTTCATATATTTGTGGATGATATTTGAGTACTACTTGAGCATGATTGATTGAGCCTTTGAAAAGGCCTTTGGGATAGATTTCTGGACAAATTTGTGGCAGTTTGTGTATGATTGATTTAGCCTTTGAGAAGGCATTGTAGAAAATTTTTAGGACAAATTTGTGGACAGTTTTAGATAGATTTGTGTATAGATTTGGGACAGATTTTGATGAGGTTTTGATTGAGCCTATTGAACAGAGTTGAGCAAGTTCTTGGTGAGATTTCTAGAGCAATTTTGGATAAGTTCTTGGTGAGCTTGTTGAGGAGATTTGGACAAGTTCTTAGTGAGCTTGTTGGAGCAATTTTGAGCAAGTTCTTGGTGAGCTTGCTAGATCATATTTGGACAAGTTCTTAGTGAGCTTGTTGGAGCAAATTTTAGCAAGTTCTATGTGAACTTGTTGAGTAGATTTGGACAAGTTCTATGTGAGCTTGTTGAGTAGTTTTGGACAAGTTCTGTGTGAGCTTGTTGAGCAGATTTGAACAAGTTCTATGTGAGCTTGTTGAACAGTTTTGGACAAGTTCTGTGTGAGTTTGTTGAGCAGATTTGGACAAGTTTTGTGTGAGCTTGTTGAGTAGTTTTAGACAAGTTCTGTGTGAGCTTGTTGAGCAGATTTGGACAAGTTTTGTGTGAGCTTGTTGAGCAATTTTGGAAAAAGTTCTGTGTGAGCTTGTTATGCATATTTGGACAAGTTCTGTGTGAGCTTGTTATTTCATAGATTTGAGCAGATCAAAGAAATTTGAACAAGTTTTGTGTGAGCTTGTTGAGCAATTTTGGACAAGTTCTATGTGAGCTTGTTATGTAGATTTGGACAATTTCTGTGTGAGCTTGTTATTGCCTAGCTTTGAGCAGATCAAAGAAATAATTATATTGGATAAGGATCCTTATTTCTATGTGAAATATTATAAGGAGATTATCTTGTGGAGTACCCCACATTGGGGGAACCACGTTAAATCTTGTGTCTCAATTGTGTATGGTGACTTATGCTCTTGCTTACTATTGCTATCTAAATTATTAATGCACACTGCTATGTTTGGTTATTGCAATTAAGGACATTAACTGATATTGGTTTGGAAAGGAAGTAAAAAGTGGGCGCTGTACTGTTCACCCCTCCCTCTCAGTATAAGCTCATTTTATTCAATTGGTATTAGAGCGGGTTCCTTTGGAAAGGCTAACAACTTGAAGGTAGATTCTACAAGAACACGGATGGCTTCACATAATGGATCATCTACAAATAAGGCTCCACTATTTTATGGTAACAATTATGCTTTCTAGAGCATAATGATGAAGAAATACTTGATATCACAAGGATATGGGGTATGGAAAATGGTTGAAAAAGAGTATAGGATTGAAGGTGATCCCAAGGTAGATAAGGCTATCAGGAAATTGGTTGAGATCAATGCAAGAGCAATGAATTGTATTTTGAGTGGGCTATGAGAGACAAATTTTGCAAAGGTTATGGTATGTAATTCAGCTAATGAGATGTGGACCAAGTTGTGGAATACTTATGAAGGATATTCCAAGGTAAATTTGGCAAAACTACAAACTCATAGAAAAATATTTGAGGAATTGAAAATGGAAGATTCTGAAGATATTACAAGATTTTTACTTCGAGTTGATGAGATTAATAACACCATGAGAGGCCTAGGTTTTGAGATGAAAGAATTAGAAGTTACTCAAAAGGTTCAGAGATAACTTTCCATGAAATATGATGCAAAGGTTTCAACAATAGAAGAAACAATAGATATCAACAAGCTAACAATGGAAGAATTGGAAGGAACTCTCACAACTTATGAGATGAGGGTAAGTAAGCATCAGGTTCCAATAAAAGAGATTGCATTCAAGGCTTAAAAAAAGAGAAAGGGAAAGTTCCAATAATAGATAGAGTTTTAGATAATGATGAGGAAGCTAACTTCATAAAAATGATCAAGGACTCAAGGAATTTTAGGGATATAAGGAAAGTCAGATGCTACAAGTGTGGTGATCTTGGTCACTATGCATACAAGTGTCCACAAAAAGAAAATAGTGATGATGAAAAATAGGGTCACAAGAAAAGAAGATGGAAAGCATAAGCATGAAAAATATGACAGATACAAGCAAAACAAGTATGAGAAGAAGAATTTTTTTCGTAAGGCAAATAAATATTACTACATTGTAGAAGCAAGTGATAACTCAGATCATAGTGATAGAGACAAATCAGATGATGAAACAGAGGAACATCTATTACTAGGAATAGAAGGTGAAAGATAATAGTGCTTTCTATGTGATCAAAGAGATCACAGATCAGGATATTGGAATGGTTTTAGTGATAGTGAAGATGAGATGACACATCAAGGAAATAAGCATGGTCAAATAAATCTTGAGAGTTTATTTGCTATAGAAGATGTTAATAGTATTAGTGACAATGAAGATAAAGAAATCTCACTTTTGGTAATAGAAAAATAAGAGGATGAGCCAAGAAAACAAAAATTAGAAGTCAAAAGGCTAAAATAAGAATACAAGAATCTTGAAAACAAGATTTGAACAGATGTCAAAATCAGATAAGAACTACTACAGAAAATCAATAATCTCAGAGAAGAGCTTCAAAATGTAAAAAGAATAGAAGAAAGGATGAATTAAGAACTAAGGGTAATAACGACAAGACATGACACATTAGATGAAAAGGTTAAAAAAGGAGTGGAAACTTATTTTAAAGTTGTATCCTATTTCCAAGAAAAGTCACACTCAAAAGGAAAGGAATTTCTAAAATATGAAAGCAAGGAAGCACCTAATGTTATGAAGAAAGTTAAAAAGTTACTATGGCTCCAAATATTCAGTTTGGATCTTGTTTTGAGATAGGTGAATCAAGTTAAAAAGGAAAAGAAATACTTGAAGAGAAAAACAAGGAAGAAACTAAGTAAAAGGATTTAGATACTACAAAGAAAGTTCAAGAATGCAATGCACAAGTTGAAGATGATCATAGGAATAATGGTCAAGAAAGGTATGAGGAACCAAGGCATGAACAAAGGGCTTTTCAAGGACATTGTTTTTCTTGTAATGGATTTGGACACAGGGCTATACACTGCAAGGTCTATGGATCAAAGAAGTTTGATTTTGCTAGAAGGAACATCAAAGGAAGAAGGTATGGTTTTCAGGGACATTGCTTCTCATGTAACATGATTGGTCATAGAGATTCTCAGTGCAAAGGAAATGAGCAACATGGTTTTGGTTTTAGAGCTACACAATTCAGAAGTCATGGTCATAATGGTCATGAAAATAGAAATTCACAATACAGGATTCAGGAAAGGAATGAATATGGAAATTATTTCAAGAAATATTTTAGGATATGGGCACCATACAAAGGCTACAATATCAAGTGTTTTAACTGCAATAACTTTGGACATATTGCAAAATGTTGTAGGACTCAATTCCAAACAAGTTCAAGGCAAGAAGGTCAAACATGTTCAAGGCAAGAAGGTCAAGAGAAGGATATTAGAAAAAATTGGAAGGAAGTTGATAGAGGAAAGAAACAATGTAATATGGGAGTAAAAGTACTCCCACCCAAAAATTAATCACCTCAAGAGAGAAGGTGGTGAGGGGGCTATGCTTAAGAGTCATATATTTTAGCCCCATAGGTGTCCCTTTTGCCATTGATGTCAAAGGGGGAGAGATTTCAGTAAGGGGGGAGCATTGAGTTAGGGGGAGCAGCCCCAAAAGAGAGCATTGAGTTAGGGGGAGCAACCTCCATAGAGAGTATTGAGTCAGGGGGAGTAGCTTTGATTCTCAAAGATTTTTTTTGCAGTGATTGTGGTTTTTGCATTAGAGTTGTTGCCATAAATGAGAAAGGGGGAGATTGTTGGCAATTTGAGTTATTTTATGTTTTCATTGATGTCACATGGATCATTGATATCACATGGATCACATTGAGTTTTGGTGGCCAAATGATATTTTGGAAAGCATGGATAAATACAGGGTTTTTGTGAAAACCAAGGCACGTAAAATAAAAGGTTTTATTTAAAACCATGGATGGCATATTTGAACTCGGTTTTTCTTAAAACCCAAGTTGGCCTTTTGTTTCGTCAAAAAAGGTGCCCTGGTGATGGATATATTTAATTTTTAATATTTAGTTTTAATTTTAATTATTTAAAATTAAAATTAAAATTTAAAATTAAATATACAAGATTTTCGTCGACGTCATCAAAAATAATAAGGAGGCTATATAAAGGGGATACCCAAGGTTCATAAAATTATCCTTGCTCTTGGTTAATAATCATTGGCTAGGCATCTGAATTGAGCTCGTGCACAAATCTTTTAAAAAGTAGAAGCAACGAATAAACGAAGGTTGGTCGAAGTCAAAAGTCATTGTGGGCAGAGTGGCACATTGGCAGTTGGCTTTTGGCTAAGGTGTGTGGCAGCATAGATGTCAAGGTTTTGAATCCCTTTGACTGCGTTCAAAAGGTGTTGGAAGAAAAGCGCTTGAAGTGCTTTTGATTTACGAAAAGGGAGGAAAGGTTTTAAGGCACGTTGTGCCTTTCCCTTTCGAACAAGCGGCTAGCTCGTGTGGCAACCTTAGTCGTGGCTAAGGCGCTCACGGTATGGGCAAGTCGGGGGTTCGAATCCCCTTGAGGAGGTAAATACATTTTTGCTCTAATTAATTATGTTAAGCCCTAAGTTGGATTTATAAGGTGGTTAGGAATAATTAAAGTTTTTAATTAAACTTTATTTTTATAAGGACTGTGATTATTATTTCAAATATGGATGAGTTGTTGATTTAATTTGATGTTCATGAAATTGAGAATTAAGATTTAGGAGAAATAAGGAGTCGTTATAAAATAATTTTTGAGAGGTTTATTTATTATTCTTTTTTGATAAGGGTTTTTATTAAAAGGACTTTGGTGGATGTGTTTATTAAGTTGGAGTAAAAAGGTGTAAATTAAGTTATGCTTTATCTTGTGATTATTATTTGAAGTCCACTAACCCTTATTGATATTGGAAAGGAAAGTTGTGTTTAGTGTGGCAGATTTTGTGGACAACTTCTTGGCATTAAAAAGGTATGGGAACATTCTCCTATTGATTTTTTATGGTGGTTTATTTTTGAAATATCATTGGAGTGAAAAGGATTGATTGTGGTTTCCTTTTCAAAAGTGGTTGGTTGAATGCTTCAAGGTTTTTTGGTTTGAGAGTTGTGTTTAAACCTTGTTTTATAAGCATAGTTGTTGAAGCCCATTGGTTATGTAAAGAACTTGAAAAGAACATGAGTATCATTGTTATGTGAGATTTGTGATTGAGCATTGTTGTAAACATTTGAGTTGGTTGATACATGCTTATACTAGGGTTTGTTAGTCTCACAATGACACTGAGAGGGGGGGTGAATCAGTGTAGCTATTTAAATTCAAATATACAACTCTTAACGTCAAAACAATGAATATTTAAATCAGATAAAGCAAGTATAACAAGAGAGCATTCCACAACACATGATGTAACGAGGTTCACCAATTTGGCTACTCCTCAAAAATGACTACTTGGATTCCCATCCAAATCTAGCCTTTGCAAAATACCAATTTTACAATCAATTTACCAACACCTACTACAAGGAGCACCAACCCCTGATTTATCTGCACCCATAGAAAGGAGCACAAACCCCTAATTTATCTGCACCAATAGAAAGGAGCACCAACCCCTAATTCCAAGCACCAACTTGGACTGCAATTTTGAAGCTATAAGATTGACATAAAAATGCCTTCGCTTATACAAGACCTTGACTGGTCTATTGCTAACCCAACCTCTCTCACTATTCACAAAAACACCACACACACTTAAGGCTCTGCTTACTGCACTTTTATGGCTCTCACGGCTCTGCTTAACGCTCTCTTACAACACTCTTCCAACCCTCTTTTTGCAGCACTTTCACACTATTTTAGCAGCTAGTAATTCTCCATGCAGACCTCCTTTTATAACAAAGTTCTGATTCTATTTTTAACTTCCATATTTTTGCATGCAACTTATTAATATAAACTTCTATATGTAACTTCTTTATCACACAGTATTCTCTCATACATCCTATTAATAGTTATGGCTCTTTGTTTGGTCTTCGACTGATGACTTTCAGTTTAACCACCGCTCGATGATTTCACTCCGTAAATGGCCCTGTAACTGTCGTTCTAACTTCAGTTCATTGTTCTTATTTTAGCTGCATGATTTTTCTCTGAATCTGCACCTGTAACTGACGTACTGAATTCAGTTAACTCTTCTTATTTTAGCTACATGATTTTCTTCTACAACGGCCCTTGTAACTGCTGTATAACTTCAGTTAACTGTCACATATCTTATTTCGGCTGGGTTCTCTTCTTAGCTCACGAAAACATAACATGTCATGATATCACGACATCTTCGCCTCCTTGCTACTTTATTTGGTTTGAAACCATGAAAATACATGTCGTGATATCGCGACACTTTCGCCTCCTTACTACTTTACTTGGTTTGAACCCGCAAAAACACAACATATCACGATATCACGACACTTTTGCCTCCTTGCTACTTTACTTGGTTTGAACCCATGAAAACACATGTCATGATATCGTGACACTTTCGCCTCCTTGCTACTTTACTTGGTTTGAACCCGTGAAAACACAACATGTCACGATATCACGACACTTTCGCCTCCGTAATCTTCCTCTTTACTTTTGTCGCGATATCACGAAACTTTTGCCTTCTTACTTTCTCTCTCCTCCTTTAGTCACGAAAATGCAACATGTTGCGATATCGCAACACTTTTTCTCCTTTGCTCTTTCTCTTGCCTTCGGGTCGCAAAAACATGACATGTCGTGATATCGTGACACTTTTTCTCTCGGACTCTCTCTCTTGCAATATGTCGTGAAATCACAACACTTTTTCTTTTAGACTCTCTCGCTTGCAATATGTCATGAAATCGTGACACTTTTTCTTTTGTACAATCTCTCTTGCAATATGTCATGAAATCGCGACACTTTTTCTTTCGGACTCTCTCTCTTGCAATATGTCGCAAAATCGTGACACTTTTTCTTTCGGACTCTCTCTCTTGCAATATGTCATGAAATCGTGACACTTTTTCTTCCATACTATCTCTCTTGCAATATGTCACAAAATCATGACACTTTTTCTTTTAGACTCTCTCTATTGCAATATGTCATGAAATCGTGACACTTTTTCTTCCGTACAATCTCTCTTGCAATATGTTGCGAAATTGTGACACTTTTTCTTTCGGACTCTCTCTTGCAATATGTCGCAAAATCGTGACACTTTTTCTTTCGAACTCTCTCTCTTGCAATATGTCACGAAATCGTGACACTTTTTCTTCCGTACTATCTCTCTTGCAATATGTCATGAAATCGTGACACTTTTTCTACTTGCCTTTTTCTCTTCCAACATGTCGCGAAATCGCGACAGTTTTTCCTGCTTGCGCTTTCTCTTCGAACATGTCGTGAAATCGTGATAGTTTTTCTTTCTTGCGCTTTCTCTTCAAACATGTCACAAAATCATGACAGTTTTTCTTGCTTGCGCTTTCTCTTCGAACATGTCATGAAATCGTGACCGTTTTTCTTGCTTGCGCTTTCTCTCCAAACATGTCGTGAAATCGCGACAGTTTTTCTTGCTTGCAATTTCTCTCCGAACATGTCATGAAATCGTGACAGTTTTTATTTCTTCTCAACATGTCGCGATATCGTGACAGTTTTTCTTTCTTGCTCAACATGTCGCGATATCGCGATAGTTTTTATTTCTTGCTCAACATGTCACGATATCACGATAATTTTCTTCCTTGTTATTTTCTTTTGATTTTTAGCATATGGGCCACTTTGATATTTTGGAAAATCTCTATACATACTCTGAAGAACCTCTTAACTTCTGTCCACTGCATCAATTGATCTGTCTGACTATGTTGACAATAATGACAATACTGTTGCTGCACCTTGCTCATCAATCTTCCCCTTTGGAATTGTTGGCAACACACGGGAAATTTCCTGTAATTCTTCTCCCCCTTTGATAATAATACCAAAGGGTTGCTGCAGACTCCCCCTGAGTCCATGCACAACATTTTCAAACACATATTATTACAGTTAGCAAAAATTACAAACATGAGCAAAAAGATAATCAAATATATAAATGCTCCCCCTGAGAATGTGGTCCCGATAGCTAGTTAGTTCTTGGGAAGCATGACCACTCCCAATTTATTGCGAAGGTACTCAAAAATTTCCTTAGGCAACGGTTTTGTGAAGATATCCGCTACTTGCTCTGTATTTGGGACAAAATCCAACTTAACCTCTCCTTTCGCAACTTTCTCCTTTAGAAAGTGATATCGGATAGCAATATGTTTTGTGCAAGAATGCATAACCGGATTCTTTGAGATGTTAATGGCACTGATGTTATCACACTTAACTGAAATTGGCTCACTAAAGTTAATGCCAAGATATTTTAGGGTTTGTTTCATCCATAAGACCTACGTACAACATGTAGTTGCTGCAATATATTCTGCCTCTGTTGTTGATAAGGATACTGAATCTTGTTTTTTACTGTGCCATGTGACCAACCTGTCTCCAAGATAGAATGCACCTCCATTGGTACTCTTTCTATCATCGATACATCCTGCCCAATCTGTATTTGAATACACAATAAGGGTGAAGCCCTTACCTTTTGGATACCATAACCCATACTCCATAGTACCCTTTAGATATCAAAGAATCCTCTTTACTACTATCACATGAGTCTCCTTGGGACTCACCTAAAATCGTGCTACCATGCAAACTCCCTGCAAGATGTCTGGTCTGATAGCTATCAAATATAGTAAGCTCCCAATCATAGATCTGTATATGGTTTGATCAACATCTAGAGATTTGTCATCCTTGCTCAACTTGCAACCTATCATCATGGGAGTGCTAACAGGCTTACAATCCTCCATTGTGAACTTTTTAGCATCTCTTTCACATATTTAACTTGAGAAATAAATATGCCCTTCTCATTTTGATTAACTTGCAGTCCGAGGAAATAGGAAAGTTCACCAATCATTGACATTTCAAATTATTTCTGCATCTTATTTTCTAAATATTTACACGACTCATCATTGTTGCTGCCAAAAATGATATCATCTACATATACAACAAGGACAATGAGATGGCCATTCTCTATTTTGACATACAAATTGCTATCCACCATACCTTTTTTGAACCCTTTTTGAGTAAGATAGTTGTCTAGCCTTGCATACCATGCTCTGGGTGCCTGTTTCAAGCCATACAATGCTTTCTTCAACTTGCAGACGAAATTGGGATTATCACTAAGTTGGAAACCATATGGCTGCTCAATATAGACCTCTTCTTCAAGTTTTCCATTTAGAAATGCTGATTTCACGTCCATTTGATAAACTTTGAAATTCTTGTGAACTGCTAAAGCCAAAAACATTCTAATTGCCTCTAGACTAGCCACTGGTGCAAAGGTTTCCTCAAAGTCAATACCTTCAACTTGTGCATAGCCTTTACTGGACCAATCTTGCTTTATTCCCGACTACTCGTCCATCTTCATTCAATTTGTTTCGAAAAATCCATTTAGTACCGATTATATTTTTATTTGCAGTGTCTTGGTATTAACTCCCAGGTTTTATTTTTCTCGATCTGATCTAATTCTTCATTTATTGTTGTCATCCAACTTTCATCTTTGCTTGCTTTAGCAAAATTTTTGGGCTCAATGCTGGATAATAGAGAGTAGTTACTTACTACTCTTCTTCTTGTCTGAACACCAACTGTGGGGTATCCAATTATTTGCTTTCTAGGATGATTTTTCTGCCAGCCGCCTGTTTTGAATTTCTTGTTTTCTTCCTCTTCTGAATCACTACTTATATCATCTGAGTCAATTTTCTATTTCTTTTTCGTTTCCTTTTCCTCATCTCCTTTAATAACCTCTTCATAAATTGGGAACACCAAGAGTAAAATGAAAGAAACGTAGTATCAACCTTCCTATGTATCCTCCCGAACGAGTTTCAGGACACTGTCCCCGATCGCACACCGGACGTAGAGTTCAACATCTCAGTCTACAAACAAGGAGAGATAGAAGAATCAAGCAAGGCAGGCAGCATAAAAGAAAGTCAATAGGATGTTTTTCAACTCCTATGTATCCTTTCGAACGAGTTTCAGGACACTATCCCCGATCGCACATCGGACGCAGAGTTCAGCATCCAACATACAAACGAGGAGAGATAGAAGAATCAAGCACAGAAGGCAGCATAAAAGAGAAGAATTGAGCTCAAAGTCTCTTAGTATTAATCGTAGGACATCAAGTTACAGCAGCTTTCTAGTAGATAGTTCCCCCCACTTTTCCATTACAATACTTGGGTTTTTATAGAGGACCCGACCCTCTGAGTCATTATCACAAAATTGGCGAAGTGCATCCTCGAGCTTCGAGAAGTCGGCTCCTCGCGGTTGTTGCGACTGATCTCTCAAATCGGCTACTAAAAATAGCAACTGCAACCGGGTCCATTGGGGAAATAGGCATTCAATGGGTCGCCTAAATTGTCCTTAGTTTTTGGGTGCAATACTCGAGTAGCCACCGTGCTTGATGGGTTCTCCTTCTTGGACTAGTACTTCAGGTCCAATTGCCCAAAATGATCGACGAACTTGTCGGGCAAGGAAAAATGCATTTATGAAGCAACTGACCACCTCGAGAAAGTATCCGGCTTGAAGTGCGTGCCTTGGAAGCGCTTCGTTGGATCTCTTCTTACAATTCTGCTTCACGGTGGGTTTGGGCTGAAGCAGATCCTTCCTCTGGGTTTGGTACTTCGGATAGTTGAGCTTCGCGGCACAACTTCGGGAGGTTTGAGTGCCGAAGTAGATCTCTTTTGGTGGGGCCCTTCATGCTCTACTACTTCGTCGGTTGAATTACTTCGCCTATGCCTCAAGGAAATGCTTCGCCGTGATATTTCTTTGAAACTATGGTTCGGGAGGCTTGCGGCCGAAGCAGAAATGGTTCGCAGGCGGAGGGGCCCGAGGTGGGTATTTCGGTGACTTTCTGGCGAAGCATTTTCAATGTTTGCTTCGAGATCTGCTTCGCAAGTTTTTGGGCCGAAGTAGCCTTTGGAAACGCTTCGGGTCCGAAGTAGTTCTTCTGCCTTAGCGACTTTGGAATTTGATTTTTGGGCCTTCCTTCTTCGGGCGGAGTAGTCATTTGAATATCTCTTCGCTAGGTTCCCACCCGAAGTAGTTTTGGAAATGCTTCGGGTGCGAAGATTTTCTTGGCGCCTTCCTCATTTTTCTTTGGTAAAACTGCTTCGCTGATTTTCCACCCGAAGTAACCTTTTGAAATGCCTCGGGCCCGAAGTTCTTTTCATTTTATTCTTCCTCCCCTCAGCGAAGCTATCCTAGCTGCGAAGCTCTTTCTATCTTCTTTGGTGTACAAGGGGAATGGCTAGGAAAACCAAAATTGCTATAACTTACATACATTTTAAAAGGTAATAATTAATATCATACAAAATTTTTGCTATTCTTCTACCCCTTGTATAATGTGACAAAAAGTGTCAACATTCTTGGCGGCTCACGGGGTGACGAGCTCGCCTCGGCAAAAGAACCCTTTAGCCCTGATCCATTGGGCTGCTGAGTCACTGATCCCCCTCAGACCCTTCTCCTTTTTCTGTCTCCTAGGGTGCTTCTACGGTTTGCCCTTCCTCCGCCTCTGCTCTTCCTTCTGATTCCTCTTCCTCTTCTTCCTGCGCGGCTTCCTCTAGCGCGGCCTCTTGCTGCGGTGATGGTTCAAGGCGATCCCGGATACGTTTCATCGTTCGTCGGACATGAGCCCAGGCACCCTTCTGAAAAGGCTCCTGATCTTGCAATGCCTTTACTAGAACGCGAAACCGATCAATTTGCCCGATGTCAGCATGTTTGGCCTTGATGAATAGATCGTTTAGGCATGCTACCATCTTGCAGTGTCTCAAGATGAAGTCGGTTATCTGCCCCTCTGAGATCGGCTCCGCCCACCCATCTATTTTGGAGACATCGCTCTCGAACTGAAGCCAGACTGGTTTGAGCTCGTCTTTAGTCAGAAGATTTCCGTCATCGTCTGTGAAACTCGAGAAACCCAAGGAAGAAAGGTCCTAAAAATAATTCATTGAGGCGTGCTGCTCATTGTCAAAAATGTCCTGGAGGCTTCTAGCTTTCTGAGCCTTTCGCACCTTGGAGAAGAAGGCGCGAACCGTGGCCTAGGCCGTGGACCAGTCCCTAGCTGTCCGGGTCATTGCAGTGACCTGCAGGTCCTGATATCTAGCATTCTGGACGTCAAAGGCCAACTTGAGCCGGCTCCTGGCTTTTTGCGTGACTTCATCAATAACCGGCCCTCCCTCGGCAATAGCACGTTGGGCTTCGGTGACGTAGGTCAATATGGAAAGGGCGTTGGAACACCGAGACCTAAAATTCTTAAGCAGATGCGCGTGAATCTCCTTAATCCTACTCCTGTCGAACATCGATAGGTCTTCCTTCTCGTACAGCTGAGCTTGCATTTGCGTGACTTTGCCTTCAAGCTCTTTGGCCTTTAAATCATTTTTGGCCCGTCTCTGCGCTTGATTCTCCTCTGTACACTGGAGCTGTAGAATTTGCTGCTTTAGAGCACGCGCTTCCTTTTCCATTGTTTTGCACTGCTCCTCGGCTTCTGCCAACTTGGAGTGAACCCTTGCCAGATCTTCCTCTAGTTTGACATTAGCGGTTTCTGCCTCCAACCTGCGCTGGTTAGCAATGGTAGCATGCGCTCTAAAGGTCTCGATTCGGACATGCATGGATGCCGATTCGTTATCCACATTCAGATGCACCAGGTCCTTAGGTGTTTCCTGGTAATCATAGTCTGCTGGAGTCATTTCATCCAGAGGCTTCTGTACCTTAGGGACCTTCTTGATTTTGTGCATCTTCTCGGCTTTCAGATCAAACACGGTGCATTTTTCAACCTGAGCCATCGTGCGCCCTCTTCTTTTCCTTGCCTCCTTCAGTATTTTGTCGGTATTTTCCGGGCTCGGAGCAGCTTCTCGACAAGGGGGCGTTCCTTGATCAAGGACATCTCTGACTCGAATAAGGCTGGATCTCCGATCGAAGGAGTGAACAAATATAGGGAATGGATGGGGGATGCCTCACCAGAAGGTTCGGCGGTGAGTGTGGTGGGCATTTCAGTGATGGGGGCCACATCGTGAGAAGTGGGACTCGACGTCGAAGTAGCATCCCCGCCTCTACTAACGACCAAGGGAATGGCAGCATGAGTAGGTGAAGTAGGATCGATGGACTTGTCCCTACCGAGATTGTGGGATGGACTTGGACTAGCCACGGGTGATGCGTGAGGGGATGAGTGGCCCTGCAGGGGAGACTGATGGGAACCTTCGGTCGTGGCCGTAGTGGACATGGGTGAGTCCTGAGTAAAGGGTGGAGAATGCGTACCTGAGTGCCCTCCTGGCAAAGCGGCTGTAGTGACTTCAAGTGCAGCCGTCTCCTGTTCTTTCTCTGCCTCGACATTTTCAACCTCCATGGTTTCTGCCTCAGCGTCCCCTTCGGATTGGAGGAGTTCCTCCACATTGATGACATTGGTATCCGGGACGGTTTCGGCGCTTGGTGGCACTACGCCTTCAACGTTTGTTTCGGATGGACCTGGTGTAGGTCGTCCAGTGGAGGCACTCTGAAAACCTGTACGGGGTCGCTTCGGATAGTTCGGGGGCATTGGGCCTTGTTCTGGCCTCTTTCTTTTTGTTCTCACCAGCGGTTGTTTTGACTCTTCGAAACTCGTGTCTTGGCCTCCCATAGGTACCTGAGGTGATTTACGTGGTGTGGCTTTGGCCTTCTTCTCCTTCTTCGGCCTCGAAGTCTTATTTTCTCTTCTTGGGCTTTCGCCCAAACCTGGGATAGCTGGAGGAATGAGGTCGGCGAAGGACAGGGGCTTCCATGTCCCGACATTGGCCTCATAGACCACCACGAAGTCCTTGTCAGATGACAAAAAACCGTAAGAATTCATCTTCCGATGATGGACCCTCATTATCCACCACTCTCTTAGCTGGGCCACGTCCCAATCTTTCACTGCCTCCCTCAAATCATCTTTTGCCTTCTTCTAGAAGGTGGAGTTGGGGCTCGGGAGAGGGTGCCGAACTGGGTCATATGCGACCTCCATCGGGTAGAACTCATGCCAGGGAGGTAGCGTTTCCATTTTCTCCAAGTGCCACTCCAGATCCTTCCCATTAGGATTGTTCCTTTGCTCCACAATTTCTGGATAGGGGCAAGCGTGGAAGTTCTTGAATCGAAGATGGTCCCTCATTACCCCCAAGGGGTCATAGAGCCATTGCTGAGGAAGTTGGACTAGACCAAAATTGGCGAGTTTCTCCTCCAAGAAAACATTTTGGTTGAGGGCAAATACCTCGATAACTCCCATTTTGAAAGGGAAATCACAGGTGTGAGCCCATTTCCATCCATGGCCATAAATGGCGTTTGTTGCATCGTTCTGCCGAGCGACCTCCAATGCGAACTGGTATTCGGAGGGATAGACTGGTAGTAGGAAAGGCTTCCCTACGAAGCCGAATATGCGAATTACGAGCCCCTGTGTCAGCTGAAAAATGTCTCCCCTCTTCTCTTGTACCACCTTGTCCCTTAGGAGGAGGGGAACCCGAGGGGAAGACCCTGTTAGCATGTGCATTGCGGGTCCCAAAAATTGTTGGTTAAAAGAATAATAGGACTCCGTCTTCAATAGGAGAAGGGTCCATTGGTATACGAGCGAGAGGGTTTCCATCCTCGCCGCTTGCCGTAATAGCAACATAAGGGAAAATTTTATGTACATGAAAGAAAAATAACCAAACAAGAAGAGAACAGGGCGAGAAGTACTTATTTGTCCTAGCATTCTTCATGCTGGTGAGCCACGTATGTAGGGTCCTGGCCACCCATTCTACCCAGTCAAAAAATACTGGGTTGGTGCTCGGCCTCGAAGCATCAGGGGCATAAAATTCCCCTCTGGAAATACACTCAGCCAAAGACACCTGCCACGGGTGCACCGAAGCGTCGGTAGATAGGCCTGCCACCCATGCAATGATGGAGAAGATGTCGGCATTTTTGAAGGCCTCCAAGGGTAGGGGCATTTGGGGCAATTTGCCCGAAGGGAGCCCACTTTTGAGGCTCTGCCGCAAGAAATTGATCATGTAGTTGGAGGACGTGAACCTCTCCATTTGTTCGCTAAGAATAACGTTGCGAACTGTGTACCCCTTAGGAGGGCCCTGCTGTGGCGCAAAGGCTGCCTGGACATCTTCCTTTAGAATGGAGAATAGCTTGTGGTCGGAGGCGTCTACCACTTGCCTGGAGGTGGGCTGATAGTTCCACGTGATGGCATCAATCAGCTCAGGGCAGTGATGTGTGGGGGGCGTCAGATACCAGTATATCTGGGAGTAGTAAGCGATAGCTCTTTTGTTGTCTGTCGAGAGCCTGCTTTTCATGAACTCGATGGTGCTCCTGAGTTCAGCTATGCTCCTCGATAGCTTGGTGTCTCTGATCCTATCCCACGCATCAATTGGCGGTTCTTCAGGTTGCTCATCCCCAGAATCCTCTTTTTCTCCCATGACTTGTTTCTCAGGGCGACGGCTAAAATCAACTTTCTTCGGCCCTTTGTCATGGCCTTTTGCCTTTGGCTGTTCGGGGGCCACCACTTCTGGTTCCTTTCCCTTTTCCTTGGAGTTCTTCTTTCCCATGGTTGATGCTTAGGGCGGCGAAGTCTGCATGAATCGTTGAGCAAGTAGCTTCTCCACTGTTGGAGTCTGCGTTATATAGCCTTAGAAGGCAACCACCAGTATTTATGGCACTTGCCATAATTAACTTCGCGTCACTTCGTCTAATTCGCCGCATGGTGGAGTGGTACATAGGGCTGTGTGTTATGATGATTGCGGCTTGCTTTGGAAGCGTGACCCTCTGCCACTTTGTACCCGAGCATGAACTTTTCCCCTAATCGAATCACTAGAGGACGTACCCGCCACCTTTTCATTTAACTCGCCCGCTTTGGACGCTTTTGAAGGCGACTGTCGACACGTTCCCCTAGGCATGTTTTAAATGCCCCTACCTTTTTCGTCGTTGGGTTGGTGAAGTCGAGGTCAGGGTTGAAATGCTTCGCAGCGAACCTTTGGTGCGAGCCGGTTTTCTACGCTTCGGGCCCGAAGTAGTTCTCTTCGTAGAAGGTGGTTCACCAGTCCTCCTTCAAAAACTGTTTCGCTTGGACTCCTCTTGGTGAAGCACCCTTCGTACCTCGGTCTGAGTCTTGCTCGGCCAACAAAATTTGCTGCGAGCTATTTTCTATCAGCTACTTCGTACGCCCAGTCCCCGAGCTTCTCTTTTTTTTTTTTTTATATTAGCTGCCGAAGTAAAACTCGACCTGAGTCTTTGAGCAACACCTTATTTACCAGCCGAACTATTTACAGTATTTACATAAATTTTTTGCGGCATAATCGGCATGCCGTCACCATAAATTCAACTTCGGGTGATTATCCGACAAACCTGCAATGTCCAGACCAGATCCGATTGAACTTTAGTTGATTTTTGAGGTTCGGATCACTTCTTCCCGAAGTTGTCCATGCTACAAACAGGGAGCAACGCAGCAGGTTATCGCTCCTGCCAGTACCCATACTGGTGATGAATGATGTGGCGAAGAAGTTCGCCGCATGGGGGTCTTTTATGGGTACCGGTTGTGGTGATGGCTGGAACCAATACCAGAATTCAAATGAATCCATTAACTGTGGGTTGGGTACAGGTTCTTCCATCCTCTCGATGTGGTAACAGGGCTCCTCCGACAAGGAGTAATCTTCCAGGATCTCTTCAGGTTCAGCCTCCTGATGAGGCATGCTTAATGGGCTCTGGTTGAATACCTGTGTGCCATCCTCTGGGACACAAAAAGGGTGCAAAAATGTGCCCTCTTTGTTCTCAGGTTCTGCCACTTGAGTCTGTTCTTCTCCTCGGCCCACCTCCTGATGAGGCATGCTTGATAGTTGGAAGGGGTCCTGGGAGCCATCAAATGCTTCGAGTAGTGCTCCCGCTAAGTCATACCACGAGCAGATGCTTTTACGCCCGAGCAATCTGTACCACTGCAGCGCCCTTCCTTCCAGAGACAGGACCAGAAGTCTGATCATGACATCTTCATGGCATATGTCATAGATGGGCCCTAAATCAACAAGATATTCAAGGTGCTCTAGGGCCATTCCCTTAGTGCCATCATATTTTGGCACATTTTTCAAGATGCCTTTGGGAATTTCATGGTAACTTTGAAGATTCAGAGGGTTATAAACATCCCAGCTGGGATAACATACCCTCTCCATTATAGCAGTGGCCTGCAGAGATCACGGTCCTCGCCACTAGGTCGGAGTCTCCAAGTGAACATTCTTTCTCCGCTTGTGAGGTCAAGGCTGCTCACCGAACCTTGATTCCTCCGGGATGTCTTCTTTCAGATTTTAAAGGTGCCTACGATCAAGAAATCTGGATCTTCAGCTCGATCGAGTCGCCAGGTGATTTTACCAGATGGAGGCAAGCCAGAGATTCACCAACTCGGGCTTCCTTAAGACATGGGGACTTTTGCCATGAAGGCACAGGTTTAGGTACTGGTCTTTACGACTTAGAGATTTTTGGGTTGAACAGAGTCGCCAGATGCTATGAGTCTTTTGGTAATGAGAGCATCGGTTCTCACTACCACTAGTCAGGTGAGACTGACCGGGTCACACCAGGAACTGGTTAGAACTATTGGCCCCGATGAAGATGGGATTGTGTGTTAAAATATGGGACCTTGACTGGTTATGGATCTTTCTAAGACAGATACAGTCGGTCCCATCTCTCGTCCCACCGGGCGTGCCAAAAATTGTTGGTCATCAGATCCGCCTAGGTAAGGATTTTTGAGATAAATGGATGTATGTGCCCTAGACCTGGACCAACATTGAAAGGCCGAAGGGAAGAGATGCCCCTCGTGCCAATCTCCGGAGAAAGGCCGGCTCCTATGCTAAACTACTTGGGTGTTTTGAAGACAAGAGTGCAGGAAAGAGATAAAAGGGATAGGGTTAGAGAAAGAAATAAAAAGGGTTAAGGGAAGAGAGATCGGTGATTTGAGGTGGGAGAGAACAGGAAGCACGATCACTAACAGATAACTTGAATAGCAGCAAGGAACACCAAGAGTAAAATGAAAGAAACGTAGTATCAACCTTCCTATGTATCCTCCCGAACGAGTTTCAGGACACTGTCCCCGATCGCACACCGGACGTAGAGTTCAGCATCTCAGTCTACAAACAAGGAGAGATAGAAGAATCAAGCAAGGCAAGCAGCATAAAAGAAAGTCAATAGGATGTTTTCCAACTCCTATGTATCCTTTCGAACGAGTTTTAGGACACTATCCCCGATCGCACACCGGACGCAGAGTTCAGCATCCAACATACAAACGAGGAGAGATAGAAGAATCAAGCACAGAAGGCAGCATAAAAGAGAAGAATTGAGCTCAAAGTCTCTTAGTATTAATCGCAGGACATCAAGTTACAACAGCTTTCTAGCAGATAGTTCCCCCCCCTTTTCCATTACAATACCTGGGTTTTTATAGAGGACCCGACCCTCTGAGTCATTATCACAAAATCGACAAAGTGCATCCTCGAGCTTCGAGAAGTCGGCTCCTCACGGTTGTTGCGATTGATCTCTCAAATCGGCTACTAAAAATAGCAACTGCAACCGGGTCCATCGGGGAAATAGGCATTCAATGGGCCGCCTGAACTGTCCTTAGTTTTTGGGTGCAATACTCGAGTAGCCACCGTGCTTGATGGGTTCTCCTTCTTGGACTGGTACTTCAGGTCCAATTGCCCAAAATGATCGACGAACTTGTCGGGCAAGGAAAAATGCATTTATGAAGCAACTGACCACCTCGAGAAAGTATCCGGCTTGAAGTGCGTGCCTTGGAAGTGCTTCGCTGGATCTCTTCTTACAATTCTGCTTCGCGGTGGGTTTGGGCCGAAGCAGATCCTTCCTCTGGGTTTGGTACTTCGGATAGTTGAGCTTCGTGGCACAACTTTGGGAGGTTTGAGTGCCGAAGTAGATCTCTTTTGGTGGGGCCCTTCATGCTCTACTACTTCGCTGGTTGAATTACTTCGCCTATGCCTCAAGGAAATGCTTCGTCGTGATCTTTCTTTGAAACTATGGTTCGGGAGGCTTGCGGCCGAAGCGGAAATGGTTCATAGGCGGAGGGGCCGGAGGTGGGTATTTCGGTGACTTTCTGGCGAAGCATTTTCAATGTTTGCTTCGAGATCTGCTTCGCAAGTTTTTGGGCCGAAGTAGCCTTTGGAAATGCTTCGGGTCCGAAGTAGTTCTTCTGCCTTAGCGACTTTGGAATTTGATTTTTGGGCCTTCCTTCTTCGGGCGGAGTAGTCATTTGAATATCTCTTCGCTAGGTTCCCACCCGAAGTAGTTTTGGAAATGCTTCGGGTGCGAAGATTTTCTTGGCGCTTTCCTCGTGTTTTCTTTCGACAAAACTGCTTCGTTGATTTTCCACCCGAAGTAACCTTTTGAAATGCCTCGGGCCCGAAGTTCTTTTCATTTTATTCTTCCTCCCCTCAGCGAAGCTATCCTAGCTTTGAAGCTCTTTCTATCTTCTTTGGTGTACAAGGGGAATGGCTAGGAAAACCAAAATTGCTATAACTTACATACATTTTAAAAGGTAATAATTAATATCATACAAAATTTTTGCTATTCTTCTACCCCTTGTATAATGTGACAAAAAGTGTCAACAGTTCTTAGTGAGCTTGTTGGAGAAGATTTAAGCAAGTTTTGTGTAAGCTTGTTGAGCATATTTGGACAAGTTATGTGTGAGCTTGTTGAGTAGTTTTGGACAAGTTCTGTGTGAGCTTGTTGATCAGATTTGGACAAGTTCTGTGTGAGCTTGTTGAGCAGTTTTGGATAAGTTCTATGTGAGCTTGTTGAGAAAATTTGGACAAGTTCTATGTGATCTTGTTGAGTAGTTTTGGACAAGTTCTGTGTGAACTTGTTGAGCATATTTGGACAAGTTTTGTGTGAGCTTGTTGAATAGTTTTGGACAAGTTCTGTGTGAGCTTGTTATGCAAATTTGGATAATTTCTATGTGAGCTTGTTATTGCCTAGCTTTAAGCATATCAAAGAAATTTGGACAAGCTCTGTGTGAACTTGTTGAGCAATTTTGGACAAGTTCTGTGTGAGCTTGTTATGTAGATTTGGAAAAGTTATGTGTGAGATTTTTATTGCCTAGCTTTGAGCAGATCAAAGAAATCATTGTATTGGATAAGGATCCTTATTTTTGTGTGAAATATTATAAGGATATTATCTTGTGGAGTACCCCACATTGGGGGAACCACGTTAAATCTTGTGTCTCAATTGTGTATGGTGACTTGTGCTCTTGCTTACTATTGCTATCTGAATTATTAATGCACACTGCTATGTTTGGTTATTGTAATTAAGAACATTAATTGATATTGGTTTGGAAAGAAAGTAAAAAGTGGGTGCTATACTGTTCACCCCCCCTCTCAGTATAAGCTTGTATTCTTCATGATGTTATGATTGATAGTATTTAATGGTTTATTCAACAAAAACCTAATGTTTTTGGATCTCTAATATGAATCTTTATTGAGCCTTAAAAAATTATTCAAACTTAAGTTGAAGATCACTAAAAATGCATGCTAAGCTTAATACACACAAATGTGAGAATACAAGAACTAACATAGAATGTATTTTTTTTTTAAGGATTAACTAAATTAGGAGAGATGTTTTCTTTTAGGGCAAACAAGGAATGGTGCATAAGACAATCTAGCCTAATATGCAACTATATGATTTTGTGTTTTCTTGCCTAAGTATTTGAAAAGGAAATATTTAGACCTAATCTAAGATTCTTTGATTTCTATCCAAGATTAATGTGTTTAGGGTTCCTTAATTGACCAAAATAAATGTGATTTTAGGTAGACAAAATGTGCAAATAGAGGTCAGAAGATAAAAAAAATGCTAAAAAATAGAGTTTAGGGAGGTGCCAAGTGGTAGGGTTACCTTTTTCAAAGCTTGATAAAATTTACCATTGATTTTTTTGACACTGAGTGACATTTTTGCAGAACTGGGAAGATGAAAATAAAAATTAGGGTTTTCTATTTTAGTTTTGTTTTTAGTGCTATGAAGTTGTATTTCTATCTTATTAGTTGATCAAACCCCCTGTTAATAAAAAATTTATTATAAATGCTTTCCTATGGTGTGCAAACATATCCCGAAAATTTTATTATAAATGCTTTCCTATGGAGTGGAAACATATCCCTATCAAATTCACCAGTGAGTGGTAAAATTGCCAATGGCATTTTTGATAGTGAGTGGTGATTTTGCTTTTAGGTGATTTTAACAGTGAGTGGCAAATTTTCTCTATGTGTTCCAGAGAGTCAAAATTGCCAACTCCTATAGTAAGTGGTGATTTTAATTTACAACAGTGTTCAAAAGGTTTTGAGATTGATTTTGAGTTGGTTTTTGGTCAATTTAGATATGTAATGCAAGGGGAGGGGGGTTGAATGGAAGGTATTCAGGATCTAGAGTTCAAAAATTTCAAAATCTAAGCTACAAAATTCTAAGTTTTGATGACTAAATTGAATGCTTATGCAATGGGGATGAAAATTCCTCAAAATGACTAAAATTGGGCAATTTTGAGGATGCAAGAGGTTTGAGAATATCTATAAAAGGGTTAGGAACAATATATAATGACCTAATAAGCCCTTAGCCAAAATAAATTAGCAAAAGAACAATGTAAAAGAACAATAGAAATAAAGAGCAAAGGAATGGAATAGGGATGATGAGATGTTATTGTTGGTTAGATAACAATATAATGATAGTATTGTATCCACACCATAACATGCTAGAGCTAAAAGGAATGCATATATATGTGCGTAGACTAAAAATATGAAAAGAATATTTGTCTATTTTCATTCAATACTATTATATATGTTGCAAATATTGTGTGTATTACATTAAATTGACGTATTCACCTTATGGTTACAAAGGTTATAGGATGTTCCAGAATAATTGTAACACTTGACCTCATACCTTCTTGATTACACATGTATGCATACTTCTACCACATCAATACAAAGGTTGATTGTAGTAATCAAATATATTATATATTTCTAACATTTGATATCATAATAAAGTTTCAACTTGTGAAGATGATCTGGTTGCTAAGCAACGGGGGAAATCTCTTGAAGTTTGTGATAGCTTACTATCATTGGTGAAACTAGAAAGGAGTATACACATGATTGATCAAGGAAAATACCTTACCAATTGGAAAATAATAATTATTATTTTTAAATATTATTGGTGTTTTCAAGTGTTACAAGCATTTATTTAATCTCAAAGGAGTTGCTGAGTTGCTTGAGAAGTATTCAGTTCATGCTAAAAGAGTTACCATCATAAAATTGATTGCTATTGTTTGGTACAATAAACATGTCATCTGAAGAAAATATAAAGCTACTTGTACCATTGCACTAGAGAGTTTTAGGAAGCATCCTCTTTGTATCTTACTACCTTGGTTCATGTTGGAGATGAATAGGAGTGGAGCAAGATTAATTATGTGTTTGCTACCATTTGAATATCATGCTATCACAAAATAGGGTGATCTAAAAAATAAATTTCATTTGATGATATTACCACAATATGATTGCAAGATATCATCTAAAGTTACTATTTGGAGAAGAGATATCATTTGGAGCTTCTTTCTAGAGAAGAGTTGTCATATAGAGAAGAGCTACCATCAATAAGGGATTTCTAAGGTGAAGTTTAATATTACCATACAAAAAAGGGTTTTTTGAATTGAAATTTAATCCTATCATCTGTTGATTGGACCATCTAGCAACAAGGCTATCTAAAGATGCATGAGAGTCATCTAATAAAAAAATATTGTCTAATAGTTGAATGGGTTATCTAAAAGTTAATTTCTAGTGAAGTGTTTCCAATTGAAGCTTGTTCCATGCAATATTTATTGCATGTAAAGAATGCACCATTAAAAAATGGAAAGAAGACACTCAACTATTTAAATAAATAAAAATAGTAATTATTAAAAAAACATAGTCACTGTCTATCCCATCCATACCATCTAGTCATTTGCTGCTTCATTTCATCTAAAAATTTCTCAATGGAGTAATTTAAGAAAATAATAATATTAAAAATAAATATTCATAATCCCAGATGCACCATGAGAGAAGTCATTTGAATGCATAAAATATTTTTTTACTTTTCATAGTTGATGAATTTAGGTTAAATCAAGTATATTCACCCAATTGTTTATTGTGCTAGAACTTTGAAAGAATATTTTTAGAGAATATTCCTTGGAGATATTATGTAGCTAAAAATACCTCAATCCCTCACAACAATTTTTTTGCGCAATGATACTTGTATATTCGGATACCTTGCACACATGCATGGGGGGAATATGCTAGGATATCCATGCTTCCCTGCTTGATGGCCTCTTTCCAAAGGAGACCCTAAATATATGGGAATATTCAATGTGAGTAGGCTCTACTCAATGCAATTTTTCAAGGTATCAATGTTGATGTTATGCTTGATGGTGTTTAATGGGTTTATTCAACAAACACCTAAGGTTTTTGGATTGCTAATCTGACTCTTTATTGAGCCTTAAAAACTTATTCAAACTTAAGGTGAAGATCACTAAAAATGCATGCTAATCTTAATACACACAAATGTAAGAAGACAAGAACTAACCTAGAATGCCTTTTTGTTTGAATGATGAACTAAACTAGGAGAGATGTTTTCTTTTAGGGCAAACAAGGAATGGTGCATAAGACAATATAGCCTAATATGCAACTATAAGCTTTTGTGCTTTCATGCGTACGTATTTGAAAAGGAAATATTCAGACCTAATCTAAAAATTCTTTGATTTCTAAGATTAATATGTTTTAAGAGATGAAATTGAACTAAATTAAGGTTCCTTAATTGACCAAGAGAAATGTTATTTTCAATAGATAAAATGTGCAAACAAATATCAAAAGATAGAAAAATATAAAAAACAAAGTTTAGGGATGTGCCAAGTGGTAGGGTTACCTTTTTTGAAGCTTGATAAAATTCACCACTAATGATCAAATTTGCCACTGGTATTTTTGACATTGAGTGGCATTTTTGTAAAACCTGCAAGATGAAGATAAAAATTAGGGTTTTCTATTTTAAGGGTATTTTTGAGTGGTGTGAAGTTGTATTTCTATATTATCAACTGATCAAACCCCCTGTTAATAAAAATTGAGTATGAATGCCTTCCTATGGAGTGGAAACAAAGCCCTATCAAATTCTCCAATGAGTGGAAAAATCGCTAGTGGCATTTTTGATAGTGAGTGGCAATTTTGCTCAGTGGCATTTTTGACAGTGAGTGGTGAATTTGCTTTGTGTGCTCCAGAGAGTCAATATCACCAACTACTACAATAAATGGTAATTTTACTCTAAAATGGGGTTGAAGAGGTATTGGGATCAATTTTGAGTTGGTTTTTGGTCAATACAGAGATGTAATACAAGAGGGAGGTTGAATGGAAAGTATTCAAGGTTTGGAGTTCAAAAATTTCAAAATATAAGCTACAAAATACTAAGATTTGATGACTAAATTGAATGCATATGCAAGGGATATGAAAAATCCCCAAAATGACTAAAATTGGGTGATTTTGAGAATGTAATAGGTCTGAGAATGTTTACAAAAGGGTTATGAACAAGATATAATAATGTAATAAATCCTTAGCTAAAATAGATTAACATAAGAACAATGTAAAAGAATCTATTTATAATGATATATGAATGATGTTATAAAACTTTACCAATCAACAAAAATAAGAGAGATCAAAGACATAGAATGGGGATGATGAGATGTTGTTTTTGGTGATATAACAAGATAATGATAGTCTTGTATCCACACCATAATAATTTAGAACTAAAAGGAATGTATATATGTGTGTATGACTAAAAATATGGAAAAAGAACATGCAATGTGTGATGGAAAAAGAGATTTGTAGCTAAAATAATGCCTGCAAGTGAGAATATTCTAAGATTGAATGTTCATGGAGGAAGGAAAAATTATTAGTATGTTGCAAATATAGAGAAATGTGCTTCTAAATGAAAAGAATAAAAATAAATGAAGACATGTCAAGAAAATAACATGAAATAAATCCTACAACCAAGAGTTTAGTGACTGAACATGAAGGCAACAATTAAAATAGATCCAAAAGGGATTTCAAGGAAGGTGTTATTGGTCATAAATGGAGATTAAAATGCTATATAACATGCAAGGAAGATTTTAGAAGCATAAAAATAAAAGAACAAGAGGAAATGTATGCTAATACATGCCAAAACACAAGTTAGCAAGACTAGTAACTAGGACAACAATACATGAAAAAGGAATAAGAGGATAAAAAGGAAAGAGAAGCTAGGAACGATACAACCTAGCAAGAAATCCTCCGTGCTCCAAAGAGACTCACCTTACCCCCAATATACCTCCTTACCTTGCTTGACTTACCTCCAAAATAGCTTGATAAAAAAGTGTTAATAAATAATGCTATGCAATAATTCTTGCAGAATATAGCCACCTACAAATGGCTTGTTGAATCCTTGCCCCAAGGGTTGCTTATATAGATTTTGAAGGAGGGATTGAGAGGGAAAATTGGTTGGGATAGGCTTAGGGTTTTTTGAATACTGTAGGTCTTGTTCATTGCTAAAGAGTGTGAGGTTAAAGGAGGTAATGGAATGAAGGAATTGACGTGCTTCTGGCTTGTGCTAGGAGATTTTGACCATTTTGCAAATTCAACACTCATGGTCAAATTTTCCACTAGAAAATTTGATCTTAATTAGTTATTTTGAGAAATGGCCAGTTTGATCTCCTTGGGTTTGAAATTTGATTATTTTATAAATTTACCACTCATGGTCAAATTTACCACTGGCATCATCACTAGCGATTTTGACACTAAGTGGTGAATATAACAAGGACTGAAAATGATTCTCAAATTCATGGGTTTGGTATGATTGAGTGTCTACTGATGTTTCGTGTATTTTGTTTTGAGGATGTGTCAAAATTGAGTGTCTACAATACCCTACTGTTTTCTCATAGTTTGAGGTATTGATCTTATCTAAGTATAAGCATATATACTCATTAAAAGATATTTTCAAGCCCATTCTACTAGAAGATCTTTTTTGAAATTTTATGAAGATTTACCATGGCTATTAACATCCCAAAAATATTATTTCTAGATTTATAGTTGCTAAAAGGACAACTATTCTATGTGGAAGACAATGTTGAAGATTCACCAGGAATTCAAAGATTTATGGGAAGTGGTATTTGGTACTATGCAAAGATATGCTACTAACCCATATGAACAATTTTTTTTATAAAGCTAATTAGAAATACAAATTGATCATAATGTTTAACATGTCCAATGAGATCTATCCTTACATCTATGATGTTATGATTGCAAAGGATGCATACAACAAACTCAGTATATTGTTTAAGTCTAGGAATTAGAACTAAATTCTATATCTATAGAGCCAATTGCCTTGCTTGAATATGAAGAGTGGTGAGAAGCTAGAATATTTTTTTGTGAAATAATTCTTATTTATGAGCCTTTTTGCATGAGTTAGGTAAAAATATCAATGATTATGTGCTTGTTCTAAAATTTCTACGTGCATTTCTACCAATGTTTAGTATTTTGGTAGTAACTATGAATGTGATAAATCAAAGTCGTACTTTTGAGACCCTTATGAATTTATTGAACATGAGGAAGTGATTCAAGATACAAAGACTAGAAATGAACATCCATTTTCCATGCATAAAAAAGGCAAGAAGCCATGGACCCCCCAAAAGGACCAAAATTAGTAAAAATAAAAAAGTAAAATAATAATAATAACATCAAGGATAATGATTTATCACATGTTTGATATATGGGAAACTAGAACACGTAATTTAGGAGTTTTGTTACAACACATTCTCATAAGGATCACCCAATAATTAACTAAATAATTCATTAGGAATCAAGTAGAAGAGTTCTCATTATTAAAGTAGGAATGCACCTCAATGCCAACATGGTGATGTAGTTGACGATGCTAATTTGATATAGAAGGACAAGATTTTCTATTCAATTAAATCTCCTAATATTGTTTTTAAATAATTTTGGAAACATAGAATAAATTTGAACACTATGATCAATATTTGCATTGATGTGATATAAGTACATATACATGCCTAGTAAAAAAAGGTACAAAATCAAGAGTTGTAACTACTTTCTAGCTTTCTATAACTTTCATAACTTTCTAGCTTTTTGGGACATCGTATGTGAGGATGTAATTTCTGCAGTCAGAGAATTCCAAGCAAGCAATCATATCCCAAAAGGTCTCAAATCTACTTTTATTTCTCTAATTCCTAAGAAGCAAACCCCTGAATCTATGGCTGACTTCAGGCCAATCGGTCTGTGCAATGTTTCTTACAAGATCCTAACTATATCCATTGCAAATAGAATGAGAGATGTTATGCCCCACATCATAGATCCATGCCAGGGAAGCTCTATCCAGGGTAGGTCAATATTGTATGGAGTTATCACAGTTCATGAAGCTCTGTACTCTGCTCATGAGACTAATAGGTCTATTTTTGCCCTCAATATTGATATGAACAAAGCATTTGATAGGCTAAATTGGGACTTTCTGATTGTTGTCCTCCTTAAGTTTGGTTTTCACCACCAATGGGTTAATTTTATCAAATAATGCATTTCTAAAGCATGGTTCTCGATTCTGGTTAATGGAACAACTGCTAGTTACTTTCAAAGTCATAGAGTAATTTGGCAGGGGGACCCTATCAGCCCCATGTTATTCATAATTATGGTAGAAGCTTTAGACAGAACCATAAAAAATGCTTGCAGTTCAACGCTAATATCAAAAATCAAGGCAACGTCTCTCACTAGGGTTGTTTCTCACCAAATATTTTTTTATGATACCCTTATATTGACTAAGGCATTGGTGGTTGAGGCCAAAAGAATTAAATACATCCTGCAACTCTACGAGGACACTGCTGGTCAAAAAGTTAATTTCAGTAAAAGCAAGTTATATTTCTTGAACACCCCCATTCAGAGGTAAGGAATAATTGCAAAAATTTTAGGGTGTGATATAGCAAACCTCCCCACTTCATATCTTGGTCTCCCTCTTTTCATTGGTTCTTCGAGAGAGTCAATGTGGGATAGGGTTATTGAAAGAATTCAAAAAAAACTTGTTGGATGGAAAGGTCATCTTCTATCTCAAGCAAGAAAGCTGACCCTCACTAAGGCCTCTCTTCAGAGCATTCTAGTCTATTTCCTCTCCATTTTCAAAGCCCCTGTGAAGGTTTTCTAAAAAATTGAGAAACTCCAAAAAGAATTTTTATGGACTGGATTAGAGGAGAAAAAAATGATACACCTTGTAGGATGGACCAAAGTGTGCAGACCAAGGGAAAATAGGGGCTTAGGTCTGAGGATAATTGCTCATATGAATTTAGCTTTACTAGCTAAGTAGGCATGGCGCCTTATTTTTGGTGAAGAAAATGAATGGACAACTATCATCAAATGAAAGTATCTTCAAAATATGGAATTTCTAAGTGACTCAGTTCCAATCAAAGGTTCTGATTTTTGGAAAGCAATTATCAATTGTAAGGAAATCGTTAAAAAAGGTTTAATATGGGTTTTAGGCAATGGTGAGAGGATAATTTTTTGGAATGACAGGTGGACTAAGGACGAGCCACTGACGCAATATCCTAACTTAGACCGAATCAAATATATCACGGAAGAACTCATTGGCAAAAAAGTCTTCGATTATATGGTTGAGGACAGACGCAGAATGAAGTGGAAATAAATAAGGATTCAGGGATTTCAAGCAGAATTAAATGATCTTTGTAACATTCTCGGGCAACATTTTATCCCCATGAGACCCAAGGAAGATCAAGTGACCTAGGCTCCTACGAAAAATGGGTAGTTCACTGTTAAATCAACTTACAAGCTTTTGCTTGATGACGAGGATTTTTTCCTCCAAAAGGACTTAGTTTGGATAAAAAATTTAATTCCAAAAATTGTAGTATTTTCATGGCTGGTTATCCAAGGAAGAATTCTAACCATTGATAATATGATGTGTAAATGTATTTGTATCACTAATCACTGTTATCCATGTAGGGCTAATTGGGAGACCATTTATCACATTTTCCTTGAGTGCTCTTTTTCCTTGACTGTCCTAAGTGGGGTTTTTTAGGCCTTCAATATTTCCTGGGTAAAACCATCCATCGTACTTTATTTGTTCATCCAGTGGCTTTGCCCCTTTTCAAGCCAAATACTTAGATACATGTGGAAAATTTCTCTCATTCACTATCTTTGGTAGGAGTGGTTAGAAAGGAACCATAGAGTCTTTAATGAGTCTATCCATGATCATCAAACTATCATTGCCAGGATCCTATCCTTTGCCAATGAGAATGTGAACCTTATCCCTTTTGATAGCCATAAACCTCATCTATAGGAGACCACAATTGCTCAATATTTAAGCTTAACCTTGTTAGATGAGTCTATACCTAGGGTAGTCAACCCCAGAGCCAATGTTAAGTGGTCCCCACCTCCTACGGGTTGGTTTAAGCTTAATTTTGATGGAGTGGCTAAGGAAAATCTTGGCAGAGCAAGCATTGGTGGTATTGTACGAGATCATAATGGGAATATGATGCTTGCATTTTTTGAATATTTGGGAACAAGGATGAATAATGAAGTTGAAGCTAGAGATATGTGGAGAGGCCTTCAAATGAATCAATACTTAGAAGGCAATTTGATTGTAGAAGGAGACTCTATGCATGTTATAAATCTCCTCAATAATTGGAAAACACCTCCTTGGAGGATTAAAACAATTGTTGAAGAGGCTAGGATCCTTTTCTAGGGAAGACAGGACATAAAATCCCAACATGTCTTTTGGGAAGCTAACAAAGTTGCTGATAAGCTGGCCAATTTGGGTGTCGATGGTGACAGACTTTTCAAATGGGAACACGGTGTCCCAAGTGAATTAGAGGAGCTTATTCAACAAGAATTCCAAGAATGATAGTTGAATTTACCAATAGGGAAGGCACTGTAAGTTCGAAGGCTATGAGTATTCCCATATTTTTTTGAAATGGACTCACAATAAAAATTATCCGAGATGTCAGTTTTGGTGGATGTTGCTTGGAAATACCACAAAGACTAATGGGGACAGTCACATGTCAAATAACATGGCTCCTAGTCATCTTAGTAATTTGAGGTTGGTTGATAATCACAGGGTAGGAAAGAAATGACAATATAAGACTTCGAACCAGAGCCATGTGGACCACCAGATAGCCACCACCATAAATCTAGCCAGTAGGTTCACTTCTCCAAGGTTGATTGGCCAAGACGAGATGTAGTCCCAAAGCATGTCATATATGAAAGACAGCAAATACCAAAGAATTATTAAGAGTAACTGTCAATACAGAGCTTGTGGGAGTTTTTTTCAATACTTTGCTATGTGTGTCTGCAGATTTTTGTTTCTCCACTATTTCAAAGAAGGGATTTGTGTCTGTTTATTTTTTTGTAATTATGATGCATGTGTGTTTTATAGGGGTATACCCAAAATGTTGTATGGGAAGTTTATTTTTGATAATAGGCTATGTGCCTTACCGGATGTAATGGCTTTGGCGGCATGTATATTTTATATATATAGGATCCTTAGTAAGGACATGTTCATCAACAACCCTGGGTTGATTTTTGTAAAATATTTTGGGTCAACCTGTAAAACTCGGTATTAATGTTATAGTATCTTATCTACCAAAAAAAAATATAAGATGAATATGTTAGCATGATGTAATATTCACAACATTACCTTTATTACATCAATGCTCAATCAAAGTATATATAAGAAAATTTCTAAAAATTTCAAACTTTACACGTGTAAAATACTATCAAATTAACCACATGTTGCTTTTTTATTGGATAAAACTAGCATTGTATGTTGTGCTTTTAAACATGTTCATGTATAAAATGACATGAACCTCAACGTATTTCATGTGCTCATGGGAAACTAGACTGCAAATAAGCTTCATAACTCCTTGATTGTCATAAATCAAGATCATCGGTTTGTTTTGATGAATGGCCATTCTTGGCAAGAGGTAATGTAACCATATTACCTTGTAGACAACTCCTATTGTAGCATGATATTCAGTATCAGTAGAAGAATGAGCAAAAATATGCTACTTCTTACTTCCCCAAGAAATTAGACTAGATCCTAGAAATAATACATATCTAGAAGCGGATATCCTATCATTAATGGATCATGCATAGTCTACATCTATGAAACCTATCAAGAAGAATTAATAATTCTTCTTGTACTTCATATTGTAGTTAGTCATACATTGGATATACTTGAGTAATCACTTTGTTGCTTTATAATAACACACCTTTGGTTATTGTATAAACCATGAAATATAGCTCATAACATAACTAATGTAAGGTCTTGTGTATGTTATATAAATGAGACTTCCAATCAACTGGTGATAGAGAGTTCCATTAATTTATGGAGATAGATAATAGCATAATATTTACAACCTTACTTTCATTGTACTATCCATGGGCTTGTAATATATCATCTAACTTGAGCAATGTCCTTGTATACTTCATTTGTGATATGAGTACATGATTCTCAATTTTCCACATCTCCAAGTGAAGAAAAAATTTATTATCTTGAGATGAATCATGTCTAATAGATGCTTCAACATTATATTAGTCTCTTTAATCAGTTTCATCAAATTTTCAGTGATGACCAAGTCATCAACATACACAATGATGATCATGACCTATCTTCCTTACCTTTTGAAGTATAAGCTTAGATCATATAGACTACAATGGAATCCATGTCATAGGATATGCTCAGTAATATTCACATACTAGGATTTGGATCCCTATAATACATAGAGATATTTGATGAGCTTACATACCTCATTCTCTTGCCTAGGTATGATAAATCCATTTGGCATAGAGGTCACCACTGAGAAATGCACTCTTCACATATATTTGATGTAACTTTTATACAAACTATATATCCATTGTGAAAACCATGTGAATGGTTTTGATTTGAATTTTTGGTGCAAAAGTTTCATCATAGTCATTTCTTTCCTTCTATACATAGACATTTCTAAAAAGTCTTGCTTTTTATTTTTCAATACTCACATCAACTTTTTATTTGGTCTTGAATAACCACTTATAACCAATGGGTTTCTTGATAGCTGGAAGATCAGCAGGTTCCCATGTCTTGTTATTTATCAATTCTTGATACTCAACATTCATGGCATCATTCCACTCCTTTGATGCGAGAGATTCACAAGTCATTGAATTTTCATATGTCTACACCATAGTGCTCATTATTTTTAGGATGACCTCTTTTCAAACTCTAATTTAAGTTCTTTATCTAGAACTAGATGTGTCTGGAACACAATCTAACTTTATATGATGGACTATATTGATATACCACTTGGATCTGCAAGTGGTACTCAATGTAGATGGTATTGGGTCATAATATCCATCAACTCCACCAAGAATATTTTCATATTTATTAAAATCAACATCTTATCTCTTAGAGGCTTCATCATTGTTATCAAGCAAAAATAATAGGTGCTTTGTCAAAAATATATGGCTTAGAAGAAGAGGTACACTCATTCTTCTCATCAAACACAATATATCTATTGATATACAACTTATTGATGTTAGTATCCATGATATCATATCCCTTTAAATCACTGTTATATCTGATGAAGACACATTACTTGTATTTCTCCTCCAACTTCATCTACTTCTACTTCAAAATATACATAAATATGGTGTAGTAAAAAACATACATATATAAAAAGGAAGGTTTATTTCCTATCACCATTCAATGGAAGTGTGGGTGCATATTTTATCAAGTTAACTATAGTACAAACAATTTCTACCTAAAATATTGGATCTAAATTGACATCACTCAACATGCATCGTACCATATCTTGAATAATATAATTTTACCTCTCTAAAATTTTATTTTGTTTAGGTTTGTAAGCATTTGATAATTATTGTTTGTGTTAGCTTTTGATTCTTAATACTTAATAAGAGATCAACCATCTAAGCATGTAAAAATCATGAGAAATTCTGAAACTACTCATAAAATAACCATTAATGAAAGCTCACGAAAATATTACATTGATAAAAATGAAGGTCTCAAACTCTCCATATTTCTTACATGCTCTACATTGTATCTACTACTACTCTACTCAATACTCTCTACCTTCTCTCCATGTCTCACTCAAATGCTCATACAAAGGCCAATATATAATGGATGTGACTCTTGGCCTTCCATATTCCTATGACTCTTCATCTTCCTATTCTATAGACTCATGTACACATGGACAACATGCACATTTACATCATTGCACATTCTAATAATACTTGTGCATTTATTACATTGCATAAAGTAACTACTCAAACCCTAATCTAATATTCTCTCCTAATATAAGGATGTACCCAATATGGTGCATTAGCATGTACCAAATAATATAATATATTCCAATACCCCTTTGTATTACATTATTTGGTTATTGAAGACTTTAGTCTTCAATATGGATCTTCATCTTTCAAATGTTCTTTAGCTTGATCAGGTTCTTCTTCTTCTTCTTATTTAATCTATAGATGGCCAAGTAGTCCAAAGTATTGTTGTCCTCTCATATTTCTCATTATGAATTTTCTATTTCCCCGTTGACTTTTATGATATATAGATTATTTTATATTTTATATTTTTTTATATATATATTCATTTTTTGTAATTTGTTCCTCAGAAAATGCATTAGTGTTGTTTTGAAATACAACAATATCTTGTGAAATATTAATTGAGTCTAGAGCATATATATCATTGTGGATTGATCCTGTAGCTTCTATCTCATTTTGATTTATGATGAGGCACTTATTGACCCCATTTATAAATCTAAAATCAACCATCCTTTTACTCTCTACCAACTTGGCTACTGAAATAAGATTTGATGTTAATCCAGGAACATACATTACATCATGTAACAAAAAATTTGGAAATGATGTACTAGGTGTTACACACCCATATCCATGTATAAGATAGGTTTTTCCATCTGCAATTTTCAACCTAAGATTATTAGTGACTTCAAGATAATCAAACCATTGTAAATTTCTTGTCATGTGATGACTTGCACTAGAATCAATAAACCAAATATCTTTTGCATTTTGACTTGTAGAGTTTCTTGTGCTTGAAGTAATTTTACATTTTTGATATGGAATATTGTATGGATTTTGATCTTGAATCCTTCCATAGTGTATCTTGTGATGATATGTTCCTCTTGCTAACTTATCCATTATATTAAGAAATTGTAGTATTCCTTATGTCTCCCAATATTTTCACCTTCTAGATTCTAACCTTCAATTCTTGTAGTATATGATCAATCAATAGTCAAATTTCTAGATAGAATTTCTTTTAGCTCTTTTAGTATTAAATATAGAATATTTTATCTTTCAAAGCCTTTGAAATTGACTACCTTATGACTCCCTAGTTTTGAGTATATGATCAAGTTTGATATGATCTTTTCAATTCTCAAATTTTGTAGAATACCTTGTATCTACCAAATGTTTTGAGTATAATATGGCATTGATAAAATACTTAGCTTTCTTAATTTCCTTTGAGTTGAATCCCTTTTGTCTCCCTTTTCAATATAATGTTCAACTCCTATTCTTTAAGACAAGCACTTTATTTCTCCCTATTTATGAATAGAAAGCTAAAGATAGTTTTGATGCACTTTCAATTTTGATAAGGTTCTCTATTTTCAAGACCTTTAAGTTGGATTCCTTATGTCTCGTTAATTTAAGCAAGAGACTAATATCAAATGTAATTTCCAACTTTTCAATAACTTTATGTAGTGCTTCAATTTTTAATAGTAAGGTTTCTAAATTTCAAGAACCTAAATTGGTGTTGAACTCCTTATAACTCCCTAATTAGAAATTTAGAAAATATAGGTATTTGCAAATTTAATATTTCAATTTTGATGTAGAAAACCTTATTCCTCCAAGTTAAATTATTTGCAAATATTTCTATGCTTGAATTTCAAATAATGCAATTTCAAAAAGCTTTCAAGTTAAATCCTCCTTACTTCAATAGTCTTTCAAATCAATCAATAAATCATCTAAGGTTATAATTTACCAATTCATTTCCTTATATCTCCATTCACTTAATTAATCTTAAGCATAATAGATTAACTTAACCTTAGTATTGATAAACCTTATATCTCCTTGACCTTTATGAAATGCAAATAGATTGAATATTAATATACCTTCTTGGAGATGAAGTGCTACGTAATGGTCTGCTACTCCTTTGACTGCAACTTGCACTCTAATTTTGGTGTTGTTCTCCTTTCAGTCTTCAATGCTTTACACAATGTCCTTTCACTGCATTTATTGCTCTCCCTTGTATATGGTGCTATTTCAGACTTTGACTATCCTCCTTGTATTTTCTATATGCGCTCTGACTCGTGAATGTTCTTAATATGCATGTTGTAGATTGTTTGGGCTTCTCCAACCTATCTATATTCTTCTTTTCATGTGCCACATGGCACTCAACATCTTCTTTAGGTGTTTCTTTTGCTACGTTACTTCTACCTAGTTTGGTGATGCTATGACAGCATGGGCGTTACCTTTGACAAGTGTCTTCCTTCCTCAAATGTGCTCCTAATTGGCTTGAAGTGTTTTCTTCCCTCAATGACTATTGGTGCTTCCTTTCCTCTGCACCAAGTGGCATCCAACTTCTTCCAAGTTCTTAACCAAAGTGCCAAATGGTGGCTACACTTCTCTCAATGCTTGCATTCGATTTTGTAATGTCTTTGGCGCTCAAACTTGCTTGCCCTTCCTTAACACTCACAATATCTTTTGCTACTCGATAGTTGTAACTTCCAATGTACATACTTTGTAACTCTTCAATGCTTGTTGGCCCTTCTTTACTTCTAATACTTGGTGGTGGCTCTTCTCCATCAATGGTTGCTCCTCTTCTATGGTGGTGGCTCCTCCTGTGGTGGCACTTCAATAACTCTTCCTTGGTGGTGTTTTCATCCCTAGCTTCTCAACGTTGTTCAACCAGATATCCAAGCTTTTTCACTTGGGTAAAATATTTGCTTTTACCTCCTAAAACTTGCACCCTTATCCTTGCTTTGGCTTTATATTTTCTAATGCTTTATTTTCTACATATGTCCCTTCAATGTCTCGATTGCATTTTTTTGAAATTGCACTAATGCTTCGCTTTCCTTTGTTCTTTGTGAAGCTTGGTTTCAGGTGCTAAACATGGTGTACTTCACTTCCCTATGCATGGCTCGCAAACTTCTTCTTACTCGACTTGTCTACATAAATGACACTCTTTATTTCTATGTTCAACTTGGCTTTGTAAATGGTGCTCTTCTGGGTGCTTAACTTCAATAGAGCTTCATGCTCTTTTGCTGTCATATCTTGCTAACTTAACGTTACACTATGGTGCCTTCCTTGACATTGGTAATGGCCCTTTCTCCTTTGCAATGGTGTTATCTCCTTTGGATGGTGCTTTCTCCCTTTTGCAATGTTGCCTTTACTTGTAGGTTATGGAGTATAACGTTGGATATCTTCCTTGCACCTTAAATGAGCAATAATGCTCTTCAATAGCTCTAAAAACCAAATTTTTGTTGCACCAAAATTTCCTTCTATTCGTTGGCCGAATAGAGATGCTTCTCAACATAGTAGTATTCCTTTGCTATCTTCTTTTGGCTGAAATTTATTTTACCTTCTAATGCTTCTATTTCTCTATTCAACATTCACTATGTTATATCTCCTTATTACTCCTTTCAAGCAATACTTTTAACTCAACTTTATGTTGTTTGTGTTTTGCAGGTTCCAAGATAATAATGATGTCTCCTTTCTTGGCTTGGAGATACTTAACTCAAACTAGCTTTTGCTCCTTAAATAACTCTAATATGGTGCTCCCAAAAACTTTATAATAATACTTAAATAATGAACTTTCATAGCACCACTTTTACGCACCTTTTGACCTCCTTTGTAGCTAGTCTTCTTGGTGATTTGGTTCACCTATTTGCTGCCCAAATTTGTGAAATCTGCAGCTCTTCCTTTCTATTCAATTTCTGCTTCAAACTTATCAACTTTGCAACTTCAATTCCTTTTGCTTTGTTGCCCTAAAATCCTCTAATTTGCAGCTTCCAATGCTGCCCTTATTTTTCAATTTGCTAGCTTAAATTGCTGCCTATTTCTCCTTCAATTGTGTTGTCCAAGAATGTATATTTTTGCAGCTATAACGTTGTCCAATATGCTGCCTTCAACTTCTAAAATTTGCAGCACCTTTCTTTGACCAAATGTTGTCCAATGCTCCTTGCAAATCTGCCTCAAAATTCTCCAAAATACAGCTATATTTTCTCCTTTTAATGTTGCCCAATATTGCAGTCCAAATCTCTTGATTTGTTGCTCTCAAAACTCTGATTTCTTCTCCTTATCTTGTTGTCCAAGAATATCTTCTAACTTCTCCAAATTGCTGCCTTATTTTGCTGTCAAGCCTTCCTTCAATTGGCTATTCAAGGGCTCTTTGAAATCTACCCAATTCTTCTTCAAATTGCAGCTATTAGTCACCTTTAATTTGCTGTCCTGTGACTCTTCAATTTCTGTTGCAAAATCAGCAATCTTCTCTTCCACAAATCAGCCTTCAAAATTTTAATGGCAGTCTTCAAATTTCTCAAATCTGGTGGCCTCTTCTAGCTCCTTTCTCCTCCAATATTCTTGTCAAATTTTGACTTCAAATCTAGCCTCTTTCACTGGCCTCTTTCTCAAGAATCTGAATGTCTTGAGATCTTCAAAAATATTTTCCAAAATTTGACAAACTTCTTGCCAAATCCTTCTTATTTTTGGGCTTGTTGTTGGATGGCGATAATTGTCCCAAATTCCTTTTTTTAGGAGTTATTCCTTCTTGCAATCTTCTACCTTGAGCTTTCTTCAAATCTTCTCCAATGGCCACTTCTTCAATTTTTTCAATAGGGCTTCTTCTAGCCTTCTTCTTCTTTCTCCTTCCAAGTTTACTTGAGACCTCTTTTCTTGGGTCTTCAAATTCTGTAGCTTCAAATCTTCAATAGGACTTTTCCTAGTCCTTCTCTATCTTCAATCTTCAATCTTCTATCTTCCAAATCTGGAAGTTCTTCAATGGGACCTCTTTCTTGGGTCTCCTCCTTCTAGAGTTGCTTTCTTCTTTCTTCAATCTACAATCTGCAGTCTTCAATATTCTATGGGGATCTCCTTCTTGGGACTCCTTGATCTCCAATATTCAATAGGGCTCCTTTGGCCTCTTCCTCTCTTCTCAATCTTCAATATTCAATTCTACAAATTCTGCAATGGGACCTTTTTCCTTAGGCCTCCAAATTCTTCAATATTTGACTTGTTGCTACAAGTATTGGATTAATTCCAAAGAAGATATTATTCCTATCTCTTGTAGGAAGCTTCCCAAATTTCTTTGAATCAACTCTTCTCTGCAAAAAAATATTAGAAGATAATAATGCAAATTCTTCAAATCTAAAAATAATGAACTTCACTAGTTGATTTGTCAAACTAGTGGAATCAATGTTGAGTCCTAGTCTTCACAAGTTTTTCTGCAACTCTGTGGAAAGACTCTAGCCAAAAAGCAATTTCAGAAATTCTGAAAATGAGATCTTCCTATCTCCTCTCAATCTCTCTTGTGGCTCTCCCTATCTCCTATCAATCTACCTTGTGCTCTGATACCACTGTTAGCTTTTGATGCTTAATACTTAATGAGAGATCAACCACAAGGTATAAAATGAGCATGCAATATTAAATATATGATAATGGAAATATTCTAAGCATGTAAAACTCATGAGAAACTTCTATAACTACTCATAAAACAACCATTAATGAAAGCTCACGAAAATATTACATTGATAAAAATGGAGGTCTCAAACTCTCCATATTTCTTACATGCTCTACATTGTATCTACTACTACTCTACTCAATGCTCTCTACCTTCTCTCTATATCTCTCCAAATGCTCATACAAAGGCCAATATATAATGGATGTGACTCTTGGCCTTCCATATTCCTATGACTCTTCATCTTCCTATTCTATAGACTCATGTACACATGGACAACATGCACATTTACATCATTGCACATTCTAATAATACTTGTGCATTTATTACATTGCATAAAGTAACTACTCAAACCCTAATCCTTTGAACTTCACTGAATTATTCTATATTTAATATAAATGAAGCTATCCTTTATTTTTCATTTAATTAAATCAATCTATCCTAAAATAATAGCATTTAACCATCCAAGACAACCAGGCACAACATCATTAAGCCAATCCAACCATCGAAGCAAACTAGATATAGACTCAATGTGGTAGACTCAAGTAGGTCAAAAAAACCAAGATTATAGGGAGAAATCTAGGCAAAGGCTAGCAGTCACAAAGTTTAATAGGATGCGACATGCCCGAACCATTGGTGCCAAGCAACCATGACTTGGTGGTGCCATAGACCACCAAGCATGATTGATTATTAAGGGGGAACTCCCCCTTTATAAAATAATCCATGACACACCACGTATACCATATGGGATATGTGGCCTAGAATACCAAAATGTCTTTCTTCTTGAGTCAGCCTGAGCGTGAACAACACATGTGTCGACCAACATTGAAGAAATAAATATGGAGGTTAAACATTTAAAATTTAACCTAGAAACTACCCAAAAATAATGCATACAACCTAATTCAAAGGAAAGTCATCCAAGGTTTAAATTGGCATCAATAATAGGGTAACAGTTGAATTACAACCACCAATTTTTAAACCAACCTAAAGGGCAACAATAGAGCAAGACAATCCATCTATCAAAAGGTTGAATTCCATGAAACTAAGCTTACATACACACCAATGTAATTGAAGTTTAAATATTTTCAACTATGGTTTTGACATTCACAGTTTAAATGTTTCCTTTTAATACAACATTCTTATGCTCTCCACACAAAGAAGTATAATTTAAATGTGAATAGGTACCTATAGATCAACATTTATTGGATTGAATATGTTGAATTCGACCTTCAATTCCCATTCTCTTTCACTGGTAATAGTTTACAAATTGCCACGCTTACACTTGGTCTCTCTTTGGCTTCTGATCTCAAAGCTCTGCTCCTCTTTTTTCTTCATTTCTCCTCTCATTTCTACCATTGTTTTTTTTTTTTTTTATGCAGGGAAAATCCATCTACCATACCCCCAAACTCTCACTTCTCATCAATGCCACCTACCCGCACTTAAGGTATTTTTATCTCCTTATGATGGCCAAAGATATTTAAAAATTTAAAACTATTTCTCCCCCCTGAAATATCAAGTTATTTAAAACGATAATTTCATTCTTAATCATTTAAAAGTCTTTAATATGGGCTATTCCTTTTTAAAATAAAATAATATTTGAAGAGGTGAACAATTCCTTTATGTAAATAAAAGTCATTTACTAAATCAAATAAATATTTTTTTTCCATAAAAACCAATTATTATTTAGATAATAAGAAAATACTTATTTTAAATAAGAAAACATTTATTATTTAAAAATGTAAATATTCTTTTTTTCTTTCTATTTAATAAAAACCAATTGTTATTTAAATAAAAAAACTTATTTCTTCTATTTAAATAAAAACCCTTTATTAGTTAAATATAATATTCATACTAATATCAAATATTAGCATGGTATTTTAAGTAGACTTAGGATAATGGATCCTCTATATCCATTTATCTTTTTTCGAAGGTGTTCTTTAACCAATCATTTTTACACACAACAAACATGTACACAATAAAAAAATCAAGCACATTCAAAAAAATTAGGTGATTTATCATCGATCCAATCACCTATCCTAGCCGAGGATTTATGATAACATCTAGGCTACCAAATTTGGATTTAGGTGGTCATATCACCGATAGTCATACCTAAAAGCAATAATGCATGCCTATATAAGGGTAGCCATTCATGTTACCCTGAGCTATCTAAATCATCACTTCCCTTTTCAAGTACTCTATTCTCGGTGGTCGATTCTACCTCTTCCATCCACGAATGTACTTGATGTTGCACATTGACAAAACATTAGCAATACCATATTCTAGAAAGATATATCATTATGAACAATGCATAGTCATTCAAAGCATAAAAAATAAGCATCAATTAGTCATTTATTAGTATAAAGTATATTAGATATAAGTTTGGCCAAGGTGGGGTATGACATACTACCCCCTTGGGTTAAAATCATTCCTGTGAGTTTCCTATCATAAAAATGTTAAAACAAATTTTAAAAATAAAAAGAGAAAAATTTTCTTCACGTCATCCACTTTCTCCCAAGTAGCACTTCTTTCAAAATACCGATCCCACTAGAATTTACATTGTTCTAGAAACCATTTCCTCAAGGACTTGGAACAAAATTCTAGAATATTTACCAACATCACTTCAAAAGCCTTACGGTTTACCATCTATAAATTAGAAACATCCCACACATTATCAGGGTCAACAACATACTTCCTAAGCAGGAATATGTGGAAGGCATCATGGATCTTTGATAGGTTAGGTGGAAAGGCGAGTCGAGATGCAACAAGGCTAATATTCTCAATGATCTCAAAGGGTCCCATAAACTAAGAATTCAACTTCATGGATTTGATTGCAATTTTTATTGGCTTGACCCTTAAGAACACCTTGTCTCCTACATATTACTCTCTTGGTGTCCTTTTAAGATCAACATAACTTTTATGATGATCAATGACTTCTTGAAGCCTTTGCCTAATTATCCCTTACCATCTCCTTTACCATATCAAGTCCAATCATAACTTGATCCTCTAAATCATCCCATGACAATGGTGTTCTACACCTCTTTCTATACAAGGCATCAAATGGGGCCATACCCAAAGAAGAGTGATATCCATTGTTGTAGGTGAATTGATGTCAATTTTTGTAGGTGAACTCAACAAGATGTAGGTGGTCTTACCACCTAGATTTTTATCCATGCAGTACATGTGAAGCATATCTTCTAGTACCTGAATTACCCTCTTAGTTTGATCAATTGTCCCAAGGTGATATAAGGAGCTTATTTTTAGTTTTGTGCCTACTGCACGATGTAGGGATTTCCAAATTTTAAAAGTAAAACTAGAATATCTTTCTAAAATTATCATTTCAGGAAACCCATGAAGCCTAAATATCTCCTTGGAAAATCTATTAGCCACTACTTGAGCATCATATTTGATGTTTCTTAGTATGAAATGTGCAACGTTAGTCAATCTATTGACTACTGTAAGGATTGCATCATATTGATACCTAGTCTTGGGTAAACCTACTATAAAGTCCATTGATATAACCTGCCATTTTTGCATAGGTATATCATGTGGATAAAATTTACCTATAGGATGTCTATATTTAGCCTTTATCTTTTGGCATTCTAAGCACCAAGTAAAAAAATTGATGATGTCTTTCTTCATTCTTGTCCAAAATAAGACCATTTTCATATTTTCCCTCGTCTTGCATCCTCTTGGATGAGTGAAATAAGGAGTTATATGTGATTCTTGCATGATTAGTCTCCTTAATTCATCCATATTTGTCATGATGACCCTATGTTTATAGAATAAAATGTCATATTTGGTGCAAAAGTCCTTATTTTTATCTCAATTTCTACTCATTTTGACCTGAATCTCTTTCCAGTATTCATCTTGAGATTGTATTTTTCTAATTTGATCGAGTAATCCTATGTGACTTTGGCTCAGAGCTACTATGTGCCTTCTTATGCTTAAGGCACCTGCCACCTTATTCTCTTTCTCTTTGATGTATTCAATATCAAAGTTGTACTCAATTAAGAAACTGATCCACCTTCTTTATCTTACATTGAGCATAGGTTGGGTGAATATGTATCTCAAGCTTTGATGGTCGATTCTAATCTCAAAAGGCCTCCCTACCAGGTAATAATACTAGCTCTTTAGAGCATGAACAACTATTGGTAGCTCTAGATCATGTGTAGCATAGTTAACTTCATGTTTCTTAAGTTTCCTTGATGTATATTCTAAGACTGAATTATCTTGAGATAGTACTCCTAATCCCTCTAGTGATGCATTAGTGCACACTACACAATTTCCCTGTAGATATAGAATCTTGAGTATTGGCACTATGGTGAGCTTCTACTTAAGCAACGCAAAAGCAATCTCACACTTCCCAGTCCACTTAAACTCCTTTCCTTTCTTTTGGAGATTTGTTATTGCAATGGCTATCTTGAAGTAATCCTTTACATGGCATCTATAATAGCCCATCATACTAGGGTTATGCACAGCAGTGAATATTCGTTAATAAGAGAATATTAGCATTTTCAAAAATGTAAATTGGCAAATTTTGGGGACCCTAAATGTTGGCCCATTTGCTTGATATTATGTATTTTTTTTTTCCAGCACTCCCACCTAAATTGAGGACCCTTTTCACCTTAAAATTATAAATTTTTTAAATTATCCCACCAAATTTACCTATTATACTAGTATATATAATTAACACACTAGCAATACTTTTTCATGTAAAACATTCAAATTATTAGAAAATTGAGCAAGAATAACTAAAACCTTCCAATAGAAAATACAAGAACATAAACATTCGATCTGTTACAAAATTATGACAAACTCCAGTCAATCTGGATACAACTTCTAATCAGATAGGAAACTAGACCCATATCTATACCCAGACTGTAATGGACCCTAATTTACACCTAAACCATGAGTCAAATATTTTTTGCATCCGAAAATAGAGCTAGACATTGTTTTACATCCGAAATGAAATTCAAACCTTTTTTGCACCCGGACATAGAGCCAGATCTTGTTTTACACCTGAACCAAAAATAGAACCTTGTTTTGCACCCGAACTGTGATCCAAACTTTATTTTGCAACTGAAACGAAAGCCAAACATTGTTTTTCTCCTAGAACAAGAGTTGGATCATGTTTTGCACCTGAACTAAGAGTCAAACCTTGTTTTGCACCCGAATCAAGAGCCATACCCTATTTTGCACCCGAACTAAAAGTTGGACCTTATTTTACACCCAAACCGAAAGTCAAATCCTATTTTGATCCTAGACTGACTACCAAACCCTGCTTTGCATTCATATTGTATCTGGATTATGCATCACTTATGGAAAATAAAGATACAAAATTTCACCTTTCTAAATTCTTTTTAGAGAATATGATTTCAAGTAGTTGTAGTAGTAACATGTATTTTTTGTAGTAGTTATTATCTTCTTGTAGGTTTATTTTTTTTCCCTATTTTTCTCTATTCCACATTTGAGTGTTTTGATGCAATTGTAGTAATAAGAACTATTTTTCTATCATCTAATTGCAGGTTTTTCTTTTGTTATTTTTCTATCATTTATTGAAAATATGTCCATGCTTTGTTTCCCATGTTTTTCCCTATTTTGCCCTATTTCGCATGTGAATGTTTTGTTGCATTTTTTAGCTACTTGTCCTTCTCTTAAGGAAATGTAATTCTCTCTTTCTCTTAGGACACTTTGATTCTTAGTTTCTCTTGATATCTGCTTTTCTATCATAAAATTATAAATAGTTAAATGCTTTGTTTCTCTTAAGACACTGGTATTCTCTATTTTTCTTGATTCTTAGAGAATATGAGTTCAAGGAGATTTTTTTTCTTCTATTCGACGAGTGACTATTTTCAAGGATTTTTTACCTAGATGAACTTCCCTTAAGACACTGACATCCTCTGTCTATTCCAATAATACTATTAGTTTCAAGTCCATTCAATACTATAATATGATATTTTTCCATATTTGTACCTCTAACTATATTTAGTATATTGATTATATTTTTTCTTTTAATAGTGACAAGTGCTATTGTTGAGGGGTGATTTTGTCAAGTTCCAAAAACCACTCGACAACTCAAAATTTTAAATTCTCTCTTGCAAAGAAATTCTTTTCTCCAAGGTTCTTACTTTAATATTTAATGTGTCATGCCTATATGCATAAATAAGTACTTGAATAATCTCCTTAGGTTTGCAAGTTACTATTTACAAGGGGCCTAGGAATCTAGTAATCAATTTCATTTCATCATGTATAACATGCATTTCATATTAATTTTATCTTCCCAAATGATGAAATTGATTTGCTTTATGAATTGAACATAATTAAGCAAATCCACTAATATCATTGATTAAAATGCTCTAAAATGATTTGAAATAACAATATTAAACTAGCATTTTAATTATTAAAGAAATCTTAATAAACTTTAATGAATTTAAAGCTTATAAGATTTTAATAATTATGAACATCACTGTAAAGCCTAAGTCATAAATATTTGACTTCGTAATAAAATGCGGTTTTATTTATTTTGAACACTTTGCCCATTCAAAATATTATATCAAATTTAAAATATTTGAATCATAGGCAAATCTTTGGACTTTTATTAAACTCCAATTATTAGGCTTTCACACCTTAATAATTATGGAAAGAGTTTAAATCAATTTTAACCATGAACTTTGGTGTATTTAACCTTCAAATTTTTGAGTTCATGTAATGCCTTCTTTCTGTATCTATTCTCTCAATAGTCTATTGATTTAAACGTTGAAGAAAAAATATAAAACCCAATCCTGAAATGTTCCAATATAACCAGTGGAAAGATATCAACTCTGAATGAGTTAAAGCTGAAAATCAGAGTGCTCACTTATCTTTTAATAAACTCATTCATTCAAAATATTAACAAATTTAATATCTGAACAACAAGTCTATTGATGACTCAGTACTTTTATCATAAATTAGAAAACAGAATAGTAAAAACTAAGTCATGTTTTTAAGAAATTATTTTAACTATAGAATCAAATAAAAATGAAAGTTCTAATGGTTTTAACATTTAGAAATTTTGGATAATTATTTCAGAAAATAAAGACTATTACAGAAAGCATTTCAAACTAATATAAGGTCCACCAAGTTAACACAGCGTAACCAAAAATTAGTGCAATCTTCAATGGGAGTTTACAATCTAAAATAAATTACATCATATACTTTATTCAACTCAAAGACAGGTTTACACATATTTGAATCAAAAAGTAATTTGATGTAAATTATTGCTCTTACAATGACTTATGAACTCTCTACAACATATATTTCTTGAATGCTTCTTCAACCTTTGACCTTTTCCAATTCCTCCATAGTCTCTTCAACCTGCAATTGTTCGACCTCTCATTTGCCCTTTCTTCCTTCTTTTATAGATTGACCATTTTTTATTAAAATTGGTTTATTCAATACTTTTCCGTTCTCAAAATTTTTAAACGAAATTTGAACCCAAAAACCACATCTTTAATAATACAATGATTTTCGTATTATGTGATTTCATATTAAGTCACATAAAATCATTATATTACTATAACTGAACACATTATCTTTGTTTGAAGATAACTCCATATCCTATGATAGTAACTCCACACTATGCCATGAATTCATATAAAAACTATTAAACTTTAGTATATATATATATACACCACCTGTAAATCCCTATGAAGTTACTGAACATTGTGAAGCTAATTAAAACCGTTAACAGACAATAAGAACGATCAGACAAGGAGAATAATCAGTCCTCTAACAATGATAAATTTCTAAAATAGGTGGTGATGGTGTTATCTAGCACATGATAATATTATTTTTTAACATACCCATTGCAAGGCCACTATACAAGGCATCCATCACAGCTCCAAATTTACATAAATTACCTTGCTAGGTACCTTCGTCAAACGCAGACCTAAAATTCAGTCGATGGAATCAATGAATATTATCCTCTTCTGCCTCTTGTGCTTCTATAAATATCGAATGTCTATACTTTATATCTGCACAACCTGATTGCATTCACCTGCAGTGAAACCATTAGTACGTTTCCACGACTGCTAATATCAACGTATTCTCTTAAAAAATTGAGCCATGGCTATGACCCACATCACTGACATGAAACACCAAATTTTCCTGATGATAACCATCATCAAACCTTATTTTACTATATGAATGATTATCCCAAGTGCCACCCAAATCTTCTTTACATATACAATATACCTTCCAATGTCTTGAATTCAAAAATCTTGCACAACCTGTATCATTTTATCTTCATTAATCCCTCTAAAATCAACATATTTGCAGCATAAACAAGTCCTTATTCTACAAAATATTGGCAGCATAAACTAGCATTTTGATGATAGCATTTCATCAACAACCTGAAATTTGTTCTATTCTACACATCTCAACACTACTTTAAGCATGCATCAACATCGTTCTTCCAGAATCATCGTGTTTTTAGCCCTCTGACTACATCATCCATTGGTACAGTGTTACCTCAACAATGTTCTCCTGGTAGCAGCATATTTTCAACCTTCTGACGATGAAAGGATGATACCATTGATGAAATAAAGCCTCAACATTCCCTGATATGCAACAATGATGTTCTCCAAATTGTAGTGTCCATGCTCTTCTTCTAGTGATAACCTCATTTCAAGTGTGCAACAATATTTTGGATTGGCGATTATAATATTATTAAACCCTTAAACACAGGCTTTACATCCATCGTAATATGCATAAGCTTTTATAAATCATAACAATCTCAATTTTTCTAAGGTGTCGATGATTATTTTGCAAATCATGCCTTCTTTTAAACCACCAATGTGCCATGTGGTCCATTACCCCTATGTCTCATCATGATCTAAAACTAGAAATATTGGCAGCTACGCGTCATATTATGGCTTTTTTAAGCCCATTATCAACATACGTAAGGTCCACCTAACATAGTGTGCTCCACAACCTACACCACAAAACAAATGAAGTTAGCAATTAATATTCAAAACCCAAAACTAAAACTAAATAAAAAACTAAACAACATGAAATTATAACAAAGTAATCGAAAAATAACCTTAAACCAAAACTAACATCTACTAACATTAACATCCACTAACATAAAATAACACCTCACATAAACTAACACTCTATGACATAATAACATCATGATATTAAATTTTTAATTAAAATATAACACAAACAACATTTTATAATCCTTAAACAACATAATATATATAATATGTAATAAAAATCTAAAAGGACAACACACAATACTATAACAAAACAACTTATGAATAATAGGTAAAACGAAAATACAATTCCAAACCAAAATCAAAACTAACCATGCAAGCATAACTCAAAAGCCTTGGAATCATGAGGTGAATTTTGAAAGTATATTCTACTATAAGACCATTCACATGAAAATGAATATTTTGTTATTCCAATGATGACACGGTGAATCCTATGCGCAAGCAAAAATTTGAAACAAGCCTTCAAATTTCAAGTGGGTCCCCAATTTTTGGGATTGTTGTGAAGGAGTGACAACAATGGTGACTCTATAGGTAAATGTCCTTGGACATTTCAGACTTAAAAATCAAAACTCTAAAAACCATCAAAACCCAAATATTAGAATCATAAGCATTAGTGATATCCAGAGAATGAGAATAGACCAATTTGACATGAACTACCAAAATTATCAACATCATCTTAGTGTGTGCAAAGTGATTCATTCCTTATCTTATGAAACCATTCAAAATTCCATTGCCATTTTCACATTTTGGGCTATGAACAATTTCTCTTTAAAAGAAAACCTCCACCTGATTCTCTTCAGATCTTGCTCTACTGCCAGCCGAGCGTCTATAGATCCGGTAGAGATTATCTGAAACTCTCAAATATTAAGTGAATGTTGCATTTCATTTATTCTAAATATTTCTTCACTGCTATCCGAGCGTCTATAGCTTTGGTGAAGGTTATTTATTTATTGGTAACATATTTGACTTTATTTCCAACTTCTTTCATTATTTTTTTTTCACTTTTATCTCTCATTTCAATTTTTTTTTTCACTTTTGTCTCTCATTTCAATTTTTTTTTTATATCTCTCATTTTTATCTTGTAGAATGGTACTTTGCAACAAATTCACCTGCCACTTGGGTTAGAGATTAGGTAAGTCTGAAAGAGTATATAAAATATTTCACCCTAATTTGCAAAACCGATAACTTCATGCATCCAGAATTTCAAATGATATTCTTTAATGTGTTTGTGATACTCGTGGAGATTTTGTAATACAATTCCAATGTTTCACATTTCCTTATCTTAGTTCACATTCATGAAGACATAAACTAACATCTCACTTTTCTTTTTCTCCAGGTTTTACAAGTTTTCAAAACAGATGATCTCATCCTATACGACCCAGGACCAAACACCAAATAGAACCAACAAGTGACCAGTGTCTCAATCACAACTACCTTACTTTTGAAAAACCCACCTTAAAATTGTATCAACTTGAATCACACACCAAAATCATGAAACTCCAACAAAAAATTTGATAAAGTCAATTTATTGTTGTATTCAACAAGACACAATAGAAATGTGACATAACTTGCAACAACAAAATAACAAAACATCAACATCACACATTAACATGAACAACATAACATGACACAAAAAATATATACAACAATATATAGGTGAGATTATTTTCTTCCTGGATCCCAAATATTATCATCACTGAACAAACAATCCCTTTCATGATATGCATACCAAATTACATGGTGTAAACTCAGCTACAAGAGACCAACAAAATGGACTCCAATCACATAACACAAATGCAATATAATGGAAGAAACCTGCAAATCGATATTCTTCTCATTCCTAAATTCACACCCCTTCTCCAAAAGAATACAATCCATCATATAGCAACCAAAAACTAAAGAAACCCTAAAAATGTCTTTTTTTCTAAAAACTGCTAAAAATAGAAATGAGTCGGATTGCACCCAAATTCGGTGCACACATCCCTCTTACAATAATGAACCTTACTTTAAAATATTAGGTCTCAACTTAAGGTATAACAAAAGATAATAAACTTCTAACATTCAAAAAAACCCAAAAAACCCAGGAACCTATTCTAAAAGCTAATTTTGGGACACTAGATGGAGGATTTAGGTCCCAAAAATATATTTTTTGGAGGGTAAGGTGCATCATATAGATCCTTATATAGAACACACATGCGAAACCACCTGTTAAATTTCAAGGCAAACGGGCATACGGTTCACAAGTTATGGCTCCGACAAGGTGCATCATTCTCCTCTGGTGAAAAAGAACTCAGCTCCTACGAGTTCAACTGAATTGAAATCCTGTAGCTTCTGGTTATCAATTTTCTTTAGCTCTAACTCTGAAACCCAAGTGTTATCCAACTGTGGTAATCCTTCCCACTGAACCAGGTATCTATTGTAGCTCCCATGTCTGGTGGTGATCACCTTCTTATCGAGCACCTATGCAACTCTATATTTTTTCTTCTTAGGCATCTGTCATGCCCAATTTACTATCTCCTATAATTCACCATCCTCGATAGTACCAGGATACTGAAATAAATCAAAAACATTAAAAATGGGTGAAATATCAAATTCATCGAGCAGCTCCACTTTATAGGCATTATCATTGATCTTCTTCAAAATCCTGCATGGCCCAATTTTCTTAAGTTTTAGTTTGTTATACGTCCCCTTAGGAAATATTTCTTTCCTAAGATGAACCATGACCATATCACCCTCTTCAAACACTTTCACCCTTCTATGTGCATCAACAGACTCTTTGTAGTGAGCATTACTACTCTGCAATTTTTCCCTCACTAACTCTTGCACTTTCTGGATATGCTCAGCAAATGCTTCTGCATCATCACTAACTTGTTCCCCAATTGGTAACTCAACCAAATCTAATACACCTCTAGGATTTCAACCATAAATAATTTGAAAAGGAGATTTACCTGTCGACCTGTTCACTGAACTATTGTATGCAAATTCGGCTTGTGACAAGGCTAAATCCCATTGTTTTGGTTTTTCTCCAACTATGCACCGTAAGAGGTTTCCCAAGCTTCTATTCACTACCTCTATTTTCCCATCGTTTGTGGGTGGTAAGCACTACTGAACTGCATCCTGGTGTTCAACTTCTTCCACAACGTCCTCCAAAAGTGACTCAAGAACTTAGTATCCCGATTAGAAGTAATAGTATTTGGAACACCATGCAACCACACAATCTCATCAAAGAATAAGACTGCAATCCTAGTTGCATCATTAGTTTTCTAGCAAGCAATGAAATGCACCATTTTTGAAAATATGTCTACCACAACAAAAATTGAATCCTTACCCCTCTGTGTCTTGGGCAACCCCAACATGAAATCCATACTCAGATCGGTCCATGGTCCTGTAGGAACTGGAAGTGGCATATACAACCCTATATTTTGTGCATGGCCCTTAGCCATTTGACATACTCTGCATCTAGAGACAAACTTGATTATGTCTCTCTTCATTTTTAGCCAATAGTACTTCTCCTCTACAAGAGTGGTAGTTTTGGCTACTCCAAAATGACCAACCAAACCCCCACTATGTAATTCCCTCAAGATGTTCTCTCTCATAGAGCCATTGGGAATGCATAATCGATTACCCTTAAACAAGTAACCATTCTATAAAAAATACTCTTCAAAAATAGTATGAGACTCACCCTCTACCGCACTTTTACATTGTTGCACAATATTCCCAAAATATGCATCAGATTCATATAGATCTTTAATCCCCTCAAATCCTACCACTTCATTCTCCATAGTGGTCAACAACAAGACTCTCCTACTCAATGCATCAGCAACCTTATTTTGTTTGCCCGACTTGTGCTTCAGGACAAATGTATACTGTTGCAAAAATGAAACCCATTTGGCATGCCTGCTATTTAACTTTTTCTAAGAGTTGACATACCTCAATGCTTCATGATCAGTAAACAACACAAACTCCTTTGAGAGTAAGTAGTGCCTCCAATGTTGCAATGCTTGCACAATTGCATAAAATTCCACATCATATGTAGAATAATTCTTCCTTGCATCATTCAGCTTCTCACTAAAAAATGCTATAGGTCGGCCCTCTTGACTTAAGACACCACCAATTCCAACAAATGAGGCATCACAATCAACCTCAAACACCTTACTAAAATATGGTAACACTAGAACAGGGTCTTCCGACACCTTCTTCTTCAAGAGTTCAAAACTCTTTATTGTTGTCGTAGTCCATACAAACTCTTTCCCCTTCGTGCACTCAGTTATAGGGGCAACTATACTACTGAAGTTCCTGATGAAATTTCTGTAAAAGGTAGCTAGGCCATGAAAGCTCCTTACTTTTGTTATAGTTCGTGGAAGAGGCCATTCCAGAATCACCTTCACTTTCTCATCATCCATCCTCATGCCATCTCTTGAGATTACAAATCCTAAAAACACTAAACTATCCTAAAGAAATCTACATTTCTTTAGGTTGACATACAATTTCTCCTTCCTGAGCACATCTAACACTAATTTTAGGTGTAACAAATGCTCTTCTTCACTTTTACTATAAATCAAAATATCATCAAAATACACAACCACAAACTTACCATTATATTCCTGCAGTACTTTGTTCATCAACCGCATAAATGTACTGGGTGCATTAGACAACCCAAATGGCATCACCATCCACTCGTACAACCCATATTTTATCTTAAAAGTTATCTTCCATTCATCCCCTTCTCTAATTCTGATCTGGTAGTAGCCACTCCGTAGATCAATTTTACTAAAGTATTTAGCTCCAGCCAATCCATCCATCATGTCATCCACTCTCGGTATAGGATATCGATACTTTATTGTGATCTTTTTTATGGCTCTACTATCCACACACATCCTCTAGTCACCATATTTCTTTGGGGTCAGCAATGTTGGAGTCGCACATGGACTCATACTCTCCCTAACTAATCCCTTATTTATCAACTCTATCACTTGCCTACTCAACTCTGCATTCTGTGTCAGGTTCAACCGATAAGCTGCCTGATTTGGGAGCGCTGATCCTAGAATCAAATCCATGTGATGTTGGATATCCCTCTTTGGTGGTAGCCCATCTGGTAACTCCTCTGGTGTGACATATTTATATTCACTTAGCAACTTAGCTGTTGCTGTAGGCATAACCACTTCCTCTATTTCTAGCTTCCTAGTTGTTAAGGCATAACAGAAGCTAGCATCCTTGATCTCTACAAGAAACTCCTTCATCGTCAACAAGCTCTCACTCGGCCCATCCTCCTTCAGAGGTACAAGAACTACCTTTACACCATCCTTCCATAATGTGTAAGTATTCTTTCTCCCATTATGGTTAGTATCCTTGTCGTACTACCAAGGTCTTCCTAATATAATGTGACATGCATCCATCGGGATCACATCACACCACACTTCATCCTTGTAAGTGCTCCCAATTAAAAATTTAATTAAACACCTTTGATCTACTATTACCTCATTCCCCTTATTAACCCATGAGATGCAATATGGATAAGGATGCTTTTCGCATTCCAGGTTCATTTTATCAACCATGACATTTGACACCATATTCTCACAGCTACCACCATCAATGACAATGTTACATACCTTCCCTCCTGATGTACACCTTGTTCGAAAGATGTTCATTCATAGCCCAGAATCATCACCATCTATGGTCTACCCCTTCGCTTTGCTCTGCACCTTCTCTTTATTAGGAACAATCAGCATCCTCCTTATCATAAGTGCTTCCCCCATGTCAACAACAACTTCATCCTCATCCTGCTCTTCCATCTCAACCAGATTGACCCTTCCTTGTCCTCCTTGACCCCTTTCTTGGACATCACATTGGGGACACTCAAATGCTCTGTGCCCCTCCTCACCACATCCATAATAGGTATACGACCTTCTTGGATCATTCCCATTTCATCCACCACCGTAACCTCTACCTCGTTGGTATCCTCTTCCTCTCAGATTCTGCCCATATTCTTCTTGTTTAGCAGGTATTGAGGATTCTCCCTTGAGAAAATTAGATCCACTTCGACCCCGACCTGAAGAGGGTGTGAATCCCTTCTTACCTCTTCTATTAACCCTTTTCAATTTCTCCTCTGCCTTGAGGGCCATTTGATACGCATCCTCCACTATAAGAGTGTGATGCATGCTCATCTCATCTTGGACAACAAAACTTAGGCCATTTACATACCTAGAAGCCTTTTGGTCCTCCATCTCATTGTGCTCCACTCGAATGGATAGCTTTTAGAATTCATTAGTATAGTCCTCAATGCTTTGATCCTTATGTCAAAGATTCTGAAATCTATGAAATAGGGTTTGGGAGTAGTCTACAAGTATAAATTTTTCCTGTAACTTCTTCTTCATATTTGTCCAATCCTTGATATTTTCCTTTCCATTCCTCTATCGTGTAGTCTGTAAATGATCCCACCAAATCAATGCATGTCCCTTCAACTTTGTGCATGCGAGCTTAACCTTCTTCTCTTCAGCAAGGTTACTCCATTCAAAATATTTTTCTAGGCTATTGATCCAATCGATCAACTCCTCTGGTTTCAACCCACCAGCATACTCGAGAACCTCGATCTTGATCCCATATCGATTCCCCTTAAGCCCCTCTAGAGCTCGTATCAACCGATTTTCAAAACCGTACCCTTCTTCCTCTGGGCCCTCTAGTTTTGCTTCTACGTGGACCTTAGATCCACGTTCCTCAGGTACATTTTCATCATCAGATCCTTGATCTGCACGTGCCCTGGGATGTCTCTCTCCCATGTGATCAATCACACCAATCAGTCGTGCTATTTCTACATTTAGATCCTTGATATTCCTATTCATATGGGCATATCTTCTAGGTGGCATCTTCCCTTCACTAGCGAGATCACACCCGCTCTGATACCAAATGGTGTAAACTCAGCTACAAGAGACCAACAAAATGGACTCCAATCACATAACACAAATGCAATATAATGGAAGAAACCTACAAATCGATATTCTTCTCATTCCTAAATTCACACCCCTTCTCCAAAAGAATACAATCCATCATATAGCCATCGAAAACCAAAGAAACCCTAAAAAACCCTAAAAATGTTTTTTTCTAAAAACTGCTAAAAATAGAAATGAGTCGGATTGCGCCCAAATTTGGTGCACACATCCCTCTTACAATAATGAACCTTAATTTAAAATATTAGGTCTCAACTTAAGGTATAACAAAAGATAATAAAATTCTAACATTCAAAAAAACCCAAAAAACCCGGGAACCTATTCTAAAAGCTAATTTTGGGACACTAGATGGAGGAGTTAGGTCCCAAAAGTATATTTTTTGGAGGGTCAAGTGCATCAGATATGATCCTGATGTAGAACACGCATGTGGAACCACCTGTTAAATTTCAAGGCAAACGGGCGTACGGTTCACAAGTTATGGCTCCAACAAGGTGCATCATTACATATAAATCCAACCACAAGATGATGAACCAAACAAAGAATCTCATTTTGATTCCATTAACAAACTCATAGTAAAATGCCAACTCAGCAGGTAAGCAAAACAATAACATATTCAAATTTCCATCTCGTCTAATCCTTATAATGTAAACATCATAAGTCAATTCCTGTTTGAGAATTAGACTAGTTATTTCAAACATGAAATTTTGCAAGTAGGAATTTATTTGAAATAATTTTAGGATCAAATGTTTTTCCTTCATTGTGTTTGTTGTCAATACTTTAGAAGTTATATTCAATTCCTTATCAACAACACTTGCTATATCATTATGGACAACATAAACACTCAAAGGAAAATCATACAACTCATTACCTGGAACTACCATCAATAACAAAAGTATAGATTCTACCTTGTTATCCAGGACCAAGACACCATGAGTAGCATTTACCAAAGTTTGATGAATCATTTTGATTTTTTCTTTTTCTTCATGAGCTCCATCATCATCATCTTGTAGTACTTCATTTTCATCAACCCCCTCATCTATTTTTGTGATTAGCACATCATTTTCCGATTGTGCAAGAATTTTAACATCTTCATCTAAGGTAGAATTTTCAATGACCTACACATCAAATGAAACAAAAATCCCATCAATAGGATTATGAGAAAATAATGACTTTTCATGTTTTTTAAAACAATAAAAATGATCATCTAAACTCATGGGAATAATCTCTATTGCATCTTCCTCATAATCATCAAGTTCCTCAAGAAAATCTTCTTCAAAATCATCCACAAATTATTTTGGGGACTCCAAAACTTCTGTTGACGAATCAACATCAAATGTGTATATGCCTAGTTCAATATCATTACAAATAATCTCATTAAAATCCTTATCATAATCCATGATCATATTATTTAACCTAGGCTCTCTTTCAACACAAATCTGATTAGCTACGCCTTTCTAGGGCAGCCATAAGCACAAAAAATCTATGGAAAAGTATCCATTCAGATGCCTGCTCCATTCCCTGCTCAATAGCAAACCATACTTGTCAGGAATATCAACAATGTGAATATCAATATAATGTTGTATTCTAGGTTCTGATGACAATTGTATGTGCACATTCTTAAGCATACCTATGACCTTTACTTCTGTTTTATCCAATTGCACAACTATTTTATTTGAAGATGTTGGTTTAAAACCTAACTTTTGACAAACTGTGAAAGGCATCACATTACCTGAGGCTCCCAAATCCACCATGCAATTGTGCAACTTCCTACCTACAATTTTAACCATTAATAGAAAAGGAGGAGCATCCTCTTTTTCTTTTCGTGCAACATATTGTATTTCAGTTACTTTCCCAATTTCTTTGGTATTTCGATTATCAAAAGCCTCCATTAATAACTTTTGTTGATTAGGTAACTTTGCAGCTTCAAACAGATTGATGTTGGCCTTATTTTTTTTAAGATCTTCAATGATATTATAAGTCATATCTTTGTTATCTGGTACCTCATGTGCAATTTTAGATGCATTGAGAGAAGATGGAGGAATAACAACATTGTTAGGAGTGGAAGTAGTTTTGAAAGATTTACTTTTACTTCTCAAGTTATAATTATGATTCCCCTTTCTATATTGTTTTAGGGTATGAATTTCTTCAATACCTTGCTCCTCTTCTTCTTCTTCATCATCATCACTTGAACCAATAATATCAAGACAATAAGCAAAACTTTTGCCTTTAATATTTTCTTCTTCCTCATCATTTGGAACCCATTCCATTTTATCTAATCCCTGTTGAATACAATTTGCAACACAACTAAACTCATTACAATCAAATTCATTATGTTCACCAGTATGATGTAACCTGCACCAACTATCCAATACAACTTCAGATACATTGATAATTGCTATCTTATTAAAAGCATTACTATTGTTAGCAATAGGAGTTGGAACTCCCCCATTATTCGGTTTTGTATTGAAATGTTTTGGTTTTTGCATAGTAAACCTTCAATTTGATTGTGAACTTTGTGCATTCTATTTTTGCATTTGAATGAAATCATTACTAAGTTTTTGATACATTATTTTCAAATCTGCTACTTCATTCGGATCAGTAGCATCATTAGGAGGTTTATTTTTATTTTGATTTGGAATATTTTGGTTTGGTAGAACATTTTGAACACTCGAATTCATCCAACTTGGAGTATTTTGATTAGGCATGACATTCAAAATGTTTTGATGAGGTATAAAATTTGCAACATTTTGGTGAGGCATAACATTTGGAAAATTTTGATTAGGTAAAACATTTTTATTAGACCACGAATTTGCATACAACACGCATAGGATTACCTTGTTGCACTTGCAAATTTTGTGTGTTTTGAGTAAACATAGGATTATTCTGTTGTGCTTGTAAATTTTGGAATGAATTCATATTTTGTGTTGATACAACATTTCCAAAAGCATTAAACTGAGATGCATCATTATTTCTTGTTTTGTGTGCAGCATAATGGCTTTCTAAAAACATTGGATTGTTTTGTGGTACATATGCCATTGGGTTTGGAACTTGAGGAATCGCATTTAACATTGGACTTTGATTTATCAAAGTATGATTAATCATAGGGACTTGATTCTGCATACCTAGATATCCAATAGAAGGTAATTGACCAAGTCCACAACTTGATGGCATTATTTGTTGCTCCACCATGAGCGCTTCTGTGTAAGCTCTTGTAAGTGTTGTTATCTGCCCCGTTCTCCTAACGAACATTATCGTTAATGGATCCAAAGCTCCAAAGTAGATTTGGATTGTGGCTGGTTCTACAACATTATAAGGAGCAGTTAGTCTTGAGTACATCTTATGGAACCTAGTATTGAACATACGCAAAGGTTCATTAGGTTCTCTACGAGTAGAAGCAAATTGCAAATAAACACTAGTTGGATCAATTGCGAACTTGAATTGAGTAATGAAAGCATTTTTTAGCATATCCCATGAAGTAATAGAGCCAGAAGGTAAGCAAACATACCAATCATAAGTTATCTCATCCAAAGTTAGAGGAAACAACCTACATGCAACGTCCTCATGTTCGATCTGTAATCTGGACATGGCATCTGTGTATGCTTGTATATGCTCTTCTACCAAACGAGTACCATCATGCTTATATTTCGGTAAATATTTCTCCACATTCTTTGGCATATCATGTGTACCACCAACTATGTTTAGCGGACTTTGCTGATTTCCCATCCATGCCAGATTTGGTGCACCAGGTGCAACCATATTGACAAGTGGGGGATTAACAAATAAATTTGGATTTACGTTAGAAGTATTGGGAAGGATCATAGTTTAAGTCTTACTTCATCTATGTTTCTTTGTTGGTGATAAGCTTTGAAAAATCATAGAACCAGTGGACTTTGACCTGGTGATGATTTATTTAGACTCCAGTTTAATGAAATCTAACTAATACTTCAAAAATACAATACTTGAAATATGATTTTTAATGAGACGATGCAATCGTGATATTCAAGTATGTAATTTTAAACAAGGAACTTCAAGAATGAATGTATGAATGATTGAAAAATTGCATGAAAACTAAAATCAAGTTACCAATTTTTCATCTTCGTGCCCTCCTTCTAGCGCCAATTTGTTGAGGGGTGATTTTGTCTAGGTCACAAAAACCACTCAACAACTTAGAATTTTAAATTCTCTCTTGCAAAGAAATTATTTTCTCCAAGGTTCTTACTTTAATATTTAATGTATCATGCCTATATGCATAAATAAGTACTTGAATAATCTCCTTAGGTTTGCAAGTTACTATTTACAAGGGGCCTGGGAATCAAGTAATTGATTTTAATTCATCATGTATAACATACCTTTCATATTAATTTTATCTTCCTAAATGATGAAATTGATTTGCTTTATGAATTGAAATTAATTAAGCAAATCCACTAATATCATTGATTAAAATACTCTAAAATGATTTGAAATAACAATATTGAACTAGCATTTTAATTATTAAATAAATATTAATAAACTTTAATAAATTTAAAGCTTATAAGATTTTAATAATTATGAACATCACTGTAAAGCCTAAGTCATAAAGATTTGACTTCGTAATAAAACACGGCTTTATTTATTTTGAAAACTTTGCCCATTCAAAATATTATATCAAATTTAAAATATTTGAATCATAGGCAAATCTTTGGACTTTTATTAAACTCCAATTATTAGGCTTTCACACCTTAATAATTATGGAAAGAGTTTAAATCAATTTTAACCATGAACTTTGGTGTATTTAACCTTCAAATTTTCGAGTTCATGTAATGCCTTCTTTTTGTATCTATTCTCTCAACAGTCTATTGATTTAAACGTTGAAGAACAAATATAAAACCCAATCCTAAAATGTTCCAATATAACCAGTGGAAAGATATCAACTCTGATTTTTCAAACTTTATGAGTTAAAGCTGAAAATCAAAGTGCTCACTTATCTTTTAATAAACTCATTCATTAAAAATATTAACAAATTTAATATCAGAACAAGTATATTGATGACTCAGTCTTTTTATCATAAATCAGAAAACAAAGTAGTAAAAACTAAGTCATGTTTTTAAGAAATTATTTTAACTATAGAATCAAATAAAAATGAAAGTTCTAATGGTTTTAACATTTAGAAATTTCGGAAAATTATTTCAAAAAATAAAAACTATTACAAAAAGCATTTCAAACTAATCTAAGGTCCACCAAGTTAACACAATGTAACCAAAAATTAGTGCAATCTTCAATGGGAGTTTACAATCTAAAAGAAATTACATCATATACTTTATTCAACTCAAATACAGGTTTACACATATTTGAATCAAAAAGTAATTTGATGTAAATTATTGCTCTTACAATGACTTATGAACTCTCTGCAACATATATTTCCTGAATGCTTCTTCAACCTTTGACCTTTTCCAATTCCTCCATAGTCTCTTCAACCTGCAATTGTTTGACCTCTCATTTGCCCTTTTATTCCTTCTTTTATAGATTTCCCATTCGTTATTAAAATTGGTTTGTTCAGTACTTTTTCATTCTCACAGTTTTCAAAAGAAATTTGAACCCTAAAACCACATCTTTAATAATATAATGATTTTCGTATTATGTGATTTCATATTAAGTCACATAAAATCATTATATAACTATAACCGAACACATTCTCTTTGTTTGAAGATAACTCCATATCCTATGATAGTAACTCCACACTATGCCATGAATTCATATAAAAACTATTAAACTTTAGTATATATATATATACCACCTGTAAATCCCTATGAATTTACTGAACACTGTGAAGCTAATTAAAACCGTGAGCAGATAATAAGAATGATAAAATAAGGAGAATAATCGGCCCTCTGACAATGACAACTTTCTAAAATAGGTGGCGATGGTGTTATCTGGTTCATGATAATCTTATTTTTTAACATACCCATTGCAGGGCCACTATACAAGGCATCCATCATAACTCCAAATTTACATAAATTACCTTGCTAGGTACCTTCATCAAATGCAGACCTAAAATTCAATCAGTGGAATCAATGAATATTATCCTATTTTTCCTCTTGCGCTTATATACATATTGAATATCTTACTTTATATTTGTAAAACATAATTGCATTCACCCGCAGTGAAACCATTAGTGCATTCCCATGACTACTAATATCAACATGTTATCTTACAAAATCGAGCCATAGCTATGACCCGCATAACTGACATGAAATACCACATTATCCTTATGATAACCATAATCAAACCTTCTTTTACTATATGAATGATTATCCCAAGCACCACCCAAATATTCTTTACATATACAATATGCCTTCTAGTGTCTTGAATTTGAAAACCTTGCATAGCCTGTATCATTTTATAATCATTAATCCCTTTGAAATCAACACATTCACAGCATAAAAAAGTCCATATTCTACAACAAACTGGCAGCATCAACCAACATTTTGATGATAGCATTTCATCAACAACCTGAAATTTATTCTATTCAGCGCATCTCAACACTGCTTTAAGCATGCATCAACATTGTTCTTCTGACATCAACGTGTTTTTAGCCCTCTGACAAAATCACCCCTCAAGTGCTATCTCCAAAAAATAGAGTAGTGGCATGCACTAAAAAAATCATGATAAAGCCTACCTGGAAACTGGTATGTATTTTCTACCAACCAACCATCTGTTTATTCTAGTTACAATATTATCTTGAGGCCTCATAGTAGTAAGATCTCTTCAACATTTTATTAATTTTCTAAAATGAAAACATTTTCTTTACAAGTAAAATGGCACCTACTAGCGATGGAAAGAAGGGAGGCAAATCTTTTGCTGAAAAGAGTATCCTCAAATATTTTAGCCATATATCGAAATCCAACGAGCCATCGACATCTATGCAAATTCAAGGTACAAATGATTTTTACCTACTAAACAATTAGTTGTGTATTTTATAAATTATTTAAAATAATGCTTTCTTCCTCAAAAAGTTAATTTTTAGTATGTGGCTCTGGCCATATTGCATGAAGATATGAATCTTTTTTCTATTTGTAAATTTTTTCTGTTAAATCCAAAAATGATAAGGAATATTATTGTATGCAGAATACTCTGTTGACCCTGATATGCCTCCACTTGAAGATATTCCTCACCAAGAGATGCCTTCTAATGAAAATTCTCTTAACAATGACATCCAACAAACACTTGAAGATATTCCTCAAAATGACATGCCAGTTGAAAAAGAAAGCGATAAATCAAATACAATACAAAATTTTGGGGAATCTTCAAGCATTAAAACTAAACGTAGAAAGTTATCTAGCTGGACTATTGGAAGGTCATTTCAGGTTGAATGGGCATCAAAATTTCCCTTTATAGAGCCAGTCCTGACGGATAACAACAATGACGATAAAAAAGAATGTAGATGCAAAATTTGTAGTTGGAAACTAGGTAAGGATCATAGGATGCAAATGAAGATAGATACAATAGAAAAATATTGTGGCAAAGTTTATTCAAAAGTTATAGAAAGTGATGGAACAGTTAAGAAAATAGTTAGGTGGAAGAATGAATCAAAATGTATGCATGTTAGATATGCAAAAGAATATGATAATCATATCAAGCTACAACAATCTCTTGTTGAGAAAGGTGGAATGATTGAAGCCCAATTTCATAAAATTCATAAGACCACTTTAGCTTCAAAAAGTTTGTAGTTTGTTGTTGTATATAGTATTCTCAAAAAGGGTAGACCCATGTCTGATTTTATTGATTATAAGCACCTATTTCAACTAGATGATGTGCAAAACCTTCCTAGTTCCCATTGGTCAGATCGAAGTGGTTGGAAAATGGTAAAATATCTATCATTGGTTGAGAAGGAGGACCTGAGGGAGAAAGTAAAACTTGCCAAATTCATTTCACTTTCAATTGATGAGGTGATGGTTGTGGACAACACATCTTGGATTTGCATGCATGTGTACACATTTCAAAATCATGTAAGGCAACCTAGTTTGCTAGGATTACATAAGATGGTGGAAAGTTCTAATGTAGAAAATATCTATAATGTTGTTGTAACTAGTTTAAAAGATATTGTGAGAATGAATGATATAGACATAGCCACAAAGTTAATATGCATTGGAGTTGATGGTGCTGCTATAATGCAAGGACACATAGGAATGGTCTTTGTGTTCGACTCCAGACATCAGTTACCCCATATATGATACCCATTCATTGCATGGCTCATAGAGTGAATCTTGCATATAAAATAGTGAGCACTTTTGAAAATGTTGCGAGAGTGGAAGACCTCATTCATGAAATACATGCTTATTTTTTGTGTAGTCCAAAAAGGTTTGTAGAGTTTCAACAGTTTGCACTAGGAGTTACAGAAGGGAAAAAGTTATTAAAATATGTGGATACAAGGTGGATTTCATTGTATCAACCTGCACACAGAGTTTTTAAAGAATATCAATCATTAATAGGGTTTATGTACGCAAATCGTAGGGCAGTTGATAAGGCAAAAGATTTGCTATTCCATTTGACTGACTTGGAAACACTTTTAACATTATGTGGTATTCTTCCAATGTTACAAGAAATGAATAGATTGATTAAACTTGCACAAGAAATATCCATCTATATTGTTGATTTCATGAGGATGAGAAAACAAATATGTATGATTATTGATAGGTTATATGTCTTCGAAGGAAATTTTACAGATCCCTTGTTTGATAGTTGGAGAATATTAACTAACGTGAATGATCCACAAAGCTTTTTGAAGTTTGACATCAATGATCATATTTGTATTAAAGTTCGTGAAAAAATGATACCTCTATATTATTTTGAAAGGTGGTCAAATATAGTTATGGATGATGTTGAACAAGTTCCCATAACACGTAATGGATTTGAAGTTGTTTTACACAATACTAAGATTAAATTGTTAAAAATAGTAGAATCATTGACAAGTGAAATAAGAGATCGGTTTCAAAGAGATGAGTTGCTTGAGGCCATGGGTGTGGTTAACCCTCTATTTTGGGGTCCTTGTATTGACTACAAATCCACACATGAGTTGTTTATTAAATATATGGGCATACTTAGTAAGCATTTCAGTAAAAGTGTGGAAGTCAATGGTGTTGAAATCAAAGGTATTCTCAACAAAGAACTTTTAAGACAACAATCATCACATTTTGGAAGTACAATGGTTGAGCAAACATCACTTTTGAGTAACATCCATGAGCCTGGTTCCATTGCACGTTTGTGGAAAAAATTGTATCCAAGTAGTGTCTTACAAGATACGATTAGTGAATACTTTTGTTTATATGAATTATGTCAAACAATGATTTTGGGATCTATGGAAGATGAGAGGGTTTTTAGTGCACTATATTTTGTGAAATCTAAACTTCGTAATAGGCTGGATAAAAATTTGGAAAATTGTTTGAGGATTTATGTGTCAGTGTATGAGTTGGACAAATTTCCCTATGATAGAGCATTGGCATACTGGAAATCCCTAGCAGATAGAAGGTGTATCACTAATACGCATGATAAGGAGGATAATGATGGTTGTAGTGATCAGATAGTGGAGACATAGATATCCGCTATGCTTAATAGTGATTCTGGAGAAGTTGAGAAGTGTTTGTTTCAGCTACCTGAATTGTAATTTTTCCAAGATTTCACAACATTCATAGATTTGACTTCATTTGATATCAGATTTCAAAATATTGTTTCAGATTTATTAGATTTCACAAAATTTGTTTATTCATAAATTTTATGTTTTATATCACATTGTTGTTTTTAAAAATTGTATATTTTATATCATAGTGTCTCAACTACCTTCATTGATAAATCCTTATGTTTTATATCATAGTATTGTTAATGTATGAATATTGATGTATTGGCACAATTGAGGTCTTTTTACTTTGCAAATAACTATTAACCAACAATAATATTTCTTTGTTGTTTGAGATGAACATAGTAAATATTATTGGATCGACATAAACTAAAAAAGCAACACAAAATTATAAATGGAAACAACCATTGAATGATAGAAGACACAAAATTAGTAAATACCTTTTTCATTAATTCGATTAAAAATATATTACATTGTACAAAATTGTTGACTACAATATAAAAAATGCAATCAACTAGTAATCAATCCATAGTTTTTTAAACATCAGATTGGGGGTTTTTGCCTCAACTTCTCCTTCAGTTGCCACTTCCTTTCCTTTTTCTTATTCCCCAACACCCTATGTTGGTAGTGCTCCAGTTCTGACTAGGCCTTCCTCTATTTTCTCGAAACTCCCCAACAAAGCAGATTCTTCTTGGGTTGGATCTTCTAGCACTATTTGAAGTGGTTCTTTCACTTTCTACTCCTATAGCACGAGATCCGCATCCTAGTTGAGTTTTTCCTTGATATATCTTCTTAAAATATTATTATCCCTGACTTTGGATTGCATGGTTTTCTTCATTAACATTGCATTTTTCAAGAATTTCTTGGTCACTTCAATATTAACTTCCATGCTTTTAACTTGTTTTTTAAATTATCAAAATTTGACTACAAAAAGAAAAAGAAAACATAATTCAGAAGAGTTATATAAATATAAACCTGTTTTGATAAAATATTAAAATTTAAGTGCAAAAGAAATAGAATACATAAGAAAACATTTGCTCACCTCAACAACATCCCTTGCAGCCTCAACAACTACAACTTTTTTCTTATCGAAAGCCCATTGGTTATAAAATGCTTGGGCTTCAACATTAATATTCTCAATTCTACTAACCATAATATTTAAAATATCATCATCATACAAAATAGTAGACTTCACTTATCCTGACGTAGCCTGATCTAGCAGGCCACCAAGCTTTTCTAGTTCATTCTCGACCAGAGAAAAAATTGATTCTCTTTTATCAAAAATTTTATATCGAGCACTAATTTCCTTCATAAGGACCTTGGCCCAATATTCCCACTCCTTCATCACTTCCAAATCTTGAAGCAACACCTCTTTTATTGTTATTTCACATTGTTCAACCATTAAAGCATTTTCATCAAAATTTACTATGTCATCCTCAGTTTGAGGATGAGAATTGTCTAACTGTCCAAGCGATAATGTTTACTGAGATGCAGGGTCTTCTATTTGTTGTGCTTCTCCATGTGGTTCTTGAAGAACATATTTTGCCTTTAAGCCTAAAATATTGCCCTACAATAAATAATCATCATCAAGTGGGATATTATCTAATCCCACACTTGAAACTTTTGGTGCCTATGTATTTGTGTTCAATGAAAAAGTTGGGAACACAGACACATTCTCACTTGATGTTGGCCCCCATGATCTCTATGAAAAAAGTTGTTTTCCAACACCAACACACATATGCCCTCTCATTATCTAAACATGTGGTTATCATTGTTGTGGTGGAGGCGATGGTGGCATAACATTACCTCTCACAACTTGTTGTTGAGAGGTGCCTAAAAATAGTAAAAAATATTTTGTTAGAATTATTCAAAAAATAAAATAGAAAAAAAATATATGTTAATTCAAAGTAAATACACATTGATTTACCTAAAGATGATGAGATCTGATGTATTTGGGTGTCGAGTGGGGTGGAGCGTAAGTCTGAAAACATATGAAAAATTTAATAAAAATTATTATAATTTTAAGTAAACAAATATAGAGATAAAATCTGAAAAGAGAAACTTACGTGTTGTAGGGTTGGCCTCACTAGATGCACACTACACATTTTGTGCAAACATAGGTGCACGAGAACCCCCAAGAGAAGAAACATGCCTCAAACATTTATGTGACCTCTACAATGGTGATGCGTGTGACCCAATGTCTTTAGAATCACTAGTGGCCTCCGGCATGTGACCCCTTATGGCATTATCCTATTTTACCCTTGAGGTGGCTGCCCTAGTCTACATTTAGGTGCAAATAAAAATTAAAAAATGAAAACATGCTAAAATATAAAAAACTATTTGATGGTTTAAGATGGACTTATTTACCTTTAACTCTTAGGGTGTCATGGCAATGCCCTGTAGTGTTGGATGCACTACAGTTGGTACAAGAGTATTCTGTAAATTATGAAAACTTTCATAATAAAGTGCTAAAATATAATTAATGGTGCCCATGATGGTCATTGTGTTCATTTGGATGCCATGCAACTCTGCTCTGATGTGATCTGCAATATATGTGCACTAATCGAACTTCTCATGGTGAAGACAACGAACCATATAGGCCAATGCCCAGAACTGAAGTTTCGTTCTTCCATGCACAATCAGTCTTGCTTGGAAGAACTCAATAATCACCTTCAGAGCTGGATGTTGAACAGAGGTGTTTGTTAACCCTCTTTTTGACTTAGAGGTGGAAGTTGCACAAAAAAATTAGTTTACAAATTACAAATTTTAAATTTTGAGCATTAATAGAATCTAAGAAATGAGAATTATACCTGACAACAATTTCGTACCAAGATTGTACGTCATCTCCAGGTAATTTCTATCATTTGGAGATAGCACGAACTTTGGTGACACTGGAGGAGCATCCTTGAAAGGAAGATCGGTCAATATCTGGATGTTTGTAGGCGTGATTGTAAATGATAGTTTTCTATTTCATAATTGTAGATTAACTGTGGCATGGTCATGGTCATAACCATCTATGATACTATGCAGAATGAATTTATCTATCTTGAATTGGGGCATAGAAAGCAAGTTCTGCAAACCTGCATCATTTACCCATGAAAAGTCGTAACCTAGGGTGGTCAATATATCAAAAATTGTAGAGCAAGAAAGGTTCTTGAATACAATTTTTGCATAAGGGGTGGATGTGGTGGCCATTGCTAGTTGTGGAAGCAGGAGAAATTGGATTGGGAAGGTTGCTAGGAAATGGTCGCTCGGGAAGGGTTCACTTTGGTTTGCTCGGTTCGTAGTCATAGAAATGAAAACCAAAAAAATGACTCTCGATGCCTTATATAGATAGAAATGACTATAGGTGGACACGTGGCAGCATGTCATTCGACATGCAATGTGGTTGACCTATCATGTGACACATGGTAGCATAAACCTTGGTGCACCCAACCTAAATCTGGATATAGTTTTGCACCCGATCTAAGGTCGGACCATGTTTTACATTGAGATCGAGAGCCGGATTGTGTTTTACATCTAAACTGAGAGCCATAATTTGTTTTACACCCAGATCGAGAGTCAGACCTTTTTTTACAGCCAGAATGATAACCAAAACTTATTTTGCACCCGATCCAAGGTCAAACCTTCTTTTGAAATAGGACCGAGAGTTGGATCTAATTTTGCACCAAGACCAAGAGTCAGATTATGTTTTGCAGCTAGACCAAGAGCTAGATCTTATTTTGTAGTTGGAATGATAGTTGGGCCTTGTTTTGCAATGGTACTGATAGTCAAACCTTGTTTTGCAATGGGACCAATAGTCAAACTTTATTTTATAATGAGATCAAGAGCTAGATCATGTTTTACATCCGAATTGTGAGCTAGATCTTGTTTTGCAATTGTATTGAAAGCCAAACCTTATTTTCCATTCAAAATGAGAGTCAAATCTTGTTTTGCAACTGAATCAAGAGCTATACCTTATTTTGCATCTAAACCATGAGTCGGATCTTATTTTACAACCATATCAAAAATTGAATCTTGTTTTCCACCTAAATTGAGAGCCAGATAATATTTTGCACTTGAGCCAAGAGCCAAAATTTGTTTTGCACCCAGACCAAGAGCCGAACCTTGTTTTGCACCCAGACCGAGAGACAAACCTTATTTTATATCCATATTAGAAGACAGATCTTATTTTACACCTGAACTGAGAGACGTATCCTATTTTACACCCGAATCAATAGCCAGACCTTATTTTGCATCCAAATAAAAAGTCAAACCTTATTTTGTACCTAAACCAAAATTCAAACCCTATTTTGCACCCAAACTGACTGTCGAACTATATTTTATGATTGATTTATTACCAAACCTTGTTTTTCAACTAATTTTAATCGAAACTCTTAAATTCACCATTGTTTTATAAATTTTGGTAAAAAATAAAGGTAATTCGCCATATCTTCTAAATGAAGTTGGCTAAGATTCACCAAGATTTCAAAACTATTTTTTTTTATAATTACATTTTGGGTCTGACCCGTTATGCATAACCTTGCATAAAACCTATGAATATTCTTACTTTAGTCACATTGTAGGTGGTGGCCAATTTAAAATGACCTCTATATTTTATGGATCTACTACAATTCCTTCGATAGATATTATATGTCCCAGATATCTTACTTCTGAGACATAAAAATTACTCTGCTAGATTCTTGTAGAATTGATTTTCTCTTAACAATTCCAGTATGATCCTGAGATGCTTGTCATGTTATTTCTTATATTTTGAATAGGTTATAATGTTATCTAAAAGCACAAGGACAAACTGATCTATATACCTCCTAAATACATTGTTCATCAGATTCATGAATGCGACTGGGGCATTAGTCAACATGAAGGGCAAGACTGTAAACTCATAGTACCCGTATCTAGTTTTGAATGCTATTTTATGAGTGTCCTCATATATTCTTAGTTGATGGTATCTCAACTTTAAGTCAATCTTCATAAAGAAAGTGGTAAATTTTAGTTGATAAAATAGGTATTTGATCCTAGGTAAAGCATATCTATTCTTGATGGTCACCTTGTTGAGCATTCTATAATAAATACATAATCATAATGAACCATATTTCTTCTTAACTAAGAGCACCAATGCACCCCATGGTGATACACTAGTATTTATCAGCCCTTTCTCCAACAACCCTTGAAGTTGCACCTTCAATTCCTGCATCTTTATAGGGTTCATTTTGTAAGGAGCTCTGTGAATAAGTTTTGCTTCTGGCATCAACTCAATGGTGAATTCAAACTCACATATAGGAGGAAGTTCAGGTAGGTCTTTATAAAATACATCTTGAATTTCTTATATGATTGGATGCTCTCCAAACACTTCTTTTGATCCTCCCTGACTTCATTGAGTTTTACCACATAAATCATCCCTCCTTTTTTAAGGGCTTTCTTTAGTTGCATAGTGGATAAAAATTGGGGTTTGAATGATCCTTGATCACTATGGATCCTTATTCTCCCTTTACCCCTTTCTAAAAACTCTATCCACCTATCCTGAAAGTTGATTAAGGCTTTACAAGCCTATAACCAGTCTATCCCTAAAATAACATCAAAGGCATGTAGTGGTGCTACATATAAATATCCTTTACTTGTACTATTGGTTAAGGTGATTTATACCATAGATAAACATTGATCCACTAAGTAAGTCTACCCAAAACCATACTCAACCTTCCACCCTTATGCCAAGTATCCTGGTCTTTCTGGCATATCCTTGACTAGTCTAGTAGAAATAAAATTATTTGTAGCTTCGTTATCAATTAAAATATCTACTTCTCTATTGAAAATATTACCCTTCAAGCGCAAAGGTGTGGTTTGTCCTTCTAACTTCTGTCTTCCTATTACAACATAGATTTTGTGATCTAGTTTCCTTCCCTTTGCACTAGATGTGCTTGGTCCCGATTGGTGTGGATAGTTGCTAGCATAGTGTAGCCCTCCGTAATTATAGAGCCCACTTTTGGGCCTTGATGAGTTATTTATTTCTATTCCTATGATTTTCCCATGGTTGTTTTTGTGGTTGGGGTTTCTTATTGTTGGTATTACTGCTATTTTTCTTTTGTAAGTTTCTTTTGAACCTTCCTTATTTCTCGTTACTTCCTTTTTGGGTTTTGATTAGTCCTTACCCTTTTGGTTTTGTTCCCCTTCTCACTTTATAAAATCCTCACTATTTATTTTTTTGAGTGCTTGTTGATCTATTTCAGATAGAGTGGCATAACTGAACTGGTAGTGGAATTCTACCTTTTTTTGCAAGATCATAGGCCTTTTGCAGTGACTTGGTTTCATGCATGTTTACACCATGTCTTATCCTAGACTCTAATCCAAGGATAAATTTATGGATCCTCGTATTTTCATCATATTTGGGTACATATTTAAGCAAATTAACCAACTTATTGTAGTATACTTCCACATATTTGGTCCCTTTTCGAAGGTTGGAAAACTCTTCAAACTTCAACGCATAAAAATGCTCTATGAGGAACCTCTTATTGAAAATTACGTGTTATAAATATTGAGTTGTCATTGATGTCAAAGGTAAAAATATCTTCAAGGATGAAATATTGATGTCAAAGGCAGAAATATCTTCAAGGATGAAATATTGAGTTGTCATTAATGTTCAAGGCAAATATCTTCAAAGGTGATTTTATATGCTTTAATATTTAAATGAAATATTTAAATATTAAAGAGGGAGATTTATATTTAAATAAAAGGATTTAAATATAATTTAAATATATAAAAGTTTAAATAAATTGGAAGGTTTATATTTTAAAAGGTTAAAAATAAAATCTGCATGGGTCGACCTCCTTAAGCGCACCATACAAAAGAAAGTTTAAAAATTCAAATATTTAAAATAATGGACCGACCTCTTTGGGTGCGAAAGACAAAAGCATATTAACAAGGCCATTAATTCATTTTAGCTAAGGGTATGCAATTTTATTATCCTTCAGGTGAGAGAGTGTAGCGAGTAAAAGATGAAGAAGGAGAGAAGCATAAATTTGGCGATAATGATATAATGAAGGATCCATATATTAAGTTGTGCTTCTTTAGTTTCATCCACTGGGGTAGCCCAGTTGGTTGTCTATGTTAATCTCACAATGACACTGAGAGGGGGGTGAATCAATATGGCTCTTTAAAACTTAAAAACTTCAACTCTTAAAGCCAAAACAATGAAAACTTAAAACCACATAAAGCAAATATAACAAGAGAGCATCACACAACACAAGATGTACCGAGGTTCACCAGTTTTGGCTACTCCTCAAAAATTGACTGTTTGGACTCCCATCCAAATCCAACCTTTGCAAAATATCAATTTTACAATCAATTTACCAGCACCCACTAGAAGGAGCACCAACCCCTAATTTATCTGCACCAACAGAAAGGAGCACCAACCCCTAATTTATCTGCACCAACAGAAAGGAGCACCAACCCCTAATTTATCTGCACCAACCGAAAGGAGCACCAACCCCTAATTCCAAGCACCAACTTGGACTGCAATTTTGAAACTATAAGATTGACATAAAAATGCCTCCGCTTTATACAAGACCCCGACTGGTCTATTGCTAACCCAACCTCTCTCACTATTCACCAAAACATCACACACACTTAAGGCTCTGCTTACTGCACTTTTAGCCCTCTTACAACCCTCTTGCTACGCTTCTTACTGCATTCTTACGGCTCTCACGGCTCTGCCTAACGCTCTCTTACGACACTCTTCCAACCCTCTTTTTGCAGCACTTTCACCCTATTTCAACAGCAACTCAGTAATTCTCCACGCAGACCTCCTTTTATAACAAAGTTCTGATTCTATTTTTAACTTCCATATTTTCGCATGCAACTTATTAATAGAAACTTCTATATGTAACTCCTTTATCTCACAGTATTCTCTCATGCATCCTATTAATAGTTATGGCTCTTTGTTTGGTCTTCGACTGATGACTTTCAGTTTAACCGCCGCTCGATGCTTTCACTCCGTAACTGGCCCTGTAACTATCGTTCTGACTTCAGTTCACTGTTCTTATTTTAGCTGCATGATTTTTCTCTCATAACTGCACCTGTAATCGATGTACTGACTTCAGTTAACTCTTCTTATTTTAGTCGCATGATTTTCTTCTGCAATCGCACCTGTAACTGCCGTATAACTTCAGTTAACTATCACATATCTTATTTCGGTTGGGTTCTCTTCTTAGCTCGCGCCAAAGCAACCTGTCACGAAATCGTGACACTTTCGCCTCTTTGCTCCTCTTCTTGGCTTTCACCCGCAAAAACACATGTCGCGATATCGTGACACTTTCACCTCCTTGCTACTCTTACTTGGCTTGAACCGAAAACACATGTCGCGATATCGTGACACTTTCACCTCCTTGCTACTCTTCTTGGCTTGAACCCGAAAACACAACATGTCACGATATCATGACACTTTCGCCTCCTTGCTACTCTTCTTGGCTTGTACCCAGAAAACCAAAACATGTCACGATATCATGACACTTTCGCCTCCTGCTACTCTTCCTCTTTACTTTTGTCGTGGATATCGTGACACTTTTGCCTTCTTACTTTCTCTCTCCTCCTTTAGTCGTGAAAATGCGACATGTCATGAAATCGTGACACTTTCTCTCCTTTGCTCTTTCTCTTGCCTTCGGTCCGAAAACCTGACATGTCGTGATATCGTGACACTTTTTCTCCTTAGCTCTTTCTCTTGCCTTCGGGTCACGAAAACCCGACATGTCGCGATATCGTGACACTTTCTCTCCTTAGCTCTTTCTCTTGCCTTCGGGTCGCAAAAACTTGACATGTCGCGATATCATGACACTTTTTCTCCTTAGCTCTTTCTCTTGCCTTCGGGTCGCGAAAACCCGACATGTCGCGATATCGTGACACTTTTTCTCTTGGACTCTCTCTCTTGCAATATGTCATGAAATCGTGACACTTTTTCTTTCGTACAATCTCTCTTGCAATATGTCGCGAAATCGTGACACTTTTTCTTTCGGACTCTCTCTCTTGCAATATGTCGCGAAATCGTGACACTTTTTCTTCCGTACAATCTCTCTTGCAATATGTCATGAAATCGTGACACTTTTTCTACTTGCCTTTCTCTCTTCCAACATGTCACGAAATCATGACACTTTTCTTGCTTGCGCTTTCTCTCCGAACATGTCACGAAATCATGACATTTTCTTGCTTGCGCTTTCTCTCTGAACATGTCACGAAATCATGATAGTTTTGCTTGCTTGCGCTTTCTCTCCGAACATGTCATGAAATCATGACAATTTTGCTTGCTTGCGCTTTCTCTCCGAACATGTCACGAAATCGTGATAGTTTTGCTTGCTTGCGCTTTCTCTCCGAACATGTCACGAAATCGTGACAGTTTTGCTTGCTTCTCAACATGTCACGAAATCGCGAGAGTTTTTCTTTCTTGCTCAACATGTCGCGATATCGCGATAGTTTTTCTTTCTTGCTCAACATGTCGCGATATCGCGACATTTTTCTTTCTTGCTGCAACATGTCGCGATATCGCGAGACTTTTCTTCCTTGTGATTTTCTTTTGCTTTTTAGCATATGGGCCACTTCGGTCTTCTTGGACAAACCCTCTTAACCCCAAACAAACCCCAAAATTACATTACTCGAAGAACCTCTTAACTCCTGTCCACCTGCATCAACCGATCTGTCTGACTGTGTTGACAACAATGACAATACTATTGCTGCACCTTGCTCAACAATCTCCCCCTTTGGAATTGTTGGCAACACACGTGCAATTTCCTGTAATTCTTCTCCCCCTTTGACAATAATACCAAAGGGCTGCTGTAGACTCCCCGAGTCCATGCACAACATTCTCGAGCACAAATTATTACATTAGCAAAAATTACAAACATGAGCAAAAAGATAATCAAATATATAAATGCTCCCCTAGAATGTGGACCACTCCCAATTTATTACGAAGGTATCCGCTACTGACTGGTGGACCTCTCTCCACTTGAAGAATCCTCACTAGATCTATCTTCAACTATGTTGGTTGCTAGATCTCTATCCATTGAGACTCTGTCCTCTATACTCTGTCAATAGGCTCACTAAGAACCTGCTCAATAGGCTCACACAGAATCTGCTCTAGCAAGCTCACCAAGAACTTGCCCAAATCTGGTCTAGCAAGCTCACCAAGAACTTGCCCAAAATCTACTCTAGCAATCTCACCAAGAACTTGCCCAAATCTGCTCTAGAAATCTGTCCCAACACTGTCCTCAAATATTTCCCAAAGGCCTTCTCAATGGCTCAATCAATCATGCTCAAGTAGTACTCAAAATGAACTCAACAATGAGTGATGGAATAATTTATTTCATAGAACTTTAAAAAACACTTCACACATAACTTGAATATTTCCAACAATGCTCAACCACAAATATCACATAACAATGATACTCATGTTCTTTTCTAACTCAAGTTCTTTCACAACCAATGGGCTTCAACCACTATGCTTATAACACAAGGTTTAAACACAACTCTCAATTCTAAAAACCTTGATGCATTCAACCAACCACTTTTGAAAAGGAAACCACAAACAATTATTTTCCCTCCAATGATATTTCAGAAATCAACCACCATAATGTTGTCTTATACCAAACGATGTGTTGTATTTTTGGTTAAGAAACTCACGCCTTCCCACTCACAACATGGATTCTATTTTATCTACAGATTGGGAATGTTATAGGCTTCAAAACCAGCACCTGCCAGCTTATGCTTCCATGACACGATGACCTGTGTTGCATGTTCTATCTCAGATAACGCCTATCAGCTGTTGCATCAAAAACCTAGTTGTTCACCATGTTGTTCTGTTGAAGCACATCAGTTTGATACTATCTCCACAAACATCTACATGAACTGAAACACATTTTGACAACTATACGACAACTCCTCGACTACTTTCCTTTCATCCTTAGATAACCACACAAATACATAGGAGCATTAAAATAAAACTTTAACATTGCTCCCCCTGAGGATGTGCTACCTGGAGCTGCTTAGTGCAATAGAGGAGTAATCTCCTTCACTCCAAGGAGACACGATTTCCTCTCTTCTTTCTTTCTCCAATATTTCTTGAACTTAGGCTGAAGGTTTTCAACTGCATCCCTATTTTGAACCTTTTCGTGAACTTGAACATTTCTCTTGGGTGGTTGTCTCTTGTACATCCTTGATGGATGATTATTTTCCTTTCTTTGATGCACATGATTTCTTCCCTGTCTGTGTTGCATTCTTTGCGTCTGATGAAATCTACTATCTTGCCTTAGATTAGATACAAAAGTTCTTGGACAAGACCTTGCTATGTGCCCATGACCATTACATTTAAAACATTGCACATGGTGTTCAACCGGAATAACAGATGTATTTCTACCAGCATAACTCTTTGATCTATTATTCAATCCACAATAAATTGCCTTGTGACCATAATGGTTGCATCTAAAACAATAGCCATTAAAAGCATTATTATGAATAAAGTGAGAGTGATAGAACCTCTTTTGTTGTGGTTGCTTTGTTGTAGATCTCCTTTGAGATTTTCTTCCTTTTGAGGATTCAGCTTCAAGCTTTTCTTGCTTTGATCCTTCAACAGTGGATTTCTTCTTCTCTGTAGGTTTAGAAGATGAAGGTTGTTCAACTTCACATCCAAGACCAAGCTTACACATGGGGCTTCTTTGTTGCCTTATCATTTTATCTAGCAGCTTTGTGCTCTTCTCAAATTTGAGATTTGTATTGGCCTCTTCTAGTTGTTTCCTCAATAACACAATCTCCTCTTCTTGTTTGCAGCAAACAATCTCTTTCTCATTGATCTGTGACTTCAAGGCTTCTTCTATTTTCTTGGCTTTATGAATTTGTAAGAAGAGATCTTCAATATTATCCCCATATTCTTCCAACTTCTTGGACAGTCTTTTGTTCTTTTTCCTTTCTAAACCCAACTCTTCAAGTGCAGCGATCAACTCACCTTCTAGATCTACTTCAACCTCTAGGTTTTCATCACATACTTGTTCTTTTTCTATTTTTTCTTCTTTGAGTGCCATATAAAGAACTTCACCTGTTTCCTCTTCGGAATCCTCACCTGCAATTGTCTTCTCGATGAACCGACATTCTTGGAGATGAAACTTTTCTTCTTGAAGTTGCCTTTTCTGAAATTTATTTTGTTCTTCCAGTCACTTCTTTCTTGGTGCGATCCTTCATCACTTATGTTCTTATCATTAAGTGGACATTTAGCTGCAAGATGCCCAATGCCTCCACAATTGAAACATTTAAACGGTAACTTTCCTCTCGTATTTTCCTTTTCCCATTTTTAGTTTTCGAACAAAGTTTGCTTCCGTTTCATCTGATGTCTCTTCTTCCTCGGATTCTTGTTTTGCTTTTATATTTTTATGTGCTTTAAAAGCAGCTTCTCTGTCCGTGGGTTTAGTTTTTCCTATTCTCATCTCATATGCAATCAAAGAACCATGCATCTCATCCATACTGAAAGTATTTAGATCTTTAGCTTCTTCTATTGCTGAAACTTTAGAATCAAATCTTTGGGGAAGAGATCTTAGTACCTTTTTCACGACGACAACATCTTCCATTTCCTCGTCGAGTCCTCTAATCGCATTAATGATTCCATTAACTCTCAGCATGTATGCCTCTATGTTCTCATCGTCATTCATCTTTAATGCTTCGAACTGAGCTCGATGCGTTTGTAACTTGGCCTCCTTGATCTTGTCGTCTCCTTCATGAATGCTCCTTAGTTTGTCCCATATGTCTTTTGCCATTTTACAACTCATAATATTTATCAGTTCGTTGTCCACTAAACCGCACATGATAGCATTCTTTGCTTTAGAGTTATTCTCAAACAGTTTCTTACCGGCAAGCATCGGTTGGAGGAGTGGTGGGTATTGTGTATCCACTATCTACCGAATCCCAAATGTCGTATCCCAAAGCACAAAGATATGTCTCGCATCCTGAGTTTCCAAAATGTGTAATTAGTTCCGTCCAACAATGGTGCTTTGTTTGATGAGAAGCCTTCACCACCTGCCATTGCGTACTAATCCAAGATCACCCTAGCTGGTTAAGCTTGATAAGGGAAGCTGGCTCTGATACCAATTGTTAGTCTCACAATGACACTAAGAGGGGGGTGAATCAGTGTGGCTCTTTAAAACTTAAAAACTTCAACTCTTAAAGCCAAAACAATGAAAACTTAAAACCACATAAAGCAAATATAACAAGAGAGCATCACACAACACAAGATGTACCGAGGTTCACCAGTTTTGGCTACTCCTCAAAAATTGACTGTTTGGACTCCCATCCAAATCCAGCCTTTGCAAAATATCAATTTTACAATCAATTTACCAACACCCACTGGAAGGAGCACCAACCCCTGATTTATCTGCACCAACAGAAAGGAGCACCAACCCCTAATTTATCTGCACCAACAGAAAGGAGCACCAACCCCTAATTCCAAGCACCAACTTGGACTGCAATTTTGAAACTATAAGATTGACATAAAAATGCCTTCGCTTATACAAGACCCTGACTGGTCTATTGCTAACCCAACCTCTCTCACTATTCACCAAAACATCACACACACTTAAGGCTCTGCTTACTACACTTTTATGCCCTCTTACAACCCTCTTGTTGTGCTTCTTACTGCATTCTTACGGCTCTCACGACTCTGCTTAACGCTCTCTTACGACACTCTTCCAACCCTCTTTTTGCAGCACTTTCACCCTATTTTACACATTAATTCTCCACGTAGACCTCCTTTTATAACAAAGTTCTGATTCTATTTTTAACTTCCATATTTTCACATGCAACTTATTAATAGAAACTTCTATATGTAACTCCTTTATCTCACAGTATTCTCTCATGCATCCTATTAATAGTTACGGCTCTTTGTTTGGTCTTCGACTGATGACTTTCAGTTTAACCGTCGCTCGATGATTACACTCCGTAACTGGCCTTGTAACTGTCGTTCTGACTTCAGTTCACTGTTCTTATTTTAGCTGCATGATTTTTCTCTATAATTGCACCTGTAACTGACGTAATGACTTCAGTTAACTCTTCTTATTTTAGCTGCATGATTTTCTTCTACAATTGCACCTGTAACTGTCGTATAACTTCAGTTAACTGTCACATATCTTATTTTAGTTGGGTTCTCTTCTTAGCTCGCGCCAAAGTGACCTGTCACGAAATCGTGACACTTCTGCCTCTTTGTCCTCTTCTTGACTTTCACCCAAAACACATGTCGCGATATCGCGACACTTTCGCCTCCTTGCTACTCTTCTTGGCTTGAACCAGCGAAAACACAACATGTCACGATATCGCGACACTTTCACCTCCTTGCTACTCTTGTTTGCTTGTACCCGTGAAAACACATGTCGCGATATCGCGACACTTTCGCCTCCTTGCTACTCTTCTTGGCTTGTACCAAAAACACATGTCACGATATCACGACACTTTCACCTCCTTGCTACTCTTCTTGTTTACACTTGTCACGATATCGTGACACTTCTGCCTTCTTACTTTCTCTCTCCTCCTTTAGTCACGAAAATGCGACATGTCACGAAATCGTGACACTTTCTCTCCTTTGCTCTTTCTCTTGCCTTCGGTTCACGAAAACCCGACATGTCACGATATCGCGACACTTTTTCTCCTTAGCTCTTTCTCTTGCCTTCGGGTCACGAAAACCCGACATGTCGCGATATCGTGACACTTTTTCTCCTTAGCTCTTTCTCTTGCCTTCGGGTCACGAAAACCCGACATGTCGCGATATCACGACACTTTTTCTCCTGGACTCTCTCTCTTGCAATATGTCGCGAAATCGTGACACTTTTTCTTCCGTACAATCTCTCTTGCAATATGTCACAAAATCGTGACACTTTTTCTTTCGGACTCTCTCTTGCAATATGTCACGAAATCGTGACACTTTTTCTTCCATACAATCTCTCTTGCAATATGTCACGAAATCGCGACACTTTTTCTACTTGCCTTTCTCTTCCAACATGTCACGAAATCGTGACAGTTTTGCTTGCTTGCGCTTTCTCTTCGAACATGTCACGAAATCGCGACAGTTTTGCTTGCTTGCGCTTTCTCTCCGAACATGTCACGAAATCGTGATAGTTTTGCTTGCTTGCGCTTTCTCTCCGAACATGTCGCGAAATCGCGACAATTTTTCTTTCTTCTCAACATGTCGCGATATCGCGATAGTTTTTCTTTCTTGCTCAACATGTCGCGATATCGTGATGCTTTTCTTTCTTGCTCAACATGTCGCGATATCGCGACAGTTTTCTTCCTTGTGATTTTCTTTTGATTTTTAGTATATGGGCCACTTCGGTCTTCTTGGACAACCTGTAACAACTTCACCCAAACATCAGAAACATCCTCATAAGCATTTTACTGCACTGTACATTCTTTGAAGAACCTCTTAACTCTTGTCCACTACATCAACCGATCTGTCTGACTATGTTGACAACAATGAAAATACTGTTGCTGTAGCTTGCTCAATAGCCTAGCTCACATGGAGCACTATTGTGCAAAAGTTACAAGGGTTGAATCCCATCGAAGCTTGTTTTTTTTATGGTTTTTGTTGTTCAAGGTAGCGCAAATATGAAGTCAAATATCATATCATTCCCCTTTGGTTTTATCCACTGGGGTAGCCTAGTTAGTTGCCTAGCTCACGTGGAGTGCTGTAGTGCAGAAGGTTAAAGGGTTGAATCTCTTTGATACCCATTTTGTTGAAGAGTTTGAGATAGCGCAATGAAGGAGTTAAATATTTTCTTGTACCTTTTAGTTTCACCTGCTGTAGTAGCTCAGTTGGCCACGAGCCCGTGTTAGGGTGTTGTGCTTCTAGATATCATGGGATTGAATATCATCCGCGGTAGTGCAAGGTAATTATAAAGTTTAATTTTTATTAAATTTAATAAAAGGGGAGATATAAGGGTCATGGTGTTAGTATAAAGCTTCATTTTTGCAATTTAATAAAAGGGAGATATAAGGGTCATGATGTTAGTATAAATTTGTATTTTTTGCAAATTAATAAAAGGGAGATATAAGGGTCATGTTGTTATAATAAAGTTTTATTTTGTAAGTTTTAAAAGGGAGATATAAGGAGTTATTTTTAAGCTTTATTGTGTAGGTTTTTAAAAGAAATGATAAGGGTTTAAAGTGATTGATTTGATATTTAAATAAAGAAGGGAAAATAGAATTATTGACCAGATTTAAAAAGCACAAGAGGAAGATCATCATTATTGAGGCAGATTTGGAGGGCACAGATTTGGAACAAGTCAAGGTGTCAAAGAATATTAAGTGCACATATTCACCCAAGCATTCAATTAACAAGGAAGGACAATTCAGTCATTTCAAGAAGAAGGAAATGTACACATGATAGTGGAAGAAGAGCAAGGTATGAGCATTTCCAAGTCAACACACAAATAAGTTATCCAATGCTAGACTTGAGCCACCTTTAAAATGTAATAAAAGTGAGATATGTGGAAGCGACAAACTTAATGAATGTGAATAACATATTAGCCATTTTAAGCTTACTACATTAGTGCATATCATTCTCTATATGTTCATGAAAATATAATAATTATGGGTATAATATATCTGAATTGCTTTTAGAAGTGGAAAGAAAACTACGGAAAATATGAAGAACTTGATGCCATTATAAAGTAGGTTTTGGAGCATATTTGAGCAGTGTTTATGAGCAGGTTTTGGAGTAGATTTGAGCAGGTTGTGTAAGAAAATTTTGGAGCAAATTTGAGTAGGTTTTGTGAGTAGGTTTTGGAGCAGATATGAGAAGGTTTCGTAAGCAGGTTTTGGAGTATATTTGAGTAGGTTTTATGAGCAGGTTTTGGAGCAGATTTGAGCAATGTTTGTAATAAGGTTTTAGAGCATATTTAAGCAGGTTTTGTGAGCAAGTGTTTGAGCAAGGGGATTGGTGTCTCCTATGGATTGGTGTCCATAAAATTAAGCAAGGGGATTGGTGTACACAAATTTGAGCAAGGGAATTGGTGTCTCTTGTGGATTGGTGTCTACGAACTTGATCAAGGGGATTGGTGTCTCATGTGGATTGGTGTCCATGAACTTGAGCAAGGGGATTGGTGTCTCCTATGGATTGGTGTCCATGAAATTGAGCAAGGGGATTGGTGTCTCCTATGGATTGATGTCCATGAACTTGAGCAAGGGGATTGGTGTCTCCTATGGATTAGTATCCACAAACTTGAGTAAGGGTATTGGTGTCCATGAACTTGCACAATGGGAGTGGTGTATCTTGTATATTGGTATCCACGAATTTGTATAGGGGATTGGTGTCTCCTGTGGATTGGTGTCCATAAACTTGTATAGGGTATTGGTGTCTCCTGTGGGTTGGTGCCCATAAAATTTATTGAAGAAATTTATAAGCAATATTTTGCCATGGTTTTCTCCCAAGAGGGTGTTTCCACGTAAAATATTTATCTCTTATGTGTATGGTGATTTGTGCATTGTTTCATTATTACATTGATATTATTTGAAGTTATTGATTTGGAAAGAAAAGATAAAATTTTTAGCTTATACTATTCACCCCCCCTTATCAGTATAAGCTTGTGTTCTTCAATTGGTATCAAAGTGGGTTCCTTTGTGAAAGCCTAACAACTTGAAGGAAGATCTTACAAGAACACACATGGCTAGCCAATAAGGTTTTTCATCAAATAGGGCACCACTATTTGATGGATATAACTATACTTTCTAGAGCATAAATATGTGAACTTATTTGATGCACATGACTATGATATATGGTAATTCATTGAGGATGGGTTCACACCACCTACAACTCCTCCCATGGATAGAGATGGTAAGAAACTATTTGAAAATAATGCCAGGGCAAAGAATACAATATTAAGTGGGTTATGTGAATCAGAGTTTGTGAAAGTCATGCAATGCACCTCAACAAAAGAAATATGGGATAAGTTACAAAGAACATATGAAGGAGACAACAAGGTTAAAATGGCAAAAATTCAAACCCACAGGAGGAATTTTGAAGACTTAAAGATGAAATATGAGGAAGATATTGCCAAGTATCTACTTTGAGTTGATGAGGTTGTCAACACCATTCATGGACTTGGAGAAAATATTGAAGACTCTAAGATTGTTCAAAAAATCTTAAGGTCACTTCCCATGAGGTTTGATGCAAAGGTTTTAGCAATAGAAGAGATGAAGGATCTTAAAACCTTAAGCATGGATGAGCTACATGGAATTCTCATAGCCTATGATATGAGGACTGAAAAATATCAAACATCCAAATGGGAAGTAGCATTTAAAGCTTCAAAGAAGACAAATAATAAGGAACTAGAATCAAGTGAAGAATCAAGTAGCGGAGAAGAAGCTAACTTTGTGTGAAGGAATAAGAAAGGTCCAAGAAAATATAAAGGTATGCATTCTATGAAATGTTTTAATTGTGGTAACCTTGGTCACTATGCATCTAATTGCCCACAAGATAGAAGTAGTAGCAGTGAAGAAGAAAAGGAATATAAGAAAAATAAAGAAAGAAAATTTTATCATGAAAATAAAAATAGGTATGGTCAAAACAAGCATGAGAATATCTTTCAAAGACGCAAGAAAATTTTTTATGTTGAAGAAGCAAGTAGTTTTTCCAGTAGCAATGATGAAAATCTCTCAAATAGTGAAAGAGATGAAATCCTATTTTTGGCCATAGAAGAGGAAAAAGATGCTCCTGTTGTCAAAGACCAAGAAGAAGACAAAGATTCAGAAAATGAAGAAGAAGCCATGATTGACATAGAAGAGGAACTTGTTGTTGCTCTTGAAGATTTGAAGAGGGTTAGAAAGAAGAACTCAAGATTTAAGGCTCAAGTACAAGAGGATGAGAAGACAAAGATAAATTTGTCACAAGAACTCATTGACTTGAAAGTTAAATTTGAAGAGGCAAAGTGAATTGAAGAAGGTATGGCTAAGCAATTAAATACAAAAGAGTTGGAATGTGAAAAAATGGAACATGAGGTTGTCTCTCTGAGGAAGGAAGTGGAAGATTCTAATGATAAGCTACATAGGTTTGGGAAAAACACAAAAATCATTGGTGATATTATCAAAACACAAAGATCTTTGACTATAAATATTGGACTTGGTTTTGAATAAGGTCAAAGAAAACAAAAGGGGGAGTCAAGCTCAAAAGGAAAAGAGGTATCAAAGAAAATAATTAGAGAGGAGCCTAAGACCTATGTTGATGTAGTGAGAAGTGGAAGAATCAAGGAGGAAGAAAACAAAGCATCATCAAGGAACAAAGTCCATCACAGAAACAATAATGAGAGAACCATGCGGTAATATCCTCCAAGACAATCAGACATGTTTCAATATTACTTCCATGGTTATTGTTTTTCATGTCACTAAATTGGTCATAAAGCTGTAAATTACAGGGTCCGTGCTAAGAATTATTTTGGATCACCAAGAGGAATTTCAATTTATTTGCACCTCTCATAGACTACAATATCATATGTTACAAATATAATAATTTTGGGCATACAACTAGATGGTGTAGAACAATGTTCCCTGAACTTCCAAAGTCAAGCAACAAGGAGGATGGTCAAACTGTTCAAAATAATATGACCTCCAAAGTTTGGAGAAAGAAAATAGAACAAGAAGAGGAGCATAGTAATTTGGGAGTTTCACTCCCATCTCATAATTGAAGTCTCAAGAAAAGTAGGTAGTGAGGGGGTGTTGTCAAGTGTCTTATCTTACAGCCCCGAGGAGCCTTTTCCATTGATGTCAAAGGGGGAGAATTTCAGTAAGCAGAAGCAGTTTGGAATTTTAGTAAGGGAGAGCAGCTAGTCAGGGGGAGCAACTTGTGATCTTGTTCAGTAAAGGTCAGTTTCATTATAGGGTTGCCATCAATGACAAAGGGGGATATTGTTAGAAATATTGATTTGTCATTGATTTCAAAGGCAAAAATATCTTCAAGGATAAAATGTTGAATTGTCATTAATGTTCAAGGCATATATCTTCAAAGGTGATTTTATATGCTCTAATATTTAAATGAATATTCAAATATTAAAGAGGGAGGTTTATATATAGATATATTTATTTGTGGAAAACATCCCAAAAGGGATGCCACTTTCGGGTAAGACCCAAGGAGGCAGGGGTATCCATTCCGCCAAAAACACCCAGGACTCGGACCTGGCCTACCACCTTTGACATACTCAAGGAGAAAACAAACACACAAAACCAATTTAAAAATAAGTAAATAACAACAAAAATAATAAAATAAAATAAAAAACATGCTCCTTGAGTGTGTCAAAAACAAAAGCACAACCAAACACGCACAATAAGATAAAAGAAACCACAACACAAACCACATAGAAAAACACAAGAACCACATAACAAAACACAAACAAGACAAAAACAATAGAACACTACAAAGACATAACCCAAAAAAAAACATGAAAAATAAACACAACCAAAACCTAAAAAATAAAATAAAATAAAATAAAAATAAAAATAAAAAACAACCAACAACAGACAATAAACAAAAACAAAAAACATAGAAAACACTCACACATAAAAACACGAAATAACACAAACAAAGAGAAACCCAAGAACAAGAACGAAAAAAACACAAGAACAATAACAAAAAACATAAAAAAAAACAAAACAACAAAAAACACATGAACAACAAAAAACAACACAAAGAACACAAAAACAAAACAAAACAAAAGAACCCACCCACCTTAAAAAACTAAACAAAAAAAAAAAAAAAAAGAAAAAAAATTGAACATAACAATGACCTATCTAGACCAGAAGACTATTAAGGCAAGAATCAACAGAGGAAACAAAATAAAGAATAGAATGAGCTAGGGAACTAAAAAAAACTGAATGAACCAAAGAGAAGCAAAAAAAAAAAAAGCAAGAAGAAACTAGGTACCTTCGGAACTGGAGCCATCCAAAGAAATGATAGAAAGAAGAGCTTCCCTAATTTGAGAAGCCCACCATATAGGAGGGTGGCCATAACAAGTAAGATCACCTTTGTCCAAAGCCCAATTAGCTAAAGCATCAGCACTCTTGTTTTGATCTCCGACCACATGATTGTAATCAACTTTCAAAAATCCCATCTGGATTAATTGAATCTTCTCAATAATTCTTTTTATTCTCCAATCCACCTTATGATTCTTAGAAGGAGTCTTCAAGAGATTAATCATAAGTTGAGAGTCAAACTCAACTAACACCTTTTCCCATCCAACCTTAGTAGCCTCCTGAAGGCCTCTGAGGATACCATACCCCTCAAGCAAGGTTATTGGAAAGAATACCCAAATTCTTAGCAAAAGTAAAAACCAGGGAGCCATCTGAAAGTCTACCAATTCCTCCCACATTGGCTTTTCCAGGGTTCCCTCTAGAGGCTCCATCAGTATTGACTTTTCCAAAATCCTTAGGAGGAGGTTGCCAATTTCTAGTCCTATCCATCTTACTAATACTCACATTCCCTTTAAGTTGGTTGCCCTTAGAAGATTTAATCTTCAATATTTGCATCACTTGATCCCATATTTGGTGGGAGTTTTGGGGGTGATTAAGGAGTTGATGGACTGATTCAACTAAGTTGGCTATGGTCTTTTGCCAAATATAGTGAATATCCTTCCTATCTTGATTAAAAATTTGGTTGTTCCTTTCATTCCAAATATTCCAAAGAAGAATGGTAGAACCCATCCAAACTAACTGCCTAATAAAATGATCAACACCCTCTTGATTAGGCCAATCCCTCCAAAGTTGTTCAAAAGTAAAAAAATTGGACCACTGTAAGCCAAGTAAAGTGGCCATTCTCCTCCATAGCTCAGAGGCTAAAGTACACTCAATAAAAATATGGTTGAGATTTTCTACATTCTCTTCACACATTTCACATCTAAAAGGGCCATGAAAACCATGCTTCATAAGTTTCTCACCAGTAAGCACCCTACGATGCAATAAAAGCCAATTAAAGAACCTCACCTTAGGCTAGAGCTTTTGAGCCCACAATCGAGAAAATATGTTAGAAGAATGGTTGGGATTATTATGGCATAAGGTCAAATAACCTTGAGCAACTAAATACTCACCCTTAGTAGTGTTGTTCCATCCAAAACAATCTTTTTCATGGGACCAAGAGAGGGATCTCATATGAAGGATGCCTTGGATATCTTGTCTTTGCCTTTCTAGGATTTGAATAGGCCAATCCTCAATAGGGATCCAATATCTACCAACCTTTGAATTACCAAGTATGGTACCGATAGTAATTAGCCACCTTTATCCAATTAGCTCGGTGAAGCTCCTCCATCCAAGGCCTCCAATCGGGAAACCGAGTTATCAAAGGCTTGTGACCATCCCAAGAATCTATCCAAAAATTTGCCTGTTGACCATTATGAATGATCCAAAATAATTTTTTCTTTATCAAATCCTCACCAGTCTTAAGAACTCCTAAAATGGGAGAACCTTTGGTAGGAAGTTGATAGCGAACAAGGTCTTCAGGACTTTTGTTCTCAACATATTTAGCACGAAGATTATTGGCCCAAAGAGCATTGGGGTTATGCAACATCCTCCAATATAATTTAGCAGCTAAAGCTTTGTTGTTATTAATAGAAGACCGGAATCCTAACCCCCTTCACTCTTAGGAAGACATAAAGTATCCCATTTCACCAAGGCCCATTTTCTTTTCTCCTTAGTACCACTCCAAAGGAAACGATGACCGATTTGATCCAATTCTCGAAGAACAACCTTTGGGATATTCAAAATGGAAGAAACATAAATAGGAATAGCTTGAAGGACTGATTTTACCAAGGTGATTCTACCCCTAGAAGAAAGCCACTTGTTGGTCCACTTTCCAATTTTCTTCTTGACTTTGTCCAACAACCAATTCCAATATTTATTTTTCTGCCTTTGAATATTTATGGGAATACCTAAATAAGTGATTGGAAGAGAGGTCTTCTTATATCTTAATTTATCCAAGACCATGGATTCCTGTCTAGTAGAGCAGTGAAAGAAAATAACTTTAGATTTGTCTTCATTGATCAACTGCCCAATAGCCTTAGAAAAATAGCTAATGATTTGCTTAATATTAGAAGCTTCCTTAATTGTAGCTTTACCTAAAAGAGTAGAGTCATCCACAAATTGAAGATGAGAGATAGGTCTAGCTCCATGAGCAATGGTAACTCCCTCAAGGGTTTTGTTTTCCCTCTTTTTGGTTATAGTCCTACCCAAGCATTCAACAAGAATGATGAATAAATAAGGGGATAGCGGGTCACCTTGCCTAATACCTCTGGAAGCCGGGAATGACCGAGAAGGCCTGCCATTGATAAGAACTAAGTAGGAAACTGAAGAGATACATCCCATAATCCAATCCATCCAATCCTTAGAGAAACCAAATTGCCTCAAAACTTTGATAAGGAAGTGCCAATCCACTCTGTCATAAGCTTTGGATAAGTCTAACCGAATGAACATGGAAGGAGAATTTTGCATATCCATGGAATGGATGGCTTCCTAAGCAAGAACTATCTCATCTACTATTTGATGTCCTTCCACATAACCCCCTTGCTCTGGGGAAATAATCTTATGCAAAAGAGGCTTCAACCTTTATGCCATGATTTTAGTAATGATTTTGAGAAGAACATTACATAAAGCAATAGGTCTAAAAGCTGAGATATGATCAACCTCTTGAGCTTTTGGAACAAGAGTAATATAATTTTTATTGATAACCTTCAAAAATTTCTTTGGCTTTCCCGGCTTCTTCCACCACCTCTAATAAATCAACATGAAGGATATCCCAGAACTCTTGGTAGAACTCAATGGGAAAACCATCAGGACCTGGGGTTTTCCTTTTTGCATTTTAAAAACTACTTGTTGAAGCTCATTGATAGTAATAGGAGCATTCAAAATAGAGTTCTCCTCATAAGTGATAAGAGAAGGGATTGCTTGAAGAACATTTTGTTGTGAAGATGAGTCAAGAGGAGTAGCAAAAAAAATATTGGAAAAGTAATCAACAACAATAGAGTTCATGCCATCCCAAGTATAAACAACATCTCCAGAATATGATTTTAAGGAAGAAATAAAGTTGTGAGATCTTCGAGCTAGAAGATATTTGTGGAAGAAATTTATGTTTCGATCTCCTTCTTTGAGCCATTGAATTCTAGATTTTTGCTTCCATAAGATTTCTTCTCTTTTTTCCCATTCCTCTAACTGAGTTGTGAGTTTAATTTCATCTGCACTTCTCTTCTCTGTGAGGCCATCTAAATGGATTTTCTTATTCAAATTTTCAAGATGAGCAATAACTTCATGTTTTTTTTATGAACATCCCCAAACTCTTTCCAAATTCCAAGTCTTGATTTTGGATTTAATGTATTGAAGTATTTTGGCAAAACAGAACATCTTAGTCCCATGCCTAGGTTTACCTTCCTTCCACCATTGTTGCACATGAGGTCTGAAGGAAATTTCTCTAAGCCACATTAATTTAAAACAAAAAGGAGAGAAACTCACATTGGTTTTCCACATTTCCACCATGATCGGCCAATGATCCGAACCAAAATTATTAAGAGTCTTCACTTTAGGAATGTAACCATGGATTAAGAAATTTTCAGAGAGCAAAAACCTATCCAATCTCTCCATTATACAAGCTAAGCCTTGCCTTCTGTTAGACCAAGTCATAAGGCCATCATCTGATTGGATATCCACAAGATGTAGGTTTGCAATATATTCGCTCATGAGGTCAGTGCTTTTGTACAAATTTATATTCCCCCCTTTTCTCATCCAGAGAGAGGATGGTATTGAAATCTCCTCCGATCAAGATCCAAGCTTTAGGAAAATGAGAGATAATATGAGTAATATCCTTCCACTGTCTTCTTTTTTCCTCCAAAGAATTCGGAGCATAAACAATAACATAGAGCATAATCTGGTTGGAATGTCTACTTTGAATAGCTATAGCCAACAAACCCCAACTGCCAACCATATGGTGAATAACTACCTCTTTTGGGTTCCAAAGACAAGCAATGCCACCAGAAGTCCCTTGGGAACCGAGGGAAACCACTTTTCCAACCGCCAAATTTTACCGGCAATTGAGTCCACATCCTCCATTGACATCTTTATTTCTTGAAGGAAAACAAGATGTGGATGATTTATCCGAATCATTCTTCTAATTTCATTTTGTTTTGAAAGACTCCCTTTGAGTCCTCTAATATTCCAAGTGATGATCTTCATTAATACCAGGGCTAAAAAAGTTGGGAAGGGCATTAATCTTACCTTCCTCTACAAGATTTTCACCTTCTTTTACCATATGATATTGATTGGTCTTGCGACCTGCTTTTTGATTAGAATCCATATTCAATTTTTTTTCCCTATTTCTTGACTTATTCCAATTGAATCTGATATGGCTTCTAACCTTGAAGAATGCTCGTACACAGCCAAAATTTTACTAGATGGTTCAATAGAGTCTATATTGGGACCTGCATTATTTGAAGTTTTGACATTTGAAAGATTGTTTTTCTTGTGTAAATTTTCTCCCTTTTTTTCTATTGAAAACCTTTGATTTGTTGGTTTGTCTCTGAGTTCTTCCCTTCATATTTAAATTGTGTTTCTAAGATTTCAGTTTCCATTATTTCCTCTTCCTCACTTGGGACATCATTTGTGGAAAGGATTTCAAACATATTAGCACAAACATATTAGCAGATGACTTTGATTGATCCTTCATAACTGGTTTTTTATGAGTGTTCTTCTTCTTAGGTATTTGGAGGTTTATATTTAAATCAAAGGATTTAAATATAATTTAAATATATAAAAGTTTAAATAAAGTGGAAGGTTTATATTTTTAAAAGGTTAAAAATTAAATCTGCATGGGCCGACCTCCTTGAGCACACCACACAAAAGAAAGTTTGAAAATTCAAATATTCAAAATAATGGGCTGACCTCCTTGGACGCAAAAGACAAAAGCATATTAATAAGGCCATTAATTCACTTTGGCTAAGGGTATGCAATTCGATTATCCTTCGGGTGAGAGAGTGCAATGAGTAGAATATGGAGGAGGAGAGGAGCACAAATTCAATGGTAGTGATACAACAAAGGATCCATATATTAAATTGTGCTTCTTTGGTTTCATCTACTGGGGTAGCCCAGTCAGTTGCCTAGCTCATATGAAGTGTTGCTATGCAAAAGGTACAAGGGTCAAATCCCCTCGATGCATGTTTTGATGTGATTTTTGTTGTTCGAGGTAGTGCAAATACAAAGTCTAATATCATATCGTGACCCTTTGGTTTTATCCATTGGGGTAGCCCAGTAGGTTGCCTAGCTCACATGGAGCACTGCGATGCATAAGGTTAAATGGTCGAATCTCTTCAACACCCATTTTGCTAAAGATTTTGAGATAACGTAATGGAGTTAAATATTTTCTTACACCTTTTGGTTTTACATACTGTGGTAGCTTAGTTGGCCATGAGCCCATGTTAGGATGTTGCACTTCTAGAAGTTAGGGAATCGAATCTCATCCGCGACTGTGCAAGGTAATTATATAGTTTAATTTTTATTAAATTTAATAAAATGGGATATATAAGGGTCATGGGGTTAGTATAAAGCTTCATTTTTGCAATTTAATAAAAGGGAGATATAAGTATCATGATGTTAGTATAAAGTTGTAATTTTTACAAATTAATAAAAGGGAGATATAAGGGTCATGTTGTTAGAATAAAGCTTTATTTTGTAAGTTTTAAAAGGGAGATATAAGGAGTTATTTTTAAGCTTTATTGTGTAGGTTTTTAAAAGAAATGATAAGGGTTTAAAGTGATTGATTTGATATTTAAATCAAGAAGGGAAAAAGAGAATTATTGACCAAATTTGAAAAGCACATGCAAGAAGATAATCATCATTATTGAGGTAGATTTAGAGGGCACCTATTTGGGATAAGTCAAGGTGTCAAAGAATATTAAGTGCACATATTCACCTAAGCATTCAATTAACAAGGAAGGACAATTCAGTCATTTCAAGAAGAAGGAAAGGTACACATGATAGTGGAAGAAGAGCAAGGTATGAGCATCTCCAAGTCAACACACAAGCAAGTTATCCAATGCTAGAATTGAGCTACCTTTAAAATGTAATACATGTGGAAGCGACAGACTTAATGAATGTGAAGAACATATTAACCATTTTAATCTTACTACATTAGTGCATATTATTCTCTATATGTTCATGAAGATAAAATAATTTTGGGTAGAATATGTCTGAATTGCTTTTAGTAGTGGAAAGCAAACTGAGGAAAAGGTGAAGAACTTGATGCCATTATCAAGCAAGTTTTGGAGTAGATTTGAGCAATGTTTATGAGCAGGTTTTGGAGTATATTTGAGCAATGTTTATGAGCAGGTTTTGGAGTAGATTTTAGCAGGTTGTGTAAGCAGGTTTTAGAATATATTTGAACAGGTTTTATGAGTAGGTTTTGTAGAAGATTTGAGAAGGTTTTGTAAGCATATTTTAGATCAGATTTGAGTAGGTTTTGTGATCAGTTTTTAGAGCAGATTTGAGCATTGTTTGTAAGCAAGTTTTAGAGCATATTTGAGCAAATTTTGTGAGCAAGTGTTTGAGAATGAGGATTGGTGTCTCCTATGGATTGGTGTCCATGAACTTGAGCAAGGGGATTGGTGTCTCCTATGGATTGGTTTCCATGAACTTGAGTAAGGCGATTAGTGTCTCTTGTGGATTGGTGTCCATGAACTTGAGCAAGGGTATTTGTGCCTCATGTGGATTGGTGTCCATGAAATTGAGCAAGGGGATTGGTTTCTCCTATGGATTGGTGTCCATGAACTTGAGAAAGGGGATTTGTGTATCCTGTGGATTGGTGTCCTCAAACTTGAGCAAGGGGATTTGTGTCTCTTGTGGATTAGTGTCCACAAACTTGAGCAAGGGGATTTTTGTCTCCTATGGATTGGTGTCCACAAACTTGTATAGGGGATTGGTCTCTTGTGGATTGGTTTCTAAAAACTTGTATAGGGGATTGGTGTATCCTATGGGTTGTGCCCACAAAATTTATTGAAGAAATTTATAAGCAATATTTTTCCATGGTTTCTCTCGAGAGGGTTTTTCCACATAAAATATTTGTCTCTTATGTGTATGGTGATTTGTGCATTGTTTTATTATTGTATTGATATTATTTGAAGTTAGTGCTTTGGAAAGAAAAGAGAAATTTTTTAGCTTATATTGTTCACCCCCTCTTAGCATAAGTTTGTGTTCTTCATTACGACGAAGTCCTTCCACTCTACATCTAAAACTTTGATATTCTTCTCTGTTGCATAGGTTTACCACCAATCTAATGTATCCCCCGCTAGGTAAATCATTGCTCAAACTATCTATGTTCTAGGTAAGGAGTTCTTCTTTGTAAAATAGATCTCTAACTTTCTTAGCCAAGCTTCGACTTCATCTCCCTCTCCTTCTCCATTAAATTTGGAGGTATAAACATTATTTAGATCTTTAACTAGTTCTTTCTCTAACAGATTTTTGGCCTCTTGTTATTCTATGGTTAGTTCATCAGCTTGACCAACCTTTGAGATCTTAGCCTGCAAATCTTGATTCACAAATATTTATAGAAATTATTTCATTTGATCTTTCATGGTAGTGACCATTGCAATGAGGAATTCTACCTCCCTGTTAGAACTACCCAAATATTCATCGTAGGTTCCTTCCTTGACATTGCTCTGTTAGGTTCACCTATTTGAAGGAGTAGAAATATCTTTCCTTACCTTTTGTGCCACTAATCCTGGTTACATCCAATAAAGAGTAGAAGATTAGGTTACCAGCTTACCTTGGAATGCACTACTTAAAACAAAGTCCTCTTGCTAAAACCAGCCTCACTCTATGTGGGGTGGCACTCTAAGACTTATTATGTAATTCTAATGTCAATGCCCACACTTACCATGTAAGGTGTCACAACATACTTAACTACTTCTAGGATTAATCCCCTTTAGATTTCTAGCAAGCAGGAATTCTAGATCTTCCTGACTATAGCTTAAGAACCAAGCAAAGCCTAAATAGGAAGGTACCCAAATCCCTAGCACATTCCATGAAGCTCTAGTCCCTCGTACCTTGAGATCTGATATCAAATGTAACAACCCAAAAATATAACTAAGGGGTTGTGTATTTTTATTTTAGAAACATTAACAACTAACACATACTTGAGAGATATATCTTTATCCCAAATGGTATGTGTATAACTACTAAGATATCTAAGCTTATCTAATGTTCAAAGTTGTTTGTTCTCTCTTCCAAATAAACTAACATTATTTTTTAAATATATTTAGGATACGCCCATATCCATACCATACACAAGTCTATTTGTGTAGGTATGGTAGGTGTATTTCAATAAGCTACTAGCCACATTTTTGTAAGGACCAACTTATCTCCTTCTATAAATCGAAGGGTACACCCATATCTATACCATACACAAGTCTATTTGTGTAGGTATACTATGCGTACAATATTAAGCTCCTCGTCTCATAATCGTGACGAAGTAACTTAATCCTTTCATAGATAGTCTAGTCAGTTTTATTTCTTGGAAGATATTTTCTAAAAGAAATTTATCCATCAATAATCCTAAGAGATACCATAATATCCTAGGTTATTTTACTCTACTTCTAACATAACTTAACCATACTAAAATATCTATCTAGCTTATTTAATTATTTTAAACATTTAAGTTCTATCAAAAACATAGGAGAACAATTAATATATCTATATGTTTAAACCAAGCATCGAATATCATCTAAAAGAAACATTGAAAGAGATGCTTAAAGAGATGACAAGATATAACTAAAAACATAAATAATAAAATAGCTTGTAAAACTAAAACATCAAAATATCTTACCACATAACTAGTAAAGGGTAAATTTTTCATTTTAAACAAATCATTACATAGTCCAAGTATGGTAGGATTAATCCATACTTTTAAAAGAATAAGATGTTACATCATTACATCAATAAGAGGGTGCTCCACTAGAGTTTACCCCTTAATAGATTTCTACATAAATCTTTATCACAACATAGATCAATAGTAGTTGTTTAGTTCTCAGGTGCCCTCCTTGGTCCTTCTTGTTTGTTCATCTCTCAATTGATGATAGTAAGGGATCATGATAACTCATGGATATATGAAGCATGCATCTACTAGATGATTCATTAATCTAATGCATTTATAATTCCATATACCAAATTGCAACTATACAATCACCAATACATCTTTATGAATCATTCACTTGATATCAAAGGAAAGTCATCTATTAAACATGAGTAATTTAGTATACCATCCCTTTTTCAATTAAAGGTTCATGTTCTAACATACCTTTAGATCAATCAAATACCTTTAAAGGAAAATATTCATTTTCTTAACCAATTAAGGCCCCATAATCCCTAATTAAATAAATACTTAAAAAATCCATTTCTTTAACTAATTAAGACCCCATAAACCCTAATTAATTAAATACTTAAAACATCTATTTCTTTAACTAATTAAGGCCCCATAAACCCTAATTAATTAAATACTTAAAACATCCATTTCTTTAACTAATTAAGGCCCCATAAACCCTAATTAATTAAATACTTAAAACAAAACCTTTCTTTAACTAAAGTCTCATTACCTTAATTAATTAAATACTTAAAACATCCTTTTATTAATTTAAACATCTACCTTTTCGTAATTTAAATATTTACCTTTCATTTATCTTTGATTTCCTTTAATCAATCCAACCCATCTTTTAATCTAAATAAAACTATCTTTTATTTTATTTAAATAAACCATTCCATCTTTTTTTTTTTTGGTTATAGATGAATTGGTTACAATCACAAATTTTTAGTAACTGTCAGCGCAACTGACAGGGTTCAAACTGTCAACGAAGGCTTCCAACACAACCACCGTCTCGTTAATGGTAACCCGGCGTGAGATGGGGACCGCCGGACGCACAGGGTTCGCACCGTCTTCGTCAGTCTGGTTCAAACACGTGGCATGAAGGTAGAGGGACCGTCGGACAAGCAGGAAACAGATCGTCGTCTTCAGACAAGTGCAACACGCAGAGGAGTCGGATCGGGCTACTGGCTATGCATGGGCACGGATCGCCGTCTTCAGACAAGTGTAACACGCAGAGGAGTTAGATCGGGCTACTGGCTATGCATGGGCACGCCCGTGGGATTGGAACCTAAGTCTCCTCTCGGTAAGTGCCCCAACTTACCAATCCACCTAAACCATTCTATCTTTAATATAAAAGAAGCTATCCTTTATTTTTTATTTAATTAAATCATTCTATCTTTAATAGAAATGAAGCTATGTTTTACTTTTCGTTTAATTCAATCATTCTATCTTTAATATAAATGAAGCTATCCTTTATTTTTCATTTAATTAAATCATTCTATCTTTAATATAAATGAAGTTATCTTTTATTTTCATTTAATTAAATCATTATATCTTTAATATTAATGAAGTTATCTTTTTACTTTTACTTTTATATAATCATTATATCTTTAATATAAACGAGGTTACCTTTTATTTTTCATTTAATTAAATAATTCTACTTTAATATAAATGAAGCTATCCTTTATTTTTCACTTAATTAAATCATTCTATCTTTAATATAAATGAAACTATCCTTTATTTTTCATTTAATTAAATCATTATATCTTTAATATAAATGAATTTATCCTTTATTTTTTTTAATTAAAACATTTTATCCTAGAAGAATTGCATTTAACTACCCAAGACAACTGGGAACATCATCACTAAGCCAATCCAACCTTTGAAGCAAACCAGACATAAAATCAATGTGGCAGGCTTAGGTAAGTCAACAGAACCAAGGTTGCAGGTGGAAATCTAGAAAAAGGCCAATGGTCATAAAGGCTAATCGGACGCCACACACCCAAACCACCGGTGCCAAGCGACAACGACTTGGTGGTGCCCTAGACCACCAAGCGTGGTCGATTATTAAGGGGAAACTCCCCCTTAATAAAATAATCCATGATACACTGTGTATCCCATGTGGGATACGTGGCCTGGAAGGTTGAAAGGTATTTCTTCCTGAGTCGACCCAAATGCGAACAACGCGCATCGATCGACATCGAAGAAAGAAATATTGAAGCTAAATATTTAAAATAAAACCTAGAAACTACCCAAAAACAACACATACAACCTGATTCAAAGGAAAATCAGCCAAGTTTTAAACAAACGTCAATAATAGGGTAACAGTTGAGTTACAACCACCATATTTTAAACCAACCTGAAGGGCGACAACAGAGCAAGACAATCCATCTATCACAGGGTCGAATTCTATGAAACTAAGCTTACATACACACCAATGTAATTGAAGTTTAAATGTTTTTGACTACGGTTTTGACATTCACAGTTTAAATGTTTCCTTTTTTATACGAAATTTTTACACTCTTCACACAAAGCGAAGTGTAATTTAAATGTGAATAGGCACCTATAGATCAACGTGTAATTTAAATGTGAATAGGCACCTATAGATCAACCTTCCTTGTATTGAAGATGCTGAATTCAACTTACGATTCCCATCCCTTTCAATGGTAATAGTTTGAAAATTGCCACGCCTACACCTGATCTCTCTAGCTTTCGATCTCAAAGCTTTGCTCTTTTTTCCCGCTTTCTCCACTCTTTTCTACCTTCGTTTTGGTCTTTTTATGCAAGGAAAATCCATCTCCCATACTCCCAAACTCTCACTCCTCATCAATGCCAACCACCCATCATTAAGGCGTTCTTATCTCCTTATGACGACCAAAGATATTTAAAAATTTTAAACCATTTCTCCCCCTCCCCAAAATATCAAGTTATTTAAAATGATTATTTTATACGTAATCATTTAAAAGTCTGTAATATATGGGCTATTCCTTTTTAAAAGAAAAGAATAGTCGAAGACGTGAACATTTCCTTTATGTAAATAAAAGTCATTTACTAAATCAAATAAATATTCTTTTTTTTTTCATAAAAACCAATTATTATTTAAATAATAAGAAAATACTTCTTTTAAATAAAAAATAATTTATTATTTAAAAACATAAATATTTTTTTTTTTCTTTTCTATTTAAATAAAAACCAATTGTTATTTAAATAAATAAAAAAATACTTATTTCTTCTATTTAAATAAAAACCCTTTATTATTTAAATAAAATACTCATACTAATATCAAACATTAGTATGGTATTTTAAGAGGACTTAGAATAATGGATCCTCTATATTCATTTATATTTTTTGGAGGGTGTTCTTTAACCAGTTTCTTACACTCAACAAACATGTAAACAATCAAACAATCAGGTGCATTAAAACAAGTTAGGTGATTTATTGTCAACCCAATCACGTATCCTACCCGAGGATTTACGATAACTTCTAGGCTACAAACTTTGGCTCTAGGTGGTCGGATCATTAATAGTCATCCCTAAAAGCAAGAATGCATACCTATATGAGGGTAGCCATTCATGTTACCCTAAGTTGTCTAAATCATCACTTCCCTTTTCAAGTACTTCATTCTCGGTGGTTGATTCTACCTCTTCCACCCATGGATGTACCTAGTGTTGCACATTGACAAAACATTAGCAATACCATATTCTATAAAGATAAATCATTATAAACAATGCATAGTCATTCAAAGCATCAAAACTAAGCATCAATTAGTCATTTATTAGTACATAGTCTGTTAGGCAGAAGTCCTGCCAAGGTGGGGTATGACATACTACCCCCTTGGGTTAAACTCAGTCCTATGAGTTTCTTGTCATAAAAATGTTATTAAAAATTTTCAAAATAAAAAGGGAAAATATTTCTTCATATCATCCACTTTCTCCCAAGTGGAAATTTAGAATATCGGTCCCACTAGACTTTACATTGTTCTAGAATCTATTTCCTCAAGGACTTGGAATGGAATTCTAAAATCTTCACTGTCATCATTTCAATAGCCTCAGGGTTTGTCATCTACAGATTAGAAACATCCTACACGTGATCAAGGTTAGCAACATACTTCCTAAGAAGGAATATATGGAAGCTGTCATGGATCTTTGACAGGTTAGATGGAAAGGTGATTCGGTATGCAACATGGTTGATCTTCTCAATGATCTCAAAGAGCCCCACAAACCGAGGATCCAACTTCATGGATTTGATTGCACTTGGTAGGGTACCTAGGAATAGATATTTGGGGATATATTATTATATTGTATAAGGGTTGGCATGGGCCACACATAACCCAAGGTTGATTGTATTATAATATTATATTATATTATAATATTATATTATATTAGTAGTAGGCTCTCCAAAGTAGAATAAGAATATGGATATATAAAGAAGAGATATTTGTCATTGTAATCATTCATATCATTGGAGAATAATCTTATGTAATCGTCTATGCCCATGAAGTGGCCTCTCACCTTGGGAGATCTTGTGGAGTTATTCCTTCCTTAAGGATTATTATTGGTGTTTCCCTACCTTAAGGGTATTATCTATCTCTCTCTCATTTGTGGATTGTTATTGTGGATAATGTATTTATGGATGAATGATTTGATATTTCTGCATATTGGTGAATGATTTATGTTAATAATAATAAAAGTTATGCAACAAGTGGTATCAGAGAAACAATTTTGGCAAAGTGGGGATTTTGTGTGAAATTGCAAAATTAGGGCAATTTTTTTTTGGAAAAACATCTCATCTTTCAGGAGCCATATCTCTACGCACGTTTATCCAATTCAGGCGATTCTTAGATCAGATTGTGCAGAATTTGAAGAGCTTTAAAATGAGTGGTCATATGAAGGAATTCGAGCAGTATTGAGGGAGATACGACCTTTTGAAGTTAGTCATCTGAAACAAGGATAGTGACGAATTTCACAGATTTTTTCTAGAAAAACGTCTCATCTTTCAGAAGCCATATCTTTGCGAGATTTTATCTGATTCAGGCGATTCTTGGATCAGTTTGTGCAAAATTTGAAGAGATTTAAAATGAGTGGTCATATGAAGGAATCCAAGTAGTATTGAGGGAGATACGACCTTATGAAGTCAATCGTCTGGAACAAGGGTAGTGACGAATTTTCAAGTCGCGAATTTTTTGAAAGACAAAATTTGTTTAGTTCGGGTAAGCAAATCAGTTACACTTTATTTTGTTTGGAAGAAAAAATTGCAGATCTAGTTGTCTATGTGGATTTTTAGCTTCAACTCAGTGGGAAGATATTTATTTCCATAAAACCCTAGTTGCATTAGGGCATGAACAATGGCAGTCCAAGATTTTTTTGGAGAAGATGATATTGATGTTAGGGATTGGTGGAAAAATTTTAAATCCAAGTTTTATCATAATCCTGTTTGGAAAAGTTGGCTTTCTTTTTATCTTAGAGGAGAAGCTATGATTTGGTATTCTAGAATTCCTTGCACCCATCAAGATGAACTAACTTGGAAAACAATGGAACATGAATTCTTGAGTAGATGGGACCCATATAAAAAGATAGCTAGTTTGAAGGCCACCATCAAGGGATATGAAGAAGAAATAAATATGTTTCAAAAAGAACAAAAGGAAATAAAAAGAGAGCTAGCAAATTCCAAAGACGTGGTAGAAGATAAAAAATATGTCAGTATACAAACAGAGGAAACCATACCTTTGGTAGAAGATAAAATAAAAAATGGACAAAGGGATTTGTTTGAATCTAAAAAGTCTATTTTGCAGGTTCATGGAAGCATTAAAAAGGAACGGGTTATTATTTCCATTGACCCTGGTAGTAGATATAATTTTATTAATATTGCTTTGGCTAAGAAGTTGCAAGTTCAAGCAACAAAAATCAAGGACATATAGCTAGAGGGTGAGAATGTTCAGATTTTTAAAGATTTGAAGATCACCATGGATAAATATGTTTTACATTCATATTTCTATGCTATTGAGATGGATGATGAGGATATTGTTCTTGGTTATCCTTGGTTAGATTCTTTGGGTACTGTTAACATTAATGTGCAAAAGAAGTTTATGAAGTTATGGTACAGGAAAAAGAAGATAACATTGCAGGATATTTCTCAGCTTAAGGAGCAAGGATCCAAGGAAAATCAAGAAGTGGTTGTAGAGAAACAAATTGAAGAACCTGAAATAGAATCCAAGAAGGCAGTAGCAACAAAAGAGTCCATGGAAGAAGTAGCAACAACTGAGTCCATGGAAATAATAGTAATAGAGTCCAAGGAAGCTTTGATAGAAGAGCACAAGGACACACCAAACAAAGAGAACATGAAAGAACAATGTGTAGAAGAATTTAAAACAATGGAGCCAAATGTTGAGAAGTCAAAGAAGGTAGAACATCAAGTTAAGGTTGCACCATATCGCCATCCACACCACCATGAGCATAAACAATCTTGGGGGTATGGTTCAAGGCAACAATATTATGGTTCTACATGGAATCAAAAGGGCACCAACTATGGCAGTGTTTGGCAGAGAAAGCATAGTGATCCTGGTTTTCAGAGTGGTTCATCAGCATCAAGGAACAAGTGGACCCATCATTCAAGTTATCAAAATATAGCAACAGAAGCGTGGAGCCAACAAAGTAGATTTGGATACTCAAGTAACAAAATGGCATACCAACATCAACATGTTTCACTTGGATGGATGGATGATCGAGATTGGTACTAGTTGCTAACATTGCTTAGCAAATCATATTATCATGTTTCTTCATATGTTTCGAGGATGAAACATTTGTAAGGAGGGTGGCATGGTAGGGTACCTAGGAATAGATATTTGGGGATATATTATTATATTGTATAAGGGTTGGCATGGGCCACACATAACCCAAGGTTGATTGTATTATAATATTATATTATATATAATATAATATTATATTAGTAGTAGGCTCTCCAAAGTAGAATAAGAATATGGATATATAAAGAAGAGATATTTGTCATTGTAATCATTCATATCATTGGAGAATAATCTTATGTAATCGTCTATGCCCACGAAGTGGCCTCTCACCTTGGGAGATCTTGTGGAGTTATTCCTTCCTTAAGGATTGTAGGTAGCAAATCCACCTCCTAGAAGAAGAAGAAGTGATTTGCTAGATTTTGATAGTTTTGGAATAATTTGCTCAAGTTTTGTAAAATCGTATAGTGGGAGAAAATCGTATAGTGGAAGGCAAAATCATACAACTGGATTAGAAAATTGTACAGAGCATTAGTAAATCATACAGGGCACACCGAAATTCACTCAGATGCAAAGGAAATGTAATTTTGGGATGAAATATTACATGGATTTGCTAAACTAAGGTGTTAAACTTAGGAAAACGTTAAAATAATCTATTCAACTGTATATTGGTAGTTGTGAATAATGGATTGTCTCAGGAACTACTTTGGAACATCCTGGGAAACATTATATAAAGCCCCATTTTCAAATCTATAGGCCTGGCTACTAGTTTATTGGTTATTAGTTGCTAGAATAGAGAGATAGATACATTTCTAAGTTATTACAATTATAGTGAAAGAGTTTTCCATATTGTACTCAAATTTACAGCCAATAATAAGAATAAAGACATTATGGATGACTATGTATGATCTTGTTATGAATAGATAATGTATTGTGGATTGGTATTGTGTAATTGAGTTTTCTATCTTACTGTTATATGTTAGTTTTAGGCATTGTTACAAATTGGTTAATAGGATTGTCACTAGTGAATCATGGAGAATGATTTATGAGCATAAGGATGTTGAAAAGGATGTGTTGAAACATATTGTATGATTTTTGGATGTAGTTACCTATATGGAATCTCTCACCAGCCCGGTTAGGATGTTTTTCTTGTGAAAGAGATTGTATTGTTTAGATTGTTAAACCTTTACAAAACATCTCGGAGATAGATTGGGACCAAGGAGCATATAAAATAACACCATGTTGTACCTTTATTTTGTACAAATCATACATCCTACATTGTATAAATCATACAAAGAACTGTTACCAAATTTGGTAAAATAGGTGATTGACAAGAACTTACCCGATTTGGCAGTTTTGGGGACTCGGTTGGAACGATTACAAAACTGTGTATGAAAGCCTCCAAAACAATATCTATCAATTTTTTGGATGCAAGATCATACCATATTGGACACTGTATGATTTGATATCGTATAGTGTAGGTAATTAAGGTTCGTACAAGGAATTGACAGTTCATACGAGGTTAGTCCAGTTGATCAGAATACTGTTCGATTTGGTAATTGAGGTAGGCTTGGCCTAAGAAACATTATATCCTCTAGAAAAAACCTTCCCATTGGGAATAATCCACCACTATGTTATATTTTTGTGTCGTTGCCTTATCGAATCTGGCATTCTTGTTAAAATGGGTCGAATTTGAATGAAGACTGGAGGTGATTTTTTATGACGGACACCAGTACACGAAGTCGTGGGAGAAGGGAACCACAAAGAAAAATTCCAGTAAGAAGGAGCACAAGGATTTCTCAAAGAGGAAACACAAGTAACTCAGATAAGAGTACGCATGAACCAAAAATAGAGCAAGTTTGGACATCCGAAGAAGGAGACTTTGAGGCATTGTTGATTGAGACAAAAGATGAGGAGGAAGAACGACCAAACGTAGAAGTGACGGGTGATAAAGAAAAAGTGCACGATGATGGAGAATGGATGGTAAGACCTGAGGAAGCGATAGCAAGATTGCGAGAAGGTGTAGAGGATGGGAGTTAGGCACCAGAGCAACAGGACACAGGGAATCAAGAGGACAGACCAAGATCATCTCCATCAAACCAGTGAAGAAGGTCACAAAGTGAGGATGCATGAGAATTCAATCATCGGGTGGCGGGACAAAACAAGATACCTCGAATTGAAACTTCTGACGACAACAGGAGTAAGACACCCCCAAGGAGGAATCTGACAAAGATTCCATGGGACACCTCAAGTGAGAGAGATGACTCTCCTAAGATGGCTAACAGAGCAGCCAAACAAATATGTCCACTATTTTTAGGTGAGGGTAAGGAAGACCCCACACGACATGTAGGAACTTGCATAACCATTTGGAGAGCGAATGGTGTAGACAGACCATAAGATTGGGTAGTCCTCTTTCCTGCTACTTTGAGAGGATTGACAATAGATTGGTACCTAAAGAGAGAAAATAACATTGATTTTTAGACTTGGAATCAGATAAAGGATAAATTCATTGAAGAATTTTGACCTTTAAAAGATGATGGAGACATCGTCACCGAGCTTTGCATAACAAAATAGAAAGTGGACGAGGATGTGAAATCCTACAACCGTTGAATAAAGTAATTAGTCTATAAGATGTAGATGCCATTGGCAAATGTGCTGGTAAAACAATGGTTCGTAGATTGGTTAATACCGAGATATAAGAAAAAGATGAAGGCAGTACCATCCGAGACATATGAGGAAGCACTTAAACACGCAAAGAACTTTGAGAGTGAATCAAAAAAGACATATACAGGAATATTATCTCATCCCAAGTCGAGAGATTTAGATAGTGAAGAAGATGACACTCCACAGAGGATGGTAGCATCATTCTGCAAGGAGTTTGATAAGATGGTTAAGGAATAAAAGATCAAACTAGACATGAATGAGCTGTGGTGCACAGAATGTAAGACAGAAGGACATACAAATATGAAGTGTTCGAAGAATGAATATTGCCATATTTATAACATGATGGGGCATGAGGTAATGCTCTTTCCATACAATGCAAAAATCTGTTTGTAGGTACTATCAATCCAGGAGTAGGAAGAAAAACCAAAGCCCCAAGGAAGTGGCCAACAAGCAATGAGTGGCGATTACAAAAATAGCAAAAGAGGTGGTAGACAAAATCAAGGTAATCGACAAGGAGGACAAAGTTGCTTACAATATGACTCAGAAGGTAGACCGATCATACAATGTTGCAATTTCCAAGAGTGGGGGCATTTTGTGAAAAATTATCTTGCACCTCTGATGCAAGGAGCACCGCAAAAAGCACTACACACATGTGTAGATGGTGTGGTTCGGGGAACCACAAGGAGGAGAATTGTCCAAAGTAGGCGAGTTCGAGCAACCCGTAGAATGTGAGATATTTGGTTATCGAATTTCCTCAAGTTAAAGAGGAAACTCAGAAGTTTTAGCCATGATGAGGAATTAGGCTAAAGAGGATAAGTATCCAGAGCCAGCAAAAGAAAAGCAATATTGGCAAGCAACAAAGAAAATAGTGCAAGAAGAAACTGAGAAAACTAAGCAAGGAGAATCGAGAATTCGAAAGGAATTACAAAAACCATCAGAATAGGAGACAATTGTGCAACATCTAGCAGCACTTGTATTAGATACCATAGTGGAACTTAAAGTATTTGACTTATTGGAAGCTATCCCAAAATTGCAGAAAGAAATTGGGGAATAAATGCAACCACAAAAGGTAATGGAGGTAGAGAGCCAACCTATTTTAGAGGAAGAACGAAAAGACAAATTTATGGATCCTACTATACTAATGATTAATGTGGGATAGAAGCTTGCATTAACACATATGGAGATTTTGGGGATAAATTGATGCAAGTAATCGTGGATGGAGGATCCAGTGTCAATGTGCTACCAGAAAGAACTTGGCTAGAACTATGCACTCCATCCCTATGGACATCGAGCTTCCGACTGTATGGAGCTGACAAAAATGATATTAAAATAAAAGGATTTTTGACTGCACAACAAGTAATGATAGCTAAGCAAAAATTTGTCTTGGACTTTGTTGTGATTACAATGCATAAACCTACATACAATGCCCTCTTAGGGATAGGATGGCTACGAGTAGCCAAAGTTAACGTAGCCAAAGTAATGATAGCCAAAGTTATTGAAAGTGATCTTATTCTTTCCCCAATTGTGATTAACTTTGGCTACAAGTAGCCAAAGTTAATCACAATTGGGGAAATAATAAGATCGCTTTCAATAAGGGACATCATAAATACACGATTAATTTAGCTAATCAAAGAGTTAGTGAAGATATAGCTACAACGGATGAATCAAAAAACTCATTAGGGGATGAAGGACACGAACCTGATGGAGAGGGAATGTTGTACATAGATGAATGTAGCGAGGATGAAGCTTGATTTAATAGTGGACTCCTTCATTGGAAAATGGAGGAGTACAAAATGTTTCAACCCAACTACCTCTGTATTGAGTCAGAAGAAATCAAGGAAAAACAAGATGAACCAAAAGCCAGTAAAGAAAATAAGAAGGAAATAGAAGGGAAGTGGACGTTTCCAAAAATATTTGCGGAGTATACAGTAGGAGATGCAGAGATTGATACAAGACCGACACACCCTAAGAATGTAATGAAAGCTACGAGTGAGCCAAAAATATCAAGTATGAAGGACCCAAGATAGTGGACATAAACCTTGGAATAGAGGAGGAACCTAGGATGGTCCATTGTGGTGATGATTGGAATCCGATATTGAAGGCAACAACTTTCAATATATTCTTAGAGTACAAGGATGTCTTCGTGTGGACATACAAGGATTTGAAAGGAATCCCACCCAAATTATGTTTCCATAAGATTACACTAATGTCTGACACTCAACTTTTTAGGAGGAGGCCATATAGAATGAATCCAAAGTACGCGGTATTAGTAAACACGAAGATAGAAAAGATGTTGGAAGTAGGAATTATATTCAGGATGACAAACAGTGAATGTGTCTCACCTATAGTAATCACCTTGAAGAAGGAATTTGATAAGATAAGGATATGCATAGACTTTAGGAGTCTAAATAAAGTGACCATTAAGGACCCCTTTCCAAATAATATATGGTCAAGAAGCGGTGGTGCCAGTCAAGTTATTGATACCAAGTTTGAGAGTTGCAGTAGAGCATCACTTGGAAGATCAAGAAAGTTTGGAGGAACAACTGATGATGCTGACCAAATTAGATGAAAGAAGAGTCATGGCATATTGGGCGATTGAGATAGCTCAGAAAATATGAAAGGCGTGGCATGACAAGCTTTTGAGGAAGTTGGAACTTAGTCCAAGGGACTTGGTTATAAAGTTTAACAAGAAGAGGGAAATCAATCCAGGTAAACTAAATATATTATGGCTTGGACCTTACAAAGTGATTGAAGTAATGAGTAATGGAGCAGTCAGGATGCAGAACCTAAATGGGACGGAGGTACCCAACATTGTAAATGGATCAAAGTTGAAGCCTTACAAAGTACAATGTTTATTCATTGCTTCAGAAGAGATTGAACAAAGACGATGAGCAAAAGTTCAAGATGAGACTCATCATGAGCTAGGTACACCACAAGAAGAGCCAAATTTGAGACTCGCAAGACTATTTTTTGAAATGGAGGAGACAGCCAATAATTGAATAAGAGTTGGCACCTGGACCCGATGAAAGAAGAAGGTTGCAAGTACATATCAAATGGCCTGATGGGACCATAAAAGAAGGAGAAGAGTGGATTCCTCCAGCAAAAGAGGACTATCAGGAGAGGACACTGTTACCAAGAGCTTCAAATAGGAGGTACCCACAAATAGAACATAGGGAACTACCTCGACAGTTGGAAGAACAAAGAAGGATAAGGTTGACAGTGCACAATGAGGATAAAGTGGACACGTTTGAGATGGAAATTCTAGAGGATACTAGGGAGGAAAGGATAGAATAATAACTCACGAAACTTTCCCCATTGGCTCAGATTGGGCTATTACAATAGAGGATGATAACACAAACTTAGCACTTGCAGAAAGAGTATCAAACACTATGGGGTCATAATGTGAGATTGAGAGCAAAGTCATCCAAGAATTGGATGGTACCATACAAAGATTGGATGAACATAGGGCCGTTAGATTCCAAGCGATTGGAAGTGAACCTAAGGAGGTTGAAGGCTTAACTCCAAGAAATGGTAGGGGAAACAAAGGTGCAAGTACAAAGTTTCCATCCCCACCAAGCCAATAGCCTATGATAAACGAGGGCGCATAAGTACTTTGGCGAGATATAGAGGAGACCAACCACATCACCTGAATCATACCACAATGTAGTAGGCATGATAGATTCTAGTGAGGAAGGAATATCATGGTTGGTGAGAGAGCCTGGTACATATGATGATGAACCATAGAACCCTCATAATCCTTAGAGGGATCATAATATTCCGATTAGAGCATTGAGACCAAGGCAAAGCAGGATATTTCAAGAGGACAGACCCAAGAATGATACACGAGCATATACAATAGCTTACCAATAGCTAAGAAGACAAATAAGGGAAGTTCGATGATTGGAGAGTGATGAATTTGGCAAGTGACTGGGTAGAATAGAGGGAAGAGGGTCAGACCAGCTCTAGCTCTGAGAAAGATTTTTTTGATGATTATAGGGAAGTATTGGCATCTTCATCCCCCCAGAGAGCCTTTGAGGAAATAATATGGAGGCTTCGCTTGGTACGAGCTGATAGAAGAGTCAGAACCTTGTGAAAATTGTCACCAAACCGGAGTCCACTAGCTAATATTGAGTTTGTAGATATTACTCCTGATAATCAAAGAATGATTGAACAAGGACCTCTAAGACTTCAATGAGGAAGAGGAAGAGGTAGACGACCAAAAAATGATGGAGACCTTTGTGATGTTGTAATTAAAGGAGGTAGAGGACGAGGAAGATTTTGATCCCCTACTCCTAGATGGCCAGGAGATAACCCGTTAGCATGTATAAATTGGGTAAGGAACCATCAAGATATACCCTGAATAAGAGGCATGTTATGAAATGTGTTATGAAGATGCAGAGGGGGGTGACCACCCCTAAATTGATAGGGACCCCAACGAGAAGTGGATAATTGGCAATTACCCCAAATAAGAGAAGATTCATCAATAGTACGAGGAAGTTTCATGCCTAGAATAAATAGAAGGAGGAGATACCCACATGGTCAAAACCTTGCTGGTAGAAGAAGGGTACACTTTGTAGATGATAGAAACCTAGGCCAACAACGAACCCGATTACCAATTTTGGAGCTAGAAATGATCCGCGGAGATAGGTGAAGAAGTCGCTCAAATAATAGTAGAGTGGTGAGGACACCACCACCACGGGATCAATCACCTACACGGTGAGAAGAAGGCCTACTATGGTATGAGACTCCAACTTGCCAATGTACAATTCCGAATTGTACACATTGTCAGAGGGGAAATAAATAGGCAAAAACATCACAGGCGGAGACCAACCAAGCAGTGGTACAAGAGGATACCACTAATCAGAATGTTATGGTCAAACCTCGAGGTCAATATTGGGATGGGGTTGTACAAGTGAATTTCACTGGAGATTACCAAGAAGGCAAGTATAATTAGACTAGGATAAAAAAAAAAAAGAGAAAAATTGAAAAAAAAATTGGCCTTAGTTGTGAAAATACCTCGGGACGTAATTAGGAAGAGTGAGGTTGAAAACCAAAAACGACGGCCTCTCTAGAGAAAGAGAAAGCAAAATTTTTCAAAGTAATGAGATCATATATATAAAAATTACAAGATGAAATTGTACAAAATGGAATCATACAATGTAAGAATGACGTGCAAATCATACATAACTGTGTACTGTACGATTTAGATCGTACAGTGTACGATTTACTAACTAACCAATTAATGCGGCATGCGGAAAAAAGCAGCGGTTGGAGGAAAAGAAGGGGGAAAAAGACAAAATTTTAAACCAACTACTGAGTTGGCAGTCATATAGCAGTGGAGATGGAAAATCATGCCACATGGCACCTATTTAGATTTTATTGATAGTTAGGGTTTTAAAAATTTTCTTTAAAAGGGGAAAGAAAATTGACAATTTCACAATCACCAAGAAAAATTCAAAATTTTTAGGAGATTGAAGGGGAAAAGCATACATTTTGACAAAAGAGGACTATATGGGCGATAAATATTCACTAGCACTCTAAATTTATAGACCCATTTTTAATTTTGTACCAGGGAGTTCTTTTCAGCTTTAAAGAATCAACCCGAGAAAGAGGAATTAGGGTTATCTCCACAAAAAGGGAGGAAATTCGATTTTTTTAGAAGTATTACAACAAAAGACATTGGAATACATCATTGTAAGGATTTGGACTAAGAAATTACTATTGGAGCTAGAGGAAGCAGATATTGTTGGTTGATTTGTGGAAATTGCAGAAGCAGGGAAGATTAGAACCCTAGAAATTGATAAATATGGTAAAAAAAAGCTGAGAAACATGGGGGAAGAAAAATACAGTCCGTACAGCCGTACAACGTAGCCAAAATTTTGTCAAGTTGAATAAAATTGCGCCAGGAGTGAAGGAATGCAAGATTTGTTGAAATAAAGCACTGAAGAGTAGATCAAGATAATTTGACAACTGGGTCAGTGGCAGAATTGGTAAAGGAGACAAAATTCCTAGAGTTTTGCATCATTAAGGGTTAGGGAAGTTGTACTGTATGATTTGGGGACATCTTGTATGATTTTTAGAAAGAAGAGTGCAGTTTGAGTGTTTTTTTTCATTTTTAGCAGTTTTTCAAGGGATCGTATAGAACTGTACAAAATCGTACGAATTGTAAAGGAGGGCTAGCCAGCAAGTAACATAGTATGGAGTACTAGAACCCTATACAATTTTAGGTTGCAATTGTATGATTTGAAGGAAATATGACCGTTTGAAGATTGACGGGGTGGAGGAAAGAACTGCAAAATATTATACGATCCAAAAGCAATGGAGGAAGGTAAAATCATACAAGGGACATAGAACCATACATGGTATGATTTCACAGGAGCTTGTATGATTTTTAATATGTTTCTAATTGCAGAGGAAGAGGTAGAGTTAATCGATGAGATGTTGGAGGAATGATCTCAATAGAAGAGTTTGGACACCGGTTACGGTGGATTGCAACGAATCAGGTGGAGAGATCACTAGGTCCACTACACGAGAGAGAGGTGTACTCACAACAGCACCACGGACATCAGTTTCAATCTTGTGGAAGTTGTAGTAATCATCCATTGAGGAGAGAAGGATATAGGCCATGAAGGGTACAAAGCCATTGGCAGGCACACCTAGATAGAACACCACCGAGGCACAAAGAGGGAAGAATATCCCAAGAAGTTATCTCACAGAGGGAGTTGAGGAGTGAAGCACATGTGCAAGAACAAAAAGAACACCTAAGCAGTGGAAAGGAGGAAGGCCAGGTGTAAGTGTCAAATATTATATTTGTGCAGCATGGAGCAGAAGCGTGCAGGAAATGGTGGAATGAGGAGAAGAATAGGCTGCATCCTTGGAGGAAGACATTAAAAAATGTGCAAGTGGTAGTCATTGCATAGATCCCACAATTCCATCGAACATTCTTCTAGAACTATCTTTACAGATAGTTTAGGCATATAATGCAGCAACTCGGACAACCTACGTCAATGTAGGCAAGAGGTCAGTAAGGGTGGAAGTTTTGACGGAGGCGTTCCATGCATGAGGCATTGACCAAGTGATCGAAGAATTTTGAGACGACCTTTCAGGCAAATGGATTGCTACTGAATGCAGTCACGAAAGTGGGAATAAAATTCCCAATATTGATGCCACCTAGAGAAATCAGGACAGGACAACCAATGATATTGAAATGGTTAAAAGTTGTACCCCTAGTAAAGAGTATTATGGAGAAACCATGCATAAGGATTGAGCGGCACATGAGTGAAGCTCAAGGAGATACATATCTAGAGGAGGATGTCGATGTACATCATCGGAGGAAGCGTTCTAGACGGTTGGAGCTGAAACTAGAACAAGTACCTGCACAAAGACAATAGGAACAACCTCTCATTCAGGAAAGAGAGAGTAGCCCAGTATAAATAAGGACGAGAAGGCAATGAGAAAGAATGTCAAATAAACCAGTTTTGTAAGTATAGAGGAAGGAATAGTCAGATTCAGAATTGACAGAACTAGACGAATTGTATTGGACAAAGACAGAGAAGATAGTGCAATCTCTGGATATCTTCAAAAAATTTGAGAGGATGGATGCCTCTGATTTCTTTAAAGGAATTGAGGTAGGGTACGATGGAGTAGCCACTACCCAGGATGAAGTAGGAATTGGACCAAGTACCATAGAAGAAGAGCCCAAGAAGAAGACTCGTTACAAAATTGTAATAGGAGGCTCCAATAAGAAAGATGTCCCAAAGAATACCGAAGTGCCACAAGAAAAAGAAGCACTTGTTTCTCAATAGGAAGTAGCTCGGTAAAATATAGAGGAGCAACAAGGGGGCTCAACCGAAGTAGAAAAGGCTCAAGAACAAGTTGAGCAGCAACGATCTCAGAAGGAGATCATAAACATTATGGATAGTAAGGGGGAGGAGAAAATAGTGAAATAATCCCCCACTTGAGAAAAGATAGATACCGAGAGAGTACTTAGTGAGCTAGGAGGAAGCTCTGTCCACATTAAGGAGGAAGAAGACTTAAGAACTCCTATAGAAGAAGAATGGCAGGGAATCAATCCAGCTTTCTCCTGGAAATACCACAGTTTTAGAGAATCACAACGAAAAAGGAAGCAAGTGGAATAGAGGATAAGGTGGAACACCTATTTAATCAGTTAGGCCATGTGATGAATAGTGCTAGAATGGAATTTTGAATTGGTCACATGGGAGAACTGAAGCTATGGGAGGAAGAAGTATCTCTTGAGTTAGAGAGGATAACAAAATGAGTGAATAGTGTGGAGCGCATAAGGAAGATAACGAATATCCATGCGTAGCATCCATGGAGGTTACCTAGGGAAGAGGTAACAATGATGCTAGGAAGAGAAGACTTACCAGAAGGGATGGTCATGAATTACAGGAAGGACCCAAGGATATATTTGGATTGAGTAAGTCATCCAACCTGCCCCATCAATACGACAGAAGTTGTATACAAGAGGGTCGCTACAAGAGTGTCCATTACCATAAGGAAGTTGAAATTCCTAACACACTGGATATAGTGGTTGAGCATTAGATTGGAAGAAATCCATCAACTCAAGAAGACACAAGAGGAAGAGACCACAACCGCTCAAAATAAATTGGCCGCAATGGAAGATGAACTGTAGAAAAGCAAAACTATGACAAAAGAGAAAATAAAGAAGTTGGAGGAGGATCTTTTAGGACTCAAAACAGAGTCTAAAGCTAGAGTTACCATGCTTGAAGAGGAAAAGCGATAGATTTTACAGATGGTAGAGGACACAATTAAGGATTTGGAGGCATAACTCAAAGCAAAATATGAGCAAATGATAGCTCAGTTGGCCAAAAAGAGTGAGCAAATGGCTAAAAAATCTAAGAAGATAGAGGAGCTGATAAAGGATAGCGATGGTCATGGAGAAGCAAGCTTGGATGAGGATCAAAGAAGACCAGGTTCGAGCTATAGAAGTTGATATCAAACACCACTTGGAGACCATTGTAGAGAAGAATGAGGAACTCCAGGTAGCTACTCGAGCAGAAGCTCACTGGAAGGAGAAATTGAAGAAGAGTGCCTCCGAACGAGAAAAACAAATGATGAAGTTCATGAAATCCACCGAGGAGAAGGCTAACCTTCATGGACCCAAAGCCGTCGAAATGGAGAGCTATGCAACCAAACTAAGAAATGAACGATAAATGTATAAGACGCAAGTCAAGGACTTGGAGGCTGAATTAGCTAGATATGAAGCCCAATATAAGAAGCAGAACAAGTGGTAGAGGATGCCGACTAAAGTAAATGGGAGGGTAGATGTAGGCATCAAATCCACCTCCCAAAAGAAGAAGTGATTTGCTAGATTTTGACAGTTTTGGAATAATTTGCTCAAGTTTTGTAAAACCGTATAGTGGGAGAAAATCGTACAGTGGAAGGAAAAATCATACAACTAGATTGGAAAATTGTACAGAGCATTAGTAAATTGTATAGGGCACACCGAAATTCTCTCAGATGCAAAGGAAATGTAATTTCAGGATGAAATATCACATGGATTTGCTAAACTAAGGTGTTAAACTTAGGAAAACGCTAAAATAATGTATTCAGTTGTATATGGGCAGTTGTGAATAACGTATTGTCTTAAGAACCGCTTTGGAACGACCTAGACAAAATTATATAAAGCCCCATTTTCAAATTTGTAGGCCTGGCTACTAGTTTACTGGTTATTAGTTGCTAGAATAGAGAGATAGATACATTTTTGAGTTATTGCAATTACAGTGAGAGATTTTTCCACATTGTACTCAAATTTACAGCCATTAATAAGAATAAATACGTTGTGGATGACTATGTACGATCTTGTTATGAATGAATAATGTATTGTGGATTGGTATTGTGTAATTGAGTTTTCTATCTTATTGTTATATGTTAGTTTTAGGTATTTTTGCAGATTGGTTAAGAGGATTGTCACTGGTGAATCATGGATAATTATTTATAAGCATAAGGACGTTGATAAGGATGTGTTGAAACATATTGTATGATTTTTGGATGTAGTTACCTGTATGGAATCTCTCACCAGCCCGGTTAGGATGTTTTGCTTGTGAAAGATATTGTATTATTTAGGATGTTAAACCTTTACAAAACATCACGAAGAGAGGTTTGGGTAAAGGAGCATATCAAATAACACCATGTTGTACCTTTATTTCATATATATCGTACATCGTAAAAATCGTACAAAGAACTGTTACCCGATTTGGTAAAACATGCAATTGACAGGAACTTACCCGATTTGGTAATTTTGGGGACTCGACTGGAACAATTAAAAAACTGTGTATGGTAGCCTCCAAAACATCTATCAATTTTTTTGGATGTAATATCTTACCATCTTGGACATTGTACGATTTGAGATCATATAGTATAGGTAATTAAGGTCCGTACAAGGAATTGATAGTTCATACGAGGTTAGTCTAGTTGATCAGAATACTGTCTGATTTGGTAATTGAGGTAGGCTTGGCCTAAGAATCATTATCTCTTCTGGAAAACACCTCCCCACTGGGAATACTCGACCGTTGTGTTACAAGGATTATTATTGGTGTTTCCCTACCTTAAGGGTATTATCTATCTCTCTCTCATTTGTGGATTGTTATTGTGGAGAGTGTATTGTGGATGAATGATTTGATATTTTTGCATATTGGTGAATGGTTTATGTTAATAATAAATAAGTTATGCAACAACACTTTTCATTGTCTTGACCCTTAAGAACACCTTGTCTCCTACAAAGTACTCTCTTGGTGTCCTTTTAAGATCAACATATTTTTTTGATGATCAACAACTTCTTGAAGCCTTTGCCTAATTATCTTAAGTTGACCTTCCATATCCTTGACCATGTCGGGTCCGATCACAACTTGATCCTCTAAATTATCCCATGATAATGGTGTCCTACACCTCTTTCCATACAAGACATCGAATGGGGCCATACCCAAAGAAGAGTGATGCCCATTGTTGTAGGTGAACTCAACAAGATGTAGATAGTCTTCCCACCTAGATTTTTGTTCCATGTAGTACATGCAAAGCATATTTTCTAATACTTGATTTACCCTCTCAGTTTGACCATTAGTCTCAGGGTGACATGCAGAGCTTATATTCAGTTTTGTACCTACTGCATGATGTAGGGCTTTCCAAAATTTAGAAGTGAATATGGAAACTCTATATGAAATTATCATTTCAAGAAACCCATGAATCCTGAATATCTCCTTGGAAAATTTGTTAGCCACTACCTAAGCATAATATTTGATGTTTCTTCATATAAAATATGCAACCTTAGTCAATCTGTCAACTACTACAATGATTGCATCATGTTGATACCTAGTCTTTGATAAATTTACTATGAATTCCATTGATATAACCTACCATTTTTGCATAGGTATATTATGTGGATACAATTACCCTACAATATGTCTATGTTCAACCTTTACCTTCTGGCATTCTAAGCATTGAGCAAAAAAATTAGTGATGTCTTTCTTAATTCTTGTCTAGAAGAAGACCTTTTTCATATTTTCCCTCATATTATCTCCTTTTGGATGAGCAAAATAAGGAGTTATATGTGATTATTGCATGATTAGTCTCCTTAAGTCACCCATATTTAGCATGATGACCCTATATTTATATCATAAAATATCATATTTGGTGTAAAACTCCTTATCTTTATCTGGATTTTTGATCATTTTGACCCGAATCTCTTTGAAATACTATCTTGCAATTGAATTTTTTCTAACTTGATCGAGTAAACCTATGGGAATTCAGGTTAGGGCTACTATGTGCCTTCTTCTACGTAAGGCATCAACCACCTTATTCTCTTTCCCTTTGATGTATTTAATCTCAAAGTTGTACTCAGCTAAGAACTTTATCCACCTTCTCTATCTTACGTTGAGCATAGGTTAGGTGAACATGTATCCCAAGCTCTAATGGTCAATTCTTAGCTCAAAAGGCCTCCCTACTAGGTAATAATGCCAACTCTTTAGAGTATGAACAATTGCTGCCAACTCTAGATCATGTGTAGCATAGTTTTTTTTTTTTTTTACATGGTGGAATCGGTAGCCACCATCATGATCTGGGTATGCTATCCATATTTTATGGCTGCCATAATATTCTACATTATCCATCCAAAAGCTGCCACATAGTACTTCATGTAGTACACCCCTATAATCACCATGCCACAATCATTTAAAACCTTGTATACCACTTAAAGCACTAGGAAATGGATAAGCATTCAGTTCAGGCCAAGATTTGAACCTTGGACCTTTGTCCCCCTTATGGGGTTTGGATGAACCAATTGGTCTACACCTTGGACCTTCATGTGTAGCATAGTTAACTTCATGTTTCTTAAGTTTCCTTGATGTATATGCTATGACATACTTGAGAGAGAGAGAGATATTTATCCCAAATGGTATGTGTATAAATACAAAGATATCTAAGCTGACCTAAATGTTTAAAGTTTTTTGTTCTATCTTCTCAATAAACTAATATTATTTCTAAAATCTATTTAGGATACACCCATCTCCATACCATATAGAACTCTATCTATGTAGGTATGCTATGCGTATTGAGATAAACTACTAGCCATATTTATGTGAGGGCTAACTTATATCCTTCCATCAAGCAAAGAGTATGCCCATCTCTATGCCATACACAAGCTCATGTGTAGGTATACTACACGTACAAAAATTAGGCTACTCGTCTCATCTTCGTGATGAAGTAACTTAATCCTTTCATAGATAGTCTATTCAGTTTTGTTTCTTGGAAGATATTTTCTAAAATAAGTTTATCCATCAACAATCCTAAGAGATCCCATAATATCCTACATTATTTTACTCTACTTCTAGCACAACTTAACCATACTAAAATATCTATGTAGCTTATTTAATTATTTTAAACATTTAAGTTCCATAAAAAACATAGGAGAATAATTATTATATCTATCTATTTAAACCAAGCATGGAATATCATCTAAAAAAACATTGAAAGAGATGCTTAAAGAGATGACAAGTTCTAACTAAAACATAAATAATAAAATAGCTTGGGAAACTAAAACTTCAAGATATCTTATTACATAAATAGTAAAGGGGTACATTTTTCATTTTAAACAAATCATTATATAGTCCAAGTATGGCAGGTGAAATCCATACTTTAAAAAGAATAAGATGTTACATCATTACATCAATAAGAGGGTGCTCCACTAGAGTTTACCCCTTAATAGTTTTCTATCTAAATATTTATCACAATAGAGATCAATAGTAGTTTTTTAGTTCTAAGGTGCCCTCATTGGTCCTTCTTGTTTGTTCATCTCTCAATTGATAATATTAAGGGATCAAGACAACTCATGGATCTATGAAGCATGCATCTACTAGATGATTCATTAATCTAGTGCATTTATAATTCCATATGCCAAATTGCAACTATACAATCACCAATACATCTTTATGAATCATTCACTTGATATCAAAGGAAAGTCATCTATTAAACATGAGTAATTTAGTATACCATCCCTTTATCAATCAAAGGTTCATGTTCTAACATAAAAGCCATCCTTTAGATCAATCAAATACTTTAAAGGAAAACATCCATTTCTTTAACCAATTAAGGTCTCATAATCCCTAATTAATTAAATACTTAAAACATTTAATTAAGACCCCATAAATCCTAATTAATTAAATACTTAAAACGTCCATTTCTTTAACTAATTAAGGCCCCATAAACCCTAATTAATTAAATACTTAAAACATCCATTTCTTTAACTAATTAAGGTCCCATAAACCCTAATTAATTAAATACTTAAAACAAAACCTTTCTTTAACTAACTAAGCTCCCATTCACTTAATTAATTAAATACTTAAAACATAGTTTTATTAATTTAAACATCTACCTTTCCTTAATTTAAACATTTAACTTTCATTTATATTTTATTTCCTTTAATCAATCCAACCCATATTTTAATCTAAATAAAACTATATTTTATTTTATTTAAATAAACCATTATATCTTTGATATATCCTTTAATTTTTGTTTAATTAAATCATTCTACGAAGCTATCTTTTACTTTTAATTAAATCATTCTATCTTTAATATAAATGAAGCTATCCTTTATTTTTCATTTAATTAAATCATTCTATATTTAATATAAATAAAGCTATCCTTTATTTTTCATTTAATTAAATCATTCCATATTTAATATAAAAGAAGATATATTTTACTTTTGGTTTAATTAAATCATTCTATATTTAATATAAATGAAGCTATCCTTTATTTTTCATTTAATTAAATCATTTCATCTTTAATATAAATGAAGCTAACCTTTATTTTTCATTTTATTAAATCATTATATCCTAAAAGAATTGCATTTAACCACCCAAGATAACCCGACACATCATCACTAAGCCAATCCAACCTGTGAAGAAAACCAGACCTAGACTCAATGTGGTAGGCTTGTGTAGGTCAACAAAATAAAGGTTTTAGATTTTATTAAATCATTATATCCTAAAAGAATTGAATTTAACCACCCAAGATAACCCGACACATCATCACTAAGCCAATCCAACCTGTGAAGAAAACCAGACCTAGACTCAATGTGGTAGGCTTGTGTAGGTCAACAAAATAAAGGTTTTCGGCAAAAATCTAGGCATAGTTCAGTGGTCACAAAGGTTAATTTGATGCCACACACTCAAACCACTGGTGCCAAGTGGCCACGACTTGGTGGTGCTCTAGACCACAAGTATGGATTGATTAATGAGAACTCCCCTTAATAAAATAATTCACAACTCACTGCATATCCCATGTGGGATACATGGCCTACAAGGCCAAAAGGCTTTTCTTCCTAAGTCAGCTTGAGCATGAATAACATGCACGTTGACCAACGTTGAAGAAAGAAATATGGAGGTTAAACATTTAAAATTAAACCTAGAAACTACCCAAAAACAATGCATACAACCCGATTCAAAAGAAAATCAGCCAAGGTTTAAATTAATCATCAATAACAGGATAACAATTGAGTTACAACCATCAATTCTTAAACCAACCTGAAGGGCGAAAATAGAGCAAGACAGTCCATCTATCACAGGGTTGAATTCTGTGAAACTAAGCTTACATACACACCAATATAATTGAAGTTTAAATATTTTCGGCTACGGTTTCAACATTCACAGTTTAAATATTTTCTTTTAATACAACATTCTTACGCTCTCCACACAAAGTGAAGTTTTAATTTAAATGTGAATAGGTACCTATAGATCAACCTTCATTGGCTTGAAGATGCTAAATCATATCAAGTTATTTGAAATGATTTTTTTCATTCTTAATCATTTAAAAGTATTTAAAATGGGCTATTTATTTTTAAAAGAAAAGAACAATCGAAGAGGTGAACATTTCCTTTACGTAAATAAAATTCATTTACTAAATCAATTAAATATTATTATTTTTCCATAAAAACCAATTATTATTTAAATAATAAGAAAATACTTCTTTTAAATAAAAAATCATTTATTATTTAAAAACATAAATATATATATTTTTCTTTTTTTATTTAAATAAAAACCAATTGTTATTTAAATAAAAAAAAAAATACTTATTTCTTCTATTTAAATAAAAACCCTTTATTTTTTAAATAAAATACTTGTACTAATATCAAACATTAGCATGGTATTTTAAGAAGACTTAGGATAATGGATCTTCTATATCCATTTATCTTTTTTTAGGGTATTCTTTAACCAATCATTTTTACACACAACAAACATGTAAACAATCAAACAATTAGGTGCATTAAAACAAGGCAGGTGATTTATCGTCGACCTAGTCACCTATTATGGCTGAGGATTTATGATAACTTCTAGGCTATCAACTTTGGCTCTACCTGGTTAGATCGTCGATAGTCATCCCTAAAAGCAAGAATGCATGCCTATATGAGGGTAGCCATTCATGTTACCCTAAGCTGTCTAAATCATCACTTGCCTTTTCAAGTACTTTGTTTTCAGTGGTCGATTCTACCTCTTTTGCCCATGAATGTACCTGGTGTTACACATTGACAAAACATTAGCAGGACCATATTCTACAAAGATAAATCATTATAAACAATGCATAATCATTCAAAGCATCAAAACTTAGCATTAGTTAGTCATTTATCAGTACATAGTCTATTAGGTGGAAGTCTGGCCAAGGCAAGGTATGACAAAAGGTACAAAGAAGAAGAATCTAACTACTACCATGTGGATACAAGAATCAAATGAATTGGTTCCAAATCCATTGAAACGAAACAACCCAATGCTAGCTCAAACCAAAACCAACCCAAACTAAAGTTTCACTTTTATATTCCCACCACCTAGCCCTCCATTTTTGTCAATAAAGGTAGTATGTATTAGTGATCTTATTGACTATGATTTTAATAACCCAACTTAAGCTTGGGCTACGCTAACTCTACTATCCAAACAATAATAAGAAATTTCCTATAGTATGCCCTAAATATCATAATATTTTCCATTATAAATAACCTGCAATCTTCTTATGTAGGGCTCAATACATCAGAGTTTATTAGTCAATTAGCAACCTCGACTAGCCATTCAACCAAAATACCCATTTCAAAAATTAGTCATAATAACATGTCCCTAGTCCATAGGTTGATTCTAGTTTATCAAGGTGGTAAAATGGTCCTCACATTGTTACTAGTTAGATGTAATCTAGTACAAACTAAAAAATGAACTCCCTGAGTATTTTAATCCCACTAAGCCAACCTAGGGGGGAAATGATATAGGGCACTATCATAAATAAAACATCACCTCCTAGGGTCTAACTTTATAAATTTATGTCACTAGAAAATTCACTTTAGGTAGTAGGGTAAGCATAAAATCATAATACTGCCTCCATGTATGGACAACCGGTTCCACTAAGTTATTAAGCCAGTCAAGATTTTGTAAAAAAATGACAAACCCTATCTGGATAATAGGATAAAATGGCCTAGGGTTTCATCCTTAGTCAACCATCACCCATGGTAAATAGCCTCCACAATATCTACAATGAGATCTAGTTTCAAAGAATCAATTGATCCTGTAGTATTGTATACCCCCATAAAATCCACAACATATATTGCAAAGAAAAAATAGACAACACCAAGATAGCAATAATAAAATCAACACACAATATATTGCACAATGAAGAGAGACAATATTTTATTAATGTTATAGCAGCCTTCATCTCCAATGTTATAATATAATGTATATTGATACAATAGTTACAATCTGAGGGTTTCAGAGTCCCTCGTCTTCAAAGAATATTAGGTGTATTTGCATCGTCTTCTGCTCCAAAACAATTGTAGGTGGGCTTGAGTATCCCTATGGGACCATCTAAGATGCAAAGAATATAATTTTGTGTACCTGCATACAAATCACAACAAAAAATAAGTAAATAGCATATGCGAGGGCTCCACTGTGTGAGACCCTCAAATTAATGGATCTATTAAAACCCTAACTGTAATGATAATAGAATGCAAGAAGAATACAAAAAAATTGAGTTGTAAATCAATAAATCTTTTACCTTGTCTGAGAATACCTGATTTGTCTGATCCATGCTTTTGTTGATTTAAAATGTAATCACATTCAAAGATAGGGTTGTGTTGGTATATTTGTTTCTCCAATTGATCTAAACATTTGTGAATACATTCTAGAGTTTTTTAGGAATCTACCCTCAAAATTGTGACTCAATTAAACTCTAGATGAGTGAGATATGGCTAAAATAGTTTGGGTAGTTTGTGCAGTCCTACGCAAATGTGGGCAGCGTGATGGATATTTTCATCCTCAAAAAATCCTAACTTCCCAACTCCTTAACTGCTTCACTAACTGCTTAAAAAATGTGTTTAACCATTTTACCATTCAACCCTCATTCACAAAAGTGAATGATATTTTATAACCTACCTTCAATATGCTAAGGTTTCGATGACACCAACATGCAATCAAGATTAAAACATAATGGATGGCTAAGATTATAACTTTGATGTGTGTCACAAATCAAGTTAGATGGATGGCTGAGATTAGATTGTGATGAATGGTTGTGATTTATTCACACATATATATATATATATATATATATATATAATGGATGGTGGTGATTGGATGATGCATATGGATGCGAAGTGGCTTGGTTTTGGTGTCTACACATACCTAATTCACATGTACCAAATCCTAATACTTAGGCATGGATAAATCCTTAAGAATTAATGAACTCAAATCTTTCAAATTCTATGGCTCCCCAAAACCTTCAAAGGCTCCCACCATAATAAGTAGTTTAGTATGCATCATAACTATAAGTGTACAAGGTCCCTCCCTAGTATCAAATATAATATTGTAGACACTTAAAAATATCACATTGTCCCTCATCCCATCATAATGGTCAATTATTTTGAAAAATCCTTTTAATTTTATGTTACTTGCGTAAAAATACTATTCATCATCCTAAGCCCCCTTGGCCACTTAAGCCCTTTCCTATGCTTAGCCCCTAGTCACCATGCAACCACCTCTCTAGCCTAATCTAGGGACACCTCATCCTAGTCTACCCTTTGACTAGTCTAGCTTCCACCTAAGCCTAGCTCACCCTAGCCTAACCTTGGTTAACTCCTAACTTTGGTAAAACACCACACTATAGTCAAACTAAAACCCATGGTCAAATTTAAATCCATGGTCAACCTCACTCTAGTCTAGCTTCTACCAAATCCTAGCCTACACCTCACCTTGGTCAACCTTAAACCCATGGTTAGCCTAACTATGGTCAAACTTTCTCCCTTGCTCCCTACATATTCCTATGCACATTCAATTCCATAAATGATAAATTAAGACTGTACATTGAGCCATTCAAGGCATTTAAAACATGGATGATTCATCCTCCATCATGCCATAATGGGGAGAAGACGTTAATGCCTCACCCATGCCCATTTAATGCATATGGATGGATGAGGACTTATATTACCCAAATTCATTTATGAGGCATGGCATCCCATGCCATCTCAAGGGACACCTCAACCCCCCTAGCCTTGAAAATTTCTATAAATAGGATGCCATTTCCTCCAATCTTATCAGTCACTCACTCACATATCCATACTCCACATAAATCAATATAGATCTTAAGTGCACTAAACCATCACTCACTATCACTCACCATCAATCACCATGGCTAACCATATGTGCTTGTCATGATCCCTATTTTATTTGTAAGCTACTCTCAACTATAGGTTCAAAAGGTAACCCAACACAGGAAGGAGCTCCAAAAACACCAGAAGGACCTCTACAACACAACAACTCTTTGTATGGGTATCACAGAGGAATTTGAACAGATGGGTACAGACCAAATATTCATACCTAGGGGTATAAACCCCTCCAAGGGTATGTTTTAGACCAAAACCTTGGAACAGACCACCAAGCTAAGTAAGAATCACTATTTTATTATTTTTAGTCATTTTCCAGCACTGTGATTAGATTATATTTTTGAGTCTTTTCATATGTCATCACAAGGGATCTAGCTGAGACAGGCTCCCAAATATTTCTAACCATTTTTGTATGGTTGTGTAGATTTAGAGGAAATTCTACAACTAATAGTGGATCATGTGCAAAAATCCCACTCTCCTTGAGGTGTCCATGGAAGCCATTTGTTGCTATTTACTGGTTTACTAGCAAAAATCCTTTTACCTTGGAAACCTATCATTGTAGCCCATGGGGTAACCTTGTAAAAAGAGACACATCTTGTAACCACTTATTATTACATAATTGAAAACAACTTTTTACATACACATTTTTAATGATCATGGTGGGACCATCCACTTTTCATATTCTCATTAGCTTGCTAGATAACTAACTAACATCTTTATCACTTTTATGTGTTACAAGTGGGACAAAAACTAGCATAGAACCCTCCAAAACCTTGAAATATACCTTAGTTTCAAGGAAGATGCCTTTCTAGTTTATGAATTAGGTTTGTATGGAGGGATACAAACAAAAAAATTGTATGGGCCCATATGAATGACTAAGTCCTTAATAGAAAGGTACTAGTTTCTACATAGTCCTCAACTTCAATTTTGTAGGTAAGTTGGGGATATATTTTCCTCATAGAAATTGCTATCTCACTTGTCCTCTTATCTTTCTAGGACAAACCACCTTACCAAATGGTGTCTCCAAGGTAATATCTCATCTTCAATCTATCTTTGCCTGTCGAGGTAGGATCCAGTACAATACAACCATATAGAAGGAGGGGTAGGATCCAGTCTAAGACATAGTTCAAACACTGACAATTTCTAGGCAACATTCCATAAGCACCAAACCATAGCTAAGTGCTACAAAACCCTGTGTATTTGATCCAAACTATTTGCTTTTCCTTCCAAAATAAATTACATTTTCAAATTTAGTTTAAATGCACCATACCATTTGGTCATTTTACAAGTTCATGATTTCAGTTACAAAAGCCCCAAATTCCTTTGGGCACTTTACAAAATGCTTCTCTTTCACTTCTAAGTCTTTCAAAAGGTATTATAATAATTTAGATGACATGTTAAAAGGTTTGTCACATTTCTTTAGCAAACATTAGATCATACATCTTCTTTTGCTTGTACCTTGCATTAGAACTCTTGGTAAAGCATTTGCATAAGACACAAAGAAAGCCTCAAATTTCTTTGTCTTCTTGAGATGAGAATAGATCAAGATCTATCTCATAAATAAAGCTCTTGTAAGACATCTATACAAATCCTTAGTCAATCTATCTTCGTTAGTGTAGATAGATTTGCACTCAAGCAAATCTTAGTATATATTTTTGTTGAAATCAAGCAACCTTTCTTTGTTTTCCCTTAGGATAAAATTTTGCTTACCAAAACGCATATTTCATTGCTTGCTTTAGGTAGAATTTAGTTCTAAAAAGTACTTTCTTTCAAAAAGTCAAAAACATATTTTCTTTCTTGCTTAGATTTAATTTCTTTCTTACACTTTAGTCTCCAAAGTAAAATCAACTCACACACTCGCACATATTTCACACATTGGTAAGGTTGTACTTCATCACCATCCCTTAATCAAGATCAATGATGTTGGTTTTCATCTCCAATCATTGGCTCACCCCCTAGAAAGGATAGTAGCCCCTACGCATGACTTTCTAGACTTCATCACTAGAAAGTCCCCTACCCATAAGAGTACCTCAAGGTAGGTTAATATTAGACACCCCTATTCACTAGGCTATACATAATTCATGAGTGTGCAACTGTTGCTAGTGACTAAGCCTACCCGAGGGTGAATCAAAACTTGGATGGCCTACACAAGTTTTAGATAGTGCTACTTATTTCATAAGAGATTTAATGTTTTCCTTTTAGGTTACCCAAGCCATATCCATCATTTGGAGCTATTTGTCTATTGTTGCATAGTTACTACTTGCATGCCTTTGGGTATTATAAGGAAACGTGCATCGACACACCTTCATAGCATACATTCATCACCCCATTTTTATTTGTTTTAAAGTTTTCAAAAAAACACAAAAACAAACAAAAATATTACAAAAACTAATAAATTGCAAAGCAACAAATGAAACACTCACTGACTATACAACTAGTTGACATCATAACGACAACATCACCCAAAAAAATGCTTAAAAACTTGCTTGCTATTTGCAACATTCCTAGTTTACTTAGTTAAATTTTTGTTACAAAAGTGATACAAAAATCCAAAAGCAAACTCTCACATAGTCTTGAAATGTTCTTGTGCCTATTTGCTTCCACTTTTTTACCTATATCATTTGTCTTTCACAAGTTTGTATAGATAGGTATAAATATTTTATCAAACTAATAGATGCAAATATTTTATTCATAGGGATAGGTACAAATAAATACTCTATAACTTAGACAGATCCAAAGATACCAAAAACACTTAGACAATTACCCTTTGCAAAACTTAGTTGTAACTTGATTTTTTAGCCTATCATCTACCAAACATAGTTCTTACCCATAATCAAGTGTGAGAACAAGAGAGTTTCACCATGGAAGCCTCTCAAGTGACCCCTCCTACCTCCACTCATATATCAAGCTAATCAGAGACAACTATCTCCACACCATTTTAATATCCATCCTTCCACTCAAACAACCAACACCAACCCAGTCTATCATAGCCTAGAAATGTACACACCACGCAAGAACCAATGCGACAAGTCACTTTTGATCTACCTCTTAAAAGCCCTCATGATAGAGCCCCTTCACCCAATGCTTTCCTGAGTATCATCTACTTTGAACTTGGTGATTTCTAATCATCCATATCCTATGAAGAACATCATTCTACTTATTCACCCCCTTCTACACACTCCTTTTTACTCCGTCCTTCCCAACTTCTATTAGATAATGAGGGTTTGATTCTCTCTCAAATTCACATGAACCCCAATGCTACATCCCAAAATGTAGCTATGGTGTTCACCACACCCACTCATCAAAATACTCATGGGTCTTATTATTCCAATATTGCTTCCTCCTCACAACATCCTCCTCAAAATCCATCTTCATCTACATTCATAGATTCCAATATCTTCTTCAATAAAAAATAAAATCCTCTTATCATTCTAGTTCTTCTATTCTACTCACAACATATTATCCACCAAATTACTCTCTATAATCTAACCTTCTTAATATCACTCTTCCTTCAAACACTTCTTATACAAATATATTTCATGTGAGCACACATGTTGCGTCTTCTTTAGGCTATCCAACATATTTTTCTCCTACTTCCTTCATACTTCCTCCATCCCCTCCTTATTGACCACCTTCTTCTAAACCTTAAATTCCTTTTAATACTTAATTTATTACTTGTATTCAAAATCCCCCCACCCATTAATATCATCAACAACTTCCACCACAATATTCTCACTATCACCATCCTATTCATTCTCATGTCAAACTTCATATCCTATATCACTCCTCAGGCTCTGGGGCACAATCCTAATCTTCCTCTAAATCAAGGTGGCTTCTTCACTTCTCCACTAACATGGACTTCAGACATAACTACAACACATTATTTTCATCCTCCACCATCACATTATGAATGGTAGTCCCCATATAATCAAATTTTAAACTAGGGGTACGCTGACATTCTTCACAAAGGGTATGTACGAGACCCAAACTAGGCACACACTCAAGTGTTAAGCCAACCTAATTAGAAAATGTCAAATTTTAGGTACTAATAATTACCATTTCAAATGCATCATCTTATGGACCAAAAAATTCCCATAAATTCAATTCAACCTCCAATGACATAACCAAATCAATGGACCACTCATCTACAACAATAATTTTCCCCTTCTTTTCTTCTTATCTTTCTCATCCCTCTTCTTCTTTACCTCTTCCACAATTTAATTTCTCTATTCAAATCAATCCCATGTACTATCATACCCAAGCTCCTCCCAACTATTATCCACCTCCACCACTACACCACTACAATTACCCCTACGACTATTATCTTGAGCAACCTGTCATGGAGACACCGATTTATCATACCCATTTACCACAAGAGCCCTCCGATGAGATCCAAATCATGAGGGAGTAACTCAAGAATTTAGAGTTGCAAACTAGTGGTTATGGGTCACAAAAATCAACCTATAGCTAAATTTACAATGATCCTATTAATCCATCGGTATCCATGCATCCCCATCCATATTGATATGAGATACACACGTTCGATAAGTTTAGAGGTAAGGAGGATTCCAAGGAGCACTTGTGCAATTATTGGTATGCTTACTACCAAATAAATGGTAGTAGCCCCCTCATGATCTACAAATTCCTCCTATCCCTTGAGGGTCAAGACCTAGACTCCTTTAATAACCTTTCTTCAATATAGCTTATTCATATTTAAGCAATTGGCCAACTCATTCCTAGAACATATTTCTATCAACATAAAAAAGAGGATGCCACTACCTGATATTTATAGCTTGCGATAATTTTATGATGAGTCTATTAATTACTATGTTTCTAGGTGGTGTGGGGTCATCAATAACTTAATATTTTCAATCCCACCCATGGAGTTGGTAAAGATATTTGCAAAGAGTTGTGCCAAGCACATATCTACAACATTGTAAATACAACACCGCTCCTTTGAAGATGCCATCACTCAAGCCAAGGTAATTGAAGATATTAAAATCTAGGAGGTGGAAGTCAAAATCTACAAGAAAACCAAATATTATACCAATACTAGATTCACCAAGGGTACCCCAAACCCCAACCCTTCGAAGTCACCTCAAATAAATCAAGTCATATTGAGTGTGACACCTACTCCACAACAACAATACACTTAACTATGGTAGCAGGGGTACCTACAACTTGGGTTTGCTCCTCCTCCTTCCCCATCTAATTAACCTCTCAATCACCAATAGTCCCTTTCATGTCTACTTCATAATTGAACCCCTCTCTGAGACACTACCCAACATTTTTTTAAAGTTATATGATCCTGGACACATTGTTCTACCTAAATTTAGGCCAAATGACACTAATTAGTCCAATCTAAAAGGGTATAAAGAGCATGCATTCTATGAATATCATAGGCAGAGGAGCCATGGCATTAACAACTATCATCAATTTTAACATTTGGTTCAAGACCTCCTTGATTGAGGAGCCATTCAAGTCGATAACCCTTTTGTTTTGCCCAATCAAAAATTGGACATCTATGGAACCCATTGCACAAAAATGGAACACAAAAAAACCAAATCGATGCTTTAGTATTGCAACCACTACCTTAGTAGATCAACCATGTAAAACATGTCCTATCCTATCAAAATTTTATGTTTATCATTAATATTACCACATGGAACCAACACTACACAACGTAACCAAATCCAACATCAAACACTCCCAATGTACCAACTTATTTTACAACTATACCTACACAAGACCCTCTCTCTCCCATTTCTCATAATGTTATCCCTATCTATAAGAGCCTCATGCATAAACTATGCATTACATCAATAAAGCTATCCATCTATGAACTCCTACAATAATCACAACCTCATCATGGGGCTCTAAATGAAAATTTGAGATCTATAGATTTAGAAATCAACAACAATAATACTTTTACCAATTTTATCAGTAGTGTGTGTACATGTATTTAACATTCAATCATATTCTATTATCATGATATGATAACCCTTGGAGTAAGGGTTGATCCCCCTATGCACATCATGACTTGTGTTGATGAAATCACATTCAAGAATGTCTTAATTGACATCGGTTCCTCAATAAACATCATTTTCACTTTTGATCTTCAACATGTGAACCTTCCTCCCATTCATCTCACCATCCCAACCCTTAATTTATAGGTATTCAATGATGCTCTTTGATCTACTGTGGGTACTAACGTCCTATCCATTTAGGTATGTTTTAAGATAATACCCATCCTATATCATGTAATAGAAGGTGAAATGCAATACAACCTTCTCCTAGTGTAGCCATGGATACATGACATGTAATATATTCCTTCAAAAATTCATCATTATTTGAAATATGTACATGACATACAAGTACAATATATTCCTATAGATGATGATCCATTTAGATTCTATAATATGGTCACTCTCCCATGAGAATCCTCCCTTCCATCCACTTATCCTAAAACCAGTAATGATCCATACATTGAGCTAAAGCAATCAACATACTCTACCTCTACTAAAAATGTTCCTATAATAGTAATTCATGCTCCTCCATATCCTTAAATGTAACACTCCTTTGATCAAAACATTCTATCATAGTCTAGTTTTCATCCACCACTAGGGTTTCACACTATAACAGATCCTCCACCTTCTCTATATACGAATCACTTGCCTCCTCACCCTCCATCCTCTCAAATGATAGATACCACTCTTTCTACTCACTCTCCTCACCTTCTTTCTACACCTCATAAAACTTCTCCCAATCAATAACCATTGTTCAACACCTTTAGCCCTTGTCCTCCACCTACTGCAACTTCCTCTAGATGTACTCCATAATTTCTCAATGCTACTCATCGTTTCTCACCTACAATCAATGAATGCTATTCTTAAGAATATTGTATTTTCTAGTTTGACACTTGTCCAAAACTCTTATGAACCCCATATATCAATATATAAGAGATAAATCTGGTCTAGTTTACCCTCACACCTATGGAAACCTCCTCACATGAACTCAATAACCTCACTCTAGATCCTTCAATGGATGACCTCAATGAACACCTTAATCTAGTGTACGATACTCTCAATAAGGATTCTTCTCAACACTCTACGATGGACATTCCTTCCATATTTTTCCAAATACCTTTCAATGACACCTTGAATGATGGGTTTCTCTCGATCTTTGATGATATCATAATCAAGGCATATGATTTTAATGATGCATCTCCTTGCATATTTTAGTTCCATGAAAAAACACTTCAACACACATCACCTACATCTCCAAAAAATCCTCCCTCCTTTCTGCATCATACTATAAACATGATATCCATGGACCTCTTTGCTCCACTATGCTACGCCCCTCATTTTGACCATATGTTGGACATTTTGAGTCCCTAAGCTAAAAATTTTTTATTGATGCCAAAATTTTATTTGATGTCAAAAGGATCTATGATGGCATGCACTATGTTTTGTGAAAGTGCAAGGAAGGGTTTTTGTGAAAACCAAGGAAGGAAAAATAAAAGGTTTTATTTAAAACCATGGATGGCAGATTTAAAATGGGTTTTTCTTAAAACCGAAGTTGGTTTTTCGTTTATTCAAAAAATGTGCCCTGGTGATGGAGATATTTAATTTTAAAGATTTAGTTTAAATTTTAATTATTTAAAATTAAAATTAAAATTTTAAAATTAATCAAAATTTTTCCCTCCATTTTCCATCGACGTCGACTTTTATTCTTCCCCATCCGCATCGTGTATAAAAGGTGCCTTGTTAAGCAATGGTTTATGTCCTCCAAAATTCAAATGATAAATCCTCTTTTGCAAAAGTTATCCTCCTCCGAAATCATGCACTATTGACGATGAAGGTTTGGGAGAAGCGCAGTTTGTAAGTTCGTGGGCGCCAAGAGGAAGTGTTGGAAAGTTACCATTAGTAAAAAGGTTAAAAATTTGATTTTACCTTGGGTAAAGGTAACTTACCTTTTACCTTACCTGGACGGCAGTGGACGATAGCATTTGGGTGGCAAGAGAACTCAAGTTTACTTTCTATTCCCCTAATTTCTCCTTTCCCCCATTTTCTCTCAAAATGGTTATTTACTGTTTATTTAATCTGTGTAACCTTATGATTTTGGTTAATGCAATTTATCATTTTATCTCCACACTCACATTTCACATTTGGTATCAGAGCAGAGAGCCGAGACTGACCCGAATCCCGAGGCGGTGGTACCTATAGTTCGAGGCGGCGACACGGATCTCGAGGTGGCCCATAGGTGCAGATCGACATGATTCCTGAGGCATTGGTGGAGCTGGATGAGGCAGCCTATAGGAGCAGCAGATAGGTACGATTCTTGAGGCACTGTTGACGTGGCATGGCGACCTGCAGCACGTAGCCCGAGGCACTAGTGACGTGGCGATCGATAGCACGTAGCCCGAGGCGCTGGTGACGTGGCATGGCGACGTGGTGTGGTGTGACGTGGTGAGGTGCGACCCATGCGTGGCCCAAGGAAAAAGGTGGTCTGCACTGTCAGAGACTGCCCGCAAGCAGTCAAAGCACTATCTGTGCGTAGCTCTTCTTAAAGAGCTAAAACATCACCTCACGGGCGATGTGGGACTAAAGTCCTAAGAAAATAAATTGACCTTCACGCCGAAGCGCAAAGCCAATAATAGCTTCATGCTCGATGCGAAGGCTATAGGCCAGGGAGCCCGCTTAGCTCCCGGATCAGCCCGGTAGCACAGCGACTACCTTAAGCCTTGACTCCTGCGAGGTCGAACGTTCGATCCTCGGCAGGGTCATTTTTTTTTAAAAGCTTCGCATGATCAAGCGAAAGTTATAGGCCAGGGAGACCGCTTAGCTCCCGGATCTGCCCGGTAGCACAGCGGCTACCCTCTGCCTTGACGCCCGTGAGGTCGCACGATCGATCCTCGACGGGGTCAATTTTTTTTAAAAATTTTTTTAAGAAAAAACTATAAGGAAATTTTTTAATTTTGTTAAAATTGTTTTTTATTTATTGTAATTTCCTGAGAGGAAATAACTGTACAATTTTAAATTTTTTTTTTAGCAAAGTTTTATTTATCATTTAAAAGTTGATCAAAGACATTTCCTAAGAGGAAATAATTGTAAAGTTAAAAAAAAAAAAAAAAACTTTGAAAGTTGAAATTCTTTTTAAAAAAAAAAATTTCCTAAGAGGAAATCTTTGTAAAAGAAAATTTTTGGGAAATTTTCTTAAATGATAAGATCGGAAGGATGTTATCATGCCCTCTACAAGTTATTACTGAGAAAAAACGCTGAAAAATTTGATAGGCACGTGAAAACACTAGGACTTAATACAGTTTTTTCACAGTTGCAAAACACGGTTATTGCACACCAGAGAAATCCTGATCTAGGATACGAAGCAGATTCAAAAGATAACTCCTTTGGCAGCAGGTTTGAACAATCCGACACAGTGGCAATTGTTTCACAAGGATCTGAATATACTCATTATAGTAATTCAGTTGAAATCCTTCAAACTCCTTCTCCTGAAATAATATTGATCAGTGACGATGATGAACAAGTCGCTGGCAATTTTGTAATTTCTGAACAACAAGAGTGAGTTGTTTATGATTGTAAATCAAGCAAGGCTTGATAGTTTGTAAAGTATTTTTTGAAATAAGATTATATAAGAGAGAGGTTTCTTGTTTTAGTAGATAATAATGGGATCACATAATAATCTACCAATTCCCGAATTCAGTGGGCATAATTATGAGTACTGGTCCATCAAGATGAGGACATTACTCATGAGAAAAGGACTATGGGATATTATTGAAGACAGATACATTGCTCCAACATATTGGACTACTTTAAGTGCAAATGACAAGAAGATCTACAAAGATGCACAAAAAAATAATTCTTTTGCCTTATACCATCTTCAATCAGCATTAGATCCAAGTATCTTTCCTAGAATTGCATCTTACTTAACTGCTATAGATGCATGGAATGCCTTGAAAGAAGGATTCCAAGGAAGTGATAAAGTAAAGCAAGTTAGGATTCAGACCTTAAAAAGAGATTTTGAAAATCTCAGAATGAAGGAAAATGAAAGAGTCGGAGACTACTGTGTACGAGTCAAAGTAGTAGTTGATATGATGCAAACTTTAGGTGATGACACAAAAAATGAAACAATTATGAAGAAAGTGTTGAGAACACTTCTTCCTAAGTGGAATCACATTGCCATCATAATTGAAGAATCCAAAGACCTTTCTACTCTTACATTTGATAGTTTGATTGGATCATTAACATCACATGAAGAGAGACTTCAAGGAGCACCTTCACCAAGCTATGGAGGTGATGACAAAGCCTTCACTTCGAATGAAACTACAAGACGAGGACAAGGAAGAGGCCGAGGCAGAGGACAACAACAAAGAGGCAAAGGCCAAAGCAACTCCTACAAAGGAGGTAATCAAAACAGAGGTGGAAATCAAAACATAGGAGCCAATCAGAACCAAAGTGGCAATGAAGGCCATGGAAATCAAGGACGAGGAAGTAACAAGACAAAAACAACTTGTTTCAATTGTGGGAAACAAGGACACTTCGCTCGTGACTGCTGGTCAAAGACTTCAAAAGATCAAAGCAGTCAATATGGCTCATTCTACGGAGAAGAAGAAGGTCCACCAAATATTTTTCTCTCTTATGGATAGCCAGATCAAAATATAAATGATACATGGATTTTAGATACTGGTTGCTCCAACCACATGAGTGGCAAAGAAAATCTCTTTGCTACATTAGATACAAATTATAAATCACATGTTAAGTTAGGGGATAATAAATCCTTGCAAGTTGAAGGCATAGGAGCTATGGAAGTTCCAACAAAAGAAGGCCTTAAAAATGTGAATGACATGTACTATACTCCACAGCTACAACACAATTTGTTGAGTGTTGGCCAAATGATGGAGAAGCATTACAAATTAGTTTTTGATGAAAGAAAATGTACAATCTTTGATAAAAACAATTGTAACCGAGTCATCATAGAAGTACATATGACAACAAATAGGTTGTTCCCTCTAAAATTTGGTGAGCCAGGGGGAGCTCAACTTGCAAACATTGCTATTACAAATCCAAGTGAATTGTGGCACTTGAGATATGGTCACCTCAATTCCGCTAGCTTGAAAATGTTAACATCACAAGCTATGGTGACGAGGACTACCAAAAATTCTAGAACATAAAAAGGTATGCGAAGCATGTGCTTTGGGAAAGCACTCCGGAACGAAGTTTCCAAGAGGCCAAGCGTGGAGAGCAAGCTATCCTCTTCAGCTAGTACATTCGGACATCTGTGGTCCAATGCAAACAAAAAGCCTTGGAAACAATTCTTATTTTCTAACATTCATAGATGATTATTCTAGAATGTGTTGGATCTATTTTTTGAAACACAAAGATGAAGCATTTGATTGCTTCATAGACTTCAAAAATAATGTAGAAAAGCAAAGTGACTACTATGTCAAATGTCTTCGCACCGATAAAGGAGGAGAGTACTCCTCAAATGAATTTTTACATTATTGTAAGCAAAATGGGATAAAAAGGCAATTCACCATTGCCTATACCCCACAACAGAACGGTGTGGCCGAGAGAAAGAACCGCACCCTTGTTGAAATGGCACGAACAATGCTTCAGGCAAAGCATCTCACAAATAGCTATTGGGCAGATGCAGTGAGAACAAGTGCATATATTCTAAATAGAAGTCCGACTTCTAGTTTAGATGGTATCACTCCTTATGAAGGATGGTACGGTAAGAAACAAAATGTCAAACATTTCCGAGTATTTGGTTCTTTAGCTTATGTACACATTCCTGAGGAGAAGAGAAAGAAGCTTGATCCAAAGAGTCAAGCATGTGTTTTTGTAGGGTATTGTGATTCAACCAAAGGGTATAGATTGTACAATCCCAAGACACATAAAATCATTATCTCCAGGGATGTAATTTTTGATGAAGGGGGAGAATGGGGTCATAAAATTTTTTTTGATTTTGACTCTAATTCGGACAGTTCCACATTTGTACCTCCCACATTGGTACAACCCAAGAAAAGCAGTGGAAAAAATCCTTCTCCACAAATTCCACATTAGGAAACTTCATCAAGTACATCAAATGGTACACCAAGTCCAAGAGGGACTTCTTTGTTGGCACCCCCAAATTCTCCAAAATGATTTTAGAGATCTATAAGCGCTCCTAGTCCAATGGATATTGATCCAGTTTCTCAAAGGAAACAGACAAATAGAGGAAAGCGCATACTACAGAGTCATCCATCTTCTCAAATGTTGGATAGGAATTTCCAACAAAGGTACACTAGGAGTCAAGCTAGTGAGATGGACGACATTTTGTCAAGACTCGAAAATCTTTAAATGTCAGGAGATGATGAGTCTCATGAACCAAGGGGTGATGTAGTCAATTATGCTTTGTTGGGCTGTGCACTGACTAGAACCATCTAGCTATGAAAAAGATTGCACTGAAAGTATATGGCAAGATGCCATGGAAGAGGAAATATCCTCAATTAAAAAGAATGATACTTGGGAGCTTGTGAAGCTTCCCAAGGGAAAAAAATGTGTTGGATGTAAATGGGTCTATAAGACCAAATTCAATGCTGATGGAAGCATTGAGAGGCACAAGGCAAGATTAGTAGCTAAGGGTTTTTCTTAGAAATATGGAATAGATTATGAGGAAACCTTTGCTCCAGTTGCTCGACAAGAAACAATCAGAACCGTTCTTTCCTTGGCAGCTCATAAAGGATGGGACATTCAACACATGGATGTGAAAAGTGTATTTTTAAATGGATACCTGACAGAAGAGGTGTATGTTCAACAACCTCAAGGTTTCCAAGAACCAGGAAAAGAGAACCTTGTTTATAAATTGAAAAAAGCACTTTATGGCCTCAAGCAAGCACCACGAGCATGGTACTCACGAATTGACGGCTATTTCAGCAAATATGGTTTCACAAAAAGCAAGAGTGAACCAACTCTATACTACTTGAAGAATGGAGTAGATATCCTCATAGTTTGTTTATATGTGGATGATCTAATATTTATGGGTAGTAATAATAAAATGAATATGGAGTTCAAAAACTCGATGATGAATCAGTTTGAGATGAAGGATCTCGGATTAATGAGATACTTCCTAGGAATGGAAGTACATCAATCAAAGAATGGGATCTTCATATGTCAAAAAAAATATGCTCATGACATGATCAAGAAATTTGCTATGCAGCAGTGCAAATCAGCTGCAACACCAACCGGACATGGAATCCAGCTAAGCAAAGAATATGGAGCACCAAAAGTTGACTTGACCAATTTCAGAAGCATGGTTGGGAGTTTAATGTTTCTCACCAACACTAGGCCAGATATACAGTATGCTGTTTCTCTTGTATCACATTTTATGGCATGCCCATCCGAGCTACATCTTTAAGCAACCAAACGAATTTTACGATAGACATTAGATTTTGGAATCCATTACCACAAGTCTAACTCTGTGAAGTTAATTGGTTATAGTGACAGCGATTGGGGCAGTAATATAGATGACATAAAATCTACATCGGGGAACTGTTTTAGTCTAGGTTCAGGACTAATAACTTGGAGTTCCAAGAAGCAATCTGTTGTAGCATTATCATCTACAGAAGCTAAGTACATAGCCATTGCTCATGCTAGTACTCAGATCCTCTAGTTGAGGAAAATCCTTGAAGAGATTGGTGAAAAACAAATTGGTCCAACCAAACTGAATTGTGATAATATCAGTGCCATACAGTTGGCATATAATCCGATCCACCACAAAAGGTCAAAACATTTTGATATGAAGTATCACTTCATAAGAGATATGGTGGAACAACGGATAGTTGAGCTTCAATATTGTAGCACTTTGGATAATACAGCGAGACATCTTCACCAAAGGCATGGCTAAAGCTCAATTTATAAAAGCTGAGAGACTATATAGTCAGTCCTCTCAACTTTAAGGGGGAGAATGTTGGAAAGTTACCATTAGTAAAAAGGTTAAAAAATTGATTTTACCTTGGGTAAAGGTAACTTACCTTTTACCTTACCTGGACGGCAGCATTTGGGCTGCAAGAGAACTCAAGTTTACTTTCTTTTCCCCTAATTTCTCCTTTCCCCCCTTTTCTCTCAAAATGGTTATTTACTGTTTATTTAATCTGTGTAACCTTATGATTTTGGTTAATGCAATTTATCGTTTTATCTCCACACTCACCTTTCACAGGAAGTACTTGCACAAAATAGAATAGCTTCCATGTGGGAATCTTAGCCCACTTGGTGGGCGGAAGGAGTGCAAAGGTGCACTCGCTACTGCAGGTCTTGGGGTCGAGTCACCCGAAATTTGTTTTTCGTTTGTGTGTTGTCATCGCAATTTTTGGAGCAGAAAATAATTTTTTCCAAGGTATGCCGTCGCCGCAATTTTCGGAGATTGAGATATAAATGTTTTAATTTGCCTAAGATAAGGTTAATAAATCATTATTGAGGGTTTGCCATGGTGGTATAGTTTATGAGTTGTGGCTTATATTTTACACTAGTTTATGTGGGATTTTTGCATTAAGGAGCTTAGTGAGTTATGCATTAGTGAAAAGTATTTTTAGGAGAAATAAAGGAATGGTAAATGGTTGTGGTGATATTCATGCTATGCTTAATTAGATAGAAAATAATTATTTTTAATTATTTTCTAGTGGTGGATGTGATTTTTGACTAGGAGAAATAAGGTGTAAAAGGTTATGATAATTGTTTTGTAATTTCTTCTAATCCTCATGAAGATTGGCAAAAGAATATTGTGATTGTGGCAGATTTCAAAGAGGTTTTTTTATATTCATAAAAGGTATGGGCACATTCTCCTATTGATTGTTTATGGTGGTTAATTTCTGAAATATCATTGGAGAGAAAAGGATTTATTGTGGTTTCCTTTTCGAAAGTGGTTGGTTGAATGCTTCAAGGTTTTCTGGTTTGAGAGTTGTGATTAAACCTTGTTTTATAAGCATTGTTGTTGAAGCCCATTTATTGTGAAATGAACTTGAACTTGAGTTAGAGAAGAACATGAGTATCATTTTTATGTGAGACTTGTGATTGAGCATTGTTGAAAACATTTTGAGTTGGTTGATTCATGTTTGGACTAGGGTTTGTGAGAAAGAGTTGCTCCTTGTGGTGAATGGTTGAGTAGAGTTGTTTGAGTCTAGTCAAGTGATTGTGTGAAGTGGTTGTTCAATTTCCATAAAACAAACTATTCTATATTCTGATTTGAGTTGAGTTGAGATTGGGATTTGAGGATAGGACATATTGAGTCTCTAAAAATTCTCTTTATGCTTCTATGAGATTGCTGAGTTGAGATTGGGATTTGAGTATAGAACATATTGAGTCTCTAACAATTATTTGTATGATTCTATGATATTATTGTGTTGAGATTGGGATTTGAGTATAGAACATATTGAGTCTCTAACAATTCTCTTTATGCTTCTATGAGATTGAGTTGAGATTTTGTTGAGCTGATTTGAGACAAGTCTTTGAGAAGGCTTGTGGACTGATTTTGAGTAAGATTTTGTGAAATATTGCTATGAATATTTGAGCAAGTCCTAGAGAGGACTTATTGAATAGATTTGGACAAGTTCTGAGTGAGATTTTTGAGCAGATTTGGACAAGTTCTGAGTGAGCTTGTTGAGCATATTTGAGCAGATTTGGACAAGTTCTGAGTCCTGCTCAAATCTGCTTAACAAGGTCACTCAAAAATTGTCCAAATTTGCTCAACAAGCTCACTCAGAACTTTCAAGAAGTCCTCTCTAGGACTTGCTCAAATATGCATAGCAAGATTTCACAAAGCTTACTCAAAATCAGTCCACAAGCCTTCTCAAAGACTACCTCAAATCAGCTCAAAAAAACCTCAACTCAATATCATAGAAGCATAAAGAGAATTGTTAGAGACTCAATATGTTCTATACTCAAATCCCAATCTCAACTCAAATCAATATCAACACAATAATATCATAGAATCATAAAGATAATTGTTAGAGACTCAATATGTTCTATACTCAAATCCCAATCTCAACTCAAATCAATCTCAACTCAGCAATCTCATAGAAGCATAAAGAGAATTGTTAGAGACTCAATATGTTCTATACTCAAATCCCAATCTCAACTCAACTCAAATCAGAATATAGAATAGTTTGTTTTATGGAAATTGAACAACCACTTCACACAATCACTTGACTAGACTCAAACAACTCTACTCAACCATTCACCACAAGGAGCAACTCTTTCTCACAAACCCTAGTCCAAACATGAATCAACCAACTCAAAATGTTTTCAACAATGCTCAATCACAAGTCTCATATAACAATGATACTCATGTTCTTCTCTAACTCAAGTTCAAGTTCATTTCACAATAAATGGGCTTCAACAACAATGCTTATAAAACAAGGTTTAATCACAACTCTCAAACCAGAAAACCTTGAAGCATTCAACCAACCACTTTTGAAAAGGAAACCACAATAAATCCTTTTCTCTCCAATGATATTTCAGAAATCAACCACCATAAAAAATCAATAGGAGAATGTTCCCATACATTTTATGAAGATAAAAAAACCTCTTTGAAATCTGCCACAATCACAATATTATTTTGCCAATCTTCATGAGGGTTAGGAGAAATTATAAAACAATTATCATAACCTTTTACACCTTATTTCTCCTAGTCAAAAATCACATCCACAACTAGAAAATAATTAAAGATAATTATTTCCTTATCTAATTAAGCATAGCATAAATATCACCACAACCATTTACCATTCCCTTATTTCTCCTAAAAACACTTTGCACTAATGCACAACTCACTAAGCTCCTTAATGCAAAAATACCACATCAACTAGTGCAAAATATAAGCCACAACTCATAAACTATACCACCATGGCAAACCCTCAATAATGATGCATTAACCTTAGCTTAGGCAAATTAAAATATTTATATCTCAATCTCCGAAAATTGCGGTGATGACATACCTTGGAAAATATTATTTTTTGCTCCGAAAATTACGGTGATAGCACACAAACAAAAAAGGATTTTGGGTGACTCAAACCCGAGACCTTTAGTAGCGAGTGCACCTTTGCACTCCTTCCGCCCACCAAGTGGGCTAAGATTCCCACGTGGAAGCTATTCCACTTCATGCTTGAAGTACTTCCTCTTGGCACCCACGAACTTACAAACTGCACTTCTCCCAAACCTTCACCGTCAATAGTGCATGATTTCGGAGGAGGATAACTTTTTCAAAAGAGGATTTATCATTCGAATTTCGAAGGACATAAACCATTGCTTAACAAGGTGCCTTTTATACATGATGTGGATGGGGAAGAATAAAATTCGACGTTGGCAAAAAATGGAGGGAAATTTTTTGATTAATTTTAAAATTAAAATTAAAATTTTAAATAATTAAAATTTAAACTAAATCTTTAAAATTAAATATCTCCATCACCAGGGCACATTTTTCGATGAAAAAAAAACCAACTTGGTTTTTAAGAAAAACCCATTTCAAATCTGCCATCCATGGTTTTAAATAAAACCTTTTATTTTTCCTACCTTGGTTTTCACAAAAACCCTTCCTTGCACTTTCAAAAAACATAGTGCATGTCATCATAGATCCTTTTGACATCAAATAACCTTTTGACATCAATGACAAAATTTTAACTTAGGGACTCAAAATGTCCAACAATATCCCCCTTTGTCATTGATGGTAACCCATATCCTTTTACTGAAATCTGACCTTATTTTCTGCTCCCCCTGGGACTTTGCTCCCCCTGGCTCAATGCTCTCTCAATTACCAAATATCTCCCCATATCAAAAACTCTCCCCAATATACAAATCTCTCTCCCTTTGTCATCAATGGCAAAGGGTCACATTTGGGGCTCGGGGCTAAGAATGAGCCTCTTAGCTTAGCCCCTCCCCCATCTCCACATGAGGTGGTTAAGTCTGGGGTGGGAGTATTTCTACTCCACAAAAGCATAGATATATGCTTTTATCTTTCTCTCTTATTTTGTTAGTTTTTTGAATCCTCTCACTGTTTCTTTCCAAGATATCATCCTTGTTCCTGTCATAATTTATGTTCCTATTTGTGCTCTTCTTGTTCTTGTTCTTTTTGAGTCTCTATTTTTTTCTAAGTCTCTATTCATGTTCATGTTCCTATTCCTATTCATATTCATGTACCTGTTCCTATTCCTGTTCCTATTCCTGTTCCTGTTCATGTCCATGTTCCTATTCATGTTCTTGTTTCTATTCTCATCCATGTTCCTGTTCCTGTTCATACCTGATTCTGGAATATTTTCTTTACACCATCTTGTTGTGTGTCCATCATTATTGCACTTATAACACTTAATGTTATTATTCCTTGGAGGTGCAAATGTCTTAGGATACCTTCTAGTGAAGCCATATCCTCTTTTGCCATGAACCCTGCAATTCATTACTTTGTGACCATACTCATTGCATGAGTAGCAATACCCATGGAAAGACTATCCTTTACCATATTCCTATCTTTCATATGACTTGCACTGTGAAGCCATGTGCTCAAACCTGTGACATGATAAACATCTCCCATTAAAGCTTCCTTGCCTAGACCTCATTGGTGTCCTGTTATGATTGATGTTCCATCTGTATCTTCCTTGTGCATTGTTCCTCTCTTTGTTGAACTATTTATTGTCCAACTCAGCCTCTGATTTCCCACTTTTACTTAAACTATCTTCTTCTGATGTATCTTCTTCTGAAGTGTCTTCTTCATTAAGACTTGAAGTAGATTCTTTCTCCTATTTCTTTTCAACATTTCCAAAGCCAAGACCTATTGAACATGATGTTCACTATTGTCCATAGATGAACTTATCCAAGTTCTTAGAGCTATTTGTGAAAATATTCATCTTGATATTGGAGTCCTTTAAGTCTTATTTTAGAGTAGTCACTTCTTGTGCTAACTTCTCACATTCCAAAATATTTGCTTCTAACTTATCCTTGAACTTGCTTGCCTTAGCCTTTGACTTCTCTAAATCCTCTATGAGCAATAACCTTTCTTCATCACAATATTGAAATTGAATTTCAAGCTTAGAGTGTTGCTTTCTTATCTTCTTTACTGTATCAATATCATAGATAAGTTCTCCCTTGAGATCATAACCATTCTCTATTGAGTAATCCTCTATTTGTTTACCTTTGTACTTATCATTACTTCCTTTTGGCTTGTCTTCTATGGGATCACTTACTTCATCTTCTAGAGCCATTAGAATATTCTCATATGATCTTTCAAGTGCATCTTCAAAACCATTATCACTGAAACTATAGCCATACCTAGTGCAATCATCTTCAAGATATCCAAATTTACCACATCTAAAATATTTGAGAATAACTGGAGTCCTTTTATCTCTAACCATAAATAGGACTTCATCTCTACCATTGTCTGAAAAACTAGCATCACTATCAATTGAGTACTTAATTGCATTATCTGCATAATAGCTTTTCTTTTGCCTTTGGAAGAACTTCTTTCCTTGTCTGTTTTGTCCATCTTTGCCTTTCTGCTAGTACCTGTGTCTTTCTGATTCCCTGTACCTGTGATCCTATTTTTCTTCATCACTATTGTACTTTGGCTCTTTGCACTCTCTTGCATAGTTTCCATACTTTCCACAATTGAAACACTTAATAGATGTTATATCTATGAATATTTTGGAACCTTTATCTCTTCTACCATAGTTACCTTCTTCATCACAATGAATCATTGCTTGATTATGTCTTTTTACCCTTTTTCTTTTTGTCCACTTTGAATGCAACTTATTTCAGAGGAATAGAATCTTTTGTTCTTATCTCAAAAGTAGTAAGCATGTCAAGAAAATAATTCCTTGTTAAAGAATCACTATCAATTGATGTTTGTATACCAGAAACCTTTTCACTATACCTTTTTGGAAGAGTTCTCAAGATCTTATCACAAGCATCAGATTCATCAACCTTCATTCCAAGACCTCTCATCTCATGTACAAGCTCATCAATCTTACTAAGATAATCACAAATATTTTCATCATCTCTCATTCTTAAGTTCTCAAATTCTCCTTTGAGATTTTTTATCTTAGCTTTCCTAACACCTTTATCACCCTCATATATGTCATGTAGTAGATCCCACATATATTTTGTTGTTTTACAATCCATAACCTTCATAGATTTTGATCTACCCAATCCTTTTATAATTGCATTCATAGCTCTTGAATTTGCATGCATTAGAAGCTTACCTTCCTTATCTATAGGAGGATTGATTGTTGAATCATATCCAAGTTCCACTACATCCCAAACTTCATTTTCAAGTGCCATCAGGTAAAATATCATCAACATACACTAATAAAAGAAGTCACTTCCATAAAATATTGGTACTTCATTATTGAAAGACCCATCCTTTTGTCCTTGTGATTCATTGTGTTCTTATACCGCTTTTCCTTCAAGCTATCAAAATCTTCTGAAGGAACCCGATCTGATACAAATTGAATAACACAAGCTTATACTGAGAGGGGGGTGAATAGTATAAGCTTGTGTTCTTCACCATATTCTCAGCATAAATCCAACCTATAATGATTTTGATCACCTATCTCTTAATCCATACCTAGCCAAATTCCTCCTGTATAAGCACCTACTACATCACTCCAATGTCCATTTATTCCTCTTTCTACTCAGGTTAATCAAGAGGATGTTTCCCAAGACACTGAGATTCATCTTGAGAATGTAGTAGATGATCCACACCTCATCTCGATTATAATTCAACTCAAATATGGCTCACATGCTTATGGAGGACACCATCGATATTGATATCAATGATGATCCTAATGATCCTCGCATAATCAAACTTGAGAAGAACCTATCTCTTATAGAGAATGATAACTTCACTAAACTTATTAAATAGTACAATAATATTTTCACTTGGTCATATACCGATATGCCTAGCCTTGACCCATCGCTTGTGGTCCACAACCTCACACTTGACAACAACACAAAACTAATAAAGTAAAATCTTAGAAAAATGCATCCCACTATTGATCTAATGGTAAAGGACGAGTTATAAAAGCTCTTAGATGTGGGTTTCATCCAACCAATTGATTATCCTAAGTGTGTATCCAATATGATATCTGTTAGAAAGCCCAAGGAGGGAATCCACGCCTACACTAAATTTCACAATCTAAGTAAGGCATGTCCCAAGGATAATTTCCCCTTACCAAACATCGACACACTAGTCGATTCCATCGTAGGTCATGAAATGTTATCCCTCATGGATGGATTTTTAGGTTACAACCAAATTTGGGTTAACCTTAATGATCAACATAAAACATCCTTCACCATTTACTCGGGGATTTTTTGCTATAAGGTCATGTCATTTTCCATGCACCATGAACTATATTTTCTATGATTACATGCATAAGATTATGGAAGACTATGTAGATGACCTATTGGTAAAGTCTAAAGAGCATCATAAATACATTGATGTTATGCACCATGTTTTTGATTGTCTTCTCGAGCACAATGTTAGGTTGAATCCGAAGAAGTGTGTCTTTGGCATAGCCTCAGGAAAACTTCTAGGTTTTATTGTCTCTCAATAAGGCATTAATGTGGACCTCCAAAAGGTCAAGGATATCATAGAAATGCCACCTCCTACAAACCTCAAACAACTATGCAACTTGTAGGATAAGATTCAAGAGATTTGTTGCTTTATTACCTAGTTATTAGAAAAGTGTAATCCATTTAATCATATTTTGTAAAAAGGGGTCACATTTGAATGGGACCATGAATGTCAAGCCACATTTTATGTAATCAAAAAATATCTTATATCACCACTAGTTTTATCCCCACCTCAATCAGGATTTCCCTTCCATATAAACATATCAACCATCAATTTTGCCTTAGGTACCATGATAGCTCAAAATAATTAAGTCAGTCGAGAGCAGGCTATATACTATATCAGTAAAATATTAGTTAGCTATAAAACATACTATGAATACATGGAGAAGTTATGCTTGGTGGTAGTTTTTTCCACCAAGAAACTTTGCCATTACATGCTAAACCACACCACCTATGTCATTGCTTGAGAAAACCCCTTACGATTCATGATAAGTAATTCCTACCAAAATAACAAAACTACCAAATGGATCATGATATTAATAAAATTTGACCTATAATTCAAAAATAAAAAATCCATCAAGGACCAAGTCATCATAGACCAGCTCGTCGAAGCTCCCCTCAATGATATAAAACTGCTACTTATCGAGATTCTTGATGATTCAGTCTTCATCGTCACTAAAATTGAACAATACGTTGAACCTGAGACCAACACTGATATAACACTCTTCTTTGATGGTTCTAAATGCAAACAAGGGGGAGGTAATATCATAGTATTCTTCACACCACAAGGGGCTTCACTCCATTCAAACTAGAATAATCTTGCACAAATAACAATGTCATATACAAGCCCTTATCCTCGACCTCAAAATTACCTTTGCAATGCGTATTGAGAGACTATAAATATTTGGTGATTCCCTTATTATTGTTAACAAAGTGAAATAAATCTATCAATGTTGATGCCCAATTCTCAAACAATACAAACAAGTCACACAATAATTATTGTCCCAATTCAAGTGGTATGACATAGAAGCTCCTCCAAGGTCAACAAATTGGTTTACAGACACTATGGCCTCTCTCAGCTCCCTCATTCTACAAAACCCACATGATAAGATAACTCATGTCTATGTACAAACCCTCCGCAAGTCTTCCATCTCTATGAAGACATCCTATGACGATGTGAATATCAAAATTTTCCAAGCAAAGCCTTACGAATCTTAATTTTCTCAAATCAAGGAATATATAAAGCTAGGTATCCTTCCCACATATTTGCCCAATACTAACAAACACACCTTCAAATAGAAAGCTACTAGATATACCCTACTAGGGGACATGCTTTACAAACACAACTATTATGATATTCTCCTTTATTACCTAGAGCCACATGAAGCCAATCTTGTCATCTTTGTAGCCCATGACAGTACTTGTGGTAGTCACTTTAGTGGAATGACCATCACTAAGCACATTAAACACATGTGTCATTATTGGCCCACCATGGAACATGATTGTTGTACCTATGTCAAGAAGTGCATTAAATACCAACAACATGCCAATCTAACCCACTTACCATCCTAAGAATTACAACCCATTCAATCAATGTGGCCATTTTCCCAATGGGGCCTAGATCTTATAGGTAAAATCACTCTTACTTCATCAGGTAGACACAAATTCATTATCACAACCATGAAATACTTCACAAAATGAGTTGAGGTTATCCCTCTTATTTAAATTATAGGACCCAAAATTGTTGAGTTCATCACATAATATATCATATGTCATTTTGGTATTCCTTCTCAAATCATTTTCAATAATGGTACATTATTCAAAAACAAGGATGTTCATGCATAGTGTGAAAAATATAACATCTAATAGAGTTTATCAAATCCTTATTACCTTAGAGGCAATGGCCAAGTTGAAGCAACTAAAAAAATCATATGCACCATCCTTTACAAAATGGTCATTGAATCTCATCACGATTGGCATAACCAAATTTATTTAGCACTTTGGGCATATAGAACAAGTATCATAACACCAATTGGAACAAATCTATTTTTACTTATATATAGTACTAAGGTCATCATGTCCCTAGAGTTGAAAATCCCCTTTTTGAGAATATCACTACAAGAATTCATCAATTATGAATCATGAAACTACTTAACAATAAAATTTCCATTAGCTACCTTAAGACATCTTGGCCAAGAATCCCTAAGATTAATGTTAGCATTAGGCTGAGGCTATCCACCATGGAGGGCATCCCTAAAATTTATTTTTGGGGTTGAGTCTTTGGAATACTTATTCTTGAAAAGGGTTTCCATAGTGGATTTGTTTTGGGGGTGCTCCTTAGATCCAGATTCTCTTGAGATTTGAACCATTTTTTGACCAACTGCTTGAAACTTGTTTCAATATCTCTTTAATCCATGCCTTGGATGCCAAGGAAAGGTATGATTTTCACTTTTATTTTATGCAATAAATTGGAAGCCATTGTCAATCAAGTTCATAGCATGAAGATATATTGAAATACATATTTCTAACCCATATTGGATCCCCTACAACATATCCCACTAAAATCTTGAGCAAAAACCACAAAATGTTGGCCGCTAGGGCCTAACAACCCCAAAAAATAACCTCTAAATCTGCTTCCACTCAACACAAATGAAACCCTAGCACAATCACTCACTTCTTCAAAAAAATATGAAGTGATTGCTCAGCTTAAAATTTGAATAAGAAAATCCATTTAGATGACCTCACATAAAGTAGAAGTACATATGAAATTAGACTCATAACTTAGTTAAAGGAATGGAAAAAAGAGAACTCTTATGGAATTAAAAATATAGGATTCAATGGCTCAAAGAAGGATATTGAAACACATATTTCTTCAATAAATATCTTCTAACTTGAAGATCTCACAAATTTATTTATTCCTTGAAATAAGATTCTAGAGATGATATTTACACTTGGGATGGCATGAACTCTATTGTTGTCAATTACTCTTCCAATCTATTTGCTACTGCACCTCTTGAATCAGCTTCTCAACAAAATGTTCTTCAAGTGATCCCTACTCTTATCACTTTTGATTAGAAATCTATTCAATAGGTGGTTTTTAAAATGCAAAAAGGAAAATCCTAGGTCCTAAGGGTTTTTCCATTGAGTTCTACCAAGATTTTTGGGATATATTTCATGTTGATTTATTAGGGGTGGTGGAAGAAGCTAGGAAAGCCAAAGAAATTTTGAAGGTGATCAATAAAACTTATATAGCTCTAGTTCCAAAAGCTCAATAGGTAGAACATATCTAAACTTTTAGACCTATAGCTTTATGTAATGTTATCCAAATCATTAGATCATGGAAGAAAGGTTGAAGCCTCTTTTGCATAAGATTATTTCTTCCAAATAAGGGGGTTATGTGGAAGAGCATAAAATAGTGGATGATATAGTTCTTTCTTAGGAAGCCATCCATTCCATAGAAATACAAGAATTTCCATCTATGTTCATTCATTTAGACTTATCCAAAGCTTATGATAGAGTGAACTAACACTTCATTGTCTAAGTTTTAAGGTAATTTAGCTTCTCTCAGGATTGGATGGACTAGATTATGGGATGTATCTCTTCGATATCCTACTAAGTTCTTATCAGCGAAAGGCCTTCATAGCTATTTCCAACTTCTAGAGGTATTAGGAAAGGTGACCCCTCTCCCCTTATTTATTCATCATTCTTGTTGAATGCTTGGGTAGGACTATAACCAAAAATAGAGAAAACATAACCCTTGAGGGAGTTACCATTGCTCATGGAGCTACATCTATCTCTCATATTCAATTTTTTGATGACTCTAATCTGTTAGGTAAAGCTATAGTTAAGGAAGCTTCTAAAATTAAGCAAATTATTAATTGTTTTTCTAATGCTACCAACCAATTGATCAATGAAGTTAAATCTAAAGTTAATTACTTTTAGTACTCTCCTAGACAAACCTCCCTTTAGATCACTTATTTAGGCATTCCTATCAATATTCAAAGATTAAAAAAAAACTAGAAATAGTTGTTGGACAGAGTTAAGAATAAAATTGGAAAGTGGACCAATAGGTGGATTTCATTTGGGTGAAAAATTACCATGGTAAAATCAGTCCTTTAAGCTATACTTTTTTATGTTTCTACTTTTTTGAATATCCTAAAGGTAGTTATTCAAGAATTGGATCAAATCAATCATTGATTCCTATGGAGTTGTACTAAGGAGAAAAGAAAATAGGCCTTGGTGAAATGAGATACTTTATGTCTTCCCAAGAATGAAGAGGGATTATGATTTTGGTCTTCTATTAATAGCAATAAGGCTTTAGCTGTTAAATTGTATTGGATGATTTTGCATAATCCCAATGCTCTTTGGGCTAAGAATATTCATCCTAAATATGTTGAGAACAAAAGTCCTAAAGACCTTTTTCGCTATCAATTACCTACCAAAAGTTCCATTTTAGTGGTTCTTAAGAATAGTGAGAAATTGATAAAGCAAAAGTTATTTTGGATCATTCATAATGGTCAAAAGGTAAATTTTTGGATAGATTCTTGGGATGGTCACCAGTATTTGATTACTTAGTTTCTTGATTGGAGGCCTTGGATGGAGGAGCTACATCGAGCTAACTGGATAAAGGTAGCTAATTACTATTTGTACCATATTGGTAATTCAAAGGTTGGGAGATATTAGATCCTTGTTGAGGGCTGACCTATACAAATACCAGAAAGGAAAAAAAAGATATCCAAAGCATCCTTCATATGAGATCTCTCTCTCTTGGTCCCATGATAAAGACTATTTTAGATGGAACAACACTACTAAGGGTGAGTATTCAATTGCTCAAGATTATTTGGTACTATGCCATAATAATACCAACCAATCATATGATATATTTACTTAGTTGTAGGATAAAAATCTCTAGCATAAGGTGAGGTTATTTACTTGGATTTTATTGCATCATAGGGTGTTAACTAGTGAGCAACTTGTGAAACATCCTTTCATGGTCCATTTAGATGTAAAATGTGTGGAGAGAATGTGGAAACTCTGAAACATATTTTTATTGAGTGTACCTTAGCCTCTAAGATATGGAGAAGAATGACCATCTTACTAGGCTTAAAATGGTCTAATTTTTATACTTTTGAACAAATTTGAAGGAATTGGTCTAAACAAGAGGGTGTTGATAATTTTATTAGGCAGTTAGTTTGGGCAGGTTCTACCATTCTAACTTGGAATATTTGGAGAGAAAGAAACAACCTTATTTTTAATTGGGAAAAGGACACCCACTATATGTAGAAAAAGACCTTTGCAAAATTATTTAAATCCATCCAACAACTCCTTAATCACCCCTATAACTCCCACCAAAGATGGGATCAAGTGATGCAAAGATTGAAGATTAACTATTCTAAAGGAAATCAACTTAAAGGGAATGTGAGTAATCAAAATATGGAAAAAACAAGGAATTGGTAGCCTCAATATAAGGATATTGGAAAATTCAATACCAATGGAGCCTCTAGGGGAAACCTTGGAAAAGCTAGAGCGGGAGTAATTGGTAGACTTTTTGATGGTTCCCTGGTTTTCATTATTGTTGAGAATTTATGTATCCTTTCCAATAATCTTGTTGAGGGGTATGGTATCCTTAGAGGCCTTCGAGAAGCTAATAATGTTGGATGGAAAAAGGTATTGGTTGAATATAACTCTCAAGTCATGAGTAATATGTTGAAGACTCCTAAGAATCATAGGGCTGATTGGAGAATAAAAAAAATATTGAGAATAATTAGTCAATCTAGATGGGATTTTTGAAAGTTGAATACAATCACATGGTCAGAGAATAGAATAGGAGTACTGATGCTTTAGCTAGTTGGGCATTGGACAAAGGTGATCTTACTTACTACAACCACCCTCCCAAATAGTAGGCTTTGCAAATAAGGAAAGCTCTTCTTTCTATCCTTTCTCTGGATGGCTCCAATACTAGAGATACCTGGTTCGTTTTTACTTTGTTTTTAGCATTTTAGTTCCCTAGCTTAGGTAGTTAATTCTTATATTTCCTCTGTTGAATAAAAAATATTTTGACCTAGAAAGGTTTTAGTTGTATTCTATTTTTTCCTTCTTTTTAGTTTTTATCTGTGTGTTGTTTTGTATTGTTTTTATTTTGTTTTGTTTTTGGTTTTTTTGTGTGTTGTTTTTGGTGTTTTTGTAGTTTCTTTGTGTTTTGTATTTTATTTTATTTTATTTTTGTGTTTGTGTGTTGTTTTTGCATTTATTTTGTGTTTATTTTTTTGTTTTTGTGTTTGTTTTGTATTTGTTTTTTTGTTGTGTTTTTGTGTCTGTTTGTTCATATTTTTATTGTTTTAAGCATGCTCATTAGGTGTGTCAAAGGGTTCAGTTCAAGTGTGATACCTAGGTGATATTTTCATAATAGATACCCTTACCTCCTTGGGACTTGAAAGTGGCACCCAATTGGGGTGTTTTCCAAAAAAAAAAATACACTGCTCACCAAACTTGTTTGGACTAGCTCAAAATTATTGATGAACATCGAATAAATGCTATTGAACATATTTGTGTTTACCAATATTGTGTCAATTGTGCATATAATAACAAATTTCATCAATGTGAATTCCAAATTGGAGACTTTTTGCTAAAGAAAAACAAACAAAATCTGAATCAACCATACAACTTGCATGATAAATTTACCCCAAACTAGTTGGGCCCATATATTATCACACAAAAATATGGTTTAGGAGCTTACTGACTCACCAATATATAAAGAATAGAGGAACCCAAACCCCTCAATACCATCCATATTCATGCATTCTACACCTAATTCCATTAACCAAGGCTTTCACATTCTTGTATACTCGATAAACAAAAACAACAATAACAACAAAAATACATTCAATAGCAATGCTTAAATTCATTCATTCTTTATTCAACCACTTAACATAAGTGACTCAAGAATTCAATAATTCAATTCAATTTTCCTTCTATATTCTTCTAACAACCATTGTTTCTCTTTTGATTTCTTCATCCCCTCTATCTCATTCTAGTCCACGTTGTATGGTCATGCATGAACGACTACATAACTTGGACTGACTCTATCCTTACCTTATCTATTATCATTCTTTCCTTATTTCTTAAAATTTCTCACCTTATCTTTCTATTTCTTTTGTTACCTATCAATATTGTATGGCCACACATCAACAACTACATATCTTTGGTTGGTTCCTTTCTCCTCCTTCTTCTCTCTTTCTCTTCCTTATCTCTTTCTCATCCTTATTATTTCATTCTACTTTCTTTTTTCTCTAGATGCTCTTCTTGCAAACAATTATACTTATCATACCTTATTCATTTATGTTGATTTTGTCAAAAATTGGCATTTAATTCATTCATTACATTCATACACAGATCAAATGAATCCTCCTAAAATTTTAGATGTATGCATACACATTAACCTATTACGCTTGGTTTAGTTACTCAATGACATGTTGGTCGCATACATTCATTCACATTTAAATGAATTATGTCATGTCTACTCATCATACATTGCATTACTCCTTGTCCTGCTGTCATGTCAATTTGCTTATACATATGCACCCATCATTTTGCATACACTACATGAGGAGATAAACATACACTCGTTAGTGAAACTATAGTGATGTCCAATCCTATTCCTCGAGGGCTTGGTAAACATAATTTTTTTTTTATTTAACCATTTTTAGTTGATCCAATCAACCTTTGTCGAACATCATCAAGGTCTAAAGCACTTAAAGTCTTCCTTGGCTGACTTGAGTTCTTTCATGGACCAATCACATATCACATATTAAACAAAATTTTTGAGCATAGGGGGGACAACACATCAAGTAGCCTTGCCATAAAACAAATATTTTTCCCTAATAATCCTATCATTTGCATGATCCAAGCCTAAGGATAAAACTAAGGACAAGATAAAAAAAAAGAGAAAGCAAAAGAAAAGAGTACTAAAGCCTCAAACAAGCAAAGAAAAAAAGAGCACTACTAAACAACTTGAATCCTTGGTATCCTAAGGCTTTTTAGACATATCCATTGAGGCTATGGATGCCTATCTAACAGTGGAGCAATATCAAATTATTATAGGGATAACCTCCATCGGGGCTATAGATGTTTATCTGGTAGTGGAGTATACCTTATGAGTGGTGATATGTCTATCATATTAGTGATCTTATTTTGTATAGAACACTACATGCTCATGGATGAGCTATCTTATATTGACTAAGTTTATAATTGGTTAGTCTAACCTCACTCAAAATGGATAAATGAACATCATTACACACATAGGTTCATGATAGGCTTAATATTAGTAGAGATAGTCAAGAATTTTTTAGGATATTGACTGGCAAATAAACAAGTTTGTTTCCTCAAACTATGGTGTTTGACTTTATATAAATTATTCTAACATCCAAAATCACTTGGAAGAGGGAAAAAACAACATCACAACTAGTTCTTCCAAATATGAGTGTTCTCCTAACATCCTTAGTACACTACACAATCAATAAATCATTAGAATCAATATGCATACACATCTAGTATTGAATCATACCATCACTTTCATCAACTACCTATGTCTCTTGATAGTTTTTGCATTCATCATACACATTGCATGTTTGCATTTATCATATTAGGTTAATATGTTGGTGTGACTACAAAGTGTGTCATTGATTACTTCAAATAACTTGAGATAGTTTCATTGTAAACACATATATCTAAAAGTGCGATAACATAAGCACATATCGAGTTCACATACAGTACATTTTCAAATACACACATTTTCATTCCTAAACATTAAAAAATAACAATGATTTGCTACATCTTACACACCATATATCAAATCATACACATCAATCCATGATGAAATGTATCAAATCTCTACATACATACATCACACACAATAAATACACATCAAATCATCATCATAAAAATCAATCACATATATCATATATCAATATGATATGTACATAATCGAAATAACCTATAGGCTACATCATACATGACATGTTATACATCATCACCTATATCTCATACACAACTCTCACAAAATACAAAAACATTGACACATATACCGAACAAAAAATAACATTAACCCTACTACTTATTGAGAGTCTCCCCACTCCCCTCATGCACCCTCGAAGCCTCCTTGACACTTCTCTGCATCTCCTCTCCACCTTGCAATTGGATAGATATCTCTACCTATGATGTTGTAGCCTCCACCACTCAAGGTTTTAGAAGAATCAATTGTGTACTCCTCCAACTCTACCATGAGTGTGATCGATAAGGAGACTCTAAATACGAAGGAATGGGTATGCCCTATCTCACCATATCCAACTCTAATAATATCACTTTATTCCTCTCTCAAGAAAAAATAACCTTTATGTCATCTCATGCTCGTTGCACATCACTAATCATGGAACTCTATCCCATTAGCTATTCCACCTACTATAATAGTTTGGCCATCTCGGTTGCCATCATAGCTTTCCACTCCACAAAATCTACACCTTTGATGTAACCCACTCCAGTGCCACTACCACTGTATCCCTCTCTGCTTGAGTCCTATCCTATGTAATCTTCAAGGTAGCCACTTGCATATCAATATCATCTCTCTCCTACAACCTTTTCCTATTAGTTGTAACCCTCTCTAATGCTCCTCTCATTACATCTAACTCTTACTAAAACCTTCACCTATATGTTAGTGCTACATCTCTCTCCACTACTATCTCCAACCTCTCCAAGGTCTAATTAGCCTCTCTATCAGCCATTCATACCTCTACCTATCGCATCCTAACTCTTAGCATATCAATATTATCCATAGCATCCAAAATAGCATGTAACTGAATGTTATCCTCAACATATGGTCCCCTCACATCTAGTGATGACACCCCCTCCACTAACACCTTTATTTCCTCCTCCACTATCATCCTATATGGACCTACCCCGTTGTCCATATATCATGCACATGTTACCTTATCTTCCTCTCTCTCCCTATCACTATCAATATCTATTGCAATATCTAAACTATCACCTCCTATCCCTAATCCACTAGCTACTTCCTCATTACTATCTAAAACCCACTCTAATATTCCAGTTGTTACTACCTCTACATCACTTATGCGATCAACCACTCATACTACAAGCTCCCACCTCTGTATTGCCCACCAAAATCATACTCTAGCATGGTACCTATGTCATCTACATCTAGTATGATCATATCCTCATCCAATACAACATCCAAGGGGTCTACCTAGGGTTGTCTCCCATAGTATACCATGACCCTCTAGATCACCACTGGTGGATCAAGTAATCTTTGCTACAAACCAAACTATCACAACACTCATAAAAATGAAAAGAACTAAACCTAGCTTAGATAGCGACCAACAAACCATCTATCTTTCTTGACTCAAAATAACTCCTTTACATCCTCTACCCATGCTAGTGCTCCTATTAATGGATGTCAAGTGATATCTTAGGGAACCAAGTGATCAAATCCACCATGATAGTATAAATCATGACTCTCATATGACCTCTTCACTCGTTCTTCCATATATTTCTACCACCTTAAGGCATACGACACATCCTTCCACATCAATATATGTGTCCTATATGGGAACCCCATTTATCTCATCATGACTATATGCTCCCATGTCCACAGTTGTACCAATAAACTACAAATCAACCCTAATAATCATGTCATCCTCACTCTATGCAACTCCCTATAAGTCTATTTGAATAGTTTTGGCACCCATATAAATCATACATCCTCTCCACCATATCACATAAGATACCAAGCATATTACAAGGGAACTTCATCTTGAATAATATGGTAACACATAACTAGCAATCAAAACCATCACTAGAGTGTGTCTCAATGACAATGACTGGATATATCAGTAATATTCATACAAGATACCCCCTTACCATACTCTATTGCTCATCAAACATCATAAAATACCATTTAGAATGCAACATATCTCTATTGACTCCCTCTCACAGCTATAATAGTAACTCCCTTAATGAGAAATCTATAAATTTAGTATATATCCTCTGAAGTAATACTCATTCCCCCATTAGGGAATGATAAGTATTCCTATATGGATTCCAATGCTCACATATCATCGATAGATAAGAATAATTACAATGGATGGTTGATATCTGAGCAACTCCATAAAAACCTACCTCATGCAACCAATCCATACCTTTCTCAAATCATCCAATAATAACTGAAATCAATGTCTTGGTTGCACCTTCTTGATCTAACATCATCCACTAGTATCACATTTCAGCCTAAAGCATAAAAACAAAAAACCAAAAATAAAAATTGTATGAACAAGCCAAAAAAAGTGGATTTGGGTACCCATTTACCCAAAACATACCCCCTTTGCCAGAAATCACTAAATCTCACCCAAAAATGCATCAAACATGCACACTTACATACATCAAACACATGAACATATACAAAAATATTCTAAAAACAAAACCCATAACACACATGCAAGCATGCAAGACCCCAACCCATTGTCTATTTTACCCCATACATTGCTAACTAGCCCATTGCTTCTCTATGATTTCATTTCACTAAAATTCAAGACCTAGGCTTAATTTTTATTCCAAAATTCAAAATAGGTGCTAAAGTCAACCAACATTCACTATACACACCTCAACGCCAACACTCGCTACACCCTCAACCATCTCATTGATTTGCACTCTCGATTTGGTAGTGCTTTGCTTCACAAATCCACCCTCACCACTCTTCTCATCTCAATTTACCTTCCCCACACAATGCAAATGAGGATTTCATCCTACGAACACACATTTATAGGTGTGCACCAAGGATTTGTATAGATAAGTATGATCATATGGTTTCACACCCCTCCATACAAATAAAAAATTTATTTCTAAATTTTACCAAGTACTACCAAACTTTGATCTTTATCAATTTATCATGTAATTTTTCACACCTTTCAACCAAAAATCACTTTATCAAGTGTTTCATCACTGATTTTCATTCATTCACCCATAAAACCATCGCTTGAGGGGGTAAACATCACATACAAAAGCTACCTTGCGCACAATCAATATTCAAACACTCAATCTTGGAAATTACATTTATCATAGAAAATTTGCTCGAGACAATCACAAGCCCTCTTTGCTAGCTTAAACAAAAATTAAAATATCAATAACAAATTTGATATGCTCCATGCCAATGTCTATATGGTTACTCATAAATTACCTTCATCGAGGTAATAAGTTAAGTCCACTTACAATCGATTGAAGCCTCACAAGGATACCTACATTTTCTCAGTCAACTTATCATATGAAATCAAGCTTAATAATTTGTCAAAGGTAAAGTTTTGAGGATACTCAACTCTTCCACAATTGGGTTATCTTACATTGATCATGAATCAAGGTAATCTTACATCTATCCCCTCAACAATAATCATAGCATGAAAAATATTTTAATAAATCACAAACCATAAATTCATCACTATCACAATCAACCACCAACATGGTATCATAAGTTTTTACACTGCATCGTGTCTTCACACAACATAGTACAAAAAGAGGTAAATATAGACACCTAAAAATATCACATTGCCCCTCATGCAATCATAATGGTTGCATTAGAGTATATTACATTATTATATTACATGTCAATGTAGCACCTTGAGTACTTGTTAGTCAAAAAATGACTAACTACAGAAAAACAGCTGATGCACCTTTTTGCATATTTTCCAAGAAGATCAAAGTGGCCCATATGCTAAAGATCAAAGAAAAAGCAAAACACCGCAAGGAGGAAAAAGTGTCGCGATATCGTGACATGTTGCATTTTCGTGGTCCAAAGCAAAGGGAAAGAGCAAGGAGGAAAAAGTGTCGCGATATCACGACATGTTGCATTTTCGCGGTTCAAAGCGAAGAGAAAGAGCAAGGGGGAAAAAGTGTCACGATATCGCGACATGTTGTATTTTTGCAGCCAAAGAAAAGAGAAAGAGCAAGGGGAAAAAGTGTCGCGATATCGCGACATGTTGCATTTTCGTGGTCCAAAGCAAAGAGAAAGAGCAAGGAGGAAAAAGTGTCGCGATATCGCGACATGTTGTATTTTCATGGCTAAGAGCAACAAAAGGGAGCAAGGGGGAAAAAGTGTCGCGATATCATGACATGTTGCATTTTCACGGCTAAGAGCAACAAAAAGGAGCAAGGAGGAAAAAGTGTCGTGATATCGTGACATGTTGTATTTTTGTGGCTAAAGAGAAGAGAAAGAGCAAGAAGGAAAAAGTGTCACGATATCGCGACATGTTGTATTTTCACGGCTAAAGAGAAGAGAAAGAGCAAGAAGGAAAAAGTGTCGCGATATCGTGACATGTTGTATTTTTGTAGCAAAAGAGAAGAGAAAGAACAAGAAAGAAAAAGTGTCACGATATCGTGACATGTCGCATTTTCGTGGCCAAAAGAGAAGAGAAAGCACAAGGAGGCAAAAGTGTCGCGATATCGTGACATGTTGCATTTTCATGGCTAAGAGCGACAAAAGGGAGCAAGGAGGCAAAAGTGTCGCGATATCGCGACATGTTGCATTTTCACGGCTAAGAGCAACAAAGGAGAACAAAGAGGCAGAAGTGTCACGATATCGTGACATGTTGCCTTTTCATGGGCAGAAGAGCAAAGCAAGAGACGGACGTCACGATTTCATGACATGTCTCATTTTCACGGCGGGAGGCAACAAAAGAGCAAAGTAAGAGACGAATGTCACGATTTCGTGACATGTCTCATTTTCATGGCTGGAAGCGACAGAAGAGCAAAACAAGAGATGAATGTCATGATTTCATGACATGTCTCATTTTCACGGTTGGAGGCGGCAAAAGAGCAAAGCAAGGAAAGAATGTCACGATTTCGCGACACGCCAACTGTAAAGGAATAGAGTATATTTTTGGCAACTGGGGACATGCATTGACATCAGGTGCTGATTTCTGAAGAATGGTCTATTGATTATAACCTGGCAGGTCCACTGGATGATTGTAGAATAACAAGCTCATCTAAAATTAGCCAGAAGGAAATCTATCCAATCTACGAGAAATCCGTTGTATATTATTAGAAACTGCAGACAATTACTTGTAATTGATTGAAGAAATTAAATGTACGTAGTAGAAGATACTCTTTTTAGGGTATAAATAGGAGTGAGTCGACCATGAAAAAAGGTCGGCTCTTGGACGTTTACAAGCTTGATGTACATGTACTTGGATTACAAGCAATAAAATATTTCTTCTTCGGCTTTCGAAACTTCTGTGTGCAAGTGTATGTATCTGGTGTTTTAACTTTTATTCATTCTAAGTTTTATAATGTATCTATTCTGAAATCTAGACTGTGCACGTATAAATCTTGTTTCTAGAGTTGAACATTAAAAGATATTTACATGCTTTTAGACGAACATCTAAAAGTCACACTCGAGAATTCATGTTTTCTATAAAGAAGATATAAAGAAAACTCGAAAGTAGTAATCTGCATCATCAATGTTTGTTGTTGTCCAATCTGTACCATGAGAAAAGTTTCTAGCTTAGGCTATATTTCCCTTATCTCTTGTTCCCCTTTTCTCTAAAAAACTCAAAGGAACCAGCCTTCTCTGGAGACTAGACAGATGATCTCAAGCAAGATCTGTCTATTCAATGTTGGCAAAGTCTAAGGCGCAACACTATTAACCGAAGGCAGATTTTGTTCCAACAGTTTTTGGCACGCCCGGTGGGACCAACAATCCCATAGTATTGTATAAGTTTTGGTGTTTTACCTTAAGAGCCTTTTTGTTTAAAAATCTCAAGAAAAACCACCTGGCGACTCCGTTGCAATTTAGACCATAAAAGAAAGACCTTGTCTAAAAACCTTCTGGTTATATAGCCATATGATAACCAGATCCCGAGCTAGAAACTCTGAAGAACCTATCGAGTTCTTTGAACTACATCTCGAAAGCCTAAAAGCACACCTTGTGCTAGCCGCACGATCAAATCCGCCCGACACCATTAGCACCTCTTTAACACCCATTGTAGGAGCATCTGCAAGCAATCCCATAGCGGTTGTAACTCCTTTAGCAATCATGGCAGCCGCCCTGCCCCAACGCATCTTGTGTGGAATCAAACTGGCCCTTTGAACTTGGGAACACACCACCAAATTCCACAAGCTGCACTAAAAGCATTACCGACCTTTGACGGAATAGGAAAAATAGCAGATGAGCATTGTTTAGATGTATCATCGCTAGCATCTGTTTACAACATCACTCAGGAAGATGTAATGGTCAGATTGTTGATTATATCTTTGAAAGGAAAGATGCTCTATTGGTACAGAGCGCTTCCCATTGGATCCATTACTTCTTGGGTAGTACTGGCCGGTCATCTGGTCGATGAATTTAATATACATGCGGATCCTTTCACATTGCTGAATCAATTCACTGTCATTGAGAGGCATCCACAAGAAGAAATCCAAGATTTCAACATCAGATTTACCAGAACTCGGGATAGAGTACCTCAAGGCCTAAAGCCCACGGAAGAACAAGCTATATGCTATTATTTAAGGGCTTTTGATTCAGATCTCAGTATGATAATAAGGCAATCCCGTGTAACCACTTTTCCTGGGATCTATGTAGAGGCAACAAAGGGCGAAGCTGATCTCATCGCTACAAAAAGATATCCATCAAAGAGTCTATTGCCAATTGTACCAGAGCTTTCCCAAGCGTCAATCTCTAAACTGCCTGTACTCCCATCAACGCAGGCCCTCCCAGCTATAGCTGCACCTCCTACATTCCTTGCATTACCAGCCACACCCCTTGCATCAGCTCCCCCCAATGATCAATACACGACCATAATTGATACAATGAAGACATTGTCAAATGAAATGGCGTCCATGAAAAAGAGAGAGGCGGAATGGAATATCCAAGCAAGAAGATTTCCATAGATACAAAAGGAAGGTGCTTCGACAAGTGGAAGGGTACAAGAGAGAAAAAATGTGGTGTATGCAAATGAGACAAGAGATAATGGAGAACCCACTAATTTTGATTACTGGTGTACCACTTGCAATGATCCTCATGGAGAAGATTCATGCATGATTCATCAACATCATGTGCAAGCGGTTATTAATGAAAGAGCCAAAGAAACCGGCAAGGGACAGGTGAACATAATCAGAGAGGTGCACCACAATTTGGCAATGCCATCAGTGGAGCAAGTATCGGTCCTGACAAGATCGGGAAAAAATTCATTACAAGTTGACCCTAAGGAACTCCAACCACTAGGTTTTCCTCCTACCCCCAGGGCAACTCCGCAAAAGAACCAGTCCAATGAGGAAAGACGTTCTGACCCTCCTCAGACTTCTGCGACTACACCAAGAAAAGAATTTCCCCCTAGAAAAGGGAGCGAGGCTCAAGAGCAAGCGAAGGAAAGACTCAGATTTCCTTCATTGACAAAAAGGCAAAGAACAGAAGCCACGCAGGTCTATAGAGATAGATACGACGCATCTACTAGTGGAAGGGAAAAGAGTGTTGAGGTATCCCCAGCTGCAACCCTTTCGTTCAACATTGCAGAAGAAATGAAGAGGACTCCTTCCAAGATAAGCATGTATGATGCACTGCAAATTCTTGGTCAGATTGACCTCCTCCAAGAGTCCCTAAATTTAAAAAATGATGCCTCCTTCTCAAATGTCGTACAAGCAAATGTGGTGCCAACCTCTGGAAAAAATAGACCGCCCCCATTCTATCTATCTTTGCAAATGGAGGGGTGGATAGTTCACAATTGTATGATTGATTCAGGGGCCGCAACTACGGTGATGCCGAAAGCCGTATGTGACATAATGGGGATGGAATATACTCGAAGTCATCCTGGTGTGTTGCAATTAGATGGTACTCTAGTAAAAACTATCGGGGTGATCAAAGATATCCCTATTCAACTCCACAGAATGCCAGAAGCAGTCGTCATACAAGAAGTAGTCGTTGTAGATTTAGAACCATATTTCGGTATGTGTTTATCCAGAGAATTCACGGCCAAAATGGGCGGTTATCTGTCTCTAGATTATTCTCATTTGGAGGTACCTTTCAAAGGTAAAAGAGTCAAGATCTACAATGAAAAACCATCTACTTTCCACGTAGAAATACTGGAGGAAACAACTACCATCAACATGATGTCTGAAGAATTGGAAAACATCGATTTAATGGAAGAAACCCTGGAGGAACTCCAATCTGAGGATCAGTTTTCAATGAAAGACTTCAATGTTATGATAGAGACAGAAATGGGAAGCTATTCCATTGAGAAACCAAAAAAGCTCCCTATTGTTGTCCCTAAAACAGATGATTCGGCCAACCAGTTATGGAAATTGTACTTTGATGGGTCAAGGTGCAAAAATGGAGCAGGAGCTGGAATCGTTCTGATTTTGCCTACTGGAAAAGAAAAAGTCTTTTCATATAGGTTGACATGGAGTTGCACCAATAACGCAGCTGAATACGAAGCCTTGTGTTTGGGACTCAGGAAAGCTAAAAAACTGGGTGCAAAACAACTATTGATCTATGGAGATTCAGAGCTGATCGTTAAAAAGGTTACTGGCAAATGCATTTGTAAGCAACATTACCTAAGGGCTTACAAAAACAAAGTGTTGGATCTATTGGAAAATTTTGAAGCACTAAACATGAAATCCATTTCCAGAGAGAAGAACACACATGCAGACCTGTTAGCATCAGTAGGATCAAATTTTTGCCCAGTCAGCAATGTTATTCAGAAGTCTAAAATAGTTAGACTTATATACAGGCCTTCTGTGCCCGACAAGGACATTTTTTGGCAGGTATTTGAGAACGATGAGCAGATCCTAGATTTTTTGATTCATGAGATGAATTGCTCTACAGATAGAGCGTTACAAGAAGAGGACGAAGAGAGCCTTATTCAATTGAAAAACAATCATATCCCCAGGAGACTGATCACCCTGGAGAGCCTTTTCGACAATAGCGACAGAGTTGTAGGTCGAAAGATCAAGGTTGATGAACGTCGGTATAAGGAAATAGAACTAGAACCGGGAAAAATGATCAAAGTAGGGACCGATTGTACAGTGGTAGAACTAGAACAAATAAAATAGTTATGTAGAGAATATCCAGATATAATAGCCTGGACTTATAGTGATCTGAAAGTGTACAGGAAAGAGGTCATTCAGCATACCATCGAACTAGAGGAAGGAGCTAAACCTTTTAGGCAGAGGTAGAGGCCTGTGAATCCTAAAATTGAAGCCTTAATGAAACAGGAGTTGTTAAAACTCCTGCAGGCTAAGATAATATACCCAATCAAGCACTCTACCTGGGTGGCAAATTTAGTTCCAGTTCGCAAGAAAAATGGAGAAATACGACTATGCGTCGATTTCAGAAATTTGAGCAGAGCCTCTTTAAAGGATCACTATCCTTTACCCTAGATTGACCTAATCCTTCATACTGTGGCAGGGGCAGAAAGGTTTTCTCTGTTAGACGGCTTCTCTAGTTACAATCAAGTTTGGGTGAGAAATGAAGATCAATATGGATGGGTTCTATCCATCACGGTGAATGCTTTTCACCTGAAATTGTATTTCCGATAAAAGCTACAGATCACCATTATATGTACAATATATTATAAGTTTGGAGTTTTGTAAATATTTCCCTTTTTACGGCCTAATAAGAATCATTTTTTGCGGACTATCGGGGTCTGATATTTTGAAAGAAATCTGGAGGGAAAAATTTGAATGTTCAAAAATCTGGGGCTACCGCGTGATCGCCTGAAAATGATGGCGGATAGGAGGAAAAGACAAGAGTATTATTCAAACCTCGTCTAGTGATCAAGAGCCTCAAGATACAGAGGACGACTCAGGGAAAGAGACTCAGGAAGGCGAACCAGCCCATACAACTAAAGGAAAAACCGATGCAGATGCTCAGAGCATTGAGCATGAAACTTCATAGAAGGAAGCCCCACACGGCCCACCCAGTTCGGCTCAAGAAAGCCAAAAGAGTGAAAAAAAAAACAAACTTTGGTTAAAAAGGAGATCTTGACGGTAGAAGAGCAGCAGGAGAAACAAGTTATAAACTTGGACGAAAGTGATGAAGAAAATGAAAATCCTGATGCAAAAAAAAATGCAGAGTGAAGAAATTGTCGTCAGTGAACATGAAGGAGAAGAAGGACACCAACAACCAGCCCAACCGAAAATAGGTATGCTTTCTTCACTTTCTTCTTCTCATTCTCCTACTCATTCCCATTGTAATTCTCCTTCCTTTTCTAAAATCGACAAAAATATAATGTCCTTGCCAAAGAATTACCTTGTTCTCCCAGAAATGGCAGCATCTTCTCATAGTCCGCTAAATATTGGGTCCGTAGTTGCTCCCATTCCATTTCTCCCTAGAATTGACATCCCAACGGCTGGAGTTACAACTTCTCAAGGGACTGAGTCACAGTCCACCATGGCCAAGATTGAAAATCTAAAAAGGGTGAGCAGGAATGCATCCTTTTTCTTTTATCTTTGTTTTTCCACTTGAAATTTTACTTTTTGCAGCTATGCTGGTGACTCCGTTTCCCAATGGATGAAGGCCTGGTCTCTATTTTTGTGAGCAAAAATTCCCCCGAAAGGTGCCAAGAATGTTAGTCAAAAAATGACTAACTACAAAAAAATAGCTGATGCACCTTTTTGCATATTTTCCAAGAAGATCAAAGTGGCCCATATGCTAAAGATCAAAGAAAAAGCAAAACACCGCAAGGAGGAAAAAGTGTCGCGATATCGTGACATGTTGCATTTTCGTGGTCCAAAGCAAAGGGAAAGAGCAAGGAGGAAAAAGTGTCGCGATATCGCGACATGTTGCATTTTCGTGGTTCAAAGCGAAGAGAAAGAGCAAGGGGGAAAAGTGTCGCGATATCGCGACATGTTGCATTTTCGCAGTCCAAAGCAAAGGGAAAGAGCAAGGGGGAAAAAGTGTCGCGATATCGCGACATGTTGCATTTTCGGTCCAAAGCAAAGAGAAAGAGCAAGGAGGAAAAAGTGTCGCGATATCACGACATGTTGTATTTTCGCGGCTAAGAGCAACAAAAGGGAGCAAGGGGGAAAAAGTGTCGCGATATCGCGACATGTTGCATTTTCACGGCTAAGAGCAACAAAAAGGAGCAAGGAGGAAAAAGTGTCGCGATATCGCGACATGTTGTATTTTTACGGCTAAAGAGAAGAGAAAGAGCAAGAAGGAAAAAGTGTCGCGATATCGTGACATGTTGTATTTTCGCGGCTAAAGAGAAGAGAAAGAGCAAGAAGGAAAAAGTGTCGCGATATCGTGACATGTATTTTCATGGCAAAAGAGAAGAGAAAGAACAAGAAAGAAAAAGTGTCGCGATATCGCGACATGTCGCATTTTCATGGCCAAAAGAGAAGAGAAAGCACAAGGAGGCAAAAGTGTCACGATATCGCGACATGTTGCATTTTCATGGCTAAGAGCGACAAAAGGGAGCAAGGAGGCAAAAGTGTCGCGATATCGCGACATGTTGCATTTTCGTGGCTAAGAGCAACAAAGGAGAACAAAGAGGCAGAAGTGTCGCGATATCGCGACATGTTGCCTTTTTGCGGGCAGAAGAGCAAAGCAAGAGACGGACGTCGCGATTTCGCGACATGTCTCATTTTCGCGGCGGGAGGCAGCAAAAGAGCAAAGTAAGAGACGAATGTCGCGATTTCGTGACATGTCTCATTTTCGCGGTGGGAGGCAGCAAAAGAGCAAAGTAAGAGACGAATGTCATGATTTCGTGACATGTCTCATTTTCGCAGTTGGAAGCGGCAGAAGAGCAAAACAAGAGACGAATGTCACGATTTCGTGACATGTCTCATTTTCGTGGTTGGAGGCGGCAAAAGAGCAAAGCAAGGAAAGAATGTCATGATTTCGTGACACGCCATCTGTAAAGGAATAGAGTATATTTTTGGCAACTGGGGACATGCACTGACATCAGGTGCTGATTTTTGAAGAATGGTCTGTTGATTATAACCTGGCAGGTCCGCTGGATGATTGCAGAATAACGGGCTCATCTAAAATTAGCCAGAAGGAAATCTATCCAATCTGTGGGAAATTCGTTGTATATTATTAGAAACTACAGACAATTACTTGTAATTGATTGAAGAAATTAAATGTACGTAGTAGAAGATACTCTTTTTAGGGTATAAATAGGAGTGAGTCGACCATGAAAAAAGGTCGGCTCTTGGACGTTTACAAGCTTGATGTACATGTATTGGATTACAAGCAATAAAAGATTTCTTCTTCTGGCTTCCGAAACTTCGTGTGCAAGTGTATGTATCTGGTGTTTTAACTTTTATTCATTCTAAGTTTTATAATGTATCTGTTCTGAAATCTGGATTGTGCACGTATAAATCTTGTTTCTAGAGTTGAACATTAAAAGATATTTACATGCTTTTAGACGAACATCTAAAAGTCACACTCGAGAATTCATGTTTTCTATAAAGAAGATATAAAGAAAACTCGAAAGTAGTAATCTGCATCATCAATGTTTGTTGTTGTCCAATCTGTACCGTGAGAAAAGTTTCTAGCTTAGGCTATATTTCCCTTATCTCTTGTTCCCCTTTTCTCTAAAAAACTCAAAGGAACCAACCTTCTCTGGAGACTAGACAGATGATCTCAAGCAAGATCTGTCTATTCAATGTTGGCAAAGTCTAAGTCGCAACACTATTAACCGAAGGCAGATTTTGTTCCAACGGGTACATTATTAGATTAGGATATTATCTTAGGTTACTTAAGGAAGAAGTAATAAATGCACAAGTTTCAATGTGCAATGATGTAAATGTACAAGACATCCACTTGTACATGAGTTATAGGAAAATTAGTTAGGAAGAGTGAGGTCCACACAACTTATCTTCTTATATATAGGCCTCACGATATAGATATATAGACATAGAGAGATAGAGGTGATTACTATGGAGTTGTGAGGAGGTACAATGTATTTTTCATCAGAATACTGGAGTGTTCATTTCCTCCATTACATTGCATTGTATTATTTTTGTAACTCTCCATTAATAGCATATTTTAGCATTCTTACAGATTTCCATTATCTTACTTTTCTACATTTCTTATCTCTTGTGATTGCTTTCTCCCATGTTATATATTATCAAAAGCTAACAGTGGTATCAGAACTATTATAGACCAGATAGAAATAGGGAGATCCACAAGAGAGATTGAGAGGAGAGAAGAAAATATCAATTCCAAAATTTTTGAGATTGCATTTGGCTAGAGTCTTTCCATGAAGTTGTAGAAAAAATCATGAAGACTAGGACTCAACATTCATCCCACTAGATTTTCAAATCAACTAGTGAATATCAATCATTGCTAGATTTAGAATAATCATACTAATACTTTGTTGTAGGAAAAGGAGATTTAGAGAAATTTGTGAATCTTCCTATAGAGATCTAGGAAGAACATCATCTTCAAAATCAATTAGTACCAGAAGCAACAATTGGAAGATTCCATATTTGGAGACCTATACAAAATATCCCATTGCTAGAGATTGCAATCAGCAACATTGTAGAAGAATAAAAGGCCACAAAAGCCTTGTTGTAGATCAAAAAATGACTCTAGAGAAGAGTCCAAAAGAAGATAGGAGATTGGTGATCTTAATTGAAGACTACAGATAGAAGATTAAAGACTTCTACCAGAAGAAGCTAAAGAAGATCCATAGAAGGTCTCATTGAATATTGAAGACATCACTCTAAATAAATCACCTTGAGAAGCTAAAGAGATCTACAAAATATCCCATTGAAGAACTTCCAATTTTGGAAGATTGAAGAATCACTAGCAAGTTCCTATACCTAATTTCAAAAGTAGTAGATTTCAAAGATTTTAGAGGAAGATCTCATTGCAAACTTCCATAATAGAAGGTTGAAGGAAATGTCTCATTGAGAAGACCAAAGAAGTTGTAATATTGAATACCTTGGACATGTCTCAAGGAGAAACAAGGAAAAGGCTTGGAGAGCCTTATTGTAGAGTTCATTGAAGCTAGCAAAGGAGTTCCTAGAATAACTCATTGGAGAAATTCACTACCAAGGAGAAGCACATGATAGTGAAATATTTGGGACAATTGTTGCCATTCGATAACAAGCCCAAAAGGAGAAGAATTTGGCAAGGAGTGCCAAATGTCGAAGGAGAAAATTGAAGACCTAAAGACATTCAGATTCTTGAGAAAGAGACCAGGATCGAAGCTAGAATTTTATAAGGATAAAAGAGCTAGACCTTACTACAAAACTTGAGAGGTTTTGAAGATTTCCCTTGAAGGCTAGAAGGATCATTTGAAGAAAGGAGGTTTTCTGAACCTATAGTAGAACATTGAAGGATACATAACTACGAATTTCATCCATATCAAGATAGCAACTTGGTGAATCAAAACACCAAGGTCTACATTATCTTCGAAGATTATTAAAGGTAAGCAACTTAGGTGCAAATGGGTTCATTACTTGAACACTCATATTCATATTATTTCTTAGCTTTATGAAGCACCTCATTAGAATTAAAGTTGCAAGGAGAAGAATTCATTTTAAAGTCTTAAAGGTAAGTGTAGAAGAAAGATACTTTTAATATTATTATATGCACATTAAAATAGGAGTTGGATATATTTCAAAAGAAAGAAAAATATCATCTACCTATCTAATAATTAAGAAGACTACATCCTACAACATTGATTGTAGTGAATATTATAGATCGATTTTAAGAATTCATTATACATTACTCTTAAGAATATTGCAACAATTATAAAGCATTTGAGAGTTATTTAATAATTATGATTAGTGCATATTAAAGGTTTCTTTTAGGAGTAATAAGGAGATTGCAATTGCACTATATTGATCCATCTTAAATCTTATTAGAATTGTGCTAAGGATTAGTGCAATATTAAGCCACCTTAAGGAAATATTAATTGCATGATTATTAGCTTGGTTTCATTATTAGATTAATCAACCAAAGGAGAGGGTTGTCTAGCAAAGAAGACAACATCAAATCATCGCTTACCTACAAGGTATAATACAAAGAATTCACCATAAAAACTAGGAGAAAGAAAGCTTGCAAAAGAGATTTAGAGATCTCAGGTAAAGGTGCAAAATCAAGGTATTCTATTATAAATCTATTTACATTATTATTCTACACCATAACATCTTGTCCTACATAGCAAAGAGGATAGAATTTGAGTGTCTTAAGGACACATCCATTGCAAGAAAGGAACATCACATAAGCGACCACTAGAGGAGCACTATCCATGTAAGGTTGAAGAGCTTTCAAGAAGCTGACATTACAGTTTACAAAGACACTTCCATCAACCATGGATTCAAGTAGTCACAACAATAAATTGAATCACAAGGGAGTCGTTAACTACTACATAGCACAAGTAGGATATCACATAGAAGTTACTCTTCGTCTACATCAAATATCATATAATATACATTATAAAGGTAACATTCAAACCAATGAAAGCATAAAAGAATAAAGAATAAGGCTAAGCAAAAGGAGAAATACCCAAGATCAATCTTGGATAAGATGTCCATCAAGAAGGAGTGCTCAAATCCACCCCTAGATCTCCATAGAACCACCGTTGCATCACATAGAACTACCATAGCTGGAGAAAGACTTTGGATAGCATAACTAGAATTTAATTGACAAGAAGAAAGAAGCGTTAGTGGAATCATAAGCAAGAAGAAATAAACATTGAAGAAAAAAATTAACAACTTGCAAGATAAGGTTTAAAAGAGCATTAGGGCATCTCTATATGTAAAAGGAGATGTGCCACTTATCTCTCTAATGCATGGTTTGTAAAGAAATGCTCAAGGTCAGACAACACTCAATCTAGAAGTGTTATTTTGAAGAGCATATTTCAATGACATAGCACGTAGAATAATTTTAAAGGAGGAATGTTACATTATTGTATAACGTCTTCAAGAAGAAAAAACAATGTTCATTAGCCACTCACACACTTGAGTAACACCTATACCAAGTGTTGAAAGTAGAATGGAGGAAAAATAATGCATCCATCACCTACATAACACATCTTCCAAGTGTTGAAGACATCAAGAAAGAGGAGTAACATGCCCAGTAACAAACCCATTAATAGACTACCTTGGAAGGTGCACATAGCATTCAATACATGCATGAAGGAGTATACAGATATGACATTGAAGAACAATTTGTTGTAAGATCAAAGTCTATTCAAGCTTTGAAAACTTTAACGAAGGAAAGGAGAATTGAATGCTCAATATTACCCTATAGATACAATGTTTGAAAGGAACAATTATCAAGGAGATACAATGTTCATCAGAGAAGCGATTATCAAGGAGCAACAATGTTTGTGTGATTTGCTGAAGCAGTGAGTATAAAGGAAAAAAATATTGCATGCAGTAACATAAAGGTATTATCAATTCATTTAATTGCTTATATTAATATTAAAGGAGCTATAAGGTAAACCTTATAAGGATTGAATTCATTACTGCATTGGAATAACATAGATTAACCAAGCACTAGTGAATTATAAAGCAAGTGATATTTCAAGATACAATATTTGAAGCACACATACATATTACAATATTTACAATAATCAAGTAGGAGATATAAGGTTTCCAACCTTGATAAATTATAATATCAATTTGCAAATATTATTACTATTTTCTAAATATTCCAAAAATAGGGAGTTATAAGGCATACTACATCAAACTACAAATATTTGGAATTTAGGAAATTGAAATTATTGAATATAAGAAGTAAATCTATTGCTTACATGGAGAGTTGGAATTAATTGATAATACTTGTATCATACTCAAACTAAGGAGACAAAACAAATTCAACTATAAGAACTCCATTACAACATAATTCATTAGGGAAGATAAGGTCAAAATGGAAGTTGATTATTATTCTCAAAATCAATTCATAAAGTGAACTATTTATTGCTAAGATATTTATCAAATCCTTAGGAGATATAAGGAAGCCCGCAAAACCTAATATTCAAAGGTTTTATCAAATTAGTTCACATACCTTACACTAGGGAGACATAAGGTAGATCTAAAGTATTAAAAGAACCCTTTCATACACTACAATGGATAAAGTAGGAAGAGAGATATTTCATCACAATACATACTACAAAAGGACTCAAGATCAGAATCTATCCAATATACCATATCAAATATGCAAAATTACGTCAAGATCAAATTATTTCATTAGTCAAAGTGAAAAGGATATTTGATATATTGATTCAAGAACAAGCCACCACATGACAAGACATTTACATTGGTTTGATTTTCTTGAGATCACTAACAACTATAAGTTAAAAATTGCAGATGGCAATAACTATCATATACATGGATATGGGTGTGTATCACCTAGTAAATTATTTCCAAAATTTCTACTACATGATGTGATGTATGTTCCTGGACTAACATCTAATCTCATCTCAGTATCCAAGTTAGTAGAAAGTAAAAGGATGATTGAATTTAGATACATAAATGGAGCTAACATGTGTCTTATTATACATCAAAATGAAGTTGAAGCTACCAGATTAATCCATAGAAATATATATGTTGTATATTCTATCAAAACCTCACAAGCTATAATTGTGTTTCAAAACAATACTAATGCATTTTCTAAAGAGCATATCGAAGAAAATTAAGAACCTATACATCACAACAACAAAAGAAGAAATAGAAGATTCAAAATTAAAAGGATGAGAGGTCAACTACACTATGGCATACTTGGCCATCTACAATCTATAAAAGAAATATTTTATCAAGATGAAGAAGAACCAAATCAAGCTCAAGACTACTTAAGAGAAGAAGATCCATATTGAAGACTAAAGTCTTCAATATCCAAATAATGCAATACAAGGGGATGTTAGAGTATATTACATTATTAGGATACATGTCAATGTACCACCTTGGGTACATTATTATATTAGAATATTATCTTAGGTTACTTTATGAAGAAGTAATAAATGCACAAGTGTCAATGTGCAATGATATAAATGTACAAGGAGTCCACTTGTACATGAGTCATAGGAAAGGTAGTTAGGAAGAGTGATGGCCAAGCAACATATCTTTTTATATATAGGTCTCATGATATAGAGATATAGAGACAGAGAGAGAGGTAATTAATATGGATTTGTGAGGAGTTACAATGTAGTTTTCATTAAAATACTAGAGTGTTCATTTCCTCCATTACATTGCATTGTATTATTTTTGTAACTCTCCATTAATAGCATATTTCAGCATTCTTGCAGATTTCCATTATCTTACTTTTTTGCATTTATTATCTCTTGTGATTGCTTTCTCCCATGTCATATATTATCAAAATCTAACAAGTTGATTAATTTGCAAAATCCCTTTAATTTTGTATTATTTTCCTAAAAACACTATTCATCACCCTAATCCCCTTGACCACTTAAGCCCTTTCATACGCTTAGCCTCTAGTCACCACACAACCACCTCTCTAGACTAATATAGAGACATATCATCCTAGTCTATCCTTTGACTAGTCTAAATTCCTCCTAAGCCTAGCTCACCCTAGCATAACCTTGGTCAAACTCCACATCATAGTCAAACTAAAACCCACGGTCAAACATAAACCCATGGTCAACCTCACTCTAGTCTATCTTCTACCAAAGTCTAGAATCCACCTCACCTTGGTCAACCTTAAACCCATGGTTAGCCTAACTATGATCAAACATTGACCCTTTCTCCCCACATATTCCTATGCACATTCAATTCCATAAATGACAAATGAAGACTTTGTGCATTAAGGCATTCAAGGCATTGAAAGCATGGATGAGTCATCCTCCACCATACCATAATGGGGAGAAGACTTTCATGTCTTACCCATGCGTATTTATTGCATATGGATGGGTGAGGAATTTTCTCAACCTAATCCATTTATGAGGTAAGGCACCCCATGCCACCTCAGGGATACCTCATCCCTCCTAACCTTAGAAAATTCTATAAATAGGATGTCATTTCCTCCATTCTTATCAATCACTCACTCACATACCCAGACTCTACAAAAATCACTCTAGATCCTAAGTGCACTCAACCATCACTCACTATCACTCATCATCAATCACCATGGTAGCTCACATGTGCTTGTCAACATCCCCATTTTTTTGGTAAGATGCTCTCAACTACAAATTTAGAAGATGACCTAGTGTACGAAGGACCTCAAAAAATAATAAAAGGACCTTTACAACACAACTCTCTATTTGGATATCACAGAGGAATTTGTATGGATAGGTAAGAACCAAATATTCGTACCAAAGGGTACAAACCCCTCTAGGGATAAATTTTAGTCCAAAACCCTGCAACAAACTACCAAGCCAGGTAAGTATCACTATTTACTATTTTCAATCATTTTACAGTACTATTATTATGTATTAGATTAGATTTTTGAGTATTTTTATCTATCATCACAAGGGGTTTGATCAATATAGACCCCCAAATATTTATAACCATTTTTTTAGGGTTGTGTGGGTTTATAGGACCTTCTACAATTAACAGTGGCTCACATGCAATAAGCCCACTCCCCTTGAGGTGTCCATGGAAGGATCTTGTTGTTGTTTATCGGTTCACTGATAAAAAACCTTTTGCCTTGGAATCCCATCATTATATCCCGTGGGAAAACATTATAAAAATGGACACATTTTATAATCACTTTTTACTACTTAATGCAAAACATCAACTTTTTATGTACACAAATATGCACCACAAACATAATATGGATAAGGTCCCCAATACTCTCCAAGCAAGAGCCAAAAATCAACTACCTAATTGAACATATGGTCTCTTCCCCCATCCCAACTATGATTATAAAGTCCTTATGCATCTTTGTTAGGAACGAGAGAAAAAATATATTGGATCATCCTAATGAGTTGTTTACACTTAATACTATGCATAGGATTCATGATGAAGACATCATGGTATGCCTACTCATTTATTCTTTAAGAGATAAAACAGCCTTGTGGTGTAGAAGCTTACCCAATAATTCAGTCATCAATTGGGATTCAATTATCAAACCTTTAATGAAATGGTTTAGTAATTTTGACCATTCCTATTCAATATTTTTTCATGTAAATGGCATGGAAAGACATCCTTAGAAAAAAAATCATGATAATAATAATTTATGATTGCCTTGTATTTTATACCATAGAATATTTAACCATTAGAGGAGCAATCCGTACCATATTACATAAAAGGGTTACTTTTATATTTAGCATTGATAATTATAATGATAATCATGTTACTTTCAATACATCTTTAAAGAAGCAACCCATGCATACAATGTACTTATCAAAGTCAGTGAATTACCCCTTGTCCCACCTATAGCCTATGCTACATATTTTTCCCAAGCCTAAATTCCATAAATACAAATTCCACCTCCACTATGTTATGAAACTTTGCTTCTCATAAATATAAAATCATCCACAATATGCTAAATATTATATAAATCAACCATAGTAATTAATCCACACAAAGAAAATATATGATAATACCCTTTAGGTAGGGAAACACCAATATTATTTCTTAAGGAAGGAACCACTCCACAAGATCTCGCATATGAGAGTTGCTCCATGGGATAAGACTATTACAATATAATACTTGATATGATTGATGATGATTACAATGACAATATTCCTTCTTCATATACCTATCTTATAATGCTACTTTGGGAAGTTGACTCCTAAACCCTTATCCCATTGATTATTATAATATAATTAACCTTGGGTGATATGTGGACCATGCCAACTATTTATAATACACATACACAAGATAATATCATATCCTCATACTCCTATTCCTAGGTACCATAAGACACAAAAGGTACCAATACCAATTCTAAATAATCTAGTGAATCAATCATTACCATACCCATAGCCAAATTCTTCATACATAGTGACTTTACTTGATCAAAATGCATCCACCATGATCACTTTCTAACCCTATTTTTACCCTTTTCATCTGCATCATAATCAACCAATCTTGCTTCCTCATCATAAAGTCAAAGTGATAGAATATAGGTTCAAGTTGATGAACTAAGCAAAATTCTAAGGATTATTATAAATTAAAAAACATAAGAAAGAGATAAAACAATAGTTAAAAATAAAATAACTAATGGCAATAGTTAAAGAATTGGAAAAAATGAAAAAATCATATCATAAAAGGTCAAACTCCCCATCAACCTATAGGTAATTAGATATGAAACAAAATGGTCAATGTGAATTTAAAGGTAAACACTCTCTAATGCATGTATTGTGGCTATAAGAAGCACTTAGAAAAAATAAATAAAATCAATAATTCTAGGTGTTGTAATCCATAATAGTGGGCCAAGCAATGGCCTTATAAGTACCCAACACAAACCAACCACCCATGGTAAATTATCCAATGATTCAACCACCCATTATGGTAGACCAAATAAAAGCTATCCAACAATCAATCCTAAATTTTCCTAATCCAGTAATATGATATATGTTTATTTTAGTTTTCCTGAAGATTTATTTTCTATTTGAAGACTACATAGTGATGCTTAATTAGTAATAAAGGGTTGGTACTAGAAGTAAGAGAAATATATCTATCAAGATACCAATGAATCCTTAAGAAGCATCATAAATATAATTTTAAACCAAGAACAAAAACTATATTTTTTATAAGGGGGCAACCACATTTACACATGAAATATAAGGGACCAACAACAACTAGTCAACCAACTACATAAGGAAATGCTCACAGTAATACACCAAATTAGGCTCCATTGATTGATGATTCTTATGAAAAAGGGCTTGAAGCCTAAGATAATGTAATAATGGCTGATAAGTAAACTAAGAAAAAGAAGGTATAGAAGGAGCTTGGGAACCACAAGGAATATCCTTCCTTGATTAGTGAAAGTTTGGGTATTGCAACAAGATAATATAAGAAGTTGAACTCACATAGCAAAAACAATGCAATTGATTAAGATTTAATATTACTAAAGAAATAATAAAATTATTAACTTAGATCAACATACTGAAAGCATAAGCCTTGCTTAGGGGTTTATGATAAGAATATCTTAGCAAACACTAACTATGCTACATGAAAGCTAAATTAGTCATACAACCACAACTGTAAGTCCAATTAAGTTATAAAAAATGATAGTTGAGGATCCCTTTGATATTCATGTAAATGTGATAAACATATTGAATATACCAAATATAAAACAATGAGCTTGGCACATGGATGCTACATTTTAATAGGCACAAACATACAAATAACTAACCCACAAGGTACAAATACACTATGCTTACAAAATTTTATTCAATTGTATGAATGATATTACTAAATATGAATCATTGTGTTGTATTACAAAAAGCTAAAATTATGGGATTCAAGAACTTATAAATTTTGGTGATTCCAAATTGGTAGTAAATCAAGTCAATTTGGCATGTGGTACCAAGAATAAATATCTAAATTCCTACAAGTATAGTGTGTGAGACTTACTGAAATGTTTTAGCTCCTATAAGCTTAAAGCTATAACTAGAGAATCAAACATGAAGGAATATAAGTTAGCCTCTTTAACTTATAGATTTAATTGAGCCACATACATATGGAATAAATCATAGGAATTAAAAGGGTTTTTTAGGCCTACTATCCTTGATAATATTAATAATTGGAAAGTGTTTAATAATAATGAACAAATCATCAAATTCCTAGTTAGAGAAGCCCAACATGTAGAAGAAAAGAATGAATACAAGGATGGCATCGAAGGGGTGAGTAATTTAATTAAAAATAAATCAATTTTCCAAGGGTTTGATCACATTAGAAATATTAATTAACCCTTATGATAGTATGAAGAATACAAGTATCTAGGAAAAAATATCATTCTATCATTCAAATTGAGATTGTAGAGAGAAAAATCTACTCATGGGAAAAAAGTACACTAAAGAAGAGGTCCACATTTTCAAAGAATTGTGTAGAAAATATGAAGATATTATTGCATGTAAGTATGAAGACTTAAATATCTATGATAGGAACATCATTGAGCATACCATTGAGCCCAAGCCTAGACCTAGACCTTTTTGTTAAAAATAGAGGCCTGTCAATCTAAAAATCAAAGAGATGATGAGAAGGATCTTTTAAAGTTGTTACATTCATAAGTCAATTTTCCCATTAAGCATTTCACATGGGCAGTGAATGTAGTTTGATGTGCAAGAAGAATGAGGATGTTTAATTATGTTTTGATTTTAGGAACTTGAATATGGACTCTCTGAAAGAGAATTATCCACTTCCATTAATTGGTTAGATATTATAGAAAGTGATGAGTACTCAAATGCTATCATTGCTCAATGGTTTTATTGGGTACAATTAGATCTAGGTAAAAAAAAATGATCAACATAAGAAGACATTCACCATAAAATGGGGAACCTTTACTTTAAAAAGAATGCATTTTTTATTTGTGCAATACAAGGGGCACTTTCCATAGGGTTATTGATGTTTTCTTTGTTGGGCTAATAGATAAGATCATACTCATATATATTGATGACCCAATAGTATTTAAAAAAAATAAATTCAAGCATATTGAACACTTGGAGTTTATTTTATAGAGGTGTTAAGAATATGCAATTTCAATAAACCCTAAGGAATTGATGTTCTTTATGTAAGAAGTGAATATTTTGGGACATGGTGTTAGATATGGGATTTTAATAGACTTTGATCACATCAGTGTAATCTAAGAAATATTATTTCCTCTATTATAAAAGGTATCAAATATTTTATAGAACAAGTTCAGTTTATTGTAAAATTCATAAATTTGCATAGCTAATTAGACTCATAACCAAAATGTTGAAGAGGGACACTGCTTTCACTTGGACTAAAGAGGGGAAACAAGCCTTTTAAGGCAATAAAGTTGCAATCATAAATATGCTAGTATTGATAAACCCAAAATTATCCAAATATTCTAGGTTATATATTTTTATACAAATAAAAGTGTAACATCCATGCTAATCCAAAAATATGATAAGAAATATAAACAATAAATTTCATTAATGAGCCAACACTTTATCATTATGAGCAATAATACACCTTCATAGAAAATCCAGTATTTGCTATGATGAAATTATTTATAAAACTTAGGTATTATTTATATCAAATTAAGATTATTATTTTCATTACCCATATTTATGTAATATATACAATGATGCATGGACAATTAGGAGAGAAGAGAGTATGATGGATACATAAAATATAAGAGTTTGATATAGAAATCAAGCTGACTAAACTGATTAGAGGACAAGCACTCTATGAGAAAATTATTATATCTCTCGTGGAAAACATGTAGCATTCATTGAAGAATTTAATTAAGATAAACAAACAAGATGGATAGGTGTTATAAGGAGATAAATGTTGATGACACAAGTCCCAATAGGTTTGACACTTAAGGAAAGGGCCAAGTTTCTATAAAAGGCCACCCACTACACTTGGATAAATAACATCCTTTTCTACAAAGTATATGATGGGGTATTACTAATATGTGTATAAGAAAGAATTGAATCATTGATGGAGTAATACCATGACAAAGGTGGCCAGTATTTAGTCTAAACTACAAATTATAAGATTTTAAGAGCAAGTTATTAGTGGAATACTATATTCTTTGATTGTTTTTAATGGGTGAAAATTACAAAGCTTGCTATATATTCATAAAGAAAAGAAGAAAATATCTAATTACTCTAAAACCTATAATTTCCATAGATCCCTTCCAACAACAAGGATTGGATTTCATTGGGAAAATTATCCCCTTATCAAGTGCAAGGCATGAGTGGATTTTGTTGAAATTATAATCTGCTTCATGGACTAGAGCTACCATTGTGTGATGTATTAGGTAGGTCTAAGGGCATTTCATTGTACAAATATTTTATTATGTATGCCCAATGGGCCTTGGTTAACCTTGTAATGATTAAATCCTATTTATTGTTTATAACTAATCTAAAGCCCAGTTATTATGTTAACCTAAGGTTAAATTGTATGATGTAATTGGGGTTTTGGTATTGCTATAAATAACCCCCTCACACTCTGATGAGGGCATCACACATATTGATTTCTTAGTTCCTAAGCATAGGTTAGTTTCTATAGTTCCTAGGTTCATATTTTAGTTTTGCTAATAATGCTCATTATTATTCAACTCATGTAGGCTATGTTTAGCCAATAGATGGCCTTAGCATATATTTAGTTATTAATTAGCTAGTAATTATCTTCAGTTAGCATTCTTCCTTAATATTAATTCTCATACATGATATGGGTGAGATATTATTGTATTTTGGGTATTTGAGGCCTATTAAAATCTTAGTGAATAAATCAAATGCTATGTTTTTTTGAACCTTCACACTGGTATCAAAGCACCGTTCCTGTGCTTGTTTTGATTGATTCAATTTTATTTTGTTTGCATTGAGGAAGCTCCATTTACTTCCTTTATGTGATAATTGGTTGATGTGTAGAAGCTCCACTACTTCCCTATGTGAAGTTGGATTCTTCCTTCACTGTAAAAAATCTATCGGGTGGTATCTTCTTGCGTGTGTCGCAGATACTATAATTTTTTTTTATTGAGCCAAACCAAGGCATTTGGTCATCTATGCAGTAGTCGATCAACTACACAATAGCCAATGACATAAATCCTATGAATCACATGGAGTTGAGATTCAAGCTAGGTGATAAAGTAGTGATCAACAAACTACTAGGAGGCAACACAATAGTCAACAAACCACTATACATTTTGTGCAAGAGAGGGCTTGACCACTCAAAGGTGGTTGAGCTTTATTGTGTACATATCTCTATTTAAAAAGTAGCCTAAAGAATGTGTCCCAAATGTGGAGTTATGCAAAATAAAAAAAATCTTCCTAGGGTGTAGGTGGCATAATTCTGTGTAGGCCAAAGGTCTTGTAGTGCTTGATGATGTGACATAGTTGGAAAATTGCTCATCCCTGATAGAACTAAAGTGCAATTCATAAAAGTGAAGGTGATGCAGTGGAATTAATTTTGTTTTTTTTTCTTGTCTAGTCGACTACCTTCTCCTTGACCCAGTTGCCTATAATTTGAGGTGGTACGATGTCCCAACGAAGTCAAATTTTGACTGTATTTCATCGGCTTAAGTTCCCTACATTCCCTTAGATTGGTTTCTAGTAAGCTTGCATCGATAAATTGTGATAGTTTTTGAGCGATTTTTGACTCGTCTTATCAGTGTGGATATGTTCTATGTCGTAAAATCGTAGACCTCTACCATCATCGATCAACTAGAATTCCTGCTATGGAAGATCCATTTATCGACCTTTTACAATCTGTTATAGGAAAGTGCAACATCATGGAGGTGGTCTGACCGATGTGCCTCATGGTAAATAATCCTAGATTTTTTATAGTTTGTCACTTGGTGTGTCATAAAAGGGTAGATATTCCCTATTTAGTTTGACCACCATTCCATGGTCAATAACCCACACGGTGGTCACTGCATCAGTTGGAGATGCTTGTCTGAGTTTGAGTGTACTTGCCTATTTTATTGGTCGACGTTGATTGATCGGTTGACTCTCTGCATGCTCGACCAAGAAGAGCCAAATATTTTTTGCTAAAGGTAAATCAATTATTAAAATTAATTTAATTTAATTTTTTAGTCAATTTAATTAATTATTTTTGATCAGTTAATTTAAATTTAATTGGGTTTTTATCAAGGGATCCAAAAACCTGATTATAACAACGATGGATAATGCTGAAAATCCTTAAGGATACAATAGAAAATCCTTCCCCAAAGGATGAAAACTACATAAAACCTAAAACCTACCCACACAACAAGTGGGACCAACACACACAAAGCAAAAATAAAAAAGGACCAACCTACCTGAAATTGGCTATGCAAAACACAATACAAGAGATAAAATTTAAAACTGAAATAGGGTCATCCTACCCAGGGTATCCTAATAGCATGAGCACAAATTATGGAGAAGAGGATTAGGGCCATCCTGCCCAAAAAATATGTGCATAATACAAGGCTAACCCACCCAGATTTAAATGAAATTTAAAACACGAGATAAAAAAACTTAAAGCAAAAAAAAACAAGACAATCCCGCCTAAAGGATGAAACAAATGAAACAGGGCCATCCCATCCTCTGCTGAAATTTAAAATTTAAATTTGAAAGCGGAAAATTTAGAATATTTAAAATTGAAAAAACCAATCTCACCAAGGACATCCTAGGATGCAGTTGAAGGAAGTAGACCAGGAAGCAACAACAAAGAAGTAGTAGCATAGTCCGTACACCAGCAAGAACCCAAGGATGCTACAACACAAGGCCTGATAAAAGGAGCAACAAACCTAAGGATCTCCTCATGCCAAGAGATATGCTTGCATAATAATTAATACAGGCTTGGATAAAGAAGCAGTAAAATAGAGGATTTCCACAGGCTACAAAAACCTCTTGCACATGAGGTAGATCTGGTAGATCTGCAAGGAAGATGATGGAACCAGGGAAGCAGTAGAGGAAGAGTGGTGCACCGTATCTAGAGAACCACTGAAACCTGGCTCCAAAAGAAACCTACAAAGGATCAAGTTATATTTGAGACCAAAAGGTAAAGGCATTCTAGAATCACCACAAAAAACCTCAAGGAGATCATCTGCAACCAAAGACAGCCAAGAAAGAAGGATCCAGGAAGCACTAATGAACTGGGATAGAGTTGAGCCGCACCATGAAGGAAATATGCAAAAATTTGTGACCACCAAAAGATAAAAAGGGAAAAGTCCCTAAAGTAAAAAAAGTAAACATTGGGTCAGACCCAAGGATGTCCCAAAGAGTATAAGAGAAAAGGATTCCCTGAAGTACAAAAAAAAGAGTTAGGATGGACCTAGGGATGCTTTAGAAAACCCTAGGGACATCCCAATTCATAGGAACCAAAAGGAAACCCCACTAGAAGTCATGGAAAGGAAAAAATAAGATAATAAGTGACCTCCCAACCCAAAGAGATCGTCTACAGTGCCTACCAGCCAAGGAGGAAGGGCAAAGGAAGTACCAAGGAGCTAGGATAGTACCAGGGATCTGGGATAGGGCCAAGGATGGGCTACAGGGAAGTGGAGAAGGAATTCCCAGGGAAGTCCCCTTTAGCCCATTCAATTTAATTAATTATTAAATTGCATCATTTTGCAATTTTAAAACCTTCAGCATTATTTTTGCCACAACATTGTAATAGCCTAGAAGCTAAACTTCTTGTAAATTTTTGCACCTCACCAGGTTGGAATTTTTTTTGTAATTGCCTACAATGCAAGAAATTGTAAATCCTTTTGGCTCATTATAAGTGCTTGAAAAATAACACCATTGTAATTGCCCTTTGAGGTAAAATTTTGTACTCATTTTGAGACAACTTGGTAGCTCTCCTGGATTACACAAGGGGTCAAATGGCTTCTAATTTTGTGGAGCAATGCAATAGCTGCAATCATTGGCCTTTTGGGCGATAAGGTTAAAAATATATTGGGCCCTAGTGGATCTAGTCTAGCCCTTGACCATCACTCTCAAGAAAAATGTGAGGTCAAAATTTATGATGGGTCTCATGATGTTAAGGTCTTAAATAACTAGATACTTGATATGGATACATGGTTCCCGTATAGAAAAATTAAAAAATATGAGCAAGTATCCTTTGCCAACCTCAAGCTTTGAGGCATATCCAAAGTCTTAATACAGGATCGTCAGAGCACTCAGGATCCCATTGACACTTGGGATAACTTAGTGAAAGCAATGAAGTATTCTTCTATCCTTCCAATTTTTTTGAAGAATTTGACTTCCAATGGATTTGTTTGAGGTAAGGATACCACATGAGTGTCCAAGACTACATTGGAAAGTTTAACAAATTAAGGATTCTAAATGGAATCTTGGACTCAACTCCAAAACTAATCAATAAATTTAAAAGTGGCTTGCAAGATCCACTCTTTAGGGAGTTGAAGTATACACCTTGCATGACTTTGAATGTAGTGTACAATCAAGCACAACTTGAAGAGGAGAAAATTACTACTAAATAAGATGCATCTCACTCTTCAGGCACCTCCAAAGCACCCAAAAAATTACAATAGTAGCAACAATAATCAGCAAAGGAAAAAATATCTTCTTCTCCTTCCCTTTCTCCCTCTTCTTCTTCTTCCTCTTATTTTAATGGCAAAAAGTGTAATCATTATAAGAGATGAGGGTATACCGAGTCTGAGTGTTTTAGAAAGAAGAATAATTTACTTGTAAAAACTTCAAAATGAGGCACCCCAATATTGGTCCCTTGAGGTTAGAGGTGAGACAAGGGAGTATGAATAACTTTAGGGTTAACTAAACAATGCAACCCTCATGCACCACAAACATCACTGTGATAGTTTTTTTATCACAACAACACATATTCTACCTAATGTTTTTGTGTCTTGCATTTTTGACAATGGATCACAAACTAATCTCATTACTAAATCCATAGTCGATTGACTCAAATTGCTTGTCGAACTCCATCCTTCACCCTATTCACTTGGATGGAAGAATGAGGTTTTGACCTCTACAATCACATAATATTATACTATATATTTTACCTTTGGACCACACTATGTGGATCGAGTAAATTGTGATGTGACTCCCATGGACTTCTATGGAATGATTCTAGGCCATACCTATCAATACAATAAGTGGGATCGATATGATGCTTTTCACAAAACATACACCGTGCATCATTAGAATAAGACCTTTCTTATTCATAATATTCCACAAACACAATTCTTGATGTCTTCACCAAGGATTGCCTTAGTCTCTTGGCCTAAGGACATTCATGCTTTTCTACTAAGAAGGTTATTCCTCCACTTTCATCAGTACCTCCTCCTCCTACTACTCTTGTTGTTCCACCTCGTGCACTTCAATAGCCTCATTCAATGCCACCTCCACAGGTTCTAGATGTTCAGTAGACTCTGCAGCTACTGCAACATGCACTTGCTCCTCATCCTAGTCCTTCACTTGGTGAGCGAGTGATTTCTTGATGTTGTTTCTCTATACCAGCATCCCAAGGCTTCCTCAACTTTTTTCGATCGACTATGAGATATGTATACAACATTTTGTGACTCACCCTTCTACTCATATTATAAAATCATTGGAGTCCAATGCTTATTCATTGGGGAGGTATGATGACGGTATCACACATCTTGATTTTTTAGTTCCTAGGCATAGGTTAGTTTCTATAGTTCCTATGTTCATATTTTATTTTTGCTAATAATGCTTGTGATTCTTCAAATCACATAGGCTATATTTTACCACTAGCTAGAATTAGCATATAGTTAGCTAGTAATTATATTCAATTAGAATTATTCCTTCATATTCATACTTGTACGTGATACGAATGATAGATTATTGTAGTTTGGGAATTTGAGGTCTATTTAACCCTTAGTGAATAAATCAAATGCTATGTTGGTTTTGAACCTTCACAAAATCCTAATTTCTTATTGGAGTATTGTGCAATATAATCTATGGATAGTGATTGTTTATGGTGTCTATAGGTGCCCACCAAATTCTTCTTTTGTTCTTTTTTTATTCAATGTATAAGATTTGAGTGCATGTTTTGCTTAGGTTCATTTTTGGAAAATATTATGAATTTCAACATGGTATCCAAGATGGTATGTAGCTTCCTCACTTGATCTTGTAGGAATGTTGTTCAATACCTCTTATTTTTCTTCTAAACCAAAGGGTGATTGTTATTTTTTCATCTCATTCATTTTTTTTGCATAAGAGGTAAAAAATAATATTTTTATTTATCCACTTGCCCAAGCTTTTTGGAGGATATCCATCATTCCTCCAAAAATTATCTATAAAATCTAAGAGCCAAAGGTTTAGCTATTGGAAGGATCTTAAGTCCTTGGATTTGTACACTTTCACCTTAACTAGACATTCACACATTGAATTTGAGTATGATGGGAAATCCCTTTGTGCCACATCCTGGCTTGGTTTTGGTGAACTCATGACAAAGAATACATATTATCTTTTCCTATAGGGAAAGCACACATCCCATTCCTTCATGAAGGATGACCATTACAACTAAACATGTATATTTCAAGGCGTCCTTACCTAAAAACCACTAGTTTGAGTCACTATAGACATTTTTTGGTGACTGTGGTTTAACCAATTTTAAGATACTCTCAAGGCATTATCAATATATTTGTAGATGGAGTTTCTTATATTAAGGTTATTATGGCATTGGTGGATTGACATTGAAATTATGGAGGATAGGGTGCATGGTCGAATTTTGACCCTTCTTTTATGCTATTTGGGCATGTGTTGATTTTCCATGGGAAGTCTATCCCTTTAAACACCATAAAGTGGCATGCTATAATGGATAGCAGGAGCATTTTTGCAAGTTATGGACATGGGTTTGAACTGCATGCTTGCTCTTTTCATCATAGGAAGTGGAGTGGTTGGAAAGTAAAAGGGTAGGTTGACTATTTTAATCCCATTTGGGTCATGGCTATGATGGTTAGCACATGACACTTAGATCAAGGGATATCTGAGTTCAATCCCCTTAGAGCCTTCTTGGAAATTATAGAATTTATTGGTATATTTAAGGCCAACATTGTGGTTGACGTGGTCTTCTCTTGTGCCATGTCACTCCATTTTTATATATTTATGTCCACTCAATGAGAGAAGTGGGGACAAGTGGTAGTGATTGGGTTGAGAAGAAGAGCTAAAATGGTGTCTCCAGATTGGAGTGTAGTAGCAAATCATTTTTTATCAAGTAGCAGGTCAAGATTGACACTTGAAACCTAAGGTTTGAGCACTCAATTTTTAATTTTTTGGGGTCCATTGGGGGAAATATTTCAAAGGCCATAAATTTTACATACATAAAAATTATGAGCTCATTTTTATTTCAAATCACACGATTTTTTGATCTCTATGCATTAATGTAATTAGTTAATGTATCTATTGTATTTTTTAGATTTATATTGTGTAAGGTGGACCATAAAGCCCTAGTTACCCACATTTATGGATGAAACTATAGTGTTTGATAAACTCATATGATTGACCTACTATAAAGTAAAATATATGGTGCATATTTTAGGAGTATAAATTAACTATTATTTATGATGAAGCTCAACATAAAAAGGTATAAGAGGATCTAAGTTTGCTTTCCTTGATGATTGAACTAGAGTTGCTTTTCCATATCAAAGAGGATAGTGACCCTATCAAAGATATGGTAAAATTTGCATGAACTCTTTGGAAAGGTTAATACTACTAAATTAAGTTGCTTGGAATTGGATTTTTCTTCCCTTAAGGTAGATGATTTTGATAACGTTGAGGACTATATTGTAAGATTCAAGGCTTTAAAGGTAGATATTGCATGTTTTAGAGGTAAAAATAAAGGTGATTTATAACACATTAAGATTATCCTTGCTAATTTATTCTTTTAGATGTTGAACCTCATGGTTATTATGATTTATTTGTTCTTGGAATCTTAAAAGACTCTTACTCTTGACTAGTTTTTTCTCCTAGTTCATTTTTAGGTTGTAATACAAAATTATGGTGGAACTCCTCAAATATAGGCTCATACAAAGGATTTTAAGTCTATGGAGGCTAAGGCCTAAGGATCCAAGGTTCATGCTAAGTATTCAAATAAAAAAAAGACCACTTGTAGATACGATAAGAAGTAGGACCATCTAGTTAAGAATTTCTTATTGAAGATGCAAAGGATTGAATCTAAGTTCATGAAGTTAGGTGGAAATCTTCCAGATGATGAGGGAGATTCAGATGGATCTATGTCAATTATAGTGTACCACTAGAGCATTTATTATGGGGTAAGATATTATTGTCACTAATATCTTCTCTCCTTGATCTCTCAATTCAAATTATAAGAGGCATTAAAATTATAATCTACTTCATGGCCTAAAGTTGACATTGTGCATTGTATTTGTATTCTTAAGGGAATTTTATTGTATAATATATTTATTAGTTTGTAATAATTTTATTATGTATACCCAATGGGTATTGGTTAACCTTGTTATGGTTAAAACTTATTTATTATTTGTAATTAATCTAAATCCCACCTATTTTATCATCTTAGGTTGAACTCTATGATGTAATTGGGGTTTTGGTATTGTTATAAATAACCCTCATGCTCCTCATTTATTATAGGATTGTTATGCAATATAATATATGGATAGCGATTATTTATGGTGCTTATAGTTTCCCACCAAATTATTTTTTATCCTTGTTTTTTGCTCTATGTATAAGAAATGAGTGCATGGTTTATTTTAGTTCATTAATAGAAAATATTTTGAAATTGAATATACTTTGAATGCCATGGGCTACTTGACTGGATGGACCTAATAAAATCTAGTTAAATCAATAAATTAGAAATCCATAATTCAACTCTTAGAAGATATTTATATGTTCTAAGCTAGTGAATTTTACACTTGAACATGAATTTATCTTAGAGGCATCTTCCAATTAAAAATGCCAAGGTAACAACTTAATAGAATATACTAAAAAAAATATTATCATGATTCTAAAGAGGACAATTTCTTGATCCCAAAAATATTGACACAAAATTTTGAAAAGAGCATCATAGACAAACATAGTAATTCATAAGGCTTCCATTGGTTTATCCCCTTCTAAACTTGTTTTTGACAAGAAAATAATATTAATAATAATTTTATAGATCCTCTCTCTCCAAAAATCCCAAGAACTATATCCCAAGGATGCTAACATCACGCTAATACATACATGCTTGAGTGCATTACTATTATTAGATAAGTAAAGAGAAAGGGATTTCAATAAATTTGTTATACACCAAATGGCATCCGATATACGATTTGATAAGAGGACAATAAATATAAAATTTAAAAAAGGGTACCTGGTTTCAAATGAGATGAAGATAGGTCCAAGCTCAAAAACCATGAAATTTGACTCACTTTTGGGTGGGCCATATCAAATAAATAATGTTGATAAATGCATTCAAACTAGTGATATTTTATGGAATATTATTTCCTATCTTGATAAATAGGTAGCACCTAAGGCCCCTCTAAAATTAATAAAATGTAATTGTAAATATGTACACATCATTTTCTTTGTATTTTTATTTCCCACTTCTATTTTTCTTTTTAAATAAAAACACAAAATTTTGAAAAATACAAAAAAAATGAGAAAAAACAAAAAGAATAAAATAAATTCCTTTTTAGGATGGATGAAAACTTTGAAAATACACTCATGATCCTTATTTTTTTTTTCTAATTCTCAAACTTTGTAAAGAATATTTTACAAAAAATCTACTGTCTTGAAATAGTGATTTGCCAAAATCCAAATGACTTAATCACTCATTTTGGTTTTGTTTTTTTGTAAAAACAATGGCAAATTGCTAATTTTTTTTTAAGAAATTGCTATAAATCTTATAAACACTACCTAAGAAAAAAACAAACAAAACATAGAGTAATTATTCTCTCTTAAAAGTAGTGAATCACTACTTATATGCCATAAATGTGTAGAAGAGGTTGTTGGCACACATGAAGGGAGAATTTTTAACTCTTCCTCCATTTAATTTTCACTACAATAAAGGGTAAAAATTTAATAAACTATATAGCTAAAGAGTAGATAAATTAAATTTATTTGGTGAAAGCAAAAATAAAACCATAATTGCCCTAGTCATAATAGAGAAGACAAGATGGTTATTACTAAAATTTTAAAGGCTTAGGCCCAACAAAAATCCTATGCATCCTATGACTCATGCCTATCACATCATCCCCTTTGTATGCCATTTCACTCCTTATTTTTTCCTAGGATTTGAATTGTGAAGAACAAGACTTTTTCCTCTCTTTATACAAATCCATCCCCTTAGTTGCAATTTTACCTAATAGATAGTAGATAGCTAAGACCCTTTTAAAAAAAAACCTACTTCTAGAATTGACAAATTGCTCATTTAGATTCTAGTGAATCCCTACTTTTTCTAGAGTAAGAATTTTTTGTGTAAGTGAAGAAGTACCAAATTGCTAATTTTTGTCTAAGAAAATTAGTAGAAAATAGAAATAGGTAAATTGCTACTTCAGACCAATCTTGCTAACTTTTCCAAGCATAAGTGCTAAAACAAAATGGACATTAGTGTGGTCATCAACAATGATGTGATAGCTGAAGCAATTCTCGTAAGACCTCTAGCAACTATCACAATGGCCCTATCAATTAGCAAACTATAAATATAACAAGTTTGCTCCTCAAGTATTAGAAAGTAAATACCCAAAGAAGCCAAAGAAATTCATAAACATGTATGGTGACCCTCTCAAAAGGTGGTTGAAAGGAAATATCTAATCTTTTCTACCAAGTTTTGAAAAGAACTAATCAAACGCTTTAACTTTGGGCCTATAATAGATTCCTTTAGTATAAGATAAATGTGAACCTTAGGGTTGGAAATGAATTTAAGACCACAATTGTGGAACTACCCTAATATTATAGAAAGGTATTCTAAAAACTTTTACAAATACAATTGTGTTCTATTCACCCAGGCTTGAGATGAGACCAATATCTTCATTATTGAAGATGAAATTAGAAAAATGTTGAATGTATATGTCATTAAAAAACTTCAGTAATTAATAGCAATAGCAATATAATAATGCAAAATTAACAATACCTAATGATATCAATAAATTAAATCTAATTTCTAGCAAATCCAATATGCAAATATCAAATTCAGATTCAAATCTTGCCACTTATAAAGGGTGAAGTCTCACATGGGAAGCATATATGATTAATAATTAAATAAGAAATATGATATCAACTACCACCTAACTCTTCCTATTTATAGACTAAATAAATTATTACCCTAACCCTAATGCTCAAGGGCCAACTATCTAAACCTAAGGTCTGAGCTAAATAAAAATAAAGATAGTTGATATCGCTAAATAAGAGTTGTTACAAAAGACAACATGATGCACTCATGCCACCCATAGAATCATATTGAATACAACCATATTGATAAATTATGGAATACATTCTTGGACACATAGCTTGAGATCCCCCAAGATACTCAAAATTTTGATTTGTCCTTCAAAATTGCTTAATTCAAGGACATAACTAGTATTTCTAGGGATACTAATGATTCTTAATGAATTAGTCAAATCAAAGTACATGGATTTATTGCATGTATTCAAAAATTAACCAAGTTATTCTAAGATGGTGTACTATACCAAATATATAACTAACTAGATGAACAATCAAATTAGAAAATTCAAGGATACAAAGTAATTCAATTATACCGCATACCTCATCTAGTTAATATTTAACCATAAGAAGCACTAGTTTCAAAAATTGAAATTGAACCAAACAAGGTCTAACAATAAACCACTGAATATTTATGACTATATGGGCATACTATGTAAGGTAAATGTTAAGGTTGCCTATGATGCTTAAGATATAGTATATTATCCAATCATCAAGGGGTTGAAAGATAACATACCTAGATTATTGAAGGTGTGTTGTAATCTTCTCAAGGATTTGCCTAGCAAGGATTTCTATATATACAATCATAGGTCCTTCATTAGGCTATTTAGATTCTTTGGGGTGCCTTATAAACTATTTATATTTATGCCCAACTACCTATACAACCTAGAATATGTAAGGCAGTTAGATTTTATGGATCAAAAGTACTTGAATAAGGAGAGGAAGGCTACGTTGTATAAGACTAGAAAACAAATCATATCAATCATTTAAAAAATAAAGAGGTATCACTTATTTATCAATGATAAATTCAATATCTTGGGCATGAAACTCCTACAAGACTATTGGTCTTATGACCCTAAATCCTTAGCATGTGGTACTAACACATTCTACATATATAAAAGGAGGTATGGGGTAGAGAAAGAGGTGAAGTTGGATGATGTCATCATAATTTCTAGAATTAATGACTTCTTATGGGTATGAATACAAGTTATAGTAGTGGTATGATCATGCTACACCATTCTATGTATTTTATGCCAGAGTAAGGAAGAAAATTGACTTTGACCTTCATGTGAAGATAATTCACCAAATGAGGAAAGCCCTAGAGAATTAGGGATATTAAATGGAAATATCTTAGCTTGGTAGAATATGAGATATGAGACAAGCACCATAGGGGATCAAAGTCACTTTGATATAAAATTCTCCATTACATGGGATAGGACCTACTAAAAGAGAGAAATCAAGAGACCACAAAAAAAGCTAATTCACTAGGTGTTTCTCCTATTTCAATAATGACTATTGCTCCATCAAAACTAGCACTAATCAACAATATTATGAAAGAAACAATGTAAAAATAATTTAATCTAAGGGGGTAAATTTTAAATAAAGTTACAGTTTAGAAGAATCTAGTATTAGGTGAACCACTAACATCTAAGGAGCATAAGTACTAGAAGAAGAGATACTAGGAAATAATGTTACATAGTTGGTCATTCACTATCCAAGGATGGTGCCATGGCTATGGGAGATATGAATTCAAAGGCTACAACACTTCTATCTCATCCACCTTATTTTTTCTCTCTATATTTCTTACTCATGTTTGTCCTACTTCCTCTTCTCAAGTCCCCTTTTTTTCTTCTATTACATCCACTTCACACCATGTAAGTGCATCCATAGGGTCACCTAGAGGTGCAACCCTCTATAGTAGATCAACCAAAATCATACCCTACATTGTCTATCACTTCATTTCCCTTACCAATGACTTTAGTAGAAGTTACTACCACCCAATCACTTGTCCCATATTATAACAACCCCTCCATTTCTCCTCTCATATCATTGCTTTCCACCATGCTGACATAACTGATTACTCAAGTATAAACATCCAAGCCACCACGTTTTCCAACATCCATCACTACCCATTTTGATCCTTATATCATGTCATATTATCCCCCTCTATATCCATGCATATTGGCTAAAATATTCCTTAGATCATAAATAACATCATACATGCAAAAATCATAATAGATGATCAAGTCAATCTGAACCACCTAAACATAATATACTATTGTAGATCCCAACTAGATATTAATCTGATAGAAAATGGATGCTCTAGGAAATAATTAAATTAATGAAGTGATCACCTCAATGAAGGATAATAATAGATAAATAAGGGAAATGCTAGTCAAGCTCAAAGCATCTCACAACTCAAAAGGTGACAAGAAATTTGTAATTATAGAAGCCCTCTACTTAGACTTAAAAATACCACTACAATGTCAATGGACTATATCATGAGGATATTTGAACTCAATATGACTAGAATGGATCCATTCTAAATGATGCAACTGGTAGGTCAATTATAATAAGCAACATCCATGAGGTATTTTCAAATGATAATTAATATTAAGACATATAAGAAATAGAATTTGTACAATGCCCAAGTAAAATAGCTAAGAAATAGCAAACTACTAAAAATAGTGTGATTGTAACCAAATTTCCTATCAAGCAATATATATATATATATATATATATATATATATATATATATATATATATATATATATATATATAGCTAAGAAATAATGACTCTAATGATTAGTTGAGATGCTATAAAAGGAGATTAAAAAATGAACTAAAAAATAGTTGGAAGGAAAACTAGTAGAGAAAAATAAGATAAAGAAATATATGGACCTATCAAGACATCTAGCATAGGGGCTAGACCAATTAAGAAAGCAACTAGAGAAGAAAAATCATAACCTATAGCTTTAGCTGGATCAAATGTAAGAAACCATCCAAAAAAAGGATAAAAATATTGCCTAGCTAAAAAAGGAGAATGAAGAATTGAAGAAAGGGAAAAAGAAGGTAAAGGAGCACATATTAATATCTAAACTAAATTCATATTTATGGATCAAAATCCATCCTCAATTAAACCTCCAATTTGATCTAGTAAGTAGAGAAGAAGTTGATTGCAAAACAATAAAGTGATACAACCAAGGGTTTAGTTTTCCAAGATGTTGGAAAGACAAGTTAAGCATCCATGGGTGTTTTACATAAAAATTATATTTAAGCAATTAAAAGTTACCATAGATACACAAATAAGGCTACAAGAATGTAAAATCAACCATGACACTTTGAAAGAACCAATATAGAAAATGGTGAAAGGATTCTAACAATTAGTGTGTGGTAGGCTACTCAACATATTCTATAGTAAAGGACAACTCCTTGTAGGGGAAAATAGAAAAGAACTTCAATGAGGATAAAATCAAAATAAAAAGAAACACTTTGCTTGATAAAGTCACCAAATTTAAGTCTCTATCGAATAAACTAAAAGCAATGACAAGTAAGAAGGATGGGATATCCAAAAGCCAATACAAAGATCTAACTATAGAAGGAGAGATATTTATGGATCTAGAATTACCAAGTGATGTAGATCAACAAGTTCCTTTGAGCCTTTTGCTATGAGAGCCAGGAAGACCCACCAATTTCATGATTTTTCCATGATATGATTCTAATTTTGAAGACTTTATACCCAAGGATGAAGACAAGATCTAATATCTCTTACCAATTGCACTTGGAACCCTAGGAAGTCACCATAAATGTAGTAGTTTAGCTACTACCTACAAATTCCAACCAATTAGGAGCTATGAAGAACAAGGAATAATTTTTTTTGTAGCTCTAGGAACATCACTACGAGCCCCTAAAACTTTCAAGATGATAGAAATTGGATCGGTGTGAAAAGAGTAATCCACTTAAAATGATGATTGGTCAAAATGTGTGATCCACTAAAAGTGGTGATTGATCTAAATCTATGATCCATTAGAAATATGATTCATCTCAAATCAGATAAGTGTTACTCTATAAACTAGAGATTCACCACTTTCAAGAGTAGGAAATTATTTCTTTCAGGACAAGCAAAATAAGAGCAACACACAAATTGAGGAGAGTAATATTTTCACTATATGGAATTTAAAGGAGTTGAAAGGCCACCAAATATGTTTAGCAATATTTTTGGAGGAATGCAAAGTTTAAAGGTATACCATTTTGCTAAAGATACCCCTAAACTAGAGGTTTTTATTATAGGTAGAAATAATTTACCTTTGATAACTCATACATGAATTTTTTTTTATAAATAGGAGCTCTGGGATCTATTATAAATATATTTTATCCTTTTGAAGAAATCAGATCTACACTTTGTGTCGTCTATATTATATTATCAAACCAATTTTAGAATAATAGAAAGACTATGCATGATATCTACTCCTCAATTATGATACTAATTTTTTATCTGTGGAATGCATGGTGATTGTAGCATTGCCCTTTTAATTTCTCTTAATCCTTCTATTATTTCAAATTTCATGCATATTGGATCCCATTGTTGTTATTTGATTTTCTTCATATGCATGGATGATCATACACTAATCTTGCTATAGTCATGTCTATTTTATATTATCCTATATTTTATTTCAATTTATCACACCCTTACCTTTTCATTTTATTTTTTAACATTTAAATTAGGTTAGTTTTACAATGATTAGTAGGGATTCAACCTAAATACAAATGTTGGGGAGGACACATTTTCTCTCCTTCCAATTTTTGAAACAAAATTATGGATGCAATTAAAGTCAAAACTTTCCTTAGTTCAACAATTACAAATCTCACTAATATGAACCTTATGATATACCTTTTATGATAGATAAATGGTTGAATATAATTAATAACTAATAATAAGTATTAGGGATATGTATTTTATTTGCTTTCATATTAGTCACATATATTGTAAATGTCACTAATGTGACTATTATGATGTATTTTTTGTTATGATGCATAAATGGTCAAATATAATTAATCACTTATATTCAATATAAAAATTAGTGACACTAGAAATAACTTTGCAATAGAATAAATGATGAGCATGTAAAATATGTCTCATTGAAATACTAAATATAATTATTCAATTTATAATAATAATAACCATTTTACTTAGTAATCATGAATCTACTTTTGTAATATTTAGTTTAATCATCAACAATAATAAAATTTAACTCTAATTTGACATAAATTTCTAATACCAGACTCGTGCTAAGATATGGTGCTACGATGGCACTAGGATAGTACTTTCCCAACTCTACAAAATTATTTATAGTGTTGATATAGTGTCACATTTTTCCAAAAAAGAATTTAAATATTTTTTAAAACACCAACTTCAACCCTAGGATAGTGCTATGAATGATGTTATACTATCAAAATGCATTAGTGTCTACATTAATAATTTATTTTTTCACATGTTAATGACATACAAAACAAATAGGTTGGTATAGTAAAATCAGCTCCAAATGCATATTTAATGGAATAAAAAAATTACAAAATAAAATATAGAACCCATAATCTAGATAATACTGTAAGAACCAAAGAATCATTAGATTTATCTATTTTCTAAATATCTTACTAAACTTGTAGTTATATAAAAATTTAAAATGTAGTCATCCATTCTAGGATAATTCCTTGGATCAAAGATAATAAGTTAGCTCTCTAGTTGATGAACTTTGAAAACATTTAATTTGATTAAGAGAGCTACAAAATTTAGCCATGTACTTTTTGTGGGTGAAATTTTGCATCCCTTCACCCACTTTCCTTTTTTGTAGGATGATGGCTTTTCAAGAGGTACTGATATGTTAATGGTTGAGGTGATTTTTAGAAACCAAGTGGACATATGGAGGAATGGATCTCTATGAAGGAGCGAGCAGCCCCAATAACCTTCCCCATGGTCGATGGATAAATGGGTGACAAATATCCAAAGAGCATCTCAAAATACCGTCCTAACCTAGGATGGAAAACTCATAAATCTTCAGTCAAATAGATAGAAGGATGGTAAGGTAGCATAAGGACTATTAGTTCCAAACTACCATCAAACCATGGGATAGATAATTGGGAGGATGGTGAACAAGGAAGGATGCCCAAGTACCCATCCAAGGTTGAGGTCATACAACATTAATGATCCCAACTACCTGACTTAAACAACCGATGGGTGCGAGAAATAAATTTGAAATGCATAGCTTTAGAGGCAATTAATCCCTAATCCTTCTACAACACAAAGGGATGAAGTAGATTGGAATTTAAGAAACTGTCAGAGCGATCAACGAACCAGATCTGTGCAAAAGTATCTAACTCCTTTTGGATGATTTCCATACCTTCCTAGGATAGAATCATAGTAGATCTTCTGATAATTCCAATATAATTCCCTTGCTTGATGTCATTAAATGCTATGTATTGAATTCATTGTAAAATATTCTATAAATAGTAAAATGCTCATCATTCCAGGGGTAGCTCTATGGCCTTTACAATTTATATGTAATTCTTCATCACTTGTAAATAATAGTGAATCACTATTTGGTCTCTCAATATGTCTTTCATTCTACTTTTGTCTTTGTGTGAGTGTTTATTTTTGTGATGGGCATATGAGCTGATTCACTTAATTATGCTATCTAGATTTCATGGGTCTAATTGGGTGGTTCTAGAATTCGCATTTGCCATTGGGCATTAGGGTTTATTTTTTTAAAAGCCAATTGGGTGGGAGCACTCTAATTCTGCTAACTGGATTTCATACACCCTCTCGCTAGTTCTGGAATTTGCCTTTGCATGTCAAGTCGAAGGAGAAGTGATAGGAAGGGTAGGCTGATATGTTATGTGGTTTTATGTTGTTTGCATCAGTGATATTGAAGGAGTGTGTCTTAATGCAGCCATACACCATCCTTTTCAATTCCAGCTATGACCTCCTTTACTTTATTTCTCATTCCTTTTTCCTCTTTTTCCCTTTGTGGCGTAGTTAGTTGGAACTGAAGGAGTTGGACTTCTTTGAATATCGAACACCTCTGCCTCTCCCATGCCTGGTAGCTATTCAATGCTGATCAAAAACATCAGGGTGAGCCTCCTACTCATCTAATGCCAATTTTTGTGCCGACAAGTTTTGGAAACTCTTTTGGGGAACTCTTTGAGTCTCTGTGTTTGAGGAAATAAGACTCTGGTGATACTCTGGTTTACCCATATCTTGGAAAATCACCTAGCAACTCTAACTGTGCAGCATATCCACATCATGAAATTAGTTACCTTTTTGTGCTAAAAATTTTCTATTTCTTGAAGGACCCAAGGTTTGATGAGCAACCCTGATCTTGCTAGAAAATAAAGTATACTCATCTGGTGACTCCATTTTAGTAGCATAATACAAAAGCTCTGAGGGATAGGCTAATGGCTCAACCAAATTATTTCTGCTAGAATGATCCTAGCTCGCTAAGCCTTTATATTTGGCATAATATTCCCAAGGTTGCCTTAAACAATTTGCCAAATTTTTATGGCACTAAGAAAGCTACATATGAACATTGTCAAGATATAGCCTCCCTCTCCATTATCTATAATATTATTCATGAATATGTAATACTGAGGTTACTCATCCTATATATCAAAGGAAGAGCATTTTTATGGTATAGAAATTTGGAGGAGTGAAGTATTCATGCATGGTCTAACACATTGAAAGCCCTCATCGACACTTTTGATGATTCAGGGGATCCCACCTCATTGTTAAATAGTTTTTTTTCATAAAAAGAGGATCTCAAGAAAATATTGTTGATTTCAACAATCATTTTGAAAGGACATGGAAAAGAATCCCCCATCAACTCCAGCTAATCCCTGCTTAGGTGTACTCATGCTACATCCAAGCTCTTGATCCAGATGAAGAACATGTGCTTATAATGAGAAGGGGGGTGAATAGTATAAGATAAATTTTTTTGCTTTTCAATCCATATGACAACATTAACAATCGTAAAGTAGAAAACATTGCACAAAGAATCACACACATGAGAGACATGATTTAATGTGGTTCACCCAATATGGGCTAGTCCACGGAGAAAATATTTCACTAAAAAATTTCTTAGGAATCATTCCCTATTACAATGTTTATGGACCTCTATCCAAAGGAGACACCAATCCCCTAATCAATTTCATGGATACCTATCCATAGGAGAAATCATTCTCCTCTACTCTGGTTGGTGATCTTCTTGAAGAATACTACCTCCACTGCACTGGCCTTTAGATCTCCCTCCACTGAAGATCTTTGTCCTCACTCAGAAGATCTTTATCCTCACTACCATGGCTAATGGATCTCTATCCACTAGAGACTACTATCATCTGCTCTATCACCTTCAAAGCCTATTCTAAACTCTGCTTAATATTTGTTTGAGATATATACTAAAAATTGTCCTCTGATTTGTCAAATTTGCTCATAAATCTATCTTTCCTCTGGCAAAAACCTGCTCATAAATCTATACCAAACTCTATTCTCAAATATATCCTCAAGCCTTAGCACAAAGCTTGATAAAATCACACACCAACTCTGCTCAAATTTACCCAAAGCCTCAACACATGGCTTGAACAAATGAATCAACTATACTCTCAAGTCTTCACAAAGACTTACCTCTAATATGTCCTTAAAATTTCACAAAAATATTATTAACAATTTTAGAAAACTCAACTTAATCTCTTACAGAAAACCTCTTCAATACCACAAACAAGTTTCACTCAGAATTTTGTTTAATCATATAAACATCTAGAGAATGATTAGAGACTCAATATGTTTCACAAAGCACTCAATCACTTTAAAAATATCTTTCAAATCAACTTAGAAATAAAGAACAATTTATTTCACAGAAATTGAACTATCACTCCAATACTTTTAATCAATAATGCTCATCCAACTTCACTCAATCATTCACTCAATGAAACACAACTTGCTTACAAACCCTAACCAAGTGTTTTACTATACTTCCAATAGCTTACACTATGGAACTCAAACCCTGACTTAAGATGATTCTAGTTTCACATAACAATGATACTCATGATCTTTCAATATCCACAAATCATGTACAAGAAAAACTCACTCAAACATTTCCAACAATGCTTATCAAACAATCCTTTTCACTCCAACTTTACATTTCACAACTTCAATCAATAATATTTTACTCACAAGGAAAATGTGCCCATACCTTTTGTTTGATGGAGATATGTCTTCAAAAACCTGTCTTGATCACAATCAAATTCTCTTTGCTACTCTCAATGTTAGATAACAATAATTTATCTCAAAATATCCACTCAAATATTTCCTTCAATAATTATCTCACTATACAAAAATATTAGCTCTCAAGTACACCTTAAAATATCCAAACTTCATAAAAATAATATTCAATTCATAACCAATCAAGACTTCTTTGAAAACACTTTATAAATCCAATTTTAACACTTATAAAAAATAAAATATTAATTCCTTTGTTTAACACTTTTAACTCCAATCTTCAAACAATAGTATTCAACACAATTAATTTCCTTTCAAACACCTTATATCTCCAATCTCTATTTTTAATGCTAAGTAAAAAATAAAATATTTAAACTCCCTTATGACTCCTTATCTTTTACCTTAGCAAGAATTAATCAAATCACCATCAAAAATCACATGGCCCCATAACACTATTCACACCTTGGCAAAAATAAAATATTCACTTACCTTAGATGATGACCCATAATAAAAAACAATGCCCTCATGACTGTGCCTGACTCGAACCCATGACCAACCATCACCGCAGTGCCTAAGCCTAAGGTTTGACTGCTATTGGGCCACACGCCCAAGACAAAACCAAAGGCGCACGATGCACCTTTTACCCTACTCTCTGGTGCCTTTCAAAAAATAAACAAAAATCTTTGCCACACTCAAAACGAAGGGGACATGAATCGAAGCCCTGACCTACCTTGCACAAATGCCTTAACTAGCCGCTGATTGCTTCTTGCACTACCAAGCACTTGGTGAGTTTTTTAATGCTCCACTTTGTCTTATTACAAGGTTTGCCCTTTTTATTTTTAACACATGCAAATCCTCTTCTCTTCTCTTCAATGCACCAAATATTTTTCTCTCTTGGGCATTCGAATTGCATATATGGTTTGAAATAAAACATATTTCCCCCTTTTATATCCTTTGCTATGTACTCCAAAACGTCGGCACTTTCCAATTTGAATTTTAATTCAAATTTTAAACTTAGACTTATGGCGTCTTTAATATTTATTTAAATTAAAATTTTAACCTATGGTTAAAATATTTTAATTTAAATAAATTAAATAATAACCTTTACAATCTGCCAAATGGGTCTTTTGAGGATTTATATTTTAAAGACTCCTTGGACCTCGTTTTTCTTCACTTCAACCTTTAGCCCGAAATATTATAATATTATTATTTCCTTTTAAACCTGCTTCTCCTTCCTTTTAATATTTTAGGCCGCTTTAGGCATATAATATTAAAATAAATATTATATCTTATATCTTTTAACCTCTTTCTTGCCTTTTGGAAAAACCACCTGATGACATTAATGATGACTAAACTTGAACATCAATTTATTGACATATTTCCAACAATATCCCCCTTTGTTATTAATGGCAACCCTTTTTCCTTTTTCCATTTCTTTTTCCTTTTTTAGTTTTGCTCCCCTTGAGAAACGGCTCCCCCTGACTAAATTCTCTCCCCCTAACTCAAATATCTCCCTCTTTGACATCAATGGCAAAGGGCCACCTTTGGGGATTGGGGCTAAGATGTGACTCTTAGCTTAGCCCCTCCCCCACCACCTTCTCTCTTGAGGTGATTAATATTGAGGTGGAAGTAGAACTACTCACAATTTTCTTCTAAGATACTCAAAGGTCTCTTTTGAAAGTGGCTTAGTGAAAATGTCTACAAGCTGCTCCTTTGTAGTAAAATACTCCAACCTGACTTGCTTATATATCACCTTCTCTCTCAGAAAATGATATTTGATAAGAATATGCTTTGTCTTGGAGTGCATCACCGTATTCTTTGAGATATTTATAGCACTCATATTATCACACAATATGGAAATAGAGTGATCATGCTTTATCTTGAAGTCCTCTAAAGTTCACTTCATCCATAATACTTGTGTACAACAAGCAACTACTGCAATATACTATGCCTCTACTATGGATAAGGATACTAATGTATGTTTCTTACTTATCCAAGAGACTAAACAGTATCCAAGAAAAAATGCTCCTCCACTTGTGTTTTTTCTATCATCAATGCTACCAACCCAATATGCATCTGTATAAGCTGTGAGAGTGAAACTATCACTTTTGGGATACTAGAGCCCAAAATCCATAGTCCCTTTTAGATATCTGAGAACCCTCTTTACTACTACTACATGTGTCTTCTTGGGTGTTTCTTGAAACCTTGTCACTAATATAACTGCCTACATGATATCTAGTCTTATAGCCATGACATATAGTAAGCTTCCAATCATAGATCTGTACAATTTTTGATTTACCTCCGGAGATTCATCATCTTTACTTAACTTGCATCCTATAACCATGGGGGTACTCACTAGTTTACAATATTCTAACTTGAATTTATTTAGCATATCTTTTATATACTTGGTTTGTGAAAGAAATACTCATTTCTTTGATTATGAAATCTAAAGTCCAAGAAAGAAGGACAACTCACCAGGCATTGACATCTCAAATTCATTTTGCATGCTCTTTGTAAATTTTTGACACATCTTATCATTGTTGTCTATAAAAATGATATCATACACATAAAAAACCACAATTAGTAAGTCATTTCCTTCATTTTTTATGTATAATTTACTATCCACTATTCCTTTCCTAAAACCTTGTTCCTAAAGGTACTTATCCAATCTTGAGTACTAAGCTCTAGGAGCTTGTTTTAGTCTATAAAGTGCCTTCTTCAATCTACATACATATTATGTGATGAGGCCTAGAAATGCCTCATTTTTACACTATGTTTGACATATAAAAACTACCATATTACTAAACATGACAAATTTAATTTCCAAATAGTTGATTAGAATATATATTTGTTAAGTGTTTACATTATTTTATGTTAGGAACATTATATCTCTATTTTTGACTATTTTCAGCATTTTGTGAATGCTTTTGCTTGATTAAGCAACAAATAAAAACATGTATTTCAATCATCCAAATGTGGTATGCTAATATCCATTAACTTCAAAATGGTTTCTGAATGTTTTCTTGCCCTTAAACTTGTTTGAATTCCACATTGGATCCAAATTATTAGGACTGATCTAAATATGGAAATCTACAGAAAACAACTATATAAAAATTAGCAAGTTGTTACTTTATAGGAGCACCTTGAATTTATCAAGCAAAGCATGAGGAAATTGATGGAATAAGTTCAGAAAGACTACTAAAGACATCTAACCTATTTATAAGCATTTCCACATGGTCTAAGTAGGCAGCAACAGGGTATAGCAGAGCAGGGACAATTGTGCAGCACTGTTGCACTATTTCAGCATGGTTACTTGGTGAATAAAGTGTATAAATTCAGTAGCAACTTGATGTATTTCTTCATGTTGATATTTGAATTATTTTCTCATGTTATAATTTATTGAACTTGCAAGAAATGCCAATATTTTAACAACTATGCAACAAATCTGTAAAATGCAGCAGTTTGCCATATAAATTCTAGCCAACTGCCAATGAATGGTAGGGCATGCAATTTACCAATAGAGGAAGATAAATATGATTGTAATCACCTTATGGGAGATGAATTTGTAGACCTACATAACAACAAAAACATAAATCAACATTTGAAGGTATTCTGAGTTTGAATTGCATCTACAACCAGTCAATCTGAAGATCTTTGGATTGACAGGGGATAAGCTATAGTTTGAATTTCTATGATTTCCAATGTGTTTAAGAAGCAACTAAGGGTTGAGTAAAGTTAGGAAAAGTCTTTTCCAGCTGTCTTCACCATCCCTTGCCGACCAAGAAGATGCAACACCTAAAAATATCAATTGAACAACTGACTTTGTCCTAAAATATCCCCCAAAATTGTTGCAACATAATAGGCAGTTAAAGCTATAGGATAGGAATGACATATTTTATGTTTGTAAATAGATATTATGCATCTATAAAAGGATATATCCCTTCTTGGTTGAGCTAGGGAGGAATTAGAATAGAGGATAATAGTAGCAGTAGCAAATAGGACTGTACAACAATTATCTGTAACAGTTTTCAGCATGTTTTGACAGTAATAAAAGTGCAGTTTTTTTGTCAAATTATGTTCTGAGTGTTAATTAGTTAAGGAGTGTTTTTACACCTCCTTCTAGATCAAGAAGTATGGGCCCACTTTCAGATCTAGAAGGAGGATTTTTATGGTAGGTTTTAATCTGTAATTTTGCTACAACATAATTAACATATTGCTTGCCATATTTCATTTTCTTGTTTTAATTTTGTATTATGTTATTTATGTTTTCTTCATTATGTTTTTGTATAGCCAATGTGTGTGTGTCAGCTGAAAAATTATATTAAACATTTGTTTCCATGTTTCCTTTGCTTTTCATGTTCTTTGCTTTTATGTTTCAATTGCTTTCAATTTCAGCAGATTTCATTTTGCTGTCAATTCCTATAGCAGAATATTGACGACCTTTTATGGCAGGATATTGACAGGTGTTTTTAGCATAGGTTTTATTTTAGCATCATTTCAATTTAGCAATTTTACTTCTGTTATTTCAATTCCGCAAAAGTAGATTAGATTTTAATTTAGCTATTTTCAATTCTTAAAATTGTAGTTAATTGTTAAATTTTGTAATTTAGATTTAGTTTTCAATTCCTATAATTTATTTTAGTTTCCATTCTGTAGACTAGGTTTAGTGTGACACCAAAAGGCTAAACCAAAATCTGCTTCACCAATAAAAGTTTGAAATATGAATGTTTGAATTACACTCTGCCCTAACCTTCTATCGTAGACAACCTTGGACACCACCCTGGATTGATAAATTATTGAGATTAAATGATGAGATTCAATGACACTCATCAGTCTAGTTTATTAGTTAAGCTGAATCCCTTTGGCTGCTCAATATAAACCTTTTCTTCCAAGACACCATTTAGAAATGCTGATTTAACATCCATATGATATACTTTGAAGTTTTTGAAACTTTATAATGCTAAGAATATTCTTATATCTTCAAGTTGTGAAACTAGAGAAAATATCTCATAAAAATCAATTCCTTCAACCTATGCATAATCTTTGCAAACTAACCTTACTTTATTTTTTACTACCTAACCATATTCATTTAACTTGTTTTTGAATACCCATTTAGTGCCAATCACATTCTTACCTTTTGGTCATGGGACAAGTTCCCAAGTCTTACTTTTCTCTATTTGGTCTAGTTCCTCATTCATTGCCTTGATCCAAAACTCATCTTCACTTGCCTCATTGAAGTCTTTTGGCTCAATCTTAGATAACAAAGAGAAATTTTCTTGCTCATTTGATGCTATTACCCTTCTCCTTGTCTGTCTCTCATTTGTATTCCCAATAATTAGATCTCTTGGATAATTTTTCTATACATACTTGTATGGAGTTTTAGGAAAATTTCTTTGTGTTTCTTTTTCTTCTTCTTCTTCTGATTCTTCACATAAATCTTCTTGACAACTTTCATCTTCCTGATATACAATTTCTTGAACTGGTTCTCTTGATCCTATCTTCTCATTAACTATTACATTTATACTTTATATAATTGTATGTGTCATTTTGTTATAGCATATATAGACCTTGCTCTTAGTGGAATAGCCAAGAAAAATACTCTCATCACATCATGAGTCAAACTCACCCAAATTTTTCTCTTCCCGTTTTATGTAACATTTGCTTCCATTTTTTTTGAAATACTTTATAGTGACTGTGTTCCTTTCCAGAGCTCAGATGTATTTTTGTGATGGTTTACTCTTACTTGAGATCTATTTATGATATATGTTGTTGTATGCACTACCTCTTTCCAAAAACCATATGAATTCTTAGACTCATTTAACATGGCTCTAGCCATATTCTCAATTGTTCTTTTTTTCCTTTCAACTACCTCCTTTTGTTGAGGAGTTCTTGCTACTGAATATTCTCTTTTGATCCCATGTTGTTCAAAAAAGTATAGAAATTTATTTGAGGTAAATTATCCTCCTTTGTCTAACCTTAAAACCTTAATCCTTTTACCTATTTCATTTTCAAATAACTCTTTAAAAGCTTTAAACTTCTCAAGAGCTTCTAACTTTTCTTTCGGAAAGGCTACCCAAATCATTCTGGAATAATAATATATAAATAATATAAAGTAACTTTCAACTTGTAAACTATTTATCCTTGTAGGAACACATAGGTTAGTGTGCACTAGTTTCAATGGCTCAGATGACATAAATCCTTTTGACTTGAAACTTGTTCTAGTTTACTTCCCATGCTAACATTGTGAACAAATTGTGTTTTGTGGCCTTTTTAGCTTTGGTAAATCTCTAACAACCTGCTTGTTGCTTATGTTTACTATGTTATCAAAGTTCAAATGACCCAATCTTCTATACCATAACCAACTCTCATCTTCTTGTGATAGAAAACACTTTTCTCCTTTAATCTCACTTAACATGTAGAGGTTGTTTGTAGTTCTATTTGCATTTGTATTAAGTTTTCTAATTTTAGACTTTCTAATCTCACACCTACTTGGATGAAAAGGAACCATGTATGGCCAGGGTTATGCATAAGGGGTTGGACTCAAAATGTACTTGTAAAAAAATGGCAAATCCTAATCAAAATCAAGGTGAATCATGGCGAATCCAAAGCAAATCAAATCAATCATATTCACACCAAAATTTGGGGCATTTGAAGCCCTAAAATTAAGGTCATATTTGGGATAACTTTTGACCTATTTACTCACCTTATAACTTCCTAAAACCATTACCATTATATCAGGCTTGAAAAGAGCTTTCCAACGAGTACAAATATGCCTATGTTTGGATATATATTGTGGTGAATTGACCCTAAGAAAAACATTGGTCTTGAAAATTTTAGGCGAATGGGCCGACATTGAGGGTCCTCATATTCACCAATTTTCAATTTTAAAAATCCTAATATTTGCCCAATTGGTGAATATTCACCACTATGCATAACCCTGCTGATGTACCCTTCATCACAAAGTTGGCTCACATTTAATACATCGTGCCTCAACCCCTTGACATACAATACATTCTTTGTTTTTGTTTTCTCATTATCTAAACTCAGAGTTCCTTTCCCACAAATTTTTGTTGATTCATTATCACAAAATATTACTGATCCTCCATCAGTTTCTTTGAGTACACGAAATTTACTTTTATCTCTTGTCATGTGACTAGAACATCCATTATCAAAAAACCATTATTTTCCCTTATCCTGAACATGAAGAGTTGTTTGTACTAACATTGATCTAGCTTTCTCATGCCCTTTTCTTTCTTTCCTAATTGTTGATGTTGTATTATTTTTACTTGACTCAGGAAATACCATTTTGCACCATCTAGCATTGTGACCAAACTTATTGCACTTATAAAATATGATATCATTATTCATAAGAGGTGCAAAAGAATTGAAATTTCTATCAACATCATTTTTAACATAACCAGTGCAATGTACATATCTATGACCATATTTATTACATGAAAAGAAATAGCCATGGAAGAGATTATATAACCTGTTTGAATGCCTTGGAAAATATGGTTGAGTGCTCTTCCTTTTGTTGTGTTTAACTCTTATCCATGGTTCTTATTTAACTTCTTCTTTCCTAATGTCTTTTCCTTCCAGAGTATGAGTCACGAGCTTATCTTTGTTTGATGTCTTTGCATATTGAAATCTTAACTCCTCTTTCTATTTTTCTAATGTTATATCTTGCCGTAACTTGATCTTTTCAACTTCATTCCTTAGAGAAATAATTTTTTCTTCTAATGTTTCACACTCTGTTTCCCTTGTTCTTAATAGATCTATCATATCTTGTTCAATTTTCTTTCCTTCTTCTACCTTTATCTTGAGTTTTGTGAGACTCTGTAGAAGTTCCATCTTTGCTTCTTCATCCTCTTGAATTTGATCCTTCAAAATTGAGTTCTTCTTTCTAACATTTTCCAAGTTCCCGAGAGCAAAAAATAATTCCTCTTTTATGTCAAACATGGTCTCTTCTTCATTGTCTAAATTAATGTGTGTTCCTAATGGATCTTCCTCCAAGATATTAGTCTTTTCACAGAGAGACCCGATCTAATACCAATTGAAGAACATGTGCTTATACTTAGAGGGGAGGTGAACAATATAAGATAAAACTTGTTGCTTTTCAATCCATGTGATAACATCAACAATATTAAAGTAGTAAACATTGCACAAAGAATCACACACATGAGAGACATGATTTAGCGTGGTTCACCCAATGTGGGCTACTCCATGGAGAAAATATTTCACTAAAATTTCCTCAAAAAATTTCTTGGTAATCCTTCCCTATTACAATGTTTATGGACCTTTGTCCAAAGGAGACACCAATCCCCTAATAAGGTTTGTGGATACCTATCCATAGTAGAACTCCTTCTCCTCTACTCTGGCTAGTGATCCTCGTGAATACTAGTGCCTCCACTACACTAGCCTGTGGATCTCTCTCCACTGAAGACCTCTATCCTCAGTCAGAAGATATTTATCCTCACTGCCCTGGATAATGGATCTCTATCCACTAGAGACTACATTCCTCTACTCTGTCACCTCCAAAGCCTATTATAAACTCTGCTTAATCTCTATCTCATATCTATACTAAACATTGTCCTCTACTCTGTCAACTCTACTCATAAATCTATCTTTCCTTTGGCACAAACCTGCTCAGTACCAAAATCTATCCTCAAATCTGTCCTTAAATCTATCCTCAATCCTTAGCACAAAGTTTGATCAAATCACACACCAACTATGCTCATATTTTCCCAAATCCTCAACACAAGGCTTGAATAAATGAATCAACTCTGCTCTCAAGTCTTCACAAAGAATTACCTCTAATCTATCCTTAAAATTTCACAAAAAGCTTATTAACAATTTTAGAAAACTTCACTTAATATTTTATAGAAAACCTCTTCAATACCACAAACAAGTTTCACTCAGAATTTTTTTAATCATCGAAACATATAGAGAATTATTAGAGACTCAATATGTTTCACAAAGCACTCAATAACTTTCAAACTCTCTTTCAAATCAACTTAGAAATAAAGAACAATTTGTTTCACATAAATTGAACTATCACTCCAATACTTTCAATCAATAATGCTTATCCAAATTCACTTAATCATTCACTCAATGAAACACAACTTGCTTACAAACCCTAACCAAGTGTTTTACTATACTTCCAACAACTCACACTATGGAACTCAAACCTTGACTTAAGATTATTCCAGTTTCACATAACAATGATACTCATAATATTTCAATATCCACAAATGATTTACATGAAAAAATCACTCAAACATTTCCAACAATTCTTATCAAACAATCCTTTTCACTCCAACTTTGCATTTCACAACTTATCAAAAATAAAAATAGCAGAATGTGCCCATACCTTTTGTTTTATGGAGATATGTCTTCAAAAACCTATCTTGATCACAATCAAATTCTCTTTTCTACTCTCAAGGTTATATAGCAATAATTTATCTCAAAATCTCCACTCAAATATTTTCTTCAATAATTATCTCACCATACAAAAATATTAGCTCTCAAGTACACCTTATAATCTCCAAACTTCATAAAAAAATATTCAATTCATAACCAATCAAGACTTCTTTAAAAATACTTTATAAATCCAATTTTCACACTTATCAAAAATAAAAAATTAATTCCTTTGTTTAACACTTTTAACTCCAATATTCAAACAATAATATTCAACACAATTAATTTTATTTCAAACACCTTATATCTCCAATCTCTATTTTTAATGCTAAGTAAAAATTAAAATATTTAAACTCCCTTATGACTCCCTATCTTTTACCTTAGCAATAATTAATCAAATCACCATAAATAATCATGTGGCCGCTAAAAATATTCACACCTTGGAAAAAATAAAATAACCGCTTACCTTAGATAATGGCCCATGATAAAAAATAATACCCTCACGACTGCACTCGAATCAAACCCGTGACCAACCATCGTTGCGGTGCCTAAGACCTAAGGCTTGCTGCCATTGGGCCATATGCCCAAGACAAAACCAAAGGTGCACGATGCACCTTTTACCCTACTCTTTGATGCCTTTCAAAAAATAAACAAAAATCTTTGCCACACTCAAAACAAAGGGGATGTGAATCGAACCCCTGGCCTGCCTTGCACAAATGCCTTAATCAGCCACCGATCGCCACTTGTGCTACTAAGTGCTTGGTGAGTTTTTTAATGCTCCACTTTGTCTTATTACAAGGTCTACCTTTTTTATTTTTAACACATGCAAATCTTCTTCTCTTCTCTTCAGTGCACAAAATCTTCTTTCTCTCTTGGGCATTCGAATTGCATGGATGGTTTGAAATAAAAAATATTTCCTCTTTTATATCCTTTGCTATGTACTCCAAAACGTCGGTGCTTTCCAATTCAAATTTTAATTCAAATTTTAAACTGACTTATGGCGCCTTTAATATTTATTTAAATTAAAATTTTAACCTATGGTTAAAATATTTTAATTTAAATAAATTAAATAATAACCTTTACAATCTACCAAATGGATCTTTTGAGGATTTATATTTTAAAGACTCCTTGGACCTCGTTTTTCTTCACTTCAACCTTTAGCCAAAAATATTATAATATTAAATATTATAATATTATTATTTCATTTTAAACCTGCTTCTCCTTCCCTTTAATATTTTAGACTGCTTTAGGTATATAATATTAAAATAAATATTATATCTATTTATTTTAACCTCTTTCTTACCTTTTGTAAAAACCACCTGATGACATTAATGATGATTAAAATTGAATATCAATTTCTTGACATCAGTGACAAAAAAACTTGCTCATATTTCCAACACCACACTTAAGCCTCCCCATGCAACAATCAGGGGAATACAGATTCCCAAAAATTTATGAGGAAGCTATTCTGGTAGAAAATAGGTTAAATAAAAGTTGAAGAATTGTTATCCAATGATATATTTCTTCTATGCCCAAACCAAATGCAAGAGAAGGAGGAGACTGATCAAATGGCCATGAATTCCAAGCAAGTAGCTGATATGGCAGTTTTTCCTCAGCAAGTAACAGGGGCCATGGGTCATCCTTCCTAGCAGATGAACTTAAGAGAGTTGAAGAATGGGCCTCAGATCTACCAAGTTCAAGCAACAAGTGGCTCCTCTCATCTTGTTTCAATGATTCAAGTGTTAGTACTCGTTGGGTAGATATCTACCCTATGGTATTTGGTTTTAATTTAGTCATTTTTAAGGAAAGTACAACACTTAGAGGGTATGTTGCTAAGTTTGGAAGTAATGATAGGGAATACCAAAATCAGCACAAGGAATAATTGAAGTTTCGTGTAATCTGGTTTGATCATTATATATTCACCTAATAATTTTGGGATGGGTCAATGGTTGCGACGTGCCAATCACGTCATAATTTTGTGTATATAAATCAACATTTAAATAAAAATTGCATAAGGCACATGGCCACTACGTCATTTTGTACATTGGTGACTCAAGTTTCTGAAAGGCCTCTTTGGCTTCTGAGTTCTCACCCATCATAATATCCCCCTTATGTTTCTCTCTCTAAATCTACAGCCCAATGGACAAGGACATGACATTGCAGAAAGACTAGAAATATTGCATTTGGCAAGTTGGTATAGCTTGGATTAGAAAAATAATACTTCAATATGTAGAAAATAAAGTTGATTCAAGAATACGTAGATTGCCAAAATTTATGCCCCTTGTCACATTCTTTTCATGGAAACCTGTCTATTATTGAATTTTCTTTGGGTTGAAATGGAGTATGTTTATAGGTGAGCAATGCTAAAAAGTATCCCATGAGTCCTATAGTTCTAATTTCCTTCTTTTTGGGGTATGATTGGCATCATGTTCCCTCTTGTTATTCTATTTCATTGTGTTTCCATAGTTTGGCTATAGTTGTTATGGCAACTACACTAAACATTATTTCAAATAGCTTTGTTTGTAGCCATCCTATATTCGTATTTCTCCTCTATTCCTCCCTTCCCACTACTCTTAGCTTTGTCATTTTACTTGTATTACCCCCATTGCCCCACTTCCTCCTTTATCGAGTAGTCTTCATGGACTACTTTTATTGTTAATTTCTCTATCCCTTCCTCTTTTCGTAGTCCATTTCGTCGAAGAATTTTATTTTTTCTTTGGGTTCTCCTCTCCCACAAAATGGAAGACCCCAGTGAGTCACTAAGAGTTTGGGTAAAATTTTGCATCCCTTAACCTACTTTTTTTTTTTTTCAGGATGATGGCTTTCTAAGATGTGCCAATCTATTAATGGTTGAGGTTACTTTTAGAAAACAAGTGGAAAGACAGAGGAATGGGTCTTTATGAAGGAGTGAGAAACCCTAATAACCCGCCCCACAATAGAGTAGATAAATGGGTGAGTAAATGTCCAAAGAACATCTCAAAACCTTGTCCTCTCCTAGGACAAAAAATTGGAACTCTAAATCTCTGGTCAAATAGATAGAAGGATGGGAAGGTAGCATAAGGACTATTAGTCCCAAACTACCATCCAACCATGGGATGGAGAATTGGAAGGATGGTGAACAAGGAAGGATGCCCAAGTACTCGTCCAAGGCTGGGGTCATACAACATTAATGATCCTAACTACCTAACTTAAATTTTCTATGGACGTGAGAAATATATTTGAAATGCATAGCTTCAAAGGTAATTAATCCCTGATCCTTCTACAACATGAAGGGATGAAGTAGATTGGAATTTAAGAAGTTGTCAGAGCAATCAAGGGACCAAATATGTGCAGAAGAATATAACTCGTTTTGGATAAGTGCCATACCTTCCTGGAGCAAAATCATAGTAGATCTTTTGATAGTTCCAAAATGATTCTCTCACTTAATGCCATTAAATGCTATGTTTTGAATTCATTGTAAAATATTCTATAAATAGTGGAATGCTCATCATTCCATGGGTGGCTATGTGGCCTTTACAATTCATATGTAATTCTTCATCACTTGTAAATAATAGTGAATCACTGTTTGATCTCTTAGTCTGTCTTTCATTCTGCTTTTGCCTTTGTGTGAGTGTTTATTTCTATGATGGTCGTCTAAGTTGATTCATTTAATTTTGATATCTGGATTTCATTGGTCTAATTAGGTGGTTCTAGAATTTGCATTCACCACTAGGCATCGAGGTTTATTTTTGTTTAATCCAAGTGAGTGGAAGCACTCTAATTCTGTTACCTTGATTTCATGCACCCTCTCATTGGTTTTGGAATTCACCCCTGCACATCGAGCCGAAGAAGTTATAGGTGGGGCAGGCTGATCTGTTAGGTGGTTCTCTACTGTTTACACCAGTGACGTTGAAGGATTGTGTCTTGATGCGACCATACACCGTCCTTATCAGTTTTAGCTATGACCTCATTTTCTTTCTTTCTTATTTCCTTTTCCTCCTTTTTCCCTTTGCGGCATAGTTAACTGGAACCAAAGGAGCCGAAATTATCTAGATATCGATCGATTATGCCTCTCCTAGACAGGGCGACCATTCAATGCTGGTTGAAAACTTCTTAGCATACTTCCTGCTCATTCGGTGCCGATATTCATGCCAAATTTCCAAGATATTTTTAGAATACATAGGTGAAATTATAAAAATTAAAAAATAGAAATCTTGATAAAACCTAAGATTCATCGTTATATTTCAATCATTTGGATATTTTATCTTTGAGTTACAAAATTATTTTGTTAATGCCAATTGTAATCGTCCATAAACATTCACTTGTCAAGAATATCTCTATGTGCACTTATCATTCTATTTGCATTTATCATGTGAAGTATATATTTGATATCAATTTAAAGTTGACTTTAGGTAGTGTTATTTTAAAGAGTAGGGAAAAATAGAATATGGAGTAATAAACTTTAATAAAGGAGATGTAATTGCAAAAAAATAGAGATTGAAATGAATTTTATACAAGAAAACATTACATATTATACAACCATTTCAAAAAATTATAAAAATATAGAAAATTAGCAAAGTGACATTACCAATATCTTAGTCTTGAAAGCTTTCATAAATAAAACTAAATATTAATCTTGAATGAGTTAGACTAAATGTTTACAAGTTGAGGTTTTTAAAACATGATTTATGGGCAAAGGAGGAGAAGGAGAAACTACATAAGACTTGTAAATATTTAAACCCCAATAGGTAAAATTCAAACTATATATGTGCAACAAGACACCAAAGGAACCTAAATAAAATGGCTCAATATAGATATCTAGAATGAATTATAGAAACAAAGCAAACAAAATAAAATCTACACAAAATTTATTTTTTACAATCAATAAAGATCAAATGTTGAAAAATCATTGTCCCTTGAATTTACTATTAAAGGGCAAGAAAAATTTATTTCTTTTCAAAATTTGTTTTCATAGAACTAATACTATAAAGTATTTGTCACTAAGAAAAAAATGAAAGAATATAAAATTGGGTACTTAAAATAAGATAAATATAACACTCAACCACATAAAGACATGGTATTGTGTACAATGGTGTATCAAATTTTTAAGTAAACTTTTGTCTCTCTTAATAATTAAATTTAAACTATGGTATCCTCATTTATAGAAAATAACTTGGTAGTTCTAATAAAGGATACAATTAGAGGTGGCCTAGAATTAGAAGTCTTCCAAGATAATCTTACTTAAAGGGATTAATTGAAGCTCAGTATGATTTATTACTGAAGCACAATACAATTAATCTCAATTATAAATAGTGAATTATACACTTAATGAGGATATCCAAAATTATAGTATCTATTAATTAGTTAAAGAAATTAGCTATATAATTTTTTGAATTGATTATATGGGATTTAAATGGACCCCACTTGTATTATATCATTACCACATTTCTTGGTATCTCAACAACCCACATAATGGTATTACAAGTAATAGTATTATCAAAATATCCATGAGAACTAAACTCTATAAGGATGTATCCAAATATTCTCACAAATAAAACTTCAACCCATGGGTTTAGCCATATCAAATACTATTTATAATAAAAAAAATATACACAAATTTTAAACTCTTAAAATTATGTAATATAATGTGTTTCTTAAAATTAACACCAATATGATTCACAGATGACATGTTCAAATAATGAGGTATCATACATAGTAGAATACTTATTCATAGAGTGGGACATTTATTGAAACTATGTTGATGATATATCTATAGAAAAGTATAGAGTTAATTTTAGTAGGACATCTATCAAAGGATGAGGAGTTTTATAAAATAAAATAGCCATGCTTGAATAAAGGGTTTTATAGGAAATCAGATCCACTAACAATAAACCGATTGAAGATAAATATAATACATCGAGAGAAGGATGAAAGTCCATTATAGCAAGATGACCATTAAGCATCGATGGGTCATCTAAAGTTAAATATTTATCAAATCCACCATGGGTATGTTGATAAAATCATAAAATAACATCTTAAGACAAACCAATTTAGCATGTGAAAGGTTTATCAAGTGACATGCCTATCAAAGTGTAAAGAGCTACCCAATGGAGTATGAAAGGATATCCAAAGTTGAAATTCTCACATCTAGGAGGTATTTCCAGTGCATGTAGTATGGTTACTAGAAGTAGGAAACCCAACATATATAAGGGTTTATTCAAAGTGAAATACTAATTTAAGGGAAGTAAGGCCACACAATGCAAGATGCCTAATGGATGGTAAAAGGCCACTCAAGGATGGTAAGTAGATGCACATATTGCTTTATAGAATAAAATTGGATAAAATAATAATAAGATACATGTTTGGTATGATACTCAACATCCATAGAATTATTATATCATTTTCATGCAAGGGCTTCTTGAACCATTGAGAATTTAAAACTTTATATCTTTGTGCTCAAAAGAGTGAGATTGACCTAATTATGGACTTTGGTGTGAGTCCCTAGCCCTAAAGTTAATTTTTTGGGGACTCCATTTAACTTTAAATATCAATATATATTGAATACTATTTATACCTTCATATAGTATTGAAATAAGGTCACTCACATGGATCAAGTTCAATAGAATGATCATCTCCACTACCAATTTAATCAACATCATCAAGACCATCAATCTCTCTCTCAGAGATTTCATAATTAGGAAAGAGAACAAGATCTCTATTGAATCATGTAGCTTATTATAAGTTCATTTGGAGTCACTCTTCTCATCAAACACAACATCTCTATGGAGGAGCAACTTATTGGTTTAGGATACGTGAGCTGATAGGCTCTCAATTTATTAGTGTATCCAAGAAATATGCATTCTTGGACTTTTACTCTAATTTCATTATTTTTATTTAGATATACATAAATGTTATGTATCCAAATAGTCAAATGTTTGATATTAAGAGCTTCACCCCATCCATTCTTTTTGAAGTGATGTCATCCAATATCACAAAGTGTGTAGTTCAATATATAAACTACTATATACATATTTTTTATCCAAAAGAATAGATCTAAATATGCACCACTCAATAGATAAACATATAATCATCTACCAAATATCACCTAGTATCATTTAACTTCAAAAAGGAAAAATATACTACTAGCAAACTCCCCCTCGAAATGATAATAACACATGAACATGGAAACTAGATGAATTTTTGATAATATCATTGAACTCCTTGAAAAAGTAAATGTCCTAATACTTAGCTTGTAAATATTACACCCATATTTGATGAGTATGATTGTCAACAAAAGCTAAAAATACTTGAAGCTTATAAACATTTTATCCATGGGTTTGCATAGATTGGTGTGCACTTAGTCAAATAGGCCAGTTGGTTGATGATTGCTAGAGCTAAATGGGGCTTGATACTACTTTTTGGCCAAATAAGTCAAACCAATATCACCATATATGGTACATGAAGGTATGCCTCTCACTGTTTCATGGTTGTGGAGTGCTTTAAGGTTGCTAAAATTAAGGTTTCCATGTTGTTGATGCTAAAGAGTGGCAATATCATTAGCCTTAGAACCTAGAGCTTAGTTTTTAGATAGTGCAGTAGTAAGTTAAAATATCTTCCTAATGTGAGAAGCATGAAAAAATATGTAATCCCTAGAATTTTTCTTGAATGAGACAAATATTTTTATATCCTATTCTATCAATTCATCCTTTGAATTTTAATCAAGAAGTTGATTGATAGAAGGTAAGTTTTTTGTGAATTCATAAATGTAAAAACATCGATTCGATGATAAATATGAGAATCAAGATATAAGAAACATCATTTATACCTATAATGGTGTAAGTAGAGTTGTTACTAAGAGTTACTTGTCCATAATAGGAGGAATAATAAAGAGATATAAATTATTCCTTTTGGCTTGTCATATGTTTGTTAGTCCATAAGTTAACATACTAAATTGGGCAAGGTTGAGGAACTACATTAGAAAATTGTGTTGTATATACAAACTTTTCATCATCAAAGTTCATATCCTCTATATCATTATCATGTTGGCATTTTGATATGTTCTTCCTCTCTCATTGAATACTTTCCTTCTTTTCTCTTGATCCCTATTTTTGGTACTTGCTAGAAGAACCTTATAAGAAGGTATTTTACTATTAACATTTAAGTACATGTATTGAATTCCTATAAATATAATATGTTATGTTATAAGTTCCCTTATTGTTTTTACTAACTATGCCCTCTCTGATATTATTTCTACTTAGGATTTTATCAATTATCTATGAGTATATTGGTTTCTTTCCCTTTTTATTAATGATTAGGTCTTGATCTCCTTCTAAATTTATCTCATGAATTGCTTTCTCATATTGAAACAAATTCATAAGAGTATCAAAGCATGGACTCTAGGTATTTACATTTAGGATCATTATCAAAATGCTAAATATACATGGTAGATATCTTATGATAATAGAAATAAGAAGGTAATTTGACATAAATTTTCCTAACACTTGAGCAAGGGATATAGCTAGAAATCCTCCTTAGAAGAGCCTCCACCTTATTATTATTTTTTATTTAAGCAGTGCAACTAACTCTATAGGGTAAGAGCCTAATTTTTAGTCTTGGATTCAAACATCATGCAAATATATCCCATGCATCTTTGGCTTTTGAGGCATCATAGATGTAGGTATGGATCTTATTAGATATGTCCAACATGATAATGAGTCAAATTTATGTTATGCCTTACCAAAATTCCTCTACTCATATGGATCTATGGTATGTCTTTAAATGGTTCCTTAAGTAACATTCATAGATCATCAAACTCAAGGTGAATCTTGAGGTTCAATGTATTGATGAAAAAACTATTTCCCTACAATAATTGTGAATCAAGTAACAATACTTTCAAATAATTAAATGCTATGTTAGTGCATCAAGTAAACAAAATATTAAAAACAATAATATAAAAGTGTATGCAAGTTAAAGAGTCAATTAAATTTTCTTTACAAGACCTCAAATGATAAGTATATATGGATTAAAATGTATAGAATATTTTAAGATAAAACTTGAGAACTTGTGTAGTACAAGTAAAATCATGTCTAGTAGTATGGATTATAGGAATTAGTTATCAAACATATTCTTCTTCAACAATATACATAACCATTATCTTCAACCTTTAGTTTATACTCATCTTCAGGCCTCCTCTTGATGCTTTGTAATCAACAACATGTATCAAATATGATGTGTTCCAATTAGTCTTGTGAAATTACATAATCAATACTAAATAGACCTATTGTTCAATGTTTCTTGAAGAGCATAGTAGAAGTTGTATCAATAAAACATCAAGTGGGTAAAAAGTATCTTCAAGGGATTTTGATGAAAGTATGTCTTCTCTAATTTAAAGGTATTATTTTATGGTTATTTGGGCACTTAAAAAACAAGGTCATTACAATATTTTTTCTTTTAGAAAAATCATCTCAAGAGATCAAATGGAAAAACAAGTGGCCTTCACAAAATAATGAAAAATCAATGAAATAATGATTTTCAATACCTTCTTTAAGGATTCACAATGTGTCAAAATTTTCCTAGATAGGTATTCGTAAAGGCTATGTCCTTCTTATGAAGGTCAACAACACTGGAAAGACGTGATATATACAAGTTAACACCATTCTACTGAACAAATCCTATTTAGGTTTTCCATATAGAAGATATCATGGTTGAGAAAATAGAAATCAGATTGAAATGGACATGGAAAAATTAGGAAAAACCAAGAATTAGAAACAAATGGGAAAAATCAGAAAGACATCGACACAAATCACTGATTTTTTGAAAAAATTGACAAAAATCACTAAATTTTAGAAATTTAGGATTTTGATGCAATTTGAATCGAAAACCCTATTGAATTGGAAAAAAATCAAATTAGATTGGGATTAAATTAGAATTTTCGTAACTATGGAAGATAGTCAACATTATGCTTTTTTTTATTTTTGAACAAAATCGAACAATCATCATTTAGTAATGCCTATGATCATATCCATACTTTTTCCCTTTACTGTTGGTTAAAATATTTTTCCTTTATAGATGTCTTGGATTGTACCACAATAATTATTATACACTCTCCTCAATGTAAAATATTATGTGTTAGTGTATTTTATTATTTTATGCATTAGTTATTTATTTATCCTAACATTTAGGATAAGCTTTCTTAGGTAGGTGTTCACTTATTCGTGTCTCACACATATATGTCACATTCTCACTCAATTTTTTGACTTATTTGTCTTTTATTGATGACATGTGTCACATTGTAGAGAAGCCTCATTAGTGAATCACTAGTAGTCATTGATTAGATTGCTTGTTGAAAATTCCTATTTATACCCATGTCATGATTACATTTGAACAATGGAAAAATAGGAGAATGTATGTAGTTTTTATGCACATGTAGAATATTAGAATATCATTATTATGCATATTTATGTTTTTCTTCTTAACTAGAATAGCTAATCATTTTGCTTATGCAATTGCTATTGTAACTTGCTTACTTCACCTAAATATTAGGTCTCATATTTTCTTCTCAATTCATAGGTGAATCTCATGTGGTTTAGAACATGAGGGAGAGAATGATCTTGTTCATTTTTGAAGAGCAAAAAGGTCTCAATAAACTAAATCTAGAAAAACTAAATACATAATAAAAAAAAAAAAAAAAAGATAACATATACACATAACACAATATTTCACCTAGGAAACCCTTTCGGGAAAAACCCCAACACAATAATATCTCCTTATTGTATAAACTTAACTATATACAATACTCATCCAAACCCCATAAGTGGGGCGGAGGTCCAAGGTTCAATCTCGGGCCTCGTCGGCTGAACGCTTGTCCCTTTCTTGGTGCTTTCAGTGGTGTAAAAGGTTTAAAATGATTATGGCATGGCGGTTATAGGGGTGGACTGCACGAAGATCTATGTGGCAGCTTCTAGGGCGGACAGCGTAGAATACTGTGGCGACCATAAAAGTTGGACAACCTGCCCGGATTTGTGGCAGCTACCAATTCCACCATGTTAAAAAAAAAAAAACACTATATACAATACAATAATGTTGATCTCTCATCTCACTTTAAACTCTAATACAAGTGCAATTAAATAGCAACATAACATATTTTATAATACCATGGGAGAAAAACCATGGATTTAAAAAATTAACCCTAAACAACCCATATGGATCTAAAAATAGCTTAAGAAACCCTAAAACTTTTGTTAAGGGTTGCCACCCTCAAAACCTGATGAGGATACATGGAGAGTGTCCAGTACCTTTTAGAGTTAACATTGCCATAATAATATGGAAAATATTCAACATATTTCCAACAATCTCCTACTTGTTGAATACTTTCCATAGGGTCCAAAAATGGTCATTGTCAATTGCCAAGGGCAACCATGCCCATAAATATTCTACACCAGGAAAATTTTTGAGCAGGTACAACCTTTGTAAATAATTCAACAACATTTTTCTCTGTATCAACTTTCTCCTGATGAGGGTCATTGATCATTCATCATTTAGTAATTATATGTCAGTCCAGGGCGGTGTCCAAAGGCTGTATACGATAGGAGGTGTCACAGTTGCAGGTTCAGTTCATCCAATAATAGTTTTTTATTGGTAGGTCTGTTAGCAATGTTGGGGGTTGTTGTAACTTCCTAATTTCTAACAAAGGAAATCAAATTGCACAATCTAAAGCTGAATTTAAATTGCAAGAAAATGAAACTGCAGAATCTAAAATTGACAAGAAATAAAATGTTGTTGAATTGACCAAAAAGCAAATTGCAGGAAAGTAAACTGCAGAATGGAAATTCACACACACACTCGCAAAAATTAAACCAATGATAAAACTCACAATTGTCTGAACATAAGTTGAATCTAAAAAACCAAATTAACTTTTATTGCAGTAAAACTGAAACTGATATAATTCTGAAAATTGCAAAAAATGCTAAAAATGATGCCATTATAGGTCAAATGCTAAATACTGTTCTAACACATGATTTAACCTATTCTAGATGCTATGGTGCAATTATGAAATGAAACTAATTCTACAAATAAATGTTGACAAAATTTTGTTGTTCTGCTGTAGTAAGAAATCAACAAGAATTTTCTATCACTGTGTTGCCCTTCCTCTGATCCTGCAAGTGGCCCTTGCTTCCAGAACTAGAAGAGGGTGAAGAATTATACCAGGTAAATTAAATATGCACTATCAACCATAAAATGCTAATAAAATCTAAATAATGCACCTTTTATTTCATCTGAAACTGCATTACAGTACTGTAGGAAAAATATGCAATTTACTATAATGCTACAAAGACTTTATCTTTCACTAATAACTATATCCTATTCCTCTATCCCTATTTATCCATTTATATATCTATATATCCTGCTCAATCGTACTGGGAGATTTATTTATAAGACAAAGTTGATATATCTATTTTTTGGGTTTTAGGGATTTCCAACTGTTTACAAAATAGTTTCCTGGAATGCAGGGTTATAATTTATCAACATTTATCCCAGCTGGTCCGTTTATGGTGAAGGAACAGAGTCCAAATAGGGTGGACTAACCGCTTGGTCAATTTCCAATCATGCTTTCCATGTTTTTGGGGCATTTTGACCATTTTCGGTTGTTCCTACGCTATTCCCTATTCCTGCGTCGCTTATTCCTACGCTGCTCCAAAATAACATGCAGGTGACAATTTGTTGTTTATCTGTGCTCCAAACGCATAGGGAGGAAGTTGTTGACCATTTGGATTGTTTTACCTTATCTTGTACACCCTTTTGCATTGGTGGCATGTGATGGAGTGACTGATTCCAAGCCCTATTGTATATGTACAGTTGGCTAGAACTGTCATAGTCACAGCCTATTTTCTTGCACAGTCAGCTACAGTGGACAAGTTCTTGGTGCCTTTTTCCATTTGAATCAATTTAAATAGAGGAACACAATATTGTTAAGCACCAGATATTCAACAAGGTCTATATTATGATTCTAAATTACTACAATACTACTGATTAATTAACTGAAAATAGGTGAAATTACAGTAAAACAGGGTATATGCACTTTGTCATTTCAGAATATGCAAACACCATTATATAATGCATTTTACCCATAATTAACATAAAAACATAGTAAAAAGGGTGATTCAAATAGTTATAATGTATCAAAAAGTGTCCATGGATGAGGCAATTCTCGACCTCATCATCTCCAACATCATGCAATTCCCTTCAATCATTTCTCTCACAAAATAGTACTTGATATCAATATGTTTTGACTAATCATAAAAACTAGGATTGTTGACCAAAAATATTGCACTCTGCCTATCACTATCAATTCTCACAACCTTCTACTTAAGACCAAATGTTGAACATAACTTTTGTAGCCACACTACTTCTTTACAGGTATGAGTTGTAATGTACTCTGTCTATGTTGTGGACAAAGTAACCTTTGATTACTTTTTATTCATCCAACTTACTACCCTTCCAAATACTTTGAATACATAAGCACTCATGGATCTTCTCTTGTACAGATATCCATCCAAGTCAGCATCCACAAAACCTTCTAGATTTATAATATTACTATCTCCAGATTTTCCTTGGTAATAGATAGCATAGTCTAAAGTTCCACACAAGTATTTGAAGATCCTCTTCATAGTAGTCCAATATTACTTTCTTGGATTGGACATATATCTGCTAACTACTCCCACTACATGTGCAATATTAGGTCTAGTAAAGACTATTGCATATATCAGACTACCAACAATGCAAGCATAAGGAACATGATGCATTTCTTCAATTTTCTCATATATTTTAGGACACTATTTAGCATATAGCTTTTGATCAATAGGATATGGAATACATACTGGTTTACAATCACACATCCTAAACCTCTATAGTATCAAACCAACATATTTTCTTTGATTTAACCATAACTTTATATTTACATGATCCCTTATTATTTCCATACCCAGAATAAATTTTGCAGCACCCAAATCCTTCATGTTAAATTTAGAAGATAATTGAGATTTTAGTAAATTTATCATCTCCTTATTGTTACCAATTAACAACATGTCATCCACATACAAAACAATGATAATAAAATTTTCACTTTCTTATTTAAAATACACACACAGGTCTGCTTTGCTTTTTTCAACCCAAGTGTCAAAACAAACCTATCATATTTTTGGTTCCACATGCTTGGAGATTGTTTCAAGCCATAAAGAGATATTTTCAACTTGCATAACAAGTCCTTATTACCTTTTACTCTAAAGCATTCTAGTTGTGACATTAATATGTCTTCATCAAGTTCACCATGTAGAAATTTTGTCTTTACATCCATTTATTCTATTTCAAGACATAAAGCAACATAAATAGCTAATAAAAATCTAATTGAAGTTAGTTTAGCCATAGGAGAAAATATCTCAACAAAGTCAATTTCTTCAACTTGAGAAAATCCTTTTACTACCAGGCAAGCCATGTACTTCTCCAACTTTCCTTCTACACTGTACTTCTTATTGAATACCCACTTACAACCAACTGATTTTATTCCAGGGGGTAATTTCACCAAGTCCCACATCTTAAATTTATCCAGGGACTCCATTTCTTCCTCCATAGCCCTTTTCCAAGACTTATTATCATTTGACTGAAGTGCCTCCTTTACAATTTTAAGTTTTTCGTCAATAACTGATATATTAAATGCAAAAGAAATATTTGAAGGGCTATACCTTTCTGGGAGTCTTATCACTCGATCTAATATCTTCAATCTTGCACTTCTAGGTTCTGCATATTTAGCTTCTTTCTCACCTTCTTTCTCTAAAATTTCCTCTTCAAACTCTCTTTGTAGTTCATCTTCTTCTATAGCATCAAGTTCTACTATGATTTCTTCTTCCTGTTCTAATTTTACTTGAACTATTTCAAGTTCTTTGCTTGGTGTCACTCAGCCATTCCTAGTATTCTCTTCAAGTGTGCATATATCCCATTCAAAGCCATGAAAATTTGGAGCCTCCCTTCATGACCTATTGAGACATCCTAGAATCCACACATTACACACATAATTAATATTATTTTTTACTAGGCAATGATGACATCATGATTAGTCCTAATACCTATATTATCTCATCGTGTTCCCTTCAATGGTCCAAAATCCAAGGGTTCACGTTATCACAAAAAATGATGAAATAAAATGAAAAATGATGATAATAATATAGCTTAAATCCTTAGGCATATTAGATGACTCCACTAGGACTATAGATGCCTGACTGGCAATGGAGTAATGTCGATGGACCATGTGCTATCTCCATTGGGGCTATAAACACCTGATTGATAATGAAGTATACCTTCACGATGAGTTTACCATTTCTCATTAGGGATATGATTGGTTAAGTCCAAACTTATTCAAAATTAGGTTAATGAAATCACTGCACACACAATGGTTCTAGGATTTTTTGATGTGTCTCAAAGGACTTCTAGTTCAAATGATCTTACATGGACCCTTCACTACTTGAGAGGAGCAGTAGGGTTTTTTAGTCTCGTGAAATCTCCCTCGGATACTATCCTCTCTTCTTTTTCTTCTATTCCTTTCTCCCCATTTTTCATGGATATTATATACTCTTATGTATGAAAAGAAAGATTTTTTATTAATGAGGTAAGTGCTTTTCGTTACTCTCATGATCATTAGTATCCATTATCTATTTAATCCTATGGCCATGTCCCTTATATATTATTTATCTATTTTACCAATTATTCTTTTAATTAACTACTCACCTCCATACCTACCTCCTTTCATATGAGGTCCTCATATCTCTCGATCATGCTTGTCCCCTCCACTAGCCTGTGACCATGTCTCCTTATGAAACTAGGGCACCTGTGCACTGACATATGGTACTCCTGAAGACGTACTCCTACTATTGTTCTAAGACTATGACCATGAGGAGCATGAGGGTAATACGATCTCATGAACTTAGAGGGTGTTCTCTCATTATTGAACCCACTCTTGCACCTTCTCAAGAGCCCTTCACATTGATGATCCTCCTTTATCCTGCTCCTGATTCTAATCCCTCCTCATCGTCTCCATATTTACCTACAACTGTTGGACCTCATCATACATATTTGTGCGCTCTCCCCCCGAGCGCTCTCGATTCTCATTCTACTAAACCTTGACTTCACCCTTTATTCTATCAACTACCCCAAACTTGATGTACCATGATATTTTTCAAACAAGGTGGTATCTCCACATTATGCTATTTTTCACATTGCCCCCTCGGGAACCCTTTTTTACATTTGCCTCCTTGGGCACCTCTTTCACACATACTTCCTTGGACATCCCTTTTTACACTTGCCCCCTTGGGCACCTCTTTTACACATGTCTCCTTGGGTACCCTTTTTAAACTTTTCTCCTTTGGGCACCTCTTTTACTCTCACCCCCTTGGGATCTACACACCTTATTACTTTTTACCTTTTTTACACAATGCACATGTTGTCTCTTATTATTTGTGTGTGCTCTTTTTTTGTAGTTGCATCTCATTTTACACCCATTCTTCCATCCTTCCTAAGATTCTGACCCTTAATTACCCCAATCCCCATTTCTTTTATTCCCTCCCACCCTACCTCACTCCTCCCTTTCTTACCATTATTCAATTTTATCAAGTGGTTCATCCTTGGTCTCGTACCCTCACCAGATGTGCCATCCCATTTTTTAGAATTCTTGGGCATTTTACATTTTCAATGCCTCCTTGGGCAACCCTTTTTACGTTTGCCTCCTTGGAGACCATTTTTACACTTGTTCCCTTGGGATCTACACACCTCTTCCCTCTACTATACCCCCCCCCTTAATGTCTGGATTTATCCTTTTTTCATGGTTGCATCTTCTTTTTTCTATCATATCCCTCTATCCCCATCCACTCCTCTCCTCTTTTTAGAGTTTAGATCTCAATCCCTCCACCATATTATACCTCCTTTAACAATCTCCTATGTCATTGTCTATGAGCACACTATCTCTTTGACACCCTTAACCTTTCCTTTTTCTACCCCATCTACCCTAACTAATTACTCTAGCTCACCACCTCCCATTACCATGATCCCATTCTATCAAGTGGCTCATCCTTGTCCTCGTGACCTCACCTACACACTCACCACTTGAGGGGGTCACAAAACATACTCCCATGGGGATAACCATCTCATTGGGGCAACACACAATAAAATTTTGACATAAGTTTTTGCACTATGTTATTTTTACAAATAATACATTGCAAAAAGGGGCATCTGTAGACACCGAAAATTAGCATTTTTGATAACATAATAAATTATAAATTAATATACCCAAATATTCCTTCTATCACCTTACAAAATTATAATTAGTATCTAAATTCCCCCTAATTTCTCTATTTTTTTCCAAATTTTCCTAGCTCTTTTAATTATATTCTATTTCTATTTAATTTTTCCTAGGTTCTTCTAATATTCCCTAAAATATTTATTTTCTTCTAAATTTCCCCTTTTTCCTAAAATCCTTAATTCTTCAATTTCCTTAATTTTCCCCTAATTTTCTCCTACCTTGCTTATCCACCTAATCCCCTCATCTAGCCCTTAATTAATCCCTAATCCCATCCTAAGCTCCCCATCCAAATCCTTAGGAGATAATAATTTAAAAATCCTAAATCAAATCCCTAGGAAGCCCCCTTTGGAATTCCCCCTCATTTAATTCCTAAATCCTCCTACACCCTCCCACACATCCCCATGCAATATTAATGAATTTAAAATTATCCACACATCCTCCCATGTGCCCCTTTTTGGAATTTAAAAATACCCTCCCAAATCTCTAGAAATCCCTCACATTAATGTTGCACCCCTCATGCACTTTCCCCAAGCCATAAAAGAAATTTAAAATTAAAAAAAATGAAAATTCAATAGGTGTATTTATCTCACCTGGCCATAGGATAGCCACCTCACCATTTTAGCAATTTTAAAATACCATGCACACTCCCCATTTTCCCCTTGCTCTAGGATACCCCTTTCCAAAGAAATTAAATGAACCCCTCCATCTCATCCCCTTCTAGACTTTTCCCTCACCTACCCTACCCATGTGGAAGCCAAGTGGAGCCTATGTGGCATCCCACTCACCCAACCCCAAAATTTCTATAAATACCCTTGGCCATGGCCAAGGGAGGGGAGCCCATTTTGTGCTAAGTATATGCTACCAAAATATTCACTCACCCTTGCCTAAGCCTACTTGACCACTACCCACAACCCTTAACCACATTCCAAGACCTCGGTAACTCCATTAACGCACTAATGAGCTCTCAGGTTTAACCATTTTTTTAGTTTACAGTTATAGTCTCGAGATCGCCTCCCTTGAGATGGTCCCGACCACTACCTAGCATATCCTTGGATACGGTCTTTCTCTTAACACAAAATAACATCAACAATGGAGCTTCAGTGATAGTCTTTCATCATAATAGGTATATACTTTGCGTTTCATGCATTCCGACTTCATTTAATAGTAGTTTCTTTTGATTCACTATGGTTTTTATTTTATATGGACTAAGACCCAAATTAGGTGGGCCCATTTAGCTATTAATATCTTTCTTGTTAGCTGTGTGCAAGTTTCTCATCCTTCTATAACTACCATTGGAAGATCCTACACCCTCACATGCACTTATACGATATCTCCCGATCACAATCAGTTGTGGGAAAGAAGCATATACACCATTGTTGTTGTAAAAGCCCTCTTGGGCTAATTTGTAATTTGTAAAGATAAAGAGTTTTATTTTGTATTGGAAAAGGTACACATTTGTAATAAAAATTTATCATATATTGTGCTCTTTGTCTTGATATTTCAGTTGTTGATGGTGGCTTCTTATCTCTACAATATCCTCTACTTTCAATGTAGAAGTAGTATTGGTGATATCCATAACTAGGTTATCCCATGAATTAGGTAATTATCAAAGTAAAGTAATAAACTTTTTATCTTATCTATTTTTACTTCAACAGGGTTTAATTGACTTACCATAGTGTTAAAAGCATTTAGATGTTCAGCCACAAAGTCGCCATCATTAATTCGAAACGAATACAACTTCCAGAGAAATAGTTTATTTACCAATGACTTTGTCTAATTCAGAGTTCCTAGCTTATCCCATAATAACTTTATCATGGTATTTGTCAATAAATTCAACAATACTAAATCAAATAAGCACAATCTAATAGAACTTCTTACCTTCATATCGATCTTCAACCAATCCTCATCTATCATTGATGTTGGTTTTATTCCCAAGACTGCAATCTATTGATATCTATCAACCAATAGATTCTCCATCTTAAGTTTCCATAGCTCAAAATTTTATCCATTGTATTTTTCAATCTCTACCCGTATGCTTCCCATTATTTTTCTTTGCCTAGATTCTTTCGCATATGGCTCCTACTCAAGAATTAAATTTATCACAAGGTTAAAACCCTTACTCGAACAAAGCTAAAAAATCTAGCTCTAATACCAAATGAAGAGCAAAAGGCCCCGATAAACTAAATCTAGAAAAACAATAAATACAAAAGAAAAAAGAAAAAATAAGAAGAAGAGGGGATCACCAAACATACTCCCATCGGGATAACCATCTCATTGGGGAAACACAATAAAATTTTGATGCAAGTTTTTGCACTATGTTGTTTTTACAAACAACACATTGCAAAAAGGGGCATCTATAGACATAAAAAATTAGCATTTTTGATAACATAATAAATTATAAATTAATATACCCAAATATTCCTTTTGTCACCTTACAAAATTATAATTAATATCTAAATTCCCCCTAATTTCCCTAATTTCTTCCAAATTTCCCTAGCTCTCCTAATTCTATTCTATTTCCCTTTAATTTTTCCTAGGTTCTTCTAAGGTTCCCTAAAATCTTTATTTTCTTCTAAATTTCCCTTTTTTCCTAAAATTTGTAATTCTTCAATTTCCTTAATCTTCCCCTAATTTTCTCCTACCTTGCTTATTCACCTAATCCCCTCATCTAGCCCTTAATTAATCCCTAATCCCATCCTAAGCTCCCTATCCAAATCCTTAGGAGATAATAATTTAAAAATCCTAAATCAAATCTCTAGAAAGCCCCCTTTGGAATTCTCCCTCATTTAATTCATAAATCCTCCTACACCCTCCCACACATCTCCTTGCAATATTAAAGAATTTAAAATTATCCACACATCCTCCCATGTGCCCATTTTTGGAATTTAAAAATGCCCTCCCAAATCTCTAGAAATACCCCACATTAATGTTGCACCGCTCATGCACTTTCTCCAAGCTATAAAAGAAATTTTAAATTTAAAAATAATGAAAATTCAATAGGTGCATTTATCTCACCTGGCCATAGGACAACCACCTCACCATTTTAGCAATTTTAAAATACCCTCCACACTCCCCCATGTGCCTTGGGAAACTAATTAAAAATTAGTTTCCCTTCCCCTAGGCTACCCATTTCCAAAGCAATTAAATGAACCCCTCCACCTCATCCCCTTCTATAATTTTACCTCACCTACCCTACCCATATGGAAGCCAAGTGGAGCCTATGTGGCATCCCACTCACCCAACCCCAAAATTTCTATAAATACCCTTGGATATGGCCAAGGGAGGAGATCCCATTTTGTGCTAAATTTATGCTGCCAAAATCTTCACTCACCCTTGCCTAAGCCTACTTGACCACTACCCATAACCCTTAACCACATTCTAAGACCCCTGTAATTCCATTAACGCGCTAACAAACTCTCGGGTTTAATATTTTTAGTTTACAGTCACAGTCTCGAGACCACCTCCTCTAATATGGTCTTGAATACTACTTATCATTTCCTCGAATATGGTCTTGCTCTTGACATAGAACAACATCAACAATGGAGGTTCAGTGATAGTCTTGCATCATAAAAAGTATATACTTTGTGTTTCATGCATTCCAACATCATTTAACAACAATTTATTTTGATTCATCATGGTTTTTATTTTATATAGACTAAGACCCAACTTAGGTGGGACCATTTAGCTATTAATATCTTTCTTATTAGTTGTGTGTAGGTTTGTCACCCTTATACAACTAACCTTGGAATATTGTACACCCTCACATACACTTACACAGTATCTCCTTATCATAATCAGTTGTGGGAAAGAAGCATATACACCATTGTTGTTGTAAAAGCCCTCTTGGGCTAATTTGTAATTTGTAAAGATAAAGAGTTCTATTTTGTATTGAAAAAGACACATTTGTAATAAAAAATTATCATATACTATGCTCTTTGTCTTGATATTTCAGTTGCTTATGGTGGCTTCTTATCTCTACAAATTGCATACCCAGTGGGACCATTCCCTAAACTTGCATTTTATTTACATTATTTCAATTCATATCGGCAACAAAAATAAAGTGCAATCTCTGTTTTATGCATTTTACTATTGGTTTTTAACCACAGTTGCATCTTTTCGCTAACTGCTATCATTTTATGTTGTTTTAAAAAGTAACAGACAAGACCACCTGGGCAGAGATGGTCTCATACTACTATACCATTTGTACAGAGATGGTTTCACCCTAGAGACATAGACTTGAAAAAACTCATGTAGGCTTCCAGGTAAGCCATCCTTTTCTACTCTCATCTTGTTTGACATCATAATCTTGGGCTCCTTTTTGCACACACAAGACTCCTTAGGCTTTATTTTCTTTTTCTTAGCTTGCCCCCTTGGGCTTTCCTTTTATGCACTCACAAGCCTCCTTAAGCTTCTTTAGTTTTATTTTAATGCCCACTTCACAAGCCTCCTTGGGCTTATTTTACACACAAATTTAGCTTAGCTTACCCCCTTGGGTTTTTATTTTACACATACTATGCTAACCTCATTAGGCTTTCTTAGCATAGCTTACCTCCTTAGGCTTTCCTTTTAGTTTAGCTTACCCCTTGGGCATTTTTCTTTTAACACCCAGAAAAAAACCTCCTTGGGCTTCTTTTACACACACATCTAGCTTAGCTTACCCTCTTGGGATTTTTATTTTACACACAATTACAAGCCTCCTTAGGCTGCCCCTTTTACCACACTTTGTCCCCTTGGGCTTTCCTTTCACACACACACAAGCCTCCTTGGGATTTTAGTTTAGTTTTTTCCCCCTTGGGCTTTACATTTTACACACCCACAAGCCTCCTTAGGCTCCCCTTTTAGCACAACTTGCCCCCTTGGGATTTCCCTTTCACACACACACACCAACCTCTCTTGGACTCACTTTTATTTAGTTAGAATAGCAAATTTTAGTTGCACTTTTACTTGTTAGCACTTTTTTTACTTTGTAGCTTCAAATAAGTTTAGTTTTTAGTTAATCTTTCTTTTAGCTTAGATTTTAATTTATGTTGTAGATAGGTCTATTAACAGTAGTTATTAGCTTGAGTCCCTTATTTTTACTTGTTATTTGATAAATAGGCTATAAAATTTTTGTCGACTGTCTATATTTTTACTCAAGACCACCTCCTAGAGACGGTCTTGCCTACACTGCCTCCCCGAAGGTGGTCCTTCTTGCTGTTGGTCTTTCACTATCTGGTTTTTCAATATCTACCTATACCACCTTAGATGAATTTGAGATTGCCTAAGCTGGTTTTGCCTATGTTGTACCACCTCCCTCAAGACTATATCACACTATTTTACCACCTCCTTGAAGGTGGTCTTGCCTGTTGCCTATTTTTGCATTGTTTGCTATCTATTTTTGTATTGCCTACTTTACCACCTCCCTGGAGATGGTATTACTTGCCTGTAGCCACATCCCTAAAGGTGGCCTCCCCTTATACCTATTTTTGTATTTCTTATTGACTATTTTGAACTAAATATTAAATCATCCTCCCAAAGGTGGTCTTGATTGTAATTGTCTCCCTGCAGACGATCTTCCCTAGATAAAAAATCTTGACATAATAGTTGCATTTTAAGTTACATAGTTGCTAAAATAGTATTAGTCATAGTTGTAGCATACTATTTTGTTTGTTGTCTATTTTAGAATAGACTTCACACACACTAGCACTCTATTTTGTTGCACTCATATATATATATACATTTGAGTGTGAGGATAACCTTCTTGGTGATGTTGGATTTCACTATCAATCGTCAAGAGCCCTATAATTTCCATATTTAGTATGATAGTCTCTTTAATTTCATTATCGAGAGGCTAGTTACCCTTGGGACTAGCTCGAGGTAATCATTAGGTTAGATGCTATTTAGTCATGGGGCTTAATAATTAGCAGAATATAGTTGTTGATTTTATCTAAGCCCAGCTGAGGGTGAAGTGAAATCTTGTGGGACCTTACCTCAAGTATTAGGCAAGTAGCAGGACTTAGATAATGTAGCCTCTCTTATAGAGGTATTCTTTTTGTTCCCTTAGGCTACCCTGCACCTACCCTCCATCCTAGGAAACCATTTTAGCCATTGGTATTTTACCATTCGACAGAGTGGTAGGGTGCCAAAACACCTTTTGTAGATACCACTTCACCACCACATTTTGTAGTCTAGGGTAGGTTTTACATAAAACACAAAAAACCCTATTTATATATATATATATATATTTGGTGTGGTTTGTGTTATTGATTGTCTATTTTGTATTTATCTATATACATACATATAATTTTTTATTTTACATGATTAGCATTACCCATTAGGGTTGCGACATATTAACATAACCTTTTTGTGTGACTAACCTTTGGTCATTTTGTGTATTCTATGGTTTTGATGTGAAGCCAAGCCCAAGCTCAAAACCAACCCACCATGGACCCTACCCAACCATCCTCTACCGCACCTAGCTTACCACCTTTGAGTGGAGATTTATTCACTCAATATACCTATTTTCTATGACATACCCCATTTCTCCCATATACCCATCATAATTATGATGCTTACCCCGTTATTACTTCCATATCCAATATTAAGATTATTTCTTCATATACCTCTAGTGAGGCCAGTCCGACCCGATACCAACAAGTCCCATCAAATTTTGGCCCTTTAAATTCCACTTTACCTTTGATAACCATTCCCCAATACCCATCTACCTCCACCACTATTCCTGACCTTTTATTCCAAACCTATAACATCCCAATTTTTACCCTACTTTGTGTCTGAATTATAGAGCTTAAGGTTCGATTTCATAGAGGTGATTATGAAATAGAAATGGTTAAGTATGTTTTTCTAAATTAGGAGAATTTGATGCTAAACATGAATTGTTAGTGGCATTTAAGGCATTTACTTGGAATGTTTCTTTGTCTCCTTAGTTAGTTGGGAAATTAATTGCTAAGATTGGTTTATTTGGTTAACCAAGATCTTTAACTTGTGTTAAGCTTGATTAGTGGACAACATTGAAGAAGCATTAAATTTAATGTTATTTTATCCCTAGATTAGTTACAAGTTAATTGTAATTAACTAGGTTAATTAATTAGTTGCTTAGAAATGAAGTAAAGATTAGTTGAAGATTTGGTATGTGTTTGATTGTGATTGGACCACCCCATTTGCAAAGTCAAAGATAACTCCAATTTCTAGATAGCATTTATGATGGGTTCATCCCCAACAATTTTTAATAATAAAAAAATGGTTATGGGGGGAGGGTGAATTCCATTATAAATAGAGGCATTTGGGAAGGCAAATATATAGCGATATTTGCGGAGTGAGATCAGGGATTATGCTCTCCAATAGAGTTGGATCAAAAACCAAAAATCTTGCATTCTTCGCAAATTGGTTTTGGAAATCTAGAGGTTCCTAGGGAGTATGCTCTCTGGACTTTTCTCGGATCAGAAACTATAAGGGCCTTGTGATTTTCCATAGTTTTCCTCGCCTCATTACTTTGTTAAAAGAAAAAGAGTCACATGTAAGTCGAAGAATTGGAAGACTTATCGAAGCTTGGGTCGGAGAAAGTCAGTGAAAGACTCAGGTTAGGATTAAGATCCCAGCTATAGTATGAATATTGAGTATGCTTGATTAAGGAATGAAGTAATAATATAGTAGTAGCCTTTATGTTGTAAAGGATAAAGGTTTTAATGGGGTATAAAGAAAAGCTCTTTGTATAAGAAAATTATTGTTCTGCAATTTGTGAGGCTCTTCCCTTGGAAATCTTGTTTGCATTAGCAATAGATAGAAAAGTCCTTTTAAGCAAGTTGCAGGTCTCGAATTTTGATGGATCATTTTATAAGGAGCTTACGTAAACTAGTAAGGCTTGTTGTAAGCTTGCATGGGCAAGGTAGAAGCTTACGTATATATGGTACAAGGGTTGTGCTTAGAGATTTTAGAGAAAAATAAAAAAATAGAGTATCCCTTGACTCCATTAGAGACAGAGTGACCTCAAGTTCTCTATAGAAGAAACCTTGCTATATGATCGTGAGCACAGGTTTACCTTCGGTAAGAGCGCTCAAGACTCCATTATAGAACCCTTGTGTCAGGAGAAGAATATTTTGGGTAACCGGGAATGACCTATGCATAGATCAAATGATCTTGTTGTGAGACGTAGGATGAATACCTCTCTATTTGTGGATATGAAGGTCTTGTTGGCCTACGTATTGTGTTTCGATGATTATTTAGCATTGTCTGGCCATCTAGGAAGTGTGTTATGAAAAATGTAGACATTCTTGAGCCCTCAAATTTTGGATTGGTGCCTATGATGTTAGATCTTGGACTTCATCTTCTAGGATGAAGCAATGCATCCTCTAGATGAACGTCGAAACCCGTGATGAGCGCAGGAGACCTCCAAAACAACAACACGATGCAGATCGTGTTCGATGAGAAGCACAGACGTTGTTCTGTGAAGGTCTGAAATGATAATTGATTTTTGACAATTTAATTTTAGGGTTATTTCCCTAATGTTCTAAATATATATAAAAATAATAATAAATCCATAATCATCATCGATGAAATCCACCTATTGCATAGATTGTGCCATGTGTCTCTATTTGGTTAGATGCTTAGGGTTTGAATACTCCATATGCAATGAAACATGCATAGGGTGTGATTTTCATTCCACAAGAGCAAGGGTCCAGGGTCCATGATGCCTACGGGGTCCAGGGAGGCAATCACCTCGATTGACGTGCTAAGCACTTAGCCGTTAGGCTAAGGTGCTAGCACCTAACGTAGACCCTCCCTTGCGAACATTTAAAATTTTAGGGAGGAATTTCTCTAACTATAATGTCACCATATTGCTTTTATGAAGTATGATAAGTTTTAAGTTAAACTAAGGTATGGGTGGTGAAATAAAATAAAGTGGTATGACAAGGTTTATGGATAGGAATCATAGACCTAAGTTTTATGGTTTGGATTGTTTAAGTTATCTTACGATAACAACTTTGGGTCTTGGATTTATATTAAAATAAATATAAAAAGGGTGAAAGGATCTAAATGGAAGTATTAGATAATTATCCTAAAAAGACTCAGATTAAGACTTTAGAAAAAAGTTAAAGTTCATCAAAGGAAAATTTATATTTGCACCATGTCCATTTATTGAGTAGGGTTTGAAATATTTATGGGGTTATGAATATCCCTAGCCTTGTACAATATTGTTATGACTCAAACCTATTTGATGGAATCTAATGCTATATGTCTCAGTGAAAGAAGTTAAATCTATGATGAAACTTAGATTGACTTACTCTAAATAGAGTAGACATTTATAGGTTTGATTATATGAGGTAAATATAGATTAGCCTACTCATAGAAAGTTTGGATATTTATGATGAATGCTCTTTGAAAAATCTAAGTAAGATGCTAGTAATGTTTTCCTTTGATATTGTGATTTTATGTTGTGTACAAGTTTGTTTAAATGCTATTTTTGGGTGCTTTTATCTTTAAGTTTTGGTAACCTAGATGAAGAAAAGAATAGCATATTTGCAATATTGTGATTTCAATGCATTGAACAAATAGAATCATGTATATGCAATCATGCATGCTTGAATGAGGAATAAAATATTATGAGGGCATAGTCTAATATGGGAGAAAAGGTAACTGGGTTGCATTTCTCAGGAACTTATGGGGGTTCTCTGTGGCCATGTCAATGGATGCAGTTAGTATAGATTTAAGAGCATGTTTCCTGTGTGATGGGATATGGGATGAAAGGAATGGGAAAAGTTTCATTCTTAGGAAAGTATGGGATTTCCTACTCTTGAATTGCATTGAATGCCTATTTGTTGGAAAACTATTTTGCATTCTATGGATTATTGTTGCATGGCATTTTGTAGTTAGATATGCATGTTCATAAATTGGATTGTCCTGATCCCAAGTAACCAATCACTTAGTACTGGTGGGACTGAGGCAACTAGTACCTGAAGTACCTATTGAACCTAAAAGAGAGTTGAATATTAGAGAAAGTTGATGTTGTATTCAACTTGATGAGGCTATTGTTGTAACATGAAAATATTTCTTGTAGAAGAAATAATGTAATAGCTTGTAGGAGCTTATGAATTATTGTAGAAAGTATCAAAAATGTAACTCCCAAGTATCTAGTTGTATTGGATAAGAACAATGTAATCTCTTGAAGTTTTATGTTCATGGGAAAACAAGTTATTTACCTGATTTGTTATGTTACTTGGACTCTCAAGTGGATGCTTTGTTTATATATGAATAAATTAGATCTTTGTTTCCTATCAATGAAAATGTGGAAGCATAGAAGGAACATAAACATATCAAAGAATTTATAATTGAGAGATCTAAAGAGTAGAAGTCTATGAGACATAATGGTAGGCAACAATATGCCTATGAGAATCTATTGGATGATTCCCTTAACAAACCATATGTGGTATGGTTATTTGGTTAAGCATTGCACCTAAAAAGATTATCTCATTGGAAAATAATGAGTAGTCAACAAGGCACACACTTAAGGTTAGGTTGAAAGACACCTATGGTTGGAACTAGTTTAACATGGGGTTAAACAATAAGGGAAATGTGTGTTATGGTTGAAATAAATTGGAAAATTTCTATTGATCATTATGGGACACTGGCCACTCCCATGCACATGGATAAAATCTTATCAAGTTGATTCCTATGTGGTGCATAGCCTTGGAAACTCATGTGACTACTTGCTCAATGGAAAACTATATAAAAAGACTCTCATATGTATGTAAGTTTTAAAAATAAATAGATGGATGTGATGGTTAGTTTTGGTTGGGTAATTTGGGGTTAGTACAAAACCTTTACCCAATCCTCTACTTATATACCATCTCCACTCCATCAATTAATGACCCAAACCCAAATCAATGTAGTCACCCATTCCATTACCCCACCCTCTACCTCCTCCTTTCTAACCATAAATGTTGGACCCTCCCAACCATCTTCTTCTACACTCCCTCCCCAATATAATGTCACCACTACCCCACCCTATACTATGGTATATGGTATACCAATTCATGACCCCAACATTTTTATGCCTAACATTCCACCTCCAACCAATATTTTTTACTTTAGCCTCTGAACCACCTACTAGCACCAATCCTCCACCTCAATATAATGTTTTCAATGTCCAACCACCACCCCAAATTCAATCACCATCTAATCCCCCTATTCCTCCTCTAGTACCCTCACTTACTCAACAACACATACCCTCACCCCAATCCCAAAATAAATCCTTTATACCACCTCAACAATCTCCCTCTAATCCTCTTATCCAACCTCCTTATGCCCAATACCAAGCCATTCCCCAACAACCACCCCAATCATATCAATGGCCTCAACAACCCTCTCAACCTAACCCTCAAACCTTACCCACATATCCTCAACATCAATACATGCCATCCCAAATTCCTCAACCCACTCCACCACAAGTTCCTCAACCTCCTCCCCAACCACAACCAAATCCTTTGTACCCAACTCCCTCTTTCCAACCACCTCATGATGCCTTTCAATATTATCCTCAATATCCATCTTACACCCCTTACCCTTCACAACCATTACCACCTCAACCTAATACCCAAACCTACTCTCCCCAACCCTAAACTTACACCTCCCAACCTCTAACCTATACCCTTACACCTCCTAATCCCACTTAAAATCCAACATCTTCCTTACCTATGTCGCAATCATCTTCACAAGATGAGATACAATAACTTATTAGTCGTATGAATGCACTTGAGCTTCAAACTATAGGCATAGGCTACCAAAAGCCTACCCTTAGTCAAATTTACACACAACCTATTCATCCATCAGCACCTACCCTAATATACCCCTACAAATTTGAGTTACCCAAACTTGACCCCTTTATAAGACATGGGGATCCGAAAGACTTTTTGAGCAAGTATCTTAATGCTTGTTTTCTCATTAGTGGTAGTGATCACCTCCTTCTTCGTACCTTCAGCATATACCTAAGTGGAATTTACCTCAAATGGTATAATTATCTACCACAACACAACATCTATACCTTTGAAAAATTGGCCAACCTCTTCCTTGAGCAATTTGCCCTCTTCGTCAAAAAGAAAGCCAACCTTACTAACCTCTACAATCCTAAACAATTTGTGCATGAATCTATCTTATATTATGAAGCACGATGGCAAGCAATGATTAATGAATTAAACTTTTCCTTACCCATTACCAAGGTAACTCACCTCTTCACTCGTAGTTGCAACTAACATATTTCCTTACTTTTACAACTACAATAATACAGGACCTTTGAGGAGGCATTAGCCCAAGCTAAGGTCATTGAGGATATTAAAATCTAAGAGGGCATTATAAAATTTAAAAGGAAAGAGTGTCCTAATAAAAATCAAAAGAGTAATGCCACTTCTTCCAAATCACCCAAGTCAATCAGATTGTTCTTACCACACCACCCCTACCACCACTATCCACTCTCCCGCACAACCCCAACCTCAACTAACACCTCAACCATCCTCAAACTAACCCTTAGCCTCTTCTTATACAACCCAACCTTCAAAAAAGCCTATTGGGTGCCAAGACATGAGTTTAATCCCCTTACAGAGCCTTTAGCCAATATATTTCATTACCTCATTAAATCTTGAGCCCTTACCTTACCTAAAATTAAGCCCCTTATGATCCCAATAGGCCTGTCGCAATCTTATAAAACACATCTTTACTATGTCTATCATCATCAACCTGATCATGATATTGAACATTGTATGCAATTTAAAAATATGGTCTAGGACATGATAGAGTAGGGATAAATTTGTGTTGACAATCCTATGGCTCCCCCTAATCAGAACCTTGGGATATACCAAAATCCTTTACCCCAACATACCACAACTTCCACATCCTCCACACCACCCAACCAAGTGAACCATATTGACAAATCTGACTTTTTTGGGATAATGCATGTAACCACTTGAGGTCAGCACCAAACCAACCCCCACAACCAATCCCAAACTCAATCTCCAATCCAATCCTCACATTCACCTACCCTTGACCCAGGTACTAACATCTCCTCAATATCTACACATAACTCCTCTACCTCCACCAATCAACCACCCATTTCTACCACCACTCCAACATCGACCATATCCACTACCCTTCAATCTTCCTCCACCATTATCTCATCATCACAAAATGACTCACTACCCTCGGATACCCCATCACCCTCCATTCCTATTCCTACACAGGCATCACTAACCCTTACCTCTTCATATCCTACACCACCTTTGCTACTACCTCCCATTACAAACCACCCCATGTTGCCATCCCCCTCTAATCCTATTAACTCTTTGTCACCCTCTCCCTACTTATCTATTGACACCCAACAAATATCAATCCCCATTATCACCATATACACCAAACCATTACAACCTAACCTTGTCATCACTCTTACCCAAAAATTAACTCATTACTTTAAACTTACCCCAACCCAAGATCAGTTCCTAATTACCATACCCTCCACTTTTTCTCAATACCAAGATCACACACCTATCCAAACATCTCTTCCAGACATATGCCATCACCCCAATCCCATCAGTAACTCTATCCTTGGTCCTACCACTCTTATTACTCAAGAAGAGTATCCCCATGTCCTACCCAACACCTCAATTAACCCTTCATATTCATCACAAGATATTTTATCACACACTATCCCCCAATAAGCCTCATCTAACCCTACTCCAATACCTTTATCTGAAGATACCCCTACCACCTCCATAATTCCTTCCTCACTTTCCACCACAATTCCACATGTTAATGTACATATGATCAACCTGACCATAGGTGAATATCTTATACATAATGTAGTTGTTAAAAACCTACCACACATAGAGTCTATCAAAGATTTTGGTAGACCATGAGATATACCCTTAGGTTCACCACCTAACCACATCAATTTTGTTTATGGGATACTTGATACACCTACATTATCATCTACCCCCATTTCCTCCCAAGGCTATTTTTGTGCTAACATTAACTACCTCTCCAATCCATATTTTGTCATGCACTATTTTCAGAAATGCGATTGGTAGGGTTTTGGCTTAGGATGCTATGAGCAAGTTATCCATGCCCCTATAGAACTTCCATATCAATTACCCAATAGTGAGCAGGCTTGGGTAGATCGATTCGATCTCTTGCTCCATTAACCTCACCCAACACCCCATCCAACCACCCTTCCTCTTGCACTTTGACTTGATGCATCATGATACATTTTCAACTTGGGTATCACCCCACATTGCACTATTTTGTGCTTTCCTCACCTCCTAGGGCATTTCCTTTTTTACATTGCCTCCTTAGGTACCCTTTTTCACATTGCCTCCTTAGGAATTTCCTTTTTCACATTGCCTCCTTGGGCACCCTTTTTACACTCGTCCCCTTGGGCTATGCACTTTTCACTAGCCTCCTTAGGCTACACACATTTTGTTTACCTTTTTTCCTTTTTTTATACAATGCACATGTGGTCCCTTCCTATCCAAGTTTGCTCTTTTTCCATGGTTGCATTATATCCCTTTTTCCCCACCACATCCTTCTACTCACACCTTCCTTGGCATCCTTAACAAAATCCCTTACCATCCATGAAGTACATGAGGAGGAGATAGACCACTCTAATACCTCACATTTGCCACTATCTCACATTACAAACCATCCCATGTTAAAATCCTCCCATAATCCCATTGACTCTTTGTCATCCTTTTCCCAATATGAATTAGCCCACATTTTTTTTTAGCCACATAACTTCCCTTTAACCATTGATGACATTATTCCTTTGGGTCCTATATCTATCCATACCAAATTTGAGTTTGGGGGACTTGACACTTCTATTAATTTCAAGTCCCTCGCTCTAGACCTTCAGGAGGAGGATGAATATGATGAATACATAGAACCTGAATGGGTACCGCTTTGGCTCGATGACTTGCATACTAGCTCATATGATACCTTTTGAGATGAATTTGAAGCAAAATTTAAACCAATTTCCATATATTCTGACCCCAATCCACCTCCACGCCCTCCTCCACACATACGGGCCTTTTATACCTAATATATGTAGATATGTGTACATATTCACTACAATACTTATACATACACCTTCTACCTATTGATAAATATATTCCTATTGGTACATTGCACCACCCATTTTTTTTACACATTTTGCATCACATATTCTCACCTTTTCATTCAACCTTTATCTTTGACTATGTTCTTCGCATTCCCCATTTTTACACCATCACCTTTTGTTTCTCATGGAAGGTGCTTAACTCATTAACCATTCACCTTTCCCTTCATATGCAAGGGTATATTCATATATTTAAAAATACCCTTCTTCTTACATCCCTTTTCTTCTTATCCCTTTTCTCATATCCCAAGGACATTTTTATCACTCAACCATAACTAGTATTCTTTTGAAGTGCACATATATCCCATTCAAAGCCATGAAAATTTGGAGCCTCCCTTTGTGACCTATTAAGATGTCCTAGAATCCACACATTACACACATAATTTATATTATTTTTTTAACTATGTGAGGATGACATCATGATTAGTCCTAATGCCTATATTAGCTCATTGTGTTCCCTTCAATGGTACAAAACCCAAGGGTTCACGTTCTCACAAAAAAAATGAAATGAAATGAAAAATGATGATAATAATATAGCCTGATTTTTTGGGCGTATTAGATGACTCTTCTGGGGCTATAGATACTTGGTTGGTAGTGGAGCAATGTCGATGGACCATGTGTTATCTCCATCGGGCCTATATATTCTTTACTGGTAGTGGAGTATACCTTCATGATGAGTTTACTCTTTCTCATTAGGGATATGATTGGTTAAGTCCAAACCTATTCAAAATTAGGTTAATGAAATCACTACACACACATCAGTTCTAGGATATTTTAATGTGTCTTAAGGGACCTCTAATCCAAATGATCTTGCATGGACCATTCACAACTTGAAAGGTGCACTAGGGTATTTGAGTCTCAAGAAATATTCCTCGAATACTATCCTCCCTCATTTTTCTTTTGTTACTTTCTCCCCCTTTCCTATGGACATTATATACTCTTTTGAATGGAAAGAAATATTTTTTATTAATGAGGTGAGTGATTTGCATTACTCTCATTATCATCAGTATCCATTATCCATTTACTCCTATGATCATATCCCTTATCCATTATTGATCTATTTTACCGATTATCCTTTTAACTAACTGCTCACCTGTATCCCTTCCTCATTTAATTTTTGGTCCTCATCTCTCTCGATCATGCCTGCCCCCTCCACTATCATGTGCCCCTATCCCATCTACTGGCCTATGACGCTGTCCCCTCATGAAACTGGGGTACACGTGCACTGATATATGGCACTCCTAAAATCGTAATCCTACTCTTGCTCTAAGACAATATCCATGAGACGCATGAGGGTAATGCATCTCATGAACTAAGCAAGTGTTCTATCATTCTCAAACTCATTCTTGCACCTCCTCAAGAGCCCTCCACATCGATGATCCTCCTTTATCCTAATTTTGGTCCTGATCCCTCCTCATCTACTCCATATCTGCCTATAGCTTTTGGAACTGATCGTGCATCTTTGTGCGCTCTCCCTTCTGATGAGAAAATGAGGTGAGTATAAAATATTGGAACAACTAAATAATCACCAAAAATATATTCATTAACATAGCTTTGAAATGCCTTCACATTATATAGGTGTAGAAATAGGAGCTAACAAAGTTTAGCTATATGAGTTCTAACAAACGCGCTCATTTAGCATAGAGATAGAATATTTTTAGTTACCTTAGGATATTTAAAACTAACCTAATCTACCATTAGATATTTGGAACAATAAATATCTACATGGTAAGTGGTAATGTAATAATCTATCTAGTATAATGCAATATACTAATATTTTACCCTAACATCCCCCTTTATTACATTACTTTGATATACAAAGTGTACTTCAGAACAACTCAAACTTGACACATCCAAGTGCCTTTGTGAAGATATCGACAACCTGTTCATCAGTGGGAATGTATTGAAGATGGATTTTGTGTTTAGGAACTTCATCATTAATGAAATGACACTGAGGGTCAATATGCTTTGTGCGTTCATGGTGAACTTGATTCTTCACTAAGTTCAAAACATCCTGGTTGTCACAAAATAGATGAATCAAAAGTTTCTGTGGTAGACCCATGGTTGCCAAGATGCGACTTAACCATATCGTTTCACACAAAGCTCCATGTATCATGCGATATTCTGCCTCTGTTGAATATAAAGCAGGTAAATTAGGCTACCAATTATTTGTCGATAAAGTGTGCCATCTACCTAAGGTGATTTATCATACCATGATAACTGAAGCCCTGATTCCATCGATGTTGCTTTGGGCTTGCAATCAGTCATACAATATTTTTCTACTAAAGTCTTGACATACTTCTTTTGATTCACCCTAAGATGATTTTTTTTCTGTTCTATCTCAAGGCCAAGACAGTAGTGGAGAAGTCCCAAATCTATCATATCAAATGACTCTTTCAAGTCATCCTTCACGATGCTAATAAATTTCTATGAATTACCAATTATGATTAGATCATTTAAATACAATAATAGAATCACTATTTTAGAACCTGTGTTCTTAATATAGAGATTTAATTCTGATGGACTTCTCCTAAAACCGTGCTACAATAGGTGATTGTCCATTTTGATGTACCATACTCTTGGGGCTTGTTTCAACCCATATAATGAGTTGACCAGTTTACAAACTTGTTGCTCATGGTCTTCCTCAATAAATCCTTGAGGTTGAGACATGTATACCTCTTCTTTTAAATCACCATTTAGAAAGGCACTTTTTACATCCATTTGATGTAATCTCCATCCGAATTGTGCTGCCATAGCACAAAGAACATGAATGGTGGTCATCTTTGTAGTAGGTGCAAATGTTTACTTATAATCAATGCCCTCCTTTTGAGCATAGCCCTTCACCACAAGATGGGCCTTATGCTTATCAATGGTACCATCTACATTATATTTGACTTTGTAAACCCATTTGCAGCCAATGGGCTTCTTTCCTTTAGGCAAATCGACCAGCTTCCATGTTTTGTTTTTGATGAGGGATTTATGTTCAGCGTCCATAGTTGCATTCCATTGAGGCTGACTAAGTGCTTCATCAACTATAGAGGGTTCATTTTCATCATATGAAGACATATAAAGCCTATCCTCATCAACTTCCATATCTTCTCCACTTTCTATCTCTCTGTCAATCGAAATCTCTTGAAAATCTTCGTAAAGGTCATCAACCGAAGTGGATGCTTCTGTCTTTTTTTGTCGAGACATGCTGCAAGTGCAAGGATGATTGAGAGTAATATATGGAGGTGAGGTGAGTTTAGAATCTCTCACCATACTAGTATACTATTTTGGAGGCTTTTTATGTTGCAGAGGAGTTTGTTTCTATGGCTCCTCATATTCCAGGTATACTGATGTAGTGTTAGGTGTGAAAGCCTCATCAAACACCACATCTCTTATGATATGTATTTTATTGGTGAATGGTTCTATCAACCGATAGCCTTTTGAAAAGTCATCATATCCAATAAAAATGCATTGTAGGGTCTTCTCATCTAACTTATTTCTTTTCTTCTTAGGTATATGCATGAATGCCTTACACCCAAAAAAATGTAGGTGAGCTATGGAGGGTTCCTTCCACTCCATGCTTCTTGAGGAGTCATACCTTTAAGAGCCCTTGTGGGTGCCCTACTTAAAATATATACTATAGTTGTCACAACTTTAGCCCAGTAATTTTGCTCAATGTTTCCTCCCTTAAGCATACATCATACCATTTCCATAATGGAACAATTTCTTCTCTCAGCAAATCCATTTAACTGAGGAGAATAGGCTGTTGTTAACTACATTTTTATCCCATGTGTCTTTAGAAATGAAGAAAATTTGTTTTATGTGTGTTGCCCCCTATATCTGAATGGAGGGTCTTGATGAAGCATCCTGATTCTTTCTCAACAAGTTTCTTGAATTGCTAAAAATAGTCAAATGCATCAGACTTCAACTGCAAGAAGAAGACCCACATTTTTTGTGAGTGATCGTCAACAAACAATTGAAAATACCATTTTCCTCCACAATTTTTAGGCATAGGACCACACAAATCTATGTGTACTAACTCCAAAGGTGTCATATCTCATGAAGAGCTAGGCTCAAAAGGTACTCTATGTTGCTTTCCTGCCAAGCAATATGAGCACACTAACAAAGTAGATGAAAGGTTAGGAAGTCCTTTCACCATTTGATATTTACTTAGTTCAAGTAAATACCCTGAACTTAGATGCCCAAATCTCTTATGCCATAGATAAGTGGCCTCTTTTTTGGTTACCGCCATGGCAACATGTGGTGAGGAAATTGCATCTAGAGTGAACAAGTCGTGCTTGTAAAAACCCATTACTATGTGTTTGCCTCTCTGGGTGATATAACAAAATTTCTTTCCTTGATAAATTCTGAAGGTGACAGTCATGTTTTTATCCAGAATTTGTGGAGCTGACAAAAGATTTTTTGCCAATCCTAGTACATAAAGAACATTTTGAATCTAAAATTTTCTGTCTGGAAGGGAAACAAAAACATTGCCTTCTCCCTGGACACAATAGGTCTTATCATTAGCAATGGTTACTAGTTTACCTTCTCATGCCTCAAATATCTCAAACCAAGACTTATTTCCAATCATATGCTTGCTAGTGCCTAAATCTATGTACCACACAATATCATTTTGAGGGGATGTTGTATGAGTCATGAGCACTTTGTGTGCTCATTCAGAGTCTGAACCAGAATCTTCTTTAGCATCAATATTTCCTTGTTGTTACTTTTTCTTGTTCTATGGTTTTCCTTTTCCCTTCTTCTGACCTTGATCATTGGGTTGTTTGTTCTTAAAACAACATCTCTTGATTTCATGAGTGTCCTTATCATAAATTTTGCAATAATGCTTCTTCTTTTGAGTCTCTTTGCCTTTGCCTTTAGAATATGAAGAGCCCTTATGTTGATTCCCCTTTTTATTTCCACCTTGTCTATTTGAGAAGAGTGCATTGTTAGATGCATCGTCTCTTTGGAGCTGATTTGCTTCCTCAGTTTGAAGCATGTTTACCAACTCTACAAAGGTCATTATCCTGCCAGAGAATTGAAGGGAAGTGATCAACATTATATAGAATTTTGGAAGAGCCCTCAATATGACTGAAGTCAAGACTTTGTCTTCCACATTTTCTCCTAAGGCTTGCATTTTTGTTTTTATTTCTACCACTCTGCAGAGTAATAGCTCTATTGTTTATCCTGATTTCATTTGAAGAGTATGAAGTTGAGTTTGAAGGTTAAGAATCGCTGGTTGATTATTTCCTTCAAAAATGGTAGATAAGGCATCCCATTCCTCTTTACCATTTTTAGCTTCACTTATGTGAGGCTAGATGTCATCAGTAATAGCTAACAATATCAACAAGAAAAGTCTTTTGTCCTTTTTATCCCATACTATTTGATCTGCTCCTAGGAATGTGGGTCTTGAATCAGTGCCTTCCACTATACCCCACATTTCCTCTACAGTTAAAATAGCTTTCATCTTGGTTTTCCAGGTAAAATAGTTTGAACCTTTAAGAAATTGATTATCATTCAAATATTTGTTTATCAGTGCCATTGTGAAGATTCAAAAAAGAATTTTTACCAAGATGACTTATCTTGCAATATACTCTCAAAAGAGTATTTGGAAGATTTTAATTTACTCTTATTGATATTTAATGGCGCCTGCCTAAAAACCCTTGAATAAGGATGATTATTTTGGGGATTTTAAGCCAAACAAATAGAGTAAATTAGGGTGATTTATGGGGGAACATAAAAAATAAATAACTGGCTATGTAACCTGTGCAAGTCTTAGCAAAAATTTTAGTGAAATTTGGGTTTTGGAGTGCTATTTGATGTTATGACTTGTAATTGCAAAAAAAAAAATGAAAGTTAGTGCAATAATAAATCAAAAGAGCGACCCAAATTTTTATCACTATAGGTGTCGGATGCAACCAAAAACGCACCTAATTTTTAGCCAATTTTACAAAAAGTGTCAAATGCAATCAAGAATGCACTTTTTGTTTACAATAATTTTTGCAAGAAAAAGATGTTTTACAAAAAAATTTGATATTCAATCTTGCCCCCTTGTAGTTTTATTTTGCAGAAAGAAGAAACACAAATGGTGTTATTTATTCCCCCCTTGATTTTGTAAAATAAACAATGAAAATTCCCCCTTTGTTTCAGGAACCAATCGACACACGACTTGGTTTTTAAAGTGCCCTTTAATATTCAATATTCAAAAATGGGAGGTGATTTTGGATAAAATGGTTATCTTATTCGCATAGGACCATAGCTACGATCCAATCCCTTCCAAGGATCTGTGTAGAAATTGAATCTGGGCAAACTCTTGCGATGTCATCTAAGCATCCGCCAAAAATTGGATCTGGTGGTTTGTCGACGGAGTTCGTTTCTTCTTCGAATGAATCTTAGACGATGAAGATATTTCTTTAACCAGGGCTTATTCTTCATGAGATGTTTCAACTTGTGCTCTCCAATCAAATGAGTAGAAAAACAAATGGGAGCAAATTTTTGACAATAAAACTCTAAAAAAAAATGCAACAGTTTAGTGTCTTATTTTCCTATCTATTTATCCCCTTTTTCAAGAAGAAAACTAGGAAAAACACCAAATTTTTAGCTACTTTAAAGAATAGCCCTCCTTCAATTTTCTATTTTTAATGCAAAATTTTCATAGTTTTAATCAAATTTTTATAATAGAATATAGTTAGACAAAAAATAAGTTTTAAATATTTAAAACTAAATTTTTATCATAAAAATATTAAATTATAAAGTAAAAAGATTAAAAAAATTAAAAAATTGAAATTTACCTTTTAAGGGTTTCAAAGCAAAAAAAATTGCTTTGATCGACCCCGCATCGGGTCGAACCCGTGACCTCGCGGGAGTCCACCGCTCGAATGGTGGAGTTGCCAATCCATCTAACCCGTCGAACGGGAAGTGAAGGTGAAAACCTTCACTTTGAAGGCACGCCTACCGTCGGGCATGAAAAAAAATCGATCCCATGAGGGATCGATCCTACGCTCCTCAGATCGTCAGCACCTTAGCGTCGAGTGCTCGATCGACCCGCCTAGGGCATCAGATGAGCTATAAGGGAAAATAATTCCCTTTTATTTTCATCCATGCTAGGCGAAGAAAGGAAAAAAATTAAAATGGGACTCTTTTGTCCCACATGCACCCTGTGGGTGCTTTTTCTTTCTTTAAAAACAAATTTCTACGCTATCAATGTTGATTGCCTACAGGAAATCGATCAAGCTGGGAGTAAATTTTACCATCCAAACCAACAAATAAGGGACTACCATGTCACATCAGAGCCAAACAAAATTACCACATCATCAAGCCACATGTCACACAGATCACTCCTCGTGCTATGTTAGTTCACTTGGAATCTCATAGATCGCTCCTCATGCCGCAGCAGCTCGCCTCAAGAATAATGCAAATCACTCCTTGTGCCACGAGCCAATGAAATATCGAATTCCATATCAGCACCTATGGGACACCATGTCATCACATGTAGGCCACCTTGGGATGTGCACCAATCACCTATGGGTCACCTCAGGATGCATGCCAATCACCTAAAGGTCACTCCTAGGGATGCGTACCAGTCAACCTGTGGGCTGCTCCTCGAAATTCGAGCTAGTCAAACTACGGGTCGCTCCTCGGTGCTACCTCCGGCTTTGATGCCAATGATGAGAAAATAAAGTGAGTATAAAATATTGGAACAAATAAATAATCACCAAAAATATATTCATTAACATAGCTTTGAAATGCCTTCACATTATATAGGTGTAGAAATAGGAGCTAACAAATTTTAGCTATATGAGTGCTAACAAACGCACTCATTTAGGATAGAGATAGAATATTTTCAGTTACCTTAGGATATTTAAACTAACCTAATCTACCATTAGATATTTGGAACAATAAATATCTACATGGTAAGTGGTAATGTAATAATATATCTAGTATAATGCAATATACTAATATTTTACCCTAACACCTTCAAGCACTCTTGATTCTCCCTCCTAAACCTTGAATCCACCCTCTATTTTTTCAACTAGCCCAAACATGATGCACCATGATATTTTTCAAACCTGGTGGTACCTCCATATTCCATTGTTTTTCACATTGGCCCCTTGGGCACCCCTTTTTACATTTACCCCCTTGGGCACCTCTTTTACACATGCCTCCTTGAGCATCCATTTTTACACTTGCCCCCTTGGGCACCTCTTTTACACATGACTCCTTGGACCTCCCTTTTTACCTCCTTTGGGCACCTCTTGTACACTCGTCCCCTTGGGCTCTACACACATTCTTACTTTTTATTTTTTTATGTAGTGCACATGTTGCCTCTTACTGCCTGGGTCTACTCTTTTTTTGTGGTTGCATATCCTTTTACACCCATTCTTCCCCATATTTCCATGATTTTAGCCATTAATTCACCCAACCCCCTCCCACCCTACCTCATTTCTTCCTTTATTACCATTATCTAATTTTGTTAAGTAGCTCATCCTTGGCCTCGTGCCCTCACCAGATGTGACATCATATTTTTTAGACCTGATTCTATATCCCCATGCAATTGTTTTACATTTTAATTTCTTTCTTGGGTGTTTTACATTTTTAATGCCTCCTTGGGCACCCCTTTTTACACAAGCCTCCTTGGGAACCTTTTTTACACTTGCCCCCTTAGGCTCTATACACCTCTTCCCTCTACTATACCCCCCTTATTGTCTGGGTTTATCATTTTTTCATGGTTGCATACTCTTTTTCCCATCATATCCCTCTACCCCCATCCACTTATCTCCTCTTTTTGAAGTCTAGAAATCACTCCCTCCACATTATTAGAACCCCTTTAATAACCTCCTACCTCATCGTCTATGAGAATACCGTCTTCTTGACACCATTAACCTTTCCTTTTTCTACCCCATCTACCCTAAAAAATCACTCTAGCTCACCACCTCCCCTTACCATGCTCTCATTCTATCAAGTGGTTCATCCTTGCCCTCATGACCTCACCTACACACTCACCACTTGAGGGGGTCACCAATCGTACTCCCATGGGGATAACCATCTCATTGGGGCAATACAGAATAAAATTTTGACACAAGTTTTTGCACTATGTTGTTTTTACAAACAACACATTGCAAAAAGGGACATCTGTAGACATCAAAAATTAGCATTTTTGATAACATAATAAATTATAAATTAATATACCCAAATATTCCTTTTATCACCTTACAAAATTATAATTAATATCTAAATTCCCCCTAATTTCCCTAATTTCTTCTAAATTTTCCTAGCTCTCCTAATTCTATTCTATTTCCCTTTAATTTTCCCTAGGTTCTTCTAAGGTTCCCTAAAATATTTATTTTCTTCTAAATTTCCCCTTTTTCCTAAAATCCTTAATTCTTCAATTTCCTTAATCTTCCCCTAATTTTCTCCTACCTTGTTTATTCACCTAATCCCATCATCTAGCCCTTAATTAATCCCTAATCCCATCCTAAGCTCTCTATCCAAATACTTAGGAGATAATTATTTAATCCTAAATCAAATCCCTAGGAATCTCCCTTTCGAATTCCTAAATCCTCTACACCCTCCCACACATCCCCATGCAATATTAATGAATTTAAAATTGTTCACACATCCTCCCATGTGCCCCATTTTGGAATTTAAAAATATCCTCCCAAATATTTAGAAATCCCATACATTAATGTTGCACCCCTCATGCACTTTACCCAAGCCATAAAAGAAATTTAAAATTTAAAAATAATGAAAAGTCAACAGGTGCATTTATCTCACCTAGCCATAGGACAACCACCTCACCATTTTAGAAATTTTAAAATACCCTGCACACTCCCCATTTGTCCCTTACCCTAGGCTACCCCTTTCCAAAGCAATTAAATGAATCCCTTCACCTCATCCCCTTATAGACTTTTCCCTCATCTACCCTACCCATGTGGAAGCCAAGTGAAACCTATGTGGCATCCCATTCACCCAACCCCAAAATTCTATAAATACCCTTGGCCATGGTCAAGGGATAAGAGCTCATTTTGTGTTAAGTATATGCTAACAAAATCTTTTTTTTTTTGGTAATTAAGAGAATATTATAATTAACACCGGGTTTTAACTGGTTGACCCAAAACCATTTTACAAAATAGGGTCCACTGACCAACTGGACAAAGGCCAAGCCCTAAAAGTTTAAACTGACAACAAAAAAGGCCAAGACCTACTCTTCCATCAGAATACAGCCAAACTAAACTATGGAAGCCTAATATTATGGCCATCAAAAAAGAAAGACGCAAAATAGAACTAACAAAGACAAAAACTAATCATGCAAGCACCATGCAGAGTAACTTGTGCCCATATAAAATAATAGAATATGGTCAAAAAAAAAAACATCCCATAGAATGGACAGCCAAGAGGCCAAGCAATCTTCCTTGTAGTCCTCATCTAACTTCTTATCATCCTCCTTGCCATCATCTTTAGATTTTGCCTTCGACTCCTTGTTCCCCCGGAGCTGCTGGCTATAAAACGAGAAGATTTAGAGAATCACGCAAATCAACAATGCATTGATGAGGCCGAGACGGACTCTTCAATCTGGTTGATCTTGTTGGAGGTCGATGAAATTGTCATCTTCTCCAAGACTATTATGGTGGGGTCCGGTGCCTCATTGTCGGGGATCTCCAACACTCGTTATTTCTTGCTAGGGCCTTTTTGCGACATCGAATCCAAACACACCTTGGGAAATACTTGAGGCCAAAGCAGATGTTTCCCATGCATGAATTTGTAGATAAAAAACCTTTATCAGTACCCCACCAGCTGCAAAAAACACTAGTCACATGAAAAAAAAAAACAAATATGACAAAAGCCATTATAAGGTTCAAAAAATATTTTTAAAAATGCCCTCATTTTCTGTCATTGATCCACTTTGAGCCTTCCAATCTAAAATTTTTCATTATCTATCACCATTGAGACTGCATGAGGAAGATTTTCAATCCACGTGATCAAATTTGCTGCTACAATGCCTTCATTTGCCAGCCTATCAGCTGCCATGTTTGCTTCCGGAAGGTATGCAAAATTATGGCCTCAGGTCGATCATGAATTAGAGCCCTTGCTTCGTGGATGTAGTCATAAAATCTCCAAGGAGCTCTCTTAGTGTTCTTTAGAAGATTTATAATAATAAGAGAATCACCTTCCACCAACAGTTTCCCTGGATAATTCTCTACCACCTTGAGGCTCCTCCAAACTGCCCTCGCTTCAGCCACATTGTTAGTTTGAGCTCCAAGATGTTCAGCAAAAGCTACAAGCACCTCACCCTTGTGGTCTCTAAGTAAGCCACCGATCCCTACTTCACCGGGTTTCCCCTAGATGCCCCATAAAAATTTAACTTAATCCACCCTAGGGGGGTGGGGTCCATGTGATCATGGTTCTAGGATAGACTTGAGGATGATTGAGGCCATCAGTGAGAGGTAAGTTTAATGACTGGCCTAATGAAGCTTCAAAAGGATTTGGAGGTCTAGATGCTACAGGCACTAAACAAGCATTCTCATTAGCATATACTAAAATTTTTGACAGACGAGAGGATGATCGAGAAACCTTATCCAAGAAGGCCCGACGATTCCTTTCCAACCATATCTGCCACAAGTAGTGATGAAGGCAGATCTTCCACATATACCTAAGATGCCTATTCAAAAAGGGAGAAGGCCACTGGACAAATAAGTCAAAAATGGACTGAGGATGGACCTAATAAATATGAAACACTTGTAAAAAACCTAACAAGATTGAGACAGAAAAATTACAATACAGAAACAAATGATCAATAGACTCCCACTCAGACATATAGAGATAACACCTATTAACACTAATCACACCTCTTTTTATTAAGTTATCCATGGTGAGGATCTTATTTTATATGGCCAGCCATGCAAAAAACCCAACCTTCAGAATAATGCTTTTGGGCCAAACTTCCAAGTGAGGGAAAGTAGGTTCATCATTATCAATAAGCATCGGATAAGCGGTCTTGATGAGAAAATTCCCCATTGTCCGAAGCTTCCCAGATAAGCTGGTCCTCAAGAATGCCAGAAGGGAGTAAAGACTGTCTAAATTCATTCTCCAGTATTATTGATGCCCCTGGTAGATCATTGTTCATTATTAGCTTCCATACCCTTCTATTGTTTGACAAAGTAATAAAATCAGCAACTTTGGTACCAAAAAATTCAATTGTCCAAGCTCTAAGGGTTGAAAGGATGGGGTATGCAGAGAGGGGATAGTCCTTTAACCATTTATGGTCCCAAAAATCAATGTTTCTTCCATTTCCCAGTTTCCAACGTAGCCCTTTGCTTAGCAGGTTTTTAGTTTGAAGGATTGATTTCCAAAAAATTGATCCCCGGGAGGAAAGGAATAGCTTAAGAATTCAGTTTCTTGCAAGTACTTTCTTTTGATTATAGTAATCCATTCTGCATTTGCATTTGTCAAAAGACGCCATGCTTGTTTGGCCAGGAGGGCCATGTTTAAATGTTGTATTCTCCTTAGCCCAATACCTCCAAACTCCCTTGGTTTACAAACCCTATCCCAGGACACCAAGTGAAAGCGCTGCTTAGATTCAGAACCAGTCCATAGGAACCTCTTCTGGATCTGTTCAATTTTAGTGTAGACACTTGTAGGAGCTTTAAAAACAGAGAGAAAGTAGACAGGGATGCTTTGAATGGAAAACCTGGTGAGAACTGCCTTGCCAGCTTGAGATAACAAATTCCCTTTCCATCCAGCCAGCTTCCTCTGAATTCTTTCAATTACATTAGTCCACATGGAATCAGTAGCTCTGCCTTTAAATAAAGGAAGGCCTAAGTATGTGGATGGAAGAGTAGACACTGAGCATCCAAGAATCCTAGAAATCTTAATCTGCCTCTAAATGGGAGTGTTAAAGAAATAAATTTTACTCTTTGAAAAATTTACCTTTTGCCCCGCAGCATCCTCATATAGCTCTAGAATATGTTTTATGACCTTAGCCTCAAAAACTGATGCAAGATTTAACAACAAAGTATTATCCACAAACTGTTCATGTGTAACTGCCTGTGTTTGTGATGATGCTTTAATTCCTGAAATAAGACCAATATTACAAGAAGATTTGATTGTCCTCCCAAGGGCTTTAGCCACAATGATAAACAACATGGGAGAGATAGGGTCACCTTGCCTTAGGCCCCTTTTACTTTGAAAGTATCCAGTAGGAGCACCATTAACAAGGACTAAAAACCAAGGTTTCATAAAACATCCTTCCAAAAGATTGATCCATTCATGATGAAAACCAAATTTCTGAAGAATGGCAGAGACAAAACTCCAGTTTATGCGGTCATAAGCCTTGTTCATATCCAGCTTGAGAGCAAAAGCAAGTTTTTTAGTCTGGACTACCGAATGGAGGGCTTCATGAACTGTAATGACACCATCAAGGATGGACCTTCCAGGGACTGAACTGCCTTGACAAACATCAATAAACATAGGAAGGATCTTCCTCATTCTAATTGCAATCGCCTTGGTCAAAATTTTATAAACAACATTACAAAGGCTAATAGGTCTAAAATCCATCATAGATCTAGGAGTAGGAATCTTTGGGATTAAAGCAATAAAATTGGAGTTAAAACTTCTCGAAATATGCTTTGTGGACTGAAATTCCTTGATAGTAGCACATACATCAAAACCTACAATATCCCAAAAAGCCTGAAAAAAATGAGGTGAAAACCCGTCTGGACCTAGAGCTTTATCAGGGTTCATTGAGAAGAGGGCCTCTTTGATTTCTTCATCCGTGAAAGGCTTAATTAACTCCCCATTCAAGTCATCAAAAATTAAATGAGGAATATGGTAAAGCATTGATTCTGAAGCTAAGGCAGAACTGAAATGTTCTTCTCCTAAAATATTTTGAAAATAGGAAACTGCTTCATTTCTGATCTCATTAGGACTAGAAAGGAATGACCCATCATCTCTAACAATTTCTTTAATTCTATTGTGGCTTCTGTTCCTTAAGGTAGATGCATGAAAAAATCTTGTGTTGGCATCACCTTCTTTTAGCCAGGTAGCTCTAGACTTTTTCCGCCAAAAAGTCTCCTCGTAGGCTAAAACATTATGGTACTCAGCAAGGGCTTTCTTTTCATCTGCCTATAGGGAAGGGTCTGGCAATCCCTCTTCAAGTTTTTTCTCAATGATTGATAACCTTTCAGAGATGACTTTCTTGTTTTCAAAAATATTTCCAAAAATTTATTTATTCCAGATCCTTAGATTTTCTTTCACCACTTTAAGTTTTTGTGCTAATCTAAATGAAGGCCTGCCCTGACAAGAATGCTACCACCACTGAGAAATTCTATCTCTGAGATCAGGGTGGTGCATCCACATAGATTCAAACCTAAAAGGCCTTTTGAATTTTGGAGTCTCTTCAATTTCAAGTAAAATCGGGTTGTGGTCAGACCCAATGCGAGGCAAGGACAACAGATTTGCATCCCCAAAATATTGTATTGCTTCCTCGTGACAAAAAAACCTATCAAGCTTTTCCATTATAAGTTGATTTCCAGGCCTCCTATTGCTCCAAGTAAATTTAGCATTTTTTAATTTGACATCCAATAAATTGTTGTTGTTGATGAAATCTTGAAAGTCCTCCATACTTCTTGCTAGAATTCCTACTACCCATTTTTTATCAGAGGGGTAAAGAGGGGTATTAAAGTCCCCCGCCACTATCCATGGGATATCCTGAAAATCTTCCTTGAAATGACTGAGTAAATTCCATAGATCAGCTCTCCCAGATATAGAATTAGGGGCGTACACATTTGTTAATATCCAAGAAAGGTCACTAACCTTATCCTTAAAAATAATGCTCATTACCCTTTCCTCTAATTGAATAACCTTGCCTTCCACCTTCCCTGGATTCCAGATACAAAGAAGACCACCTGAGGTTCCATTGGCTTTGCAAAAAATTGCTTCTCCCTTTTTCCAGATATTGAGGGCAATTTTTCTAGACAAAACTTCATCGACTTTAGTTTCTTGCAAAATAAGAATAGTGGGATCAAAATATCTTCTTAAATATTTGACTAACCGCTGTTTAGGAAGGCCATTGAGCCCCCTTACATTCCAGGATATGATCTTCATTTGGAACTTTTAAAGTTTTTTCCTCTTCCCCTGCCTTGGACTTGAGAGGGATTAAGAATTTTGTTTTCTTCAAAGGGAAGATTTTCAGTTGATGGAAACAGAGTAGTCTGAATTCCATTAGCTATCTCATCTTGGACCTCTTCTTTCCATTGCTGGGCATTTGACTTTCTTCCCTTTTTTTTCTCACCTCCACAGTCAATCATGGGGGACTTCATTGAGCTTCTAGTCTGTTTCGGGCTAAATTTGGTTTGGGTAACCTGTTGGATAACAGTACTGGAAACCCCTTCTCTGGATTGGGACAAAGACAAAGGTGAAAAATGTTTCTTGGAAGGGCTGATTAACTCTGAAAGCACTTTTTCTCTTTCTGGGGCGTAAAAAGACTCATCATTAGGGCATTCTTTATGGCCAACAGGAGGAGGATTGGAAGGTCCAGATTTGGTTGGGGAGTCAAGGTAAGCAGGGAGACCAAGATTTATATCCTCAACATTAGACCCTTCATTCTGATTTTCCTCTGTAATTATTTGATTTTCAGCCAAAATGTTAAATTTATTTAGATTTTCGAAAGGAGAGCATACCTTTTGTTGGTCAGTTTGTGATGTAGCAATTTGCTTGTCCTTACCATTGTCCATGTGAAGCTCAACCTCATTATCCATTTGCCCCAAACCAGAGGCCTTTGCCTTTTCAACATTTGGATCTTTAACCCTGTACATCCTTGTGTATTTGCCATTATTTCTGAAAGACTGCCGCTTGGAGTCATTATTCCTAGGAAGGGTTTGCTGGCTTCTCAAAAAAGAGCATTGTCCTTTGATATGGCCTTGAATATTACAGTCAGAGCAAAATTCCAGTCTATTTTCATATTCGATGACCTATAATCTTGTTTTATTTCCATATTCTAACTCCACATGAGTAGGAAGTTCAGATTCTAGATTTGCATTTACACAAATCCTAGCATGCGTCATTCTGGTGCGTGCAAGGGTTGGATTGTCAATGGCCACCAATTCCCCTATGGTCTTGGCAATACCCTGAAGAAAATACTCATGCCACCAATGAAACAGGAGATTTGGGAGACGGACCCAAATGGGGGCAAATTTTATGCTCTGCTTTTTTGGGTCAAAATCCTCAGCCCATCTCCTAAGAAAAAGACTTCTTCGACCCAAGAACCAAGGTCCTCCTGTTAGAATATGACTAGAATCTTCACTATTGTTAAGGCATACTACAAAAAAACCCCTTGATAATGCAATAATCTCCATGTGTCCAGAAGTCTTCCACTTCAAGGATGCCCATCGTCGAATCGTTTCAATATCCGGCCTGCCCCCTATGAATTTGCCTACCAAAAAAAAAATTTCCATCGATATGAAGTCTGCCATTACGCTTTCAGGCACGGATACCTTCTGCCCATTGGGAGTGAGAGGTGGTAAGGAATGTAAGGAAACCCTATTGCCACCTTTAAGGGCCTGTGCAAAAGACTTATTGCCCTCAGGATTCTTGATGTGGGCCTTCTTATCAAAAATAATATCAGGGGGTTCGTGTCCCTCTAATTTTTTAAAACCCTCAGTGTCCTTATCACTGTCCACCTGCTCTTCCTCAGTTGCTTTAGAACCTTGCTTGTTCCCTCCTTGAGCCTCACAGCTTCCAGGGGTTTGGAAACCCTGTTTCCCACCTCCAGCAGAATGAAAATCATGTTTGCAAAAATTGCACCTGCCTCCGCTCCCGCTTTGCTCCATTCCTTGTTCAAACGTCGCACATAAACCAATATGAGAACCCTAGATCTGGAAACCAAAATTTCTTGTCATTGGAACAAAATCTTCACTCACCCTTGCCTAAGCCTAATTGACCACTACCAACAACCCTTAACCACATTCCAAGACCTCTTTAACTCCATTAATGTACTAACGAGCTATCGGGTTTAACCATTTTTTTTAGTTTACAGTTACAGTCTCAAGACCACCTCCCTTGAGATGGTCCCAACAACTACCTATCATCTCTTCAAATATGGTCTTGCTCTTAACACAAAATGACATCAATAGTGGATCTTCAGCGATAGTCTTGCATCATAATAGGTATATACTTTGTGTTTCATGCATTCCAACTTCATTTAACAATAGTTTATTTTGATTCACTACGATTTTTATTTTATATGGACTAAGGCCCAACTTGGATAGGCCCATTTTGCTATTAATATCTTTATTTTTGGTTGTGTGCAAGTTTCTTACCCTTATACAGTTGTCCTTGGAAGATCCTACACCCTCACACACACTTACATAGTATCTCCTGATCACAATCAGTTGTAGGAAAGAAGCATATACACCATTATTGTTGTAAAAGCCCTCTTGGGCTAATTTGCAATTTATAAATATAAAGAGTTCTATTTTGTATTGAAAAATGCACACATTTGTAATAAAAATTTATCATATACTGTGCTCTTTGTCTTGATATTTCAATTATTGATGGTGGCTTCTTATCTCTACAATATCCTCTACTTTCAATGTAGAAGTAGTATTGGTGATAGCCATAACTAGGTTATCCTATGAATTAGGTAATGAACAAAGTAAAGTAATACACTTTTTATCTTCATCTATTTTTACTTCAATAGAGTTTAATTGACTTACCATAGTGTTAAAATCATTTAGATGTTCAACCACAAAGTCATCATCATTCATTTGAAAAGAATAGAACTTCTTCCAGATAAAGAGTTTATTTACCAATGACTTCGTCTAATACAAAGTTCCTAGCTTATCCCATAATAACTTTGTCAAGGTATTGTCAATACATTCAATAATACTGAATTAGATAAGCACTATCTACTAGAACTTCTTGCCTTCCTATCGATCTTCAACCAATCCTTATTTATCATTGATGTTGGTTTTATTCCCAAGATTGCAATCTATTGATCTCTATCAACCAACAGATTCTCTATCTTGAGTTCCCATAACTCAAAATTTTATCCATTAATTTTTTCAATCTCTACTTGTGTGCTTCTCGTTATTTTTATTTGCCTAGATTCTTTCACATATGGCTCCCACTCAATAATTAAATTTATCACAAGGTTAAAAAACTTACTCGAACAAAGTTAAAAAATCTAGCTTTAATACCAAATGAAGAAAAAAAGGTCCCAATAAACTAAATTTAGAATAAATAGTAAATACAGAATCAAAATAAAAAAGAAGAGAATAGATAAACACATAACACAGTATTTCACCTAGGAAACCCTTACGGGAAAAAATCCAACATGGTAATATCTCTTTATTGTATAAACTTAACTGTCTCCAATACAATAATGTTCATCTCTCATATCACTTCAAACCCTGATGCAAGTACAATTAAATAACAATACCACAAGAATGGATTTTACAATACCATGGACAAAAAACCATAGGTTGAAAAAATTAACCCTAAACAGCCCATATGGGTCTAAAAATAGCTTAAGAAACCCTAAAAATTCTATTGGGGGCCTGGGGCTCGGGTCGACCCCAAACCCCAATGAGGATACATAGAGAGCGTCTAGTACCTTTTAGAGTTAACCCCACCAGAATAACATGGAAATATATTCAATATATATCCAATAATTTCTAGATGAGTCATCATAGGCTTCAAGGGTTACATTTTTAAACTTCCTTTAAATTTTTGGAATCTATTTTTTTTGCAAAAACTTTCTTTTTTGCAGACTTGGAGGTAAGCCACATTGGAGACCCTTACATCCCTGCATTGTATACTTGGATGCTTCCCAACTATAGACTCCTACGATCATCTTAAACCCATGGCCATCCCAAACCTTATGATCATTTTCGTTGCCCATTCCTTACAGGCCCACATGCCTCGCTTGTAGGCCCTGCAACCTCCATTGTTTTTTCTTTAAATAATACTTCTCATTGTTGCAGACCAAAGTAACCATTATAATTGCCCAAAAACTCTTGTTTAAAAAAAAATTAAAAATTTAGAATTTGGTATTTTATATTCTATTTTTTTACCATTTTTTCATGATAATTGTGATTACATTTGATATTTCCTTGTTGCATTTATTATATCGGGCCAATTTTTTTGGGTACATTCACTTGCTGAAAATTTATTCACAAATTATAATCACACTACTTATAAAGTTCCAATTTTTTTTTACTTGGGAGGGTTTTTATTGAGTAATTCATTATAGAACCAAACATATTGAGATACATATGTACTATATCAGGGAACTCATCCAAGAATTGGTTCTTGATTTGTAGTATTGTCCTACATTAGAGTAAATTGCAAATACTTTCACCAAACCTTCATAGAAAGAAAAATTCTACATTTATGAGCTTTATCGGGGGTGCAAGAGACTCTTCCATTGATATTTATGGTCTTTGAGTATTTTTTTTCTTTTTTTGGAGGAAGGTATTTTTCCTATGGGTTTTTTTCTTTTTTTCTCGCTTATGAGAAATAATTTTGTACATGGGTACATTTAGCAAAATATTACTATGCTTCATAGGTTAAAAAATTTCTAAGATCACGAATAAACTCAATAATCATGCATCTATCAAATGAACAATAATCTCACAAAAATATTTATTGAAACTACTAAAGCAATGCATAAATGCAATGCTTTCTCGAGTTACATATTACATGGCTTTGTCTTCAATATATAGATACATGAGACTCTTCACATTACATGACTCTTGACCTTTTCTCTCCTCAAACTCATGTAAGAACTAACCTTTCATATTTCCCTCTTACATAATAAATCTCACATATTATATAAAGACAAAGTCTCTCATGATTGCACATAACTCCCTACTTCTAAACTTGACACATCACACATATAACTCTCACTTGTTAACATGACACCTCACACACTTAATTACATGACACATAATCTCACTCAATAACTTGACACATACTATAGACATAAATATCAAACATACACCCTAATATAAATATTTACAAAGGTGCCAAATAATGTAATAACTCCAACACCCCCTCGTACTACATTATTTTGTATGAAGTGAAGAACACAAGATTATACTGAGAGTGGGGGTGAACAGTATAAGATCACTTTTTACTTTTCTTTTCAATTCAATATTATGCAGAGTATAGATAGTAGTATCAATAGAATTAATCAAAGCAATGCACAAAACACCATCCACAAAAGTCACACAACAATTTACGTGGTTCACCCAATGTGGGCTACTCCACGAAGAAAATATTTTGCTAAAAATTTCTCAATAAATCTCTTGGGAATCCTTCCCAATTACAATTTTTATGGACCTCTGTCCAAAGGAGATGTTGATCCCCTAAATCTCAAGTTCGTGGATCTCTTCCACAGGATAACTCTTTCCCCTTCTGCTCTAGCTAGTGATCTTCTAGAAGACTTTTTTTGTCTGCTGCACTGACTGGTGGATCTCTCTCCACTTGAAGACTCCTCACTCATATTTTTCTTCATTTGTCTTGGTTGTTGGATCTCTATCCACTGAGACTCTATGCTCTGTACTCTGTCATATCCAAAGCTTTGTTAATAGGTTCAATTAGAACCTCCTCAAATATGCTCATTAGGCTCACTCAGAACCTACTCAAATCTGCTCAATAGGCTCACTCATAACTTGCTCAAATATGCTCAATAGGCTCACTCAGAACCTGCTCAATAAGCTCACTCAGAGCCTGCTCAAATTTGCTAAAAATATCACACATAACTTGTTCCAATATGCTCAATAAGTCCTCTCTAGGACTTGCTCAAATATGCATACCAAGCTTTCACAAAAGCTTACACAAAAATAGTCCACAAGCCTTCTCAAAGACTTACCTCAAATCAGCTCAAAAAAATCTCAACTCAATCTCATAGAAGCATAAAGAGAATTGTTAGAGACTCAATATATTCTATACTCAAATTCCAATCTCAATTCAAAGCAATCTCAACTCAGCTCAATCTTATAGAAGCATAAAGAGAATTGTTAGAGACTCAATATGTTCTATACTCAAATCCTAATCTCAACTCAGCTCAATCTTAACTCAATCTCATAGAAGCATAAAGAGAATTGTTAGAGACTCAATATGTTCTATTCTCAAGGCTCAATCTCAACTCAATATGAATATAGAATAGTTTGTTTCATGGAACTTGAAGAACCACTTCATGCAACCACTTGACTACGCTCAATCAACTCTACTCAGCCAATCACTTCAAGAAACAATTCTTTCTCACAAACCCTAGTTCAAGCATGAATCAACTAACTCAAAATATTTCCAATAATGCTCAACAACAAATCTTACATTACAATGATACTCATGTTCTTTTCTAACTCAAGTTCAAGTTCTTTTCATCACCCATTGGTTTCAAAAACAATTCTAATAAGACAAGGTTTTAATCACAACTCTCAATTTAGAAAACCTTGAAGCATAAACTCAAAGTACTTCACTCAACCAATTGTCTAAACAACAATGCTTATCAAACAAGGTTTAATCACAACTCACAATCCAAAAAACCTTGAAGCATTAACTCAACCACTTTCGAAAAGGAAACCACAATCAATCCTTTTCACTCCAATGATATTTCAAAAATCAACCACCCAAATAAAATCAATGGAGAGTATTACTCATACCTTTTTTATGCCTTATGAGTTTTCCACTAAATATTTCACACTCAACACACTTTCTTTTTCAAATCTTAACAAGGGTTAGAGATCTTGAGTAATAACACAACAATAATATCCAAATAACACCTTATTACTCCTACTTTATTTTAACATCCACCAAAGTTCTTTTTAAAAGAAAACCCTTACTCAAAATAACTTTCACTAAAAAGAACTTTATCAAAAACCCTTATTACTCCTAACAATTTCAAAAAATCATAATTAAAAATAATTCACAACTCAAATAGCCACCATGACCTTATTCCCTAAGGTTACTCAACAAATCAACTAACGAAGCACCTTTACCCCTTATCACTCCACCTTAGGCAATCCAAATAAAATATTAATAAAAACCTTAATACCTACCTCGAGGGGAATCGAAACCTCATCTTGACCAAACGTGAACGCCCTAGTTGGTGAAAAAGAAGCGCCACCCACTTCTTATCCTTCACCCTCTTCAACCAAGCAAAAAGTATGTGCCTTGGGCACCTCAACAGAACAAAGCCAAAAATGATGATTGCAAGAATCGAACACACAACCTCCTTATCACCAACACCTTTGCACAATCCAAGCTGCCACTAGGCCACTCTGCCCAATGCATTTTGGGAAGTGGTCGTTGTCTCCCTTTAATGTTCGTTGCATCACTTAAATGAAAAACACGAGCTCTTTTTCTTTGCAAATACCAAGCACAAATATCAACGAGCAAGGATGAATGAATTAAAAAAATCAATGGCATATTTATATGCCTTCCCTTTTCTTTGGAAACGTCAGCCTTTTTGAATCTTCCTTCATGACGTCGACGGATAAACTTTTAATTTTAATTTTAAAATTTAAACTAAATCTTTAAAATTAAATATCTCCATCACCGGGGCACATTTTTCGATGAAACGAAAAGCCAACTTGGGTTTTAAGAAAAACCCATTTCAAATTTGTCATCCATGGTTTTAAATAAAAACCTTTTGCAAACCTTCCCTTGAAGCTAATTTTGGAACCACATGCCATGCATCCCTTCTTGAACCTTTGATCAAAAACATTTGCTTCTCATGAAGCTCTTTGTGAAACATAAACATAGTGCTTACTTACATAGATCCTTTTGACATCAATGACAACTCTTAGCTTAGGGACTCAACATGTCAAACATGAAGGCCTTTTGTTTTCATTGCTTTCTTCTTCTTCATGCATATTAGCTTTGGTATTGCATTAGGTCCTATCATTGTATTTGTCTTTGTTACCTATACTTTTGAAGAAGTCATCAAAGAATACATTGTCATGTTCTTTTGCCATAAAAGTCTTGTGTTCAATATAATGCTTCTTTTGAAATTGTTCTCTTGGAAAAAGTTGATTCAAATGCTTTTGTGCAATTTTAATTACATCCAAGGAAAATATCCCACTTTTGTAGGATCCCATGGCTTCAATTTTATTTAGTCTCTTAATGAGACATCTCTTATTTCCATTAATATTTTTGAATTCCACCATTCTTCCTTTGTCCAACAAATGTGATACTAAAATAATATTATTTGCTATGCCAAGAACATAAAGTACAATTTGCAAGGTACATTCAGAATATGGTAGACTAATGGTGACACTCCATAATCCTTGTACATGATAAATTTTATAATCTGTTATCTTCATGTTTATATATATATTTTTTTATTGAATAAAAATAATAAAGATTGCCTATCATATGGTGGTTTTCTCCTGAATCAATATACCATGAATTATATTCACATTCTAATTTTGGTTTTGATTGAATTTCTTGTGGCTTGTTATATCTTAGCACATGTCTATGGCAATATTTTGTTTTTGAAAGTTTCTTCTCATGAAGCTTGGTCCTTTAAACCTGTATGGCCTTTTTTATGTACTCATTTTCTTTCAATCAATACAATTTTATTTTTGTTTTCTTTGATGTGGAATTCCTTATTGCTCCCAAATTTAATTTTTCAATTTTCAATTTTGATATTCAATCATCAATTTTCTTCAATATTTTCTTCTTTTAATTTTGTAGAAATCCTTGTATCTCCAAAATTTTAATTCAATTAGTTTTTAAATTCAATTCATTTTCTTTCTTAAAACTTTATTCCTTTCCTTTAGTTTCAAATTATTTCTTCAATTAGTTTCAAATTTCAATTTTTTTTTATATTTTTCTTCTTCTTATAATTCCTTTCAATTTTATCTTTCTTCAATTTCTTCTTTTCTTTCAATTTCAGTTTCTTCAATTTTCAATTCATTCATCAAATTTTATTTTCCTTCAATATCAATATCTTCAATTTTCAATCAATTCTTCTTCTTCTTATTTAATCTATTCTTTAATTTTAATTTCAAATTTTAATCAATTCAATTTCAAATATTTTTATATCTCCCTTTAATAATTCTTTCATTTTTTCAATTTCTTCAATTCTTCAATTCTTCAATTCTTCAATCAATTCAATTTTTCAATTTCTTCAAATTTTCAATCAATTCAATTTTATTTCCTTCAATCATTAATTCAATTTCTTCTTTCTTCCTAATTCAATTACTTCATTCATCAAATCAAGTTATTCAATCATCAATTTAATTTCTTCTTTAAATCATTTAATTCCTTTTAAATATTTAATTTATCCTACTTATAACTCTCATTTATTCATTCCAATTTAATTGTCCTTCACCTTCTTATAACTCTAAAAAAACCAATTCAATAATCAAACATGTGCCTAAATATTTAAATGCTTTAAAGGTAAAATAATACCTTACAATGGCACTCATATATATTTCATTTTCTAATATTTTAGCCACACAAATCACCCTTACAACTTTATCTTTACTTTGTGCTTATTCTTCCATAGTTTTACTGTCAACTAAACTAAATGTTTTGGCCCTCCTTATTTTCCAATTTTGAATCTCCATATTGCATGAATTCAAACATTACAGTGTATGTGTTACAAACTTTGACCCGCACACTTCATGGATCTCATGTAGCCTCTGCATATTTCTCAAATCCAATGTTTATTGAGTATAGTCTATGTAGTGTTCCTTCCCAAAGTCTTTTAGATGCAACATTTCCTGAACACCTTTTACATATTGTAATTCTTCTCGAAAATCTTCTGCTACAATGATTCTATAACACCTCATTTTGAGTGCTATGATCTATTCTAAACTACTGCAATGATTTCATAATATCTTCTTCTTTTGTAGTAATTTTGAATGTCTCCTTATGAAATATTCTCTTTTGATGCTATGATTACTACAACATTCTCTTGGTTGTCTTCCACCCATCTTCACTCCTTATTTATTGCTTCTTCCCCTTGTCTCCATAGTGTAATTGTCTTTCTAGTAGATTTAACTATTGTTGTCTTTCTTCTATATTGTAATATTCATCCTCTTATCTTGCACTTATCCAATTTGTAATTGCTCTTCCTGTAGTTATTTCACTCAAGGTGGCTATCATGAAATCCAATCAATGTGGCTCTAATAGCACTATTAGCAAAATATCACTATGCATCATAGGTAAAACAATTTCTAGGATCATAAATAAACTCAATAATCATATATCAAGTGGACAATAATCTCATATAAATATTCAGTAAAATTACTAAAACAATGCATAAATGCAGTGCTTCCTCAAGTTGCATATTACATGGCTTTGTCTTCTATATATATACATTAGACTTTTCACATTACATGAATCTTGACCTTTGCTCTCCTCAAACTCATGAGAGAACTAACTTTTCATATTTCCCTCTTATATTATAAATCTCACATATTACATAAATATAAAGTCTCTCATAATTGCACATAACTCCCTACTTCTAAACTTGATACCTCACACATATAACTCTCACTTGCTAACTAGACACCTCACACACTTAATTACATGACACATACTCTCACTCAATAACTTGACACATACTATAGACACAAATATCAAACACACACCCTAATTATAATATTTACAAAGGTACAAAATAATGTAATAACTCCAACAGGTACCTACTATGGCTACACATTTTTTGGGACCCATCTATCACCACACATCTAAGTTATGCTTATGGGGGGGTGTTAGTTCATTTTATTATTTTATGCAGTAGTTTTTTAATTATCCTATTACTTAAGATAATATTTCTTGGGTAGGTGTTGAATTATTTGTCTCTCACACATATGTGTCACATTCTCACTCATTGTGTTGACTTATTCATCTTTCATTGATGCCATGTGTCACATTGTTGAGAAGCATCATTAGTGACTCACTAGTAGTTATGAATTGGATTCCTTGTTGGGTATTTCCTATATACACATCTCATGCTTAAACCTGAGCAATGGGAGAACGAGAGAATGACGTAGTTTTTATTTGTAATTCTACACTTGTAAAATATTATCATATCATTATTCTGTATATTTGTGTTTTCCTTCTTAACTGGAATAGCTAATCATTTTTCTTATGCAATTGCTATTGTAACTTGCTTACTTCACCTAGATCTTGGGTCTCATATCTTCATCTCAATCCATAGGTGAATCTCACATGGTATCAGATCATGAGGGAGAGAAGGAGCTTGTTCATTTCTAGTTGAGTCATCATAGGCTTCAAGGGTTATATTTTATTGAAAACTTCATTCAAATTTTTAGAGTCTTTTTTTTAGAGACGTTATTTTTTGTAGACTTGGAGGTAGCCCACTTTGCAAATCCTCGTGTCCCTACATTGTAGAATTGAATGTCACTCAACTATATATTGTCACAACCATCTAATACCTCATGATTTTTTTTACCTGACCCTCATAAACCCCCATGCCTAGTTTGCAAGCCTCGCGACCTCCACTATTGTAGACCAAAGTGATCATTATCACCACCCAAAAACCCTTGTTTAAAAAAAATGGTATTTTATATTCTTTTTTATTTTAATTTTTAGAATAATTGTGATTACATTTGAAATTTCCTTGTTACATTTATTGTTTCAAACCAATTTTTTGGGTACATCAATTGTTTAAAATTTGGTCGTAAATTATAATCGTACTATTTATAAAGTCTCAAATATTTTTATTAGGGGGTTTTATTGAGTAATTTGAGGAGAGGGTATTTTGTTCTCTTCCTTTTTTTTTCTACAAGATTGTGTTATCTTATTCTTCTTTTTACTATGGGTAAACAATATATTTTTCTTCTTACTTCTTATAATTACACTACCTAGAAACAATTAATGTAGAATTACTTAAGGTGTAAGAACTATACAAAGCATATATTATAAATGGAACCTAAACCCATTGATGTAAATAAAATGAGTGGATTGATAATCATGAGCAAGCACTTGGTGCAATATTTACATGTGTTTCTTTTAATATTCTCTTTCGTGTTGAAATTGTACAACACCTAAAGAGGCTAGGATACACTTGCTAAATTGTATTCTTAAATTGAAAATATTAGGGGTTACCAAATAGAAAATGAGTTGATGAAACTTGGTCCAAAATATTTTGATAATATACAAGACTATATCACCCAAATTAATTTGTTTAAACACAACTCAAATAATATAGCATACATAAAAATGATACTCAAGTAATTTTGAATGTGTTGTCCTAACTAGGTCCTGAGTATTTCATCTTTGTTTATGGTTTCCACACACATTGACTTTCTACAGGTTCTACATGGACAATGTCATCATTTGGCTCATTTTCTAAGCTTCTAATTCAGGAGCAAAAAAATATTATTCAAATTAATTTCTTAAAAGTCTTCAAGTCACATGCACTTGTATCTAATCAAGCTAGTGTACACAAAAATACTAATAATATAGAAAAAAATCCATAAAATAAAGCAAATATGACACAAAATAAGGAATACAATCTATTTCTAAGGCATATAGACAATCCTCTAAGGGAAATTCATAGAATAAAGAAAAATCCACTTGTGCATCTTGCAAAAACCCAAGTCATGAGGAACATCAATTTCATACACAATATATAGAAGAGTTGAACAATATTATATAGAAAACATCAATTTTCCATCACTTATGTCACCAAGTCACTCTTCTTCTTCAAATTTTGTAAAAGAGAAAGGACAAGATCTAGTTGCAATGGTTGAATCCTCCAAACCATGGATAATTGACTCAAGTGCTTCATACCACATGTCATCTGATAGAGATCATTTCTCAACTTTAGAGTCATGTTCTACACCTCATATACACATTGGTGATGATTCAATAGTAGATGTCATTAGAATATATTCAATTGATATAAGGTATGGTGCATTCCATGATGTACTTTTTGTACTTAAATTGTCTACCACTATGCTCTTAGTCTACCAAATCACTCACATTGGGAAGGGCAAGAAATTTGAGTTCACTCTAGATTTAGTGGTAATTATTGAGATAGATAATGACACATATATAGTGGTTGTGAAGGTTGATCATTAAACTTATTTGTATGCCTTCTCTTATTTTGTACTTGATTTTCCATCCTTTGCATTCCTTATTCACTATGACACAAAGAGTAATTTATGGCCATCTCAACTACTACTATTTATAGTATATTTCACAATAGGATATGGTTACAAGACTCCCTCACATTAGATTTTTAGATAACGTCTACCTTAGATGTAGCATAGGAAAAAATATTGCAAATAAATTTAACAAAGGGAAGTCTTTAACAACTTCACAAGTGTTGGAACTGATTCATAGTGACTTAGTTGGTCCATTTCCAACCTTTTATTTTAATAGATCTTGTTATGTACTCACTTTCATTGATGATTTTTTCCCACCACACTTGGGTCTATTTATTTCATTAGAAAGGTGAAATATTTAAACACTCTCAAGATTTTAAGGCCCTTACTAAAAAATAATCGATAAAATACATCAAGATTCTTTGCATAGACAATGGCAGAGAATATGTGGACCATATATTTGATTAGTTATGTTCTTTTGAGGCGATACATCTTTAATATTCAATTCCATATAGTCCATAGGAGAATGGAATTGATGAGAAAAATAAGTGATCCTTGAGATAAACGGTAAGCTGTGTGATTAACTCATGGTCCCTCACATTGTAATATTGGGCCAAAACCAAAATATTGTTCCATTTATATTCAAAACTATATCCATCATAAATAATTGAAAGGGATAACTCCTTTTGAAGCTTAGAATGATCAGAAGGCCACGGTGAAACATTTCATAGTTTTTGGATCCCTTACATGGGCACATATTCCTTCAAATAAATGCAATAAAATCGAACCTCAAATCTAACCTTACATCTTCATTGGCTATCCTAATGGTATCAAAGGGTATTAAATATTGCATATAGATACTCAATAATCTCTTCATTGAGCGGAGTGTTTGGTTCGAGGAAAGCTCTCCCAACTTGTCCTCCCACACTTCTCCACATTTCATCACATAGGATTCTAATAAAAGTGATTTAGAGGAAGCTTCTCAAGCTTAATCACCTTCATATTTGAGTTAGCATTTAGAGGCTCCAACCTCTTCCACTTTAGTACCTCTTTGGGTTTGCAAGATTTTTCATACAATAGGTACTTTTATTGGAGATCCTACTAACTCTAGGATAACTCGATCAAAACATCAACATCTTCCTCATGTCTATATTGCCTCTACTTTTGATCCATAATAATTTTGGGAAGCATCTAATATTATAGAGTAGAATTAAATAATGGAGGAAGAATACAACTCCTTGACAAGGAATCAATCATGGGATTTTAACCCGTTTCCTAAGAGAAGGAAACTAGTTCGATGCAAGTGAAACTATAAAATAAAATATGCTATGAATGGAACTATTAATAAGTTCAAAGCATGACTTATTGTAAAATATTTTTCATAGGTTCTTGGAATTGACTACTTAGAGACCTTTGCCACAGTCACAAAAATGAACTCCATTCAGTTGACTCTTTCTATTGTTACAACTCATGGTAGGGTTGTACATTAAGTGGATGTGAAGAATGCATTTATTCATGGTAATATTTAGGAGGATATATGCATGGAGAAATCACAAGGGTTCATTCAAGATTCATCACTGGTGTACAAATTGTGGAAGGCAATATATAGCCTCAAATAGGTCTCACAGGCTTGGTATGGAAAGTTGGACATATTTCTTCTTTCTCACAAATTTGTGAGATGCCACTTGTATCCAAATGTCTATATTTTGAGGCAATATGATGTACCACTTATTTTTGTTCTTTATGTTGATGACCTGATCATTACAAGGGGTTCCTCATATAATATTAGCATAGTCAGATCTACTCTATAAGATAGATTTGCTATGACAAACTTGGGCTTACTTCACTACTTTATCAAGATTGAGATCATACAATATTTTTTTGGGATCATTCTTGTATAGCTCAAGTATACTATTGATCTACATGATATATTTTACATGATTGATTGTAAGTTTGTATCGACTCCTTTTCTATCTAAATTCAAACTGAGGATACAATATTCCACTTCACATATTTATCCCACTTTGTATCGTTAGCTTGTTGGTAGACTGATTTGTTTAACTCACACATTTCTTGACATATCTTATGTGGTTGGCATGGTTTCACATTGTATGTAATAACCCCATGAGCTTTATTGAAAATTTATCAAATGCATTGTTCATTGTATTCAAAGCACTTATAGCTTTGGGATTCATTGTTCTACAATTACTACTTCTACTTTGGTTGGATACATAGATGTTAATTGGGCAGGAAATCATGATGATTGCAAGTCTATTTTTGGCTACAATTTTCACCTTGGTTTAGGCCCCATTTGTTGGCAAAGTAAAAAACATCATGCTATTAAGAGGCTAATTATCCTAGAGTTGTGAATGCTACAATTGAGGCTATTTGGAATTAGAATATTCTTGTTGAGTTTGGCATACCTATTCAGAGGCCCATAGTCATATTTTGTGATAATTAGAGTGTTATCCAAATCTCAAATAATGTATTCCATCATTAGAGGACCAAACATGTTGAGATTCATATGGTCTATATTAGGGAGCTCATCTAGGAGCAAATTTTTGATTTGCAATATTATCCTACGTTGGAGTAGGTCACAGATATTTTCATGAAACCCTTCATAGAAACCAAGTTTCTACATTTACAAGCTTTATCAAGGGTGCATGATGCTCTTCCATCAAGCATGACCTCTTAGCATTTTTTTCTCTTTTGAGAGGGAGTTTTTTTCCTACAGGTTTTCTCATTTTTCTCAATTATGAAAGATCATTTTGTACATGGATACCCACTATGGCTACACATTTACCGACACCTATATATCACTACCCACATAAGTTATGCCTATGGGGGTGTTAATACATTTTATTATTTTTATGCATTAGTTATTTATTTATCCTAGAACTTAGGATAAGCTTTCTTAGGTAGGTTTTTACTTATTCATCTATCATTATTGTGTCACATTCTCACTCACTGTGTTGACTTATTCATATTTCATTGATGCCATCTATCACATTGTTGTAAAATATCATTAGTGACTCACTAGTAGTCATTAATTGGATTCTTTGTTGGAAATTTTCTATATATACCCATCTCATGCTTATGCTTGAGCAATGAAAGAATGGGATAATGCATTTAGTTTTCATTTGTAATTATGAACTAGTGGAATATTATCATATCATTATTTTGCATATTTGTGTTTGCCTTCTTAACTAGAATAGCTAATCATTTTGCTTATGCAATTTCTATTGTAACTTGCTTACTTCACCTAGATCTTGGGTCTCATATCTTCATCTCAATCCATATGTGAATCTCACAATATGGAATTGACACCTATACACTCCTCTCTAAACAAATGTAGATGTTCTAAGAAATCATATTATATTTAGAAGTTCTTCATATGGATTTCAAATGCACAATTATTTTTTTAAAATCAATGGAACTTTACATGCTTTGTAATGAATGGTCATCATTTTAGAACTTATGTCCTTTGCTACTCATAAACTCAATTTTTTTTATTCTTGGACTTGGCCTAGAAATGGTTTGTAACTAGTTTGAATTAAGGAAGTTTTTTAAACTCAAAAATACCATTATATTCTCCATCATAAGTACCTCCATTTAAGTCACCCTCTTTGTTCTTATTCATATGGATATGCAACAAATTTTCCTTTATTTTGATGAAAGAGACTCCAACTTGCAACATCTCCAATAATATGGGTGCAACATGTCTATATTATTAGTAAGAAACTAACATATTCCTCTCCAATGTTCAACATGTATAGAATGCAAAAATTCATGCTTAGAAAATGAGTATGTCCTCTCTTTTGTGTATAAAAATATTCTCATAACTCCTATTAATGACTGATATTAGATTTGAACCCTTTTCTTCAATCCAAAAAATATATCCAAAAAGCACTGTGATCTCAATGAGGAAATACTATGCTTAATACTATTTCTTGAATAGCTAGGGAACCTATTTGATTACTCTAATATTATATTATATGAACACAAAATAAGGATATGATAATTTTTTATTAATGCAATACTATATACATATAAGAAAATAATTGTTAGCTTTTTATACTATATGCTTAAGTAAATGCAACCACAAGGTATAAAATGAGCATGTAATATTAACTATATGATAATGGTAATATCTTAAGCATGTAAATAGCATGAGAAAATTTTGAAAATACTCATAAAATAGCCATTAATGAAATCTCATAAAAATGATACCTTCATACAAAATATTGAGACCTCAAATGCTCCATTTTTTATTCATGCTCTACATTGTATCTAACTTGAGCACTACTCTACTCTATTATGCTTTTGCAATCTCTCTTACTTTATTCCTTTTTATTTCTCTACTACAAAGGTCAATTGATATTCTCACAATGACACTGAGAGGGGGGGTGAATCAGTGTAGCTATTAAAATTCAAATCTACAACACTTAATGCTGAAACAAAGAGAACTTAAAAACAGGTAAAGCAATTTTCACAAGAGAGCACACCACAACACACAATGTAACGAGGTTCACCAATTTGGCTACTCCTCAAAAATGATTGCTTGGACTCCAATCCAAATCCAGCCTTTGCAAAACACCAATTTTACAAACACTTTACCAGCACCCACTGGAAGGAGCACCAACCCCTTATTTTTTTGCTTCAACAGATAGGAGCACCAACCCCTAATGCCAAGCACCAACTTGGACTGCAATTCTGAATTATCTTAATGACATAAAAATGCCTTCGTTGTTTACACGACCCTGACTAGTCTGCAATTAATCAAACTCTGCACTCTCTCACGGCTCTGCTTATTTCTCTCTCGGCCCTCTTCTAACCCTCTTTTCACAACAATTTCTCACATACAGCAGCAACCTTATTCTTCATGCAGACCTACTTTTATATCATATTAGTCTCTATTTTTAACTTCCATATTTACGCATGCAACCCGTAACTGTTCCTTTAATATTCTCTTCTGCCACTTGTCAACTATAACTTCTTCTTTATGTAACTCCTTTTGTATTTATAGAGTGGGCATTTCGTTAAACACGTTACATGCAACATATACCTCTACCATGACTGTTCGTCTTCTTTTCTATGCATGCATGCATTTTTCGATTCTATTTATGCGACTATTCGATTTCTTCTTCTTCGATTGTTCTTAAAATAGCTACATGCTTTTCTTTTGTACTTGCTCCTATAATTGTTGCATTGACTCCAGTTAACTCTTCTTATTTCGGTTGCATGATTTTCCTCTACAACTACCCCTTTAACTATTGTTCTGCTTTAGTTAACTGTCAGTGATCGTGTTGTTGCGACCTATAGCGAAATCGTGACACTTCTGTCTCTTTATGCTCTTCTCGCCCTTTATCCATGAAAACTCAACATGTCATGAAATCGTGACATTTTTTGCCTCCTTGTTCACCTCTTGTCTTGCACCCGTGAAAACTAGACATGTCACAAAATCGTGACACTTTTTGCTTCCTTGCACTTCTCTGCCTTTCGCCCGTGAAAACGAAACATGTCACAAAATCGTGACACTTTCGTTGCCTTGTGCCTTTTCTGTCTTTGGCCCATGAAAACACATGTCACGAAATCGCGACACATTTGCTGCCTTGCACCTTTTCTATCTTTGGCCCGCGAAAACACAACATGTCGTGAAATCGTGACACATTCGCTGCCTTTTGCCTTTTCTGTCTTTGGCCCGCAAAAATGGAACATGTCACGAAATCATGACACTTTTCCTCCTTGGTGCTTTCTCTTCGAACCTGTCGTGAAATCGTGACACTTTTTCTCCTTGGAGCTTTCTCTTTGAACCTGTCGCAAAATCGTGACACTTTCTCTCCTTGGCGCTTTCTCTTCGATCCTGTCATGAAATCGTGACACTTTCTCTCCTTGGCACTTTCTCTTCGAACCTGTCATGAAATCGTGACACTTTCTCTCCTTGGTGCTTTCTCTTCGATCCTGTCGTGAAATCGTGACACTTTCTCTCCTTGGCGCTTTCTCTTCGAACCTGTCACGAAATCATGACACTTTCTCTCCTTGGCGCTTTCTCTTCGATCCTGTCATGAAATCGTGACACTTTCTCTCCTTGGCGCTTTCTCTATGAACCTGTCATGAAATCATGACAGTTTTCTTTGCCTGTGCCTTCTCTCCAAACATGTCATGAAATCGTGATAGTTTTCTTTTCTTGTGCCTTCTTTCCAAAAATGTCACGAAATCGCGATAGTTTTCTTACTTGCCTTCTTTGCTTCCAACATGTCACGAAATCATGACAGTTTTTCTACTTGCCTTCTTCTCTGACAACATGTCGCGAAATCGTGACAGTTTTTCAACTTGGCTTCTTTGCCTCCAACATGTCACAAAATTGTGACAGTTTTGCCAGCATTTTCTCTCTCCTTCGATATGTCGTGAAATCACAACAATTTTGATCGCATTTTCTCTCTCCTTCGAGATGTCGTGAAATCACGACAATTTTGACAGCATTTTCTCTCTCCTCCGATATGTTGTGAAATCGTGACAGAAAACATGTCGCGATATCGCGACAATTTTCTTACTTGTCTTTTTCTTTGATTTTTTGAATCTGGGCCACTTCTGAATTCTTGGAAATTCATTGTACATGTTCTGACTGACCTCTAAACTCCTGTCCACTACATCAACTGATCTATCTGTTTGTGTTGACAACAATGACAATACTTTTGCTGCACCTTGCTCAACAATCTCCCCCTTTGGAATTGTTGGCAACACTCATGCACTCTCCTGGAATTCTTCTCCCCCTTTGACAATAATACCAAAGGGCTGCTGCAGACTCCCCCTGAGTCTATGCACAACATTCTTAGATACACATTGTTATAGTTAGCAAAAATCATGAATATGAGCAAAACTATAAACATAGGCATAAATGCTCCCCCCTGAGAATGTGATCCCAATTGATAGTCAGTTCTTGGGAAATGTGACTACTCCCAACTTACTCCGAAGGTACTCAAAAACTTCCTTTGGCAATGGTTTTGTGAATATATCTGCTACTTGCTCTGTAGTTAGAACAAAATCCAATTTGACCTCACCTTCTGCAACTTTATCCTTCAAGAAGTGATATCGGATTGCAATATGTTTGGTTTGAGAATGCATAACCGGATTCTTTGATATGTTTATAGCACTGGTGTTGTCACATTTAACTTAAATTGGCTCTTTGAAGTGAATACCAAGATCTTTCAAGGTTTGTCTCATCCATAATATCTGTGTACAACATGTTGTTGCTGCAATGTATTCTGCCTCTGCTATGGATAGAGAGACTGATTCTTGTTTCTTGTTGTGCCATGCTACCAACTTGTCTCCAAGATAAAATGCTCCTCCATTGGTACTCTTTCTGTCATCAATACATCCCACCCAATCTGCATCAGAATATGCAATAAGAGTGAAGTCCTTACCTTTTTGGTACCATAACCCATACTCCATAGTACCCTTGAGGTACCTAAAAATCCTCTTCACGTCTATCACATGAGTCTCTTTGGGACTAGCTTGAAATCTTGCCACCATGCATACTGCCTGTAAGATATCTAGTCTGGTAGTTGTCAAATACAGTAGACTTCCAATCATAGATCTGTACATGGTTTTATCTATATCTGGAGATTTTTCATCCTTGCTCAACTTGCAACCTGTTGTCATGGGAGTGCTAACGAGTTTCTTGTCCTCCATTGTGAACTTTTTCAACATTTCTTTCACATATTTAACTTGAGAAATAAAAATGCCCTTTTCACTTTGATTGACTTGCGTTCGAGAAAATAAGAAAGTTCACCAATCATAGACATCTCAAATTCTTTCTTCATTTTATTTGCTATGTCACTACAAGACTTATCATTGTTCTTGCCAAAAATGATATCATCTACATAAACAACAAGGACAATAAGATGGCCATTCTCTATTTTGACATACAGATTGTTGTCCACCAAACCTTTCTTGAACCCCTGTTGAATCGGATAGTTATCCAACCTTGCATACCATGCTCTGGGTGCCTGTTTTAAACCATACAAAGCTTTCCTCAACTTGCAAACAAAGTTGGGATTATCACCGAGTTGGAAACCATCTGGCTGCTCAATGTAAACCTCTTCTTCCAATTTTCCATTCAAAAATGCTAATTTTACGTCCATTTGATATACCTTGAAATTTTTATGAACTGCTAAAGCTAGAAACATTCTGATTGCCTCTAGTCCAGCTCATTGGTGCAAAGGTTTCCTCAAAATCAATACCTTCAACCTATGCATAGCCTTTACAGACTAGTCTTGCTTTATTTCTTACAACCTGTCCATCTTCGTTCAATTTATTTTGAAAAATCCATTTAGTACCGATTACATTTTTATTTTCCGGCCTTGGTACTAACTCCCAGGTTTTGTTTTTCTCAATTTGATCTAGTTCTTCATTAATTGCTTTCATCCAACTTTCATCTATGCTTGCTTCAGCAACATTTTTGGGCTCAATCTTTGGATAATAGAGAGTAGTTCCATACTACTGCTCTTCTAGTCTAAATACCAACTGTTGGGTCCCCAATAATCTGTTCTCTGGGATGATTTTTCACGCAATTGCCTATTTTGAATTTCTTGTTTTCTTCTTCTTCTGAGTCAATTCTTAAATCAGTTGGGTCAATTTTTTGATTCTCTTCTATTTCCATTTCTTCATCTCCTTCAATGACTTCTTCATAAATAGGGTAGTTTTCTTGATAAGTTGTTTCTCGATCTCTACCTTCATCAACTTTAACATCTGCACTCTCCACAATTTTCTTTAGCCTCTTGTTGTAACATGTGTAGGCTTTGCTTTTTGTTGAGTAACCAACAAAAATACCTTCGTCAGCTCTATCTTCAAATTTATCGAGATTATCTTCAGTTCGTTTGATGTAGCACTTGCTACCGAACACTTTGAAATATCTTGTTGTTGCATTTTTGCTGAACCACAGCTCATACGATGTTTTGCTTTCATGTGTCCTTAGCATGCACCTGTTTTGGATGTAAACCGCAGTATGGACTGCCTCTTTCCAAAATCTGTCAGCTATTTTGTTCTCAGCCAACATTGTCCATGCCATTTCCTGCACTGTATCTGTTCTTCCTTTCTACAACACCATTCTGCTGAGGTGTTCTTGCTGCTGAAAACTGTCTTCGATCCCATATTTTTGATAGTATTCTACAAATTCTTCTGAGATAAATTCTCCTCCTCTATCTGATCTTAGGCATTTAATTCTTTTTCCAGTTTGATTCTCAACCTATTTTTTAAAAATCTTGAACATCTCAAAGGCATCTGATTTAAGCTTTAAAAATAGTACCCATGTCATCCTGGAGTAGTCATCTATGAACAACATAAAGTATTTGTCACCATTTATGCTTTGTGTTCTCATGGGTCCACACAAATCAGTATGTATTAGATCTAAAGGCTTACTTGGTGAAGTATTCCTTTGATTTGAATGTGGTTCTAGTTTGCTTCCATTTTTGGCATGAAGTACAGATGTTATTTATTAGTTTGCTAATGGTGGGTATATCTCTTACTGCCCTTTTTGAACTTATTTTTACCAGATTGTCAAAGCTAATATGATCGAGCCTCTTGTGCCACAACCAATTTTCATCTTCCTGTCCAATCAAGCATGCTCCTTCGAAGTTTTTGAGAGAGTATATAGATTTCCAGAAGTCCTTAATCCTGTAGCTATCAGCTTCCCACTATGTACTTTTCTGAATTCACAGCCCTGCTTCTTAAAGATGACTTCATGACCTCTGTCATAGATTTGACTTACGCTTAGTAAGTTGTGCTTCAAACCAATCACAAACAGAACTTCTTTGGAATTGATCTGTCCATCACTTATCTTGAATGATCCTTTGCCAACTATCTTGGCTCCATCATTATTTCCAAACTTTACAGAGCCCCCTTCATATTTCTGTAATTTTTCAAATTTTTGTTTATCTCCTGTCATGTGACTGGAGCACCCACTATCCAATATCCATGGTGCAGATTTGTTTTGTGCTTTGAAAGCTGTCTGAACAATCAAGGATTCCTTTTCTTCCTTGGGTAGCTCCTTTTCTTTCCACTCTAGTTTGGCTACAATTTTGGTTACTTGTTTAGACTTTTCTTTGTCGATGCTTTGTGCATGTTTTTTTGAGAATTTTCTGTTTTGCCTTAAACTGTTTGGTTGAGTTCTTCTTCCCTGATATCTGTTTGCTGCATATGTGCTTCTACAGTTTCTTGCAATGTGTCCAAAGTTATGATAGTTATAGCATTCTACTGCATAATCCATCAAGGGTGAAAAGACATTTCTATTGGTGAAGTTTCTTTGTCCTATATTATGAATGCAGTCTAAAATCTTATGACCGTAAGCATTGCATTTAAAACAATAACCAGAAAAGGAATGATTGAACCTAGGAATTGGTCTTTGCCATTTTGTAGTAGGAGCCACAAATTTTCTTCTCCTTTGATGTGTGACTTTTATGAATCCCTCATTGTCAGCACTCTTCTCGTGCCTAGCACTGTTGCTTTCTTTTGCCTGATTCATTTTTCCTTGATCAACCTTGATCTTATCTTCTTTCTTTACTTGTTCTACTATTATGGCCTTTGATCCACTTGACGATTCTCCTTCGACAAAGCCCAAGCCAAATTTGATGCCCGTAGTCCTCTGACTATTTATAATATTTTCAAGCTTTGCAGAACTTCCTTCAAGTTTGTGATAGCAACTTAATTTTTTATTCTTTTCTTCTAGCCGCATTCTTAAGACAACAATCTCTTCTTCCAGTTTGTAGCACTCATCTATTTTCATGGTTAATTGAACTTCGAGTTCTTCAGACATTTTCTTAAATTCTTTTGTCTGTACTTTCAAACTACTTATTATGTCATTCGCATCCTCTAGTTTTCTTGAGACATTTTTATTCTTTTTTCTTTCTATTTTCAACTCTTTAAGTGCAACAACCAACTCTCCTTCTAGATAAACTTCAGCCTCATCCTTACTTTTTGTATCACCTTCCTATTTTTCTTCTATTTTTGCTTCTTCAAATGCCATGAATAGAGCTTCACCTATTTCTTCTTCAGAATCTTCACTTGAGCTATCTTCAGAAGAGCTGACATTCTTGGATATGAAACTTTTCTTTTTGAAATTGCTTTTCCTAAAATTTGGTTTCTTCTTCCAGTCACTTCTTTCTTGGTGTGACCCTTCATCACTTTTGGTTTTCTCATTCATTGGACACTTAGCTGCAAAGTGACCGACCCCTCCATAATTGAAACACTTAAACGGTAACTTTCCTCTATATTTTCCTTTTCCCTTTGTAAGTTTCCAAACAAAGTTGGCTTTCATTTCATCAGATGTCTCTTCATCCTCAGATTCTTGTTCAGCTTTTGTATTCTTGTGTGCTTTAAAAGTAGCTTCTCTGTCTATGGGCTTAGTTTGTCCTATTCTCATTTCATATGCAGTCAAAGAACCATGCATCTCGTCCATGCTAAAATTATTTAGATCTTTAGCCTCTTCTATTGCAGAAACTTTAGAATTAAATCTTTTGTGAAGAGTTCTAAGTACCTTTTTCATGACAACTACATCTTCGATTTTTTTGCCGAGTCCTCTGATTGCATTAATGATTCCATTGAATCTCAGCATATAGGCCTCTATGTTCTCATCGTCATTCATTTGTAATGCTTCGAACTAAGCTCGATGAGTTTGCAACTTGGCTTCCTTGATCTTGTTGTCTCCTTCATGGATGCTCTTCAATTTGTCCCACATGTCTTTTGCTGATTTACAGCTCATGATCCTTATCAGTTCACTATCTACTAGCCCACACATTATGGCATTCTATGCTTTGGAGTTATTCTCAAACTTCTTCTTCTTAGTAGTATCTGTTGGAGGAGTAGCGGGTACTGTGTATCCACTTTCTACTGATTCCCAAATGTCGTATCCTAACACACTCAGATATGTCTGCATCTTGAGTCTCTAGAATGAGTAATTAGTTCCATTGAACAAAGGAGCTTTGTTTGATGAGAATCCTTCATTACCTACCATTGTGTTCCTTCCAAGATCACCTTAGCTGATTAAGCTTTGTTCAGGAACCTCACTCTGATACCAATTGATATTCTCACAATGACACTAAGAGGGGGGGGTGAATCAGTGTAGCTATTAAAATTCAAATCTACAACACTTAATTTTGAAGCAAAGAGAACTTAAAAATAGGTAAAGCAATTTTCACAAGAGAGCACACCACAACACACAATGTAACGAGGTTCACCAATTTGGCTACTCCTCAAAAATAACTGCTTGGACTCCAATCCAAATCCAGCCTTTGCAAAACACCAAAATTACAAACACTTTACCAGCACCCACTGGAAGGAGCACCAACCCCTTATTTTTCTGCTTCAACAAATAGGAGCACCAACTTGGACTGCAATTCTAAATTGTCTTAATGACATAAAAATGCCTTCGCTATTTACAAGACCCTGACTGGTCTGCAATTAATCAAACTCTGCACTCTCTCATGGCTTTGCTTATTTCTCTCTCGGCCCTCTTCTAACCCTCTTTTCATAGCAATTTCTCACATACAGCAGCAACCTTATTCTTCACGCAGACCTGCTTTTATATCATATTAGTCTCTATTTTTAACTTTCATATTTACGCATGCAACCTGTAACTATTCCTTTAATATTCTCTTCCGCCACTTGTAAACTGTAACTTCTTCTTTATGTAACTCCTTTTGTATTTATAGAGTGGGCATTTCGTTAAACACGTTACATGCAACATATACCTCTACCATGACTGTTCGTCTTCTTTTCTGTGCATGCATGCATTTTTTGATTCTATTTATGCGACTGTTCAATTTCTTCTTCTTCGATTGTTCTTAGAATAGCTGCATGCTTTTATTTTGTACTTGCTCCTGTAACTGTCGCATTGACTCCAGTTAACTCTTCTTATTTCGGTTTCATGCTTTTCCTCTACAACTATCCCTTTAACTGTTGTTCTGCTTCAGTTAACTGTCAGTGATCGTGTTGTTGCGACCTGTCACGAAATCGTGACACTTCTGTCTCTTTATGCTCTTCTCGCCCTTTATCCATGAAAACTCAACATGTCACGAAATCGTGACATTTTTTGCCTCCTTGTTCACCTCTTGTCTTGCACCCGTGAAAACCAGACATGTCGCAAAATCGTGACACTTTTCGCTTCCTTGCACTTCTCTGCCTTTCGCCCACAAAAACGAAACATGTCATGAAATCGTGACACTTTCGTTGCCTTGTGCCTTTTCTGTATTTGGCCCACGAAAACACATGTCGTGAAATCGTGACACATTCATTGCCTTTTGCCTTTTCTATCTTTGGCCCGTGAAAACACAACATGTCGCAAAATCACGACACATTTGCTGCCTTTTGCCTTTTCTATCTTTAGCTCGTGAAAATGGAAAATGTCGCGAAATCGTGACACTTTTTCTCCTTGGTGCTTTCTCTTCGAACCTATCGCGAAATCGTGACACTTTTTCTCCTTGGAGCTTTCTCTTCGAACCTATCACGAAATCATGACACTTTCTCTCCTTGGCGCTTTCTCTTCGATCCTATCACAAAATCGTGACACTTTCTCTCCTTGGCGCTTTCTCTTCGATCCTGTCGTGAAATCGTGACACTTTCTCTCCTTGGCGCTTTCTCTTCGAACCTGTTGCAAAATCGTGACACTTTCTCTCCTTGGCACTTTCTCTTCGATCCTGTCGTGAAATCACGACACTTTCTCTCCTTGGCGCTTTCTCTTCAATCTTGTCACAAAATCGTGACACTTTCTCTCCTTGGCACTTTCTCTGCAAACCTGTCACGAAATCACGACAGTTTTCTTTTCCTGTGCCTTCTCTCCAAACATGTCACAAAATCGTGACAGTTTTCTTTGCTTGAGACTTCTTTCCAAACATGTCGTGAAATCTTGACAGTTTTCTTACTTGCCTTCTTTGCTTCCAACATGTCGCGAAATCGTGACAGTTTTTCTACTTGCCTTCTTCTCTGACAACATGTCGCGAAATTGTGATAGTTTTTCACCTTGGCTTCTTTGTCTCCAACATGTCACGAAATTGCGACAGTTTTGCCAGCATTTTCTCTCTCCTCTGATATGTCGCGAAATCGCGACAATTTTTACCGCATTTTCTCTCTCCTTCGAGATGTCACAAAATCGTGACAATTTTGACAACATTTTCTCTCTCCTCCGAGATGTCGCGAAATCACGACAGAAAACATGTCGCGATATCGCGACATGTTTTCTTACTTGTCTTTTTCTTTGATTTTCTAAATCTGGGCCACTTTTGACTTCTTGGAAATTCACTGTACATGTTCTGACTGACCTCTGAACTCCTGTCCACTGCATCAACTGATCTATCTGTTTGTGTTGACAACAATGATAATACTTTTGCTGCACCTTGCTCAACATCAATATGTAATGGAATATGACTCTTGGCCTTCCATATTTCTATGACTCACAATATTCCTATTCTAGACTCATGTACACATGGACAACATGCACATTTACATAATTGCACATTCTAATAATACTTGTGCATTTATTTATTACATAAAGTAAATACTCAATACTTAATATAAGACATTCTCCTAATCTAGATATGTACCCAATTTGGTACATTAGCATGTACCAAATAATGTAATATATTCCAAAACCCTCTTTGTATTACATTATTTGGGTATTAAAGACTTTAGTCTTTAATATGGATCTTCATCTTTCAAATATTTTTCAGCTTGATCAGGTTTTTGTCCTTCTACTGGTTCAATATTCATTTTGTTCTTGTAGCTCATGCTATCTTTTGTTCCACTACTTCTCTATATGTCAAAGTGGTTGATGTGATCTTCATTTTTGAATTTATTCAAGTATCTTTAACGAAAAAGATATCTCATTATCTTGTAAGTCCTCAGTCGATCATAATTGATCCATTTTATTTCCTTTCGTTCTTTGGATGACCTTTCTTCTTGTTCCTCGAAAACTTCAAATTTTAACTCATTAGTAGTAGATGCTTAAAAAATAAGAACTTGAGAAACATAATCTAATATCAATATCAATATCTCTTCAAATCAGGTCTGAGGTGTAGACCAATTGGTTTAACCAAACCCCATAAGGGGACAGATGTCTAGGGTTCAAATCTTGGGCCTCGCTGGACTAAATTATTATCCCTTTCTTGGTGCTTTCAGTGACATAAAAGGTTTAAAATGGTTGTGGCATGGTGGTTATAGGGATGTACTGCGTTAGTACTGTGTGGCGGCTTCTAGGGTGGACAACCCAAAATACTATGGCAGCCATAAAATATGGATAGTGTGTTCAAGTCATCATGGTAGCTACCGATTCCACCATGTAAAATCATATATATGTATTACACATATATATGTATATATGTATATATATATGTATATATATATATACACATATATATACATATATATATATACATATATATATACATATATACATATATATGTATATATATATGTATATATATATATATGTATATATGTGTGTATATATACATATACATATATATATATACATATATATGTATATATATATGTATATATATATGTATATATATATATACATATATACATATATCTATATACATATATATATATATATATATATATATATATATATATATATATATATATATATATATATATATATCTTCAAATCTTCTATAGTACTTATATTTATAGTAACAGAAAAAAGATGAGTGAGATTTTCCTCCACAATATTTACATGGATGGAAAGTCCAACATTTTGCTTTCTCATGACCAATATTGTTGCAATAAGTACATTGTGAAGATATTCCTACTCCTTTGTTACTTGTATTTAGAAATTCAAGTTCATCCATTTCCTTGATAAAATGGTAAAACCATTTGTGTACAATTGAAGCTACTTTACCTTTACTTATTTCATATATTTGTAGGATGTCTTTCTGATCAATATTATTTTCTACCTTTTGAGTATGGTTTTTTTATTTTATTCTCAATATCTCCATTAATATAGTTGTCATTAATTCTTTTCATCATGTCATTGGAAGATATCTCTATAGAATCTATTTATGCCAAACTATTAGTTTGTGAGTTAGAAATATTTCTAAACCATATTGGTTATTCTCTTCTAATTGCTTTTTATTTATTATCGTTCCTAGAATAAAGTATGTATCTGAACCATATTGATTCCTTGAATCTTGTATACTTAATAACCTTTTCCATATTTACTTTTAAATTAACATTTCTTGTGCAAGGTACCTGTAGAATTAAAGAAGTATGCAATCTGAAGCAATATAATTTGTAGAATTGAATCACTTTTTATATGAATCATAGTTCAATTGATGGCAAAAAACCAATCAATAAATTAATTTCAATGTCTTCGATGATGTCTTAAAATACTCATCGAATGTATATTTAAATATGCCAAGAGTTATAAAGGTGAAAATATGTGTTGGTCAGTAATAAATATAATTAAATTTAATACAATTATTAATTTAGTATTAGAGTCCTAACATGCTACCCTTCTTAAAATGAGCTTTGTCTTCAAAGCTAAAAATAAGGAAATTGCTGCTAGAAATGATGGAGTGTCTCCCATGTGGCATCTTATGAAGGTAGATCTTTCCATTGAATCAAAACTTCGGTGATAGTGTGATTGCAAATATGAAAAATGTGGCGATCTAGGATAGATTATGGTTCAACCATGAGTACCCCATCTTCGGTAAACTCTGAAATTTGAGTTTGGGTAGTGATGTGTGTGCCTATTACTTTTTTAAGTCAAGAGAAATGGAATACAACATGAATTTTGGAGGACTTGGGTAACTCAATTTTATAAGCAACTGGTCCAATATATTGTAGAACTTTATAAGGTCCATAAAATTTGGGTGCTAACTTTTAAGAGCCTTTTATTTTTAGTGAATATTGATGATATGGTTACAGGCGAAGGAATGCCATATGCCCTTCTTGGAAAGTATGCTCAATTTGATGTTGGTCTGCCTATTGCTTCATACGGTGTTGGATGATGTGCAGATTTTATTTAAGAGTGAGAATAATATTATCTCAAGTAGAAAGTTCCATCTCTAATGCTATACTTCCTGGAATATATAAGGTAAGGGATGGTGGTGTTTGACCATATAAAGCTTCATATGGGATTATTTTAATGGTCATGTGATATGTGGTTTTATACCACCATTCGGTTAATGGAAGCCATTTAACCCAGTGAAGGGGTTGAGTAGAAATAAAACAACAAAGGTAGGTTTCCAAGCATTTATTAACAACTTCATTTTGACCGTCTATTTGGGGGTGGTTAGCAGAGCTCATACGAAGTTGGGTGTCGTGGAGTTTAAACAATTCTTTCCAAAAATTACTAGTGAAAGTGGGGTCACAATCACTAACTATAGTGGAAGGCATGCCATGCAATTTAAAGATATTTTCAAGAAAATTTTGAGCGATAGTACTAGCTGTATAAGGGTGGGCCATTAGGCAAAAATGGGTATATTTAGATAAACGATCTACCACAACTAGAATGGTTGTTTTCCTATATATTTTGAAAGGCCTTTAATAAAATCCATCGAAATATCCACCCATGTTTTGGTTGGTATGGGAAGAGGTTGAAGAAGAACCGACGTAACCACTTTTTCTCCCTTATGTCTTTGGCATGTCTCACATTCCTTTACAAACTTCTTGATATCATTTTTCATCCCTACCCAATAAAAATATTTGGTCACTCTTTTATAATTTTTTAGAAATCCCGAGTGTTCTGCGATGGGTGTGGTGTGTAATTCATGGAGAATATTTGTATGATAGAATGATGTAGGATAGAGGAAAATATGTTCTTTATATCGTAGTATGCTATATCTTCAATAATAGTGAGGTTTGATCATGGGGTTTTGTTGAAGTTGTTGAATTAGGGTGTGTGGTAGGGTCATTAAACCATTCCTCATTGACTTGGTCTATCCATTTAGAAATAAGAGAGAAAAAACTATGTAATTGGAGAATTTATTCAAACTTTCTTGAGAGAGCATCAACAACCATGTTATCTTTTCCCATTTATATATGATTTCATAATCGTACCTTAGTAGTTTTGTAACCCACTTTTGTTGTTCTGGTGTGGTTATATATTTCTTAAGAAGGTTCTTCAGACTATGGTGGCCGGTGCAGATAATAAAATGTTTACCAATAAGGTAAGGTCTCCAATATTGTATAGCATGAACAATGGCTAACATTTTTTTTTCATATGTGGAACGTGCTAAATTCTTTTTTGAGAATGCTTTTCTAGTGAAGGCTAGAGGTTTTTCATTTTTCATGAGTACGGCTCCTATTCCCAATCCTGAAGCATCACTCTCGATATTAAATGGTTTGAAAAAATATGGCATGGCTAAGATGGGGATGGTACACATGGTATTTTTTAAGGTAGTGAAGGCTTCGTCATCTTTTGGAGACCATAAAAAGCATTCTTCTTAAGTAGTGTTGTTAAGGGGACTATGATTTTGCCATAATCCTTGACAAATTTTTTATAATAGCCCATTAGTCCTAAAAACCCATGCAACCCTTTCAACGGTTTTGGAATAGGCCAATTTTCCACATCTTCAATCTTGCGAGGGTCTACTTTAACTCATTCTTTAGATATAATATGTCCAAGGTATTCAATTTTTTGTTTTCCAAAGGAAAATTTTGATATTTTGGCATATAATTGATTGTCCTCCAATATTTTTAATGCTTCATCTATAGGGGTTAAGTGATCTTCCCATGTTTTACTGTAAATCAAAATATCATCAAAGAAAACTAAAATAAAATTTCGAAGGAAAGGGTGAAATACCTTGTTCATTAGACTTTAAAATGTAGAAGGGGCATTGGTAAGACCAAATGGCATCACCAAAAATTCATAATGTCCTTCGTGAGTGTGAAAGGACATTTTGAGTATATCACTTTCTTTAACTCAAATTTGGTGGTAGCCTGATCGTAAATCAAGTTTGGAAAAATATGCAACCCCATGAAGTTCATCTAGTAATTTCATCGATGATTGGAATAGGAAATTTATTCTTGCTAGTTATTTTTTGAGGGCATGAAAGTCAACACATAAGCACCATGATCCATTCTTCTTCCTCACTAATATAATAGGAGAATAATAAGGACTTATACTAGGTCTAATGACCCCTACCCTGAGTAGGTCTTGTACTAATTTTTCTATTTTTGTGTTTTGTATATATGGTATCGGTAAGGTCTAATATTAGGGGGTTGGTACTCAAAAGTAGTTGAATGGCATGATCATGGCTTTGTTGTGGAGGCAATCCTTCTAGTTCGTTGAATATTTTATCATGGCATTCTAGGAGTTTTTGTAGTTCAGGTTCCATTGGTTGTTCTTCATTAGTGGTTTGCATGGAAAATAGTTGGGCAACCATGCCTTTACCGCATTTGTGGATAATTTTTTCCATTTTTTGGGAACTTAGGATTTGTGAAGGGCCTGATTTTAACCCTTTAATTGTGCATGTTTGGTCTTTTTGTGTGAATTTAATCCATAATTCTTCAAAGTACCATTGAATAATGTCGAGCATTCGTAGCCATTATACTCCTAAAATGATGTCACATCCTCCTAATGGTAGTACATACATATCTCCTTTCATGTTATAATCTCCCATAGTGAGTTTAATATTTTGGCATTTCCCTTTGCATGCAATTTTTCCTCCATTTCCAATCATGACTTCGAAGTTATTACAAGGATATATAAAATAATTAGCTTGTTTGGCCAACCTTAGGTCTATAAAATTGTGTGTGCTACCAAAGTCTAAGAGTACAATAGGGTTTTATTTCTTAAAGTACCCCTTGTTTTATTTCTTAAAGTACCCCTTAACTTTCATAGTTTGTGGTGTCGAACATCCTGCGAGGGCGTTAAAAGAATTTTTTTTTTTTATCCTCGTTATTTTCTTCTTGCATATCCATTACTACTTCAAATTTGATATCATCCTCTTATTTGGGAGTGCAATATCTAATTGTATCTAAAATATATAACTTTGGTGAAATACATTTATGATTAGGGGTGAATTTCTCATCACAATGAAAATAGAGTCCATTTTCTCTTCTTTCTTTCATTTCCTTCGAGCTAATTTGTTTAATCGGTATGACTCTATTTAGTTTTTGGCTGGTGTAGGTGTTTTGTATTTCCCTATTGATATTTTTACTATTCGACATTGATTATTGATCTTTTATTCCACCATTTGTGCTAATGCAACTACGTGCATCATATCGATAGAATTGAGTATTGTACTTCCAGTTGAATTTCTTCTTTCAGGCCACTAATGAAGCAACTCTGAAAGAATGAGGCATCAAGTCCTAATATAAGGTTTGCCAATTTATTGAATTACACCTGATATTATCTTACAATAGATGTTTGGTGGAGTTTGGTGAGAGTCCCTATGAAATCTTCGAATTTGCTTGGGCTGAATCATAGCATTAAATTCATTTTAAATTCGGTCCATGTGGGGGTACCTTTTGTTTTTTCATACCATTGGTACCACTATGTAGTGACTTGCTCTAAGTGAAAATATGTGATGCGGAACTTTTGAATCTTCAAAATTTGATATAAAGAGAAATATTGGTTAGCTCGATATATCCAATTTGTGGGGTCGCCTCCATCAAATTTTGGAAAATCTAATTTTGTGGTTCAAGGTAGGATTGACGTGTGGGGTCCCCCTAATAATACTTGTTGTGTTGGTGCTACGAGAGGTTGCTTGTCTTGGATTAGTGCTAGGTTTTGTTGTACCATATCAACCGAGTGGTTGGTGGCACCAATTTTTAATTTTAACTCTCTAACCTTTTTCTCCTGGTCTTCTCCCCATAAGCAAAAATCCTCTTTTATCAATAATTTCTTCTCAAAAATTTCTTGTCATTTGTGTAATTCTTGCATGACTTCCTTTGCAATATATTGCAATCATCTATATTCAGCCATTTGGGCGTGATTTATGAGTTACAAGAGCTCCTTGGTAAGGATGATTAGTTTACAATTTTTGTTTTGCAAAATTTGGTTTGCAAAATTTGTGTTGCAAAATATTTGCAATTTTTTGCAAAATATTGCAAAAGTTGTCAATAATTTTGCAAAAATTTTGAAAAATTTATTTTGATATTGTGAAAAAGAAAAACAAATATTAACTTTTATTTGAAATTTGGCACTGCCAAGCTATGGTAGATTGGATATTGAGCGACGGAGGGAGGGTAAGTGTTAGTGATCAAGGTTGGGTGAAATGTGGGTCATGAGGGTCGAGGTGAGATGGAGCATGAGATTCAAGGCAGTAGGGTGGGGCATGAGAGTGGAGAGTTGAACAAGGATATCAAAAGGGTGAATGTGGCAAAGCTAAGTGGCGATGGTGGTGGTAGAGGAGCATCAAAGGTGACTATCAAAGAATTTTCAAGGCGAATCACCAGCGGCCAAGTGGAAATTCTTGATTGGTTCAATGATGACTTGAAAATAGTTAATAGATGGGTGTCAAGGAGTCAGTACAACTTCGCATGGGCGTGTGGCCATCAGTGGTAGTCACACCTAACAAATTGAGCGCTCTTGATTAAAAAGAGCTTAATGTTCTCTCTATTCCCAAATGTGGGATAATTTAGTCAAAACATTTGGATGATACTTTATTTTGGTGACATGAAAACTCACTGCTAGCAGTAGATAAACTTTGAAACCTTAGGTTAAAATTTAATTTATCGTTGGTTTTCTTTTGCTTGCCTGAAAATGTTTTGCGAGTTGCTTGCTCAAATTTTTCTTCACAATTTGGAAATTTTTAATGGCTCTGAGTGTCATGATGTTTACTCGATAATTTCCTTCGATCCTACGTGATAATACCTTGCAATAATATTCTACACAGAGTGTAATTAGTATATACAAGGTGATCGACAGAGTGTGATGGAGTTTTTCAAAAAAATTGCTTAAACACACGATCAGTTGTATACACGCTTGTAATTGTTTGCTTCTTATTGTTGTCAAATTGATATGATGTGCTCTGATATTATGATTTGCTTTACTGCTAGTAGACTATACTGGATTTGATGTACAGGTGACACCAACAAATTGTATTTGGTAGATGTGGAATGGAATGCGATCTGAGCAATATGGTGAGTGAATTCAAGTTTTTGAAGTGCAGGATTACGATGGCTCTAATACCAAGATGTAAGGTACCTACAGAATTAAAGAAGTATGCAATCTAAAGCAATATAATTTTTAGAACTGAATCACTTTTTATATGAATGACAGTTGAATTGATGGCAATAAACCAATCAATGAATTAATTTCAATGTCTTCAATGATGTCTTAAAACACTCATCGAATGTATATTTAAATATGCCAAGAGTTATAAAGGTGAAAATACACGTTGGTCTGTAATAAATATAATTAAATTTAATGCAATTATTAACTTAGGATTAGAGTCCTAACATCTTGTTACTCTTTTATTTAAAAGGAAAAATTTTTGGTATAATTTTAGAATCTTTAAACCTTTGAGGTTGACTTCCTTATGACTCCCTAGTTTTTGAGTATATGATCAAGTGTGATAAGATCTTTCCAATTCTTAAGTTTTGTAGAATACTTTTTATCTCCCAAATATTTTGAATATGATATGGTTTTGATAAAGTTCTTAGTTTTCATAATTTTCTTTTGATTTGAATCTCTTTTATCTCACTAATGTTCAACTACTATTTTTCACCTTATATCTCTCTATTTGTGAATAGAAAGCTAAAGATAATTTTGATGCAATTTCAATTGATAAAATTTTCTATATTCAAGATCTTTAAGTTGGATTTCTTATGTCCCTTCAATTTGTATAAGAGACTAATATCAAGAATAATTTTTCCAACTTTCAAACAACTCTAGGTTGTGATTCTTATACCTTTCAATTTTTCAATAGTATGATTTCTAAATTTCAAGAATCTAAATTTTATGTTGAACTCCTTATAAATCCCTAGTTGAAAATTTAGAAATAATGATATTTGCAAATAATATTTTAATTTTTGGTGTCGAAGTCCTTATTTTTCCAAGTTAATCTTTTACAAATATTTCAATGCAATATTAATTTCAATAATGAATAGAGTAATAAATCTTCTTACTCCAAATATTTTCTGATGCACTTAATACTTTTCTAAGATTGTCACCTTATTTCTCCTATTATTCAAATAATCTTAAATATAACTAATTAATATTTACTTCATAGATATTATTCCTTATTCCTACTTAGACTTTGTAAAGGCTTTTAATATAAATATTTCTTACCTTTCGAATGTGGAGCGTAAAGCTTCAACTTGTTACTCTTTGACTCTAAAACCTATGTTCTAGATATGCTCTCCTTACTTAATGCTTCTTTGGTGCTCAATATTTTGACTCTTCAATATGTCTCCTTTGCTTTACAACGCTTGTTCTCTATCCTTTCATACCTCGCTCGATCACTCTTCCTCTACTGCATTGATTTTTGACTTGTGCCTTTAATGTATGTACAAAGGCGTTATGAATATGGTGGTTGGCACTAAATTTTATGTGGACATTTGGAACTTAGCTTGATTCTTCTTCTAGGGTGTTTCAATGTAATTCTCACTCTTCTCCAATGTAGCTTTTTAATTTTTAACACTTATTTGTTCTTCAACATAACTCTCACTCTTGCAGGTGGGCTTGAGGTACTAAAGAAACCTCCATGTATGAGCTTCAACTTGCTCTTAATTCCTCCATGTCTGCACTTTTGATTGCAAATTTTAATGTCTCTTTTGTTAGAATTCTATATTCCTCTCCGTTGTACTCCTCTAAAATGGTGGTTGGACTTCTCTTGCACTCAGACTATACTCTAATGATTGGTCCTATATCATGCCAAGTGCCAAGTAATTACTTTTACTCCTTCAATTTACCAGCCCAATGGTTGAATTGATCAATGCTCTTCCTTGCAATGTAATGCTTGATGATGAGTGGTTTTTGACTATATTTGATTCTCTTCCTTATATAAAATGACAAGTGGTAAATAGCTTCTTCACTTGCTCAAACTAAAGTTACCTAGTGGTACTATGAGATAAAAAGTGGTAAATAGCTTCTTTACTTGCTGAGAATTACTGGCATTCATTCAAATTGCAATTCCTCTTTTCTCTAATGCTCCAAACATCTATTGCACCCTTTAGGTTCTTTTGAATATTACATGCTTTAGTAACTCCCAGGTGCAACTCATTTTCTTTAGTCTCTTACTTTCAACTAACGCATCTCTTCGACTTCTCTCCAATAGCGCTCAAAACTAATACTTTTTCTTGCATCCAGTGGCTTCGTTGGCTTGGTGGTTTCAATGGTGGCTTGACTTATTTGAACACGGTGGTTTTTTTTTGCTTGGATACTAGTCCATTCACCTTCCAATGTTGGGGTGCTCGATTTTACTATTGCTTACCTTCAAGTGACTCTTCAATGGTGTAAATGCAAACACTATTTGGATACTCCAAATGATTTATGTTCTCCAAAATATTCCTTTGCAGTGATGCTTCCTTGAACTCGATGGATCTTCCTTGAACTTGATGGCTTCTCCTTGAACTCGATGGCTTCTCCTTGAACTCGATGGATCTTCCTTGAGAAACACTCCTATGGGTAGCTTCAACCATATTTTCAACAATGTTTGAGCTCCTCTTTTTGTGGATATTTTACTTTCACTTTGCTAAATTTTCTTTCAAACTTTCTTGGCTCTATGCTTGGTGGTATTTCCTTTGGTGAATTCAAGCTTTTGATTTATACCAAAACTTTTGCCTTGTGGATAGTTTATTGTATCCAATATTTTCTATATAGCATTTGCTTATTTTTTTTCTAATAGATAGTAAGAAGTTGATATTTTATTTTCTTTATATTATATCTAACTTATCCCTTCTTTTGTATCCCTACAATACTGTCTTCTTTAACCTTTGAAGATATAAACTTGAGACTTTTTATTTTGCAACTTTAAAAACTTGAATGTGATGCTTTTAAAGACTTAATAATAAGCTAATATGAATGTTTAAATAACAAACTTTTATTACACCAATATTGCATACCTTTTTGGTCTCCTTTTGTAGCTATATTACTTGGTGATTCGACATACCAATTTTTTACCCTAAATTTGTAAATCTCGTAGCTCTTCTTGTTATTCAAATCAGCTTAAAACCTTCTCCAATTCATAGATTTATAAGTACTTTAACTTATTGTCCACTCTTCTAATATATAGCTTCCAGTGATGCCTAATTTTTTTCTCAAGCCTTCCTTCAATTGTTTGTTCAAGGGATCTTTGAAATCTACCCAAATATTCTTAAAATTGCATCTATATATCACCTTGGTCTGTGACTCCTCAATTTTTGCTACAAAATCAACAATATTCTCTTCCATAAAATAGCCTACAAATCCTTTGTGGTTGTTTTCATAACTCTTAAATCTAGTGGCTTCTTCTACCTTATTTATCCTCATTATCTCTTGTTGAATTCTATCTTTAAACTTGGCCTCTTTCTCAAGAATATGAATGTCTTGAGATCTTCTAGAATCCTTTTCCAAAATTTGGTAAAATTCTTGTTAAATCCTTATTCATTTTGGGCTTGTTATCAGATAGCAAAAATTATCCCAAATATTTCTTATCAGGAGCTTCTCCTTGCTTGCAATCTTCTCCCTTGAGCTATCTTCAAATCTTCTCCAATGGACACTTCTTCAATAGGGATTTTCTAGCCTTCTTCTTTCTCCTTCCAACTTTTCTTTAGACCTCTTCTCTTGGGTATTCAAATTCTACAACTTCTCTAATCTACAATAGGAAATTTTCTAGTCCTTCTCTATATTCAATCTTCCAAATATGGAAGTTCTTCAATGGGACCTCCTTTGGGTCTCTTCAACTTCTTCAATCTTCTAAGGGAACCTTCTTCATAAGTCTCCTTAATCTTCAATAGGGCTCCTTTGGCTTCTTTCTTCTCTTATCAATATTCAATCTAAAATCTTCTATGAAGAATTTCTTCTTGGTTCTTCTCAATATTTAATGTCTATTTTTGTGCAACAAAGAACTAATCCTTGTATAATGAAAGTACATAGACTTTCAGGCAATCAAAGATGAAATTCTTCTCTATCCGTTGTAGGAATCTTCTCAACTTCTGAGAATAAAGTTTTTGCAGCAAAAAAATTAGATAGTAGTAATAACTTCCATGCAAATATCTAGATCTCTATAAATCAATAAACATCACTAGTTATCCTTCAATATAGTGAAAAAAATTTCTATGTTGAGTCCTAACCTTCACAAGTTTTCCTGCAACCCTATGGAAAAACTCTATCCAAAAAGTAATTTTAGAAATTCTTAATGATATTTCCTATCTCCTCTCAATATCTCTTGTGGCTCTCTCTATTTCCTATCAATATACCTTGTGCTCTCATACCAAAATTAGCTTTTGATACTATATGCTTAAGGAAATGCCACCACAAGGTATAAAATGAGCATGCAATATCAACTCTATGATAATGCCAATATATTAAGCATGTAAATAACATGAGAAAATTTTGTAAATACTCATTAAATAGCCATTAATGAAAGCTCACAAAAATGAGATATTCATACAAAATATGGAAACCTCAAATTGTTAGAGAGAGTATATTACATCATTTGGGTCATGTAAATGTACCACCTTTTGTACATAGTAGAGTAGAGATTACTTTAGGGGGAAGTTAGCTACTTACTTCAAGAAATGTAATAAATGCACAAGTGTCAATGTGCATGTTGTAATGTGCAAGGTGTCCACTTGTACAACTAGGTAGAGTGTTGGCCAAGGAATCTATTTTCCTATATAAAGGCCCTCATAGTGATAGATCAGAAGATGCATCATATAGATATCAAGAGCATTATAGTTGAGTAGTAGATAGTGGTAGAGCTCCTGTATAGAGCAGAATGTAGTTCTTTATATTATATTAATGGAGTGACCATATCCTCCATATTGCATTGTATTTTCACCACCTTCTATTTATAGTATATTTTAGTCATATTGCAGACTCATTTTCTTTGTAAATATCTCCCACTCCATATATCCTCAAAATAAAATAGTGGTATCAGAGCCATGGTGATTCAATATAGGAATAGGAAGACCTACATCCATCATAGTTCTTCTTTTAATTTTTGGAAATTGGACTCGCCAATGTGCACTACCACTTACAAAAGTCATCATAAGAGAAGTCTAGTAGGTCAATAGGAATAGGGAGAGAATCACAAGTGAGGACTGAAATAAAATCTCATTTATAAATATTTTGAGATTACATCTAGCTAGAGTCTTTCCAAAGAGTTGTAGAAAAACTCATGAATATTAGACTCAGCATTCATACCACTAGATTGATAAATCAACTAGTGAATATTATCATCTCCAGATTTATAAGTTCTTTCATTCCATTTTCTAACAACTTGTTGTAGGAAAAGGATATTCAGGAAAATGGTTGGGAAGCTTCCTACAAGAGAGTTAGGAATAATATCTTCTTAGAATAATTCTAGCACTTGTATCAATAAGAAGACTGAATATTTCAAAGACCTTGAGAAAGGTCCCATTACAATATTTGAAATCCTACGAAGTGCAAAAGTAAATAAAAAGACCACAATAGCCTTATAACAGACTCAAGGAAGAAGAGACTTTGTAATATGAGTCGAGGAGGAGATAGGAGATTTGTGATATTCATTCAAGATCAATACCTGTAGAGTGCAGAAGAATAATAGGTTAGAGAATCCTAGAAGAAGAATAGGCAAAAGAAGCCTTGAAGAAGAAAATGCTAGAGAAGCCTTGATCTAGAAAATAAGGCCATAGAAGCCTTAATTCTAAAGAAAATTTTAGAAAATAATTCCTAATTTAGAATATAAAGTTCCTAATTTAGAAGAAGACTCTAGAGAAGAGTTCCTAAAGAAGACTCCAAAGAAGAGTCCAAGAAATAGGATATTGGTGATCTCCATCAAATCCTGCAAATTGTAAAAGAAAGAGAAAGGACCAGTGAAGTCCCATTCTAGAATCTAGAAGTAGCAAAATTAGAGATCCGAGAAGAAGATCTCATCACCAACACTTCCAGAAGTAGAATGTTGAAAAATAGGTCTTAGTTGGAAGACTAGAGAAGTTGTAAGATAGAAGACCTAGGAAAGGTCTCAAGTAAAAAAAGAATAAGGTTTGGAGAGCCTTATTTAAAAGCTCGTAGAAGCATTATTAAAAGAGTTCCTAGGATAACTCATTAGAGAAATCCACTATCAAGAAGAAAGATCCTAATAGTAAAAAACTTGGGATAATTTTTGCCATCCAAAAACAAGCCCGAGAGAAGAAGAATTTAGCAAGGAGGGCCAAATCTAGAAGAAGAATCTAGTGAAGACCTCAAGACATTCAGAATATTGGGAATAATATGTTGTTTGAAGTCAGAATTCAATGAGAATATTAAAGGAAGATTCAGATAGAAGAAGCCTACCAGATCCAGGATATTTGCATATTACCTCCCACAATAAGAGGGCACAATTTCAGAGAAAGGAGTTCTCTGAATATATAGTAGAAGGCAGAAGATCACTGGAAGGATCAACCCACCAAACCTAAGGCTCAAGATATAAAGTTCAAGACCACAATTTGGTGAAGCAAGAAGCTATTCTAGGTAGCCAACAAGAAGTTATGATTTCATCCACTACAAGGCAACAACTTGGTGAAACAAAACACCAAAATCTATAGAAGACATTAAATGTAAGCAACTAGGGTGCAATTAGTTGAAATTAAATTAGGTTCATTATCAAATTCCATTAAGCACCATATTTAGATTAAATTTGCAATAAGGGCTCATATTATAGTCTTCAAGAAAGTGAAAAAATGAGAATTCATTTTAAGATCTATTTTCACATTGATAGGAGTTGCATATTTTTGAAAGAAATAAAATTATCATCTACCTATTATCTATCTAGAAAGCAAGAATACTACATCCTACAATATTTATTGTAGTGAAAATTGTAGAATATTCATTAAGGGTTCTTTACATATTACTCTTAAGAAATACATAAGATTATTGAGTGCATTAGAATTCATTCTTAGAGTTTATTCTTATTTAAAAGTGCATTATTAATCCATTAAGCACTATACTAGTTTATATTTAACTAGTTACTCTCAAGAAATTAGTTTGTGTTGTTAAAGGCACAAAACTAGTACAAGAATCTATAGCACTGCATGGCCAAAGGAAGACACCAATACAAGTAAAAAGGAGGATAAGGAAGCCACCATTAATATCCTTGAAGGAAGCTTCAAATTGAGACTTGGTGAATCTCAAGATACAAGGAGAATATAAGGATTTCATTTAAGTGTAGAGTGTAAAAATCCTTACTTCAAAAACAACATCTCATTAGCTTGGATTAACTATCATTAAAATATCCAAGGAAGCAAATTAAAAGAGGTAAGAAGGATTTCTTAAAGAGGTCATTCGTATTGGTGAAAATATAACTATTACAAAGCACCTCTTTTGTTCCTTTTAAAGGACAAAAGTAATACTATTTATAGAAAGTAGGACAAACATCATATTTTTTAGGTTGAAGAAATGAGCCATCGAAGAACTCACACGTCTAAGAATAAATATGTTTAAAAACACCATTTTTACATGTCCAATCCAGCCCTAGAAGCAATTGTGTCACCTGCAATATTGGAGCTATTATAAGAATCCATTACCATTTGAGTCTACATAGAGAAAAGGGTAGCATACATAGGGAGATCATCTATGTAGAACAATTACCATCAAAGCCAAGCAAAAAGTCTAGCAATTGGTTGTTATAAAAGATATACAAACAACATATTACAAGCATAAAGATACAAAGGAAGAAGTTTTATACCCAATGTTTCTACTTGGAGAGAACTCCCGTCATTGAAGAGCACAAGAAGCTACCATAATACCACCATTGAGAGAACCATAGAACCAAGAAGAAATACATTTGGTGACATCCATTATCCTCATAAAGATAGTGTGTGAATAGAGGATGGAATACTTTTGTTTCAAGAAATATAGCAAGCCAATGCACATTTCAAAGATGTAGGCAAATATTGGGAATCAACACCCATTGTTGGAGCATTAGAAGAAAGGTTTACATGCACAAGCTGTGAGTACCACTTGGCACAAGAGCTTTAAGCATCCAACATCTGTAAATAATCCAATGCTCACCCAGGAGGAATTACAATTCTTTAAGAGGTTATCGCCAAACTCATCATTACATACGTTGGAATATCAACATCTACTAAGTAACACTCAAGTGACACTTATTCAAAATTCTTAAGAAAATAGTCCTATTTAAGGCATCCATATTGAATAAGAAAAAGCATTGGAGGTCAAAGATAATACTAGCATTGAATGGTGTGAAGCATATTCATTGAAAGAAGGCTAATTCAAGATTTTGTGCCATTTGAAGGAAAATATAGCATTTAAGTTGTCATAAGATCAAAAAATATAGCACCTCATTCAATCAATGATCCAGTGTCTCATTCATGGAAGGAATACGTCATAAAACCATCCATACCAGCATTCAATTTGTAGAGGATAAGACTGAGCATTATTTAAAGGAATACCAACGTCGATTACAGAGAAAATAAGTTCTACGTAAGGGAGAATTCAACACCGATCAACAAATGCATTGACTACCATTTTAAAGGATTCAAATCTACCACCTCACAACATCAAGGCAAAGAAATACAAAGGTAAATCATATTCTATTTATTGCTTGCTATAAACTAAGGATATATTGGAGTTGTAAGGGAACATTATATTTACTATTGCAATTCATTCACTTAGCATTTTTTTTGGTAGATAAGATACTATAGAATTAATACCGCGTTTTACAGGTTGACCCAAAACCTTTTACAAAAATCAGCCCAGGGCTGTTGATGAACATGTCCTTACTAAGGATCCTATATATGTAAAATCTACATGTTGCCAAAGCCATTACATCCGGTAAGGCACATATCCTATTATAAAAAAGAAACTTCCCATACAACATTTTGGGTATACCCCAAGAAAACACACTTGCATCATAATTACAAAAAAAGAAACAGACACAGATCCCTTCCTTGAAACAATGGAGAAAAAAAAAGCTGCAGACACACATAGCAAAGTACTGAAAAAAACTCCCATAATCTCTATATTGATAGTTACTCTTAATAATTATTTGGTAATTATTTTCTTCCATATATGACATGCTTTGGGACCACATCCTGTCTTGTCCAATCAGCCTTGGAGAAGTGAACCTGCTGGCTAGATTTATGGTGATGGCCATCTGGTGGTCCACGTGGCTCTGGTTCGAAGTCTTATATTGTTGTTTCTTTCCTACCCTATGATTATCAACCAACCTCAAATTACTAAGATGACTAGGAGCCATGTTATCTGACATGTGACTGTTCCCATTAGTCTTTGTGGTATTTCTAAGCAGCATCCACAAATACTGATAGCTCGAATAATTTTTATTGTGAGTCCATTTCAAAAAAGAGACGGGAATACTCATAGCCTTCAAACTTATAGTGCCTTCCCTATTGGTAAATTCGACTATCATTCTTGGCATTCTTGTTGAATAAGCTCCTCTACTTCACTCGGGACACCGTGTTCCCATTTGAAAAGTTTGTCACCATTGAAACCCAAATTGGCCAGCTTATCAGCAACTTTGTTAGCTTCTTGAAAGACATGTTGGGATTTTTTGTCCCGTCTTCCCTGGAAAAGGATCCTAGCCTCTTCAACAATTATTTTAATCCTCCAAGGAGGTGTTTTCCAATTATTTAGGAGATTTATAACATGCATAGAGTCTCCTTCTATGATAAAATTACCTTCTAAGTCTTGAGTCATTTGAAGGCCTCTCCACATAGCTCTAGCTTCAGCTTCATTGTTCATCCTTGTTCCCAAATATTCAAAAAATGCAAGCATCATATTCCCATTATGATCTCGCACAATGCTGCCAGCACCTGCTCTACTAGGATTGTCCTTAGCCACTCCATCAAAATTAAGCTTAAAACAACCCGTAGGAGGTGGGGACCACTTAACATTGGCTTTGGGGTTGACTACCCTAGGCACAGACTCATCTAAAAAGGTTAAGCTTAAATATTGAGCAATCATGGTCTCCTGCAGATGAGTTTTATGGCTATCAAAAGGGATAAGGTTCACATTCTCATTGGCAAAGGATAGGATCTTGGCAATGATAGTTTGATGATCATGAATAGACTCATTAAAGACTCTATGGTTCATTTCTAACCACACCTGCCAAAGATAGTGATAGAGAAAATTTTTCCACATGTATCTAAGTCTTTGGCTTGAAAAGGGGTAAGGCCACTAGATGAACAAATCAAGTACGGTGGTTGGTTTAACCCAAGAAATATTGAAGGCCTGTAAAACCCCACTTAGGACAGTCAAGGAAAAAGGGCATTCAAGGAAAATGTGATAAATGGTCTCCCAATTAGCCCTGCATAGATAATAACGATTAGTAATACAAATACCTTTACGCATCATATTATCAATGGTTAGAATTCTTCCTTGGATAACCAGCCATGAAAAGACTGCAATTTTTGGAATTAAATTTTTTATCCAAACTAAGTCCTTTTGGAGGACAAAATCCTCGTCATCCAAAATATTTATATTTACAAATAATAAAGTAGGAGGAATAAATATTTCAACTTAAAAATTAAAAACCCTATTATTGCAAATATTATATTGTTTTCTAATATTCCAAATTAGGGAGTCATAAGGAATACTACACCAAATAAATTATTGGAAATTAGAAACATTAAATATCAAAGGCTATAAAGGAGGTCTATTAAGGAAAATCAAGAGTTGGAAATAAATTGGCATACTTGTCTTAAACCATATTAAAGGGATAAAAGAAATCCAACCAATAGAACCTCATAAAATTAGAAAGTGCTTAAGTTCAATAGGAGTAATAAGGTGTAATAGAAGTTGATTTTTTCTACTTACAAAAAATTACAAAATCAACTCAAAATTGAACTACTATTCTCAAAAAGAACTTTATCAATCATAAAGCATATCCAGAATCACTAGGGAGCCATAAGACATTCTACAAAACTTGATAATAATAGCATTCACCAAAAATTATCAAGTACTTGACCCATTTTGGAATCACAATGTCTATACAAATCCTACAAGGATTATATTAAATCAAATCTCTTAAACTAGAGAGACATAAGAAAATCTACAAAACCTAATCTCTATAAAGGTTTTATCAAATAAAGCTCATATACTCTAAACTAGGGAGATATAAGGTAGACCACTTGGAAGAATCCATCTAATAAGGTACAAGTACTTTATACATTAATTCAAGGAACCAAGAGAAATATCTACCTCAAGTAATATAGTGAACAATGATATGAACAACACTATTAGAAAGGAAAGAGCAAGTTTCATAAAAAATGGAATCAAGAATTCACTTATAAAATCTAAAGGAAACTTAGATCCTACTTCAAAAAAGATACATAATGAAGCCTTAAAATATATATTTGAAACAATGGAACATTATCTACATGGTCAACTCACTGAAGCAATAGATAATGGAAAAAGTGACATTCAAATTCCTTTAGACTATGGAAGCATACTATAAATGGAACTAGTTACATTCAAATGTTATAAGGATGAAAATGTGGAATAGAGAGGATTGATAGAATTACTTAAACTGAATACTGAAATAGATGAATCATCCTTAGCAAATATACTCCAATCCTCATGTAGTATTAGTACTTCTAATTATACTAACTCAAAATATTATCATGATGCTCTAAGTGTATGTTTAGAATCCTCTATATAGGATACATAGAATGATGATAAGAACAAAAGCAAAGGAAAAATATTTTTGCAAGAATCAGGTGATAGCACTTCTACCTATGAAAGTACTTACTCCAATAAAGAAGAAGGAGAAGAAGAACCAATTAAATTAGGTGTGCAATGTAATTTGAATTAAAGAAGAATATAAATGACCACATTAAGTTGAAGAACATCCGAAGACAAATATCCATTTTGAAGATTGAAATCTTCAATACCCAAATAATGTAATACAGGGAATGTTATATTTAGAGTATATTACATCATTCGGGTCATGTAAATGTATCACCTTTGGTACATAGAGTAGATATTACTTTATGGGGAATATATCTACTTACTTAAAGAAATGTAATAAATGCACAAGTATCAATGTGCATGTTGTAATGTGCAAGGTGTCCACTTATATAGCTAGGTAGAGTGTTGGCCAAGGAATCTATTTTCCTATATAAAGGGTCTCATAGTGATAGATCAGAATATGTAGTCTATAGATATCAAGAGCATTGTAGTAGAGTAGTAGATAGTGGTAGAGCTCATGTATGGAGCACAATGTAATTCTTTAGCTTATATTAATGGAGTGACCATATCCTCCTTACTACATTGTATTTATACCAATTTCTATTTATAGTATATTTTAGTCATATTGTAGACTCATTTTCTTTCATCTTATCAAGACCTGTGTTAGATCTCTCCCACTAAATATATCCTCAAAAGCTAACACAAATACCCAATTCTTCGGTCATGCTCTACATTGTATCTAACTTGAGCACTACTCTACTCTATTGTGCTCTTGCACTCTCTCTTACTTTCTACCTTTTCCTTTCTCTACTACAAAGACCAATATATAATGGAGTATGACTCTTGGACTTCCATATTTCTATGACTCACTATATTCCTATTCTAGACTCATGTACACATGGACAACATGCACATTTACATCATTGCACATTCTAATAATACTTGTACATTTATTTATTACATAAAGTAAATACTCAATCCTTAATCGAAGACACTCTTCTAATCTGGAGATGTACCCAATTTGGTACATTAGCATGTACCAAATAATGTAATATAATATAATATCACAATAATATCATTATAGATGACCTCAATTGATCCTTCATCAACAAAAATACCTAAATGTATAATACGTATTACAATAAATTGCATTATCATATATTGCCTTGTTGTGGGAGTGTTCATCACAATGGAAGGAGTTGTTAGAATTCACAATATTTTCTAGAAATAAATAGAAGCAACCCATCCAATCAAATATTTATACAAAAAGTATAAAAGAGGATGAAAGATAAAAATATATGGTGGGTTCCCATAGGCACCATAAATAATTACTATCCATAGGAATATCCAATACATTGCACTTTGTTGAATCTTGGTCATGAAGTAGATTATAAATCTAATAACCCCCCATAATATGAACTAATATTCCAATGAGAGAATATATTAGTGACAATAATATTTTCCCTTATAATGGATGCTCTAGTGGGCCTTTGTAATTATGGAAAACTCATTTGAATCTTCCTCATCATATAAAACATGTCCATCTTGCTCCAAGAACTTAGCTTTAATATTCCATAACTTTAGCAAGTAGATTTTCATAGAATGCCCCTTTTCTTATAGCATCCACAAGTGGTATTTGTTTTCTTTGAAGACATAGCCTTACCTATGGGCCCTTGGATCTTCATATCCCTAGATTGAAATTCCTTTGCATGAGATTGTATGTGAGTAGTTCCACCATCACAATTTTTATTGAAACCTAAAAGTACATTAGAAGAGAGAAAAATTGACCAAGAATAAAAGTTTTTTGGGATTCCAAGAACACATGAATCATATAAACTATGAGGTTCAATATACAAAAGGAAGGGGAGAGATTATAAAGGATAATATTAACAAATTCTACATCATATTTCTTTTTTCCTCCATAAGATGTAATATTTACCCTTAAAACCTTGAATCTCACAATATAGTCCTCAAATTTATCAAACTTAGCTAGCTTAAGATAAGAAAACTCTAGTTCCAATTTACTTACTTCAGTAGTATTAACCTTTCCAAAATGTTCATGCAAATTTGACCATACCTTGATAAGGTCACTCTCCTCTTTGATATGGAAAAATAACTTTGGTTCAAATAACAAGAAAAATAAACCTAGTACCTCTTATGTATTTTTGTGCTAAGCTTCATCATCAAGAATCATTGCTTTATCCTCCTAAATATACACCACAAGTTCTTAATTCATAGAAGACCAATCATTTAATTTGACCATATATTTTAATTTTTCCCATTAATATGAGTAACCAGGGTTTTGTGGTCCATCTTACACAATTTGAATCCTAATAGTGTAGTAGGTTAGTGAACTGATGCCACCAGTGTGCAGAGCTCAAAAAACTATATGATTTAAAAAAGGGCTCAAAATGGTTCCATATGCAAAAGATATGACTTCTAAAATTTTTACCCTAATGGACCCCAGAAAAATAAAATTAAATACCTAAAGCTTAGAAAATTAAAAATCACTTGGAGCTTTGTGGTTCATTGGTATATTCCACTAATATTTCACCACCTCAACATATTTCCTATGCAACATTGATGATTGAAGTAACCTAATTGGATAAAGAAGGTTAAGTATATAAAAATTTGTTAAATGTGGTGCATGGGAGAACCATGTCGGCTAGGGCTACCACATCAGCCTTGAGACCATAACTTTTCTCTTTCATTCGTAAAAGAGGAATTTGATCATGGATCGACCAAAAGCAATGGCCTTCATGCTAACCGAGGTTCCATATTCCTTGTTGATACATGAGGTATAAAAACTTCATTTTATCCATGTTGGTTGAGGAAAATAACAACATAAATTTAACAATAGGATTTGAACATGCAATCTCCCACTCTCAATATGCTTCAACTAACCACTACAACAACAAAATGCTTTAGAACTTGAATGCAAGAATATTCTTGAAGAATACCGTATGCTTGTGCTTTTTATGGTAGATGTAAAATAACATAGGTGTAGGGTTTAAATTGTACACCTCCCCCTGCTCATGCACTAGTTAGAAACACCAATGCCATTGTACCAAGTGCACAGATTAGGTTGAAATAAAGCCTGGTGTATAATAAAATCTACCAATATTGCCTATATCAATAAAGAGTTACCCCCTAACTCGAACCTAAATCACTTGATTTTTCATGCTTTTACACATCTTGAGTTAGCCAGGTCAGTGCTCCCTATAGATGAAAATGGTTAGATCATTTTCTCCTTTTTTTGGAGTTTATTACATTATTTGGTACTTGTAAATATTTGTAAATAATTTGTAAATATGTGGTGTGAAAAGAGTTGTAAATATAATTCATTTTGTCATTTAGTAATCATTAGAGGTTTTTTATTATTATGAGGTGATAAAATACATTTCTCATATGAGAAATATGAGGATTCATATTTCTCGAAAGAATGAAGAGTCTAAGAATAATAGTTTATTGAATTTGAAATGTCAAGAGTCATTGTAAAGGTTATATGTAGAGCAAGCCTATGAGATGTATGTAATGGAAATTTTAGTACTACATTGGTACTAGAATACTAAGATTATTATCTGTGAAATATAGTGAGTTTAAATATATATGTATATCTTTGTGTGAGAATCTATTGTGAATTTAATCTTGATATATTGTAAGAAGAATTGATCATATGCTATTAGTGGTATCAAAACCACATTATGAGAGAGAATTTAATGTTAAAAGGAATAGTTTTTGTGTAGAGGACTCATACTGAGAGGAGTCAAAGGTAAAATTGAGTTGTTTGAGTTATAAGGAAGTTTGAAGGAGAAATAAGTACATTTGATGTTAGAATATTTTAGTAGAATATTACTTATAAAGTATTGAGTATTGAGAACATGCAACGGAGCAAATAATTACCTCAAAATAAAAGAATAAAAATAAGAATGTTATCAGTTATAATATGTATGCCACAACACTATTGAAATCTTGTAACACACGAAGTTGATTTTGCATTGGTAAAGTGTTGAGAAAGGTTGAGATAGCCTTGGAAGAGAGAAAGAGGATGAGTCCACCTTAGTAAGAGAAGCATGTTGAAGCACCATAAGTGTCCTTAGAGAAAAGTGTGAGGAAGAAATCAGAGCTTGGATATGGGGACGTCTAAAGAGAACATCAAAAGGCATTGGAATGAAGCATCTAAAGATAATGCCTTGGCGAGCCTAATCATGTCCTAGAAATTTGTCTAAACAAAGGAATCATATTGCAGGAATAACGCTAGAGATATCAGTAGTAACACCCTCAGACATAATTTCTGAAATCGCCTAAAGTCAGAAGTTGTAGTAGAAGGAAAGAGAGGAGATTTAATGATGACGGGAGAAGAAATTAAAACACGTTATAAGGTAAAGTGGCATGTTTTTTTTAATTCTCATGAGCATATATTGGAGGGTTGAAGTTTGAAAAAGAAATTTTAAGGATAAGAGTTTGATATTTTTAAATGGAATATTTTATTTTAAAAGGGAGAAAGTTGAATAAGGGAAACGACTAAGAAAGGAAAAGTTCATTGGTGGAAGAAATTCAATTATTGAAGTGAGCAAAGTTTTAATAAACGTTGCATAATTAATTGAAGAAAAATATATATTAGAAAAGAAAAATTGGAGTGAATTAATAAAAGAAAGAAAGAACTTAATTAAAGAAATTGGAAGTGTATTTGAAAGATAATAACTATATTGAAGATAGAGTTGAAGAAAAAAGTTGTTTATTGAAAAGAATTGGAATAAGAGAAAATATTAAGAAAGGAAAAGTTTATTGGTGGAAGAAATTTAATTATTGAAGTGAGCATATTTTTAAGAAAGGTTGCAAAATTAATAAAAAATATATATTATATTGGAAAAGAAAATTAGAGTGAATTATTTTTAAAAAAAGGAGAAATTAATTAAAGAAATTGGGAGGAAGTTTATTTGAAAGAAATTAATTATATTGAAGATAGAGTTGAAGAAAGAAGTTGTTTATTGAAAAGAATTGGTGATTTAAGAAAAAAATATATTGAAATAAATTTGGGAGAAAAAAATGGATTTTCACTACAAATAAAATTAATTTTTTTTTTTGAAAAATTTGAAAAAACTTGTATTAAAACAAAGATCAATTACAATATGGGAAGAGACTCTTCCCAGCCGAATTTAGAGAGAACACAAGCTTACAATAGTAGAAGAATATTTGCAATGGAGCCAAATCTCCTGAACCATTAACTAGCTAGCAGGGGGTCGGCATGGACAGTTGATGCAGCTTGTCACGAAATCGCGACACTATTCTTCTCCTTAGGCCGCAAACATGCAACATGTCGCGATATCATGACACCTTTCCCCTTTGGCCACAAAAAAGCAACATGTCGTGATATCACGACATTTTCCTCCTTTGGCCGCAAAAATTCAACAAGTCGCGATATCGTGACACTTTTCTCCTTTGGGCACGAAAGTGCAACATGTCGCGATATCGCGACACTTTTTCTCTCTCGACCGCGATGAAGCAACATGTCACGATATCGTGACACCTTTTCTCCTTTGGCCATGAAAATGCAACATGTCGTGATATCGTGACACCATTTCTCCTTTGGTCGCAAAAATGCAACATGTCGTGAAATCGTGACACCTTTTCTCCTTTGGCCGCGAAAATGCAACATGTCGCGATATCGCGACACCTTTTCTCTCTTGGCCGCAAAAATGCAACATGTCGCGATCTCACAACGCCTTTTCTCCTTTGGCTGTGAAAATGCAACATGTCGTGATATCGCGACACCTTTTCTCCCTTGGTCGCAAAAAAGCAACATGTCGCGATATCGCGACACCTTTTCTCCCTTGGCCGCGAAAAAGCAACATGTCGCGATATCACAACACCTTTCCTCCCTAGGATGCGATGAAGCGATATGTCACGATATCACGACACCTTTCCTCCCTTGGCCGTGACGAAGTGATCTGTCATGATATCACGACAAATTTTTTCCCATGACCACGACGACGCAACATGTCGCGATATCACGACAACTTTCCTCCGTCGACGACAACGGCGCAACATGTCGTGATATCACGACAACTTTCCTCCAGCGACCGTGACAGCACAACATGTCATGATATCACAACTTTCCTCTGGTGACTGCGATGGCACAACATGTTAGGATATCATGACAACTTTCCTCCAGCGACCGCGACGGTGCAACATGTCGCGATATCGTGACAACTTTCCGCCCATGACCGCGATGGCGCAACATGTTGTGATATCACGACAACTTTCCTTCGATGACCGCAACGACGCAACATGTCACGATATCGCGAAAAATTTCCTTCGACGACCGTGATGACACAACATGTCGCGATATCACGACAATTTTCCTCCGACGACCGCGACAGCACAACATGTCGCGATATCGTGACAACTTTCCTCCAGCGACCGCGATGGCGCAACATGTCGCGATATCGCAACAACTTTCCTCCCTTTGCTTTTTCTTTGATAATTGGCTCAAGGACCTTTCCAGACCCTATCTAATCACATCATCCTCAATATCCATGTCACTGTGCAACTGAACTCCAACCTCCTTTTTTGCACCCATCTTAGCCAGAAAGTTAGCCGCTTTGTTCAAATCTCTACTCGCATAAACTGGGATCACGTCCTCCAATTCCTTCCATAATTCTTTAATTTGGGTAACAAGAGCCCTCAACCTCCAAGCTTTCAGATTAAAGTTCCTCATGCATTCTAGAGCTTCAACCATTATTTGTGAGTCTGATTCAAGAATAATCCTGCGGTGGCCATGTTTCACTGCCCAAACAAAAGCATACTTGATGGCAATGGCTTCGGCTTCATTGTTAGTGGATATTCCCATACCTTGCAATTCCCAATAGAGCATAGTCCCAGCATGGTTTTGGCACACCACTCCAATTTTGGCTCTACCCGGATTGCCTTTTGTAGCTCCATCAGTATTGATTTTAATCCAACCTTTAGGGGGAGGTTTCCAACAATTTTTGTCCTATCCCTCTTGCAGTTCAGGGCGTTCTTCCAAAGCTCCAATGCCAATTTGAGCTTCCTCCTCAGCATGAACAACCACAGTTTTTGTAACCTTGCTCCAAATGGTCTGCCAAACCCCGTCTAGAGTAGTAAAAGTTTCTCTAAAAATTTTGGCATTTCTTTCCAGCCATACTTGCCACCAGATAAATCTTAAACCGAGCTCCTAGCCAAAATGAAGAGCTTTAGATTTGAATCTACCTTTCTGCCATTTTTCCCAGATATTCATCCGGTTCAGGTCACCACTTACTTGAATTTTAAAGTAAGCAAACCAACGCAGCCAAATCTGTCGGGTGAAAGGGCAACCAAACAGCAAATGGTCAACATTTTCCTCGCTCTTGTAGCATAGTACACATTGAGAAGGGTCGATGATACCTTTTGATCTGATATTATCAAAAGTGAGGATTCCATTGTCATGCACTGCCAGGAAAAAAATTTAACTTTTGGCCAGCCTTTAGAGTGCCAGATTTTCCTCCAATCCTCAACCTGAAAAGTATGAGGGGGGGCACTGGGAGGATGTTGTCATATCCGTCCTTTACTATATAGACACCAAGACTCCCAAAGCCCCAGGCTAATTCATCCTCCACATCTCCCCCTGTAAGAAATATTTCTGTCAAAATTTTAGTCATGATAGGTGACAAATCCGGAGGGATTGAAATGGGCCACTCATCCAACTTCTTAAACTGCTTAAACTTACACTCCCCCATCTGAGTAGTTGTGAAATAACTTTCAATACGGATCCATCCCTTGGCTTCAATGGTTGCTTTTATTGGTAGTAATTCTAGAAATTCAGCAATGATGGATGGGAACTGATCCCAAGAATCTGTCCAAAAATGAGCCTTCTCCCCTCTTCCCACTTTCCAAAATAAGTGGTCTTTAACAACCTGAGACCCTAACTTGAGAGCCTGCAAAACTAGGGATCCAGTACCATCCAAGGGGATGCGAGCTACATCGATTGGGTTGGCCTGTGCCAGGTATTTGCTAGTTAGGATTCTACTAAAAATGGAGGTGGGTTGGGAGATCCATCTCCAGTACAGCTTTCCAACCAAAGCTTTATTATTCAGCTTAGATTTTCTCAAACCCAGACCTCCTTTAACCTTGGGCTGGGTAATTTTGTCCCAGCCCACTAAGACCCACTTTCTCTCTCCCTTTGCTCCTTCCTATAAAAACTTTCTAGCCATCCTGTCCAACTCTTTCCATATTGTAAACAGGGCAGCCAGGATAGAGAATTTTTAAATTGGCATGGCTTGAATGACTGACTGTAATAACGTTAATCTGCCACCATAACTTAACCACTTGTGAGACTAGTGATTAATTATGTCCTTGATACACTCCAATAGATTCCTCCATGTGTCTAATTTTAGCTTCTTAAAGTGCAAGGGGACCCCCAAGTAAACCACTGGGAGAGAAGTCCTTGTGAATCCCAGGATTTCTAAAATTTTGTTCGAAGCCTTTGCTCCGATTAAAAAAAATCACTTTGGATTTCTTGTCATTAATGACCTATTGAGTAGCCCTGAGATAGACATTAAGAGTATCCCTAATCATTCTTGCTTCCTGAAGCTGGCCACTCCCACCAAACCAGTGTCATCCACAAACTGCAGGTGCATTAAAACTTCGTCACCCACCTTGATACCCAATAATCTACCTTGCTGTCTTCTCCTCATGAAAAGTTTGCCAAGACCTTCAACCAAAATGAGAAAAATATAAGGAGAACATGGATCCCCCTGGCGCAGTCCTCGAGTAGCTCCAAATGGTTGCGAAGGAAGGCCCTTGATTAGCATAGAGTAAGTCGAGGTAGAGACATAGCTCATGACCCACTCTATCTAGTCCTGAGAGAAACCAAAGGCTGCCATCATTTTAGCCAAGAAACTCCATTCAACCCTGTCATAAGCCTTTGACATGTCCAGTTTTATGAACATCCCTTTATTACCAGAAGTGTGCATTGAATGGATTTCTTCCTGGGCCACAACCACCCCATCCGGAATCTGTCGTCCCTCAACAAAACCCCCTTGCTCAGAGGAGACAATGTTGTGAAGAAGAGGTTTTCGGCGCTCAGCCATTACCTTTGTGATTATTTTGTACAACACATTACATAAGGCAATAGGCCTATAATCCGAAATATGAACCCCCTCCTCCCCTTTTGGAATTAAGGTAATGAAAGTGTGGTTTATAGCTTTAAGCATTCTCTTATTTTCTCTGGACTCTTCTACAATAGCCCTTACATCTTCCTCTAAGTAGTCCCAGAAAGCCTGAAAAAAACTCAATTGGGAAGCCGTCTGGACCTGGAGTTTTACCAGTGCTCATTCCAAAGACCACAGCTTTCAATTCATCTTTATCAATAGGTTTGAGGAGGGCCTAATTTTCATCCTCAAAAATAACAACAGGTATGACAGAAATAACTTCATTTTGGGCCTCTACATCTTGTACCACACTTTCCTTAAAAAGCTTAGAAAAATAATCCATAGCATGGGAATGTATACCTAGAAGTGTATCAAAGGAATGACCATTCTCATCTTGAAGGGCCTCCATATTATTCATCTGTCTTCGAGCACAAGCAGTTCGATGAAAGAATTTTGTATTTCTATCCCCTTCTAATAACCAGGTGGTTCTTGCTCTTTGCTTCCAATAGGTCTCCTCCTAGTTGTCAATGTCCTCAACCGCAGTACACAAGGCATCATCCTCAGCTTTGAGCTGGTCTATAATTGCTCCTTATCTGAACTATTTTTGGACCTCATCCCATCTGGCCACCAATGGAGCTCTTTGGGCCTGAAAGTCTATTTTATTAGCACGCCTCCAATACTTCAACTGAGCTTTGACATATTGTACTTGTTTGTGGATTCCGAACATTGCTCGCCATAAGTCGGGCGGCCTTCTTCCCACCACTCGTGGAATTTTCTCTCGAAGTTCTTCTTTCGAAGCCAAAAATTCTCAAATCTGAAAGGTTTGTGATGCTGCCCCATCCTAGTCCCGCCTTCCAATAGAATAGGACAGTGATCTGAAACTGGGCCTTCTAAAATCTAAAAATTTATATTCCATTTTACAAATTCCTCCTTTGAAACTATAAAATGATCTAGCTTAACCTTCCTGCTATGTGGCTTCCACCTTTTATTAGTCCAAGTGTAGTTAATGCCAGGACATTCAATGTCCACTAAGTGCAAAGCCTGGACTTGGGCAATCATGAAATGGTCCCCTGGGTCCAAAAATGGTGTTCCCCCTTCTTGGTCTCTAGAATATAATTTAGCGTTAAATTTCCCCACTATAATCCACTCTAGATCTTCCCTTGAGGTTCACATGTTATGCACAGCCTTCCACTGCCGCCTCTGACCATCTAGGTTTTGAGACCCATAAAATTTTATGATTAGAACGTGTTCCGCAGTGACATTATTCATAAAAAGAGAAGTAAGAACCCCCCTCCAGGCAAGATGTTCTATTGCAGACCATTCAAGAGAGTTCCACAGAGTAACAATCCCCCCTAAGGCACCTTGGGCAGCCACATCCATATGACCAGCACCCCTCCAAATTTTGTTGACTGTTTTGGACTTAAGATCTAATGACATATTTCTCTGACTCGAAATCCTTATTTCTATTGGCCAAAGACAAAAAGCTAACAATAAAATATCCATTGTTGATAAACCACAATGAATACTCACCATGAGGCTCCCAGTTTTGGAGTGCAAAAAATTCAGGGAAGGACGTATACCCATGAACTTACAGATTAAATCATGATTAGCTCTGTAAATGACTGATTCTTCAACCATACTTGGCTCGATGATAATTTTTGGCCTGGTTTCGGCCTGCGGCAAACATCCATTCACACGAGGTGTTGTCGACCTATTCCCAGCAGCCATGAAGAGCATTTTATATGCCATTTTTTGAGCTTCGTCGTTCTTTGGAGGAGAATTTTCTTTAAACAAATCTGCATATGAGCTGCTACTCCCTGGAAAAGGAGCCAGAGAAATCCCCATTTGACCCTCCTGGGGCACCGATCTAAGCCTTCAGATCCACTGTACCCCGAAGGCACTTATGCAATCCAGCTGATGCCCTAGATTTTTTGAAGTTCCAGAAACCCTAGTTCAGAGGAAAAAATCACCAAAGCTCATTTTCCCACCTATTAGATCCTTTTACAAATAAAATTAATTATATTGAAGGAAAATATTACAGTAAGAAATATTGAAAAATAAATTTGTTCAAAGGAAAATTTCGAAAGAATTGTTCAAAATTTATTTTGAAGAGATGAAGAAATCAAAACCTATCTTACCATGGCAAACACAAAAAACTTTCTTCTAGAATCTCACTTAAATAAAAGGGCTAAATTTTACCCCTCGAAAAATATGAAATCAATAATTATTGTTGAAAATCTTTGGGAAGTAGTAATTGGAGATAAAACTATTCCAAAATATGCCATAGGAAAATAGAAATTTAAATATAAAGATGCAAAAGCACTAATGTTAATAACATGTGGTATATGAGATGAGACATAAGCTTGCATAAGTGAGGGAAAAACTTCCAAAAATTCTTGGGATAAATTATGCACCATATTTGAAGGGAATAATAAAGCTATTATCTTGCATTTACAATCACAATTATATTCATTAAAAATTCAAGATGGTGAAAAAATAGAGCATTTTCTTAGAAGGATAGTGTAGATGATAAAAATATGCACTGTAAAACAAAATAAAGTAAGAAACGAATTATATTATATGTGCCTTTGTCCTCTTTTGTTTACAATGAGACCCTCAAGGGGTTATACAAATGCATGAAAGGGATGGGTCCCTTTTACATAGTGCAACGGTGAATGTGTCTTCTATTTGCTACAACACTAGATGGGCGAGTTTCTCGTAATCATTACTTTGCTAGATATAAGGTATCTACGTCTGAATCTAGATATGATTTTATTGGATCTAAAGTATCTACGTCTGGATGTTGACCATAAAGTGGGCAATGATTGATTTTTTTGATCTTCTAGATATCGAATGAATTATTACTAAGATCATTTGAGGTCGAACGACAGAGAGCAAAAGTCTCTTGCTATTATAGGAAGTACGATCCGATAGATCCAATGGATCTATGTACCTGAGTTTGGATCTACTTTTTGGATCTAAGTACTGGTATCTAGAACTTCTTGCTAGATCTATGTACCTTCCTATATTATTGTTGCTATTTTGAGGTTGCATCGTGCTGCATTGTGCTATGTTTGTATGTCTTTACTCGATTTGGATGTCGGCTGTCTAGGTCTAGATGATCATGACCTAAGATCATCTAGGGTTGAACATTCATGGGTTGTGGCATCTTATGGCTATTGAAAGTTGGATTCAGGTGTGCGGAGTGTTGTGTTCAGCGTCTAGCACAAGATGGGGATGGTTGTGCATGATTTACTTGGGTGATTGGATGCAAAGTGGGCTTAGAATTTTAGTAGTGCTTCGGTGCATATACCATCCTCATGCTCTAGGAAGGAGGAGAGGGTGCATTTATAGAGCTTTTGGGGGGGAATGGATGGGATGGTGACTTAACCAGTTAAGTGGTGTAACGAGGAGTTCTTGCATGATGTTTCACAGAGAGTGCATGCTTGCATAGGAAGATAAAATTACCTCATGATTATCACCAGATGTGCACACCTTGATGTTATCATCAAAATATGCATGCAAATTGAAACATATGTGCTCCTTGGAATCTTCACCAGATATATGTGTAGAGCTAACTAAATGTGCATGGTGGACTAAGTGTACAACTAAACTGGGTGTGCAATCTTGGAGAAGGGTAATCCTTTTCTCGTACATGACTAGAATGAGGGATGTGAGGTGGAACTAGAGTGAGGTGGAGGTGACATGGAAGGGGAGCCTAGGTAATAATTAACCAACTATTTAATTAATTAATTAATTAATATGTAGGCACATGAGCATTTAATTAAATATTAATTAATTTAATTAATGTTAAACATATTAATTAATTAGCATTTAAGATGCTTGGTTTTGGTGTCTATAGATGCCCCTTTTTTGAATTGTGTTGTGCGAAACACAATGCGATGCAAAAATAAATGACACCTACGGTTGTGTTGTTGAATGGTGTCTTTTGTGTTTGAGGGGTTGACATTTGATTGCCCCAGATCAAGATCAATTTGATATGCCCTAGTGATGGAGGCGATGGGTGTCTTTGAATCTTGTCATTGATAAATTAATGGGGTGCTTTAGTTTTTGGTGAATGAACTAGTCATATGGTAAGTGTTCTCATGATTCTAAAATCAATTGTAAGTGATCGGTTAGCATTGCCACCTCGATTATAGCATAAGGTATGCAAACCCTTACAAAAATTGGCCTAGCTCATAGCCACTTAGATTTGATTAGAGTTTTTGCATTTAGACCCAATAGAGTAGGGTGTATGATTAGTCATAGACAAGGTTCTTGGATAGACGTTGAGTCCAAAAATAAGTGTTTGATTATTGATCTTGTTTAGGGTGAAATTTTGTTGGTATTGTCTACCCCCTCAAGTGGCTATTTTGCAGAGGATAAAATGGATGACAACAACAAGGAAATTGACCTTATCGAGACTAGAAATGGTTGGATGGATGAGGTTTTGTTGGTAGTGTGTTTTTGTTTATAATACCATGATCATTCGGGATGGTTGATATCCATGATCATTTAGGATGGTCACGGTAGTATGTTTTTGTTTATAATACCATGATCATTCAGGATGCTTGATATCCATGATTGTCTAGGATGGTCATGGTAGTGTGTTTTTGTTTATAATAACATGATCATTCGGGATGGTTAATATCCATGATCGTCTAGGATGGTCACGTGTTGAAGGGTTTAAAAGGTAGGTTTGGGCATGTATGAAGTCATTTTCATCAAACGAGATGAGTGAAAAGTGGAGAGTGAGGTTTGTGAGGGTAAAATGAACATAAAGTTTTTACCAATTTGTGAGTGGATTGGATTGGATGGCATCGAGAGGCAGAGTAGTTGGATTTGGAGGCAGTGCAAGATTGGTAAGTAACATAAGTTATCCTTTCACATTTTTGATTTGGATAAAAATGAACCCAATTATTTGTTTGTTTGCTTAAAAAAAATTGTGATGTGATTGTTTGTGTTTTTTTTATCTTTTGTGTGTGTGTATCTTTTCCATGATGTATATGATGTTTTGTGACCATCCTAGGATAACACAATTATGGTTTTTTTTATTGGATTCCTGAATGGTCAAATTGATCATGGATTTTTTTTTTGAGAATTGTTTTTTTGACCTTTGGGTGTTGGACAGTGGATGTTTATGGCCATATGATTGTTGTATGGTTGCTTATCATAGTTTTTGAATAGTCAAACTATTTTTTAAATGACCTTCAAGTGTCTCTATGGTTATTGTGTATCAGTTTTGATGATTTTGTTGTGGTTGTTTTTTTTTGCCGAAATATTGTGTATGCTTGTTTGTTTGAATTTTTTTTTCATGTTGGATGTGATTTTTTTTAATTATTTAGGACTTAGATGGTTATGGTTCAAGTTCGTATGATTTTTGGATGATCATATTGATGATAATGCACATAAAAATTGTTGTACTTTTTACCATCCGATTGTTGGACAGTGATGTTATTTGGTCATCCTCATCTTGGATGATTGAATTTATCAGTAATCCAATGGTAGGACAAATATTTGTGATGGTTTTCATGTTGTCAAACAGTTATTGTATGATGATTTTGTTTGTTTTATATTTTTTGTAAATGTATGGCATAGTGTTGATTATTTTGTGTTGTTTATTATGCACCAAAAATTATTGAGACTACGGTATCGGTTTAAGAGTGTGTTCTACAAATCTTGATGATGGCTCTCAAAGGATGATTAGGGGTGGCTTGGAGTGATTGGGCTACAACATGTAGCCAAATTGGATAATGTGCATGTAAATCATGCATATTACTGTATTGGTAGATAGGTGGGATGCAAACACATGTACCTTCCACATGCCCATGGTAGAGATTACAATCATGCTTAAGGATGTGTATCACATATTTCAGTTGCTAGTGGATGGTGTGAGGATTCAGATAGCACCAACACATCAAAGGGATGTCCTACTGCAACGGGTGTACAAGGATCGATGGTAGAGTATTGACGTGGATAGTGGTAGTGTGGAGTTTGATAGATACCATCGACTATGATGGTTGATGGTGAGGCATATTATTTTGATGATGTTGATATCCAACGTCATGCTGTCAAATTTATTAGGTGCTTGGTTCTCATGGAACCTGCTTGGATTAGTGCAATATTTGATAGAGGAGCCCAAGGTGACGGTATGGGATCTAGTATTGCTAGCACAAACTTACTAGGAGTTATATGAGATACGATGTTGTGGTAGGTCAAGGTTGGGATGCAATTTGTTACTATGGGTTTGGGTGTGGGAGCACTTCACAATTGGGCAACAAGTGGGATTGCCTTGGGTAGCTCACAAATATATGGGAGGTTATGTTCCTTACACTATGATATGGAGTAAGTATTAGGAGAAGGGTAGGAGCCAACAGTTTGGATGGGTCTGGATGTATTACAATGATTTGTTTTTGTAGCTATAGGTTGAGGATATTATATGGAGACCATGGAGGGGAGGTTGAAGCTAGGATGAGGATGGGTTGCACTTGGTATGAGTGTGGTATGGTAGATGGATGGTGGGTTGTCATGAGATATAGTATGAGTTATTTTATTACACTTGTGTATTACAATAATTTTAAGAGTGACAAGGCATTCCTCCACCATCGATAGTATATAGATAATGATGAAATGAGATCATCATTTATTTATAGTATGAGTTGATCAGAGTGAATTTGGATGTTGTACTAGCAAAGATAGATGTGGATGATACTGGCATGACTACTAATGCATAGTTAGATGGGAAAGTGTTCTATCCAAATATCAAGGGCAATGTCGTAGGTGGTGAAGAGGGGGTACCTGAGGAGCCTACAAGGTGATGAATATGATATTAGATGGATCCTAGGGTAGGACCATCATGAGAGGCTGGAAAGGAGGTTGCAAAGGGTAGATCAAGAGGAGAGAGGGATAGTGAGAGAAATGACTCTATATTATAGTATTTTGCTATGTCTGATCGGGTGTAGGTGTTGGAGAGACATAAGGTAGAGTTTGAGATTACCATTGTTCAGGAGTGGAGCTAGTGGGATGGGAAGCACCATATATGGTAGAGCTGGGAGGAGGAGTGAGATAAATTATGGGCTTAGGTGTAGAGCCTACAAGAGGATCAAGAGAGTATAATCAAGGATCATGATCAATCCTTGACCGATAGAGCTAGGAGTGTGGAAGAGTAGGATGTCCTATAAACAGAGTAGGATGTACTAAGGAAAAAGCATGATGCTCTATAGGAAGATCGATATGTATTGAGGATAGAGCAAGATACTCTACAAGCAAGATAGGTACAAGGGTTTGGGAGAAGTCAGATAGTGGGGGTCATGCTAGCCTAGCTCGAGTGGGAGAGGGATAGGGTGGAGCAGGAGAGAGATAGGGTGAGACTACTGGAGAACACCTTATTGGTGAATGGTAGAGTAGTACCATTACTACCATCATCCTATCATTTGTCTTGAAGTTAGAGGAGTGGAGCATTAGTATTTTTCTAGCTATCCCACATGTACCTTGATTTGCAAGGACATCAATTTACTAGGTCTCAAGGGTAAGGACATCTCGTGGAGAGATTTTTGGTCATGGGAGGAGTACGGGGTAAGTCCACGAATATCAAGCCTAGAGCAACAATGAGATCCTACAAGAGGAGCAAGAGAGTATAATAAAGGATCATGATCAATCCTTGACTGATAGAGCTAGGAGTGTGGCAGAGTAGGATGTCCTATAAGCAGAGTGAGATGTACTAAGGAAAAAGCATGATGCTCTATAGGGAGATCGATATATATTAAGAATATAGCAATATACTCTACAAGCAAGATAGGTACAAAGGTTTTGGGGAAGTCAGATAGTGGGGGTCATCCTAGCCTAGCTCGAGTGGGAGAGGGATAGGGTGGAGTAGGAGAGAGATAGGATGAGACTACTGGAGAACACCTTATTGATGAATGGTAGAGCAGTACCATCACTACCATCATCCTATCATTTGTCTTCAAGTTAGAGGAGTGGAGCATTAGGTATTTTTCCAGCTATCCCACATGTACCTTGATTTGCAAGGACATCGGTTTACCATGTCTCAAGGGCAAGGACATCTCGTGGAGAGATTTTTGGTCATGGGAGCAGTACGGGGCAAGCCCACGAAGATCAAGCCTAGAGCAACAATGAGATCCTACAAGAGGAGCAAGAGAGTATAATCAATGATCATGATCAATCCTTGACCGATAGAGCTAGGAGTGTGGTAGAGTAGGATGTCCTATAAGCAGAGTGATATGTACTAAGGAAAAAGCATGATGCTCTATAGGGAGATCGATATATATTGAGGATATAGCAATATACTCTACAAGCAATATAGGTACAAGGGTTTGGGGGAAGTCAGATAGTGGGGGCCATCCTAGCCTAGCTCGAGTGGGAGAGGGATAGGGTGGAGCAGGAGAGGGATAGGGTGGAGCAGGAGAGAGATAGGGTGACACTACTGGAGAACACCTTATTGATGAATGGTAGAGCAGTACCATCACTACCATCATCCTATCATTTGTATTGAAGTTAGATGAGTGGATCATTAGGTATTTTTCTAGCTATCCCACATGTACCTTGATTTGTAAGGACATCGGGTTACTAGGCCTCAAGGACAGGGACATCTCGTGGAGATATTTTTGGTCATGGGAGAAGTATAGGACAAGCCCATGAAGATCAAGCCTAGAGCAACAATGAGAGTAGTGAGGGTGGAGGGTGATGTGGACACATCGAGCGATGTGAGATTTTTTATATTTTTACCTTGTATATCTTTTTGATGATGGTGATGAGCTTTGACAACTTTGTTGGCAATTTTGGGTTTGAGATCCTAGCTTCTTGTCTATGAGTTGTCATTGATGTCAAAAGGAAATGGCATTAATGTTAAGAGGATGTGTTGGCTTCAAAGGTAGAATATTCCAAGAGAATATTTTTAAGAGAATCTGGAGAGATTCCATTGGCAAGGGTTTTTCATTAAAACCAAACCAGTTTTTATTAAAACCAAGTTGGATAGGGTTTTTATTAAAACCAAGTTAAATGGTTTTTATTAAAACCAATGGAGGTTCTCTTTATTATTTATTTAATTATTATTTAAAACCCTTCAAGGTTTTAATTAATTAATTATTTAATTAATTAAGGGAGACTTTTGATTAATTTCAAAATGGTCTTTATTTTTGCCGACGTCAAAGTGTCTTCGAAGAGACTATTTATTCTCCAACTCCTAAGGTTGGAAGGCTAATGAATTTGAAATTCCTCGAATGCAATTTGTGGTGTTTGTGCTCTATATTCGTTGTGATCGAAGGAAGACTTAGAAGCACGTGCGGTTGAAAAGTCTTTGAGAGTTTTTTTGAGGGTGAAGTGGAGGGAAGTTCACTTGTGAACTTCGTAGCCCGCATGGGCTAGTGGCAGCAAAGGCTGCTGTTGGGCGTTGCATTGGTGGAGGTCGTCGTTTCGAGTCTCGCGGGGGTGCTTTGCTATAGTAACACACGTTTTTATTAAAACGTCTTTATGCCACGAAATTCGAAGTTTCTTGGACAGCGATTTATAAGGTGTGATTAAATTTTATGAGTTTTGGCTTTTGTGATTAGCATTGAATAAAAGCTTAGGAGAAATAAGGGCATATTTCTTTGGATGTATTTTTAAGATTATTCTTTGCTATGCTAAAATTAAAAATGGAGGTATAAGGTGTGAGTCTCTGATTGTTGATTTATTGGCATGTTATGGTGGTTGTGTTTAAAGAAGTGGAGCTAAAAGGTGTAATAAAGGAAGTTTATATTATTGCTCATTTCTTTTTATTCTAACCCTAACTTGGTTGGAAGTTTGAGAGTTGTGTGTGGTGACAGCTTGAAGGTTCAATTATCTTCTACTCAATTAAGGTATGGGCACATTCTTCTTATGAGTATGTTTGGTGTATGTTTTCTGAAATAAGGTTGGAGTGAAAAGGTATTCTACTAGGTATCATTTGGCTAGGTGTAAATCCTATTTTCTGGTTTGTTGAAGACTACTTATGCATTGTTATCCTTAAGGAGAGTTTTTGGTGAATGCATAATTTTTGGTTGGAGATAGTGGAAGCCTTGTGCACTAGGGTTTATATTTGTGAGTCTAGCTACTTGCATTGAGTTGGTGGAACCCTTGGTTGGCTGTTTTGAGTTTGATGGTTGAGTTGCTTCCATAGAGGTTGTTTGATCAAGTTATTGCTTTACTTGATTCATGATATTGGGCTTACTCCATTGAGTTGATTTGAGCAAGTTATTCTTTGCATTTGGTGACATTGTGTTGGTGGTTGTTTTGTTCAAATATCTTTGGAGGGAAAAGGATTTCTACTTGTTTCATTTTCTTGTGATGATTGGTTGAATGCTTCAAGGTTGATGTTGAGTTGAATGGTGTTGGTTGACTAAACCTTGTTTGATGAGCATTGTTGTTGAAACCCTAATTGATGGTGAAAAGAACATGAGTATCATTGTTATGTGATTCTTTGCATAGTTGGCAATTGTTGTGGTTTCATGTTCTTGAAAGAAAACATTCTATCCTATCCATTTCAGATATTGAGTTGAGTTTTCAGATTTGAGATTGAGATTGAGCTGAGTTGATTTGAGTTGAGTTTTGAGATTGGGATTTGAGTATAGAACATATTGAGTCTCTAAAAATTCTCTTTATGCTTCTATGAGTTTGACAAATCACATTGGGTCTCTAACAATTCACTTTGTGATTTCCTACTAAGAAAGTTTTTCTTGGTGAGCTTGCTGAGTTTTTGGACAAGTTCCAGTGGGGACTTGTGAGCAGTTCTTAGACAGGTTCCAGTGGGGACTTGTGAGCAATTTTTGTACAGGTTCCGGTGGGGACTTGTGAGCAGTTTTGGACAGGTTTCGGTGGGGACTTGTGAGCAAATTTGGACAAATCCTAGCAAAGGACTTGTGAGCTGAGTTTGTTAGTTCTATCAAAGAACTTGAGGACAGAGGTGCATTGGTTCTATGAGAAGAACCTGAGGACAGATTTGGCAAGTCTTTAAGAAGGCTTGTATATAGAGGATTGATTTATTCAAGAGTTGGACAGATCTGACAGATAGAGAAAGATTTGTACTAGACCGACTGACTGTGTTTGGCATAGGTTGCTGAGCTATTGTGGATGTGATCATAGAAGGTAGAGGTCTCTTAGGCTAAGCATTGAGGATAGGAGGTCTTCGGTGGAAAGGAGTTCCACGTGCTAGCAAGAGGTAAAGGCAGTTGATATTTTGAGGGATCATTTCTAAAGCAGAGGGGAAGGTATCTCCTTTGAGCAGAGGCTCATAAATTCTGATTGGGGGAAGGTATCTCCTTTGAGCAGAGGCTCATAAATTTTGATTGGGGGAAGGTATCTCCTTTGGGCCGAGGCTCATAAACATTGTAATTGGGAAGGATTCCCAAAGAACTTTGAGATAACTTTTAGAGAAAATTTTTGTGGACGTAGCTCGCCCATTTTGGGTGAACCACGTTAAAATTGGTGTCACTTTGTGGATGATATTGTGCATTGCTTTGATATTGCTTTGGGTATATTGCTTTACTATTTTGAAGAATAATGGAAAAAGTAAAAAGAGGTCTTATACTGTTCACCCCCCCCTCTCAGTATAAGCTTGTATTCTTCAAACTTTGACATATGTAGCCTATAGGTGAGACTCGATATGTATCTTATTGATGGTAAATATATAATATGTTTTATTCTTGTTATGTATTTTTTTGTGTTTGTGATGTGATGAAATGATGCATTGAATGAATGAATGCAATGAATGAATGAAAAAAAAATTGATTGGCTTTCAAAAAATGCTTAGACATGTATCTAATCATGATTTGAATCAATTAATCAAGGGTGTCGACCTAGGGATATTGACATACATGTGGAATAAATGTGAGTGGATGTGATGGAATGGTTTGCAATAACTGTGCTATGTGGAGGTAAATATGGCATGATTTGTACCTTTGCATGTCCTAGGAAAGAAGAATATGAAAGTGCTTTCATGAGGCTCAAACGCCCTAGTGATATCAATAAAACTCACCTACTAATCATATAGGCACTTGAAGATGCTAAGATCAGCCAAGTTATTCAAGTTGCTCAAAAGACCAAATTGTATGCAATGAATGTTCATTTTTTATTTTGGGTAATGTTGGACTCATAATTTGTGATTTATGTCAATAAGCTAGCTCATATGTGAGTGTACATATGTTTTTACAAAATAATATCAGTTATGTGATACATGTATCACCATACAAGGTGTACTCCACTACCAATTAGGTGGCTATAGCCTCAATGGAGGTTAACCCCATAATCTAATGACCTGATAATTCTAGGGATTTAATCTTTTTATTTGATTTTTTTTTTTAAGATTTTTGTCTTTTAACTTTGCACTTGTCCTTTTGCCAATTCTTAGGGTTATCTCATGTGCATGATAAGATGAGCAAGGGAAATCGTTTGATTTATGGTGATAGTGACTCATGAGTTCGTATTTCCTAAGCACCAAAATTTTATTAGTGTGTGATTTGTGCATGGTCTTAGAGAAAAATTAACATCACCAAGAAGACTTATAGTATTTCAAGGACCACTGATGTTCGATGAAGTTTGAGTGAGACACTAGATATGGTTGAACGACCAAAAGAACCTAAAGAGTCTCCAAAAAAGAGACTTGATAAATACAAGATGTCATCTATGGGTGAATGAACAGGGGATGTGTGGAGGATTTAGCAAAATTATGTATAATGAAGGATGATGCAAGACAAATACCATAAGTAAGATGCCCTTGATTAATGTGACAAAATCAATCCTAGCAAATGGGTAAAAGCATTGATCAAATGATAACCAAATTTTTATTGGTGATGATAGAAAATGAGATGTGTGTGAATACAACGTGCTTTGTAGCAATGTGAAATTTTTTTGCTTGTTGTTTTTGGTAATTTTTTAGTGATCATATTACTATCAGACGGTTTGTTATTATGGTCGTCCAAGGTTTGGGCAATTGAGATTTTTTTGAATTATTTTGATTTGTATTGTGCTTTTGGTTATTGTGATTTTTTTGTATTTTGGATTATTTTTGTGCTTTTTTTCTTTGTATTTTTATTTGTGTATGTACAATGCTATCTATGAATTAGGCATAGAAGGCATGCAAATGAAGGATATTAATGTGTTCAAGGTTCCTCAATTCCCTCAAGAGTGTTAATTTTGTATGCTCCAGTTTAAAATGTTTGTGTGACGATGAATGGACCAAACCAGATGGTAGCAAAATTATCATGCAAGTGAGGCGAAAGATTTAAATTTTATTGATTCTCCTTGAGAACTAAATCACCTACATGAAATTCTTGAGGATGCACTTTGTTATTGTAAGTGTGTTTGACCCTATCCTAATAAATGTGAAGATGCTCTAGTGTATTTATTTATCGTTCATCAAGTAGGTTCAATTTATCAAGGTATTCTTGTTGTGCGGTATCATCATCGATGAATTCTTGTAAAGATATGTGTAATGATGGGATTTCAATTTAAATGGGTATGATGACCTCAGCACCATCAACTAGTGAGAAAGTTGTTGCCCTATTTGAGTGTGAATACTTGATCAATACACCCATAATCCCAAGGGGAGCTGAAGATGCCAATATTTATGATTGTCTCTAATTGTTTTCTTTAGAATGACAATGATAGTCTTATTGGTAGCCTCATCTTGTCCATTACTTTATGGATAGTAAGGTATCGAGAAACTATGTTGAATGTTGTATTTAGTGTAGAGTGCTTGAACATCCTTATTCTTGAAAGGTGTGTCATTATCAAATATGATCTTTGAGGGTATACCAAAGTGATAAATGATATGGACTATGAAATTTGCGATTCAAGGTCTGATTGTGCTGGTAAGAGGAATAACCTCGATCTATTCCATGGCATATCTGCAACATTCACATTCCATGGTGGGCCAATAGTAATCCATGCATAAAATACACTTTGTGCTGGTCATCCCACTAAAATGACCACCATAAGTGCCATCATGGGCTTGAGAGATGATCCAATTTACCTATTAAGGTTCTAGACAACTGTTGGACATTTTGAGTAGATGAAGTTGTCATTGATGTCAAGGATGAATTGTCATTGATGTCTAAAGGTCAAAAGGATTAATGCAAAAAAATGGTGGCAAAAGAGCTTCATAATGTTTATTTTTAAATTTAATTTGAAGCACAAAATAAAAGGTTTTATTAAAACCATGGCTGGGAAAAATAAAAGGTTTTTATTAAAACCACGGTTGGACAAATCAAAAGGATTTTATTAAACCTAAGGAGGCTTTTATTCTAAAAATCCCAAATAATATTTAAATATTTAAATTCTTTTGAATTTAAATAATTATAAGTAAAATAAAAAAGGTTTTCTAAAACCTAAGGAGACTTTTATTTTAAAAAACCCAAAGGAGATTTAAATATTTAATTTATAATATTTAAATTCTTTTGAATTTAAATAATTATAAATAAATATATTTAGAAGGTAAAGTTGGAAGTGTCGATGCAACATTGTTTCCTCGATGAATTCCTCTCTGCCAATGCAACATTGTTTCCCCGACGAATTTCCTCTTCATCAACATATGTGACAAGGAAGGCATATGGTATAAATACCATAGCCATTCCTAAGGTTTGGCATCCTTTTCGAATTGCATCCACCTTAAGTTAAAATGCTCATGCAATTTTTAAATGTGTGCCTCCCAAATAGTGTAGTGTGTTTTCATCGACATCGAAGGAAGAGCCAAGGGCTCTTAAAGGTTTTGAAGGAGTCAGCACACATTGTGATTTGAGGCTCAAGTGGAGCACATGGATCACACGGCGTGGAAGCCACGACCAAGGAGTTGTGGGAGTATTGCACCAAGTTTCGAGCCCCATGGATTACGAAAAGTGGTAACATTAATTTTTGGAAATTATTTTAATTTGCTTTGCTAAGGTTTAAGGAGGGATAAGGTGGAAGTTGTTGGACATTTTGAGTCCCTAAGATAAAAGTTGTCATTGATGTCAAAAGGACCTATGTAAGTAAGCACTATGATTTTCCTCCACAAAGAGCTTCATGAGAAGCAAAGGTTTTGATCAAAGGTTCTAGAAGGGATGCATGTCATTTGGTTCCAAAAGGAGCTTCAAGGGAAGCTTAGCAAAAGGTTTTTATGAAAACCAAGGAAGACAAAGAAAGGTTTTATTTAAAACCAATGGATGGCAGATTTGAAATGGATTTTTCTTAAAACCCAAGTTGGATTTTCGTTTCATCGAAAAAGGTTCCTGGGTGATGGAGAAATTTAATTTTAAAGGTTTAAAAGGACTAACGTCGCCGATGTCATGAGGGCAATGTTAAAAGGACTGACGTATTCGCATTGAAGGATGGCTTATATAAATAATCCAAAGGTTTTCCATTTAATAAACCTATGTCATGTCGCATTATTTTTGAAAACCCAAAGCATTTCTGCATTCGAATATTGCACAACGAATTTCGTGGAGTGTGACATGGGCAGTCAAGTCATGGATGGTTAAAGTTTTCATGCCTTTTGAGGAAAGTGCGTAGTTTAAAGAAGATAGTTCCCAAGGCACTCACGTGGGTAGTGTTAGCTCACGTGGGTTAGCTACTTCTTGGCAATAGGTGGGCAGAGGTTCGAAATGCCAAGGCCCTTCGAGGGCTCCTTTGAGGTATGCACTTTGACTCCGATATTTACGAGGGTAAAATATTTTAATTAAAATATTTTCTTGCTAAGGTTTGATTATGATTTTTGTGGGAGATATTAGGTTGAGCAAGCTTTAATATTTTAATAAGGTTAGATATTTGATTAATGTGAGATATTGCCTAAGAAAGCCTTGTGATTATTTTTTAGTGCCAAAGTGTTGAAAGGAAGGATGTAAAATATTTGATTTATTTTATGGTATAAGTGGTTTGTGGAGTGACAAGGTTATGCAATGATTTGATTTATTTTATTTTATGGTACAAGTGGTTTTAGGAGTGATAAGGAAGTCGTGCATTAATTCTTAAGAAGGTTTTTTAATTAAAAGCCTTGGTAAATATTATTGTGAAGTGGAGTAATGTTAATTATTTTGTGATCTTCTAACCCTTGTGAAGATTAGCAAAAGAATATTGTGATTGTGGCATATTTCCAAAGAGGATTCTTCATCTTCATTAAAGGTATGGGCACATTCTCCTATTGATTGATTATGGTGGTTGATTTCTAAAAATATCTTTGGAGTGAAAAGGATTGATTGCGGTTTCCTTTTCCAAAGTGATTGGTTTAATGCTTCAAGGTTTTCTGGATTGAGAGTTGTGATTAAATCTTGTTTTATAAACATTGTTGTTGGAGCCCATTGGTTGTGCAAAGAACTTGAACTTGAGTTAGAAGATAACATGAGTATCATTGTTATGTGAGATTTGTTGTTGAGAATTATTGTAAACATTTTGAGTTGATTGATACATGCTTGAACTAGGGTTTGTGAGAAAGAGCTGTTCATTGAGGTGCTTGGTTGAGTTGAGTTGATTGAGCCTAGTCAAGTGGATGCATGTGGTTGTTCAAGTTTCATAAAACAAACTATTCTATATTCTTTATTTGAGTTGATATTGGGATTTGAGTATAGAACATATAGAGTCTCTAAAAATTCTCTTTATGCTTTTATGAGATTGATTTGAGTTGAGATTGGGATTTGAGTATAGAACATATTGAGTCTCTAACAATTCTCTTTATGCTTCTATGAGATTGAGTTGAGATATTGATTGAGCATTAAGTATAGAACATATTGAGTCTCTAACAATTCTCTTTATGATTCTATGATATTGGACAAGTTCTGTGTGAGCTTGTTAAGCATATTTGATACAAGTCTTTGAGAAGGCTTGTGGAATGATTTTGAGTAAGCTTTTGTGGAAGCTTGCTATACATATTTGAGCAAGTCCTAAGGAGGACTTATTGTACAGATTTGAGCAAGTCCTAGAGAGGAATTATTGAGTAGATTTTAGAAAGTCCTAGATAGGACTTATTGAGTAGATTTAGACAAGTCCTAGAGAGGACTTATTGAGCAGATTTGAGAAGGTTCTGTGTGGACCCGTTGAGCAGATTTGGAAAAGTTTTGAGTGAGCTTGTTGAGCAGATTTGGACAAGTTCTAAGTGAGCTTGTTGAGCATATTTGAGAAGGTTCTGAGTGAACCTATTGAGATAGATATTTTGAGGTGACAGAGTATAGAGGACAGAGTCTCAGTGGATAGAGATCCAGAAGCCAGGACAATTGAAGACAGATCTAAGTGAGGAGTCTTCAAGTGGAGAGAAATACACCAGTCAATGCAACAAAGAGACAAAGTCTTCTAGAAGATCACTAGCCAGAGCAGAAGGGGAAAGAGTTATCCTATGGAAGAGATTCATGAACTTAAGATTAGGGGATCAACATCTCCTTTGGATAGAGGTCCATAAACATTATAATTGGGAAGGACTTCCAAAATATTATTTGAGAAATATTTTCTCTGTGGAGGTAGCCCATATTAGGTGAACCACATTAAAATCTGTATCTCTATTGTGGATGGTTTTTTGTGTATTACTTTGGTTATTGATATTGATATTGCCATTGATTATATTTATTAATACTATTTGGGAAAGAAAATCAAAAAGTGGTCTTATACTGTTCACCCCCCCGCCCTCTCAGTATAAGCTTGTGTTCTTCAGAAGTTAAGTTGTGTGTTGAGGAAATATTTTTGATATATGAAGGGTTAATTGTTGCTAAAGTAAAAGCTAGGGTAATTTTGTTTTACCTTAGAAAAGTGAGAGATTGACTTATTGCATTATTTTATAAAGTGATTTATTTAATTAATGCAATATTAAGTAGGGAGTCATAAGTAGAGTTTGGATTATTTTTGAGATATCTTTCTGAAAAGGGTTATGATGAAATTGAATTGTTAAGATGTTCTTTTGATGAGTTAGAGTTTTGGAAGAAGTGTTTTGATTAAAGATTTGTGGTGTTGGATATTATTTTAAGAAGGAGAAATAAGGTGTAATTAAGTTTGATTAATTTTTGTAATTGAGAATTATTTTGTGAAGAGGTTAGTGTGATATTTTATCATCTAACTATTGAAATTGGCAAAAGAGAAAATTGTGATTGAGACAGGTTTTCTAAGGTCACTTCTACATCAAATAAAAGGTATGGGCATATTCTTCTTTGGTTGAAGTGATTGATTGAGGTTTTGTGAAAACAAGATTGGAGTGAAAAGGACTTTGTTAAGTTTTCCTTGTTGAGTGTGTTTTGAATTAATGCTTCAAGGTTTTCTGGAATAGAGGTTAAGGAAAGTAACCTTGTTTGATAAGCATTGTTGTTGAAGTGATTGGTTGAGTGAAGAACTTGAACTAGGGTTTGCAAAGATCATGAGTATCATTGTTATGTGAGATTGGTTGATAAGCATTGTTGGAAACATTTGAGTGAATGTTCATAAGTTTGGACTAGGGTTTGTGAGCAAGGATTAATTCATTGAGTGAGTGGTTGAGTAGAGTTGGTTGAGCCTAGTCAAGTGGATGTGTTGATGTGATAGTTCAAGTTCTGTGAAACAAATTATTCTATATTCTGAATTGATTTGAGAAAGAGGTTGAGTGTTGATGAATGTGAAGCATATTGAGTCTCTAACAATTCTCTATATGTTTCTATGATAAAAGAGAGATTGAAAGTGATTGAGCATTGTTGTGAATGTGAAGCATATTGAGTCTCTAACAATTCTCTTATATGTTTCTATGAGATTGGACAAGTTCTAGTGAGGACTTGTTGAGCATATTTGAGGTAAGTCTTAGAGAAGACTTGTGGATAGATTGGTGTAAGATTTTGTGGAAGCTTACAATATATATTTGAGGACAAATATTGAGGATAGATTTAAGGATAGAGTTTGGTGCATATTTGAGGATAGGTTTGTGCTAGACCAGAGATAGAGATTGAGTAGATTTGTGCTAGATCGAAGGACTATGTTTAGTATAGATTTGAGATAGAGCTTTGGAGGTGATAAAGTATAGAGGATGATAGTATCTAGTGGATAGAGATCCATTAGCCAGGGTAGTGAGGATAGGTGTCTTCAATGGATAGAGATCCATTAGCTAGAGTAGTGGGGGCAACAGTTCTTCTAGAAGATCACCAACTAGAGCAAGAGGAGAAAGGAGTTCTCCTATGGATAGAGATCCATAAACTTGATTAGGGTATTGGTGTCTCCTTTGGATAGAGGTCCATAAACATTGTAATAGGGAAAGGATTCCCAAGAGAATTTATTTGAGAAAAGTTTATAAGGAATATTTTCTCCATGGAGTAGCCCACATTGGGTGAACCACGTTAAATCATGTCTCTCATGTGTGTGATGCTTTGTGTGATGTTTATTGCTTTAATATTGTTGATGGTATCATATGGATTAAAAAGCAAAAAGTTTTATCTTATACTATTCACCCCCCTCTCAGTATAAGCACATGTTCTTCAATTGGTATCAGAGCGGGTCTCTCCATGAAAAGACTAACAACTTGGAGGAGGATCCATCAACAACACACATGACTTCAAAAAATGAAGAAGAGACCATGTTTGATATAAAAGAGGAATTATTTACTGCTCTCAGAAATTTGGAAAGAATTAGAGAGAAGAACTCAAGCTTGAAGGAACAAATTCAAGAGGATGAAGAAGCAAGGATGGAACTTCTACAAAGTCTCACAGAACTCAAGATAAAGGTAGAAGAAGGAAAGAAAATTGAGTAGGATATGACAGATCTATTAAGAGCAAGAGAAATAGAATGTGAAATATTGGAAGCAAAAATTGTTTATCTAAGGAATGAAGTTGAAAGGACCAAGGTACTACAAGATATAGAGTATGAGAAACAGAAAGAGGAGTCAAGTCTTCAAGAAGCAAAAACTTCAAACAAAGATAGGCAAGCAAAGGATACTTCAAAATAAAAAGACATCAGAAAGGAAGAAAGTAAAGAAGAACCTTGGATGAGAGTTAATCACAAAAGGAGAAGCACTCAACCACAATCTCAAAGGCATCCAAACAGGTTACATAATTTCTTCCATGGTCATTGCTTTTCTTGTAACAAATATGGTCATAGAGTTGTACATTGTATTGGTCATGCAAGAAACAATGTCAATAGAAATTTCAATTCTTTTGCACCTCTTATGGATAATGATATTATATGTTACAAATGCAATAATTTTGGGCACAAGGCTAGATGGTGTAAAATGATACTTCCTGAGTCTAGTAAAAGAAAAACAATTTCAACAACTAGGAAAGATGAAAGGAAAAATGTAAAGGCTAGATCAATGTTAGTTCAAACAACCCTTCATGCTCAGGATAAAGAAGAACAATGGTATCTTGATAGTGGTTGCTCTAGACACATGACAGGAGATAAAGATAAATTCATTGTACTAAAAGAAACCAATAGAGGATCAATAAGTTTTGGTGATAATGGATCAACAAAGATTGGTGGAAGAGGAACTCTGAGTTTAGATAATGGGAAAACAAGAACATAAAATGTGTTGTATGTTAAAGGGTTAAAACATAATCTACTAAGTGTAAGTCAACTTTGTGATCAAGGGCATATGGTTACATTCCACCCAGATAGATGTGAGATAAGAAAATCAAAAACTGGAAAAGTCATTGCAAATGCAAGAAGAACTCCAAACAATCTATACATGCTTAGTGAGATCAAAGGGGAAAAGTGCTTTCTATCACAAGAATATGAGAGTTGGTTGTGGCATAGAATATTGGGTCACTTAAATTTTGACAACATAGTCAACATAAGCAATAAGCAGGCTGTCAGAGATTTACCCAAGATAAAAAGGCCACAAAACACAATCTGTGCACCTTGTCAACATGGAAAGCAAACTAGAACAAGCTTTAAGTCAAAAGGATATATGTCATCTAAGCCATTAAGTCTAATACATACTGATCTATGTGGTCCTACCAGAACATAGAGTATTCAAGGTGAGAGTTACTTTATATTGTTTATAGATGATTACTCCAGAATGGTTTGGGTAGCTTTCCTGAAAGAGAAGTCAGATGCATTTGAAAAATTCAAAGCATTTAAGGAATTGGTTGAAAATGAAACTGACAAGAGGATTAAGTGTTTGAGATCTGAAAGAGGAGGAGAATTTACCTCAAATGAATTTGTAGAGTTTTGTGAACAACATGGGATCAAGAGAGAATACTCAATAGCAAGAACTCCTCAACAAAATGGAGTAGTTGAAAGGAAAAATAGGACTATTGAGAATATGGCTAGAGCTATGTTAAATGAGTCCAAAATCTTAGATGGATTTTGGAGGGAAGCAGTCAACACAACAGTATACATAATCACTAGGGCTCAAATGAGGGTAAACCATCACAAGACTCCATATGAGCTTTGGAAAGGAAGACCGACCACTGTAAAACACTTCAAGGTTTTTGGAAGCAAGTGCTACATAAGATGAGAAGATCAAAACTTAGGCAAGTTTGACCCAAGATGTGATGAGGGAATTTTCCTTGGTTATTCCTCTAAGAGTAAATCCTATAGATGCTTCAACAAGAGAACACACACTATTGTAGAAAGTATAAATGTAACAATTGATGAGAAGATAGATTCAAGAGAACCAGTTCAACAAACTATGTATCAAGAAGATGGAAGTTGTCAAGAAGAGTTTCATGAGGAATCAGATGAAGAAGAAGAAGAAACACAAAGACTTCTTCCTAAAACTCCATCCAGATATGTACAGAAGCATCATCCAAAAGATCTAATCATTGGGAATCTAGATGAAAGGCAGACAAGGAGAAGGATAATAACACCATCTCAACAAGCAAATTTTTCCTTGCTATCTAAGATTGAGCCAAAGGACTTCAATCAAGCAAGTGGAGATGAGTTCTAGATTAAGGCAATGGATGAGGAATTAGATCAGATAGAGAAAAGCAAGACTTGGGAACTTGTTCCATGACCAAAGGACAAGAATGTGATCGACACAAAATGGGTATTCAAAAACAAGCTAAATGAATATGGACAGGTAGTAAGGAATAAAGCAAGGTTAGTATGCAAAGGTTATGCATAAGTAGAGGGAATTGACTTTGATGAGACATTTGCTCCAGTTGCATGACTTGAAGCCATAAGAATATTTTTAGCCTTCTCAAGTTTTAAAAACTTCAAGGTATATCAGATGGATGTTAAGTCAACATTTCTAAATGGTGTTCTAGAAGAAGAAGTCTACATTGAACAACCAGAGGGATTCATATTAATAGATAAACTAGATCATGTATGCAGATTGAAAAAGGTACTGTATGGTCTAAAGCAAGCTCCTAGAGCATGGTACTCAAGATTGGATAAGTATATTCAGGAATAAGGATTCAGAAAAGGAATAGTAGACAACAACTTATACATCAAAAATGAAGGGAATGATCTACTAATTGTGGTTGTTTATGTTGATGACATCATTTTTGGGGGAAACAATGATAAGATGTGTAAAGAATTTGCTAAGAACATGCAAAATGAATTTGAGATGTCTATGCTTGGTGAGTTGTCCTTCTTTCTTGGACTTCAGATTTCACAATCAGAGAAAGGAGTATTTCTTTCACAAACCAAGTATATAAAAGAGATGCTAAAGAAATTCAGATTAGAAGATTGCAAACCAGTAAGTACCCCCATGGTTACAGGATGCAAGTTAAGTAAGGATGATGAATCCCTAGAGGTAGATCAAAGACTATATAGATCTATGATTGGCAGCTTGTTGTATGTTACAACTACAAGACCAGACATAGTGCAGTTAGTGGGATTAGTGGTAAGGTTTCAGGCAGCACCTAAGGAAACACATGTGGTAGTAGTAAAGAGAATTCTCAAGTATCTAAAAGGGACTATGGATTTTGGGCTCTAGTATCCCAAAAGTGATAGTTTCACACTCACAACATATACAGATGCAGATTGGGCTGGCAGCATTGATGATAAAAAAGCACAAGTGGAGGAGCATTCTTTCTTGGAGACTATTTAGTCTCTTGGCTAAGTAAGAAGTAGGTGTCAGTATCCTTATCTACAATAGAAGCAGAATATATTGTGATAGTAGCCAGTTGTACATAGGTATTATGGATGAAGTGAACTCTAGAAGACTTCAAGATAAAACATGATCATCCTATTCCCATATTATGTGATAATACAAGTGCTATAAGTATCTCAAAGAATCCAGTGATGCACTCCAGGACAAAGCACATTTCGATCAAGTATCATTTTCTGAGAGAACAAGTGATAGATAAACAAGTCAGGTTGGAATATGTTACTACAAAGGAGCAGATAGTAGATATTTTCACTAAGCCACTTTCGAAGGAAACCTTTGAGTATCTTCAAGAAAAACTGGGAGTAATACTCCCACCCTAGAATTAACCACCTCAAGAGGAGGTGGGGGAGGGGCTAAGCTAAGAGACTCATTCTTAGCCCCGAGCCCCAAAGGTGACCCTTTGCCATTGATGTCAAAGGGGGAGAGATTTAAGTAAGGGGGAGATTTGATTTAAGAAGAGAGCATTGAGTTAGGGGGAGCAATTTCCTAGGGGGAGCAGGACAAAAATAGGTCAAGAAAATTTGAAAAGATAATTGGGTTGCCATCAATGACAAAGGGGGAGATTGTTGGATATTTTGAGTAGATGAAGTTGTCATTGATGTCAAGGATGAATTGTCATTGATGTCAAAAGGTCAAAAGGAGTAATGCAAAAGGTTGGTGGCAAAAGAGCTTCATAATGTTTATTTTTAAATATTATGTGAAGCACAAAATAAAAGTTTTTATTAAAACCATGGTTGGGCAAAATAAAAGGTTTTTATTAAAACCATGGTTGGTAAAATAAAAAAGGTTTTCTAAAACCTAAGGAGGCTTTTATTTTAAAAATCCCAAAGGAGATTTAAATATTTAATTTATAATATTTAAATTCCTTTGAATTTAAATAATTATAAATAAATATATTTTGAAGGTAAAGTTGGTAGCGTCGACGACAACATTGTTTCCCCGACGAATTTTCCTCTCCATCAACATGTGTGACAAAGGAAGGCATATGGTATAAATACCATAGCCATTCCTAAGGTTTGGCATCAATTTTATTGCATCCTCCTTAAGTGAAAAAGCTCATGCAAATTTTGAAATGTGTGCCTCCCGAATAGCGTAGTGTGTTTCCATCAACATCGAAGGAAGAGCCAAGGGCTCTTAAGGGTTTGAAGGAGTCAAAGCACACATTGTGCTTTGAGGCTCCAAGTGGAGCACATGGCTCACACGACATGGAAGCCATGACCAAGGCATTGTGGGAGTATTGTGCCAAGTTTCGAGCCCCATGGATTGCGAAAAGTGGTAATAATTTTTGGAAATTATTTTAATTTGTTTTGCTAAGGTTTAGGAGGGATAAGGTGGAAGTTAAGTTGTGAAATTAACCTAAGTGTTGAGGAAATATTTTTTTGATATATGAAGGGTTAATTTTTGCTAAAGTAAAAGCTAGGGTAATTTTGTTTTACCTTAGAAAAGTGAGAGATTGACTTATTGCATTATTTTATAAAGTGATTTATTTAATTAATGCAATATTAAGTAGGGAGTCATAAGTAGAGTTTGGATTATTTTTGAGATATATTTCTGAAAAGGGTTATGATGAAATTAAATTGTTAAGATGTTCTTTTGATGAGTTAGAGTTTTGGAAGAAGTGTTTTGATTAAATATTTGTGGTGTTGGATATTATTTTAAGAAGGAGTAATAAGGTGTAATTAAGTTTGATTATTTTTGTAATTGAGAATTATTTTGTGAAGAGGTTAGTGTGATATTTTATCATCTAACTATTGAAATTGGAAAAAGAGAAAATTGTGATTGAGATAGGTTTTCTAAGGTCACTTCTACATCAAATAAAAGGTATGGGCATATTCTTCTTTGGTTGAAGTGATTGATTGAGGTTTTCTGAAAACAAGATTGGAGTGAAAAGGACTTTGTTAAGTTTTCCTTGTTGAGTGTATTTTGAATTAATGCTTCAAGGTTTTCTGGAATAGAGGTTAAGGAAAGTAACCTTGTTTTATAAGCATTGTTGTTGAAGTGATTGGTTGAGTGAAGAACTTGAACTAGGGTTTGCAAAGATCATGAGTATCATTGTTATGTGAGATTGATTGATAAGCATTGTTGGAAACATTTGAGTGAATGTTCATAAGTTTGGACTAGGGTTTGTGAGCAAGGATTATTTCATTGAGTGAGTGGTTGAGTAGAGTTGGTTGAGCCTAGTCAAGTGGATGTGTTGATGTGATAGTTCAAGTTCTATGAAACAAATTGTTCTATATTCTGAATTGATTTGAGAAAGAGGTTGAGTGTTGATGAATGTGAAACATATTGAGTCTCTAAAAATTCTCTATATGTTTCTGTGATAAAAGAGAGATTGAAAGTGATTGATAGTTTGGTGAATGTGAAGCATATTGAGTCTCTAACAATTCTCTATATGTTTCTATGAGATTGGACAAGTTCTAGTGAGGACTTGTTGAAAAGATTTGAGGTAAGTCTTAGAGAAGACTTGTGGATAGATTGGTGTAAGATTTTGTGGAAGCTTACAATACAGATTTGAGGATAGATATTGAGGATAGATTTGAGGATAGAGTTTGGTGTAGATTTGAGGATAGATTTATGCCAGATAAGAGATAGATATTGAGCAAATTTGTGCTAGACCAAAGGACTGTGTTTAGTGCAGATTTGAGATAAATATTTGGAGGTGATAGAGTATAGAGGATGATAGTATCCAGTGGATAGAGATCCATTAGCTAGGGCAGTGAGGACAGGTGTCTTCAGTGGATAGAGATCCATTAGCCAGAGTAGTGGGGGCAACAGTTCTTCTAGAAGATCACCAACTAGAGTAGAGGAGAAAGGAGTTCTCCTATGGATAGAGATCCATGAACTTGATTAGGGGATTGGTGTCTCCTTTGGATAGGGGTCCATAAACATTGTAATAGGGAAAGGATTCCCAAGAGAATTTATTTGAGAAAAGTTTATAAGGAATATTTTCTCCGTGGAGTAGCCCACATTGGGTGAACCACGTTAAATCATGTCTCTCATGTGTGTGATGCTTTGTGTGATGTTTATTACTTTAATATTGGTTGTTATCATATGGATTGAAAAAAGAAAGTTTTATCTTATACTATTCACCCCCTCTCAGTATAAGCACATGTTCTTCAACAACATAGGAGAACACCATCATAACTATGATGATAAATAATATCTCCCAAGAGAGTGTAATGGGTTGCTTTTTGTTTGAATGTGTATTTAGCAATTGGAAATAAATCTAATGGGAGAGTGTTGGTTTTTATGAAATCCTTTATTTATGAGAAGCTATCATTGTATAGCTCTGTTTGAACAAAATTTATATTACCTTTAGTTTGAAAATATTTATGTTCAATAGCTAATTGAGACAGTGTAAGGATCTTGATGTATGTGGTGCTATCGATGGGATTTTGTAGTATGAGTGATCCAAGAGATGCCATGGTGTCTTCAAAATGATTAACTGACCTAGGCGTATTATCAATTTTATACCAATAAAAGTTCTTAAGAAATTTATCAATATTCTATTTGTATTGCTTCAAAACTAGGCATTTACATTAGTATATCTCCTTAACTTGATAAAAAATGAGTTGGGAGTCACCAAATATGTTGATTCATTTGATGCCTAATGTAATAGTAGTCTAGAGGCCTAGGATTAGGGCTTCATATTCCATGTTGTTATTGGTACAAAGTATGTTTAGTTTGAATGACGAGGGCATAGGAGCTCCTTGAGGCATAAAAAAACAACTCTAGCACCTCTCCCTTGTTTGCATTTTGAACCATCAAAGAAAAGGACAACATCAGCTTCATCCTCAGGTTCAAAAAGCTCTTCTTGCTCTGTGTTATTGAATACAAAATTGTTAGTGTGCTTGATTATGAGCAGTTGATCATTTGGTAATGGAGCTTATGCAAGTTGATCTACAATTACCTAGCCTTTGATGGATTTATAGCTAATGAATTTGAGATCAAATTGTGTCAAAAGCATTATCTATTTGGACATTTTATTGTTTGTATAGGTGTGACTCATCATATAACGCAATGGGTTTTCTTTGGCTATGACATAGGTGGTATGGCCGATCATGTAGTGTCGAAGCTTTTTAGTTGCAAAGACAATGGCTAAGTATAGATTCTCGACGTATGCGTATTTAGTCTCATAACTTACAAAAGTGTGACTAATATAATAAATATTTTGTTCTTTGTTATATTTGTTCTTTTGTGCCAACATGGTGCTAAGGACAAATTCAATGGCAAATTGTTGAGCAAGGTGCAGGAACAGTATTGTCATTGTTGTCAACACAGTCAGAAAGATCGGTTGATGTAGTGGACAGGAGTTAAGAGGTTCTTCAGAGTATGTACAATGATTCTCCAAAATATCGAAGTGGCCCATATGCTAAAAATCAAAAGAAAATCACAAGGAAGAAAACTGTCGCGATATCGCGACATGTTGAGCAAGAAAGAAAAATTGTCACGATATCGCGACATGTTGAGAAGAAAGAAAAACTGTTGCAATTTTGTGACATGTTCGAAGAGAAAGCGCAAGCAAGCAAAACTGTCACGATATCGCGACATGTTTGGAGAGAAAGTGCAAGCAAGCAAAACTATCGCGATTTCGTGACATGTTCGGAGAGAAAGCGCAAGCAAGCAAAACTGTCACGATTTCATGACATGTTCGAAGAGAAAGTGCAAGCAAGCAAAATTGTCATGATTTCGTGACATGTTTAGAGAGAAAGCGCAAGCAAGCAAAACTGTCATGATTTCACGACATGTTCGGAGAGAAAGCACAAGCAAGCAAAACTATCGCGATTTCATGACATGTTCGGAGAGAAAGCGCAAGCAAGCAAAACTGTCACGATTTCGCAACATGTTGGAAGAGAGAAAGGCAAGTAGAAAAAGTGTCACGATTTCGTGACATATTGTAGGAGAGAGATTCCAAAAGAAAAAGTGTCACGATTTCGCGACATATTGCAAGAGAGATTGTACAGAAGAAAAAGTGTCACGATTTCATGACATATTATAGGAGAGAGAGTCCGAAAGAAAAAGTTTCACGATTTCACGACATTTTACAAGAGAGATTGTACGAAAGAAAAAATGTCATGATTTCACGACATATTGCAGGAGAGAGAGTCCGAAAGAAAAAGTTTCACGATATCACAACATGTCGGGTTTTCGTGACCCGAAGGCAAGAGAAAGAGCCAAGGAGAAAAAGTTTCGCGATATCGTGACATGTTGCATTTTCGTGACTAAAGGAGGAGAGAGAGAGTAAGAATGCAGAAGTGTCGCAATATCGCGACAAAAGTAAAGAGAAAGAGCAACGGAGAAAAAGTGTCACGATTTGTGACATGTCGCATTTTCACGACTAAAGGAGAAGAGAGAAAGTAAGAAGGTAAAAGTGTCACGATATCGCGACAAAAGTAAAGAGAAAGAGCAAAGGAAAAAAAGTGTCACGATATCGCGACATGTCGCATTCTCGCGACTAAAGGAGGAGAGAGAAAGTAAGAAGGTAGAAGTGTCACGATATCACGACAAAAGTAAAGAGGAAGAGTACAAAGGCGAAAGTGTCGCGATATCGTGACATGTGTTTTCGCGAGTTCAAACCAAGTAAAGTAGCAAGGAGGCAAAAGTGTCGCGATATCACGACATGTGTTTTTGTAGGTACAAGTTCGAGAAGAGGACAAAGAGGCAGAAGTGTCACGATTTCACGATAGGTCATTTTGGCACGAGCTAAGAAGAGAACCCAACCAAAATAAGATATGTGACAGTTAACTGAAGTTATACGAAGTTACAGGGGCCATTGCAGAAGAAAATCATGCAACTAAAATAAGAAGAGTTAACTGAAGTCGGTATGATAGTTACAGGTGTAGTTATAGAGAAAACTCAGGAAAAAAAAATTAGAACAGTGAACTGAAGTCAGAATGACAGTTACAGGGCCAGTCACAGAGTGAAATCATCGAGCGATGGTTAAACTGAAAGTCATCAGTTGAAGACCAAACAAAGAGCCGTAACTATTAATAGGCTGCATGAGAGAATACTGTGTGATAAAGGAGTTACATATAGAAGTTTCTATTAATAAGTTGCATGCAAAAATATGGAAGTTAAAAATAGAGTCAGAACTTTGTTATAAAAGGAGGTCTGCGTAGAGAATTAAAGTGCTGCTGAATAGAGTGAAAGTGCTGCAAAAAGGAGGGTTGGAAGAGTGTCGTAAGAGAGCATTAAGCAAAGTCGTGAGAGCCGTAATAATGCAGTAAGAAGTGTAGCAAGAGGGCTGTAAGAGGGCCGTAAAAGTGCAGTGAGAAGATCCGTAAGAGTGTGTGGTGTTTTGGTGAATAGCGAGAGAGGTTGGGTTAGCAATAGACCAGTCAGGGTCTTGTACAAGCGAAGGCATTTTTATGTCAAACTTATAGTTTCAAAATTGTAGTCCAAGTTGGTGCTTGGAATTAGGGGTTGGTGCTCCTTTCTATTGGTGCAGATAAATTAGGGGTTGGTGCTCCTTTCTGTTGGTGCAGATAAATTAGGGGTTGGTGCTCCTTTCTGTTGGTGTAGATAAATTAGGGGTTGGTGCTCCTTTCTGTTGGTGCAGATAAATTAGGGGTTGGTGCTCCTTTCTATTGGTGTAGATAAATCAGGGGTTGGTGCTCCTTCCAGTGGGTGCTAGTAAATTGATTGTAAAATTGATATTTTGCAAAGGCTAGATTTGGATGGGAGTCCAAACAGTCAATTTTTGAGGAGTAGCCAAAACTGGTGAACCTCGGTACATCTTGTGTTGTGTGATGCTCTCTTGTTATATTTGCTTTATGTGGTTTTAAGATTTCATTATTTTGGCTTTAAGAGTTAAAGTTTTTAATTTTTAAAGAGCCACACTGATTCACCACCCCTCTCAGTGTCATTGTGAGACTAACACAAATATATACAGATGAAATGGGAAACCTAGTTGAGGTGCTATCAACACAAGTAGGGATGCCAAATATTATTTGATGGTTTCAAAAGCATCTTGATACTCTTGACTCCATGTAAAGGTAACTTCCTTATTCAATAGATGGTTGAAAGGCTTACTTTGATCTGACAACTAAATAATAAAGCAACAAATCGCTTGGATTTTTTCTTGTAAGCTGTGTAGCTCTTTAATATTTATTAGGAGCAGCATCTCAGTGATTGCTTTGAATTTATTGGGGTTAACTTTGATGCCTTTCTTGAAGACTATAAACCCTAAGAGTTATCTTGATGTGACACCAAAAATGCATTTCTTAGGGTTGAGTCTCACCTTTTGTTCGAGTAATCGATCAAATGTTTTTTGCAAAATGCTAATGTGCTCGTGATGTGTTTTGATTTGGCCAAGAAGTCATCTACATAATCTTCCACTATTTTATGCATGTAATAATGGAAGATATAATTTATGGCATGTTAATATGTAGTACCTATATTTTTGAGGTTGAATGACATGAATTTGTAGCAAATATTCCCAAGGGTGTTGTAAAAGTTATTTTATGTTAGTCATTGGGATTAACTTGAATTTAGTTATATTATAAAAAGTCATCCATTAGAGAGAGTATTTTGTGGCCAGTGATAGAATCCATGAGCGTATGCATGTTCAGAAGTGGGAATTTATCCTTGGGGCATTCTTTTTTAAGGTCATGAAAATTTGTGCAAACACATATCCCCCCGTTAGGCTTTCTAATGGGTACCATATTAGAAACCCATTATGCATAGTCGATGGGTTGAATAAAACCCACATCTAGAAATTTTTGTAATTCCTATCTAACTATGAGGGCTATGGTAGGATGAAGCTACTATAGTTTTTGCTTTATTGGTTTTGCATCAGGGCTCAAGATGAGATTGTGGAAAACTAAATTAGGGTCAAGGCCCGACATGTCTTCGTAATACCATACAAAAACTTGTTTGTATTCGGTGAGAAGGGCAAAAAAAATTTTATGTTCTTCAAAGGAAAGGCTTTTTCCAAGTTTGATGATTTGAGGATGGTTCGGTTTGACATAGAGGTCTATGTTGGTGATGTACTTAATGAGTATGTGGGAACCCTCTTCTAATTTGTGAGGATTGGGAATGATGTGGATGTCATCCATTGTATTTTTAAAAATGGGTGACCTAGTGTCACTTGTGTTAATGTGATAAATGTCAGACAGAGAGGGTGACAAGGTAGGTGGGATGTAGACATTGGCTTGGTGGAGCAACTGGTTGGATAGAAGAAAATTTGTGTGGGAAGGTGAGATAAAAATATTCTCAAATTCAATAAGACTTGGGTCGATTTTGATGGGATTTGACAAATTGCTTGGATTACGAAGGGGTGTGAATAGGTCAATGGAGACCATGTTGATTTGTGGGATGGTAGGATTTGGAATATTAGAGGGAGGGTTCTGTTGGAACAAAATCTGCCTATGGTTGTTATTTGCGCCTTGATTTTGTCAACATTGAGTAGACGGACTTGATCTTGGGATCTTCCATCTAATCTCCAGAGGAGGCTGGTTCCTTAATGATTTTTTATGAGAAAAGGGAAAAGAGCATTACTGAAAGAGAGGGAAATATAGTCGAGGCTAGAGCTTTCTTATGGTACAGATTAGACAACAACTAAGATGAATGCATATACTCTATTGTTTAAGCATTTATTATATCTTCACGTAGAAATCATAGATTTTCCAGTGTGATTTAGATATCTATCTAACACACATATGTATCGAATTCCAACTCCAACAATATGATTTATATTATGTATAAGTCCAGATTTTAGAACAAATACAATATACAACTCAATAATGTGAATAGAAGCAAAGAATGTTAATACATACACTTGCACACTGTGAACCAGAAGCCAATAGAAGCGTAATTTTATTGCTTGTATTCAGAGTACATACATCCAGTCTTGTAAACGCCTAAGAGCCGACCTCTTTTTAGGGTGCGTTTACTATCATATATACCCTATGGTGAGTATCTTTACAATTAGTACATTCTGACATAAAATCAATTACAAGCAATCAGGCTACAATCATGCTTCAATATGTTTTGCATGGCTTCTAATAATAAACAAAATCTGATAGCAAAAATCTAGGATTTGATACTTCTTCCACCATCTATCATCAGTCACTAACACAAGCTTTTGGAGGCATGTTTATTTATTCCTAATTATATCTTCATTGGTGAAAACCCATCATGTCATGAAATCATGATATTTCTTCATGTCTTGGTAAAATCATGAAATCGTAACGTCTCCTTGCATTCTAGCCTTTTTAGCTTTTAGTGAAAACTCATCATGTCATGAAATCATGATGTCTTCTTACTTTCTGGCCTCTTTGGACTATTCTCTTGTGAAAATCAGTAATGTCACAAAATCATGACATTTTGGCATTGCAACTTCCTCTTCTTCCTTGATCTGGTGAAAACTCGTCACGTCATGAAATCATGACCTTCCTCATGCCTTAGTCATTTTTTGTGCTTTATGTCTAAAAAATGAAACACTAGTCTCATGTGGCAAAACTCTGCTATCTATCAAGGTAGTCTTTTTAGACTAACATTCTTGGCGCCTTCCAGAGAATTTTGCTAGCAAAAACATTAGAATCCAGGACCTTCATCCATTGGGAAATGGAGTCAAAAACAATACGAAAGAGGAGATTGTGGAAGAAAATATTCAAGAAAAATGCATTTAAACAAGTAAAGCATTACCTTTTCAAGATACCTCTTACAACTTATGGATGTTTTACTAAAAATACATTAACAACTCAAATAATTTCAAACTTGTGTTATGGTTGGCTACTGGTCCCTCCTTCTATCAGCTACTTTTGGTTAGCATGCTTGGATTTCTTCAACTTTTCTATCATAGCAACTACTTCATTGTAAGTAAGGCAAACCTGCTTCCAATATTCATCTTCAAGGTCTGAAGAATCCATGAACAACTGATATATATACTGTAATTCTTCCACTTTATCATGGGACACTATCTTATTTCTTAGAATCAATTCCTGTAAGCAAGACTTAATCTGTGTGAGGTTCTGCACCATAGCGAATACTAGTGTTTCCTCTACAGGTTCTTCCCAATTCTCTATCTCTGATTCATCTTCCATAAAAGTTTTTAGGGATAGTGTTAGCGCATCTTCACTTAAAAATTTTGAATTATCATCCCACAAATATGGAAGTCCACATTTGTTTGCCAGATTTAAATGCTTCACTAATCCCTTGGCCTCAACTTCTAACTCTTGAAGGAGTTTGTCACCTTGAGTTACAATTTTAAACCTCCTAAAGAAACTTTTAGCCGCAATCTTGGCTTGAGACCATGCTTCACTTCAGATTTTAGCAGCGACGCTCTCAACATTTTCTCTGATAAGACTTGAATCTTTGTTGTCGCATCTGATCTTTCTTGAAGAAAGCTTACTGAAGCTTTTAGTTCTTCACTGACTACTTCAATTACCTCCTTCACCTTGGCTAGGTACAACAACATAGGCCTTGCTCTGAGACTTAGTGTCAATATATCTTCGAGCATCTCTTTTCTTATTGCTTTGACTTTTTCTTTCGAGAGACCAGATGGGGCATTCTGCTTTTCTATTATCTTTGCTAAAGTTGTTGAACCTGTAGATTTAGAGACTGAATCTGTGCATCTACCTCTTCCAATTTTTCTTTATATTTGGCTGCTTCATTAGCAGCTTCACCAAACTTATCTTCCCATTTCTTTGCTTCCAACTTTAGGGCCTTTTCTATCAATTTTTGTTCCTGCAGGACTGACTCTAATTCTTTCCTGGCCCCTTGTTCTTTGACAAATTTTTCTTTGAAATATTCTCCATGCAAGTAAATGGTTCCAAAATGGGCCTGAGCCCTTCCCCACTCATCTGACATGTGTAGTTGGGTAATGTCTTCAGCTGTATCTTCTGCTTGATAATCTTCAATGGTCATCTCTCCTTTAGACTTCTTTGATACAGGTGTCAATTTTACCTTTTTCCTCTGCATGGTGGTGGGATCAAGAGCAATTATCTCTTGAATACGAGCTGGAGTTTTGGAATCTCCAGTAGAATGAGATGTCCACCAGTCTAAGGTATTTTTGTTCACCTTTCTCAAATATTTTAATTTTGAAAGAGTCGGATGACTCTCAACATCTGAAGTAGATATTGATTTAATAGTTGGGATGCAAATGCTAGGGAGAAATGGATTTGGAACCAATTCAACATTAACTTCAGATTGGAGTTGGGAGTATAATGTTGGTTCTGAGGAAGAAAACCATGAATTCAAAGGGAACATTATATCTTTCTTTGAACTAGAAATGGAAGGAAAATTGTTTTGGGAATGAGTAGACAGAAAAGAGTGAGAGAATAGGGAAGCCATACCTATTTATATCTGAAGCGCTTGCTAATATCCATATTCTCCCTCATGATCTCTATTGCTTTCATTCATGATAGAATCTTGACCCTCATCCTATGTAGGAACTTCTACATTTTCTCTGTCATCAACTCTATTTTCATCGCCTATATCTTCTTCAAGATTTATAATTTCAACATTTTGGGGAATTTCCCCATGTTGTTCTCTTCTATGTTCAACATTCTCCTTTTTTACAACAATTTCTTTGAAAATAGATACATTTTGACCTCTTTGAGCAAGGTCATTTGGATCATCAATAGTTCCAATTCGAACATTTTCTTGTTCAATAATATCTAGATTTAGAACATTATCTTCATCATTCTGAACAATTTGCTCACCATCTGGAGCAGTTCCAATATTATCAACATCATTATCTTGAGCAATTTGCTCATTATTTAGAATTTTTTCAATATTTTGTTTCTCTTTTTCTTGATTTTTTGCTACAGACTTTAGCCTCTTCCTCTTAATACAAAGAGGTTCTTCATCAGATTCTATAGCTGAGTTTGAAGGGGGAACGAACTTCATAGTTTTAGAAGTTGTAGTTTTACCTTTTGATGAATCAGCACCTAGTGCCAGGTGTTTTCCTCTCCTTTCAGCCTGTAAGGGTTCAATGATCCCTTGCCCTTCTTTTCCTAGGCCTTTGCCTTCATATCCCATCTTCAACATCATCTGAGCAACTTTTCCATATGCTTTTCCTTGCTCTTTTGTGAAGACATCATCAGTGGCCCTTTTCTTTGAAGTTCTAAGCCTGGTTTGTGCTTGAGCTAAAGGTTGCTCAACTACAACTTTCTTACCTTTACCTTGGTCAATATTCTATTTTTTCATAGCTTCAGGACTTGCTTCCTTGCTGCCACCAATGCTAGGAGGTATCTTCACAGGAAAAACCCCTGACCAAGAATCTTGATAATGATCATAACGTACTAAAAATTCAAGATCATTTTTTATAGGGTACCTTGAATCAATCATATTTGTTTGCACCCTCATAGTCCACCATTCATGAATCTTTCCCACCATCCAATCTGCTCCTTTCTTCTACATTCTAGAAATGGTGTTTTCATCTAACACATGTTTTGAATTGTTCTCAGGGTCATAATACATTACATGTTCATAAAAATCATGCCAAGGAGGCAATGGTTGCATTCTTTCTACATGCCATTCCAGTGCATCATCTTCATTATTATTTCTACAGGCTTCAATATCCGGTCTGATGGATGCATGATAAACCTTCATTGGAATTCTATTTAAAATTGCCTGTCTTTCTGCAAATCTATTTATAGGGTCATATTTCCATCTCTGAGGTATTTCTATTAACCCCAATTCTCTCAGAGCTTGAGTAATCTATTCATGTTGACCCTTTTTAGAAATAATAATACCCTCAAACTGAAAAGGCATAGTACAGGTACCAATTTTACCTATACCTGTGCCATATTTGACATTAATTTGTTCAGTTTGTCTTACATATTCCAAAGCAAACAACTTATCAGTAACATAATGAGGAAGTAAGAAAGGTTTTCCAATAAACCCATATAACCTGATGACAACCCCTTGGGTGAGAATAAACCAGTCACCCTCTTCAACATGTTTATTCTGTAAAACTTTCTCAGCTTTTGGGGTTAATCTTCTGATTTCTCCATACATTATTCTTAGAGCTGGACCCAAAAATTCCCTATTAAAATCATAATATGATTATGTTCTGTGCAATACATTGGTCCACTCATATACTGGTAAGGTTCTCCCCTTTTCATCTTTATCATTTACAGAAATAAAAGCTAGCTCCTTAGCCATAAAATAAAAGAACAACCACACCAAGTATGAAGAAAAATGGAAAGAAAACTGAGACCCCTTCTTTATTGCAGATAATCCTTCATGAATTTCTCTAAAAAGATACCCCGACCAGTCAAAAAATAAAGGCCTAACACTTTTATCCATGACTGAAGAGTCATAATTTTTTGGGTTTGATAGGCAATTGACTAAGGCAATCTGCCACCCATGAACTCTCTCATCAGTCTTCAATCCGACCACCATAGCCAATATAGAAAACAATTTTGGGTTTTTGAACTCTGCTAGGTGGATAGGGGTTTCAAGCATTTTTCCTCTGGTAGGTGGATTTTTTAACTGTATATTGAGGAAATTATTTATATTTTCAGAAGGCACAAAATATTTTTCTTGGTCATCTAGGTTAAAAGCCTTAGGCTCAAGGGTAGGTACATATCCAATGATGAAAGCAAAAATAAAAGCATTTGTACTTAAAGTAAAAAGCAATCTCCCTCTATAATCCCTAACAACTTTCTTTTTCTCATCATAAAAATTTATGATTGCTTTGACCAATTCAGGACAAGGGTGCACAGGAATGTAAACATACCAGTATAGTAATGAATGGAAAGCAAAAGTGGTAGGAGAAGATGCAGTAATACCAGTAGCCATTCTGTCTTCAATATCTCTTCAAATTTTTGTTGGGTCTTTCCATGTTACCATTGTGTCACCGATTCTAGCATCCCTATCGACAAATTTCTCACCCATGTCTTCTCCACGTCTTACTGCTGAAGGTGTAGAAGATGAACCCACCATTGTTGTTTTCTGATTATTCTTTTTGGAGCCATGAGAGACTATCACACTGAGCTTGTCTAAACTGAACTCGAATTAGGAAAAATAGGAATAGAAAGTGGCGCAACAGATTTTACTCAGGAGTAAAATTAGGGTTTTTACATCAATTAGAATAGATATGCATGATTTGCATTAATTGCGGTTGGTGGGCTAGATTTTCTTGAATCCCTTTATGCCTTGTTTCTACCACCTTTTCGAATGTTTCGAAAATCTGGCCAATGATTATCCACTGTATACAAATAAATATTACGCTTACCAAAGCTTCTCCTATTTGCAAAGGTGGTTCCTTTCTTCCAATCATCAAAAAGCCACATGGCAAATTTTGAATTTCTTTCGATAGCTGACCATCAATCTTATTAAATGAAAATAATGCTTATCAAGGCTTCTTCTATTCTCGAAAGTAGTTCTTTCCCACCAATCATCAGAAAACTATGTGGCAATTTCAAATTTAAACCATTATACCCGACAATATAGCACTTTCCGATTTTATCTTCTTCTTGCTGGTAAACTCTGGTTGGTTGTGGGATGATGACAAAAACTTTCATAAACTAGAAATAACTTAGGGAAATATTTACAAACTTATTATAATGTACATACTATACATAAAATTCTTTCTTTTTCTCTATTTGAAATAGAGCTTTAAGTGAAAAGCATTCACTATTATGGGTAAAATCATACCCTACTGATCTTTCAGTTGAAAAGAATTAAATTGCCTTTCAACAATTATTTCAAAAGGGCCTTCCCAAAAGGCATCAAATTTATCATGGTTACCTAGCTTAGCTTTTTTCACATTCCATTTCAAAACTAGGTCCCCCACCTTAAATTTTCTGAAGGTAGTCTTCTTATTAAACCATCCTTCTATGTCTGCCATATGTTTCTGATGATGATTATAGGCCTGTTCTCTTTGTTCTTCCAGTTTTAGAAGTTGCATCAACCGAGCATCCATTGGTTGACCTCCTTCTTCATTCATATGATTAAGTAACTTTAGTGCTAGTATTTCCATATGTATAGGCAAAATAGCCTCTTTACCATAGACTAAAGAATAGGGTGATGTATTAATAGATTTCTTAATTGAAATCCTATCAGCCCATAGTGCTTGATTGATCAAGGAATGCCAACTTCTCTTGTTATCTTCTAGTGTTATTTTCAAGATTCTGAGGAGATTTTTATTTGTAGACTCAACTAGACCATTACCCTATGGATAGTAGTTGGAAGAGGTCTTCAAATATATGCCATATCTGCTAGTAAACTCAATCATTTTAGCTCCGATGAAAGCTGATCCATTATCTATAATTAGTGAATCTGGTACACCAAACCTTGTAATCAAGCTTTCCACAAACTCGATTACAACTTCTTGATCAACTTTCTTAGTGGGGATGGCTTCAACCCATTTAGTGAAATAGTCTATGGCAGTAAGTATATACTTATGGCCAACTGATGAATTAGGTTCTATTATCCCAACAAAATCTAACCCCCACTATTGGAAAGGTTCTTCAACTTGGATAGACTTTAAGGGCATAGGGGCATTTATGTTCCTCCCTACATATCTCTGACACTGCTCACAACTTTTAGTTACTTTGTAAGTGTCTAAAAAATAGAAGGCCAGTAACAACCTGCTCTGAGTATTTTCAAAGCAGTGGATCTTCCTAAATAATGTCCTCTAGAGAGACCTCCATGAAACTCTTTCAACACTTTTTGTTTCTCATCTTCTCCTATGCACTTTAAAAGTACACCATCTATATTTTTTCTGTACAACCCTTCTGATTGAAGGGTGTACTTCAATGCTTGTGCTCTATACCTTCTTCTTTGTGAAGCATTCAGATTATCTAGGACACATTCCAATCTGAAAGTACTTCACAAGGTCATCAATCCAATCAGTCTTTTCTAGACTTGGATCTGATTCTATATTTGCCATTACACTTTGGTGCTCCACATGATCATTTATAGCCTGCTTGGCTAATTCTTGACACAGGGCTCTACCTCTTACTATTTTTGTTGGATGTATTTCTACATCATATTCCTGTATCTTAGTCACCCAACCAACTCTCTTTTCGCCAAGTTCCCCTTGTATTATAAAATTCCTGACATCAGGATGAATCACATAAACGATGATCCTACTCTGTGATAGAAAGTGTTTAAATTTATTCAAGGATTTCATGATAGCATACACTTGCTTCTCGATAAAGTTGTATCTCTCTTCATGATCATGCATGGTGGAACTCAGAAAATCTATGGGTCTTTCTTCATTGTCTACCCCCTTCTATGTGAGGACTGCAGCATAACTTTCTTGTTCACCAACAACATATAGGATAAAACCTCGGGAGTAGTCAAGGTTAACCAACATAGGTGCTTGAGCTATTTCTTCTAGGATATTTTTGAAAGCATTCTTCCTTGGATCTATCCATTTGAAAGGTGCATCTTTCTTCAACAATTCAGTCATTGGCTTAACAATCTATGCAAAATCTACAATAAATTTATGCACAAAATTTATTTATCCAAAGAAATATTGCAAGCCTTTCTTGTTAACTGGTAAGGGAAGTTCTAAAAGTGCTTTCACTCTATCAGGATCAATAGCTAATCCAACTTTAGAGATGACATGACCAAGTAGGATACCTTCTTCTACAATGAATATGGATTTCTTTGGGTTCAAAGATATTCCAAATTCCCTGCATCTTTCAAATACCTGCTCAAGGTGTGTTATATGATCTTCCTTATGATGAGAAAATATTGTCATATCATCTAAATAGATGACTATGATTTTATTAGCAAGTTCACCAAAAGCTACATCCATTGCCCTTTGGAAGGTTGCTCCAGCGTTAGACAAGCTGAAAGGTATCCTTTGATAGGCAAATGTTCCCCATTTTGTGGTAAAGGTAGTCTTGTATTGATCTTCATCTCTGACCCATACCTGATTATACCCCAAAAAACCATCTAGCAAAGAGAACCTTTCTGCCCCTACAACTGTGTGTAAAATTGGGTCAATCTATGGGAGAGGATAATGATCCTTGAGTGAGGCTCTGTTCAAATTTTTGAAATCCACACATAATATAATGTCTCCATTTTTCTTCCTGACTAGAACCAAGTTTGCCACCCAGGTAGAATGTTTAATAGGATACACTATTTTAGCTTGAAGGAGTTTTAACAATTCTTGCTTCATCAGAGCTTCTATCTTTGGATTTACAGGTCTTTGCTTTTGCCTGAAAGGCTTGGCTCCTTCCTCTAATTCAATGGTGTGTTGAATAATCTCTTTCTTATACACTTTTAGATCATTGTACACCCAAGCTATAATATCTAGAAATTTCTTGCATAATTCCCTGATTTGGTTCAACTCTTCTATTGTACAACTAACTCCGACTTTAATCATTTTTCCCGGTTCTAACTCAACTTCTTTATACCGATGCTTATCAAATTTTATTTTATGGCCTATTGCCCTATCATTATTATCAAAAAGACTCTCAAGGGTGATAAGTCCCTTGGGGATATGATTATTTTTTAACTGAATCAAATCTTCTTCTTCTTCATCTTGCAGCGTCCTGCCACTCGAACAGTTCATTTCATAGATTAAAAAATCTAATATTTGCTCATCATTTTCAAAAACTTGCCAGAAGATATTTTTATCTAGCATTGAGGGTCTATATATGAGTCTAACCATCTTGGATTTCTGGATAACATTGCTGATGGGACAGAAATTAGCTCCCACTGATGCCAACAAATCTGCATGGGTATTCTGTTCTCTAGGAATAGACTTCATATTTAGAGCCTCAAAGGCTTCTAAAAGGTCCCACACTTTATTTCTATAAGCCTTTAAGTAGTGTTGTTTACTGATACATTTTCTCGTGACTTGATTCATGATAAGTTCTGAATCTCCATAAATTAGTAGTTGTTTAACCCCTAGTTTCTCAGCTTTCCTCAATCCCAAGCAAAGTGCTTCATACTCTGCCATGTTATTGGTGCAACTCCATGTCAACCTGTAAGAGAAAATTCTTTCCTTCCCTATGGGGGAAATCAAAACTATTCCAGCACCAACTCCATTCTTACACCTAGCTCCATCGAAGAATAGCTTCCAAAGCTGACTAGTAGAATTGTCTTCTTTAGGAGCGGGTGCCAATTGCTTTTTTGGTTTTTCAATGGAATAACTTCCCATTTCTATTTCTATCATGGCATTGAAATATTTTAGAGAAAACTGGTCTTCTGCTTGAAGATCTTCTAAGGTTTCTTCCATTAGATCCACTTCTCCAATTTCTTCAGTCATCATATTCATGGTGTCAGCCTCTCCTATATTTTCTACATGAAAAGTAGATGGTTTCTCATTAAATATCTTGATCCTCCTACCTTTGAAAGGTATTTCTAAATGTGAGTAGTCCAGGGATAGGTATCCTCCTATATTTGTTATGAATTCTCTAGATAAGCACATACCAAAGTATGGTGCTAAATCTACCACTACTACTTCTTGTATGACCACCATTTGAGGCATCCTATGGAGTTGTATGGGAATGTCTTTAATTACTCCTACAATTTTAACTAGAGTACCATCCAACTATAGGACTCCTGGATTGCTCCTAGTGTACTCCATCCCCATAATGTCACATACTGCTTTGGGTATCACTATAGTAGCAACACCTGAATCTATCATGCAGTTGTGTACAACCCACCCTTCCATTTGAAGAGATAAATAGAAAGGAGGTGGTCTATTTTTTCTAGTGGCAGATGTTAGATTTGCTTGGACTATATTTGAATAGGATATATTTTTACCTTTATTCTTCATCATCTTTAGAGATTCCTGCAGGAGGTCAATCTGACCAGGGAACTGAAGAGCATCATACATGCTTGCCTTTGAGGGAGTCTTTTTCATTTCTTCAACTATGTTGAATGCAGATGATTCAACATTTTTTCTCTTTCCTTGGTAAAAGTGTCATACCTATTTTTATATCCCTGAGTTGCTTCCATTCTTTGTCTCTTAGTCAATGAAGGAAATCTTAACCTCTCCTTAGCTTGATCTTGAGTCTCAGTTTCCTTCCATGGAGTGAACTCCTTACGTATTTTTGGCCCTTGGATTTGGGCAGGAACCTGAGGTATTTTCTCATAGGAAGAATCTCTTTTGGGTGTTGCTTTAGGAGCTGGGGGAAAACTTAGAGGTTGAAGCTCTTGAGGATCCACTTGCAGAGGTTTTTTACCTGATCTAGTTAAAACCGCAACTTGTTCTACTATAGGCATCATGAAATTATGGTCAGTTTCTCTAATCATATTTACATGACCTTTCATGTTTTTCTCTACTTTCTCAATAGCTACATTTTGTACATAATGTTGATGGATCATACACGAACTTTCTCCATGTGGATCATTACATGTGGTACACCAGTAATCAAAATTTGTAGGAGGAACTGCAGCCTCCTCGACTTCATTTGCATAAATGACATTTGATCTTTCCTGCCCTCTATTACTTGACTGAGTTGCATCTCTTGTTATTTGAGGAAACCTTCTTGGTTGAAAGTTTCTCTCAGCCTCTCTTCTCTTCATTGATGTCATATCATTTGCTAGATTTTTTACCATGTCCAGTATAATAGAGAGTTGATTTTCTTGGGTTGGCTGAGGAGGTGGCGCAGGTAGTGTGGGAATAGTAGGAATAGGAGGTAATGTCGGAGAATTTTGAGGCATATGTATTGTAGGAATGGATGGTTGCCCATTCCATTTTGGAAGATCTATACTCAAAAAATGGGAAGAGCTGGAAGAACTAGTATTGGGAGCTTGAGGAATATCAGGAAAAATTGGCATTATTGCTTTTGGTGGATATCTCCCAGTAGCAATAAGATCTCTCTCTGCTTTGGATGCTTCTTGGTAAATAGTAGGGAAAGTGAATATTCATGATTGTCATATTATCATGTTGATATCAGAATCAAAAGCTCTTAAATAATAATACATCACTTGTTCTATGGTTGGTTTCAATCCGATGGGCACTCTTTCCTAGGTACGACTAAATCGGATATTGAAATCAACAATTTCCTCTTGAGGATGTTTTTTGATAATGTTGAACTAGCTAAGTAGGGAGAATGGATCTGCATGTTGATTGAACTCGTCTACCAGCCTACCAGTGAGTTCTACCCAAGTTGCAATGGATTGAGGAGGAAGTGCTTTGTACCAATAGAGCATTTTTCCTTTCAATGAAATAACCAACAACCTGATCATCACATCTTCTTGAGTGATATTGTAAATTGCTGCCAAGGCTGCAACATCTAAGCAATGTTCATACATCGTTTTACCCATCCCATCATATGAAGGCAATGCCTTCAAAGCAGCAATAGGAATCGAGTTCTAGACCACCAGGTTCAGTGGACCCGTGTGGTTCCATGTAAGATAAGCTGGTGGAGGAGCGGCCATTGTAGCGACTATACTTGCCTAAACTATAGAACTACTGGTAGTTATATTTGAAGATGTATTGACAATAGGACTAGGCAAAATAATGGGTACAAGGGTAGTAATACTGGTAGCAGGTGGGTTTGATCTAGCAGATAAAACTGGATGCACTCTTAGGCTACCAAGATGTAACTCAAAGAACTCAATGGGTTCTTCAGAGTTTCTTGCTTTAGATCTGGTTATCATATAGGTAAATAATCATAAGTTCTAACTAGATAAATAGATAAGGTATCTCTTAGGTCTATACCTTCGGACGGAGTCGCCAGGTGATTTGATTTAGATTTAAAAAGATCAAAGACAAACACCAAACCTTATAGAATACTATGGGATTTAGGGTCCCATCGGGCGTGCCAAAAATTGTTGGAACAAAATCTGCCTATGGTTGTTATTTGCGCCTTGATTTTATCAACATTGAGTAGACGGACTTGATCTTGGGATCTTCCATCTAATCTCCAGAGGAGGTTGGTTCCTTAATGATTTTTTATGGGAAAAGGGAAAAGAGCATTACTGAAAGAGAGGGAAATATAGTCGAGGCTAGAGCTTTCTTATGGTACATATTAGACAACAACTAAGATGAATGTATATACTCTACTATTTTAAGCATTTATTATATCTTCACGTAAAAATCATAGATTTCCCAATGTGATTTAGATATCTATCTAACACACATATGTATCGAATTCTAACTCCAACAATATGATTTATATTATGTATAAGTCCATATTTTAGAACAAATATAATATATAACTCAATAATGTGAATAGAAGCAAAGAATGTTAATACATACACTTGCACACTATGAACCAGAAGCCAATAGAAGCATAATTTTATTGCTTGTATTCAGAGTACATACATCCAGTCTTGTAAACGCCTAAGAGCCGACCTCTTTTTAGGGTGTGTTTACTATTATATATACCCTATGGTGAGTATCTTTATAATTAGTACATTCTGACATAAAATCAATTACAAGCAATCAGGCTACAATCATGCTTCAATATGTTTTGCATGGCTTCTAATAATAAACAAAATCTGATAGCAAAAATCTAGGATTTGATACTTCTTCCACTATCCATCATCAGTCACTGACACAAGATTTTGGAGGCATGTTTATTTATTCCTAATTATGTCTTCACTGGCGAAAACCCATCATGTCACGAAATCATGACATTTCTTCATGCTCTGGCTCTTTGGGACTACTTGTCAATGAAAACTCATCATGTCACGAAATCGTGACATCTTCTTGTACTTTAGCCTTTTTGAGCTGCATGCTGGTGAAAACCTATCATGTCATGAAATCATGACATATTCTTACTTTCTGGCCTCTTCGAATTGTTTATGGGTAAAAACTTGTTGTCACAAAATTGCGACATCTTCTTACTTTCTGGCCTCTTCAAACTATTCTCTTGTGAAAATCAGTAATGTCACGAAATCATGATATTTTGGTGTTGCAGCTTCCTCTTCTTCCTTGATCTAGCGAAAACTCGTCATGTCACGAAATCATGACCTTCCTCATGCCTTAGTCATTTTTTGTGCTTTATGTCTCAAAAATGAAACACTGGTCTCATGTGGCAAAACTCTGCTATCTATCAAGGTAGTCTTTTTAGACTAATAGGTTCCCAAGGATATGCTCATAGGGCAAGAGTTGGTCCAACATGGTTAGATGTGGGTTTGGTTGGATTGGTAGTTGTGGAGGTGGAAGGTGTAGTGGTGTGTTTGGATGCTCCAGAGGAAGGAGCATGGAAAAATAGGAAGTGGAATGAGGAATAGATGCAGGTAAATATCAGAATCATCTAGGAACTCCATTAGAGGGACTATGGGGGAAGAGTCTTCTTCAAAGCTATTAGAAGCAATCAAAATACCTCCATTAGCTCGTCTAATTTTTCTTTCAAGATATCAGATGGCATGGTGTGGATGGTAGAAACTTGGAAAAATCCTTCTGGTAGGAAATGAACATACTCAAGATCGATGTAATCATCATCTCTATAATATTTGGTATCAAGGGTAATATGTTAAAAATATTCCTTGAGGAGGTCATTTGATGAATTGTTATCATAACCTAATCCAAATTTTTGTTCAAGTATTTAGTAGTATGGTTTTATGATGTGATGAACTCCTTCCATGTGGCAACCAAGGCCAAATCCTCTCCAATGTGAGTGTTGGAAATATATTAAATTAAAGGAAGGATTTGATAAAAAAAACTAGTGTCACTAGAAAATGGTGATTCGAGTCTTTTATTGGAAGGTACATCGAAGGAGGTATCAACTCTGGTATATACAAAATTTATTAAATTAGATGCAAGACCCATGTGAATAATGGTGCCTATGCATGGGCATCCAAAATCCTAAACTAATTGGATAATTGGTGGTGTGAATGTGATGTTATGCACTATATACTTACCCATACCTAGATTGGTCATGTGAACTTCAACTTGCGCAGGTTGAGAGGTGGATGCGGGAGTTTCTCCAACATCCTCCTTTGAATGGGATACTACTATGAATGAACATGGGGTGGTTCCTAAAATGGATGAATCTACGATGGATGAATTTTGTGGTGGTGGTGGTTCGAGCTGCGTGGAGAAAGAAGTGGTTTGGGGTGCTATGATGGGATGGGGGATGGTAGAGGTAGAGGTGGATGTTGTGGTAACTTATCTAGTGGTGGGTTGAGGTAGTGGCTCAAGTTGCATGGTGGGGTGAATGTTTTGGTATTCTAGGGTGGAGAAAGAGGTGGTGGTGGTTGTGATTTGTGTAACCGTGGATGGAGGAGTTGGGTAAGTGGATATGATTGGTTGGGTTTGGTGAATAAATGTATTATTTGATGAGCGAAGTGGATGATATGAAGGTGTAGGTGAAGGTGGGGGGTTATTTGAAAGTGGTTGGGTGTTTGTGTAAAGTGTGGGATGGATGTTAGGGTGAAAATGGGTACTTTGTGAAGACAAAGGTTTTTTTGGGTTGGGTACATTTTTCCCAATGTGATGGGGTTGAGTGGAAGTGGAGGTAGGTGGATGGTAATGTGATGGTGGAGACTAAGGACTATATAAAATAGTCAGGCTAATGTAGTGATTTGGGTGTGGTGGAATGGGGGTTAAATGTGAATTGGATGGTGTAGGATAGGCAGGTGGATGGGTAGTTAGTGATGGATAATATGGGTCAAGGTGATATGACATTGGTTGAGGGGTTGGTTCAGACAAGGCTAGGGTAAGGTATAGATTTGTGGAAGGTAGGGGAGGCTCATACATATTGGAGATCATGTTACAGTACTTAAAATATTCCTTTTCGATGGGGATGCAGTGTATGCAACCCTCATGAACATATTTGAGGTAATGATGTAATGTTGAGTGGATGCATCACATATCTTGAATCCATGGTCTTCCAAGAAAGATATTGTATTACATTTCTCCTTCAAGGAGGTGACATAAAGTATGAATGGTCTTCCCACCTACTTGAATAGGTAGAATTATTGTCCCAAGTTTTGAGCATAACACATCATTGAAGGCCCGTAGAGTAAAGGTGGATGAGGCTATGTGTGAAGGTGGTAGGTGGAGGTGTTGGAGTGCAATGAATATTATGATGTTGATCAAGGAGTCATTATTGACCAAAACTCACTTGAATGGCTTATGGTCTATATGAGCTACAATATGTAGTGGAGGATTTGGTGCTTCTATTGTTAGTGTTTTCATCTCATAACCATAGAAGGTGATTTTAGGCTACATGCAAGTCCTAATGATACTCACAAATTTTGCAAATGTATTTGGATCTTGAGTTTGAAGGTCAATGGATTTCAAAATTTCCATAAATACCTCACGATGTGGGGGTAATTATTGAATGAGCTCATAAATTGAGAGTTTGACTGGTGTCATCATAAGGCTATGTGTGAGGTGGTTTATCATGGATATGATTAGTCGTGGGAGATGAGGTATGGCTTGCACTGGTGGAGGTGGTAAAGTAGATGATGAAGGTATGTTGGGGGATGTGCTCAATTGTGTTGATCACTTAAGATAGCATTGACTTTGAGTAATGATGTGGATCATCCCTACAAATTTGTGATGCTATGGGATGGTGTTGAGGTGGTTAACTTGGTTGGGGAGGTGTTGGTGGTCGGTGGTGTATGAAGTTGTTGGTTTAGCCCATGTTGTGGTAAGGGGTCCTGGTAGATGCTAAGGTTTTGATTGGGTAGCGTGAGAGGACTATCTATGGCAATGACCCCCTTCTCAATAAGGTCTTGGACTAGATGTTTAAATGTTATGCAATTGTTGATGTCATGACCTCTTTGAATATGATAAATATAGTATTGGTATTCTTTGTATGATTTGGGTTTAGGCCTATTGGGGTCATTTGGTCTTATCTCTAGCAATGACATTGCTTGCACTTCATAAATTCGTTGAAATATGACTAAGGCTCAAAAATTGAAGTGAAATTGTGCGGGGGCCTAGCAGGGCACCTGGGATGATTCTTTGGTTGTGGAGGTTTTTGCAATTGGGTGGGAGGTAGTGTGATGTGGTATGTTGATTGCTATGGTGGATGTTGAATTTGTTGTTGTAATTTCTATGGTTGTTGAGGTTGTTTATTAGGAATGCTTAGGATGCTCAATACCACCTAATTAACTTGATTTGGCTTGTATTGATTGTTGGTCATTATTTATTTTTGAGATTTATTTCTTCCTATTGCATTTTGATGTCTTTAATAGTCTTGGCTTGCACTAAAGCCTCCTCAAGTGTATGATATTATTGGAGTTGTAATAGCAGAGATATTGGATTCGAACAACTCATGAATAATCAAGTTAGCTCCATGATGGAGAGCAAAAAGGGGAGTTTTGTTATTACATATCTCCATCAAGCACCATAATCTAAGACAAACTCATCATCAAATTTATGATGATTGTAAAGATCGATAAGTGTCATCTTCTTTTTTTAATGAGGGTGAAACATTCCAAAAATAGGTTGGTCAATTGTTCAAAATTATAAAGGCTATGCTTGGGCAAATTATTGAACCAATCTAAAGCTCCTCCCCTAAGGGATAGTGAAAATGTGTGAAGCATGAGGGGATCAATTTCATTGATAAGATAACATGCATTGATAAATGTGCTCATGTGTTCTTGGGGGTCCTCCTTCCCCTTGAATTTTTTAAATTTTGGCATTACGAATAGGGGAGGATATGGTGGTGATGGTAGCAAAGGATGAGTAGGGTATTTTTGAAGTTGATTGAGCATCAATTTCTGATATCCAGTGCCTATAAATTGTAATGCCAAACTATCAATCTTATCGGCCAATAGTTGAAATCTATTCAAAGTAAATAGGAGGGTTGAGTGAGATGCACCAACTTGGAAATCCAAATATGGATATTGGTGGTGTTGAGTAGATTGGTGGTGGGTGTATGTGGGTTTGAATGATGTGTAATGGGTGAAAGGTTGCTAATGTGTGGGGGGTATTTTTTGGTATTGTTGTTGATGTTGAATGGACACTTGTTGATATTAGTGTTGGGTGACTTGTTGGTGTTGAATGAGTTGTTGTTGATGATGTGGAGTGGGTGGAGGTTGATGTTGAAATGATGGTTGTTGGTATTTGAGGGGTGGTTGTTGTTGGTATTATGGTGTGGGTGGATATTGTTGTTGCAATGGTGGTTGTTGGTATTAAATGGGTGGTTGTTTTTGGTGTTGTGTCATGGGTGGGGGTTGTTGCTACAATTATGGTTGTTGGTATTGGATGGGTGGTTATTGTTGATGTTGTGGCATGGGTGGAGGTTATTTTTGGTAGTACTATTGAGGTAATGACTATTGGTACTAGATGAGTGGTTGTTGTTGATGTTGTGGTGTGGCTGGAGGTTGTTTCTAGTAGTATTGTTGAGGTGATAGTTGTTGGTATTGTGGTGTGGGTGGAGGTTGTTGGTGGTACTACTGAGGTGGTAGCTGCTAGTACTATATCAAAATGGGTTGCTAGTATTGCTACGATGGAGGTTGTTGGTACTATTTTGAAGGGGGCTACTGGTATTATTTGGTGTAGGCTACTGGTATTGTTGTGGTGGAGGATACTAGTATTATTACGATAGAGGCTACTGGTATTGTTGCAATAGAGGCTACTGGTATTATTGCATTAGGGAAGGTTGACTATAGGCCTTGGAATTGTTGAAAAGGTGCCAATGCCTATATGGTAGGTGGTTTAGTGGCCCATGATGGGTATTGTGCAAAGAATAATTTTTGGGCTACTATGGAAGGTGGGGGGTTTGGCACCTAGGGTGGTAGTTGTGGTATATGGGAGTGGGCAGAGTAGATGTAGGCAAATGGGATGCCACATTAACATAAGATTGGTGGTATTGGTTTAGATCCATAGATGTGAATATATGGCCTACATTGGATTGGATATTAAAACCCCCAAGTAGAAATTATTTGGTGGGCATGCCATACTTAGGATGTGACTCAGTAGGATGGTTTGCATGAGCATAAATCTACTCTTGGGGTGTGGAGAAAACTAAATAGGGTAGAATTTTTAGCGATGTTAGGGATGGTCACAGTGAATATGATTGGGGAAAGGGACCACCATGGAGGGTACATGCAACATCAACATTGATGAGGGTGATGTGGCCTATGGACACAAGGGTGCCTAGACCAGTGGATTCAAGAATTTTGGTGGGTATGTGGTGGTAAGAAATTATCGAGCTATGTGTCTTAGGCAGTTTGGTGGTGGGATGATGGGTGTAGTTGGACAAGCTACCCTTGGGTGTTTGTGAATATTTTACATCATAAAAATGTGAAAACTAGCAGGTTTCACCACCAAAAGCACCTAGAAAAGATAAGGATAAATATAGGAACAACATGAAGTACAATTGAAGCAACCAAAAGTAACAAAGGAGAAGAAACCAAATAAAAAGAAACCCAAACCTGAGAAGAATACAACCAAAATAAAATTTAAAATTTTATCCATGCCACGGCTTTGATCTTGAGTATTGAAGGTATTTAACTTGGACATGGGAAGTCTAGTGTGAGATTTGGAACATGGAACTATGTCAATGCCAGTGCTTTAGTTAAGGGGATTATGAACTTGAAAGTAGATTTCATTTAAATCATCCTCTACCTTTCCTCGATCCTTATATTTGTAAATGACTTGGCAATACACCCTGTAATGAGGATTGCAAACATGAGAGCAATTTTATTGGGAATTTCTTGCTTGATGGACAAGATTTTCCTCCATATTTTCTTGATCCTTGGGTTTGATTTTGACTTGCCAATACACCTTGAAATGAGGTTTGTTCATTTCCTCAAAAAGGTGATTATTTCAAGAAGTGTCGAACTTAATCTAGGTCCCCATTCCCAAAATAGAAATACACATTTGATTAACCACAAACTCTACCAATGCATCTAAATTCAGGATCATGACACACTTACAAATGGACATGAGCTACTGACTAGGGTTGAAATTTTAGAATTGAATAACACAAGCTTATACTGAGAGGGGGGGTGAAAAGTATAAGACCACTTTTTACTTTTCTTTTCAATCAATATTATGCAATGTAAAGATAGAATATCAATAGTAGTAATCAAAGAAATGCACAAATCACCATACACAATAGAGAAATCAATTTAATGTGGTTCACCCAATGTGGGCTACTCCACGAAGAAAATATTTCACTAAAATTTTCTCAATCAATCTATTGGGAATCCTTTCCCTATTACAATGTTTATGGATCTCTATCCAAAGGAGACACCAATACCCTAATCAAGTTCATGGATCTCTATCCATAGGAGAACTCCTTTCTCCTTAGCTCTGACTGGTGATCTTCTAGAAGAACTTTTGCCCCCACTACTATGGATAATGGATCTCTATCCATTGAAGACACCTATCCTCATTGCCTTGGCTAATGGATCTCTATCCACTAGATACTGTCGTTCTCTATACTCTATCACCTCCAAAACTCTACCTCAAATCTGTACTAAACATAGTCCTTCGATCTAGCACAAATCTGCTCAATCTCTATCTCTGGTCTGGCACAAACCTGTTCTCAAATCTACACCAAACTTTGTCCTTTAATATGTACTAAACATAGTCCTTCGATCTAGCACAAATTTATCCTCAATATCTATCCTCTTATCTACACTAAACAAAGTCCTTCGGTCTAGCACAAATTTGTCCTCAATATCTATCCTCAAGCCTTAACACAAAGCATGAATCAATCTCAAATACTCTGCTAGATCTGCCCCAAACCTTAACTCAAGGTTTGAACAAATCAATCAATCAACTCTGCTCTCAAGTCTTCTCAAATACTTGTATTAAATATTCCTTATAAGCTTCCACAAAATCTCACACTAATATGTCCACAAGTCCTCTCTATAACTTGTCCAAATCTACTCTACAAGTCCTCACTATAACTTGTCCAAATCTGCTCAATAAGTCCTCACTAGGACTTATCCAAATCTGCTCAATAAGTCCTCACTAGGACTTATCCAAATTTGCTCTCAATATTTATTGTAAGCTTCCACAAAAGCTCACACAAATCTATCCACAAGTCTTCTCTAAGACTTGTCTTAAATCTACTAAACAAGTCCACATTAGAACTTGTCCAATCTCATAGAAACATAAAGAGAATTGTTAGAGACTCAATATGATTCTCACTCATCACAATGCTTAATTACTTTCAATCACCTTTTAGAAACATATAGAGAATTTTTAGAGACTCAATATGCTTCACATTCACCTCAATGCTCAATCACTTTTAATCACTCTTTTGAAACATACAGAGAATTGTTAGAGACTCAATATGCTTCACATTCACAAACTCTCAATAACTTCCAATACCTATTTTATCACATAAACGTATAGAGAATTGTTAGAGAATCAATATGTTTCACACTCATCAATACTCAACCTCTTTATCAAATCAATTCATAATATAGAATAATTTTTTCATAGAACTTGAGCTATCACTTCACACATCCACTTGAATAGGCTCAATCAACTCTATTCAACCAATCACTCAATGAAATAATCCTTGCTCACAAACCCTAGTCCAAGCATATGAACACTCACTCAAAAAATTTCCAACAATTCTTATCAACCAATCTCACATAACAATGATACTCATGTTCTTTCCAAACCCTAGTTCATTCCATAAAATCTTGAAGCATTAATTCAAAAAACTTTCAACAATGCTTATAAAACAATCTTCACATATAGCTCAACAACTCAATAAGGAAACCTAATCAAGTCATTTTCACTCCAAAGTTTTTTTCCAAAAAACCAATCAATGAACTCAACCAAGGAAGAATATACCCATACCTTTTTCTTTTATGGGGAATGATCTTCAAAACCTATTTCAAATATCACCACTTTATTTGCCAAGTACAAGGGTTAGATGATAAGAATTATCACCCTAACACTTTTCACAATTTACCTTAATCACAAAGATAAATTAAAATCCAAATACACCTTATTGCTCCATCTCAACAATAAATTTCAACATCATAAATTTTATCAAAAATCCCCTTTAAAATATAACACTTCTACTTATAACTCCTTTCTCAATATTGCATTTAAATTAAATAATTCATTTTATTACTAAATGCAATAAATCAATTTCTCTTTCCTAAGGTACAAAAAATGTTACCCTAGCAACATTCACTATTTACCACTTAGGTAAATAAAATAATTTATTTACACCTTATCCCTCCACACAAATTTGGAAAAAGCAATAATTAAAAATAAAATTATAAAAACCTTTTTTTGCCCTCTCCGTGAATTGTAGAATTCGAACTTGCACCACTACCGCTACAGCGACTTGACCACGGCTTCCACATCATGTGAGTCAAGCGCTCACCTTGCTCCACTAAGGTGCAATATACGCCTTATGCCTTCGCTGCCCTTTAGAGCATTTTTGCTCCTTTATCCACCACGTATCCTTGCTCCACGTAGCACTTCGAAGGCGCTTCTCCAAACGGAATTTGCATGATTCTTGCACTGAATATTGCAGAGGATGTTTCAAATGCTCTTTCCAATGCTTTGACTAAGGTATAAATACCTTGTTGCATCGTTCCATGCACATCGACAGAGGTGAGTTTATGGAGGTCGACGCTAAGGTTTTTGCATTTAAATATTTTAATTTATAAATCATTTAAAAAAATTTAGAATTTAAATTTTATAAATTAATATTTAAATCTCTTAGCTTTATAAAAAGCCTTCTTAGGTTTTAATCAAAACCTTTTATTTTTGCCCATTATGGTTTTTAATAAAACCTTTTATTTGCCCACTATGGTTTTAATAAAAACCTTTATTTTGTCCACCATGGTTTTAATAAAAAACCTTTTATTTTGACCACCATGGTTTTAATAAAAACCTTTGTTTTGCTTCACATAATATTAAAAAGAATATTATGAAGCACTTTTTCATAAACCTCTGACATTGCTTATTTTGACCTTTTGACATCACCGGTGGTTCACTTCTTGGCATCAATGACAACTTCATGCCTTGACATCAATGACAACTCCATGGACTCAAAATATCCAAAAATATCCCCCTTTGTCATTGATGGCAATCCAATAAATTTTTACCACTTCCTTGACCTTTCCATTTTTCTCCTCCTGGGAAACTTCTCCCCTTGACTGAATTTTTTCCTTCAAACATAGTTTTTTCCTCCTTACTCTAATATCTCCCCCTTACTCTAATATCTCCCCCTTTGACATCAATGGCAAAGGGTCGCCTTTGGGGCTCGGGGCTAAGAATGAGTCTCTTAGCTTAGCCCCTCCCCCACCTCCTCTTGAGGTGGTTAATTCTAGGTGGGATTATTTCTACTCCTAGCAAGCAGTGGTCTTTACCTTTATCTACTTTCGTTCTCATCTAATCCTTTTGATCCCTTTGACTGTTCTTATCCATGTCCATGTTCCTATTCCTATTCATATCCATATTCATGTTCTTGTTCCTATTCTTATTCTTGTTTATATCTATATTCTTGTTCTTGTTCCTGTTCCTGTTCATATTCATGCTTGGTTCTAGAATGTCTACTCTACACCACTTTGTTGTGTGTACATCATTATTGCACTTATAACTTTTAATGTTATTATTCCTTGGAGGTTCAAATATCTTAGGATCTATCTTGGTGAATTCGTATCTCTTTCTGTCATGAACCCTGTAATTCATTACCTTGTGACCAAATTGATTACATGAGTAGCAATACCCATGAAAAAGTTATATGTTCCCATATTCCTATCTTTCATGTGTCCTACACTATGAAGCCATGTGCCCAAATCTGTGACATGAGAAACATCTTCCATTGAAGTTTCCTTGTATTTACCTCATTGGTATCTTAGTCTCTCTTAACCTATTCTAATTGGTCTTCCATTTGTTTCTCCTTTGTGCATTGTTCCTTTTCTTGTTGAACTTTCTGTTGTCCAACTCATCCTCATAAGTCTCACTTTCTCTTACACTATCTTCTTCTAAATTTTCTTCTTCTTCAAAACTTGAGGTTGGTTTTTATTCTTGTTTCTTTTGAGCTTGTTCAAAACCAAAGCCTGTTTTGTTTTTTGACCTTCTTTGTACCTTGATCATCTTATCCACAATCTTTGAGAATACTTGAGAGTAGAGTTGATTGATTGATTTGTTCAAACCTTGAGCTTATCCTTGGATTTTTCTAAATCTTTCCTTAGTAGAGCTACTTCTTGTTCTAACCTTTCACATTCCAAGACCTTTGCTTCTAACCTATCCTTGAACTTATTTGTCTTAGTCATTGATTTTTTTAGATCCTCTATAAGATTTCTTCTCTCTTCATCGCATTCTTGAAACTGAAACTCAAGTTTAGAGTTTTGCTTTATTACATTCTTTACTGTGTCAAGAGCATAAATAAGTTCTGCCTTAAGATCAAATCCTTCCTTTTTCGATTCTCCCTCTATTTTTTTGCCTTTGTCTACATTTTCATTTTATTTTGACTTGTCTACTATAGGATCATCTTATTCTTCTTCTAGTGCCATTAGAAGATTCTCTTCTGGTTCTTCAAGTGCATCCTCATATTCATCATCACTGAAACTAAAACCATTCCTTGTACAACTATCTTCAAGATGTCCAAAATTACCACATCTAAAATACTTGAGAATTATTGGTGATATTTTCTTAACTTCTTCTTTTTCTTCAATCATAAATAGGACTTCATATTTATCATTACTTGAAGAACTAGCATCACTATCACTTGAGTACTTACTTGTCTTATCTGCATAGTAGCTCCTCTTTTGTCTTCAAAAGAACTTTTTTCCTTGTCTGCTTTGTCCATCCTTACATTTCTTTTGATACTTGTATCTTTTTTATTCCTTATTCCTTCTGTCATAATTAGCTTCTTCATCACTGGATGACTCATTGCTCGATTCTAACTTCTTACAATTTATCTTTTTAATTGCTTTGAATGTTGCTTCCTTCTGAGGATTAGGTTCTTTTATTATTAAATCAAATTTTGTAATAATACCAAGCAACATATCTCTTGTCAAAAAATCACCATCCTTTGCTTATTCTATAGTTGAAATATTTTCACGAAACCTTGTTGGAAGAGACCTTAAGATCTTATCACAAGTATATGATTCATCCACATTAAGTCCAAGTCCTTGAATAGCATTAACAACCTCATCTCCCTGAAGTAGATAAGAACTAATGTCTTCCTAATTCTTCATTCTTAATTCTTCAAATTGTCCTTTGACATTTCGTATCTTTGCCTTTTTGACACTTTTATCTCCTTCATATATGTTTTGCAACTTATCCCAAATTCCTTTTGCATCTTTGCAATGCATAAATTTTATTGATTATGTTTTATGCAAACCTTTCAAAAGTGCATTTATTGCTTTTGAATTATATTTTTTTAGAATATTACCTTCCTTATCTATAGGTGTATCAGCTAGTGGTATATATCTATTTTCAACTACTTCCCAAATTTCATTTCCAAGTTCCATCGGGTTACTTTCATTCTCATACTTCAATATATATAATAACGTCCATAAAAAATTGGTGTTGAATTATTTGAGGACACATTCTTCGAATCCATTGTGTTCCTGAAAGATTTTCCTTCAAGTTTTTAAACTCTTCCAAAATAACCTGCTTTGATACCAATTGAAGAATACAAGCTTATACTGAGAGGGGTGGTGAATTGCATAAGACCACTTTTTACTTTTCTTTTCAATTAATATTATGAAATTTAAAGATAGAAATACCAAAAATAGTATTCAAAGCAATGCACAAATTACCATACATAATAGAGACACCAATTTAATGTGGTTCACCTAATATGGCTACTCCATGAAGAAAATCTTTCACTAAAATTTTCTCAATCAATCTCTTGGAAATCCTTTCTCTATTACAATGTTTATGGATCTCTATCCAAAGGAGACACCAATTCCCTAATCAAGTTCATGCATCTCTATCCATAGGAGAACTCCTTTCACTTAGCTCTGACTGGTGATCTTATAGAAGAACTGTTACCCCCACTACTTTGGCTAATGGATCTCTATCCACTGAAGATACATATTCTCACTACCCTGGCTAATGGATCTCTATCTACTGGAGACTGTCATCCTTTATAATATGTCACCTCAAAAGCTCTATCTCAAATCTATACTAAACATAGTCCTTCATTCTACCATAAATCTGCTCAATCTTTGTCTCTGGTTTGATATAAACCTGTTCTCAAATTTGCACCAAAATTTATCCTCAAATCTGTAATAAACATAGTCCTTCGGTATAGCACAAATTTGTCCTCTGATCTACACTAAACACAGTCCTTCAGTCTAGCACAAATATGTCCTCAATCTCTATCCTCAAGCCTTAACAAAAATATTGACTCAATCTCAAATAAACTCTGTTGGATCTGCCTCAAACCTTAACTCAAGGTTTGAACAAATCAATCAATCAACTCTGCTCTCAAGTCTTCTCAAAGACTTATCTTAAATTTTCCTTGTAAGCTTCCACAAAATCTCACACTAATCTATCCACAATTCCTCTCTAGAACTTTTCCAAATCTGTGTTAGGATCCTCAATCCTAACATTATTAGTTAGTATTATTAATCATTTAATTATTATATTATTAACTTATAAAGTGAACCATCATAACCCTTCATAACATGAACCATCACATCTCTTCATACGTGAACCATCATGTCTCTTCATCAACGTAGCTTTAGGATAGATATATATATTTGGTTGACCATCCATATCAAATCATCCAAGAAGAATAATAATAAGCATATATTCTAAGGAGGGAGCCCCCTATAGTGGCAAAGCAATTACAAGGGAGCCCCCTTTGAGTGGCCTGTGATTACATTTACATTAATTTGTTAATAATTTTATAGTAAGACCTTGGGGTCTTACCATTTGGTATCAGAGCCATGTGGGACCCAGTCATGTGGGAATTGCTCAACGATCATCAAATCACTTTTGTACATGAGTATCAAACTCAGTTTGAGGATATCACCAAACACAACACAATATTGGATGAATCAATTCTCATAAGTGGCTTCATTAGGGGATTAAAAGAGGAAATTATAATGGAGGTGACAAGATTCAATCCCTATACAATGATGCAGACCTATGGATTGGCAAAATTAGCTGAAGATAAAATCAATGCACAACAATGATTAGGGAAACCACTTATGGAAAAATTGTCGACCACTTACATCGCTCCCAAACCTATGCATAATGGAAGGGCACAAAGCACTTACACAACCCCCAAATCTAACCGAAATTTACGAATTAAACATCTTAGCTTTGAGGAGATGAAAGAAGGATGAGCAAAAGGAATCTGTGATAATTGTGATGAACAATTTGAACCCCACCATAAATTTACTACACTAACATTGTATTTATTGAAGGAATTTTATCCCTATATCTCCATAGAGCAAGAATATGAGGTAGTTGTGTCCGAAGAAACCAATGCACCTACTCATCGCAATGAAGACAATGAGGTCAATGTGCAAGAATTGATTGATGTACCAAGCAAGGATGAGGTAAACATACCCAAAGTGATCAATGCTAGTCAAACATGCACTCTACAAGACCTACAGATACCTTCCTCACCAATAGTGTGTTCTTGCCATATGACCAAACCTATTTGGAACCAACGCAGAGTGACTACACACTCCTTCTTCGTTAGCTCTACCAAGGAAACAAAAAAGGATATGAAATCATTACCATCACTTTTGATGCATCATTCTAAAGTATTTGAGGAACCCCAAGGGTTGCCCTCCCATCGTCATCATGATTTTCCTAAGGAAGATTCTACTATTATTCTTGGAAACCCCTTGCTAATGCTTCATCCTTCTCGATATCCCTACCTATGAAAGGATGCCATTAAAAGAGTCCAAGAAATTACACAAATCCTTATTGGAAAACAAAGGACAAAGCTTCTCACTTTGAGCTTTGAGGACAAAGCTCTTTTTAAGAAGGGTGGCATGTTAGGATCCTCAATCCTAACATTATTAGTTAGTATTATTAATCGCTTAATTATTATATTATTAACTTATAAACTAAACCATCACAACCCTTCATAACGTGAACCATCACATCTCTTCATACGTGAACCATCATGTCTCTTCACCAACGTAGCTTTAGGGTAGATATATATATTAGGTTTAACATCCATATCAAATCATCCAAGAAGAAGAATAATAAGCATATATTCTAAGGAGGGAGCCCCCTATAGTGGCAAAGCGATTACAAGGGAGCCCCCTTTGAGTGGCCTGTGATTACATTTACATTAATTTGTTAATAATTTTATAGTAAGACCTTGGGGTCTTACCAATCCGCTCTACAAGTCCTCACTAGAACTTATCCAAATCTGCTCGATAATTCCTCACTATGACTTATCTAAATTTGCTCAATAAGTCCTCACTAGGACTTATCCAAATTTGCTCTCAAACTGTATTGTAAGCTTCCACAAAAGCCCACACAAATTTGTCCACAAGTCTTCTCTAAGACTTGCCTTAAATCTGCTCAACAAGTCCACACTAGAACTTGTCCAATCTCATAGAAACATAAAGAGAATTGTTAGAGACTCAATATTCTTCTCACTCATCACAATGCTTAATTACTTTCAATCACCTTTTAAAAAATATAGAGAATTGTTAGAGACTCAATATGCTTCACATTCACCTCAATGCTCAATCACTTTCAATCACTCTTTTGAAATATACAGAGAATTTTTAGAGACTCAATATGCTTCACATTCACAAAATATCAATCACTTCCAATATATCTTTTATCACATAAACATATAGAGAATTTTTAGAGACTCAATATGTTTCACACTCATCAATACTCAACCTCTTTCTCAAATAAATTTAGATTATAGAATAATTTGTTTCATAGAACTTGAGATATCACTTCACACATCCACTTGACTAGGCTCAACCAACTCCATTCAACCAATAACTCAATGAAATAATCCTTTCTCACAAACCCTAGTCCAAGCATATGAACACTCACTCAAAATGTTTCCAACAATGCTTATCAACCAATCTCACATAACAATGATACTCATGTTCTTTCCAAACCCTAGTTCAAGTTCTTCACTCAACCAATGGCTTCAAAAACAATGCTTATCAAACAAGGTTTTATCAATAACTCTTCATTCCAGAAAACCTTGAAGCATTAATTCAAAACACACTCAACAATGCTTATAAAAAAATCTTCACATATAGCTCAACAACTCAATAAGGAAACCTAATCAAGTCCTTTTCACTCCAAATTTGTTTTCCAGAAAACCAATCAATCAACTCAACCAAGAAATAATATGCCCATACCTTTTTCTTTTATGGAGAATGATATTCAACACCTGTATCAAATATCACCACTTTATTTACCAAGTACAAGGGTTAGATGATAAGAATTATCACCTAACACTTTTCACAATTTACCTTAATCACAAAGATTAATTAAAATTCAAATACATCTTATTGCTCCATCTCAACAATAAATTTCATCAAAAATGCCCTTTAAAATATAACACAACTTCTACTTATAACTCCTTTCTCAATATTTCATTTAAATTAAATAATTCATTTTATTACTAAATGCAATAAATCAATTTCTCTTTCCTAAGGTACAAATAATGTTACCCTAGCAACATTCACTATTTACCACTTAGGTAAATAAAACAACTTATTTACATCTTATCCCTCCACACAACTTTGGCAAAAGCAATAATTAAAAATAAAATTATAAAAACCTTTTTCTGCCCTCTCCGTGAATTACGGGATTTGAACTTGCACCACTGCCACTGAAGCACCTTGACCGTGGCTTCCACACTGTGTGAGCCAAGTGCTCACCTTGCTCCACTAAGGTGAAATATACGCCTTATGCCTTCGCTGCCCTTTAGAGCCTTTTTGTTCCTTTCTCCACCACGTCTCCTTGCTCCACGTAGCGCTTCGAATGCGCTTCTCCAAATGGAATTTGCATGATTCTTGCATCGAATATTGTGGAGGATGTTTCAAATACTTTTTCCAATGCTTTGGCTAAGGTATAAATACCTTGTGCTAACGTTTCATGCACACCAACGAAGGTGAGTTTATGGAGGTCGGTGCTAAGGTTTTTGCATTTAAATATTTTAATTTATAAATCATTTAAATTCTTTAGAATTTAAATTTTATAAATTAATATTTAAATATCTTAGCTTTATAAAAAGCCTTCTTAGGTTTTAATCAAAACCTTTTATTTTTGTCCATTATGGTTTTTAATAAAACCTTTTATTTTCCCACTATGGTTTTAATAAAAACCTTTATTTTGTCCACCATGGTTTTTTTTAAAAAAACTTTTATTTTGACCACCATGGTTTTAATAAAAACCTTTCTTTTGCTTCACATAATATTAAAAACAATATTATGAAGCCCTTTTTCATCAACCTCTGACATTGCTTATTTTGACCTTTTGACATCACCGGTGGTTCACTTCTTGGCATCAATGACAACTTCATGCCTTGACATCAATGACAACTCCATGGACTCAAAAAGTCGAACAAGAATTTGTCGAACACCTGCCATGGAATCTTATCTTCTTTGATAAACTCTTAGAGAAGGAAAATGTCATCATCATAATTGTTTTTCTTAAGGGCCTATGGGAAATCCATTTGCCACACATGAAGGGACTCTTCTTTAACACCTTTGTTAGCCAACCAATCAACAAACTTATTTCCTTCTCTACACACATGTTGGATGACAATGTTGGAATACTTACTAATAAGTATTCTGCACTCAGCTATGATGTTGCTCAGCTTTTAAGATATAGATTGGTTAGCTTTGAGGTAGTTGATTATGTATAAGGAATATCCTTCAATAATTAAATTGTCAATAACAAGCTCATCCAAGATTAGTAATCCTTGATAGAGGGCTCTGGATTCGGCCATGTTGTTAGATTAGAGTTCAATGTTTTCAGTAAAGGTAAGCAACATTTTCCCATGGTCATTTTCTAGAATACCTCCTCTATCCGCTTCTCTAGGATTACCTTTAGCCACCCCATCAAAGTTGAACTTGATCCACCTTGTAGGAGGAGGAGTCCACGTAATACTTGATTTATCCACAATAGGAAGAGAAGGACAAATGTTGAGGTTAGAAAGTTTAAAAAGAGAAAACATACGATATTCCAATCATCTATTGGAGGTATCATTTGAGGCAACAAGTTGGGCATTCTCCACAGCAAAGGTGGTGATTTTGATGGAGATAGAATAAGGGTCTTTAGCAATCCCATTTAAAAATTTGTTATTACACTCTAGCCATATTTACCAAAGGTAGTGGTGAAGGTAGGATGACCATGGTAATTTAAGTTGAGGATTGAAAAAGGGATTGGGCCATTGTTGTAATAAGTGGATGAGTGTTGATGATTGGACCTGGGTAATATTAACAACTTCAAACAGGTGGTTCAAAATGGACAATGATAAAGGGTAATCTAGAAAGAGGTGGAAAGTTGACTCCCAGTTCAACTTACAAAGAGGAAAACAATTGGGTATATACAAATCTATGATAATTAAATTGTCCATAGTTAGAATATTATTTTGGGATGCAAGCTAGGAAAAAAATCTAAATTTAGGAATCAGATTTTTTAACCAAATAAATTTTGTAGGGGGTCAGCATTCAGTATGTGGATCTTGAATATAATAAGAAGAATTGATAGTGAAAACACCTTTCTCAAAAAGCTTCCAAATGGGAGAGTCTTCAACTTGGTTATTCGAGATAACATTAAATTTTAGAATATTTTGAAGAACACTTGCAACTGCATTAATCTCACTGTTGGGGTTTTTGGTAGGAATAATCTTCCATTGCCAGCGATTTGAGATTTGGGTTATGAAATTTGAAACTCTAATACCAAATATTTGGTCTATGATGGGCTTGAGGATTTTTAAGTTTGGATCATTGAGTAAAGGTTTGTATTTCAACCATGAATCCTCCCAAAATCTGATGACACTACCGCAACCTAGCCACAATCTAAGACCATTCTTGATGATATCCCTAGTTTGAATAATAGAGTTCCAAAAGTAGGACCCTATTGGAAGAGGGTGATCATCCATGAACTAAGATCGCTGAAGATATTTCCCTTTAATTATATCAATCCATGTTGCTTTCTCATCAATGACAATCCTCCATGCTTTATTAGCCATAAGATCTAGGTTCATATTATGAAATTTCCTGAAACCTAAACCTATATGGTCTTTCTTAGTGCAAATTTTGTCCCATGAAACAAATGAAAACCTATTGCAGTTATCATTTCCTAACCAAAGAAAATTTCTTCGTATTTGTTCAATATTTTGACACAGAGAAATTGGAGCCTTGAAAATTGACAAGAAAACTATTGGAATACTCTGCAAGCATGCTTGAACAAGTGTAGCTTTAGCTGCTTGACTCAAAATAGTTTTTTCCACTATACCAACTTCTTAGTTAAGTGTTCTAATATATTATTCCACCTATTGACAGTAGCACTACCATGGAACAATGGAAGGCCAAGGTAGGTAGCAAGTAACTCTGATATGGTACAACCTAGGATTCTTGCAATTTTGATCTACTGACTAAAAGGGGTTTTCAAAAAGTAAATTATACTTTTTCAGAATTGATTTTTTGTCCTACAACCTCTTCATACAAATTAAGAATAGTTTTTATAATTTTTGCTTCAAGAATTGAGGACAAGGATGCCAGGATGGTATCATCAATGAGTTGTTGATGTGTGATAACCTTAGACACAGAGGAAGGTTTGATTCTAGATAAAAGGCCCATTGAGCAAGCTTATGAGAGGGATATACCAAGGGCTTCACCCATAATGATAAAAATGAAAGATGAAAGGGGGTCACCCTGCTATATCCTTCTAAAAATTTTAAAAAAACCAGTAGGTGAACCATTGATGATAATAGAGAACCAAGCAGATTAAATACTTTCTTTGATTAAAGCTATCCATTCCTCATGAAACCCAAATTTGGCAAGCACAACAAAGAGGAACTGCTAGGAAATTTTATCAAAAGCTTTGTTCATGTCAAGTTTTAAGAATAGACTAGGTTTTTGATCTTGGTGATAGAGTGGATAAGTTCATGAATGGTAATTATGTCATCTGTTATAAATTTTTCTTTAACAAAGCTACCTTGATAGTGGTCAATTATGGATGGAAGAACATCCTTAAGTCTATTAGCCATGACCTTAGTAATAAGCTTATAAATAACATTACAAAGGCTAATAGGTCTGAAGTCAGAGATGGATTTGCTAATTTGGGATTCAGGGATGAGGTCCAAGAAAGTGAAATTTATATACTTTGGTAAGGACTTGGACTGTTGAAATTATTGCACAGCTTTCGTAACATCTTGTCCAACAATATCCTATAAATGCTAAAAAAATGAGATCCATCAGGTCCAGGAGATTTATCAGGGTTCATGGAGAACAAAGCTTCTTTGATTTCATCATTTGAGAGTCTTTTGAGGAGGCCCATATTGAAATCTTGGGTAACCAGGTAAGGAGGGCATTTCCAGCATGAGGGTAGCACGAAGGGCTTAGTCCCAACATGTTTTCAAAATTCAAAACAACTTCAGTCCTGATTTCCTGAATGTTATTGGTCTTTGATCTTTCACTTTTGATCAGTTTCTTGATTTTGTTTGTGCTTCTATGCTTGAGATTTAATGCATGGAAATATTTTTTGTTATATTTAGGGTTATGCATAAGGGGTAGTACCAAAAAAGTAATTATAAAATCGGGGTGAATCTAGGTGAATGGTGTATAAACTTTGGGGTAAATTTTTCAAAATTTTGTAGAAAATTTATCAAAATATGGTGATTTTTTTAATTTTTTGCACAAAAATTATCAATAAAATTTTATCGCTACTGGCATAAGGCGAGTGGCAGAAGGTGGGTGGTAGGTGGTGAGTGGCAGAATTTTAGTGGAATATGGTGAGTTGCATAAGGTGAGTGGCATAAGATGAATGGCATAAGGCAAGTGGTAGAAGGCAAGTGGCATAAGGCGAGTGGAAAAAAGCGAGTGGTAGAATGCGGTTGGTAGATGGCGAGTTGCATAAGGTGACTAGTATATGGTGAGTGGCATAAGGCAAGTGGTAGAATGTGAGTGGCAGAAGGAGAGTGGTATAAGGTGAGTGGAATAATATGGCTGGCAGATGGCAAGTGGCATAAGGTGACTGGAAGATGGCGAGTGGCATAAGGTAACTGGAAGATGGCGAGTGGCGTAAGGTAACTAGAAACATGTGAGTGGTAGAAGGAGAGTGGTATAATATGGCTGGTAGATGGTCACCGATATATGATGAGTGGAATAATACGAGTGGCATATGGCGAGTGGTAGATGGCGAGTGGTAGATGGTGAGTGGTAGATGGTGACTAGAAGATGGTGACATGGTATGGTAGAAAGTGAAAAGTGGCAGATGGTGAGTGGTAGATGGTATGGATGGCAGATGGTGAGTGGTAGATAGAGTGGTAGATGGTGAGTGGTAGATGGTGACTGGAAAATGGTGACCATCAAATATCATCAATAAGAAGGTGTCATGTGTCATCTCCTCTACCATGTATCACACATCTATTAACTTTCACCATGCAGACTTCTATAAATAGATATGCAGGGTCATTTTTCACCTTTCCCACAACATTTTCTAGAGCAATTTTAGAGCTTTTTCTAGCATTTTTAGAGCATTTTCCACAATGGTTTCAAAGCCTTTTCAGACGCTTTTCAGAGCATTTTTAGAGGGTTTTGGTAGCATTTTTAGAAGGTTTTGGTAGTTTTTTCAGAGGGTTTTCATAGTATTTTTAGATGATTTTTAGAGTGTTTTCCAAGGTATTTCAGAGCATTTTCCTAGGTGTTTCAGAGCATTTTCCTGCATGTTTTTAGAAATGGCTAGCTCTTCCTCTCCTCTACCTTCAAAAGTGAATTTTAGGAGCTTCTACTACCCCAACATCAAGAACATTTTCAGCACTCCTGGAAGAGATTCGAAATGGCTTTACACCTCTAGACTTGCTGGTGTAATGAAGATGCCACAGTTGAACATTAACGTTCAGTTGATGCAATGGATCGTTAGTTGTTACAACCATGATGTGTCCACTATTATGATCAAAGTGGATAACAAGGATATTATTTTTCTATTAAACCCTTGGATGTGTAGTGACTAATAGGGCTACCATTTTTGGATGGTGTACTGGTGAACAACCAGTACGCCTTGATCGAAGATGACAAATCCACCCTAGCAATCGATTACTCTGTTCATTCAGATAATTTGAAAGGTATATTTTTAAAATTTAGTTTTCATTTAACATTAAATATTGATGTATTGTAGTTTCCATTCTCTAATAATGTTCTCCCTATTGTACTTTTTATTTTCTAATAATGTTCTCTCTTTTTTAGCTAATTCTTCTAAGTCCAAAAGGGGCTTAAACATTTCCAACGTTGGAGATAAATTTCTTTATGCTTGCATTGAATTTTTCTAGGCAAGGCTTATTTTGTAGGGGTGACCTACAAAAATACCTTTTTGGGCACTGTCTTTATTGATTCAATGTATTGGTGGTGGAATATTTGACTGGTCCACCCACATTTCCAACCGCCTAAAACAAGACCTTCTGAGTGCCCAAAAAATTCAATCTTCATATACAGTGACAACCAACAACTTTATTCTTTGTATTTTTCATGAAGCTTACTTCAATCTTCAACAAAGCAATCCTCCCACTACATTGCACCCAAGTTTTTTGGCTATTGGTATGACTGAGAATGAAATACAAGTAAACATATATTTTTGGAATATCTTTGTTTTCTTTTTTTCAATCAATCTTGTTATTTTCTAATTTTATTTTGAAAATAGAGAAGAGCATCTCAGTCTTCTAGTAAAAGGGATGCCACATTTAGGATTCAAGAAGTATCTATTGATTCTGACATGCAGTCATAGTCATCACCAGTAACTCCCTCCAAACGTGTGAGGTCTCATGGTGATCAGATTCAACATACACCTGCGACTCCTATTACTTCTGGAAGTGTTGCAATCGACGTCGAAGAAGTTACCTCCAACCCACAAGGTAACCTTATTATTCAAAAGTACTATTTTAAATGATGTATTTTAATGATTTAAAATTATGTTTAGTTTGATGTATTTTAAATATTTTTCAGAGAAAGGGCAAATGGTTGCATCATCAATGACTGCAGAGTCTGAGTCTGGTATGTTTGGTTAAAATTAATCTCTTTTTATGATATTGTTATTTACACAAGATTTAATTTATATTTTCATGTGAAATTTTGTAGATGCACCTGTTACATTCAAAATACTAAAAAAAATATGCCTCCACCATCTGCCCAACCACAAACGTAGCAACAACCATCAACACAACAAGTTCCTATCCATCCATAGTAGGTACCACCGGTGAGGAACCAATCACACATGCATGGAAAAATATTCCTCACACCACCGCCTCATGATACAAGAAGTGTTTCCCAGACACACAATGTGTCTCAATCTAATGTTTCTATTTTCCCAATTTTAACCCTAGAGAATTTCTCAAATGTTGAGAGTGCATCTCAAATGCCCTCGAGAAATCTAGATGATGATTTTCTTTATCAAGATATGAATCCTAAAAATTTCCCATTAAAGACAAGTGATATGCTTCAGGATGAGGGCAATGATGAAGAAGAGAATGTTGAAGCAGATGCCATTGGAGTTTCCTCTTCCCCCCAACAAGTCATCGCCCATCATCTAACAGATGATGATAAAGTAAATTTTTTAGAAAATATTTTATTAGCTAATAGATGTAAAGCTACAGTTCATAATAGTCTTCTTGTAGATATTGATAAATTGAAAGAATGGGAATATCGGGCCAAGGTTTTGATAAAAGCAATAAATGGCCGATATAAGAATTTTTCAAAGAGAAAAGAGTTATTTTCAAAGGTTGAGAATGAGCCCCAAAAGCTCGATGCTTTGCTACATAAAGCTGAATCTAGCACTGTGGAGGCCGAGTCTACATACACTGATGAAGTTCTGGCCATTGTTCTGAATCATTTGGAAAACCTCAATGCAGAGGCCCAAGCATATTTCAATGAATGGGCACTAGATCAGAAGAAAGTAGCAGTTGCAGAAACTGCAAGACTTACAATTGATGTAAGTTTTACATCTAACTAAAAAATCATTTTTTTCTTAAATATATTTTGTTTATAAATATTAACCTTTTTCACTTGTATTTTGCAGTCTAATTTTTAGCACTTAAAGCAACAAGTCGGTGCCATGAAAACGTTGATCAAGACTACAAAAATTAGTATTAATAATGCTATTGAAGTGAAGAAGAGGTTACAATACACTATTAGAGAAAATAATTGGCTGAAGAAGTTTATCAAAGATAAGGGCCTGGATGTCGAGGTTGTATTGAAAGAAAATGAGAAAGAGTTGAATGCACCTTTTAAAGAAGATCCAACGAAGGAAGAAGGTTTATTGTTATCGGGGATCAACACTACAGCTGAAAGTTTGGTTAGGGCTGGTGCATTAGAAGCAAAGGATATTGAGATAGATGAAGTTGGAACTTCAGCCACCATGCAGAAAGAATAGAAGTTTGTTGTTTTTATTTGAAGAGAAACAAAAAATGTTGGATATATTTTTTGTAAATTGTAAAAGAATGGTATCTTTTTGAAATCAATGAAAGAGACAATTTCCAAAAAAATTGTATTATATTTTTGAAATTTTGTTTTAAATATTGTTATGTTTTGATTATTTGTGTTGATGCATTAAGTAATTTTGAATTATGTGGATGCAATAAAATGTTCTTTTATGTTATACAAAATAATTTGAAATGATTGAAATGCAGCACAGATATTTACTTTTCCAAATTGCCATAAATGGTTTATACAATACAAATCTACTAAAAAATTTGAAACTTTAGACTAATAATTCAATAACAAGGCTTATGTAAAATGATATACAAAATATCTAATCAACATATGTATAATCAAATAATCCAATTTCATTCAAATATACATAATGATACAAAGTATCCAATGGCATTTCTAATATCATATTATATGATTAATGACATCAAAATTATACAGAGTATCCAATGGCATTTCTAATATCATATTATATGATTAATGACATCAAAATTACATGTATCAAATTACAATATAATCTCAATATTCCTTTCATTATAATGTTGAAATCAAATCAAATCAAATGAAAGCATCCTTTCATTCTAATATGTGAAATCAAATCAAATGATAATATGTGAAATCAAATCAAATGAAAGCATCCTTGCATCATAATGCTAGAAGCTAGAACAAACTCTTTTCAGATTGTACAAAATCATCTGCACTCATACCCAAAATTTTTGTCATCACAATCTGATCAGTGTTACCATCATCCTCATCATCCTCAGTATTCGTTACACCTCTTCTCTCTACCATAGATTTCTAGTATGACAAATCTCTTTCATAAGGAAACTTCTCCACCTCATAGGTCGACACATATACTCTCAAACAAATTTCCAAATTTTTGTCCAACCTATTTCGAACTTTAGATTTTACATATGATAATGCACTTGAATACCCTTTCATCTTCCACAGATCCTAAAATCATCATTTGACATAATTCATATAAATGAAAATATTCACTCATAGTATGTTGTAAGATACTACTGGGATGTAATCTTCTCCACAAACGTGAAATAGAACCTGTTTCATGATGGTTAGAGAGTTGTGAAACTTGAGTAGACATTGTTGTTCCAAAATAGTTTGATTGTTTTGTCAAAAGATCTTTGTTGAGAATGCCATTGATTTCAATACCATTGACTACCACACGTTTACTGAAATGGCTAGCAAGAATACCCATGTATTTGAGAAACAAACCATTTATAATCTGGTATTCATTACAAGGATCCCAAAACATCGGATTAACCACACCCATAGCCTCAAGCAATTCATCTCTTTGAAAATGGTCTCTTATTTCTTTTGTCAATGATTCTGCTATTTGTTTCAGTTTAATTTTTGTATCATGTACAACTACATGAAATCTATTGTAGGTTATGGGCATTTTCTCAACTTCATTTGTAGCTATATCCATTCGTTGACAAAAATAATATAAAGGTATTTCCTTTTCGTGGACATTAATACATAGATGATCATTTATATTGAACTTCAGAAAGTTTTGAGGATCATTCATGTTTATTAATGCTCTCCAACTCTCAAACATGGGATCCATAAAACTTTGACCAGATGCGTACATCATATCAATATGCATGCAAATTTGTTTTCTCACCCTGATGAAATCTACAATATAAATCGATCTTTCTTGTGCAATTTTGATCAAAGTATTCATTTCTTCCAACATTGGAAGAATACCACACAATGTGAGAAGTGTTTCAAAGTCACTCATTCAAAATAGTAAATCTTTAGCCTTATCAACTGCCCTACGATTTGCATACATAAACCCTATCAAGGATTGATATTCTTTGAAAACTCTAAATGTCGGTTGATACATCGAAATCCACCTAGTATCTACATCTTTTAACAGTTTTTTACCTTCAGTAACTCCTAGTGCAAACTGTTGAAACTCTAAAAATATTTTTGGACTACGTAAAAAATAATCATGAATTTCATGGACAAGCTCTTCCACTCTCGCAACATTTGTAAATGTATCCACAATTTTGTATGCAAGATTCATTCTATGAGCCATGCAATGAATAGGGATCAAATATGGGGTAACAGATGTTTGTAGTCTAACACAAAGACCATTCCTGTGTCCTTGCATTGTAGCAGCACCATCAGCTCTAACACATATTAACTTAGTGGCTATTTCCATTTCATTCATTCTTGCTACTTCCTTTAAACTAGTTACAACAACATTGTAAATATTTTCTGCATTGCAATTTTCCACCATCTTGCGTACTCCAAGTAAATGAGGTTGCCTTAAATGATTTTCCAATGTGTAAACATGCATGCAAATCCAAGATGTGTTGTCAACAACAGTCACCTCATCAATTGAAAGTGAAATGAATTTGGCCTTTTTTACTTTCTCTTTGAGGTCATCCTACTCAACCAATGAGAGACATTTTACCATTTCCCAACCACTTCGATCTGACCAATGGGCGTTGGGTAAGTTCTGCACATCAGCTAGTCAAAATAGAGATTTATAATCAATGAAATCAGACATAGGTCTACCCTTTTTAAGAATAGTGAATACAACAACAAACTGCAAACTTTTTGAAGCTAAAGTTAACTTATTCATTTTTCAAAATTGGGCTTGAATCATTGCACCTTTCTCAACCAAAGTTTACTTTTGTTTCATTTCTTTATCATATTCTTACGCATATCTTATATGTGCGCACTCTGATGCATCCTTCCACCTATAATTTTTTGGTATTGGTCGATCACCTTCTTTTGTTTTGATATAAACCTTTCCACAATGTTTTTCTACTGTATCTTTCTTAACTTGCAATCTATGATCCTTTCCATGTTTCCAACTACAAATTATGCATCTCAATTCTATTATTTCCTCACTACTATTCTCTGGAAACACTGGCTCAATAAATGGAAATTATGATATCCAATCAGGCTGAAATGATCTATTAATTGTCCACCTAGATAACCTTGCACATTTATGTTTTTTAGAAGAAGATTCTCTGGAAGTAGGGACTGCATAAGAACTATTATTTTCTTTTCCACTTGGCATGTTAGATTCAGGAATCTCTTCATGTTGTTGTTCCATTTGATTAAGAATATTTTCATCTGTGGACTTTTCATTAACGTGGATATGTGGAAGTGGAGGCATATCAGGGTCAACAATGTTTTTTGTAGAGATAATACTAGTGTCAATAGTAGGGTCATTATCATTATGGCATTTAAAAGCATACCTTCTATTAAAAAATATAGATAAACCATGGACAAAGCCATCAACCAAAAAGCACACTTCTTTATGAATGAAGACATTATATATAAAATTAACAATGTACAAAAATTAACTGGTTAGTAAGTAAAGGCGTTCATACCTTCAGTTTGTGCAGATGTTGATGGCTGACTGGATTTCAAAATATTATGAAAGTATTTGAGGATACTCCTTTTATCGGAAGACTGGCCTCCCTTCTTTCCACTACCAACAGGTGATATTTTACCTGTATGAACAGAAGAGTAACATGAACAATGAACATCATTTTTAAAAATGAAAATAACTGGTAAAAAAGAGAACTACTGCTAGAGACAATAGAATATCTATCCCAAGTAGTCTTGAGATTGGTGCCCAAATAAATAGGAAAACCTCCTTATTGAGTGTCCATGAACAAAATATTAAAAAGGAAAATTAATGGTAAAAGAAACTTATCGATAAATGGTGATCATTGTATTTCAATCAACTACTATCAATCACCTTAAGCTAGTCACCTTAAGCCCTACCTTCTGCCAATCACCTTATACCAATCACCTTCTACCAGTCCTTCCTTCCTTATCCAATCACATTCTTCCTTCTCATCACCTTTCCTCTTCCCAGTCACCTTCTACCAGTCACCTTATTCTGCCTTATTCCAGTTGCCTTCTACTAGTCACCTTATGCTAGTCACCTTATGCTAGTCACCTTATCTAGTCACCTTATACTAGTCACCTTTTTCTAGTCACCTTTTGTCAGTCACCTTATACCAGTTGCCTTATGCTAGTTGCCTTCTACCAATCGCCTTCTACCATTCCTTCTTTCACTCATCTCCTGCCAGTCACCTTCTACTAGTCACCTTCTGCTAGTCACCTTCTGCCAATCACCTTATGCCAATCGCCTTTCATCAGTCACCTTCTACCAGTCACCTTCTATCAATCACCTTTCACAAGTCACCTTCCATCAGTTACCTTCTTCCAGTCACCTTTTCTATCGCCTTCTATCATTCATATTTTGTCAGTCATGTTGTGTCAGTCGTCTACTTTGTATCGCTCGCTATCCAAAAAAATTAATGTTGTAATTGTATGAGAGTAGCTATCAGGGTTAGCTATATATAATGGGGTACAAGGGGCGAATTGGGTGGGATATTTTTTTAATAAATTTAAGGTGAAAATTAGGCGGGAAACCTTATGATAACGGGGTGAATTTACCCTAAAAAAATTTGATCCCAAAATTTTTGGGCGAATGGGCCGACCTCTATGGTCCCAAAATTCATAAAATTAAAATTGTGAAAATCTGAATATTCATGCTAAATTGTGAAATTCGCCCCTGTGCATAACCTTGGTTAGAGTCCCCTTTCTTCAACCACAGTGCACGGGAATTTTATCTCCAAAAAGTCTCTTCCTTAGCTAAAATATTGTGAACCTTACTAAGGAGGATCTTTTCTTCCTACATTATATCAAGGCCAGTGCTTCCATTCTAGATATGATTTTCAATGATACCCAATTTTTTAGAAATGTGTTGTTTGTTTTGGAATAAGTTCCCAAAATAAGCTTGAGCTTAATGAATCAGAGTTTTCTAGTAATTTGGGTTAAAGGTGACCCTGGGAAAACCTCTTTCCACCAATTTATTAAGCAATTTCTAATGTCTGGATACTGCAACCACATTTTTTAAAATTTAAAATGAGTTTTGAAAGGATGTGTTGGATGAAAACAATCCAAGACCAAAGGCTTTTGGTCTGATCCAATTTTAGGGAGTGATTATAGGTTAGCATCTCCTAAAAATTGAATAGCTTCCTTAGAAAGCAAAAATCTATCAAGTCTCAATTGTATTAATTGATTTCCTAGTATTTTGTTGCTCTAGGTGAACTTGGAGTCTTTTAAATGAATATCCATTAAATCATTTTCATCCACGAAATCAGTAAATTCTTCAAAGCACCTGGTACTGATGGGGATTCCCCCTTTTTTATCAAAAGGAAAGAGGGGAGAATTGAAATCTCCAACAAGCATCCAAGGTTCATTTTAGAAATTGCTTTCATCTGATTCAGAGTGCTCCAAAGGGCATGACATCTATATGGGTTGTTGGGTGCATAAATATTGGATAGGATCCATTGGTTCCTGGTGTCTTTGTTATAAAAGAGAATATTTATAATTCTTTTTGAGATAGATATGAGCCTTCCCTATATTGTGTTGGGATCCCACATACACAACAGACCACCAGAGGTGCCTTGAGCTGGGCTGTGGATAAATTCACTATTATTCTATAGAGCCTTACCTATATTTTCAATATTCTCCATGTCTATTTTGGTTTCTTGGAGTAGAATAATGTTGGGTTTGATCTCTTTCCTCATGGACTTGACCAGCCTCTATTTGGTTGATCCATTGAGGCCTCTCACATTCCATGAGAGAATATTCATCTAGAATTTTTGGAAGAACATTTTTTTTCCCTTTCCCTACCCTGGGATGACGGTGGTTTATTTCATTTTTCTTCCTCAATTGAGGTGTCAATGTTTGTATGATTTGGAATGGAGGAAAGAATGGTAGACTGGAGACCATTGGTAATATCGTTTTCAATCTCTAAATATAAAATACAAATGTGGTGATGGAATGTAGTCTTACCGAGTGTGTTGATGCCCACCTCTTGGGTGAGAAGTGGTACAATAATGGTTGAAATGGCTTCCTAGGATGGTCGTGGATCATGGTGACCTAAGGGAACAAATTGCCCTATCGATAGAGTTCATGTTGTCTAAGTCTACTACTAGTCTACCTAAAATTTTGCTCCACCCTCGAGTGGGCTTGGACAATAATGACAACTATGAGTCCACAAATTATTAAAACCCATAAACAAAGGGATATCTAACCTAACCCACCCTGATATATTCTCAAGAGTGGGGTATTTCTTTATGATGAAACTAAAAAACCACTCATGGGGTCTGCTACGGTGTCTATGGGGTAAGCCAATGGAAGGAGGTTAATTCCAATGTTGTTGGTCTCGATCGATGGTTGGTGATGAAATCTAACTTCATCAATGTTCATAAATCATGCAGTGTGTGTGATTTTGATTCATTTTTAATTAGTTTGATTATTTTTCCTTAATAGTTTAGAAGTAGTATTCAAAAACTAAAAAAGGAAAAAATTTAGAACTTGAAGAAAAGAACAACAATTAACTATTCTAGCCTAAGCAAGAGCAATTTTTATCATCTACTCTAGACTCAATGATCATAAGCATAAAGAAATAAAAATCTTACACATGCTTATCTAAGACTAATGCTAATTCAAACTCAAAATAAAAATGAATAAAAATACCCCTACCTTTGATCTTGTGCTATGTCGAAGACCGAAAGGTTGGCAGTGACTTTGTTCTTCGACCGTTTGAGGTTAGACAATTTCTATCTAAGACCATCTCGTGTCAGATGATTGCAAGTTGAGGATGTCCTGGATCAGGCGGTTTTATCAATGTGCATTATCTACAGCCTATGTAAAATCTAAAATATGATAATTATCAGGTCTTCAAAATGCAACAAAAAAATGCATAACAAGTATAAGAAAACAACTAGATTAAATCACTACATAAATAAAGTCAAAGGGAATATCCCATTGTGATCACCATCTTGTAGCCAATAAAAATATGAACCATAAAATAAAACAAATCAAGAAACATATTATATTACATGTGCATTTGTCCTCTTTTTTTTTACAATCAGATCCTTAAGGGGTTATACAAATGCATGAAAGGGATGGTTCCCTTTTACAAATTGCAATGATGCATGTGTTTTCTCTTCGCTACAATAGTATATGGACGGGTTTCTTGTGATCACCACTTTGCTAGATCTAATTCCACTGGATCTAAGGTATTTGTGTCTATGTCTAGATTTGAGTCCATCGAATTTGAAGTATCTACATCTGCATCTACATCATAATTTTGACAATCAAGGGGGTAACAACTAAGTTTTTTGGTCATCTAAATTCCATATAGCTAATAATTAAGACCGTTTGAGGCTGGATGACCAAAAGTGGAAGTCTCCTACTATCGCAAAAAGTAGGATTTGATGGATCTAGTGGATATATGTACCTAAATTTGGATTTGCTTGCTAGATATGAGTACCGATATCTGGATCTACTTGTTGGATTTGTGTACCTTCATGTATTATTGTTGTTGTTGTGAGACTATGTCGGGTTGTGTTGTGTTGCATCTGGAAGTATGCATACTAACTAGATGCTAACTTTTTGGGTCTAGATGACCATGACTCGAAACCGTCTAGGGTTAGACAATCATGGGTTGTGGCATCCTATGGTTATTTAAATTTGGATCCAAGCATGCGGAGTGTTGTGTTCAACATCTAGCATGGGACAAGGATGGTTGCATGTGATTTACTTGAGTGATTGGATACAAAGTGAGCTTAATATTTTAGCAGTGCTTCATTACATATACCATCCTCATGCTCTAGGAAGGAGGAGAAGGTGCATTTATAGAGCTTTTGGAGGGAATGAATGGGATGGTGACTAAGCCAATTAAGTGGTGTAACCAGGATCTTATCATAGAGAGTGCATGCTTTCACAAGAATATAAGCTTACCTCGTGATTATCACCAGATGTGCACACCTCAGACTTGTCATCAAAATGTATGTGTAAATTGAAATAAATGTGCTCCTTGGAATCTTCACGAGACATATGTGTAGAGTTAACTAAATGTGCATGGTGAAATAAGTGTACAACTGAACTGGATGTGCAATCTTGGAGAAGGGTAATAATTTTCTCTCACATAACCAAAATGAGGGATGTGAGGTGGAACTGGAGTGAGGTGGAGATGACATGGAAGGGGAGCCTAGGTAATAATTAACCAACTATTTAATTAATTAATTAATTAATACTTAGGCACATGAGTATTTAATTTAATATTAATTAATTTAAACATACTAATTAATTGTGATTAATTAATTAGCATTTAAGATGCTTGATTTTGGTGTCTATAGATAGTAGATTTGAAATCAAGACTACAAACTATGGGAGAAAAAATAGAAGAAAAATTTCTTATCTAAGTTACACTTAGAGCACTTCCAAAAACATTTATTGGTTACATATCTTCAATGTTTCATTTGATTAATTGGTCAATATACTTCAAGAATATGAAATATAAAATAAAGCAATAGATGAAATGACACAATGTTTTTACTTCAGAAAAAACAACACCAAATAACACAAGAGATCCTGCTACCTCATCATTACAACATCAACCATAATGGAAAAGAAAATATTACCATATATGAAATAAAGGACATATCACCAAATATTGTAAATATAATTCTCTAAATCAATGGATTCAGATACATATACTTTTTTAAAGATATCAATAAAGACAATAGCAATCTAATCAAATGACAACAACATCCAAAATGGGAAATTCAAAGAGAAAACATGGTCCAAGAAGTATAAGAAATAGAGTACAATGATGAGGAAGAACATGAAACAACTCACAAAGCTCTCATGGAAAAAATAACTATAGATCTATCCATCTTTGATAATGCTAGTTTAGGAAATGAATGCCTTGATAGTACAAAATGTATGGACTGGATTAAAGACAATATGTTGATTTTTTGAAGTCTTTCATTTATGATAAAGATAGTACTTATATATGACACTTATAAATTGGTAATAATGATCTAAGAGGTATTAACTATGATTTATTGTATTCAATACAAGATGGTGATGATCTTAAAGAGAACATAAGAGAAGTTGGACAAGCTACTGAAAATAATTTTATGATGGAAAATAATGACACCAAATTTGTAGCAGGAATTGATAATATAAGTGACATACGTAACATTGACAACAAGATAAAATATAGACATGGACAGAAAAAGAAACACTAGATTCTTCAGAGTTGTAAAACTTGTGGCAAGAATAATCAATCTCAAAAGACTTGTCAAGAAAAGAAAACTAAAATAGATATACACTATGGATGGATAAGTAAAAAAAAAGGAATAAAATTATGGATATGCTAAAGTGTTTCTACAAAAAGAAAAATAATTTGATTGATATAAGTCCAAGACTAAAATACATGTCAAAATCAGAAGGACAAAATCCATACTAGATCCAAAGATGGAAAGAATGCAAAATCCAGAGTCCACGTCAGATTCAGAGCAGAAAGACCAAAAACCATAATTAAATATTAAAATCAAATGAAGACAATGGACCTTATACCCAATAATGTAATAAGGGGGGTATTGGAGCTTATTACATTATTTGGTGCTTATAAATATTTGTAAATAGTTTGTAAATATGTGGTGTAAAAAGAGTTGTAAATATGACTCATTTAGAGTTTTTCATTTAGTAATCATTAGAGGTTTGTATTTTTAGGAGTTAATAATAATATATTTATCATATGAGAAATATGGAGTCATATTTCCCAAAAAAATGAAGAATCTAAGAATATGAATAGTTTGTTCAAGTTAAATGTCAAGAGTCATTGTAAAGACTATATGTAAAGCAAGCCTATGATATGTATGTAATAGAAATTTTAATACTACATTGGTACTGGAATACTAAGATTACTATCCACGAAATATAGCAAGTGAGTTTGAATATATTGTGTATGTCTTTGTGTGAGAATCTATTGTGAATTTAATATTTGATATATTTTGAGAAGAATTGGTCATATGCTATCACTTCTTCCATTCATGAAGGCACTCAAAACCATCTATGATGTGTGCATGTTGTTTTTAATTTTTAAATTTAAAAATTCCTACTAGCTTTTTAATTTGCACCAAAAGGATTTGATACACTCCTTAGCCAAATGTTTTAGGAGAGCAACAATGGAAAAGAAAATGCCAAGAATCCTTTAGGAAGAGAGAAATATGGATGAAAAAAAGTAGAAGAAAAAACCTCTTATACTAAAACAGCTTATGAAGTTTTGAAGGAAGATTCATCCTAAAACTTCAAATAAAAATCATAGGAATCAAGAAGATTTTCTACATGACCAAGCAACACTGCTCTATACCCACCCTGATACCATGTTAGAACTCACAATATTTTCAAGAAATGAACAAAGACAATCCATCCACTCAAATATTTATACAAAAAACATAAAAGAGGACAGAAGAGAAAAAGATATGGTAGTTTTCCATAGGCACCATAAATAATAGCTATACCTACATATTATTGCACAACACTCTCCTAAGAAACAAGAAGTGTGAGGAATGTATTTATATAAATAACAAATATCCCTAATTACATCATAAATTTTAACCTAAACTAACATAATAAGTAGGATTTAGGTTAATTATAAATATTAAACAAGGTTAACCATTACCCATTGGGCTTATATAATAAAATATTAAATACATTGTCTAACAAAATACCCTTAGACATATCCAATACATTGCACAATAATGGGTGTTGACCATTAAGAAGATTACAAATTCGATTGGAGTTAAAATTTGGTTGCATTCATACAAATGCATCTCATTTACCATAGCTCCACAATTGCCTTGGACATAAATGTTAAGGTTAATCCATGGCATTGAAACATTAGTACATGATGTGAAATCCTTTATCCTCGTTTATTTTCTTGAACCAAATAAAATTAAATGTTAAGGTTAACATTAAAGTTGTGAGGGAGGTTAAGGAGGGCTAAGGTTCATAACATAGTTACACTCAACCCAAGGTTTATGACTACTTAACCTTGAGTCATGCATTATCATATGTTTGATCCTTTCTTTAGGTGTTTTTATGGATCTACAAAGCAACTACATATGAAATTATCTAGAAGCTTGGCTTTGCTTACATGACTTGCTTTAAACCTATCAAAATTTATCATCCAAGTTTACATTACAAAAATCTTTATTTTAACTCTTAACTTTTCCAATATTTATTGAGTGTTTTAAGAAAAACATGTCTTTGTCTTTCTCACACCAATTTTAAAATGTTTAAATATTTATTTAATAATAATAACCTCAAACCTATCCACATAACATAAGAGATTTAGGACTATACATGAAAATTATATCTTGTCTATGCAATTCCAGATCCTAAACTTACATGCACATCTCTTTTTACCTTCTAGAATGCCAATAAGGGATAAAAATCGAAGGATTTCTTTCTTTGGAAGGCAGATGTTATTAAAAAAAATTAATTGTGGTTGAAAAGTATTTTTATATATTAATATATAATATTTTTTTAAAATTTATATGATATTGAAACAAATTTTATTTAAATTGTTTCTATTTTAAAAAACCACCTTCTTGTTGTATTACAACAAATCGTACTAATCCGTATGATATAATCTACCAGCAAAAAAACCATCGTCGTGGTAGTTTAGAGAAGTATATTGTCATGGGTCTTATTATCATAATAATATCTATTATAGTGTAATAATATAAACTCAAAACTTAATTACCTAATTGATTCCGATTGCTCCATAGTGCCTTGTGGATTTTTCTTTCTTTTTGTTAAATATATAAAATTGAAATCGCAAAAGCTCATATACCTTATACCTTATTTCTAAGCAAGTGACCTTTATGTGTAGACTATTGCCTATCTCAATTAAAACTTAGTCTTATTTAGAACTCTCCAAATCTTTACCATTAGACCAAATGAATATTTAATTAAATTTATGCATTATTCATTGAATTGTTTATATAGGATTGAAATGTGTTCGAAGGATTATAAAGTGGTTTAAATCCATAATGTTTATGGACCTTAAAAAAAAGTTATTGTATTTTACTTCATAACAAATAGTGTTATTACAATAAAATGTACAAACATAACAATGATGAACCCTAGTAGATTTTTGAAAGAAAAATGTACTCAACGATCAAACTTCAATTCCATGGGCTTATATTTATTATATTATTATTTATATTATTTTAATTAAATATTTAGTTATGTTTTACTGATATATTAAATTTATTTTTATATATTTTTTAAATTGATTATACAAGATTGAAATGCCTCCTACTTCTATTAGTATTACATCATGGTTATATTACTAGGATTTTGTTTTTTTATTTGATTAGTATGTTACTAGGATATTTTAATAGACAAAATCTGAATTTAGATTTATATCTTTTATATTTAATCATTTGAGCTCATATTATTTAAAAAATATTAAAGTTCAGTTATAAGATTATTTTTAACTTTTATTAAAAAAAAAACAGAAAATATTAAGATTCAATTATGGAATTATTTTTCAACTTTTAAAAAATATTAAAGTTCAATTATAAGATTATTTTTAACTTTTATTAAGAAAAAAACAAAAAATATTAAGTTTCAATTATGGAATTATTTTTTAAATTTTATAAAAAAAATAAAGGATAAAATCCTTTTTAAGGCTTGCGAGGTCATAAGTCATATGAGATGGACATTATTTACCTAATATATAATTATATCCAACCATACTCCGGTTATCCAAGCCTGATGTATAACCCTACCCCTAAGAACCTTGGACCTCTATTCAAAGTTCCAAAGTCTAAGTACAAAAGGTACCTTGAATGTAAAATAAATTAGTCGTATATCATCGCCATGTAGTGGTATTACACCTTAATATCATCTATGTATAGTTTGACAAGATTCTAACTTTTTTTTCCATTACATAGGAGAGTTGGTCACAACCATACTATTTTTAGTAACTGACAAGTGCAAGGTTCAAACCATAGGGGCTGCTTCCACCAAACCTATTTTGCTTCATTATTGTTGATCCGACGTGAAGGGGACCACCGGTCGTTCAAAATTTATATTGTCATCATCGATCCGATGCGCACTTAGAGGATTCAGATCAAACTATTACTTTTACAAACAAGCTAACCCAAAGTTTAAACTTGAATATCTTCTTGGTAAATACCTAGCTAGACAAGCACTTACCAATCCACCTAACCCTCAGGTGAGACGAGATTCCAACTTTGATCTCCTCGTTGAAGTCGAATAATATAAATGGTTGATCTAATGTCATTTGATATCAATTATATAATAAAGATTAATTCATACTAAATGTCAATTTCACAATGAATTAAGTCAAGCTTCGAAAAAATATAAAGACAAAAATAATGGAGTTGAGAGTTCATATACAATGAATTAAGTCAAGCTTAAAAAAAAGATAAAAACAAAAATAATGGAGTTAAGAGTTCATATAAAAAATAAACTTTAGTTTGTAATGAACTTATAAATAAAAAACAATGAGACCTAGGTTCAAACCTTGGGGGCATGTTTTTTTGCAAGGATAGTAGTTTAACCTAAATCCGCAGGCGGTACCAATCCAAAGCATCCGTTGATCCTCTTCATGCCGGGTTATAAAATGATGAGGTGGAATAAGTGTTGTTGGGGACAGCCCCAGGACTTAAACCCTGCTTGGTAGTAGAAAAGGACTATGATATAACCATCCAAAAATAATAATGAAATTATAAATAAAAATAATTGTCTATAAAATAATTTTAATAAAAGTTATATAAAGTTAATATCATTTAGAATCGGTCTTAATTGTTAGAATCCATTTTTTCCTTTGTATTTTACTTTACCTAAATTAATTTAAATGATATACATAAATAAAAATTATGCTTCTAATTAAATCATATTAATTCAATTAATTAATTTTTTCAATTTTCTTGTTCCAATCTTTTTTTTTGGTAGGTTATATTAAAAATGGGTTTTTGTCAAGGATCCCAAAACCTGATTACAAAGGATCAGATTACAACACAATACATCATATTGAAACAAAAGGAATCTCGTCCAAGGATGGACACAAGGACAGGCAAGGACAACCAAAAGGAACAATTAAGGAACACGCTAGAGGAACCTTTGCACCAAAGGAAGGCACTTTCCTTTGTGCCAGAGGAGGATGTCTTCCTTTGCACCAAAGGAAAATCAGGAAGGAAAATCCCACCAAAAAACCAAATTTGAATCAAAAGGTGCCAAACAAGATTTTGAATCAAACAAAGGGTGGGAGAAAGCACCAAACCGCCCCAACCACTAAGATCAATTTGAAACTTTCCCAAAGGCGGGAAAGGAAACAAAGATAGAATTTTGAAATTTGAAACATCCCAAGGGTGGGAAAACCAGAAACCACCCTTGGGAAATGAAGATCTGAAGAAAAACAAGCATCCCACATAGGGGAGCTCGAACAGAAGTAGAAATGGATCAATAGCCTGAAATATGATGTTGTAATGGTTCAGCAGCAAAAGGAACACCCCAGGACACAGGTTCCTTATGCAGAAAATGAAGCCTTCAAAAAAACCTAACCAGCAGAGGAAACAGCAGTAGCAGAACAACACATCTGAAGGAAAGGATGGGAAAGTGCCATAGGAATTCAAAAGGAAGGAGTCACGAGGATGCATGACTGTAGACATTGGAGCACAAACCAAAAAACAACAGCCATTCATCCCAGACAACCTTCAACAACAGCTTCAAGGTCACAGAAGAGGAAGTCCCGCAAGGAATCAACAACAAGAAAAATAGAGGCCCCCGAAGCCACGAAAGGAACTGAGAACCTGCAGGAACCACCACCTCAAACCCAAAGAGTAGAGTCATAGTAGAAAGCACATGGGCAACCCCTAAGCCCAAAAGGATGTTGTGTAAAACTACTCATGAAGCTAGAATTCCTCAAACCCACCACCAAACAACTTCAAGGAAACAAGGAGGAAAACCTACAAGGATTCAACAGCAAAAAGACCAGAGGCTACAAAGCCATGAAAGAAACTGAAATCTTGCAAGACCCACCACCTCGAAACCAAAGAGCAGAGTCACAGTATAAAGCACATGGTCCCACTCCTAGACCAAAAGGATGTTGTGCAAAACTGCTCAAGAAGCCATAATTCCTTAGACCAAGCCATTCATAACTGAAGATCCTCAATGAGCAGATGTCAAGAAGACTTCTCGAAACAACCTGAGGAAAAAAGGAAAATTCAAGGAGAAACCCTGAAAGATCCAAAAAACCCAGGAAAAGTCCTAGGAAAAACCTAAACCCAACCCAGAACCCAGACACCGAAGGAAAAGGCAGGATAGTGGAGCAAAAGTGGAACACGGGTTTTCCCACCATAGGGTAAGGAAAGGGGCAGAATAATGGAACAATGATCTCCCACCCCAAAAGAGATCGTCTGCAACACCTTCCAGCTGAAGAGGATGGAAAAATGAGGTGCCAAGGAAGCTAGGAAAGGATCAGGAACCTAGGACAAGGCTGAGGAAGGGATGCAGGAAAGAGGAACATGACTTCCTAAGGAAGTCCTCCTGCAGAGCCCTTACTCATTTTTCCAATCTTATCCAACAACAAATATATAATATTTTTCTTGCTCCAATATTATCCAACAATAAATATATATAATATTATTTAATTGTATAATATGTAACACCCAGGTGTTGTAGGTGATTTGAAGAGGAGAGGGCAATCCTTTAAAGGAGGTTCCAGGTTCGAATCTCCACCCTACCAAAATGTTAAATTGGGTATCCAAAATCCAATTGATAATGTTGGTGCAGGCAAGGCCGAACACGATTTCTAGGTGACTTTGACGGTGTAGAACCCCCTGTTAGAGTTAATCACTATATAAAATATATTTATATAGAAAAGCAATTATAGTGTTTCAAACTTTAACGACAAAATTAACAAAATAAGACAAACACACACAGAAGAAGAGACAACGATTTTAACGTGGTTCACCCAATGTGGGTTACATCCATCGAGAATTTTCAGTCCTTCCTTTCTCAATCCAAGCAATAGAGGGTTACAACCTACAACAAACATCTGCTGTAATTTCCTCTCTATATTTCCAAGGAATCAACACAGTAATTTTCATTATCATTCTCTTGTTTTTCCTCACAACTATATATAAGAAAAAAACAGAAAAACAAAGCTGCTTTTCTTAATACATTCCAAGATTAACATTGAGTTCCCAACATCTAATTTTGGGATAAAAACAAAAAAAACTTTCCCTGGTTGTCCTGTTGTAAATCCGAAAACTTTCTCTGGTAGACTAACAGACTGTAAATCTGGAAACTTTCCCTGCCCGTCCTGCAGTAAATCCAGAAACTTTCTCTGTTTAGCCTCCTCATAATTAGGCTCCATTCCTAACAATCTCCCACTTGGAGACTAATTCCATTGCACCATACTGCAACCAAGGACTGAAAAATTCTCATCATGGCCTCTTATTCCTTAAGGCCAACTGAAGTTGAGCAAAAGCTCAACTTTTCTCTTGACACCACTTTTGTAAGCATGTCAGCAGGATTTTGTGATGTGTGAACCTTCCCTAATTTCAAAGATCCATCTTCCACTACTGATCTAATGAAATGATACCTGAGTTTGATGTGTTTAGTTTTTGAATGGAATGCTAAATTCTTCGCAAGGTGTATAGCACTACGGCTATCACTCCACAACCTATTATCCTCTTGCTTCTTCCCAGTTCTTCCATTAGTCTTTGCAACCAAACCATCTCTTTGCTTGCTTATGTAGCAGCAACATATTCAGCTTCAGTGGTTGAAAGGGCAACTACGTGTTGGAGTTTAGAAATCCAACTAACCGCTCCTCCTCCTATAGTAAAGATGTAGCCGGTAGTGCTCCTTCCACCATCAAGATCACCTGCCATATCAGAATCTACAAAACCTTTCAAGCATATATTAGAGCCTCCAAAATTCAAAGAATAATTTGAAGTTCCTCTCAAGTACCCGAGTATCCATTTTACCGCTTGCCAATGTCCTTTTCCCGGATTACTCATAAATCTACTCACTACTCCCATTGCATGGGCAATATCCGGTCTTGTACAAACCATTGCATACATCAAGCTTCCAACCGCTGATGCATAGGGAACCTTAGCCATATGCTCTTGTTCCTTTTGTGTCTTGGGACACAAATCTTTGGTGAGTTTGAAATGCTTTGCCAATGGAGTAGCAACGAACTTTGCATTGTTCATGTTGAATCTCTTAAGCACTTTTTCAATGTATTTTGCTTGTGATAATTTCGAGTGTGACTCTCCTTGTCTCTTGTTATCCTCATACCAAGGATTTGTTTGGCTTCTCCCAAATCCTTCATGGCAAAGGATTTAGCCAACTTCTTCTTGAGCATGTTTATATCTTGCATATTTGTTCCTGCAACTAACATGTCATCCACATACAATAGCAAAATAACATAGTTACCATTTCCAGTTTGCTTAAAATATACACGGTGATCACTTTGACATCTTTCAAACCTTTGATTAGCCATGAACTTATCAAATTTTAAATACCACTTTCTAGGAGCTTGTTTTAACCCATACAAGCTCTTTTTCTGTTTACATACCCAATCCTCTTTACCTTTCACCTGAAAGCCTTATGGTTGGTGCATATAAATTTCCTCCTCCAAATCACCATGAAGAAATGTTGTCTTCACATCCAATTGCTCCAGATACAAATTTTCTATAGCTATAAGACTCAAAATAGCTCTAATAGAGGTCATTTTTACAACTGGAGAAAAAATCTCATCAAAATCAATACCTTTTTTATGAGCGAATCCCTTGACCACTAGTCTTGCTTTGTATCTCTTATGCCCTTCATTCTCCTCTTTAATCCTGTACACCCATTTATTGGTCAAAGCTCTTTTACCTTTGGGTAGCTCAACCAAATCCCAAGTTTGGTTGTGGAATAAAGAGTCCATTTCTTCATTCATTGCAAGCTCCCACTTATTCCTGGTATCCATCTGTAATGCTTCCTGAAAACATTATGGCTCACCAGCATCAGTATACAAAACATAATCAGGGAAACGTTGAGGAATTTTACTTATCCTGGTAGATCGTCTAACAACACTTTACGGAGATTGAGGTGCTTGTTGTTATTGCTGTACATTTTGATCTTCTACCACTTTTGGAGTTACCTTTTCTATGTGTCCATCAAGGTCTATGTATTCAGTAATTTCCTCTTTCTGTTTCTTTCCCTGCAACCGATCTTTATACAAGTTTTTTTCATTAAATATGACATCCCTACTTCTAATGACTTTTCGGTTATCACAATCCCATAATCTGTAACCCAAGCCATCAATACCGTAACCAATAAAATAGCACTTTTGGGCCTTAGCATCTAACTTATTTCTGTTCTCTTTGTCTATATGCATAAAAGCCTCACATCCAAATACCTTAAGGAAAGAATAATTTATTGGTTTACCTGTCCAAAGCTCTTCCGGAATTCCTCCATCCAAGGCACTAGACGGTCCTCTATTAATCAGATATACTTTGCGGTATCAACAGCATGAGCCCATAAAAATAATGGTAAGCTCTGCATGTATTCTCATGCTCCTAGCACGCTCCATGATGGTTCTATTCATTCTTTCTGCAACCCCATTTTCTTGAGGTGTTCTTGGAACTACCTTGATTCTTCTAATTCCATTTTTAGAACAAAACACATCAAATTCTCTATTGCAATATTCTCCACCATTATCCGACTTTAGACACTTTAACCTTTTTCCAGTTTCATTTTCAACTAATGCTTTCCAATTCTTGAAGGTATTAAAAACATCACTTTTATTCTTAATGCAATATATCCATGTTTTCCTTGTTGCATCATCAATAAAAAGTACATAGTAAGAGGAACCTCCAAGAGAAGTTACCTAAGTTGGGCCCCAAACATCTGAGTGCACAAGCTCCAATTTCTCTTTCTTCCTTTCCTTGCCATCCTTGAGAAATCTAACTCTCTTTGCTTTACCATAAACACAATCCTCACAGAATTCCAAATCAATCTCTTTTAACTTAGGCAATAACTTTCTTGAATGTAAAATTTCCATACCTTTTCCACTCATATGGCCAAGTCTTTGGTGCCACAAAGATGCACTCTCACCTGTAGAAACTAAATTCATGGAGCAGTGAGAAAAATCAGTAAGTAAATAAAGAGTACCCACCAATTTACCTCTAGCTACTATCAATGAACCTTTAGTAACTTTCCAAGCATTTTCTTCGAATGCAACCGTGTATCCTTCACCATCAAGCTTACTTGCCGATATAAGATTTCTCTTTAAATCCGGTATGTGTCTCACCTCTTTAAGAGCCCATTGACATCCATTTGGGGATTTAATCAAAATCTTTCCAATACCCATGATTTTACATGGTTGGTCATTTCCCAATAGAACCTGTCCATAATCTCCAGAAACATAATCTATGAAGTATTCCTTATGTGAGGTAGCATGGAATGAAGCACCACTATCAATTACCCAATAATCACTATTTCTATCAAGAGATAAGATTAAAGCATCTTGTAGAATTTGTCCAGTAATATTGGCTTCGAAGTGTTACCATTATTATCATTACCTTCATTTCCATCACCCTTTCTTTGCCAACAGTCCTTCTTGAGATGACCCTTTTTGCCACAGTGCCAACACTGTAGCTTTCCTTTTCCACGTGATTTGGATCTGCCTTTGGATTTGCCACGATGTGAACTCTTGCCTCTTTCTCTTCCTCTTCCTCTATTCTCAATAGTTAAGGCGGTGCTAGATGATTCTCCTGTGGTTTTTCTTCTCATGTCCTCACTGAGTATCACACCAACCACATCATCAAATTCTAATTTATTTGAACTCGAAGCAGAGTTACTTACCGCCATTACCAAATTGTTCCAACTTTTCGGAAGAGAGCATAAGATTAATAAGGCCCTAAGCTCATCATCAAAATCCAATCCTACTGAATGCAATTGATTAGTGACGATATTAAATTCATTTAAATGATCATGCACGGATCCTCCTTCACTCATTTTCATGTTAAATAACCTTTTCATTAAGAATACCTTATTTGATGCTGATGGTTTCTCATACATCTTGGCCAACTTATCCATGACTCCCTTGGTAGTCTTTTCATCAGAGATGTTGAAGGCTACGGTGGCTCCCAAGCACAGCCTCATAGTACCCAATGCCTTTCTATCAAGGAGACTCCACTCCTCATCAGACATAGATGAAGGTCTCTCTATTTCCCCCTCAAGAGGTAAGTAAAGATCCTTCTGGTACAAGTAATCCTCCATCTGCATCTTCTAGAATTGAAAGTTCTGGCCATTGAATTTTTGAACTCTAAACCTCCCTTCTTCCGCCATTGCTCCCACTTGATCCAGAAATTCTCCTTCTATCAAGTGCACCCAACAAAACAACCGCTCTGATACCACTTGTTAGAGTAAATCACTATATAAAATATATTTATATAGAAAAGCAATTATAGTGTTTCAAACTTTAACGACAGAATTAACAAAATAAGACAAACACACACAGAAGAAGAGACAACGATTTTAACGTGGTTCACCCAATGTGGGTTACATCCATCGAGAATTTTCAGTCCTTCCTTTCTCAATCCAAGCAATAGAGGGTTACAACCTACAGCAAACATCTGCTGTAATTTCCTCTCTATATTTCCAAGGAATCAACACAGTAATTTTCATTATCTTCTCTGTTTTTCCTCACAACTATATATAAGAAAAAAATAGAAAAACAAACTGCTTTTCTTAATACATTCCAAGATTAACATTGAGTTCCCAACATCTAATTTTGGGATAAAAACAAAAAAAACTTTCCTTGGCTGTCCTGTTGTAAATCCGAAAACTTTCTCTGGTAGACTAACAGACTGTAAATCTGGAAACTTTCCCTGCCCATCCTGCAGTAAATCCAGAAACTTTCTCTGTTTAGCCTCCTCATAATTAGGCTCCATTCCTAACACCCCCTAGTCATGATCTCTCAAACCAAGGCGGCCCCGCAATGGGTTTTTCTCTTAAAATAATAATAATAATAATATGTAACTATTATTACTTTTTAATTTTTTAACCATATTTACAACAATATTAAACTTTTCTTTACTATAACTTATTTAAACACTTAAGTTTAGGCCAATTCCATAGACCTAAAATAGTTATATTTTTCATTTTTAGTTATTATTTTTAAAACATTAAATTTTTTAATTTTGTAGTTAATTGTCTGATCTAAAATAATTACTATTTTTTATTTTTTTTATTTTTAAAATATTAATTTTTTATATTTTTATATTTAATCAGATGAATTTATGTAGATTTTATAGACCTTAAATTGTTATTTTTTTATTAAGGTAGAAGAAGGGGTTTTGAAAGGGACCCCAAACCTTTTACAATAAACATCAAAGAATAAAATTTACACTCCAAATATGGTTCCAGAAATATGATTCCAGACCTTAAACAAGAAGATCAAACAACCTATATACTGTCTAAATTTTTGACTTCAGGATCATTTAAGATTACAAAAAATGTAACAGACAATGAACAATCAACAGACCCAAACAAAGCTTAAACCAACAGAGATCAAAAACTATCTTTGGGAACCATCAAGCATGAGACTCTCGTGGAAACATATTACTCAGTAGGATCAAGCATGTCATATTTCCTTTTGATGCTCCGATTGCTGGTACAAATAATGACTGATGTTTTCCAGGTGGACTCAGAATCATGAGTATTGGGACTTAGAGAAGCCCCACATACCAGCTCCAGTCCCATTGAGAAACTAGATACAACTTGTAGCTCACAAAATAATAATTAGTAAAAAACCAAGGGTAGAGCAGACCAAACCAAAAAGTGGAGTTCGTCAGAGGTAGAATCATGTTCGCTCAATAACACTCATTCCAGCTCCAAAATAAAGGATCCACCATTGTTGGATACTCACTGTCAAGTCCTCTTTTCTTTCCTTCATCCCTGATCTTATACTTGTAGCAATCAGATTTGTTCAAACTCCTCCCTCCAGATGAACAGTAAAGCTTTACGCATAAAATCTTTAAAATCCCCCTAGCAAATTTAATCTCTGATCTCATTTTGTTCATCATCCTTGGCTTCGTTATTTATAATTTCTTGAACACTATGAGGGAAGGTTAACTCCCAACACTGCAATTCATCCAAAGGTACACCCATGTTTGCCAAATAGTCAACTGCCCCATTAGCCTCTCTGTAGACATGGACAATATGCACTTCTTCAAGGAGCTCTAGTTTAGTGTTAATCTCATTTATCATATCTGCTATATTCCATCCTGGTGGATGTTTTCCATTCAAAATGTTAATGATGTTTTGTGAATCTCCTTCTATTATTAATTTCCTTATATTTAGCTTGCCAAGAAGTGACACACCCATAAAGGTTGCTCTAGCTTCAACAACATGGCTTGTTTGATCTCCTAGAGGCTCTGCATAGGCCAAGAGTGGTCTACCCCAATGATCTCGAAAGATACCTCCTGCTCCAACACTCCCAAGATTTCCTTTTGTCGCTCCATCAAAATTCAATTTTATCCATCCACTTGGTGGCCTTTTCCATTTTGAATTGGTTCGTGGATGAACTGGGGATGAGCAGGAATTCTGATAATTGGAAGCTAGCCCCCAAACTCTAGCAATTTCTTTCTCTAGGTCTAGTTCAAAATCATTTTTGAACTTCATGATACCTAAATTTTCCAACACTGCACTTAAAATTCTATTTGCCACTGATGTGCAGTTTCTCTTCTTGTCTTTGAAGATCCGATGGTTCCTTTCTTTCCATACCCTCCATAGAACATGTGGAAGACTTAACCTCCATAACATTTGCAACCTTTTACTTTTAAAGGGGAACTCCCATTGAAGACAAAGATCAAAGAGAGACTTGGGGAGGACCCACTCTACCTGGAAGTTCTTCATAATCTTATTTAGTAGCTCAACTATAAAAGGGTAGGTAGAGAAGAGATGATCAATATCTTCCTCACTCATTTCATAGAGAACACACCTATTTGGGAATGTGAAGCCTCTTTTATACAAATTATCCATGGTCAAGACCTTATTTTGGACTACTAACCAATAGAAGTGTGCTATCTTGGGAATGAGGTCTTTGATCCAAATCTTAGCTACTGGCAACCATCCAAAGCCATCCCCTTCAAGGAGATAATAACTCGATTTTACTGAGTATGTTCCTTCCTTTTGGCTCATCCAAATAAGAGAGTCTGAAGATCTAACATTGTTCAAGAAATAGACTTGTAGAAGTATATTTAGCTTCCTTAGCTTTTGTTGATTTCTGTCATCAAGATTATCCACCTATAAATGTTTCCATTTCTTACTATTTTCCTCAGTGATTATATAATCTTTGACTAGGTCCCCATAAACAGCCTCAATAGAAGGTTTTAACCCTGCAAAATCTGGATCCTCACTGAGAGGAATACTTTTAATCCATTTATCATTCCAAAAGTGTACTTGGGATCCATCCCCAATCTGCCAACATTTTCCTTGTTGTAAAAGTGGCTTGGTTGTTTGAAGACTATTCCAAAGGTATGACCCTTTTTGTAGATTATCTACCTCTAAGAAATTTGAGGTAGGTCTCAAATATTTTACCTTGAGGATGTGAGCCCAATTAAGATTTACATTAGTTGCCAGTTTCCATCCTAACTTACCCATTAGGGCCAAATTCATTTTCCTCAACTTTCTAAAACCCAGTCCACCCACTTCTTTTCTGGAACACACCTTATCCCAAGACACTAAGGCTAATATTTTCTTCTCCTCCACTCTAGACCACAGGAAGTTTCTCTGAATTTGCTCTATTCTCTCACAAATTTTGGTTGGCATTTTGAATAGAGACATGAAGTAAATGGGTATGTTTTGAAGCGATGACTTGACCAATTGAGCTTTACCAGCCTGGCTAAGTAAGGAACCCCTCCAACCTGAAAGTTTTTTGTTAAACGCTCCACCACTAGGTTCTAGAGAGCTACCTTCATCCTTCCTTTAAATAGTGGCATTCCTAGATAGGTGGCTGGAAGGTCTCCAATGCTGCAGCCAAAGAGACGAGCTAACTTAACCTGTCTAGGGCCAGGAGTGTTCAAAAAATAAATTTTGCTCTTATCATAGTTAAATTTTTGACCCGTAGCTTGCTCATACTGATCCAGGATCAATTTTAGCTCTTTTGCCTATGGAATAGAGGATTTTAAAGAGATAAGTGTATCATCCACAAACTATTGGTGGGACACTGGTTGCAAATTAGTAGTTGGGATGATCCCTTCAACCCTACCAACTATTGATGCCATTGAGATTGTCCTCCCCAAAGCCTCAACAAGGATAATAAAGAGATAGGGAGATAAGGGATCTCCTTATCTCAATCCCCTCTTGCTTGGAAAATACCCTACTAGAGATCCATTCACCAGGATGGAAAACATAGTAGAAGAGAAGCACCCCTTGATAAGACTTACCCATTCTTGATGAAAACCAAACCTATTCAAAACCTTAATTAGGAACTCCTAGGAGACTTTGTCATATGCCTTGTTCATGTCCAACTTTAGTAACATTCTTGCATTTCCACTCTTATCAATGGAATGAATTACCTCATGAATGGTAATGATTCCATCTAAAATTTGATGCCCCTTCACAAAACCTCCTTGTTGAGAATCAATTATAAATGGTAATACATTTTTTAATCTGTTGGCAAGGACTTTTGAAACAATTTTGTAGAGAATGGAGCAAAGACTTATCGATCGAAAGTCAGAAAAAGACTTGGCTCCAACTACTTTTGGTATTAAAACTAGAAATGTTGAGTTGACATCTCTTGGCATAAACTGAGTTTTTTGGAAATCCATTACTGCTTGAGTGACATCCCCTCCAACAATATGCCAAAAATGATGGAAAAAAATAGTTGGAAAACCATCAGGTCCTGGGGCCTTGTCTCCATGCATCCCAAAGATAGCTTTTCGAATTTCCTCTTCTTTGAAGGGGCTGAGCAAGTAATTATTTAATTGATCTGTAACCAGGCAAGGAATATTCTGAAGCATTGAATCTGAAGCAACCTCATTTACAGGATCTTCCACACCTATGAGGTTGAAGAAGAAATTAACAACCTCCTCTCTTATTTGTATGGGGTCAGAAGTTATTGATCCATCAGGTTTAACCACTTCTTTAATTTTATTATAACTCCTGTGTCTTAAGGTAGAGACATGAAAATTTTTGTATTCTTATCACCTTCCTTTAGCCAGGTTACTCTAGATTTTTACCTCCAAAAGGTTTCCTCACAAGCTAAAACATTGTGGAATTCGCACAAAAGCTCCTTTTCTTTTGCTCTCAAATCACAAGATAGATTTTTAGACTGAAGGGTTGACTCTAAATCATTTAGTTATTTTTTCAAATCTACCTTTTTCTTCTGAAGATTACCAAAAACCTCTCTATTCCACACCTTAATATTTTTCTTTATAAACCTTAGCTTTTTTGCCACTTGGGTTAACTTACTTCCAGAAAAATCCTGTCGCCACCAATCCTCAATCCTATTTTCCAAATCCTCATGTTGGAGCCACATCTTCTCAAAATGAAAAGGGCTCTTGAAGGTTCTTTTTTGGACCTCTGACTCCCAAACTAGAGGATTATGATCAGATCCTATCTTCGGATGGGTTGTTAGGGTTGAATCCCCAAAAAGAAGAAGACTCTCTTGTGACAACAAAAAGTGATCCAAATAAATTTGAATTAATTGGTCTCCTAGTCATCTATTACTCCAAGTATACTTTGCTCTTCGAAGCTCTATATCCATAAGTTCATTCTCATTTACAAAATTTGCAAAATCTATCATGCCTTCAGTAATGGACTGACTCCCTCCATTTTTTTTGAAGGGTAAAGGGGAGAGTTAAAGTCCCCTACCAAAACCCATGGAAGGTCCATAAAGGCATTCCTTAATTGGCTTAGATCCTTCCATAATTGTTTCCTTCCTATAATTGAATTTGGAGCATAAACATTAGTAACTATCCATTGTTGGTTTTCCTCCTTATCAAAAAAATGGATTGCCATGAAGCTTCGGTTCAAAACTATCAATCTTCCTTCAAATATATTATGATTCCACATACTTAAAAGGCCTCCTGAGGCCCCTACAGCTGGGCCTACCACAAAATCGACCCCTCTCCATAGTCTTTGTTTGATAAGTTTAGCTTGAGGTTCATCAAGTTTTGTTTCTTGTAACAACATGATATCCGGGTCAGATTCTCTTCTCAATGCTTGGACTACTCTATGCTTAGAGGGGGCGTTGAGACCCCTCACATTCCAAGAAACTATCTTCATTTTTTGGGTTTGGTCTATTGCTTTTTCCCTCCAACCCAATCCAATATAGATTGGGTACCATTCACAATCTCAACAATTGTTTCTCTTTCTCTGATTTCTTGATTAGTGGGTCTACCAATTTTTGGGTCAATTCCTACATCTACCCCTCTTTTTTTATTTTCTAGTGATTCTTATTGGGGTAGCTAAAACCTTTCCTTTTTTCCCTCATTATCAAAGAAAATTAATTCTTTATTTTGTTTTAAAATAATATTCTCCTGATTGGTTCCTGCATTAGCATCCCATTGAGTTTCTAGCACTACCTCCACTTCTTGGGATTCATCATTTATTTCTACCAATTCTTCTATGTTCTCCCTTAGACATTCAAATGAATTTTTTGATCAATTCTATTCCAAGGGTTACTAGATTTTGGAATTGGGGATCTTACCTAGTCCATATTTTTGGATGAATCTTCTTCCTCTTGTTCATTGATCTCCTTTTGGCTTTGTTGGGGATTTGTTGGATTCTCTTCCATGATTTGCCCTTCTTCCAATATGTCCTGCTAGATTGGAACTTCCTTCTATTGTTCTTCCCTCTTATCATCCTCAGTTCATTCATTTTTGTGTTGTTTAGAACTTTCTCCTCTACTCTACTTTTTGTGCCAAACCATTTTATTCTAGGTCACTTATTTTCTAAATGGACATACACTAGCCCCATGCCCTAGTTTTTTACAGACACTACATTTAGCTGGTACATTCTCATATTCAATTCTTTGGTTCTAGACACCCAACTTCGAAACCAACCAGATTGACTCAGGCAAATCCTTCTCTAAGTCCACATTAACATAGATCCTCACAAAAATAAGCCTTGATCGAGCCTTAGTAGCAGGGTCTAGGGCTATTAATTGTCCAAATTCCTTTGCTATGCCCTCAAACACCTCTTCATTCCAAAAATGAAATGGAAGGCTCGATAGTCTTACCCAGACCGGAGCCTGGGAGAAACTCTGCATCTCTAGATCGAAGTCTATCCCCCATATTCGCAAAAAGAGCCCCCATCGCCCAAAAAACCATGGGCCTCCCCATAGGATCCTATCTGAATCCTCTTTACAGATTAACTTAACCATAAAAAAACCTTTGGCAATGCCACAATTTCCATGTGTCCATTTGGTCTCCATTTCGAGAAGGCCCATTTCCTCACTACATCTAAATCAGGACAAACACCCATAAAATGTCCAACTAGGTTTAGAGCCCCTTGGTCTATTGCCATATCAACCAGGTTATCAGGAATGAAGAGTTCTCCCCCTTCAGGCTGCAAAACAAAATTTGATTTTAAGGTTTTTCTTTTTCCACCGACTACATGCGACCAAGTCCATATTCTTGGATCAATTTGATGCTCTCTTGGGTCCCATGACAAATCCACCTTCTGACTTGAATCCTCTAAAGCTGACTCAGGCATGGGGTTGTAATCTACAGAAACCCTATCAAATCTGTGTCCTTGTTATTCCTACCACTGTTGCTTCCACTCTAGCTCCCCCAGTTTATTTCACTTTTATTATGTTGTTTCGGGCATGAGGCTATGACCTTAAATCATTATTATTTTTCTTATTTTTAATTATTATTTTAAAAAATAGATTATTTAAAAAATAAATAAATAAAATAAAATAATTTTTAACGTGTATGAAACTATAATATATGAACTTACCTTCTACGGAGATGGAGAAATGGATGAAAGCTAGGCAACGAGCACGATGGATACGATTCCCATGAGGAGACCTCTGAAATTCTAGAGAAGGTGCAATTAAAACGTAAACGCGATCATGATCACAGCACAGGCTAGGGTTAAGTAAACCCTCTTCAAGTGGTTTTGAACCTATGGGTTTTTTTTTCTAAAAAATTTGAGTGCATCGTAGTCCCAACCAGTACTAGCAAAATGTTGTCCAAGAAATCCACTTTTGTAAGACTCATAGTAAGGTCTGTAGGACATCATTATTGTCTACCTCAACCAAATTCATAGATAACAATACTTGGAGCAAGTGGCGACATCAGATTTTTGGAGTAAACAATTTTTGAACCAAGCAATAATTTTTTTGGAGCAAGCGAGGGATTTTTTAGAGCAAACGATGGAGATGAAACCCTAGAATGAAAAAAATGAGGAAAATGCACAGCAATTCTTTAAAGTAGGCAGTGGATTCTAAACCCTAGTATATGTCTTAACAAGTATTTTTCTCTGCTATTTACTTTTTTGGATAAAAGTAAAAGTTATTTTTGGAGTTGTATCTACAGTTTTTCAAACACAAAGGTTTGGGTAGCCATAAAAGAATAAATTTTTAATTTGTTAAAACTCCACAGTACTTGTCATTCAGGTAATAGTTTGTGCAAGTTAGAACTTAGTGGAAATACATATGAATAACAATAGTGAGATTTTATAGGTCTTAAAGTACAACCCAGGGCTTACTCATGAATGAACAATAGAAAATAAATATGTTTTAGAAGAGGGCCTTCAACAGTTTGAAGGAGAATCCAACATGTTTAAATATCTTAAAACTGTTGAAATTTTACCAAAAAATAGTATGAGATGTTGCACTAAGGTGTAGATGGATTTCAAATATGTCTAAGATCTCAACTTTGGGATTGAAGAAGGGGTCAAGGGGATACAAAGAGGACAAGGAGAAATATAGGCCACTACTACAACAACGATTGCAACTATCAAATCCATCGCACAACCCTTGGTTTCAAGATGTATCACCAACAAGATGTAGCATCTCATTAGAGGTTTTAAAAGAGGAATTTGCAGGGGGTTTGTTGGCAAGTTCAGTACAAACTAGAGCAATGGTTGAGGAGAAAAAATATAAGAACAAACAAGGGCTATGTCCACTAAGGATGGATTCATCATCACACGATATGTATCTTAACCCTAAGGTTGTAAAGACATGGGCTAAGAGGACATATTTTTAGAGTTTTTTTTCTAACAAGACTACCACCATGGTGAGTGAAATAGAGGGTGATAAAGATAATGGGACATTATCTATCAAGGCTAGTTTTGCTAATGCAAACATTAATGGAGAGTTCCCCAACCTTCAGGCTATAAGGAGAATGCAATATTTTGAAAAGGAAGGAATATTTAGAGGTTTTCTAGCACAAGGTCATGAAGAAGAAGCGGTAGACTACTCGATGGATCCTTATGAGGGTGTTCCATATTTTATTGTGGAAGGAATTCTCCTTTAGAAGCGTTCAAGAATGAGATTGAGCCAGTGATGATTTTACAGGAAGACACACAACTCTTGGACAATAGTGATGATTGGGATATGTCCTTTTTAGAGCAAGTTCAAATTAGACCACAACTCTTTGATCAAGGTTATGAGGGATAACAAAAGAATTTGAAAGGAGGAAATCCAAAGAATAATTCCTTGGAAGCACATAAAAAGGTAACCAAGTACATTTGAAGTAAGAGTAATAGAGAAAAATTAGTTCTAAGAGAAGATGTAAAAATGAGGGAAGTCATTGAACTCTCAGAGAAAATGCTTATTGGGAGGTTCTATGGGGATGCAATTTTTAAAAAATACTTGGTAGATTGGATGGTGACAGAATGGATGGAAGTTCTAGGTTATGTGCCTAGTTTTTCATTTTTAGTAAGAGGATGGTTTTCATTTCAGTTCAAGACTAAGGAAGATGTGGCAAATATTGTGTCAGATAAATGGTTTTGAGGGTTAGATTTATTAATTCTCAAACTATGGGACCCTTATTTTGATCCTAGGACCACTTGAATACCTTCTCACCTTGTATGGGTAAATTTACCAAGGTTGCCATTAGAATTTTGGTCTAGATATGTTTTCCAATCCATAGGCAACTACATTGGTTCTTTCTTGGAGGTGGATGAGAGGTATCAATCCTCATGCATGAGGAAAGTGGCCAGTATTCTTGTTGATGTGGACTAGAGATATGGATTGATGGGGGAAATTGTATTTAAGTATAACAAAAGGATACATGCTCAAACCCTATACTATATTAGTGTACCTTTTAGATGTGCACGTTGTCATAATTATGAACATATTGCAAGGGATTGTTCTCTTAATTTTTTAAGAAATTTTTGGTGTCAGAAGGAAGATAGATGGAAATTTAAGGGTGAGAATGAAATGCAATTTTCCCTTCAGGCACATAACTTACAGTCTAATTATATTATTGAATCATTGCATAAGGAACACAAGCTAGAGAAATCAAGGAAAAAAATAGAAAATGTAGAGAAGGTGGAGATAAATATTTTTGTGCTAGATCAAGTGATGGATTTAGAATCATCTCATATTAAAGTAAGGCTAGGATTCTTAGAGCAAAATTTGGATGTCATGCTCTTGGACCCAGATACAAGCTTTCAAAGCAAATCTACTACCAAATCTCATACAAAGTCTCCACTAGAAGAAGGTAAGGGTGCAATTGAGGGGCAAGGAGGACCCTTAAATTCCTCTTCCTTTAAGGAAGTAGATCCAAACCTTGGATTAGACTCTGGTAAAATCTTTACTAATGCTTCACAAGTAAATCTATTTGAAGTTGCTTCCCCTCTTCAATTTTATTGTGGTTGGGAAGGTTTTGTGTCCCTAGAAACTCATAGGTATCCCCTATGATACCTAAAAGGTAGAATAGGACTAAGAGAAGAAGGATTTGGGGGAGGACCTAGTAAATATGTGGGGGATAGAAGTCTTATTGGTAGGAGGGAAAAAGATTTTTTACTTTATTGGCTAAGAATAAAATCTTATGTGAAGTTCAACAAGGCAAGCAACCATCCTTAAAAGGAATCCTTAGAGTAGAGATGATCCCAGACACAGTTAATCAATAAAGTACTTTTCTTTAATATTCAAGGGATGGGAAACTGTGCAAAAAAAACTACTCTATGCAGGTTGGTAGAAATTCATAATCCAAAGATTTTGCTAATTCAAGAGACAAAAGGGTTAGCTATGAAAGTGATGGAATATCTCAGTAAATTGCTTAAAGGATGGGATTTTTTGGCCCTTGATGTTGTAGGAGCCTCAGGAGGAGTGGCTATAGGGTGGAAGGTGAATTAGTTTAGGCTAACCAAATTTACATTGCTTGAATCAGGAATAGGGACTAAATTATTTTTAATGGAGCTTGGGGAAACAGTGACAGTGGTGAACCCCTATAAAGATAGGATACAGTATTGGGATAAGCTTATAAATCAAAAGTTTTTAGAAGCTAATAATTTATTTTTAGGAGATGATTTAAACTTAACTCTCTCAAGGAGTGAAGTGTGAGGTTTTGCTGCTAGAACTGATCCACTGGCTAATTACTTCATCTAAAAGTTTGAATCCAAAGGTTGGTAAACTTTGTGCCTATAAAATCTATCCCAACTTGGAGAAACATGAGGATAGGAGTTGATAGAATTTTTTAGACTAGATAGATTCTTCGTAGCAAAGATTTTGATAAATGGCACTTATAGATTGAAGTCTTGGATTGAAGTTGGAGGTGAATCTAATCACTCTCCTGCCATGCTTCTTTTAACAAAAGAGGAGAAAAAACCATATTGTCCTTTTAAATTTAATTCTAAGTAATTAAAAGAGGATAACTTTGTAACTCTAGTCAATTCAAAATGGGTGAAGTTTTATCCTAGTCTAAGAAAATCTTCTTGTATATAATTTGTAGAAAAATTAAAAAGGGTTAAGGCAGCAGTGGCTTAGTGGACCTATAAAAAAATTGATGGATGAGAAAAACTGAGGGAGATTGAGGAGGAGCTTGCAGTGTTTCTAGCATATGACTTTGAAAAATAAATGGATGAGGAAATAAGGCTTAAGTATAAAAGTTTGGAATAAAATAAGAGTAGATGGTTGGTAGAGAGATAAGCATGATGGAGGCTCAAAAGTAGATCACTATGGATTGTAAATGGGGATGAGAACAATAAATTTATTCATAGATTTACAAATCACAGAAAACAACAAAACATAATTTGGGAGTTAGGACAAGATGGAAGTAAACTCTTCTCCTTTAAAGGAATAGCATACATGGGTGTAAGGAATTTTGGTCAACTGTACAAGAATCCTAGTCAAGTTAATATAGCTAAAATAGTTAAAACAACTTCTCTTCATCCCATATTTATAAATAAGGAAACCAATGATGAGTTGATTAAGGGGTTCTCAAATGAGGATCTCAAAGTTGTTTTAATATCCTTCCAAAAAGATAAGAGTCCAGGACCTTATGGATGGACTATAGAATATTTCTCGAGCTCTATGATATTGTGGAGTCTAACCTTCTCAAGGTTATGGAGGAATCTAGGCTAAAAAAACAAAATATAATTTGGGAGCTAGGACAAGATGGAAGTAAAATCTCCTCCTTTAAAGGAATAGCATACATGGATGTATGGAATTTTGGTCAACTATACAAGGATCCTAGTCAAGTTAATATAGCTGAAATAGTTAAAACATCTTCTCTCTATCCCATATTTATAAATAAGGAAACCAATGATGATTTGATTAAGGAAGTCTCAAAGGAGGAGCTCAAAGTTGTTTTAATCTCCTTCCAAAAAGATAAGAGTCCAGGACCTTATGGATGGACTATGGAATATTTCTCGAGCTCTATGATATTTTGGATTCTAACCTTCTCAAGGTTATGGAGGAATCTAAGCTAAAAAGAAGGGTAAATGCAATTTTTAACTTTACCTTCGTTGCTCTTATTCCAAAAAATGACAATCCTTCTTCCTTTGATGATATCAGGCTCATTTCTTTGTGTAATTGTGTGTATAAAATCATAAAAAAATAATTACATAAATAATTAAAATGTTCTTCTCTGCTTCTATATCTATTGAGCAATTTGGTTTTCTACATGATAGACTAATTCACGAAGCAATTAATGTTGCTTAGAAAAGTCTTCATACCATAAAATTAAAGAAACTACCAACAATGGTGATGAAGTTGGATCTCTCCAAGGCTTTTGATAGAGTAAATTTTCTATATTTAAGAATGATACTTACTTATATTGGATTTTATGTGCAAATGGTGAACTAGATTATGGGATGTCTTTGTTTTGTTTCTTTTACATTTTTGGTTAATGGGTTAGCCTCTCAGTTATTCAAAGCTTCACGGGATATTATACAAGGTTACCCCTTGTCACCACTATTATTTATTTTGGTAGTTGAGGGATTAAGTAGGTATATTATAGAAGCCAATAGGGAAGGAGCAATAAAAGAAATTAAAATAGGTAGAACGGTGGAAGTCACCCATCTACATTTTGTATATGTTGTTCTCCTTTTCACAGATGGAACCATAAGAGTTGCAGAGAAGTTAAAACAGTCTTTAGATATTTTTTGTCTAGCAATAGGTATGTAGATTAATCCACATAATTCAAGCATATCTTTTAATTGCATAAACCAGAATTAAACCATAATAATAGGTCATATTTTCCCCTTTAACATATTTGATCTTCAAGATGCGTTTAAATATTTAGGGTTCTTTTTTAAACCTAATGGCCACTAAATAATATTGGAATTGGTTGATAAATAAGGTGGAAGGAAGAATTAATATTTGGTGCAACAAATGGCTCTCTTTGGGGAGGATATTGATTTTGGTCAAGTCTGTGTTGGAGGTAATACCAGTATATTGGTAATTTTTGGCTCACATACCAAAAGGAGTCTTGGAAAAAATTAGATAATTAAGATATATATTCTTATGGTTAGGGAAAAAGGAAAGGGAAGGTAATCCCTTGGTTAAATGGTAATCCTTAGCCAAGTCCAAGGAAAATAGAGGATGAAGACTTAAGAACATATTCCTATTTAGCAAGGCTCTAGCAGCAAAGTGTGTTTGGAAGATAATATCAAAGGAAGGCTTATGGAATAAGATTATACATGAAAATTATTTAGAGCCACTCACATTTGAGGAGTGGATAAGGTTCCCAATTAAGCAAACCCGTAATGTTTCAATCTATTGGAAGGTAATAATTTAGGTATTTTATATTGTTGGTGATTGGATTACCTAGAAAATAGGGGATGGTTCAAGGATAAGACTAGGATTAGACCCTTAGATTGGTTGTGGTGATATGCACAGACTATCAAATAATATAATCCAGACCCTAAGAGCACAAGGGATGGAAATCTTGCCCAAGTAGCTAACCCAAAATATTCTACAAATTAGAGTCAAAAATGGAAGAAAGCAATAGTGTTAGGGCTTTAGGGCCAAGAGGCACACTAGTGGGAAGAATATATGGGAAGACTTAAAGTTGGACATATCAAGTTGTGAGAGGAAATTGATAAATTGGTCTAGACAAAGAATGGAGCTACAGGGGAGTACACTCCAAAGTTGGGGTATAAGAATCTATTGGAAGATAGCAATGATAATCCAGCATGGTGGTGGAAGACACTTTGGAAGCAGAAATTCCCATTGAATACAAGATTGTTCCTATGGCTTACCATAAAAAATAAGGTTCTAACATGGAAGGCTTTACAGAAGAAGAATTGGAATGGTCCAGGAAGGTGTCATTTATGTAATTCAAATAATGAAATAATTGATCATATACTATTTGCTTACTCCTTTACTAGACAGGTTTAGAGGGAGGTTATAGCATAGTTAAAGCTTTCTATAGGATGGTAAGAATATTCCTTAGGAGATTTCTTAAAATCTTGGTTTGAAAATACGTCTTACAAAGGTTTTATAGCTCTCCCATTGTTTGTGTCTTGGGGAGTATGGTTAACTAGGAATGTAATAAATTTTTAGGATCAAGAGAAGCCTACTTGGCAAGTCTCCTCCCAAATTATTGGAAGTTTTAAAAATTGTAAGGTTTCGGAAACAACAAAGGTAAACAAACAAGTCACCCTTCCAAAGATTGATAAATTTGGGGGTTGGGTTTTTTTAATGGGGCTAGATAGGGGATCCTTGGATTTTGTGTAGCAGGAGTATTACTATATATTTATGACTCTCATTATTTTAAATTCAAGGCTAGATTGGAAGAAGGTTCTAATAATTATGCTAAAACTATGGCCCTCAAATTTTTGATTCAGTTGGCAGAATCAAAGGGAATACAAAAAATCAAATTTACGGAGACTTGCAGGTGGTAATAAACTGGATGCATGGTGTTTTTAGGATGGAAAACATGATTCTACAACCCATCTTCTCTCAAATAAAAGAATTTGTGGATCAAAGTGAAGCTTTTACTTTTTGGCATATTTATAGATAACTAAATAGGGAAGCAAACTCTCAAAGGAAGCACTTCAAATTGATCCAGGTATGTGCTTAGTACAAGAATTCAATGAGAGCAATACATTGCAACTGGTCCAAATCTCTATCTAAGGGGATTAATACACTCTAGTTAAAGCAAGCATAGATTAAACTTTTTAAAAAAATTAGAAGTTAGTGATTTAAATGATATTGTTTGATAAATTAAGAAGGTGTCTAAGGATAGAACTTAGCATAATAGAGATAGCTAGTTATGATGTATAAATGACTTAATTTTTAGGTCACTATTGAAATTTTAAAGAAATACCAAAGAGGCTTATGAAGAATGTAATTTCATATTTACTTAATATAAAATTAGGACTTTTTCCAAGAAAAAAAAGGAAACTATAAAATATAGAAAAAAAAAATTCAGAAAAGATTTTTTTTTCACAATATATGTTTATAAAAATAATGATGTAATTTCAACATAATATGAATCATGACATATCTATAGAGATAGGTAATCTTCCTAATTTTAATTAGTCATTATAATACACACATTTACTTATATCTAATATTTTTTTTTTATTACATAAAAAGATCTAATATTAAATCAAAACATCCATTTAACTATATATTATAATCATATTAGAGTCATTTCTTAAATCCAATGAATATTTATATTTTCCATTACAATCTTCAAAACCAATAAATTAGTATCCAATCTCTAAGGCCAGGTCTACAACATAGCAACACTAGGCATAACACAATGCAATGCATATACAATTTTCTTGGTATAAAGCGTAATGTGAGATGATAGATCATTGATAAACCATTGATAACCATAAAAACATGGTCCTTCAGTTATTAGAAGATGGGTGTCAAATTACTTTATAAATTTTTTTTTTTTTTAATTAAGGTATATTGTAGTAGTATGTTTTTGAGTTTTTATATAGGAGACTCAAAGTTAAATCATGGTACAAGGGAATCGGAATTCCTTGTAAAAACCTATGTTTTTAACTCAAAATTTTGTCAAAGCTACCATGGAAGCCATGATTCAATGGTTGAGATATATAGATGATGCAACTCACACCAAGGTTCAAATCCTAACAACATCAAAAAAGATTGTATGGTTAAGATATATGGATGACATAGCTCACATCAAGGTTCAAATCTTAACAACTCCAAATAAATTATATAACTTAACGTACCTAAGTTGATATAAAAGAGAAAGGAGAACCTTTCAAAAACTCCACTTATAAAAAATATATATTCTTTTTATGAATTATTTCTAACAATTTTTTATTTCAATGCCTAATTCATTCTTCTAAGTAAATTCAATTTTTTTTTTTGGGAAAACATCCAGAAAGGATGTCACTTTCGGTTAAGACCCAAGGAGGCAGGGGTATCTCAAAAGTCTTTTTTTTAATAATGAAAAAAATATTCTTATGTAATTATAATTTCTTAAAAGTATAGCAAATTTTTTAATCTATTATTTTAAAAAAATTACAATTTTTTCATTCAGGATTAAAAAATATTTTGTTATATTTTTAAAATTAATATTAAAATTCTAAAATATTTGAATTTAATTAAACATAAATTATGTTTTAACTCAACTAATGCATTATTTTTTTTGAAAAATTTGAAAAAACTTGTATTAAAACAAAGATCAATTACAATAAGGGAAGGGACTCTTCCCAGCCGAACTCAGAGAGAACACAATCTTACAATAGATGAAGCAGCTTGTCATGAAATCGCGACACAAAAGTTCTCAATAGGCCGCGAACAAGCAACATGTCACGAAATCGCGACACCTTTCCCCTTTGGCCGCGAAAAAGCAACATGTCGTGAAATCGTGACATATTCCGCCTTTGGCCGCGAAAACTCAACACGTCACGAAATCGTGACACTTTTCTCCTTTGGGCGCGAAAGTGCAACATGTCACGAAATCGTGACAACTTTCCTCCCCTGGCCGTGACGAAGCTACATGTCGCGAAATCGCGACAACTTTCCTCCCTCGGCCGCGACGGAGCGACATGTCACGAAATCGTGACAACTTTCCTCCCTCGACCGCGACGGAGCGACATGTCACGAAATCGTGACAACTTTCCTCCAGCGACCGTGACGGCGCACCATGTCGCGAAATCGTGACAACTTTCCACCAGCGACCGCGACGGCGCACCATGTCACGAAATCGCGACAACTTTCCTCCAGTGACAGCGACGGCGCACCATGTCGCGATATCACGACAACTTTGCTCCAACGGCCGCGACGGCGCAACATGTCGCGATATCGTGACAACTTTCCTCCAGCGGCCATGACGGTGCAACATGTCGCGATATCGCGACAACTTTCCTCCAGCGGCCGCGATGGCGCAACATGTCGCGATATCGCGACAACTTTCCTCTAGCGGCCGCGACGGTGCAACATGTCGCGATATCGTGACAACTTTCCTCCAATGGCCGCGATGGTGCAACATGTCGCGATATCGTGACAACTTTCCTCCAGCGGCCGCGATGGCGCAACATGTCGCGATATCGCGACAACTTTCCTCCAGCGGCCGCGATGGCGCAACATGTCACGATATCGCGACAACTTTCCTCCAGCGACCGTGATGGCGCAACATGTCGTGATATCATGACAACTTTCCTCCATGACCACGACGGCGCAACATGTCACGATATCGCGACAACTTTCCTCCAGCGACCGCGACGGCGCAACATGTCGCGATATCGTGACAACTTTCCTCCAACGACCGCGACGACGCAACATGTCACGATATCGCGATAGTTTTCCACCCTTTGCATTTTCTTTGATCATTGGTGCAAGGACCTTTCCAGACCCTCTCTAATCACCTCATCCTCAATATCCATGTCACTGTGCAACTGAACTCCAACCTCCTTTTTCGCACCCATCTTAGCCAGAAAGTCAGCCGCTTTGTTCAAATCTCTACTCGCATAAACTGGGATCACGTCCTCCAATTCCTTCCATAATTCTTTAATTTGAGTGACAAGAGCCCTCAACCTCCAAGCTTTCAGATCAAAGTTCCTCATGCAGTCCAGAGCTCCAACCAAAATTTGCGAGTCTGATTCAAGAATAATCCTGCGGTGGCCATGTTTCACTGCCCAAACAGAAGCAGACTTAATGGCAATGGCTTCAGCTTCATTGTTAGTGGTTCTTCCCAGGCCTTGCAATTCCCAATAGAGCACAGTCCCAGCATGGTCCCGGCACACCACTCCAATTTCGGCTCTACCCGGATTGCCTTTTGCAGCTCCATCAGTATTGATTTTAATCCAACCTACAGGGGGAGGTTTCCAACGAATTTTGTCCTGTCCCTCTAGCAGTTCACCGTGGTCATCCATAGCTCCAATGTCAATTTGAACTTCCTCCTCCGCATGAACAACCATAGTTTCGGTAACCTTACTCCAAATGGTCTGCCAAACCCCATCTAGAGCAGTGAAAGTTTCTCTAAAAATTTTGGCATTTCTTTCCAGCCATACTTGCCACCAGATAAAGCTTAACCCGAGCTCCCAGCCAAGACGAAGAGCTTTAGATTTGAATCTACCCTTCTGCCATTTTGCCCAGATATTCATCCGATTCAGGTCACCACTTACTTGAAATTTAAAGTATGCAAACCATCGCAGCCAAATCTGTCGGGTGAAAGGGCAACCAAACAGCAAGTGGTCAGCAGTTTCCTCGCTCTTGTAGCATAGCACACATTGAGAAGGGCCGATGATACCTTTTGATCTGAGATTATCAAAAGTGAGGATTCCATTGTGCATGCACTGCCAGGCAAAAAAGTTGACTTTCGGCCGACCTTTAGAGTGCCAGATTTTCCTCCAGTCCTCAACCAAAAAAGTATGAGGGGGGGCTCTGGGAGAATGCTATCATATCCATCCTTTACTATATAGACGCCAAGACTCCCAAAGCCCCAGGCTAATTCATCCTCCACGTCTCCCCCTGTAAGAAATATTTCTAGTCGAAATTTTAGTCATGATGGGAATCAAATCCGGAGGGATTGAAATGGGCCACTCATCCAGCTTCTTGAACTGCTTAAACTTACACTCCCCCAACTGAGAAGTTGTGAAGTAACTTTCAATACAGATCCATCCCTTGGCTTCAATGGCTACTTTTATTGGTTGTAATTCAAGAAATTCAGCAATGATGGGTGGGAACTGATCCCAAGAGTCTCGTCCAGAAACGAGCCTTCTCCCCTCTTCCCACTTTCCAAAATAAGCGGTCTTTAACAACCTGAGACCCTAACTTGAGAGCCTGCCAAACAAGGGACCCAGTACCATCCAAGGGGAGGCGAGCAACATCGACTGGGTTGGCCTGTCCCAGGTATTTGCTAGTTAGGATTCTACTGAAAAGGGAGGTGGGTTGGGAGATCCATCTCCAGTACAACTTTCCAGCCAAAGCTTTATTATTCAGCCTAGATTTTCTCAAACCCAGACCTCCTTTAGCCTTGGGTTGGGTAACTTTGTCCCAGCCCACTAAGGCCCACTTTCTCTCTCCCTTTGCTCCTTCCCATAAAAACTTTCTAGCCATCCTGTCCAACTCCTTCCAAATTGTAACCGGGGCAGCCAGGATAGAGAATTTGTAAATTGGCATGGCTTGAATGACTGACTGTAAGAAAGTTAATCTGCCACCATAACTCAACCACTTGTGAGACCAGTGATTAATTTTGTCCTTGATACACTCTAGCAGATTCCTCCATGTGTCTAATTTTAGCTTCTTGAAGTGCAGGGGGACCCCCAAGTAAACCACTGGGAGAGAAGTCCTTGTGAATCCCAGGATTTCTAAAATTCTATTCTGAAGCCTTTGCTCCAGATTAAAAAAAACCACTTTGGATTTCTTGTCATTAATGACCTGTTGAGTAGCCCTAAGATAGACATTAAGAGTATCCCTAATCATTCTTGCTTCCCTGAAGCTGGCCACTCCCACCAAACCAGTGTCATCCACAAACTGCAGGTGCGTTAAAACTTCGTCACCCACCCTGATACCCAATAATCTACCTTGTTGTCTTCTCCTCAAGAAAATTCTGCCAAGACCTTCAGCCAGAATGAGAAAAAGATAAGGAGAACAGGGATCCCCCTGGCGCAGTCCCCGAGAAGCTCCAAAAGGTTGCGAAGGAAGGCCCTTGATTAGCACAGAGTAAGTCGGGGAAGAGACACAGCTCATGACCCACTCTATCCAGCCTTGAGAGAAGCCAAAGGCTGCCATCATTTTAGCCAGGAAACTCCATTCAACCCTGTCATAAGCCTTTGACATGTCCAGTTTTATGAACATCCCTTTATTACCAGAAGTGTGCATTGAATGGATTGCTTCCTGGGCCACAACCACCCCATCCAGAATCTGTCGTCCCTCAACAAAACCCCCTTGCTCAGAGGAGACAATGTTGTGAAGAAGAGGTTTTAGGCGCTCAGCCATTACCTTTGTGATTATTTTGTACAACACATTACATAAGGCAATAGGCCTATAATCAGAAATATGAACCCCCTCCTCCCCTTTTGGAATCAAGGTAATGAAAGTGTGGTTTATAGCTTTAAGCATTCTCTTATTTTCTCTGGACTCTTCAACAACAGCCCTTACATCATCCTCTAAGCAGTCCCAGAAAGCCTGAAAAAACTCAATTGGGAAGCCGTCTGGACCAGGAGTTTTACCAGTGCTCATTCCAAAGACCACAGTTTTCAATTCATCCCTATCAATGGGTTTGAGGAGGGCCTGATTTTCATCCTCCGAAATAATAGCAGGTATGACAGATATAACTTCATTTTGGGCCTCTACATCTTGTACCACACTTTCCTTAAAAAGCTTAGAAAAATAATCCATAGCATGGGAATGTATGCCTGGAAGAGTATCAAAGGAGTGACCGTTCTCATCTTGAAGGACCTCCATCTTATTCATCTGTCTTCGAGCACAAGCAGTCCGATGAAAGAATTTTGTATTTCTGTCCCCTTCTAATAACCAGGTGGTTCTAGCTCTCTGCTTCCAATAGATCTCCTCCTGGTTGTCAATGTCCTCAACCGTTGTACGCAAGGCATCATCCTCAGCTTTGAGCTGGTCTGTAATTACTCCTTCTCTGAACTATTTTTGGACCTCATCCCATCGGGCCACCAGTGGAGCTCTTTGGGCCTGGAAGTCGGTTTTATTAGAATGCCTCCAATACTTCAACTGAGATTTGACATATTGAAGTTGTTTGTGGATTCTGAACATTGCTCTCCCATAAGCTGGGCGGCCTTCTTCCCACCACTATGGAATTTTCTCCCGAAGTTCTTCTTTTTGAAGCCAAAAATTCTCAAATCTGAAAGGTTTGTGATGCTGCCCCATCCTAGTCCCGCCTTCCAACAGAATAGGACAGTGATCAGAAACAGGGCCTTCTAAAATCTGAAAATTTATATTCCATTTTACAAACGCCTCCTCTGAAACCAGAAAATGATCTAGCTTAACCTTCCTACTATGTGGCTCCCTCCTTTTATTAGTCCAAGTGAAGTTATTGCCAGGACATTTAATGTCCACTAAGTGCAAAGCCTGGACTTGGGCAATCATGAAACGGTCCCCTGGGTCCAAAAATGGTGTTCCCCCTTCCTGGTCTCTAGAAGATAATTTAGCATTAAAGTCCCCCGCTATAATCCAGTCTAGATCTTCCCTTGAGGCTCGCATGTTATGCACAGCCTTCCACTGCCGCCTCTGACCCTCTAGGTTTTGAGACCCATAAAAGTTAGTGATTAGAACGAATTCCGCAGAGACATTATTCCTAAAAAGAGAAGTGAGAACACCCCTCCAGGCAAGATGTTCTATTGCAGACCATTCAAGAGAGTTCCACAGAGTAACAATCCCCCTGAGGCACCTTGGGCAGCCACATCCATATGACCAGCACCCCTCCAAATTTTGTTGACTGTTTTAGACATAAGATCCAATGACATCTTAGTCTCTTGTAAAAGCAAAAAATCAGTATTGCGATTCTCTAATAGTCTTTGAACAGCAGATTGATGGGTTCTGCTGTTTAAACCCCTCACATTCCAAGATTGTATAATCATTGGTTACCCTGGGAGCAATAAGAGTCTATTGTCCTCACCGATCCTCCCGTGATCAATTTGTCTCCTTGGGCTGCTAGCAACTCCTTATTGGATCTTCTACCTACTCCTTGAGAATTGCTATTTTTTGATCTTTTTTCTACCTGGGTTATCCCCAAAGATGGCCTTTCCCTGTTCTTCTCTGCTATTCCCATGCGGACATCCTGAGATACTGTCTGCTCCTGGTTATGGACTACTAAGGCACCGGAACATACTGGTTGTGATACCTCACAGAGTTCAACTACTCGTTGTATGACGGGAGGAGATGAGAGGGGGAGTTGCCCGAGAATATTAGAAGTTTCCTTAAAACCCTCCATGCCCTCCATAAATTGTTCCTCTTCGTCAACCAATGACTTAAAAATCTCATACCTATTGGCAGGCCTGAGATGGGATTGCTCCTTTCCCTCCTTTTTCTTTGTCCGTCTTTTTCTTTTGGGCTGTTCAAAACCCTCTCTCTGAGCTTCCTGGCCCTGACCGGTGCTATTAGAATCTTTATTAGGTGTTGCCTTATCCTCTTTAGGCAGGTTTGGCATTCCTGAAGGGGCCTCCATTTTGGCATTCATATTATTAGGACAGAAACGGGCCAAATGTCCATGTTTGTGACAAACCCTACATCTAAAGGGTAGGGCCTCATAGTCCAGTTGTTGAATCCAGGAGAGACCTGCCAATTCAATTTCCAACTCTGTCGACAAAGGTTGGCTGAGATCCATCTCCACACATATTCTAGCATACACCGCCATGCTCCCTTCAATAGTGTCTCTGGCAACACCCAGATGTCTACCAATAGAATTACCAATCATTGCCAACACCTGCTCACCCCAGAACTCCATTGGAAGAGCATATAGACGGATCCAAACTGGGACAGCCGTAGGTTCAACACGAGGATCGAAGCCCACCCTCCATGGTTGAACAAATAGCCCTGTCGGGCCATGATTTTTCTTCTCCGACTCGAAAGCCTTATTTCTATCGGCCAGAGCCGAAAAGCTAACAATAAAATAACCATTACTAATAAACCACAATGAATACTCACCGTGGGGCTCCCAGTTTTGGCGGATCCAAGAGTGCAAAAAATTCAGGGAAGGGCGAATCCCCATGAACTTGCAGATTAAATCATGGTTAGCTCTGTAGATGACTGATTCTTCAACCATACTTGGCTCAATGACGATTTTTGGCCTGGATTCGGCCTGCGGCAAACAACCATTCACCCGATGTGCTGACGACCTATTCCCAGCAGCCGTGAAGAGCTTCTTATATGCCATCTTTTGGGCTTCGTCGTTCTTCGGAGGAGAATTTTCTTTAAACAAATCAGCGTAAGAGCTGGTACTCCCTGGAAAAGGAGCCGGAGAAGTCCCCATTGGACCCTCCTGGGGCACCGATCTAGCCTTAGATTCACCGTACCCCAAAGACACTTCTGCAATCCAGCAGAAGCCCGAGATTTTTCGAAGTTCCAGAAACCCTAGTTCAGAGGAAAAAATCGCCAGAGCTCATTTTCCCGCCTTCAGTCCAATTCTTTCTCTCTCATTATATATGTCATTCTCAACTAATGCATTATTAAATAGTTTTTAAATACTAATTTTATTTTTAAATTTATATATAATAAATACATTTTATATTAAAAATTATTTTAAATAATATTTATAAATTTTATTCTTACACAATATAAATGACTATTTAGCTATCAAGTTTTTGTGCAATGGTGAGACAAATAGTTGATGTAGCCCACGCCAAGGTTGAAATTTTAACGGCACCACATAGTTCAATGTGATTAAGTCGATGTAAAGAGGGAAAGGACAACCCTTTCAAAATCCTACTTATATATATATATATATAACATTATATGTATGAACTCAATGAACAATGGCAGACTTATTTTTTGAAATTATATAATTATATCTTGTTTATTGTTTATGTAATTTTTGAGCTTAAACTATATGCACATCCGATGCAAGAGAATCCATTAATTAAATACAATATTAATAAAAATTATTGGTAAATTGTTTGAAAATCTGCCAACCTTGCTTATATGGAGAGAAGAGGAAGTAAAATTGGCACAGAGGAAAAATAAAAGGATAAAAGATCTAGAAATAAAGAGAGGAGGAAGAGAAGGATTAGAAGGAAGAGAGGGAGAGACAGGAAAGGCAGAGAAAGAGATAGTAGGACTATATCTTGTGGTGGACATTGTTTTTCTTGTAACAATCATAAAATATTTTTGAAATACAACCGCATTTTCCCTAATCTATTATATGTGTAATAATGATGGATATGTGATAATATTTGGATAGAATATTGCGAAATTATGTGTAGGTTATCACTAGAATTGCAAGATTTCAACCATTGTTTGTCATACATTGCCAATTTGCTTGTTGTCTTTCGAGTGAGAACATATTTTAAGCAAGAGTGAGGTGTTATCACATGGAGTACCATTCGAGAGAATACATCATTCAAGCAAAAGCAAAATATTGTTCAAGGGGAAGAACATTGAAATGCAAGTGAGAATTTTGACCAACAACAATAAGAATGTGTGATCATTGTTCTTAAGAATCAAAAGGTTATGTACAAAAATATTTATCGTGAGAGAAAATAATTGTTTTCAAGAGCGTTGTTCAACAAGAAAATGGGTATGTCATTCATTAAAGATGGTTTGTTGGTCAAAGGGTTATGTAAAAGAAATTATGTGGTGAAAGAGAAATTCCTTGTTGTTCAAGAGTGTTGTTCAATAAGAAAATGAGTATGTCATTCAATTAGGAAGGTTTGTTGAGCATTTTCCACTTGTTGTACAATTGAACATTATTGTTCAAAGAAGAAAACATTCAATTAAATTGCATACAAGTGGACCACTGTTTGGAAGAAATTGTCATCTTGAAGTGAGATCGTCTTGACTTTGTCATCATAAGGAGTTATCGTATAAAGACTATAGGAGTGTTATATTATAGAAGTCTTGCGCAAGGGAACGTTGTCATATTGTAAATTATCATAACATTTTGTCATCTTATAGAATACTTAAGATTTGATTGGTCGTCATAAAACTTGTTGATAGCACATGTGACTACCATGCATCTTGTTATCAAAGATAGATTGGATAATTTGTTGCTTGATAAGGTTACCCTTAGCTGGACTCTCTTCTCTTATCTACATCATTTGGTATCATAGCCAAAGTTTACAAAATGTATTGGAGGAAAGATGACATGATGAGGAAGAGGAATTTTGCATGGTCTAGGACCCCAACTAGCAAATATAGTGGAAAAATTGAGAGGAATCATCACCAGGTTATATGCGATTAAGATTACCCAAAGGAGAGGTGTTCATATTGAGGATATTGGTGATAGTAAAGAGGAGGAAACTTAGCATTCATAAGCTCGAGATGAAGAGAAAGGAGAAGAACTAGAGCAACGATTGATTTGGGTAATCTCAAACATGGGACACAAACCAAAGATGGATACTCCCAATTTTAATGAAAATTTACATCCTAAAAAATGATAGATTGGATAATGGGCGTGGATAGATTCCTTGATTATGAATCTATGGATGATCCAAAATGGGTTAATTTTTCATGCACATAACTGAAGGGATATGCTTTAATTTGGTGGGACCATGTCCAAATGAAAAGACAATGAAAGAGAAAGGATAAAATCTAAACTTGAAAAACTTGTGTCCAAGTTGAAATCTAAGTTTTTACCTACACATAATCAGATTGGATTGTTTATGAGACTCTAAAATCTCAAGCCAAGAGTTGGTAGTAAAAGAATATATAGAAAAAAAATTAAATTGATCATATGAGTAGGTCATATAGAATATAATGAGAAGGTGACAAGATACATAAATAGACTAATATTATACATAGAAGATGAGATTGGTATGATTAGAATCAAAACTATTGAAGAATCACATCAATCTGTGCTCAAGGTAGAGGAAAATTTGTTGTGAAGGTAATAAAATAATGGTAGAGGAAGAGGATGATCCTCTCAAGGAAGAGGATAAACCAATAGTGGAAGAGGACAACAAAGGTAAGAGGGAGAAGCTAGTACTCATAATAATAGAGAAAATAGAGATTTCTTAGGAGGATGAGGAGGTTATGGTAGAGGAAGGAGTAGAGGATTCCTCAAAAATTGTTATATATGTGGAGAAGTTGGCCATAAAATATATGCATACCCTCAAACACAACAGACCAGTGAGCATGGAAAGGAATCCTATAGTCATATTACATAAGCAAATGAAGAAAGTGTAGCCTCAATGAAGAAAGTGTAGCCTCACCAAAGCACATGAAGGAACCAAAACAAGGATAATCCCTTATGATAAAAATGATATTTTTGAAACCAGGAAAGGAGGTACATGAACCTGAGCAAAGAAGGAACATGTTCAAAACAATTTGTAAATTATGAGGTAAGTGTTGCAAGGTGATTGTGGATAGCGGAAGCATAGACAACTTAGTGTCAATAGATATGGTAGAGAAACTTGGTTTGAAGAGGATGGAGCATCCAAATCCCAACAAAGTGTCATGGTTACAAAATAGATACCAAATTTTGGTAACTGAAAATGTATGGTAACCAGATTGGTGCTTATAAGTATGCAATTCTATATGATATCATATTGATGGATGCATGTCATATTTTGTTAGGGAGACCATGGAAATTTGACAAAAAAATAATACATGATGGTAGACTAAATACTTATTCAATTTTCAAGGATGGAAAAATTTATGCATTAAGTCCATTAAAAGACAAAGGAAATGAGGTGGGTAGTAGTTCTAAATTTTTCTTGAACTTCAAAAACCAATTCTTGAAGGAGATGAAGAATGGAAAAACATGTTTTGCTATCATTGCTAAACCCACAGAAGAGAGGATAGCAAATAAATTGGCCAACATTCCACATGAAATTAAGGATTTTTTGGAAGAATATGCTAAAATTATTTTCAAAGAGTTATCTGATGGGTTGCCACCTATGAGAAGCATTAGCCATCAAATAGACTTCATATTGGAATCATGTTTTCCAAACAAAGAAACCTATAGGATGACACCTATGGATAATGAATAGATGAAAATATAAAGTCCAAGAGCTATTGGACAAGGGGTTGGTCAAGGAGAGCTTGAGACCATGTGTAGTACCAGTTGTACTAGCACCTAAGAAAGGAGGATAATGGCACAAAGTGCACAAAATTTTGAACAATAAATAAGATCACAATAAAGTATAGTCTTTTTACCTCATACGGATGACTTAATGGATTTTTTGAGTGGAGTAGAGAACTTCACAAAGATTAATTTGAAGAGTGGTTATCATCCAATTCAAATCAGAGAAGGAGATGAGTGAAAGATTACATTTAAAACCAAAGAAGGCTTGTATGAATGGTTTGTTATACCATTAAGGTTGATGAATGCACCTATCACTTTTATGCGACTAATGAATGAGATCTTGAAGCATTTTCTTGGTATTTTTGTGGTTTACTTGGATGATATTTTGGTGTTTAGCAAGATGAAGGAAGAACACCTAATGCATTTAAGATTAATTTTGCAAAAGTTAAAGGAGGAACAATTTCTAATAAATTTGAAGAAATGTAGTCTTATGAAGGAATTGGTATATTTGGATTTTGTTCTATCCAAGGATGGTTTGCAGATGGATCCAACAAAGGTAGATACTACTATGGAGTGGTCATCACCAAGGAGTATTTTTGAAGCCAAAATGTTTCATGGTTCGGCAAGTTTTTACAAAAAAATTCAAAAAAATTAGTGGAATTTGTGCTCCAATCACAAAAAATATGAAGGGATGTAGACACAAATTCAAATGGATAGACCCAAAAAAATAAATATTTTTAAATTTTGAAAGATAAAGTCATGGATCAATTGATTCTAGCATTGTCGAACTTTAAAAGGTTTCACAAGTATATTGTGATGCTAGCAGAACTACCATTGGGGGAGTTTTGATTCAAGAAGGTAGACCCATTGCTTACTTCAATGAGAAGCTAAATTAGGCTAAGAAGAATATTCATTTTATGATCAAGAGTTCTATGCCATCGTGCAAGCACTCAAAAAATAGAATTATTGTCTATTACCAAAGGAATTTGTGTTGTTTATGGATCATCATGCATTATAGTTCATTAATAGTCAAGGAACCAAAGACATGAAATGGGTAGAGTATATTTGAAGTTACTCATTGTTTTAAGCACAAAAGTGGTATTTCAAATAGAGTAGTCAATGCCTTGAGTAGAAGAAGTTTGTTGATGAATGCAATGAAGATTGAAGTGGCAAGTTTTAATGTTATAAAATAACTTTATGCAATGACCCTACTACAAGAGATAGAACACCATAGCTTGATTATTATATCCAAGAGGGATTATTGTTCAAAGGGAAACAATTATGCATACCATTGAGCTCAGTGAGGTAGAACTTGATAAGATAAAAACATAATGGAGGACTAACTACACATTTTGGAGTAGATAAATTTTTGAAACAACTTTGTGAAAGCTATTATTAGCCAGAAATAAGCATGAATGTGCGGATATTTGTAAAGAGTTCTTAAATATGTCAACATGCAAAAAGTAAAAGGCTAGAATATTGGGTTGTATCATCCATTACCAATACCATAAAGGCTATGGGAAGATATAAGTATGGAATTTTTCCTTGGATTACCTCGAACACAAAAGGGGAATGATTCACTTTTTGTTGTGGTTGATAGATTTTCAAAAATGGCACATTTTATACCTTGCAGGAAAACAAATGATGCTACTCATATTGCTAATTTATTCTTTCAATAAGTTATAAGATTGCATGGTTTTCTAAAAAGCATTGTGTCAAATAAAGATGCAAATTTTATAGATTACTTTTGGCATACCTTATAAAATAAGTTGGGTATAAATTGAGTTTCAGTTCAACTTATCACCCCCAGTTGGATGGATGAGTGAAAGTGATGAACCAAGGCCCTGGAAATTTCTTGAGGTGCTTAGTTGACAAGAAATCTATGTTATGGGATATGATTTTGGCATAGGCAGAATTTGCATGTAGCAATTCCCTAAAAAAAAGCACAACCAAAAGTCCATTTGAAATTGTGCATGGAATTCATCCAAGAGGAGTGGATGAGTTGTGGATTACAATAGATTTACAAATACCAAGTGCAATAGCAGAGGACTTTTCTGACTCCATACATGATTTACATCAGAAGGTAAAATTTGAGTTGGAAAATAATGTTATAAGATACAAGCAATATGCTAATCTCAAATATCAAGCACAAGAATTTTAGGTGGGAGACTTAGTTTTGGCACACTTGCAAAACGAAAGGTTTCTAAAAGGCACTTACAACAAGCTCAATTGGAAGAAGATTATACCTTGTAAGGTTTTAAGGAAATTTATAGCTAATGCCTATGAAATTGAACTCCTAGAAGGGGTAGACATTTCACCATTTTTTAATGTGGCATATTTGTATCCATATTATGGCAATACAACAAGTAGTATTGAAGAATTTTCTAACAGAATAATTGATAGCACAACTACCAGAAAAGGAAGATAAAATAGGGGTAGTGATAGACTCTAGAGTGGCAAAAATAACAAGAGGTAAAGTATTTTGTGTATCTGGTCAAGTGGAAGAATCAGGTAGTTGATGCAACAACATGGATGAATGCTTTCAAGATTGCTATGTATGGAATCTTGTTTATAGATTTTAAAAAATGTTCATGAGCCTTCATTCATGAAACATTTCTTTTTACCTGGCAAGTATAATGTGAGAACATCCATTAATTAAATAAAATATTATGGTTGGAGAACCATTCGAGAAATTACCAGCCTTGCTTATACGGAGAGAAGAGGAAGTATAAATGATGCAAGTAAAAAATAAAATGTCTAATCTAGAAATAAAGAGAGGAGGAAGAAAATGATTGGTAGGAAGAGAGGGAGAGACAAGTAAGGAAAAGAAAGAGATATTAGGGTTATATCTCGTGGTGGACATTGTTTTCCCTGTAGCGGTCATGTAGGCTTTTTGAAATACAATTGTATTTTTCCCTTATCTATTTTGTATGTGTAAGAATGAGATATGTGATACTATTTTTATATAATATTGTAAATTATATGTGTGCATGTTATAACTAGAATTGCAGGATTCCAACCACAGTTTGTTGTTCATTATCAATTTTCTTGTTGTTGTTCAAGTGAGAGCATCTTTTAAGGAGTGAGGTGACATCGCATGGAGTATCGTTTAAGAAAATATATTATTCAAGCGAAATCAAAATGTTGTTCAAGAGGAAGAATATTGCAATACAAGAGAGAATATTGACTAGCAAGAATAAGAATATGTGATTACCGTTCTTACAAATCAAAGGGTTATGTCTTAGACTTGTTCGTAAGTTATTTTCATAAGACTTGTTGTCTTAGACTCTGTTGTCTTATAGAAGACTTAAGATTTGCTTGACCATCTTAAAACTTGCTAATCACACGTGTGACTACCGTGCATCTTGTTATCGAAGATAGATTGGATAATTTGCTGCTTGAGAATGCCATCCTTAGGTGGAATCCTTTCTCCTGTCTACATCAACATATCTTTTACTTTTTTAGAATGTTAGTAAGGGATAAAAATTGAAGGACTTCACTTCTTTTTATTTGGAAGGTAGGTGTTAATAAAACCCTTCAAATGTGAAGGATTGAAAAGTATTTTTATTATTAATATACAATATTTTTAAAACTTGTATATATAATTGAAACAAGGTTTATCTATATTGCTTCCATCTTAATAAACCACCCACTTATTTTATTACAACAAATTGTACTATTATGGTCCAACTTATTATAGGATTACTCGTCATAATACAATGGCTCAATGGGATCACACTCATATAGATGCAACCTATTTACCATTGCTCCAAAATGCCTTGAAAGACTTACTAATATGTAATCTCATTAATTTAAATATATATGAATATAACATAATGTATATTTGTTATATTTATAATTTAATTATAGAGTATCAAAATACACCCTACTTGCAGCATTGAGGTATTTTAACAAGCTACATTATCAAAATATTTCACCAAATTATATTATTATGGATCTTATTCTCTTTATAATATCTATCATAATGCAATCATTTAAACTCAAGTCATACTCACATAGTTAATTCCCATTTACAATTGCTCCACACAACCTTATGAATAAAAACTGCTAATTATATAGAATTGAAATCAAATAAGCCCACCTGCCTTATGTCTAGGTAAGTGACCTTGATGTGCAAACTATTACCCTATATAAATTAAAACATAGATTCTTGTTTAAAATTACCCAAATTTTTACCACTAGACCCATTGAATCTTTAGTTATATTTGATACATTATTTATGAAATTGCTTATATGGTATTGAAATGTGTCCTAAGGGATTATAAAGTGGTGTAATATGTAGGGACCTTCAAATAAGTTATTTTGCTTTTTACTTCATAAAATTTGAAGTAACTAATAATGGCATTATAATAAACGTACAATATGACAATTATAGGAATTGAACCTAGTAGATCTTTGAAAGAAAATATTCTCAAGAATCAAAATTCAATTCCATCGACTTATATTTATTGCATTATTAGTTATATTATTTTAATTAAATACTTAATTGTATTTTACTTGTAAATTAATTTTATTTATAACATTTTATTGTTTTTAAAATTAATTATACAAGATTAAGACATGTCCTACTTCCATTAGTATAACATCATGGCTATCTTACCAAGATATATTAGTTGGCAAGATATGAATTTGGGTTTGTACTTTTAGAGTCTCCATATTTAACCATTTGTGCTCATGCCATATGAGAAAATATTAAGGTTCTGTTATGGGATTGAAATTTTAGCTTATATAGGATCTTAGGGTTTGGTCGGTTGGTAAATATTCTTATTTGGCGTTTGTAACCCTCATTCAAATCTCAAAAACCCATAGTACCACAAGGTGTGTCGAATGAACGACAGTAGTTATGTAATAAAGTTTAGGTACCTCAAGGTGTGTCGAACAAACGACATTGGTTATGTAATAAAGTTTACCTAACACAGTTGAGAGTTATAGTGGTTGAATGCAGCAACCAAGTGGATAATTGTGAAATTGATTATCAATTATTCTAGTTAAAGAAAAAATTTTTAGCTTTTACTATGAAATTCATCATCTCCCATCAAGTGTCACAAATAAATGGACTATTTGTAACCATTATTATGTGGATTACCCAAGGCAACTGAGAGTTATAGTGGTTGAATGTAGCAGAATCGACCAAGTGGATAATTGCGAAAGTGATTACCAATTTCCTTAGTTGAAAAAAAATTAACTTATACTATGAAATTCATCATCTCCCACCAAGTGTCCCAAATCCAATGGACTATTTATAACAATTATTATGTAGATTATTTTTCAATTTTTATTACAAAAGAGTAATAAATAGTTTTTAACATCCCAAAGCCAAGCCATAGGCCATAAGACGGACATTTGTTTAGCCAATATATGGTTATCTCTGAAACATGATGTACAATTGTACTTCCCTCAGGATTCGAACACTAGACCTCTACTCAAAGCAATGACATTGTATAAAAGGTGTCGGGAATGGAAAATAAATTCATTTTACATCTCACCACATGGTTGTATTACAATTACATGGATATTATCCATTTATTGCTTGGCAAGATTTGAACTTGAGTCTCATCCTTAAGTTAAGAAATCTAATTGGTTGAGCTAATACTATTTGATATCAATTATAAAATAAATATTAACTCATACTAAATATTAATTTTATAATGAATTAAATCAAACGTAAAAAATTTATGGATGGATAAAAACAAGAATAATGGAGTTGAAAGTTATCATTTAATATAAAAATTAAGCTTTAATCAATACTTATATATATATATATATATATATATATATATATATATATATATATATATATATATAATTAGAATTGTTCTATTAACTCGTTTACTTAGAAAATAATTTTAATAGAAATATAACAAAAGAATGGCTCTTCTTCAGTTCAAACCGGGGCGTGGGCAAGTGCGTGAGGGGTAGCTCTCCGCTTTACAAGGGGTCATGGTTGGGATCATGATTGAGAGGAAACTGCTCAGCCCTGTGCGGTCATAGAGGTTTCTCACAATAACCAAATCAATCAATAAATATATATATATATATATATATATATATTCTAATTATTATAATACATTTTTTTTACTTTGTATTTTACTTCACCAAACAACTTGAATAATATACATGAATAAAATTATCATTTTCATTAGATAACATAAACCTAAATAATTAAATTTATCAACTTTTACATTCAAATCTTACTTACTAATACATATATTATATTATAAGATTTGGTATCATCAAATAACATAAACCTAAATAATTAAATTTATCAACTTTTACATTCAAATCTTACTTACTAATACATATATTATATTATAAGATTTGATACCATATACTTTTTAATTATACTTAATCTTATTATAATCTTATCTATGTATTAGTTTTTATTTTTTTTATATATCTATTATATAATCTTATTATAATCTTATCATCTTATATAGTTTTTATTAGTTTTTTTATTTCCCCATATAATTTTTTGTTATTAAAGTTTTGGGTTTTAATACCATAACTTGTGTACGACATGACATCGAATGATAAAGTCTCAAAATGGTAAAATGGTAATTGGAATTATTTATTTGGAATATGGTAATATGAGTTTTTTAAAGTTTCGTTTATTCAATAATGGAGGTACTACAGGGTGGACCATTGTGTTTTTTAAGAAAACTTCAGCAATATGCCGTTAAAATATTTTAATAAATTTTTCAATTTTAAGAGTGGTTGTTGTATAATAAAGTCTCATTCATTAATGTCGCTCTTTACTTGATGGACGTCAACTGTTTTACTTTCAATAATAGAGGTACTACAGGGTGGACCATTGGGTTTTTTAAGAAAACTTCAGCAATATGCCGTTAAAATATTTTAATAAATTTTTCAATTTTAAGAGTGGTTGTTGTATACTAAAGTCTCATGGTGCTACTGCTATATGTCAGGGCGAAACTTTGCCCGAAAGGCATAACGTGTTGATTGTTACATTTTAAAATAGTTGTTATTTTTTTGTGGCATGGTAGTTATAGGGGCGGACTGCGTGAAAGATCTGTGCGACGGTTTCTGGGGCAGACAGCGCAGAATACTGTGGCGGCCATGAAAAGCTGGACAACCTGCTTGGATTCGTGGCGCTACCAATCCCACCATGTAAATTAAAAAAAAAAAAATAGTTGTTATTTTTTTAAATTGAGATTAGTTTAAGTTATTTTTACGAACGATATTTAAGGTTAAGCATTTTCATTTTAATCATGATTTTTATAAGAGAGTTAAATTTGTCAAATAGGGGCCAAATACAGAGCCATACACACTCATCTCCTCAAGCTCTCCTCCATATGGAAGTTTGAACCTTGGACCTCCCAAAACAATAGCCAAAACCTCACCCTTATTATCCCCACATGATATTTTTTATTATTATTTTAAATACATTAAGTTTTTAGAATTGGTGTCGACCTAAAATTTATTGTAAATGACTTGTTATTTTTCTTATATTTAATTATTATTTAAAATCGTTCAATTTTTAAATTATTAATAAAATAAAATAAAATATTTTTTAACATTTATAAAATTAAAGCTATATATAAAACAATTCTTATAAAAGATGTTATTTATTTAACATATGTTTATTCAATCAAAATTTTAATTATGGTTCGTAGAGACACCTTAATGGTATGTTGTTGGAATGTTATCAAGCTAGGGAATGTAGCCTCAATTGTGTCACCCATTGTACTTTGCCTTCCTTCAACAAAATAAAAATAAAGTGGCCTTAATTGTTCCAACCATTGTACTTTGCTTTACTTCAACAAAATAAAAATAAAAATTTTTAATTATGAAAGTTTGATGTAGCTACAAAATTTGAATTCCATTCCACATTAGTACCTATCTAATTGTTTCCAACAACATATTCTTATGATAGAATTTGTTTGACTTCATTATTTAATTCTCATTTTTATGTAAATTTAAACAAACTACCACAATCCAATATTTTTTTTAATGGAAACAACTTTTTTTCTTTGTAATTATCCTTTATTAAAAAGATAGTCAAATTCTTTATCTATTATTTTTTTCAAAATAACATTTTTAAATCTAGTATTAAAAGACATTTTGTTATATATTTTTAAATTCTAAAATCTTCAAATCTAATTAAATGCTTGATATTTTCTATGTATAAATTATATTTTAATTAAATTAATGTAAATTTAAATAGTTTATATATATATATATATATATATATATATATATATATATATATATATATAATATTTAAAATATTTTTTATTGGAAAAATTATATTAAAACAAAGATTATTTACAAGTTGGGACGGTCTTAGCCAACAAGAGCATTTGTTTCATCCTTTTAACTTTTCCACAAACTTCCATAACTCTAAAACCCAAGATCCTATTATCACTTTTGATTACAACACTAAAAGGAGATCATCTACATTGGAGTCAAATCTTCTAAGTCATATGTCTGCAATGGTTGTCCAAATTAGCCAAACATTGGATTTGCTCATCAACTTGCCTAATATTCTCATCCTTAATAGTCATGTCATTATGCCATTGAACCCCTACCTCCTTCTTGGTATCCATCTTAGCTAGGAAGTATACCACTTCATTCTGAGCTCTACCCACATAAATCAAAATCACATCATCCAATTCTCTTTACAACTCCTTAATTTGGGTGACAAGAATCCTCAATCTCAATGTCTCCAAAGCAAAGTTGCTCATGCAATCTAGAGCTCCTACCAAGATTTGAGAATTGGATTCTATGATTATCCTCCTATAACCTTTGTCTTACCGTCCATATAGAAGCAAATTTGATATCTAAAGCTTTTGCTTCATTGTTCGTGGACCTACCCAAGCACTACAGTTCCCCATAGAGCATTGTCCCAACATGATTCGTGCATACCACTCCAATTCCAACTCTACCCAGATTGCCTTTTGTAGCTCCATCAATATTAATTTTAATCTAGCATTTCGGGGGTGTTTTCCAACTAGTTTTATCCTACCACTCTTACACTTCAGTTCCATTCTCCATCATCCCTATATCAACCTGAGATTCCTCTTTAGCATACACTGTCATAATTTTCGTGACTTTGCTCCAAATAGCCTACTAGACACCATCCAAGGATGAAAAGGTTTCTCTAAAAAATTTATCATTTCTCTTTAACCATACTTACCACAAAATAAAGTTTAATCCAAGTTTCCATCCAATAAGAAGAGCTTCATATTTAAATTTACCCCTCTTCCAGCTTTTCCAAATATTAATCTGGTTCAAATCATCATTGTCTTGGATTCTATAAGCTAAAAATGATCTCTCCTAGATCTGGCGTGTAAACGGGCACTCAAACATCAAGTGATCGGATGTTTCTTAACTTTTGTAGCATAAAACACATTGGGATGGACCAATGATTCCCCTACGTCTCAGATTATCAAAAGTAAGAATTTCATTGTGCATGAACTATCAAGCAAAGAAGTTTCATCCAACCCTTGGACTACCAAATCTTTCTTCAATCCTCAATCTAATATGCAAGAGGAGGATGTTCTAGAAGGATCTTATCATATCCATCCTTCAATGTGTACACTCCAAGGCTCTCATAGCCTCAAGCTAACTCATCCTCCTCATCTCTACCTATGACAAACATTTTTGCCAAGATTTTAGTCATGATAGGTGTCAATTTTTGAGGGATTAGAATTGGCCACCCATCCAGCTTCTTAAACTGCTTAAACCTATAATCCCTCGGTTTTTTGGTATTGAAATAAATTTTAATCTTGATCTAACCCTTGCTTTTCAGGCTTGTTTTTATTGGTTGCAATTATGGTAACTCAACAATGATAGGTGGGTATTGATCCCATGAATCTGTCCAAAATTGTGTCTTCTCCCCTCTCCCCACTTTCCAAAATAATCCATCTTTCACTACCTAAGATCCTAACTTTAGAGCCTACCACACTAGGAACACATTACCATCCAAAGGGAAATAACTCACCTCATTCGGGTCCACCTATCCTAAATATTTAATAATTAACACTCTAGTGAATAAAGAAGTTGGTTGGGAGATCCACTTCCAATAAAGCTTTCTAGCCAAAGTTTTATTATTTAGCTCTGATCTCCTCAATTCTAAACCTCCCTTTGCCTTGGACTGAGTTACTTTTTTCCAACCTACTAATGCCTATTTTCTCTCTCCTTTTACTCCCCATAAAAAATTTCTAGTCATCTTGTCCAACTCTTTCCATATAGTATGTGGGGAAGCAAGGATAGAAAATTTATAAATTGGCATGGCCTAAATGACTAACTGTAAAAAAGTTAATCTACCCCAAATGTTAACCATTTGTGATAACAATGGTTAATTCTTTTTTTAAAAAGATCCAAAAGATTCCTCCATGTAGCTATCTTCAATATTTTTAAATGCAAAGGACCCTCAAATAGACCATTGGAAGAGAAGTGCTCATGAATCCCAAGATCTCTAAAATTTTATCTGAAAACCTTCGATCAAGATTGAAGAAGACCACTTTGGACATTTATGACTTGTTTTGTGGCCCTAAGGTAGACATTAATAGTATTTTTTATCGTTCTTTCTTCCCTGAGGTTGACCACTCCCACCAATCCTGTCATCCACAAACTATAGGTGAATCAAAACATCCTCACCTGAAGAACACAAGCTTATACTGAGAGGGGGGTGAACAGTATAAGACCACTTTTTACTTTCTTTCCAAACCAATATCAATTAATGTCCTTAATTGCAATAACCAAATATAGCAGTGTGCATTAATAACTCAGATAGCAATAGTAAGCAAGAGCACAAGTCACCATACACAATTGAGACACAAGATTTAACGTGGTTCCCCCAATGTGGGGTACTCCACAAGATAATATCCTTATAATATTTCACACAGAAATAAGGATCCTTATCCAATACAATGATTTCTTTGATCTGCTCAAAGCTAGGCAATAACAAGCTCACATAGAACTTGTCCAAAACTGCATAACAAGCTCACACAGAACTTGTCCAAATTTCCATAACAAGCTCACACAAAACTTGTCCAAAACTACTCAACAAGCTCACACAGAACTTGTCCAAATATGCTCAACAAGCTCACACAGAACTTGTCCAAATCTGCTCAACAAGCTCACAAAGAACTTGTCCAAATCTCTTCAACAAGCTCACCAAGAACTTGCTCAAATCTGCTCCAACAAGCTCACTAAGAACTTGTCCAAATATGCTCTAGCAAGCTCACCAAGAACTTGCTCAAATATGCTCCAACAAGCTCACTAAGAACTTGTCCAAATATGCTCTAGCAAGCTCACCAAGAACTTGCTCAAATATGCTCCAACAAGCTCACTAAGAACTTTCCAAAACTCTGTCCAAAATCTATCCACAAATCTGTCTAAAACTATCCACAAATCTATCCCAAAAACTATCCACAAAGCCTTCTCAAAGGCTCAATCAATCATACACAAACTGCCACAAATATATCCAAAAATCTATCCCAAAGGCCTTCTCAAAGGCTCAATCAATCATGCTCAAGTAGTACTCAAATCTCATCCACAAATCTATGAAGGCAAGGCTCAAATATGAACTCAACAATGAATGGCAATGCACTCTACAATGGATGACAACAATGATCCACAATGATCTCAACTCAACTCAACTCAAATCAATCTCAACTCAAGTCAACTCATAGAAGCATAAAGAGAATTGTTAGAGACTCAATATGTTCTAAGCTCAATCTCAACTCAAATCAGAATTATAGAATAGTTTGTTTCATGGGACTTGAACAATCACCTCACACAATCACTTGACTAGGCTCAATCAACTCAACTCAACCAATCACCACAAGGGACAACTCTTTCTCACAAAACCCTAGTCCAAGCATGTATCAACCAACTCAAATGTTTCCAACAATGCTCAACCACAAATCTCACATAACAATGATACTCATGTTCTTTTCAAGTTCTTTACATAACCAATGGGCTTCAACAACTATGCTTATAAAACAAGGTTTAAACACAACTCTCAAACCAGAAAACCTTGAAGCATTCAACCAACCACTTTCAAAAAGGAAACCACAATCAATCCTTTTCACTCCAATGATATTTCAGAAATCAACCACCATAAACAATCAATAGGAGAATGTGCCCATACCTTTTTGATGCCAAGAAGTTGTCCACAAAATCTGCCACACTAAACACAACTTTCCTTTCCAATCTCAATAAGGGTTAGTGGACTTCAAATAATAATCACAAGATAAAGCATAACTCAATTTACACCTTTTTACTCCAACTTAATAAACACATCCACCAAAGTCCTTTTTTAATAAAAACCCTTATCAAAAATAATAATCAATAAACCTCTCAAAAATTATTTTATAACAACTCCTTATTTCTCCTAAATCTTAATTCTCAATTTCATGAACATCAAATTAAATCAACAACTCATCCACCTTTGAAATAATAATCACAACCCTTATAAAAACAAAGTTTAATTAAAAACTTTAATTATTCCTAACCACCTTATAACTCCAACTTAGGGCTTAACAAAATTAATTAGAGCAAAAATGTATTTACCTCCTCAAGGGGATTCGAACCCCCGACTTGCCCACACCACGAGCGCCTTAGCCACGGCTAAGGTTGCCACACGAGCTAGCCACTCATTCGAAAGGGAAAGGCACAACGTGCCTTAAAACCTTTCCTCCCTTTTCGCAAATCAAAAGCGCTTCGAGCACTTTTCTTCCAACGCCTTCCGAACGCAGTCAAGGGGATTCGAAACCTTGACGTTTGTGCTGCCACACACCTTAGCCAAAAGCCAATTGCCAATGCGCCACTCTGCCCACGATGACTTTGGACTTTGACCAACCTTCGTTTATTCATTGCTTCTACTTTCTAAAATATTTTTGCACGAGCTCAATTCGGATGCTTAGCCAACGATTATTAACCATGAGCAAGGATTATTTTATGAACCTTAGGTATCCCCTTTATATAGCCTCCTTATTATTTTTGATGACGTCGACAAAAATCTTGCATATTTAATTTTAAATTTAAATTTAAATTTTAAATAATTAAAATTTAAACTAAATATTAAAAATTAAATATCTCCATCACCGGGGCACATTTTTTGATGAAACGAAAGGCCAACTTGGGTTTTAAGAAAAACCCAATTCAAATATGCCATCCATGGTTTTAAATAAAACCTTTTATTTTGCCTACCTTGGTTTTCACAAAAACCCTATATTTATCCATGCTTTCCAAAATATCATTTGGCCACCAAAACTCAATGTGATCCATGTGACATCAATGTCCATGTGATATCAATGACAACATAAAATAACTCAAATTTCCAACAATCTCCCCCTTTGTCATTGATGGCAACACCTCTAATGCAAAAACCATAATCACTACAAAAACCATCTCTCAGAATCAAAGTTGCTCCCCTGACTCAATACTCTCTATGGAGGTTGCTCCCCCTAACTCAATGCTCTCTTTGGAGGCTTCTCCCCTAACTCAATGCTCTCCCCCTTACTCAAATCTCTCCCCCTTTGACATCAATGGCAAAAGGGACACCTATGGGGCTAAAATATATGACTCTTAAGCATAGCCCCCTCACCACCTTCTCTCTTGAGGTGATTAATTTTGGGGTGGGAGTACTTTTACTCCCATATTACATTGTTTCTTTCCTCTATCAACTTCCTTCCATGTTTTTCTGATATCCTTCTCTTGATCTTCTTGCCTTGAACCTGTTTGACCTTCTTGCCTTGAACTTGTTTGGAATTGAGTCCTACACCATTTTGCAATATGTCCAAAGTTATTGCAATTAAAACACTTGATATTGTAGCCTTTGGATGGTGCCCATATCCTAAAATATTTCTTGAAATAATTTCCATATCCATTCCTTTCCTGAACCCTGTATTGTGAAGTTCTATTTTCATGACCATTATGACCATGACTTCTGAATTGTGTAGCTCTAAAACCAAAACCATGTTGCTCATTTCCTTTGCACTGAGAAGCTCTATGACCAATCCTGTTACATGAGAAGCAATGTCCCTAAAAACCATACCTTCTTCCTTTGATGTTCCTTCTAGAAAAATCAAACTTCTTTGATCCATAGACCCTGCAGTGTATAGCCCTGTGTCCAAATCCATTACAAGAAAAACAATGTCCTTGAAAAGCCCTTTGTTCATGCCTTGGTTCCTCATACCTTTCTTGACCATTATTCCTATGATCATCTTCAACTTGTGCATTGCATTCTTGAACTTTCTTTGTAGTATCTAAATCCTCTTCCTTAGTTTCTTCCTTGTTTTTCTCTTCAAGTATTTCTTTTCCTTTTGAACTTGATTCACCTATCTCAAAACAAGATCCAAACTGAATATTTGGAGCCATAGGAACTTTGGAACTTTCTTCATAACACTTAGGTGCTTCCTTGCTTTCATATTTTAGAACTTCCTTTCCTTTTGAGTGTGACTTTTCTTGGAAATAGGATACAACTTTAAAATAAGTTTCCACTCCTTTTTGAACCTTTTCATCTAATGTGTCATGTCTTGTCGTTATTACCCTTAGTTCTTCATTCATCCTTTCTTCTATTCTTTTTGCATTTTGAAGCTCTTCTCTGAGATTACTGATTATCTGTAGTAGTTCTTCTCTGATTTTGACATCTGTTCGAATCTTGTTTTCAAGATTCCTGTATTCTTCTTTTAGCCTTTTGACTTCTGATTTTTGTTTTCTTGGCTCATCCTCTTCTTTTTCTATTACCAAAAGTGAGACTTATTTATCTTCATTGTCACTGATACTATTAAAATCTTCTATAGCAAACAAACTCTCAAGATTTCTTTGACCATGCTTATTTCCTTGATGTGTCATCTCATCTTCACTATCACTGAAACCATTGCAATATCCTGATCTGTGATCTCTTTGACCACACACAAAGCACTTATTCTCTTTCACCTTCTATTCCTAGGAATAGATGTTCTTCCTTTTCATCATCTGATTTGTCTCTATCACTATGATCTGAGCTATCACTTGCTTCTACAATGTAGTAAGATTTCTTTGCCTTACAAAAAATTTTCTTCTTCTCATACCTGTTTTGCTTGTATCTATCATCTTTGTCATGCTTATGCTTTCCATCTTCTTTTCTTCTATGACCCTATTTTTCATCATCACTATTTTCTTCATGTGGACACTTGTATGCATAGTGACCAAGATCACCACACTTGTAGCATCTGACTTTCCTTATATCCCTGAAATTCCTTGAGTCCTTATTCCTTTTGATGAAGTTAGCTTCCTCATCATTATCTACAACTCTATCTATTTCTGGAACTTTCCCTTTCTCTTTTTTTGAAGCCTTGAATGCAATCTCTTTTATTGGAACCTGATGCTTACTTACCCTCATCTCATAAGTTGTGAGAGTTCCTTGCAATTCTTCCATTGTTAGCTTGTTGATATCCATTGTTTCTTCTATTGCTTGAAACCTTAGCATCATATTTCATGGGAAGTGATCTCAAAACCTTTTGAGTAACTTCTGATTCTTTCATCTCAAATCCTAGACCTCTCATGGTGTTAGTAATCTCATCAACTCGAAGTAAAAACCTTGCAATATCTTCAGAATCTTCCATTTTCAATTCCTCAAATATTTTTCTATGAGTTTGTAGTTTTGCCAACTTTACCTTGGAATCTCCTTCATAAGTATTCCACAACTTGGTCCACATCTCATTAGCTGAATTACATACCATAACCTTTGCAAAATCTATCTCTCGTAGCCCACTCAAAATACAATTCATTGCTCTTGCATTGATCTCAACCAATTTCCTGATAGTCTTATCTACCTCGGGATCACCTTCAACCCTATACTCTTTTTCAACCATTTGCCATACCTCATATCCTTGTGATATCAAGTAGTTCTTCATCCTCATGCTCCAGAAAGCATAATTGTTACCATCAAATAGTGGAGCCTTATTTGTAGATGATCCATTCTATGAAGCCATCTATGTTCTTGTAGAATCTGCCCTCAAGTTATTAGCTTTTTTGAAGGAACCCGCTCTGATACCAATTGAAGAACACAAGCTTATACTGAGAGGGGGGTGAACAGTATAAGACCACTTTTTACTTTCTTTCCAAACCAATATCAATTAATGTCCTTAATTGCAATAACCAAATATAGCAGTGTGCATTAATAACTCAGATAGCAATAGTAAGCAAGAGCACAAGTCACCATACACAATTGAGACACAAGATTTAACGTGGTTCCCCCAATGTGGGGTACTCCACAAGATAATATCCTTATAATATTTCACATAGAAATAAGGATCCTTATCCAATACAATGATTTCTTTGATCTGCTCAAAGCTAGGCAATAACAAGCTCACACAAAACTTGTCCAAATCTGCATAACAAGCTCACACAGAACTTGTCCAAAAATTCTCAACAAGCTCACACAGAACTTGTCCAAATATGCTCAACAAGCTCACATAGAACTTGTCCAAAACTGCTCAACAAGCTCACACAGAACTTGTCCAAATATGCTCAACAAGCTCACAAAGAACTTGCTCAAATATGCTCCAACAAGCTCACTAAGAACTTGTCCAAATATGCTCTAGCAAGCTCACCAAGAACTTGCTCAAATCTGCTCCAACAAGCTCACTAAGAACTTGTCCAAATATGCTCTAGCAAGCTCACCAAGAACTTGCTCAAATCTACTCCAACAAGCTCACTAAGAACTTCTCAAATCTTCTCAACAGACTCACTCAAAACTTTCACAAAATCTATCCCAAATCTATCCACAAATCTATCTAAAACTATCCACAAATCTATCCCAAAACTATCCACAAAGCCTTCTCAAAGGCTCAATCAATCATACACAAACTACCACAAATATATCCAAAAATCTATCCCAAAGGCCTTCTCAAAGGCTCAATCAATCATGCTCAAGTAGTACTCAAATATCATCCACAAATCTATGAAGGCAAGGCTCAAATATGAACTCAACAATGAATGGCAATGCACTCTACAATGGATGACAACAATGATCCACAATGATCTCAACTCAACTCAACTCAAATCAATCTCAACTCAAGTCAACTCATAGAAGCATAAAGAGAATTGTTAGAGACTCAATATGTTCTAAGCTCAATCTCAACTCAAATCAGAATTATAGAATAGTTTGTTTCATGGGACTTGAACAATCACCTCACACAATCACTTGACTAGGCTCAATCAACTCAACTCAACCAATCACCACAAGGGACAACTCTTTCTCACAAAACCCTAGTCCAAGCATGTATCAACCAACTCAAATGTTTCCAACAATGCTCAACCACAAATCTCACATAACAATGATACTCATGTTCTTTTCAAGTTCTTTACATAACCAATGGGCTTCAACAACTATGCTTATAAAACAAGGTTTAAACACAACTCTCAAACCAGAAAACCTTGAAGCATTCAACCAACCACTTTCGAAAAGGAAACCACAATCAATCCTTTTCACTCCAATGATATTTCAGAAATCAACCACCATAAACAATCAATAGGAGAATGTGCCCATACCTTTTTGATGCCAAGAAGTTGTCCATAAAATCTGCCACACTAAACACAACTTTCCTTTCCAATCTCAATAAGGGTTAGTGGACTTCAAATAATAATCACAAGATAAAGCATAACTCAATTTACACATTTTTACTCCAACTTAATAAACACATCCACCAAAGTCCTTTTTTAATAAAAACCCTTATCAAAAATAATAATCAATAAACCTCTCAAAAATTATTTTATAACAACTCCTTATTTCTCCTAAATCTTAATTCTCAATTTCATGAACATCAAATTAAATCAACAACTCATCCACCTTTGAAATAATAATCACAACCCTTATAAAAACAAAGTTTAATTAAAAACTTTAATTATTCCTAACCACCTTATAACTCCAACTTAGGGCTTAACAAAATTAATTAGAGCAAAAATGTATTTACCTCCTCAAGGGGATTCGAACCCCCGACTTGCCCACACCGCGAGCGCCTTAGCCATGGCTAAGGTTGCCACACGAGCTAGCCGCTCGTTCGAAAGGGAAAGGCACAACGTGCCTTAAAACCTTTCCTCCCTTTCCGCAAATCAAAAGCGCTTCGAGCGCTTTTCTTCCAACGCCTTCCGAACGCAGTCAAGGGGATTCGAAACCTTGACGTTTGTGCTGCCACACACCTTAGCCAAAATCCAACTGCCAATGCGCCACTCTGCCCACGATGACTTTGGACTTCGACCAACCTTCGTTTATTCGTTGCTTCTGCTTTCTAAAATATTTTCGCACGAGCTCAATTCGGATGCTTAGCCAACGATTATTAACCACGAGCAAGGATTAGTTTATGAACCTTAGGTATCCCCTTTATATAGCCTCCTTATTATTTTCGATGACGTCGGCGAAAATCTTGCATATTTAATTTTAAATTTAAATTTAAATTTTAAATAATTAAAATTTAAACTAAATATTAAAAATTAAATATCTCCATCACCGGGGCACCTTTTTCGATGAAACGAAAGGCCAACTTGGGTTTTAAGAAAAACCCAGTTCAAATATGCCATCCATGGTTTTAAATAAAACCTTTTATTTTTCCTGCCTTGGTTTTCACAAAAACCCTGTATTTATCCATGCTTTCCAAAATATCATTTGGCCACCAAAACTCAATGTGATCCATGTGACATCAATGACAACATAAAATAACTCAAATTGCCAACATCACCCACCTTGATACCTATTATTAAACCTTATTTTCTTCTCAAGATGAGTCTACCCAAGCCTTCAACCAATATAAGAAAAATAAAAGGGGAACAAGGATCTCATTGATGAAGGCCTCGATTGGATCCAAATAGTTGCGAGGGAAGATCGTTGATTAACACTAAGTATATAGGAGTATAGACACAACTCATGACCCATTCTATTTAATCCTAAGAGAAATCAAATGCTTCCATCATCCTTGACAAAAATCTCCACTCCACCCTATCATAAACCTTTGATATATTCAATTTTATGATAAATCCTCTAGTGCCAAATTTTTCAATTAAGTGGATTACCTCTTGAGCTAGAACCACACAATCCAATATCTACCTACTCTTTACAAAACCCCCTTGCTCTGATGATATAATGTTTCCTAGGAGAGGTTTTAGTCACTCATCCATTAACTTCATGATTATTTTACATATGAAATTGCATAATGCAATAGCCCTATAATCTAAAATATGCACTCCCTCCTCCCCTTTCAAAATTAATACAATGAATGTATGATTTAATGCTTTAAGCATTCTTTTACTGCCTTTAAACTCCTTTGTAGCAGTCATTACATCCTCCTTCAAGTTTTCCTAAAATTTCTAAAAAACTTGATTGGGAAACCATTTGGACCTAATGATTTTTTCGTACTCATTCAAAAGACTACCTTCTTCAACTCCTCTCTATCAATGGGTTTAAGCAGGGCCTAATTTTGTTCTTCAAAGATAATAGAGGGTATGACAACAAGGACTTCTTTTTTAGCCTCTTTGTCTTGCACCATACCTTAAATAATTTAGCAAAATGTTCCATTAAACAAAAATGCATATCTAGGATAGTATCAAAGGAGTGTTTGTTATCATCTTGAAGGGCTTGCATCTTGTTCATCTATCTCATAGCACAAGCAACCCAACAAAAATATTTGGTGTTTCTGTTACCTTCCAATAACCAAGTGGTTCTTTCTCTATGTTTCAAGTAGATCTCATCTTGGTTGTTAATGTCCTCAACTGCTTTACGTAATTCATCATCCTCTTTTTTGAGTTACTCTATAATTGTTCAAAGAGATTTTGTACCTCATCCCATTTGGCCACCAACAGAGCTCTTTAGGTCTAGAAGTCGGACTTGTTAGTTTGCCTCCATTATTTTAATTGATCATTGACATAATGAAGTTGTTTGTGGACTCTAAACATTGTTTTCCCATATATCAGGCATTCCTCTTCCCACCATTGTGGGATTTGCTTCTAACGTTCCTCCTTTTGTAACCAAAAGTTTTTAAATCTGAATGGTTTATGATGTTTCCCTGCATTGATCCCTCCTTCAAACAAAATGGGGAACTAATCTGAAACTAGACCCTCCAAAATCTAAAATTTTAGATTCCATTTCACAAATGCCTCTAAAACCAAAAAATATCCATCACCTTCCTACTATGTGGTTCCCTTCTCTTATTAGTCCAAGTATAGTTGGTTCTAGGAACTATAATATCCACTAAGTGTAATGCATGGACCTAAGCAATCATAAGCCAATCCCCTAGGTCCAAAATTGGGGTTCCTCCTTGATCTCTATATGATAATTTAGCATTAAAATTCCTTGCAATAATCCATTTTAACTCGTCCCTCAAGACTCATATTATGCATCACTTTCCATTGAAAAATATGACCATCTAGGTTTTGAGCCCCATATAAATTTATGATTAAAATGTGCTCAGTTGTCACCTTATTCCTAAAATGTGATGTGAGGACACCCCTCCAAGCTATATGTTCTATTGTCATCCATTCAAGAGTTTCAAAAGGTAACTATCCCCCCTCAGTCCCCTTGGAAAACTACTTCCATATGACCAACACCCCTCCAAAATCTACTTACTATTTTATACATAAGATCCAACAACATTTTTGTCTCTTGGATAAGCAAAAAATATGTTTTACTTTTCTCTAAGAATCTTCTAATAATATATTGACGGGTTCTACTGTTTAAACCTCTAATATTCCATGATTGTATAATCATTGGTTACCTTGAGACTAGTAAGATTCTATTGGCCTCACTGATCCTCCAATGATTAGTTTATCTCCTTGAGATGCTATCAATAACTTATTTGATTTTTTACCTACTTCTTAAAAGCTGATATTATCTCTTCTCAACTTGGATTATTCCTAGAGTTGGATTTTATTTATTTTTTTATGCCACACCTATGATTATATATTTTATTATTAGTTTCTCATGGGTATGCACTATCAATGCCCTTGAAATCTCTAATTGTGGTAACTCACTGCACTCTATTACATGCTCTAGGATAGGAGGAACCAAAATAGGGGCTTGAACATGGTTGTTATTGTTTTCATTATTTCCATCCACTCCTTCCATGAGTTGTTCTTCTTCCTACTCCATTAGTGTCTTGAATATCTCATACATATTTGAGGGTTTGGGTTGGGTTTGCTCTTTACCATATTTTTTTTACCTTCTAGTTCTTTTGGGTTGTTCAAAATTAACTCCTTGTGCTTCTCCTCCTTATGAAATATTTGTTGATTCTATATTGACTATAGACTTACTCTCTTGAGGAAGATTTAACATCCCCAAAGGATCCCCCATTTTTGTGATCATATTTTTTGGGAAATATCGGGCTAAATGCACATATTTGTGGAAAACTCTACACCTGAAGGGCAACATCTCATAATCCAGTCGTTGAATCCAAGACAGTCCTACAAGTTCAAGTTCTACCTCTATTGACAAATTCTGCATGAGATCCATTTCCATGCATAATCTAGCATAAATGATTGTGTTTCCTTCCATTGTATCTCTAGAAACACCCAAATATTTTCCAAGAAAATTACTAATAACTTCCAATACCTGCTCACTCTAGAACTTCATTGGGAGAGCATACAACTGGACCCAAACCGGAACAATAGTGGGTTTAATTCAAGGATCAAATTCCACTCTCTAGGGCTAGACAAATAATATTATCGGACCATGATTTCTCTTTTTTTATTTGAAAGCTCTATTTCTATTGACAAGTGAGTAAAAAATAACAACAAAGTATCCATTACTAATTAACCATAAAGAATACTCACCAAGAGGCTGCTAGTTCTGCTAAACCCACAAATGCAAAAAATTAGGGTAGGACGAATACCCATTTACAAGTCAAGTCATGATTGGTTCTATATAAAATTATTTCTTCTACTATAATTTGCTCAATGATGATCTTTGGCCTTGATTTCGACTGTGGCAAGCATCCATTGACTCTTTGAGATGTTGATATTTTTTCTACAACTGTAAAGAGTATTTTTTGTGAAATTTTTTATGCTTCTTCAGTCTCTGTTAGAAATTTTTCCTTCAAAAAATTTTCAAATAAACTTTATCTATTTAAGAGAGGATTTGGAGGCATCCCCATTGGGCCCTCCTGAGGTAGCAATATCGTATTCGATTTTGTAGCAACCTTAAAGTACTAAATATTAAAAATGATATTTATAAATTTTATTTTTGTACAATTTAAATGACTATTTAAAGGTTTATTTTTGAAATTAAAAATATGAAAACTTACATCTCACAAGCAAATTCATGCAACCTATAAAAAATTCCATGTATATTAGGAATATCCATTTTCATAATGTGAATAAAGAATCCTTATTTTCATAATGTGAATAACAAATGACTTATTAAATAAATCAACTTGAAAGGACTTATTGAGTAAATCAACCTATAGCAGCACTTATATCACTGCTAAACGAATAACCACATGCAATAAGGCATCACCAAAAGTTTCCATGTCTGGTTTATTCGGCAACAAATTTCATCGCGCCAAGGAAATGAGTATCTAACAAGTAAGAAGGCCAAGAGACATCAAAGTTGAAATCTCTTTTTCACTTTTGCTTATTGCCAACTGCAAGCGCTCTGTATTGAAGTTGTCAAACCTACCATATATAATTAAAAATAAACAAAAATCAATAAATATAAAATTTCAAAAGAGAAAAATTATGATATGTATGTAATGGAAATTTCAATACTATATTGGTATTGGAATATTAAGATTATTATTAGTGAAATATAGTAAGTGAGTTTGAATATATGTGTGTTTTTGTGTGAAAATCTATTGTGAATTTAATCTTGATATATTGTGAGAAGAATTGGTCATATGCTATCAATGATATCATAGCTGCATTGGGAGAGAGAAGCTAAGGTTAAAGGAAAACAATTTTTTTGAGAGGAGTCAAAGGTACAATTGAGTTACCTGAGTAATAAAGAAGTTTGAAGGAGAAGCAAGCGCATTTGATGCTAGAATATTTTAGTAGAATATTGCTTATGAAGCAATGAGTATTGAGAACATGTAAAGGAGAAAACAATTATCTCAAAACAAAATAGTAGAAAGAATAACATTATCAGTTATAATATGTAGGTCATATCACTATAGAAAATGTGTAACGTACGAAGGAGTTGATTTTGCAATAGTAAGTGTTGAGATAGGTTGAGACCACCCTAGAAGAGAGAAAGAGGATGATTTTGCCCTGGTAAGAGAAGAATGCTAGACTCCCACGAGCACCCTTAGAGAAAAGAGTGCAAAATTTTACCCTGGAAAGCCATCTAAATAAAGGAATTGTATTGCAAGAATAAAGCCAGAGATAGCAAAAATAATGCCCTCAGATGTAATGTCTAAAGTCACCCGAAGTCAGCAGTAAGAGAAAAGAGAGGAAATTAAATCACGTTATAATGTAAAGTGGCATTATTTACAAATTCCAATGAACATATATTGGAGGGTTGAAGTTTGAAAAAGAAATTTGAACAGTCATGTCAGAATACCTGACCTTATTATTAGAGTTTAAAGTATACCCCATAATAGCCTCCTTATCCATGACGGCACTATCATGCAACAAATTTGGTTCAGACATCTTCAAAATGTTATTTTGACTTTCAAAAACAAAAATAGTATTGTTCTAAGTGGGGTAAGTGCCGCCAGGAGAAGAATATACAGACCCAAAAATATTCTTATTTACAGCAAAATAAAAGGGATTCAAATCAACCTTAGCCCACGAACCACACAAAGAACTATTCATCTCAGAATTTTTTTTAAAAATAGTATACTTTTTGTTCACATTTTTAGTATTTTTCCCTCCAGTAGGAACAACACCAAAAGCCCTTTTACGAGCAATCAAGACTGGACAACTTCTCCGCAAATGACCCTCCTTTTTGCAAATAAAACAGGCATTCACCCCCCCAAGATTTATGTTTGACATACATATTTAAACACACCAAAATCCAATTCCAGTTTATGAGGAAAATCAACTCTATGAGTAAAATATAAAAGAACCCTAACATCCATATGCATAAGCGAAGTTTTTGTTTCTTCAACACGCAGGGTTTTACCAAATGGTGCTAGAAACTGAGGCAGAAAACCCCATAAAATAGGTGGGACATTTTTAATGATGACCCATTTAGGGTAAGATACAGAAAAAATTTCTTCATGCAAAAGCTCAGGAGACCACGACACTGCCCTAAACACCAAATTCCCTACAGACTAGAACTATTTATTTACAACCTTTGTTTGCATTTCAACAGTATTAAAAACAATTAGAAATAATCCTTTTTGGAGCATACGGCAAAGAGAGAATTGCACATTTAACTTTTTCCCCCAAACATTATTCAACCACCCATCAAAGAACTTTCTAGAAGGTAAAACCGCACAGTCAACAACGACAAAAAAAATTGCACATGCTTTTAATCTAACTTGCTCCCCACATAATGCTTCAAACATACCCTGATTTGGAGTAATTTTAACCCTAACAACACCATTTACAACCTCCTTACCTGTAATGTCAAATGTTGAGCCCACAGGAATAGTTTTGTTTGTTTCTCCCGACACCACTTCACTGAATGATAGCTTCTGACCAGCTACCGCCCTCGTGACCCCACTCACATTCGCATCTTTAACAGCAGATTCAATATTCTTAGCAGCTTCACCCGTGACATCAGACTCAAAATTCATAGCAGACTCACCCGTGACAGAATCTCCGACGCTTACTCCTCCTGGCGGCCTCCCCACTTCCTCCATTTCCTCCTCCATTTCTCTCTATGTACACTCCTAAAATCCTAATGGGTTAAATAAAGATGTTAGTTCTGCTCCATCGAATAGTGAGATGTTTGGGGCCCAATTGGTCTCCCAGTCTGCTGTTAAGGATCTTGCGGTTAATAGTAGGGTGGATGGTGGATTGAGCAATGTTAGTCTTGAGGGGGGACATATTCAATTTGAATGCAAGTTAAGTGCTCATAAGCTTGCTTTGGCCACACTTAATGCTAAAGCTAGGGAGTTTCATAATAACAAGGCATTAACTAAAGTGGATTCCATAAATGAAGTTGAGAAATATAACAATGATGTATTCTCTGATGCAGACACTCAAATTAGTAGTGACTTTTTTGGTTCTATATATGAGGTATTTGTAGAAGAAATGGTTGAGATTGATAACTTAGGATGGAAGAAAATTGAAAAGAAGAAGAGATGGTGTTCCTATGATATTAATAGTTGTGGTAAATCTCTTAGAAATTTTAAATGCCTTACCAGAGGCAATAATTCTTCTTTTGCTGGTAATAATGACATTTAAGTGTTTAAGTTGGAATGTTAGGTGTATTGAATCCCCTGACAAAAAATATTCAGTTAGGAATTTTTTAAATTCCACTGGACCTCTTGATTGTGTTATGCTCCAACAGTTGAAAGCTACTGGGTTGCTTAGTACAGCTTTAAGAGTTATTTGGAAGGATTCTTCTTATTTCTTTACTGATCATTTTCTAGGAAGAGGTGGAACTGCTATCTTGTTATCATTAAAATGGTCTTTGAAGGTTGTTAGCCATGGTTGTTCTCCTTGCAATTCTGTTGTTTGGGTCATTCTAAATAATGACAATTTTGTGTTTGGATTATGTTTTATATATGCACCTAATGAATATAAAAACAGATGTATTTTGTGGCAGTGGTTATTGGGTTTACCTGCTATTCCGTGGATAATTATGGGAGATTTTAATATGGTGGAACATAGGGATGATAAGCAAGGTGGGGTTAATTTTGAATGGAAAGGAGAAGAACAGTTTTTTTGGCATAAAGTTAAGGCTCAGTTCTCTCTTTGTGATCCTCTATTGGGTCAACGTTTAACTCATCCTGGGTTATGGTATACTTGGTGTAACATGCAGAAAGGAAGTAATAGGATCTATTGTAGGTTGGATAGAGCTTATGTTAATGATACTTTTTTTAGTTTTGACTTCTTTGCTAATGGCAACAAAGTCAATGTCCTTCCTACTGTCTTCTCTGACCATTTCCCTATCATGGTTAATTTGAGAATGATTGGTGATATGAAGAGGACAATAAATAAATATGATAAGTTTATTTTAAATACTTCATTATTAGATGTTCCTGATTTTTCGGATGCTATATTTATAGTCAGGGAAATCAATAGGGTGTGTTTGCACCATAACTCTGCTATTGATAGGTGGAATTCTAATGTTCAGAGTTGGATTAAAATATTTCAGACTATTGGTAGATTAAAAGCTAAGGCTAGTAAAAGATCTGAATTACTGTTGAATGAGCAACTTTTACATGTTGAATATGCTCTCCAGCTTCACCCTAATAATTTGGATTGGCAATTAGAGTTAGTCAAGATCAAGGAGGAGCTTAGAAAAGTGCAGGTTAAGCGAATTCAAGGCCAAAGAATTTGAGCTAGGATGAATTGGTTGAAGATGGGCGATAAGGGCACTAAGTTCTATTTTAATTATCTGAAAGAAAGGTCCCCTAAAGAGTATATCAATAGTATCTCTGATGGGAATCAGCTGGTTTGTGATGTTGAGAGAATAAAAGAATTATTTCATCAATTTTACTCTCACTTGTTCTCTTCGGAAGACAATCCTTCTCGGAGGAAAGATAGAGAAAAATGTTGTTCTCTTATTCCTAAAAATATTAATGAACAGGAGGCTGAGTTTTTGGACAAAGAGATCACCTGTGAAGAAATTAATCAAGCTATAAAAGTTATTAGCAGCGATAAAGCGCCTGGACCTGATGGCTTGCCTATTGAATTTTATAAGAAATATAGTTCGTGGATTTGTGAGGACTTAAAAAAGGTTTATGAGGAGGCCTTTGAGTCAGGTTCTCTTGGTAATGTTATCAATTCGAGTGTTATCAGACTTATTCCTAAGGATGGGGATAAGACTCTTATCAAAAATTGGAGGCCTATAACTCTTTTAAACGTTTCATATAAGATTTTGGCTAAGGTGTTGGCTCTCAGACTGGCTGATATTTTGCCTAAATTCATTAATTTCACTCAAACGAGATTTATTAAAGGCAGGTATATTTTGGAAAATTTGATAACAGGGTGGGAGGCCATGGATTGGGCTCATAGGTCGGGACAGAGGATTGGAATGATCCTTCTTGACTTTGAGAAAGCTTATGACATAATAGAATGGGGATATATTTTGGTTGTGTTGTCTGCTTTTGGTTTTCCAAGCAATTTCTATCGGATGGTTAAAACTCTTATGTCTGATGCAGTGACAAGGATTGAAGTAAATGGGAGTTTATCTGATACCATAGCTCTGCAAAGGTCTATCAGGCAGGGTTGTCCCCTTGCTTCGGCATTGTTTGTAATTGCTAACGATCTTCTTTATTATCTGTTGAGAGATAACTCTCTTGGCCCTGTTGTCCGTGGTGTTAATTTACCTTCAGCTCAGGATCTCATTAATATGCAATTTGCAGATGATACTACTATTTTTGTGGAACTGGTTGAGGGTAATTTTATAAACTTGTTTCATAAACTTGACTTATTCTGTAGTGCTTCTAGAGCAAAAAATTCCAAAGCCAAATCTAAAATCTTGAGCTGGGATGATAATCCTCCTACTTGGATTAATAAATTTGAATTGCAATGGTGCGGGCCCAATACTCAAGTTAGATATCTTGGGATTCCTTTTGTTGTTCAGCCTAATCTAAGAAACATGTGGAGTTGGATCAAGGAAAAAGTTGTTTTAAAACTTGAAAAATGGAGAAAGAGACAACTTTCTTTGGCTGGTAGATTTCAGATTTGTCAAAAAATTCTATCTTCTTATACTGTTTACTATGCTTCTGTTTGGTCTTTTAATGCTAATCAAATTTTTGAGATTCAGAAGTATGTCAAACAATTTTTATGGGCAGGTGATTTTGGTATAAAGAAAAAACATATGGTTAAGTGGGATTGGGTTGCTTTGAATAAGTCTAAAGGTGGGTTGGGGTTGATTGATTTGCATAAACAAGGAATGACACTAGCTGTCAAATGGATTTTGAAAAGTATTAATGGACAGGAGCCATGGAAAGCTTTAGTTAGGCATAATATTTGCAATGTTGTTCCTAACAGATCTAAGTTTTGGCGTGGGCTGCATTTGTTTGATATTCTTTTTGGCACTTTTGACAGCAGGCCTTCAGGTTCAGATGTTTTTAGAAGCCTTTGGAAGGCTTGGTTACAGGTCAGATCTAAAGTTGAAGGTTGGTTTCAGCCTATTGGTTCTCAAATGAGAATTTTTAATAATTGTTCTATATGGTGGAATCTTAAGCATAACAATAAGGTCCTAGCTCGTGTACAGGGTTGTTCAGCTCGTAAATGGGCTCAAAAGGGAATTCTTTCTTTTAACCATATTTTGTGTGCTTCTGGGTTAAAGTCTTGGGATTATTTGAAGCAGGAATTTAGTATTTCGAACTATGGATACAAGACTTATTCCATCATCCAGAACAGTTTTAGAAGGCTGGTTAATCCTATTTTTGTTGATAATGAACAACAGGTTATTGATTATATTTGCTGGAAAGATGGCTCCAAATTTTTGTAGTCCAAGCCTAAACAGATTTATATTATGCTTACTACTACGGATATTATTTTTGACCATATTAATCATAAATGGAGTATGGATTTATCTCCTAATTATTATGCTCATACCCTGCAGTGCATTTGGTCCAGACATCTTGAGCCTAAAAAGTGTTTTTTCAGATGGCTATTGTTACTTCACAAGCTGCCCATTGTGGTTGATCCTAGTATGGTTGTTATATGTTCTTTATGTCATGTTTCGGATACCATTTCTCATATTTTATTTGAATGTGTTTATGCTAAGGAGATTTGGCTTATGTTTTGTTCCAATATTCATGGTTGGGACTGCAGTTCTGCTTTGGGTAAAATGCAAATATTATGTGGTCATATTCAGTAGTTGCATAAGTCTTATAATATGTTCTGGTTATTTCTTTCCACTGAGATTTTATGGACGATTTGGAAAGCTCGTAATGATGAACTCTTTCAACAGCATTACAGGTTCCTTACTGAGTCTCATTTGAGACTCATACGATTTAAAATAATTTTGCAGGTTAATAGGTTGATATGTGGACTTGAAGATCGGTTACAGCCTAAGAAGATGCATGAAAATATGATTCAGATAAAGGACAATATTTGGACTGCTAGTTCTTTATTTCAGGACATTAAGGAGTCTGATTTCTTCCTTTGGTTTTGTAATTTTGTCACTATATGTAATGACTTGCATATTAAAAACAATTTTAGTCATGATGGTCAGTCTTTGTAGTAGTTGCTGAAATTTTTGTTGGTATTCCAACCTTATAATGCTCTTCTATATGTGACTTATTGTATTATGTTTCTGGTTTTTTATTTATAATATAAGTATCAGATGTTCAATTCAAAAATAAATAAATTTGAAGGATAAGAGTTTGATAGTTTTAAAGGGAATCTTTTATTTTTTAAAAATGAGAAAGTTGAATAAGGGAAATATTAAGAAAATAAAAGTTTATTGCTGGAAGAAATTCAATTATTAAAGTGAGCAAATGTTATAAAATTAATTGAAGGAAAATATAATAGTGGAAAAGAAAAATAAGAATGAATTAATAAAAGAAACAAGGAGAAATTTTAATTAAAGTTGGTAGAAAGTGTATTTGAAAGAAATTAATTATATTGAAGATAGAATTGAATAAAGATGTTTATTGAAAATAATTGGTGATTAAAGAAGAAGAAATTATATTGAAATAAATTTGGGAGAAAAAGAAAGATTTCTACTACAAATAAAATTAATTATATTGAAGGAAAATATTAAAGTAAAAAATATTGAAAAATAATTTTTTTCAAAGGAGAATGTAGAAAGATTTTTTCAAGATTTATTTTGAAAAGATGAAGAAATTAGAACTTATCTTACCATGGCAAACACAAAAAAAAATCTTTCAGAATTCCAGCTACTAAAAGAGCTAAACTTTACCCCTTGGAAAAATAAGATGAAATTGATACTTCTTGTTGAAAATATTTGGAAAGTAGTAATTGGAAACAAAACTATTCCAAAAGATGCTATAGACAAACAAAAATATAAATATGAAGACACAAAAGCCCTAATGGTAATAACATTTGGTATATCAGATGAGATATAATTTCACATAAGTGAGGCAAGAACTTCCAAAATGTTTGAGATAAATTATGCACCATATTTGAAGGAAAGAATGAAGCTACTATCTTGCATCTTCAATCACAACTATATTCATTAAAATTTTAATATGGTGAAAACATAGAGCACTTTCTTAGAAGGATAGCGAGTATGAAATCAAGACTATAAGCTATGGAAGAAAAAATAGAAGAAAATTCTCTTATCCAAGTTACACTTAGAGCACTTACAGAAACATTTAAAACATTGGTTACATCTCTTCAAGTGCTAAACAAAAATGTGTTGTTTGATGAATTGGTCAATATACTTAAAGAATATGAAATAGAAAATCAAGCAATGGATAAAATGACAAACAATACTTTTACTTCAACAAAAATATCACCAATTAACATAAGAAACTCTGCTACCTCATCATTACAACATAAACTATAATAGAAAATAAAATATTGCAATATATGTAACAAAGGTCACATCACTGGATATTGTAAATATAATTCTCTAAATCAATGGCATCAAATATATAGACTTTTTCAAAGATATCAATGGAGACAATATTAGTCTAATCAACAATGATATGCACAAACATTATAACAACATCCAAAATGGGAAAGTCAAAGAGGAAACATGGTCCAAGAAGTACAAGAAACAAAGTATAGTGATGAGGAAGAACATGAAATAACTCACAGATCTCTCATGGGAAAATAACTATAGATATATCCATCTTTGATAATGCTAGTTTAGGAAAATAATGCCTTGATAGTACAAAATGTATGGACTAGATTGATAGACAATGTTGATGATTTGAAGTTTTCTATTTATGACAAAGATAGTAAAGATATATGACACTCATAAACTATCAATAATGATCTAAGAGGCATTTACTATAACTTATTTTGTTCAAGACATAATAGTGATGATCTTAAAGAGCACACAAGAGAAGTTGGATAATCTAATGAGAATTATTTTATGATGAAAAACAATGACACCAAATTTGTAGCAAGGATTGATAATATCAATGACACATTTAATATTGGCAAGATAAAATATAGACATGGACAGAAAAAGAAATGTTAGATACTATATATTTTTAAAACTTTTTTCAAGAATAATCAACCTCAAAATATTTGTCAAGAAAAGAAAACTAAAATAGATATACACTATGGATGGATAAGTAGAACAAAATGGAATAAAATTATGGATATGTTAAATTTTTCCTACAAAAATAAAAAGAGTTTCATTGATATAAATCCAGGAATAAAATACAAGTCATAATCAAAAGGAAAAATTCCATACCAAATCTAGAGATGGAAAGAATACAAAAGCCAGAGTCCATGTCAGATTCAGAGTAAGAAGACCAAAAACATAATCAAATATTGAAAGCAAATGAAAAAAAATGAACTTATACCAAATAATATAATAAGGGGATGTTGGATTTTATTACGATATTTGGTACTTACAAATATTTATAAATAATTTGTAAATATGTGGTGTGAAAAGAATCTTGTATATATGAGTAATTTAGAGTTTATAATTTAGTAATCATTAGAGGTCATTATTAGAAGTTAATAATATATATCTTGTCTCGAGGGGACAACGCAATGGTTTGGGGTTTGGATCTTCTTTTGGAGGTCCAAGGTTCAAGTCGTAGTGTGTGTGTGTGTGGTTATGTTAAATTCCCTATTGATAAGCTCATATCTCCTCCTTGTGAGAGGTTATGGTGGGATAGGGATGGCCAACCTAGAGCGTTGGTCATAGAGATTTTTCACACTAACCAAATACAAAAAAATAATAATATATTTCTCATATGAGATATATGAAAAGTCATATTTCCTAGAAGAATAAAGAGTCTAAGAAGAGGAATAATTTTTTGAAGTTGAAATTTAAAGAGTCATTGTAAAAGTTATATGTAGAGTAAGCCTATGAGATGTATTCCATGGAAATTTTAGTATTACATTGTCACTGGATTAAAAAAATTATTATACATGAAATATAGCAAGTGAATTGAATATATGTGTGTCTTTGTCTGAATATTTTATGAATTTAATCTTGATATATTTTCAAAATAATTGATCATATGCTATCACTTTTTCCATTCATGAAGGCACTTAAAACCATGTATGATGTGTATATGCCATTTTTTAAAAATTTAAATTAAAAAATTATTGCTTGTTTTTTTAATTTGCATCAAAAGGATTTGATACACTCATAGGCAAAATATTGGAAGAGGGAAGCAATAGAAAAGAAGATAGCAAGAATCCTTCAAAAATAGAGAAATATGGATGGAAAAAAGTGGAAGAAAAAACCTCTTATACTAAAAGAGCTTATGAAGTTTTGAAGGAATATTTGTCCCTAAATATTAGAAGAAAAATCAGAGGTATCGAGAAGAATTTTTACGTGACCAAGCAAAATTGCTTTATACCCACTCTGATACCATGTCAAAACTCACAATATTTTCTAGAAATGAACAACAGTAATTTATCCACTCATATCTTTATACAAAAAACATAAAGATGATTAAAAATAAAAAGATATTGTGGTTTCCTGTAGGAACCATAAATAATCACTATCCATATTTATTATTGCACAATGCTCTAATAATAAATGAGGAGTGTGGGGGAGTTATTAATAGTAATAACAAAATTCCCTGATTGCATCATAAATTTTAACCTAAACAGACATAATAAGTAAGCTTTAGGTTAATTACAAATATTAAAAGAAGGTTTAACCATAACAAGGCTAACCATGGCCAATTAGGTTTACATTTTAAAAATTAAATGCATTGTTTAATGAAATGCCCTTAGGCCTATCCAATATATTGCACAATATTTTTTTCTTTTTTTTGTATTTACATGGTGGAATCGGTAGCCGCCACGAATCCGGGCAGGCTCTTCGACTTTTTATGGCCGCCATAGTATTCTGCGATGTCCACCTCGAAAGCTGCCACATAGATCTTCACGCAGTCTGCCCCTATAACCACCATGCCACAATCATTTTAAACCTTTTACACCACTGAAAGCACCAGGAAAGGGACAAGCGTTCAGTCCGACGAGGCCCGAGATTTGAACCTTGGACCTCCGCCCCCTTATGGGGTTTGGATGAACCAATTGGTCTACACCTCGGACCTATACATTGCATAATGTTAGATCTTGATCATGAAGCATATAATAAATTCTATATGAGTTAAACTTTGGTTGTATTCATACAAATGCATCTCATTTATCAAAGCTCCATAATTGCCTTGGATAAAAATGTTAAGGTTAACCTATGGGATCAAAACATTGGCATATGATGTGAAAATACTTTCTACCCATTTCTTTTCTTCAACCAAATGGGATTAAATTTTAAGGTTAATATAAATATTGTGGAGGAGGTTAAGATGGGCTTGGTTTCATAACACAGTTACACTCAACCCAAGGTCTATGGCTACTTAATCTTAACATATGCATTTATCATATGTTTGGTCCTTTTTTTATGTATTTTTGTGGATCTACAAAGCACTTACATATGAAATTATCTAGAAGTTTGGCTTTGTGATGTAGTACTATATACAAGTTGAATTAACAACAGGCACGCGATGCAGGAGTGCACAACAAAAGTAGGAAGAACTATGAAAGTCAAAACATAAAACTCTCTCTTTTTTATATTATCTTTGAGGAAGAAAAAATTGCAATAGTTGTGCATAGATCTACAGTCAAACCTCTCTACTTCATAATCAAGCCCATCTCCCCCAAAAACCTCCTCCCAAATCGAATTTGATCCAACTTTAATATCAAAATTACAAATAACAGTTTCCTACCCAAACCAGGAAACATGGATCCACTCCAAGAAAATTAAAATTTATAATTTCCTAGTTGAGCCATTAATACAATGGTCATAAATGCTATAGAACTGTGTGCGCAAATACCATAGAATAATTTCCTACTCAAATCATTAATGTAACGATGATAAAGACCATAAAAATGCATGCGCAAAGACCATAGAACAATTTCTTGTCCAAGTCATTAATGCAACACTCATAAAGACCATAGAACTACATGCGCAAAGATCACAAAACAATTTCCCACCTGAGCCATTAATGCAATGGTCATAAACACCACAAAACTACATGTGAAGACCACAAATTTATGCATGTAAAGAACATAGAACTATGTGGTGCCTATCACAACACTAGATATTTTTATTTTTTGGTCGATGCAAGATCGCACAAATACAAGGTTGCTCCCGCATCAGATACCCTTACTAAAAATAATATGAGCTTGGGGCTCACATTATGACTGCAAGAATGATTGATTCAGCCACCCAAGTCAACTTACTTCAGCTTCAAAAATCCACGAGTCCTTTACCCTTCCATTGAATCAAATATTCTTTGTACTTACTCTGTCGAGTTTTCTTGCCAATGCATGAATCCAATATTTGCACTATTTCCTCTCGTTACTTCTAAGGTATCTCCTTCCTCCAATTTAGTTCTTCCTCCATCTGTGCATCTTCAAAATCTTCAAGCACATGGAATGAATATAGATCAAATATATTGAATATCAAGAATATATCTAACCCTTTAGACATTTTGATTTCATAGGCGTTCTTAGAAAATGATGCAAATTACGACAAGGACCTATCATCTTGGGTTTTGAAATTATTTTATGTTTTGTGCAGGAACCTCTTGTTTCTTAGATGCACCATGACTAACTCTACCTCTAAGTAGGTCTTTTCTCTATGGAAAACATCTATGTGCTCCTTATACTTAGCATTTCTCTCCTCAATTTATTTCTTTACTTGCACATGCACTCTTGCACATGTTGTGCAAAGTCTTATGCCTCATTTCTGACATGGGTACCATCTTTCACCTCCAACAGATCTATGACTCCATGAGGAGATAATTCATACACCGCTTAAAATAGTGTCCTTTCAATTGATCTATTCATCGAATTATTGTACGTAAACTCTACTTGCACCAACTTAGAGTCCCACTACGCAGGGTGCTCTCCTACGAGACATCACAATAGATTGCTAAGAATTTGATTGAAAACCTCCATCTATCCATTCATTTGAGGATGATACGTTGAATTTTAGTTGAGCTGCACACCCAAATTTTTCCAAAGAGTGTGCCAAAAGTGGCTAAGGAACTTTTTATCACCATCCAATGTAATGTTGCATGACAAACCATGCAATCTCACTATCTCCTTGAAGAATAAGGTCGCTATCCTAGATGCATAATTCAACTTCTAACAAAGAGTGAAATGTACCATTTTAGAGAATTTGTCCACCACTACAAAGATAGAATCATGACCTCTCTACATGCGTGAAAATATAAGAACATAGTCCATGGATAGTTCCTCCCATGGTCCATTTAGCATATGTAAAGGATTGTACAACCCCATGTTTTATGCCACTCCCTTAGTTTTATGGTGGATTTTATACCTTTCCACAAATCTGCACACATCCTTACGCAAACTAGGCCAAAAGTACCTCTCTTCCACCTTCACCTGTGTCTTGTCTGCATTGAAGTACCCTTTGAGCTCACCTATGTACAAATCCTTGATGAGATTCTCCCTCATCGAACTGTGTAGGATGCACAACTACTTTCTCCTAAACAAGTATCCCTATTGCACAAATAAATCTACAAATGGACCTCTATCTCTAGCCCATGGCTCCATGCATGCACACCATGCATCAACAAAATTTGGATTTGTGCCATACAAATCCTTCATCCCCTCCATGCCCACTAGTTTAACTATCATTTTGGACAACAACATGTACCTTCTACTGAAGGCATCAATGACCTTGTTTGTACTTTCTATATGATGCTTCAACACCAAAGAGTGATCCTACAGGTATTTTACTTGCTTATTCAACTTTGCACTCATGTTAGGACTCATTCAATGTTGTGTCTTGTTAGGCAAACTAGAACCTGGAATTAGATCAATACAATATGGGATTACACGTGTGGGCAACAATCCATCTGACATTCCTTCACCAACTACATCTACGAACTCTTCTAGCAGTGTGTCATTCTCTAGCTCTTCAAAGTTGCATGATTCTGACTGCTTTGCTTGTGAAGGTGTGACTACTACATCATAGTAGTCCTTCAAGTCTATCACCTTCTTGAAAATATTCTTTGCTAATAACATCATCACTTCACCCTTCTATGCACATTCTTCCTCCACTCTCATTGGATTCAACTCAAAATTCTTTCCATCCTTCCTGATGGTGAAGGTGTTCTTGCACCCATCATGGATAGCACTAACATCATATTGCCAAGGCCTTCCCAAAAATATATGGTATGCATCCATTGGAATCACGTTGCACCAAACTAAATCTGCATATCCTCCTATATAGAAGGCAACTAGACTTTGCTTCATCATAGTCAGCTGATGTCCCTTCTACAACCAAGAGACTTTGTATTACATTGGGTGTTCAACCTTCAATCTCAATTGTTAACCATCTTCGTGGAGACCAAGTTGTTTGTGTTGCCTCCATTAATGATCAACTTGCAACACTTTCCTCCTAACTTACACTTGGTGTGGAATAGGCTCCTCAACCATGACTCCTCTTCACATGTGGGATTTAGTAGTACCTTGCGTACCATCAAGTTTTCCCCATCCTCTGGGTATGCACTTTCTGCTTCACTACTTGACTCACCATTGTTTGTATGTACACATTTCTTTGCATGATCCACATCTCGTGCTTCCAGATATTTAAATTTTTAATGCCCTACTTGACCATATCTAAAGCAAGTCCCTCTGAAACCCTTTGTATGGCTTTGAGACTTATCTCTACCTTTGCTAGTGTTTTGTTTATAATCAACATAATGCATGTTGCCACTCGCACCAACACCTTCCTTGCATGAGTCAGTCTGCCTTAGCCCTTGCTTGATTTGTCTGAAATCCTTTTTCTTACCACTACTGTTGCATGCACCTTGTTGTCTATGGTACAACTTCTCCTCTGCACGTAGTGCCAACTGGTAGACTTCTTCAACGAAGTTGATCATTAGCAAACACATCTCATTATAAATAGAGATGCATAAAACATTCACATACCTCAACACCTTCTTTGTCTTTTCCTCTATTTGTCATGTGTGACTGCACAGTTTATAAAATTTCTTTGTGTATACTTGCACAGTAGTCTCTCTTTGGCATAGGTTTTGGAGTTTCTTGAACAAATCATGCGTGTAGTTAGACAATAATAAATTTCCTCTAAGCTTCACTACCATTTTATCCCACATTAATATTTTGTGCTTGTTCCTCTATACACGCCTCTTCTGAACTGAGTCCTATTGGGCACTGAATTGCATCAAGTTTTACTCAATACTATGGTTGTCGATCTTCCTACTTTCTGTCTAGGCATGCACCCGATAGATACAACTCAGAATTCAACATTGGATGGACTAAAATAGGGTTTTCAAATCCAACCTCTAGAGTAGGATGATTCCTTGTCAACTTAAACAGGGTGGTGACACAATTATGCTCACTTAGGCTTTTAGATATGAGGGTTAGAAAATATGAACAACAGTCGATGGATAGGCTAACAACATTGTCACTACAAAAAAAATCTCCCATAAACCAATTTAAACACATATTACTTAAATCAACATTATACCAAATTAAATGCACTTTCATTCATTAAAGAACAACAAAAAAATGTTGCAGATAACAATTTCATTATCCAAACAATGATAATCCAAATAGCATAATTAATCAATATCTATATTTTACAGAAATACACTCCCTAAAAACAAAGATCTAATTCAGAAGAATATTTCAATTACCCTAGAAGTTAGTAATCCATTAATCTGACACAAACTAACCATTCAAGTATTTATAAATACAGCTTAGGAATTCGAACCTCTGATGTCGAAGCATGAAGACATAAAATTTGAGGTGACAATAAATGTAATGTTCCTTTTATTAGCTCTTGGGAATATTTACAGTAGCATAGGCAAACACACTAGAGTCGACCCTTAAAAATGAGGGTTCGGCACCTCGGGTGGATTTGCTTTCAAAGCCATAGAACTCAAAGTCTTATCCATTAGGCTACAGGAGTCAAAAAAATTCATCTTCAAAAATATGCCTTAAAGAATAATTTTCATATGAACCCTACCCTCTGAAAAAATTCCTCTTAGAGAGTAGAAGTTCACATCGAGACCATGCTTCAAGCAACACAGAGGATAATTGCTCATATGTAGAATATGCAATAGACACATGTTCCTCCGCTGTTTCTAAAAACTGTCTTTGTGCCCTTACAATAAAAATGCTTCACTGTTCTTGAAAAATACAGTTCTACTCTTCTTATAAGGCCTTCTCACAAAAATACCTTCACACAAAATTTGTTGCTCTCTATGCCTCTCTAGGCTTCATGCCTTTATTGTTTATTTCTGACAATTGTTAGAGCAAAAAACAAAAATGTAAAACTTATGTATATGAACAAAATAAAAAATAACTTAAGTGTGTTCCCCTTCCGGGCCTGTAGTGGTTCCATCCTGCTCTTCTTATTGATGGGCTTATTATTTGGCCTCCTGTTCATTTTCTTCTTATTTTTATTTATTTTCTTCTCCTAGAGAATATTGTTTTTTATATCTTCCTCTATAATTATCACCAAACAATTGAATCATCAACTTCAGGGTCTGCAAAGCTTTATTCTGGGTTGCTTCAGAGGGGTTTTATGTCTCTTTCAGTTGCTTATAAATATATTGTAATTCTCTAATATCTTCATAATTAGCAGCGTTCCCTCTATTTACCAGATCCTCCATGAGATCTCTCAACTTGGTAAAATCAATGATCAATTGAGCAGCTTTCTTTTGGTTCAATGGATCTTGCCAGAGAGTCGATTCCAGATTCATCCTATAGATTCTCATCAATGCTCTTCTATATCTCTTCCACAAAAAACAAGTTACGATCCTCTATCCATAGACCTTTGAAACCAACTTGAATTGGTTCTTTGTTGAAATCCACAACATATTTAATCACTCCTTTAATTCTATCAAATAACAACCAGACTTTCTAAAGTGCCCTGTGCTTCTTGACCATGGTTATAGCAGCAACTCTGGAAAGATTCCATTCTTTATTGGGAATTGGCTTAGCAGAATTACTGAGTCTGCTATCAACCAATTTGTATATTTGTTCTGCTAGAATCACCATAAGCTGCAACTCTCTGGTGATTTGATCTAAATCTATCTGAACATTGGGGAGTAAACGGCTGGCATCATCGAGGTAGGCAATCATAAGTTGAAGCCCTAAACATTTCTCTTGGACCTTGGAGATCAATTATTTTCTAACCTTCTTTAGTCCATCTTTAGAAAATCCAGAAGACTTAGCTTTCTCAATTTGAAGTTGTTTCAAACTTTGAATTTCTTTTGCTTGTTCTTCATTCAACTTCTTTTGCTCTCCTCATTTATCTTTGAGCTTATTGGCTTCTTGGAACTTTTCCTGCCAGCCCTTGGCCTCTTTTTTCAAAGCCTTTTCTACTTCCTTTTGCTTACTAATAGTTTTTTGAAGCTTTTCAATTTGTTTCTCCAGTTTACCCACCTTCTCTTTGGATACATCATTCTTCACATAGAAAGTCTCTAAGTGGGATCTAGCCATTACCATCTCATATTCTTCAGGAATCTTCCCAATGTCCTATGTTACTTCTTCAACTCGATAATCTTGGACAGTCATCTTGGTATCAGGCTTGCTTACAAGGGGAACCATGGACCTGGATATCCTTTTACTTGAGATCGGATCGACATACATGCTCCTTCTTCTTACAACCATCCTATCGTAAGGCTTACATAGCTTCTCTTCCCAAAAATCATTTATTTTTTGTATGGTTGTCTGCTCCTTTGGCAAAGATACATGACTTGAATAACTGGAAGTCAAAGAAGATGAAGACACTAGGAATGTAAGGGCAGACTTAACCATTGACAATGGTGGTGTGGAAGTAGTTATAGTAGTTTTTGTAACAACAGTGGACTCTATAACTACTATTGTGGTTCTACTGGTAAACTCATAGAAACTGAAGCAAGACTAACATTTGAACGAGTGGGGGTGCTTGGAACAATTTTCTCCTTTGATAGGTGTGGTGATTTCAATGGTGAAGATGAAATGATGGTAGATGATGAAGTGGGAACCTCGGATGATGAAAGTGGAATCTAGGGTGACTTTGGGGGAGAAGGAGTGACTTATACCTTAGTGGTGACCAAAGAAATATGGGGTGGACTATGAGAGGGAGAAGGTACCTTTGTAAATTTTTCTTGACTAGAAAGGGAGGGAGATTTCCTTGGGGATTTAGGAGGATGAAAAGGATAAGAGGGATTAGAGACCATACCTTCACCTACAGATGTAGGGTGCTTTTATTCTATCTTTGCATCTTGCTATTGTTCTTGCTATATAAATTCTTCTACAGCTGAAACAACTACCTCTTTAACAACCTCTCCTTTGTCCATACTTTTTTTCTTAGAAACCTCTTTCTCTTCCCTTTATGGAGCTCTTTTAGCTCTTCTGTGAATCAATTGAAAGGTAGCCAACTCACTCTCTATATCTTCCTTAGATACTTCTTGTGCTACTTCTTCAAGCAATACTTGCTCAGAAATGGGACGTAATTCTATTGATGTTATAGTAGTGAAAGTGAGAGGTGTAAATTTGAAGCTTTTATCTTTCTTTCTTCAATCTATATTTGCATCTGTAGGTTGACCCCCTAGAGCTAAGTTTTGAGGCCTAGATACCACTTCTATTACTAGAGTGTTGACAGTTCTTTCACCTAAATATTGCATTTTACTCAAAATTTGTGCTCCCTTAGGAAACTTCTCTACTTATTCAATGGTAGGCTAAAATGTCTTCTGGACCTCAGCAACCGTCAAAGGAGTCTCATGCTCTTCTATTGGATCTTCTTGATCTATGGGTAGATAGAGAGAATTAGACCCAGCCTATGACTTCTCCTATGTCAAAACTATGTTTTTGATGTCCTTCTGCTTCTAGGTTTTGATATTTTCATCAAACTTTTTAGAAAAATCATTATCAATATTCATGCCAAACCTAGATTTAGGTTTTCTAATTTTAATTCTCATTCTCCACCAATCTAATATTTTTTCTACATTCCATGGCTCTACCTTTTCTACTTCTTCAGCAGTGTCCTCATTAGGTTGAGGGTCCTTTTTTTTTTGTTTTCTCTTCAATATCACGAATGATGACCTCTGTCAGTCGATGGCTCTTCTTCTTGTCTGGATCAAAATCCATAATTTGCTCATAGAAATCTAGCCATGGATGCAGTTGACCCATTTTTGAAACATTCCACTCCAAAAGAGCGGTCTTATCATTATTTTTTCCTTGTTCGAAATGATCCCTAGGCCTCTTTTCAAATTTGTAGGCTTTGTCTCCATTTACAACTATATTTCTTTTGGTGAAAATGTCATAAGGATCATAACTCCATATTTGGGTAATATAAAATAGACCTAACCTATCTAGGTATTGGTCAATTTTCTCACTCTACCCCTTATTTGTAATAGTAATATCATCCACAGTGTGGTAGGTTAGCAGAGATTTTCTCTTCCTGAACCATAATTCAAATTAATATACTCTATCTGCCTCAAGTATTCCAAGGCAAAGAGCTTGTTGATGATAAAATGGGGCAGGAGAAAAGGCTTATCCATGAATCCATATAATTTGATTACCGTGCCCTCTGTCAAAAGATATCAGTCTTCTTCTTCAGCATCCTTTGTTCTTAAAATTTTCCTAGCCAGAGGTGGCAGTCTAGGGCATTCTCCATACATTATTTTCAAATAAGGTCCTAAGAATTCCATATTGAATCTGTAAAAAGATTCACTACTCCTCAAATTACTTGTACAATAATAAACCACTAAGGGTTCCCATCATTGGTCTTGTCCTTAACTAGAATCCAAGGCATCTTATCCTTAACAGCAATATAAAACATCTAATCCAGGCTTGAGCAATGCCTGAAACTAGGTGCATCAAAGCCCCTTTTCATTATTGCTAATTGCTCGTGTATCCTTTGGGTAAGGAAGGTTGTCCAGTCAAAATAGATAACCCTAGTCCTTTTTTCCTCTGCACCTTCCTCATACATCCTTTCATTTGAAATACAATAGGCCACGATAATTTTCCAGCCATGCACCATTCTATTAGAGTTTAAACCTTCCATACAGGCCAACATAGAAAACAGTATAGGGTTTGCAAATTTTTCAATAGGGATTGGAACTTCAAAAAATTTCTTCCTAGGCTTGGCATCGAGCTATTTATACACCCATATCTTAAATGACTCAACATCATTAGCTCGTTTCTCCATAGATTAATACCCAGCCTGGGTAGTCACCTTAAACTCTTTCGGTCTTACCGATGCTTCTGACCCTAAGGTGAAAATATTATGATAAAAGGTGATGATGACACTAAATAGGGTTTTGCCTTTAGCAGTTTTCACTATTTTTGCCATGGGGTCATAAATTTAACTATAGAAGCTATTAACTCTAGACAAGGGTGAACATAATCACAAATGTAAAAATATAAGAAAGAGAGCACCTCACATTTACCTTCCATCGACAAAGTTACTCTTTTCTTGAATTTATCGTTAACGTTCTTCCTAAGCTTTGTTCTTTCTATGAGGGCTAGCTCGGTATCCACCACAACCTCTACTCTATCGATGTATGGAGCCACTACCCTTCGCTCTGAGGTTTCAACTTCCTGAGTATCTTTGAAAGTCATTTTGCCAACAACAATACTACGTTCTCTTTGATATTCACAGTGAATGTTTCTGATTACTATTTTGCTCTTTTCTCCTCTGTGAACATGGTATATCTTCGAATGAATGTAGCTCGTGCTCTTGTGCTTTTATTTCTTAGTGTAGACACCAAAACAGCACCAATATGATTATGTAACTACAAGCACTGATCAAATTGACATACATACCCCCTAGGGCAGCCTCCAGAGGTTAAACAGTGGTACTAACCACTCCCAAATCATTTTTGGAAGGTCAGAGGTAAATTTGGCACCTTTTGAGCACTCTACTCCCTATTCATCCCACCCTGGGATGATTAGAATCCTATTTGCCCCACCCCGGGATGATTAGCATCCATCACTCTAGGGTGGGGCGAATAGCAGGTTTGACTAGCAAAAAGTCAAACCTTGACAAATGGCAACCCATATATGCCACTCAACTTCGCCTTCAAGGCATGCAATTGCGAGGAACGATTTCAAATCAGAGAGAGGGACTTCAGTCAAGCATGCCTTGATCATGGAGGCCCTAAATTAGGGAGGAATATTCTCTCCCCCAAGAAAGGCATGGTGAGCCAAGTGGCGCCCTCGCATGCGCATTCAAAGGAGACCCCTAAGGTCTATAAAAGGGTGAGCCTCCTCACCCCAAAAAATAACAGAGTGGGAGAATTTGGAGTAATGGAGTGCTGCCAAATTATACCCATATTCCCTTTTGTGCTTCTTACATCCCTAATTTCTCTTTTGGAAGAGAGGTTATCAGGTGAACACTACGAATGTAATCCCAACCCAAAACCAAAGCAATCAGCTACAATCCCACACAAAACTCATCGACACAACCCCCTAGGAGGTTTTGGACCCATCCCACCTGGATTGGTGTCAAAACCAGGTCCCAAACGGTGGGCGTCCCGCCCGGGCGCCCCCCAAACTACTGTAGTCCTAATCGTCCCACCCCGGAGTGATTAGAAATCCATGAATGCTTTCTTAACTATTCTTTTTGCATTATGTTATATTTGGTTTACTTATGCTGCTGTTCAAGTTTCATGTTATTCTGACTTGATTTGACTATGTTTTATCATTTTATGCGTTTACTAACATACAGGGACTACCTTCAGATACAGGATAATCTGGGTAGAATCTGCCAAATCTGACCTTTTGGGTCATCCTAAAATTCCCCTTTTTGTCTAACCCCAAGTTTGCAAGAATTTTGGAGGCTTCTGGATAGGACATTTGCAAGGTTACTTTTGCATGTTTTGTGATAGTCCTAATCATCCCACCCCGGATCGATTAGAAATACATGCATGATTTCTCGACTATTATTTTTGCGATATGTCTCTGATGATTTTTCTATTCTTATGTAAAAATTTGGGTTCATTATGACATGTTTTGACCATCGTTTTGCTATTTTATGTATTCACTAGCCGGAGGCCCTAGGGATTGCATGTTTTCCTAATATCTGCATATGCTATTAATTGTTTGTTGTTTCTCTATGCACAAGATCTCACCACTAGGAACACCGGATGGGCAGCAAGGAATGACGAACACACGGACACAAGCGACAGCAATGTTTGGCCCGCCCATTTCAAATGTGGGCATGCGGAAGACACTAGAAGCGTACCATCCACTGATGTAAACGAACTGTATCAAATGTTCTGAGCCCTAGAGGGGGTGGACGTATTGTAACTAGATTGAAAGTGACATTAATAAAATAGGTTCCACCATTCTTTGTTTGCTAACATCTAGTTTCATTTATGCTTTGTTTCCCGCATGCATTTGTTTCTTGCATTCGTAGGGCTTAACATCTGCACCATTTGTATCAATTTAGTTTGCATCATAATTTGGCATGCCACCACCCTGCATTCAAATTTTAGTGGTGATCATGGTGGGACCCTATACCCTGCTATTAAGATCAGGTTTTTTATCTAAGTTTTTGTGGATTCTTTGTAGGTGTTACTCATTCGGGTGCTGGACTGCTACTCGTGCCACCCTGTGACGAATACAGACCTGGAATTCGTGCCACCCTGGGACGAATACGTATTTGTCCCACCCTGTGATGAATACAGACCTGCTATTCATCCCACACAGGGACAATTAGAGCTCTATGTATTTTTTGAGCAAAAACTCAGAGGCATCTGGTTTGGACAGAGAGGAGGTAGGTTTCTGAACATCCTCTATGTTTTTTTGTTTTCTATTTCTGTAGATTTTTGTTTTCTTTGCTTTCTTGCAATAAAAATAAAAAATAAAAACATAGAGTAACTTAAATGGAAGGAACCTAATTAGGGATGCATTCTTCTCTAGTTTTCTTGCATGATACTTGCACCAATGGCAAGTCCTCATCATAGGTGTCAGTTCTAGGTAGGTTTTGTGATTTCCTTCTTGCTGCTAATTGTTTTTGAAATATTAAAACGTACTTTAGAGCATTGCATTAGTGAAAATCATATTTTGTTGTATGTTTCTTTCTTTGCATGATTAAAAGGAACCACACGCACACCACCTAATAAAATTAACATTAAGGAGTTGGTCTTAATATCCCAACACTTGATCAAGACCAACGGTGGATTTCATCACCACATTGGCTTGAATTTTGCATACATTTACCCAGATCACAACTGTTGCTAGACATAAACCCTGATGAAAGCTGACCAAGTGTAACGGGGGTGATTCCCCATTCATGAGGATAAGTCTTCTATGGTAGGTGTCAAAAACAGAGTGATCCCCCTTCCATACCGCCTATGTTCCACGTATTGTTCTGCTCTTGCATACCAATAGTTTCCCTCACATAAGGGTGGGTATATTAAGAGGTTCGGTATAATGACTTGGCAATGGTATATTGAAGGGGCGACCATTTTGGAGATACAAGAGCCCTCATTCTACATGTATACCAAAGTTTCCTTTATGATATTCACACAACAAAAATCAAACACATTAGACCAGGTCAAGGGCACACATTTAATCTGTAAACGAGATAATCATTTCTTTGTTTGTGTGGTCCCCTTTTGTTTGGTATAGCATAAAATTTGATAAAGGAAATAAAAATACACATATCTTTCTAGAAAGACCACCACCATGGTGTATACCCGTAGCCAAGCCCAATCATGGGCAGAAGTTGTAGAAAGTGTACAAGGAGCCACAAGTCGCCTCTGTTACAGCCCCAAGGACTTGGTCATACCACCTTGGCAGCCTAACCCACAACGTGGTCCACACTATGCCATTACAAAAAAGGACTATAGAGGCACCCCTTTGAAGGGCACTCCCGTTCAACATAGACCCTCTCAAGAGGAGCACATACATGGGAAGGCCCCCTTAGACACTCACTATGAGTGGCCACTATGCGATGAAGCGCTACAGTAGCATAGGGTTCATAAGGAGGGACCACATGATTATATCATTGCTCCTCTACCCCTCATTACTATTAGAACTAATAGGCCAAATCTAGAGCACAAGGCTCTCAATACTGGGCGAGCCAACTCTGCCCATCCCTTTCACATGTACGAAAGGGAGTACAAGGAAAACTAGTATATTCCTCAAGAGCAATACATCGCATGGGAGGAATGGGCCTTTGCACCTACTAATTATCAAGATCACCTATTGAGGCCAGAGCCTCGGGTGAATGCTTCTAACCTTGATAGAGGAAAGCAACCTATAGAGATCTCGTATCACCATGACCGAGATAGATATGTAGGGGAGGCATCTAGGCCTCCTAGACCTAAGACGGTGGAACAAATCAACTTGGCCTTTGCCAAACATACCGCCCACCAAGTGCAAATCACATAGCTTAGGCAATATTAGCAGTAGTTAGAGCAACTATATCATATTAACAAAGAGCGCATTCAATTCCAAATAGATGAGTTGCTCCATAACACTATGCATGAGAGGATTCCAACCCCTCGCATGCATAGGACAAAAATTTATGAGAGGCACAACCCCTTAGTACGAGACAGGTCTCCACAACCTTATCAAGTGTTACCTCCAAGACCTCCGAGACCTGAACGGGAGGCCACCCCTAGAACCAATGATGGGTGCCTTCCTTGGGCACCCATCCATGTTTATAGGTCACGCCCAAAAAATCCTCAAGAGGCCTATGAAGAATTTGAGCGAGAAGAAGAGAGGGCTGAAACGCCCTACCAAGGCAGGGGAGGCACTATCCGGATACCCCTCCATAGGCCTCAAGTTCCTCGCAATGCACAATGGGAACAAACCAAAGAAGAGGAAATCAAATCCTTTGATGCATACAAAGAGCTGCTAGAATGCTTAGAGTTTGTGGAGACCAAGACTTTAGGGCCCCAAAAACCCACCTTACGCTAGCTCCGCAGTCACCCTGTGCATCCTTCAGTTTTGGCACCCCCATACCCCAACCGCTTCAAAATGCCTCAATTGGTGAGTTTCATAGGGGATGAGGATGCCCAAGAGCGCGTAACAAGGTTCCTAAGTCAATGCTTTGGCATTTAGGACAATGATGCATTGCTTCTGAGAACATTCATAACCACATTTGCAGGCCCTACCTCAGATTGGTTTATCTAGTTACTGAAGCATAGCATCAACAATCTAGACCAGCTAGTGGATGCGTTCCTGGAACCTTTGTCCTTCAACACCAAGAAGAAGGCATCCTTAAACAACCTAGTTAGCATTAAGTAGTATGATGATGAGACCATAGACGTTATGGGAATCGATGGAGGACATTGCCTTCAAGGCTACCTTACCTCCCTCCCATGGTCCACATGACTCAGATGTTTTCAAAGAGCTGCATAAGGTCGATCTTCATGCTATTGTAGCTGTAGCAATATGCCACCCTAGAAGAAGCCCTGGTGCAAGCTAGGATAATTGAGGAGATCAAAATTCAAGACGACAAGATTGCCAAGCCGTGCAAGGAGTGGACCAAAAATGCCAAAATTGGGCCCACGCAACCGAAACCCACCGTGGTCAATCAAGTTGCCATAACTGTACCATCGCCTACACAAATGACACATCCCCCAAATGCTAATTATCAGGCAATTCCTCTTGCTAACTATGAAAAATAAAACCACAAACAAGAGCAAAATCAGCAGTGTCACCCTAAGCGACAATTCACACAGTTCATGGAGTCTAGAGACTCCTTGTTTGACCGCTTGTTCGCGATAAACCTCATAAAATTACCAGAAAGTCGACCCATAGACCCCAACGTGCCAAAACCCAAGGGCTATAGGGAAGATTTATATTGTATATTCCACCGGCATAAAGGACATGACATCTTCAGTTGTTGGAAATTCAAAAACTTAGTGCAAGACTTGATAGACAATAAAATGCTCACGGTGGATAATCCCGTAGCGCTGAGCAACCAACAGATGGAAGTCTTCAAAGACCCCCTGCCTGCCCATGACACGTAGGCAAAGACTTTACAAGTAAATGAAGTAACACAAAACTGCCCCATGCAAGGGTACGTGGGGATGATAAGCATCGTGACATAGAACAGAAGATACCCAAACATGGTTGCACCCACTGCAACTACAAGAGATGTTCCATCAACGTCAAAACCTCCACAACACCCTACACAACCTCCCCCGCCTAGACCAGTGGCCACGATTCGGACTAAGCTTACTCAAAGTTTAAGGACCACGTAGGCTAGGCTCTCCATTTATGATCTCATCCAAAAATCACCGCCCCATTGGGAGGCTCTGATGGAGATACTCAAAGCCATTAAGCTACATCCCCACTAACCTAATTCTTTCAACAATTTTGTGGGACATGTGAGACAATGCACAGAATCAGTCATAACCTTTAGGGAAGATGAACTGAAATTGGTTACTGGTGATATGGTGGATCCACCCCTACACGTCATTGTGCGGGTCAACGGGATTCCATTCAAGAGGGTATTGGTGGACACTGGCTAGTCCAACAACATAATCACGATAGTGGCATTAAAACATAAGTTGTTGGCATCCCACATTGTGGCGTCCACTTACACTCTTTGAGAATTCAACAACGCGTTATGCTCGACGGTTGGCACAATTGTCCTGCCCATTCAAGTGGGACAAAAGACCATTCCTACGTTGTGTCACATCCTTGAGGGTGAGATGGCCTACAATATCTTGCTAGGCCAACCTTGGATTAGGGACATGAAGTGTATCCCTTCGATAGCCCATCAATGCCTCAAATACACATATGAAGGGCAAGTACATGTAGTCCCAATGAACCTAGAGCCCTTTAAGTTTTGCAATGCGATACAGTTGATGCCACAATCGACCCTCCCATCGACACATTTGGACTTTCAATTGAATCCGTCCACATAGGGTTCGATTTTGCCTACATCTTTGTTGTTGAGTCCCTCAATTAACCGACCTGGCCCATATTCGTCGTATGTTCCTTCACCAACAATGCCACCTATGGTGGCCACACCGAAGGACAACGAGAAGAAGCCCCTAGAGGAGGTACCACCACTAGTCTCAACCATCTCTATCGAGGAGGTGCCCAGTCGAGTGGAAGTCAAGACACCTGATTCACCCAACATGGAGTGGACTCAGAGTGAACTCCCATTCCCTCCCCCTCAACCATCGACGATTACCATTGAAATGGCCAATACGGTCCTGGGGGAGTACCTAGTGCAGAACATTATGGCAACACCCATACTCGAATCCATGCAAGACATGGGGAGACCTCACCTCCCCATCGACACTATCATCCCTTTATGTTACCTGCCAAATCAGACCAACTTTGTATATAGGGGCCTCGAGAACGGCCTGGAACCCTACCTACAAGAGGAAGAGGACAGAGATCCATTTGCTAAGAATGTTGATTATATGTCCAACCCAGACTTTGCCTTGAAATACCTAGACCAATGTAATTGGAATGGATACAGATTGGGTAGATACGAACAAGGAATTCACACTCTTTGGCAACCAAGGTACCAGATGCCATATGATAAATCAGGAGTAGGGTTCAACCACCCTTTGCCCCTTGACATCTTGGTAGAAACCATGCAAGGCTTAGTTCTAGGCAACAGGGATGGGTTGGCACAAGATCCATATGCCAATCCCAACACTACATACACATTGGTGAATTATTTCCCATTGGTAACAACAAACCTTGTTGACCTCAACAGCCCCTCCCCTTTGATCGAGAAAGAGGAAAGTTCCAGAGGTAACTTCTAAGAAATATATGAAGAAAATCAAGAGAGCTCTTCAAAATATTAGTCGGATTATGAGGTCGCACCTTGGGACCCATTTGAGTCTGATAGCAATCACTCATAGGTGACGCCCATCGACGATTATCAGGACTTTGTGGCAATGTTCCCCTTTAATGTTCCAATCAGGAAATTGCCACCTCCAAAGAATCCAACCCTCCCGTAGAGAGCGGCACAACCCAGAAGGGGACAAATCAACATGCTCGAACAAAACGAGCCTCCCATGTTGGCCATAAAGCAAAGTGATCAAGAAACGCCTAATGGGAGGCTATACCAGCCAGAGGGGCACACAGTTGTCAGAGCCAATGAAGGCCTATGGATCTCCGATAGCAACTATGAGGATGAGACTGAGATGGCATATCTCAACCATATGAGGCAACAAGAATACCCCATAAACATCGATGATATGTTCGAACATTTAAATATGGAACCAAGGCATAGGTGGCATTTAAACTAAGCACAATTAAACCAAGTGCTTCATCCACCACTTCGGGCAAACAGAGACCACCTCCCACTTAGAGACCCTATAAGGCCACCAGTGCCAAGGGCAGACCCGGTCCTTCTATCCACACATAGGGCCGATCCTTTTATTCCAGTACCCACAAAGCCAGATTCGGGGCAGAAGGATCACCAAGAATATCCGTGTCAACACCCACACGATAATGGAGACCAAATTCATTCCATCAACATGATCTCCATTGATTTAACCGCCCTCATCCACAATATAGTTGATCCAACATGACCATTGTATCTATACCTAGATGCCATATACTGGGATTGCACTGACTCACCACCATCCCCATCAGAGTACTGGCCTTGCAATGAGATGTTTCATTTCACCCCAGGACAGACTCAGGATATCTTCCATTTTGAAGAGGAACCCAACGTTCCCAATGCAGATCTAAATTCAGCAAATGATATCCACCTAATCCCAACTCCACACTAGTTGGAGGACAGATCCCACATGTCATTCGAAGAGACGATTGACATAGACATCGGTTTTTATCCAATGAATCCACAAATCATCAAGCTGGGGGTAAGTCTATCCCCCAAAGAGCAAGCCGATTACATTGCCCTTATCAAAGAGAAGAAGGAGGTTTTTGCATGGTCCTACAAAGACATGCCAGGGCTAGATCCGTAGCTAGTCACGCATAATCTAACACTTGATCCGACAGTCAAGCCAGTCAAGAAAAAGTTACGTAAGATGCACCCAATAGTGGCCTTAACGATCAAATACGAGCTACAAAAGTTGTTGGATGCACAGTTTGTCATCTGCGTGGATTACCCACCATGGCTGTCCAACATGGTAACCGTTAAAAATCCAGATGGGAGGATTCACATATGCACCAATTTTTGAGATCTCAACAAAGCGAGTCCCAAGGATGATTTTCCCCTTGCCTAGTATCGATGCATTGGTAGACGCTACAACAGGCCACGAAATTCTTTACCTCATGGATGGTTTCTCGAGATACAACCAGATTCGTATCAATCTCGATGATCAACTGAAAATGGTGTTCATAATGCCTTGGGGACATTTTTTTATAAGGTCATGCCCTTTGGCCTTAAAAATGTTGGCGTCACCTACCAACGTGCTGTGACATACATCTTTCATGATCACATGCATAAAAATTTGGAAGATTATATGGATGATCTATTGGCCAAATCTCTTTTGTTCCAAAATCATCTTGATGACTTACGCAAGATCCTTGATCGCCTCATCGAACACAAAGTTAGGCTAAACACCAAGAAGTGCGTATTTGGCGTCACATCTGGAAAAATCTTGGGTTTCATAGTCTCAAAACGAGGCATCGAGGTAGATCCAAACAAAGTCAAGGCAAACCTTGATATGCTTCCCCCAAACACCATCAGGCATCTCAAAAGCTTGCAGGGTAAGGTCGCGTCAATCAAGCCCTTCATAACGCAGTTATCTGACAAGTGTCGACCCATGAATAAATTATTACATAAGGGGGTAGCATTTCATTGGGATGACGAGTGTCAGTCAGCCTTCGATGACATCAAACAATACTTGGCTTCACCACCAGTATTGGCACCACCTAGACCAGGAGTGTCATTCTACTTATACATCTCAGCTATCGAGGTGGCACTGGGCGCCATGCTAGCCCAAAAAAATGAATTACATAAAGAATAGGAAAATTATTATCTTAGCCGCACCCTGGTCAGTTATGAACTTAACTATGCATACGTTGATAAGTTATGCTTGGCAGTGGTATTTGCCACCAAAAAGCTATGCCATTACATTTTGAGAAATACGATGTATGTTGTGTCTAAGGAGAATCCATTGCGGTACATGATGAGTCGTACTTATCACAGTAGTCGCACGACAAAATGGATCATGTTGTTGACAAAGTTTGACATCGAATTCATTGGAAAAAAGTCCATCAAAGGTCAATTCATCACCGATCAACTAGCAGAGGCTCCTCTCAAAGACAATCAGCCTCTGACCATAGAGCTACCCGATGATGGGGTCTTCCATGTCTCAGAATTGCCAGATTCTAATGAGCCTGAGTCACAGGCCGACATAACCTTATTTTTTGATGGTTCTAAATGTGAGCAAGAGGGTGGCATGGGAATCATGTTTTTCACACCCCAAGGGGCTCCAATGCCTTTATCATTTAAACTTGATTTCCCGTGCACCAATAACAATGTTGAATACGAAGCCTTGCTCATAGGTCTTTAGACAACCATCACCATGAACATCAAACGCTTGAATATCTTTGGTGATTCGCTATTAATTGTCAACCAAGTGAAAGAGGTATTCCAATGCAAATGCACAGTTCTGTAGGCCTACAAAGCCCTTGTGGATAAATTCCTAGCAAAGCTTGAATGGTATGACATCGAGGCACTCCCTCGATCATCGAATCATTTTGCGGATACTATGGCCTCCTTGGGGTCACTAATCCCGCAAGACCCTTCTGGTGAAATGACAACCATTCAAGTCAAAACATTATCACAATCCGCGATGGAGCATGCAAGCTTTGACATAACGCTAGGAATCCATCTGATCCATATTGAACCATCTCAGGATAGGTTCTCTCGAATCCATGATAGTCTGAATCATGTCAACTGGGGGTCCTTGTTCTCCCCAACCCCTCTTAATAGCAACACAACGCTATTTCTACAAGTTCTTTCCCGCTCAGCTTTTGCTAGGGATGAACTTCAAGAGGGATTGGTAATTCATACCATCGAGGTGTCTGATCAGCAGGATTGGTACACACCCATAAGAGACTATCTCAAGTTAGGTAGCCTCCCACTTGGATTGTCGCACACCGCAAAAATATCATTCAAACAAAAAGCGGCAAAACATGTCTTGCTAGGAGACATTTTGTACCATCGGAGCTACGAAGGGATCCTCCTCTATTTCTTGGACCAGCAAGAGTCCACTTGGGTGATCACCCAAGTGCACGATGGTACGTATGATGGCCACTTCAGTGGTATGGCCATCGCAAAGTGCATTCTTTGCATGGGCTATTATTGGCCATATTTAGAGCAAGATTGTTGCGCATATGTGCAAAAGTGTGTGAAGTGTCAACACCATGCTAACTTGACACACGTACCTTCTCAGGCCTTGCAACCGATCCAATCATCTTGGTCATTTTCACAGTGGGGCTTAGATCTCATCGAAAATATCTCCCCTGTGTTAGTAGGTCGTCACACGTTTATCATAACGGCCACAGAGTACTTCACTAAGTGGGTGGAAGCAATTCCGCTTACCTCTATGATTGGACCCCGCATTGTGGAGTTTATTTTACATAACATCATATATCATTTTGGTATTCCATCCAAGATCATCTCGGATAATGGGACGTCATTTAAGAACAAAGATGTGCATGCTTTGACAACAAAGTACAAAATTCAGCATAGTTTTTTGACACCCTATTATTCACAAGCAAATGGGCAAGCAGAGGCGTCAAACAAAATACTATTTTCCATCATTAAAAATATGGTCGTAGATAATCATAAGGATTGGCACATCCAAATACCACTTGCACTATGTGCTTATCACACTAGCATTTGGACACCCACTAGGGCAACTCCATTTTCATTGGTGTATGGCTCCGAGGGAGTCATGCCTCTCAAGTTGGAAATACCCTCCTTGTGCATATCAATGCAAGAGTTCATCGATGATGACACTGCACGGCAGGCCTGGTTAGACCATCTTACGTTACTCGATGAACGACGTGTCAATGCTCTCGAGCATTTACGTATCTATCAAGAGCGACTTAAGAAAGCTTACAACATGAAAGTTCACCTGAGGGACTTTCAGGTTGGTGACCTGGTCTTAAAATAGAACCAATAAAATTCTAACTTGTCGCCCCATTTAAGGGACAAGTTCATGGCAAATTGGTTAGGTCCTTATGTAATCGACAGTAAAATAGGACCTAGAACATACCAGCTCGCCTCTCTAGAAGGAATCAAGCAACTAGAACCCTTAAACATCAGTCATTTGAGGCCATTCAACATTTAGAGAAGCCATAGCCCACACTAAAAGCCCCAAGGATTCTCGCAATCACTTGGTCACCAAAAATTCCCCAAAGGTATCCATAATTCCTTTGGTCAAACCAAAAGCCCCAAGGATTCCCGCAATCGCTTGGTCACCAAAAATGCCCCAAAGGTATCCATAATCCCTTTGGTAAAACCAAACGCCCCACGGATTCCTACAATTGCTTGGTCACCAAAAATGCCCCAAAGGTATCCATCATCCCTTTGGTCAAACCAAAGGCTCCAAGGATTCTCGCAATCGCTTGGTCAACCCCGAAAATGCCCCAAAGGTATCCATAATCCCTTTGGTCAAACCAAAAGCCCCAAGGATTCCCGTAATCTCTTGGTCACCCAAAATGCCCCAAAGGTATCCATAATCCCTTTGGTCCAACCAAAACCTCCAAGGATCTATAAGAATCACTTGGTCCGCACCCATTCGGGTTAAACCACCATAACAAATAATCAAAAATAACAAAAAAATTTGCATCTCACTTTCATGCATATTCTTAAAAATTAAAACACCGAAAAGAAAACAAAAGTTGCATTAGGCATCACATACATACATTACATATTTGCTGGTCATACATGTCAAAAGCACCATAGACTGTAATTACTCGACAATTCCATCATTTTCCAAATTCAGTCCATTTTGTAAAAAGATCCATCAAGAATAACGCCCTTCGCATTTTCACCATATCATAGTCAGTTGTCTTCTAATGTCTTGAGGGTTTCGTCATTCAACTGTCTTTAGATTTCTAGTCAAATGTTGTACAAAGTCAAACAGATTTTTTACAAGGTAGAGTTTTACTTGGATCACGCCTTGTTACATAGCACCCCAATACAAGCTTAAAACACATAAAAATTTGCAAGTTGTGTGAATGCAAGACGAAACCTATAAAGCAGTCTAGGGTACCATAGGTGAAACGTTATCCTGCTCATCCCCCTGTGCGAATGGTTCAATAATGTTGAGAATTGACAAAAGGACAAGCTCTTCCCCATCCAATTACCCACAATAAATAGTGGTTTTCACCACTATCAAAAATTACAAACACCTTTGGTCCCCAAAGCCATAATGATTCATACTACATGCCCCTGAGAAGGATGGATAGTCATCCACAAGGTCTAAAAGGATCAATGTCATTCATAAGCAAAATCCCAAAATTCCACCATCAAAAATCCCAAAACACCTTTGATCCCCAAAGCCGTAATGATTCGTACTACACGCCCCTGAGAAGGATGGGTAGTCATCCCCAAGGCCTAAACGATCAATGCCATTCTAAAACAAAATTCTCAACCATCTTTGATTCCCAAAGTCATAAGGATTTGTACTACACGTCCCTAAAAAGGATGGGTAGTCATCCCCAAGGCCAAAAGGATCAATGCCATTCACAAGCCAAAAACCCACAAGCTCAAATTTGAAATAAAAATGCAAAATCTAAATCCTCAAAAGGTAACAACAAAAAATAACAGTGGTTATCACCGCTACTCAAACAACCTGCTCAAGAAAAAAAAAAAAAAAAAAAAAGAAAAATAAACAATGATTTTCATCACTATGTATGAGAGCAAGTATCCCAACAAGTTGAGCAACCGAAAGACGCCTGAGCTTGAATCCCCAAAATTCTTAGCATTCAAAAAACCATTTAGGTGATCCTCATTACGGGTTTGGTAGATAGCCTACCTGGCAATAGCGGTATCCTAAATGTATGACGATATGTCTATCACATTTTGCATGTGTAGACCAATATTTGCATGTGGATGAGCTAGCTTATGGTATCATAGATTGTGACGTGGATTAATATTACTAAATGCAACAAAGGAATTAGTGGAGCTAATTAGGTGATCCTCAGTACAGGTTTGGTGGACAGCCTACCTGACACTGGCGGTATCCTTATGAATACCACATAAACGAACTCAATCGCACACATAGGGATGTGAAATAACTTGGTCAAACTCAAGTTTAATTCATACCTGGTTCAAAAGTCTTGTAAGACAATGTATAGTCTTGATTAGTTAGTTAAAGCATCTGAGTCTCAGAAAAACCTTAACTACCTTATAAAACAATTGTTGTACATTTCATTACTTGCATCACCAGCAGAAAATACAAAACAAAAATTACAAATGCAAAGTTATTCCATGAAGCAATCACATAGTATAGAGAGCTAGTAAATCCCGTACAGTCTATGGTGCCATCGCCTGTTTACCAACAAATCATTCCATCCATTCCATATGCATACATCTAAATCATATAGCTAACATCATCCGCAGTCATAATAGCATATGCATACACCAACATAAATAAAGGTGCATAAAAGAAACAATAAATCATGACAAGCATATCATCAAACCAAAAATGAGTCATGTATATATATTGAATCAAAATGCCCTCAGGCTACAATAAGAAGGTCCTCTGACCTCGCAAAGAAAACCAAAAATTCAAAATCCCCAAAGCCTAGGGATTTGGCCACCATGATCATGTAGGATCGGTGGGACTGAAACTACCCCCAGTAGTATGGGTCCTATGGGACCTCTCAGGGCGGCTGCTACTACCCCGCACACCATGCCTACCAACGCTACCCTCATCTAGCCACCTGTAATGAGAGGATGCAAATTGCTCAGTCTCACTACCTCTCATGCGGTGTGATGAGCCACCTCCATCGAGCTCAGGTAATTGCCCATCGATGTGGATGACCTCTATCTCTAACTCCACCCGGTATCGCCCCCACTCCACATCTTGTCGATGGTACACAACCAATACGTTGTCTCATTGTGCCAACTGAGCTCGCAGGAGATCCCTCTCCTGTAATACGTCTCTATGCTCCTCATCCCGTATTTGCAAAAGATCCTCCAATCACGCTATCTCAACACGAAATCCAGCCTCCACATCCCTTTGGATAGACTATGACATGGGCACCTCTGGGATGGCCTGCTGCTCTGACACCCACTACTCCAGGACATCCTATACATCTGGTTGCTCTAGAACCCCCGCATCATCTCCATCACCAGTGAAGTCATTGACCTCCACCATGTTTGCATAATCCAACGGAGCCCTCCAACCCTCCGTCGATGCCTCTGCACCCCCACCTCCTGTTGTTGCTGCATCTGCGCCCCCCAAAGTCCCCTCACCCCGCTATCACCGCATAGTCCACCATCGGTCATACTTTGCAGCTACCCTGACATTGTCCATGTTGGGTACATCAATAATTGTGTCAAACCCCTCACCTAGTGGCTCAATGATCGGCCAGACTAGGGTCCTCTCATCCTTGTGCCATCGATAGATCAAGGGATCACCAGGTAACCCCTGGCGCACCCCAAACTACCGCTTCAACTGGACATACGAGAAGTACTCTTGTTCTGTCCCATGACGCCCAATCAACCACCTACCCCTATGCACCCATCGAAGCCACTCTCTAGCATCAGGCCAGGATGGACAGTCTCAATACAGTCACCAAAACACCTACCCTGGCATTAGACGAGAGAAGGCGTCAATATAGTGACCTATATCACCTGCCCGTCGTCGACTCTATCCATGCTCCTCTGACCGTCGCCACAAATTGGCATACCTAATATCTCGATCCACCATCTCACCTTGGGTGGTCCAAGGCAAACTCTGTAGCCACTCCATAGTTATGTACTGCCACCCCTAGCACTACAAAAGATAGTTGCACCCGATCCCCTTTCGCCTTCGACAACGAACCTTGTACAGCTCATCATACAGCTATGCCAACAACGTCTGACCCCACCTCATAATCAATGGAGCTGATGTCAAACACTCCACCAAAGTGAAAACCAACTCTAGCAGGTTCCAAGGGAACCTCACGCCTGAACAGTCCGAAAGCAGCATATTAGAAATGAGGGCCATGAGTAAAGCATGCCTCACCCCCAATACGCCCTTCTCCAGCCACCATCGCACCAGAATACCGCCTATCTGGTAGTTAGCCTCAGCCCTCTCCACAGGCCTATCCACCCCCCTCTCCCCCGTCGAACCAAAACACCATGTCAGTACTGCTGTCCGCTGGTCCCGATGGGTCATCCAGATGGACAGCCCATCTATCGAAATCTGCAAAATTTGATATACGTCCTCCAAAGTAACCATCATATCCCTTGTTGGGAGATGAAAGGTGTTGATGCGAGGATCCCACAGATTGATCAGGGCAATCAAATATTCCTGATCCTCCACCACAGGCTTCAAATGCGTCACCTGCTTGAGCCCAAGGGCATCAAGCCACTCCCAATCCACAACTGTCAACGCATCTCGGGCATCAGAGAACACAGTCGGCTGGCGGTGCCGACTCCTCACAACCTAAAAAACAACAAAACAAACAAAACAAATTAGGGTTTCAACATTACCTTAATAAAAACAAAAACAATAAAAAGCAAAACATATTAAGTACATACTTAATATAAACAAAAATAATAAAATAAAACTGTACAGAAGAACAACAAAGTACAGGAAAACAATTGTACAGCAAAAGTATAGCATAAAAAGTACATAAAAGCAAAATACAGCAAAAGTACAGAAACATTAAAAACAAACTGTACAGCAACGACAACAGACATAAAAATAACTGTACAAAAACAAAACCAAAATAAAACACAAAACAAAAACAAAATCATACTAGGGTTTCAGCCTTAATGTGAACACAAACAAAAAAACAAAACAAAAACAAAATCATACTAGGGTTTCTCCTCTGTGAACATGGTATATCTTTGAATGAATGTAGATCATGCTCTTGTGCTTTTATTTCTTAGTGAATGCATATCTTCCACCATTAATGCAACTACTATGCAATCTACCCGTTGGTATGCTTTCCAACTCCCACTCATTCCTTTTGGTAGCTTGAAGGGTGGCATTCTGATCTCTCATTGGCCATAAATTCAAACTTGGCTGCCACCTCGTGGTGTTGCTTCGCCTACTCTTTGGTTTGAGCGTGGGACTTTTAGCATTGAATGCAAGCTTTTTCCTTCCTCCCCACATGGCACAATTACAAAATCACTGCTTCGCTCCACCTTAGTCTTTAAATCGACAGATTGAAGATGTGTTTAATTTCTATTGACAATTAACTTATTTCACAATCGGACAATCACATTGGTTCCGTTTCGCTGAGATCTTTGTATATTTTGATGCAGAGAAGAGATGCTCGTCATTCCACTATAATTTATGTGTATTTGCATGCAGAATGGAACCTCACTGAATTCTTTGCCAACACTTAGTCATTTTTACGAATATTTTCTCTTTTCAAAATTTTAAAGAAAAAACTGAATACAAAGTGCAAAAAGAAAGGAAAATATAATACAATGTATATACATATGTTACAATGAGCTTATGTTTCAAACATAGTAGAGTTTGAGATGAAAACCATTTACTGGAATCGGTTGTATGTTCCCCTCTAGATCTTTAAGCTGGAACACATTGTACTCCTTGGCCTCCACTATTTTGAAATGTCGTCCCAAAAAGAATCAAACTTTTCATGTTTTCTTGATTTTGCTCTATCAACATTCCACCTAAGAACTGAATCTCCAACTTGGAATCTTCTAAATCTGGCCTTCTTATCAAACCATACCTTGATATCTTAGGAATACTTTTGAAATTTGTCATGCCTGAGCTCTATTCTCTTCAAGTTGCAGTAAGTGGGTTAGCCTGGTTTTTACTAGATTTTCAATTGACTCTTCCTCTGTATTGACAAGCTTAAGTGTTGGAATTTCCAAATGGATAGGTAATACTGCCTCTTTGCCATACACCAGAGCATAAGGAGAAATTTTAATGGACTTTTTTATAGTAATATTGTCTTCCCACAAAGCTTGGTCCAGTTGTAGGTGCCAACTTATTTTATTCCCTTCAAGCGACTTCCTCAAAATCCTTAACAAGTTTTTGTTGGTGGATTCATAAAGTCCATTACCCTATGGGTAATAATTTGAAGTATTATTAAGAGTGATGCCATATTTTTTGGTAAACTCAACATACTTGGCTCCTATGAAATTTGGGCCATTGTCACTCACCAAGGCTTCTGGAACTCCAAACCTTGAAATCAAGTTTTCCATAAAATTAATCACTACTTCCTTATCTGATATCTTGGTAGGATTAGCTTCTACCCATATGGTAAGGTAATATGTGGCAGTAAAAATATATTTGTGCTCTACTGAGGAATGAGGATTGATGACCCCTATGAATTCTAGCCCCCATTGGTGAAAAGGTTCTTCAACTTGTATAAGCCTGAGGGGTAATGAAGCATTCCTTGTCCTTCCAACATATCGTTGACATTTGTCACAAGCCCTAGTAACCTTGAAAATGTTAGCAAACATAGTAGGCCAATAATAGCCAGCTCTTATGATTTTCAAGACTGTAACTCTACCTGAGGTATGTCCTCCAGCTGGTCCTCTATGGAATTATTCAATAAATCTTTGTTGTTGATCATCTTTTAAGCATTTCAGAAGGACTACATCCAAGTTTCTTTTATACGGGCCTTCTAGAAGTAATACATATTTCAAATCCTATAGCTTGTATCTTCTTCTTTGGGATGTATTTAGGTTAGGAGGGCATACTCCAGTTTGAAAGTATTTAATCATCTAGCCAACCCAATCAGAGTCTCCTAGCTACACTTCTTCTACTTGATCTTCTTTTGTTGTTTGGCAAGTTGTCACTTCTGCTGATGTCATTGCCTCTGTTAGACCTTGGCATAGGGCCCTTCCTCTCACCAACTTGGTGGGATGTATCTCTACATCATATTCTTGTATTTTGGTAATCCAACTAGCCCTTTTATCTCCTAGTTCACCCTGCAGGATAAAACTTCTTACATTTGGATGAACAACATATACCAGGGTCTTACTCTGTACCAAGTACTGCTTGAACTTTTTTAGTGACTTCATCACAAAAAATACTTATCTTTCAATAAATTTGTATTTGACCTGGTAGTCATGGAGTGTCTGGATCCAAAATAATATAGGATGTTCATCACCTTGATCATCATTTTGAGTGAGCACTGAGGCATAACTCTCTTTAGCTCCATAAGCATAAAGGATAAAATATTTATCAAAATCTGGATTTACCAATACTGGGGCTATTGCAATGGATTTCTTGATAATCTCAAAATCTTACTTCCTAACTTCAGTCCACTTAAACTCAACATTCTTCTTGAGTAACTCAGATATGGGCCTTACTTTCTGTGCAAAGTCAGAAATGAATTTCCTGACAAAGTTTATTTGACCCAAAAAGTATTGTAAGACCTTCTTGTTTGTAGGTAATGGGAGAGCAAGAATGGACTTAATTCTATCTGTATCTATGGCCATACCTTCTTTTGAGACCACATGACCTAGCATCCTTCCTTCATGAACTGCAAAGAATGATTTCTTAGGATTGAGTGAAATACCAAATTCTCTGCACTTTTGAAAAACTTGCTCAAGGTGTGATAGGTGGTCATGCTTATCATGGGAAAACATAGTCATGTCATCCAAATAAATTAGAATGACTTTGTTGATCAGTGTCCCAAATGCATAATCCATGGCTCTCTAAAATGTGGCTCCCGCATTAGACAACCCAAAAGGCATTCTCTGGTAGGCAAATGTGCCCCATTTTGTGGTGAATGTTGTTTTATACTGATCTTCATATTTCACCCAAATATGATTGTACCCAGAGTAGCCATCTAGTAATGAGAACCTCTCTGCCCCTACCACTATATGTAATATTTGATCAATCTATGGGAGGGGGTAGTGATCCTTAAGGGATGCTTGGTTAAGATTTCTAAAATCTACACACAAACGAATATCCCCATTCTTTTTCTCATGGGTACCAAGTTGGCTACCCAAGTTGAATGTTTTATTGGGTATATGATCTTAGCCTTTAATAAATTCAAGAGCTCCTCTCTCATAATGGCTTCGATCCTTGGATTTATTGGTCTTTGCTTCTATCTAAAAGGCTTTGCATCAGGCTCTAGCTCAATAGTATGTTGGATAACTTTCTTGTCATATACCTTGAGGTCTTCATATGACCAAGCCACAATATCTTGGTATTTTAAGCATAAGGCTTTGATATCTTTTACTTCCTTTGGTGAACATCAAACTCCAACATTGAGCTTCTTTTCAGTACCGACTTCAACTTCTTTATAAATTTTTTCATTGACTTTCATGGCTCTGGTCTTTTTTTGTCCTCATTGTCAAATAAGCTTTCTAGGGTGACCAACCCTCTAGGAATGTGATTGTTCCTTAGTTGAATAACATCTTGTTGATCAATATCTTCTGGGTTCTCTTCTTGGATAGTGGAGAGACATGCTTCTCTTACCAAAAAGTCAATTATCTACTCATCACTTTCAAAAACCTGCCAAAAAATCTGCTTATCTGGTACTGCAGGTCTGAAAATCATTTTGATTCCCTTGGCTTTCTTGATTCCAAAGTCTACAGAAGGGTTGAAGTTAGCTCCCTTCATTGCTAATGAATATTCCAGAGTATTCTTTTCTCTGGGAATAAAATTTATATTTAGGGCATCAAAATATTCCATTAGATCCCATACCCTATTTCTGTATACCTTTAGGTAATGGTTCTTGCTACTGCACCTTTTCCTTACCTGATGGACGATTAACTCAGAGTCACCATATATGTTTAAAATCTTAATGCCCATGCTTTCTGCTTGTATCAGTCTGAGACATAGGGCCTCATATTCTATAGCATTATTTGTACATGACCATGTTAGTCTATAGGTAAAATTATTTGTCCCCTCTGATTGGGACTGTAGTACCACACCATATCCTGCACTATTTCTGCATTTAGCACCGTCAAAGTGCATGATCCATGTTTCCTTTTCTCTCATAGACTGATTGGATATAGCAGGGATTTTCTTCTATGATTCAGCTGAGATACTATATTTCCCCATACCAATTCCAAACTGATTGTAATCCTCTCTGAAGGGCAACTCATCCTCTATATCCAATTCTTCAAAATTATCAACCAACTCAAATTGCTCCAGGGGAGTAATATTGCACATGTCTTCCTCAATATTTTCAATATGATAAGCTACTGGATTTTTAGGTGTTATCCTTATTCTCTTTCCTTTGAAAGGAATTACCATACTAGAATAATCCATGTACATACATCCACCTAGTTTTGCAGTAAACTCCCTTGAAAGGCATAATCTAAAGTAGGGCTCTAGGTCAACCACTACTATTTCTTGTACTATTGTCACCTCAGGGGCTCTATGTAGCCTCATTAAAACATATTTTATGACTCCTACTATCTTAACAGGTGTCCCATCCAATTGTAATACTCCAGGACAAGCTCGGGTATACTCCATACCCATTTCTTCATAGACTACTTTGGGCATAACTGTGGTTGATGCTCCTGAATCTATCATACAATTTTGGACTACCCAACCTTCCATCCTTAGAGAGATATAGAAAGGAGGGGGCTTATTCTTTAAAATAATAGGGGATATTTCTTTCTTTTCTGATGGCATACTAAGGATTGTCATGGCTTGTTTATCTTGTGGATACTTGTTGAGGGAAGCCTTAAGCAGATCTATCTGACCAGGAATGAACAGAGTGTCATACAGACTGGCTTTTGATGGAATATTTTTCATCTCTTCAAAAATATTATACTCAGACCTAGCCAGGGTAGGTCTTTTAGGCCTTCTTTCTGGCTCACCATATTTTCTTTTATACTGTTGAGTGGCTTCTATTCTTTACCTTTTGGTAATAGAGGGGAGTCTAAGCCTTTCTTGAGCCTCATATTTAGATCTCATCCGGTCTCCTTCAGTTTCATTTTCCAACCTCTTAGGAAGATTGTCTGTCTTCTCTTTCCCTTTAGCCTGAGGAATGGGAAAAGTATCACTGCTTTGGGGAAGTGGGTCATTTCTTTTTTGAGAAGGGACTTGGAATTGTCCCATATTTTGGGGATCTACTTGTAAGGTTTTCTTTCCAGACCTTGTCATGACAACAATTGGGTTGTCCTCATCCAATCTTTCCCAACCATAATTTGATCAGGCTACCATAACATATTTACTCTCCCATTTTGATTTCTTTTAGCTTGATCCATAGCTTGTTGAACATGGTGTTGGTACATGATACAAGACTGTGAGTCATGAGGATCATTACATACCAAACACTAGATATTTGCAAGAGTAGTATCTAAAGAACACTCAGGCTCCTCATATGTTGCATTCACTCTGACCCCAATACTGTTACTAGGACCCGATCTCGGATCTTTGTTCACATATGGAAATCTCCTTTGTTGTGACCTTTCTTGGTCTCTCTTCTCCATTGAATTCATTCTGTTACTCAGAGTTTTTAGAGTATTTTGTATATCAAGAATAGCATAAAACTCTTGGGATGCTTGAGAAGGAAGGGGAGGGAAAGGAACTACAGTGGATGATGGTTTCGATTGAGGGATTGCATTCATTTGCAGATATGGGGATGATAAAGAAAGGGGATCCATGTAATATGGATTTGCAGCTTGGCTTTGGCCATTAGTGGTTTTTGAGTTATAAGGTAGCATAGTTTTGGGGGTAGTCTCCCCACATTAATTAGGATATTCTCAGCATGAACTACTGCATTATAAACTTGGGGGAAGGTTTCTACTCCATATTGTTGTGTATGCAAGCCTAGATCTGATCCAAGAGCTCAGATATAATACATATAGGCCAAACATGTAGCTGGTCTAGCTATGGGGGGAATTCTCTTCCATGTTTTGCTAAACCTCAAATTGAAATTTGAGACAGTTTCTTGCTGATATTTTTGCATGGATGTAAACTGGTTGAGTAGGGAGAAAGGGTTAGTAGATTCATTAAATTCTTCTACAAATGGCTCAGCCAATGCTTGCCATGAAGTGATGGTGTTATCTTCCAGAGTTCTAAACCAATGCAAAATCTTTCCTCTAAAGGACAGGGCTAGAATTCTTACAATAATATCCTCCTCTTTTATGTTGTGAATTGCTGCCAGATTTAAAATATCTTGATAGTGCTCATAAGTTGTCTTCCCAAATCCATCATAAGTGGGGATAGCCTTGGATACAACCTGGGGAATGGCATTCATTTGGGCTAACCTCAGGGGACCAACTGTGTTCCAGCTGGGGTACTTCTGTAATGGTTGATTAGGGGCCATATTTTGTGCCATATTTCTAGGTGTAGGTCTTGTTGGAGGGGTTGTTGGATTAACTGCAGGATTTTCCTCAAGAAGCTCTTCTTTTGAGAGGAAATATTGATTCAAACTTTTGACAATAGTAGACCCTCTATAAGGTAATTCACAATAGAAATAGGAGTTAGGGTTATTCCTTTTGAAATACCTGGTATACATGAAAGGACACTGGTCTACAGGAGTAATTATTTTCTGGTTTCAAGGACTAGGGAGTCACCAGGTGAATTTGCTATTCTCCGCTTATAAGGTCAATACAATTCACCAAATCTTGATTCCTCTGGGTAGAGATAAAACAATAACTCATATGATGGGTTTTCGTGTTCCTTGTGAACTTGTCCCACCGAGCATGCCAAAAACTATTGGGCATTGAATTGCATCAAGTTTTACTCAATACTGTGATTGTCTATCTTCCTACTTTCTATCCAGGCTTGCACCCGATAGCTACAGCTCAACACTCAACATTGGATGGACCAAAATAGGGGTTTCAAATCCAACCTCCAGAGTAGGTTGGTTCCTTGTCAACTTAAACAGGGTGTTGACACAATTATGCTCACTTAGGGTTTTGGGGGTTAGGGTTGAGAAAGATATTAGGGTTAGAAAATGTGAACAACAGTGGATGGATAGGCTAACAACATTGTCACTACAAAAAAAATCTCCCATAAACCAATTTAAATGCACATTACTCAGATCAACATTATCCCAAATTAAATGCACTTTCATTCATTAAGAACAACAAAGAAATATTGCAGACAACAATTTCAATATCCAAATAATGATAATCCAAATAGAAGAATTAATCAATATCTAGATTTTACAGAAATGCACTCCCTAACAATAAATATCCAATTCAGAAGTAGATTTCAATTACCCTAGCAGTTAGTAATCCATTAATCTGGCACAAACCAACCATTCAAGTATTTATAGAAATACAACTTAGGAATTTGAACCTCTAATATCGAATCATGAAGACATAAAATTTGAGGTAAAAATTAATGTAATGCTCCTTTCATTAGCTCTTGGGAATATTTACAGTAGCATAGGAAAACACACTAGAGCTGACCCTTAAAAATGAGGGTTCGACCTCTATTTATAGTTTGCAAAATTAAAAATATTAAGAAACATTACAAAGATTTATCATTTACAGCTCAGCAGAGAGTTCTAGCTAGCATTTCCTTACTGGTTCATCCTCCGCGAAATCCATTGCAAGTGGACCACCATGGCAACTCAGAGCCTCTGCAACTTGCTAGTTGTTCAGCGTCAACTAAAGTTCTAGCCGTTGGAGACTACATCTACATCGTTAATATTTCTTGGAAACCCTTTGTCATTGTCGATCTGCAACCACCTCTGGTTCTTATTTTCTTGAAACCCTCGATGCTTTAGCTTCCTCCTCCAACTGACTGTGTTTTGAATCCGGTGAGACATCACCTTAATATACTTCAAAATTATTGACAAAATCTTGATCGTAGATCTTCCCCCATCGCACGACTACGATTTTATAAGGAATATTCTTGGAGCAATGGCAGGGAAGAACCAAAATACCATTCCATTTTTAAAATTAATGATGTCACCTTTTATGCCTTAGAACCTGCGGAACGCCAATCCAACACAAAAACTCACTGAAAGTGAAGTGGGATGAAATCCACTCCTTATCCTTTGTTTTCCTTTGTTGGTGATGAAGCATTCACAAATCCGCACAAAAAAGTTGATGATATCATATTTCCTTCAAAAAATTTACGGATTCTATTCCGGACCCAAGCAAGTGTATTAACTCAAAACACCATTTCGGACCTACCGCAGTGTAAAGGTAACTCTTCTTTCATTCCACACTGACATTAGTATACAATGCTGCTTGTCACCAATCCAGAAGAAATTTAGTCAAAATGACCTTTGTCATGAATTTGCATGCCTTTGTTTTGCTTTTCGCCTCCTATCACCATTCTAGGCAAAAATGTTCTATGCACTCCCCAGAATCGGGCTCTCCAACACTTAGCCACTCGAAAGATGTTAAAAATACAAAATGGTCACCAATCCGCACCTTTTTTATGCTGACATCATCCTTCCCCTAAAAATTTATTGGATTTGAGAAGTGTCGTCAGTCCGGAGCCAAAAACATTAGAAACTATATGGATTTGCTCCTAGTGCGAAAATACACTAAGTGTTGGGCGGATTGAGGACCTTTGTTGCGGATCCGCTCCAATATACACTAAAACGTGTGCGGAATGGGAACTTCATGCCTTAGGTAAAAAATTTCAAAATTTTCTTAAGTATGTGGCCATTTTGGGCGTACAAGTCCCACCACAAGGCAACATGCCCTTTCAACTTTGTGGTGGTGCACTTGACTCTTTTAGGGTCCTCGATTGCTTTGAACTCAAAGTATCTCTCTAGCTCAATGATCTAATTCACGAAGTCTTATGAATTCAATCTTCTTGCACAAATCAAAAGACCAAACCTTGACTTATTTCCAACCTATAGATGATAAAAAGATGCACTATGTAAAATCATCTGAATAAAACAAGAAAAAATGTATGTATTATATTGTGTATATGCTTTCATCTTGTCTGATTATAAAATTGACCCTCGTAGAGATTACAAAAACATTAGGGGGATTGCTTTCCCTTTTACAAATAAGAATGGTGCCTCAATATTTTTGTGGTTGCAACACTAGAGGGGCAGGTTTCTCATGACCATCACTTTTGTTGGATCTGAGTATCTGTGTCTATTGGATATGCTTCTGATCACCTAAATTTCTCTCTAGATTTCAACCGTTAGGGGGGCTGACGATCATGTGCTCTAACTGTTTAGGTGTTGGATGGTTTTGATATTTGATCATTTGAGATCAGAAATCCACGTACTAGAGTCTCTTGCTACTGTATTTGGGTCTGGATCGACGTCTGGGTCTGCTCGCTTCATCTCTGTATATACCTGCACATAGTGAAATGCAACTGGTCAATAACACTTGTGGGCCTCCTAAGTTGAGGCTCGATTTTCAAACTAGATTAAAAACCAAAGATACAAAAAGGAAATGAAGATCTGTAAAAGGATAATATTGAATAGAGTATAAATAGATCTTACCCTTGTTTTACTACCGTTGTTGTTTTTGTTGTTGCTTTGTGTTGCGTCGAGTTGCATCTGGAATTCTGCGTATGGGTTGGATGATGACCATGAACCGAGATCATTTGAGATCGGATGATCGTAGTTTGTGGCATCCTTTCACTAACAAAAATTGAAATCGAACCTACGAGGTGTTAAAATTAAGGTTTGGCATGGGATGAGGATGGTCGCACAGGATTTACTTTAGGCGTTTGGGTGTAAAGTGTGCTCAGGATTTTAGCAGCGTTTTGATCCATATACCAACCTCATGGTAATGAGGGTAAAGGGGGTGCATTTATAGATTTCTTGGGAGGCATGGATAAGGTGGTTGCTCAATCAGTTAAGTGGGATTAATTGATGTTTCACTTTTGCATTGATTTTACCACTGAATATGTATGCTTTCAAAAAGAAGATAAGCTCACCTCGTGATTATAACCAGATAAGTGTGCACACTAAACTGGTTGTGCATGATGAATTAGATTTGCATATTGAGTTAAGTGATCCTATTGAATTGACTATGCATGTTGTGCATATTGAGTTACCTTGTTCAACTGAATGTGCATGTTGAAATATCCCATGTGTAGATGGAAGTGCAACTGCAAATTACTGGAGTTCAGTTTGTGGAAAAAGGGTGATTTTTTCCTGCACGTGATCAACATGGGGGATGGGATGTGGAAATGGATTAAACTACGAATGATGTGGCCATGGGGGATGGAGGGGTGAATGCTTTCATGAGGAGGGGTGAGTGGTTGTGTAGCTTAGGTAATAATTAATCAATTATTAAATAGATTAATTAATTAATTAATACTTAGGCAAATGCATATTAATTAATTTAATTAATATTAAATATACTAATTAATTAGTGTTTATTATACTTGATTTTGGTGTCTACAGATGCCCCTTTTGTATCGTGTTGTGTGAAAACATAATGCGATGCAAAAATAAATGACACCTGTCATTGTGCGAATGAATGATGGCTTGCACTTGAGGGGTTGACGTTTGATTACCCCAAATAAAGAGCGATGTAATATGTCCCAATGATGGAGGCAATGAATATCATTGAACGTTGTTATTGAAAAATTGATGAGCGCATAAAGATGCTAACTAATAACTAAAATATTGAGACTTGGAGTCTCCATGTTGAGAATTGTGCTAATATGACGTGGAGTCACTATGCAAAAATTGAAATGATACTATGGGAATGATAGTATCGGATAATGTTCTTGGACAAACATCACGTCCAACATGGGTGTTTGATTATTGAAGGTTTTTGGAGTGATTTTTTTGTATTGTCTACCCCCTCAAGCGATAAGTCGATTGTCCCATTGTGATCACCATCTTGTAGATGATAAAAATACTCACCATGTAAAAGCAATTGAATAAAATAGGAAAATACATATGTATTATATTGTGTACATGCTTTTGTCCTATCTGATTATAATATTGATCCTCACAAGTGTTACACAAGCATTACGGATACTAATTTCCATTTTACAAATAAGAATGGTATCTCAGTCTTTTTTCCACTACAGTAGTGGAGGGGTGGGTTTCTCGTGACTGCCACTTTGGTTGGATCTAGGTGTTTGCATTTAGGTTTATGTATGTTGGATATACTTTTGATTGCCCAAATCCATCTCTGGTCAGACGGTTGTAGGCTGAGGACATCCTTGGTTAGACGATTTTGTCTCCACGCGTTGTCTGCAACCTGTTGAAAACCTGCAACACAAAAATATAAAAAATCTTCAGAATGCAACAATAATGTTTGTATTAATCATAAAAATAGTGAAAATTTTAAAATTTTATGTAAATAGTAAAGTTATGGGAATGGTCCCACCGTGATCGTCATCTTATAGACGATAAAAGATGCACCATGTAAAAGCAACTAAATGAAATAGGAAAATATGTATGTATTATATTGTGTATATGCTTTCGTTCTATCTAATTACAATGTTAATCCTCATAGGGGTTACACAAGCATTAGAGGGATTGCTTTCTCTTTTACAAATAAGAATGGTGCCTCGATCTTTTTATCGCTACAACACTTGAGGGGTGGGTTTCTCATTATTATCATTTTTGCTGGATTTGGGTATTTATGCTTGGGTCTGTATTTGCTAGATCTACTTCTGATCACCCAAATTTGTCTTTGGATGTCGACTGTCAAGGATGCCAACAATCGTGTTCTCTAACCGTCTAGGTATCGAACGGTTTCGATCTTCGACCGTCTTGGGTTAGACGACCACGTGCTAGAGTCTTCTACTACTGCATCTGGGTCTAGATCAACTCCTGGGTCTGCTCGCTCTAAATTTGTATACTTGCACACATGTGAAATATAACTGGTCAATAATACCTGTCAGGCCTCCTGAGGTGAGGTTCGGTTTTCAAATAAAATTAAAAACTAGAGATACAAAAAGGAAATAAAGATCTATAAAAGGATAATATTGAATAGAGCATAAATAGATATTACCCTTGTTTTATTGTCGCTGTTATTTTTGTTGTTGCTTTGTGTTGTGTCGAGTCGCATCATGTTGTGTTTAGAAGTCTATGCATGAGTTGGATGACGATCATTTGGGTCTAGACGACCACGAACCAAGACCGTCTAAGGTCGAATGATCATAGGTTGTGGCATCCCTTCGCTGACGAAAGCTAGATCTAAGCCTACAAGGTGTTACAATCGAGGTTTGGCACAAGATGGGGATGGTTGTGCAGGATTTACTTTGGGTGTTTGGGTGCGAAGTGTGCTTGGGATTTTAGCAACACTTTGATGCATATACCATCCTCATGGTAATGAGGGTAAAGAGGGTGCATTTATAGATTTCCCAGGAGGTATTGATGAGGTGGTAGCTCAATCAGTTAAGTGGGATTAACTGATGTTTCACTTTTGCATTGATTTTATCATTGAATATACATTCTTTCAAAAAGAAGATAAGCTCATCTCGTGATTATCACCAAATATGTGTGCACATTAAATTGGTTGTGCATGATGAGTTAGATTTACATATTGAGTTAAGTGATTCTGTTGAACTAATTATACATGTTGTGAATATTGAGTTACCTTTTTGAACTAAATGTGCATGTTGAAGTATCCCATGTATAGATGGAGGTGCAACTACGAGTTACAAGAGTTCAGTTTGTGGAAAAAAGATGATTCTTTCCTACGCATGACTGGTATGGGGGATGGGAGGTGGAACTGGAGTGCATTGTGGATGATGTGGCCATGGGGTATGGAGGGGTGAATGCTCCCATGAGGAGGGGTGAGTGGTTGTGTATCTTAGGTAATAATTAATCAATTATTAAATAGATTAATTAATTAATTAGTACTTAGGCAAATTCATGTTAATTTAATTTTTTTTTTAAAGGAGGTAAATATTTATTATGTGGTCACGATATAACCGTTACATAGCATATCCGCAACATGTGAGGGGAGAGATTTGAACCTAGGCCTCTCGATTTCAACTAGAGAGTTTTAACTACCCACTTGCTCTCCAACTCCTCTACATGAGCGGGTGCATATTAATTTAATATTAATTAATATTAAATATACTAATTAATTATGACTAATTAATTAGTGTTTATTATGTTTGATTTTGGTGTCTACACAAACTTCACTATGGCAAGCACAAATCTTTCTTCCATCGTGAGGTTTTGTGTGGCCTCACCCTTGTCCTCGACACCATCCCTCTCGTCACAATCATCCCTCTCATCTTCATTGATATCACCCACCACTACAACACCTCTACATTGTGCGGCCTCAATAGCCTTCAGTCTTGTCAAGATAACTCTCATTGTATCAATTAGATCAACAATACATAGGCCAAGATTGTTTCTGGTACTTCCTCTTCCAAGTCTGTGAGCCATCTTTATGGTTCACTTGTAATGTAGTCGCAACAAAACTACTTCAGATCAAACCAACACCATGAAACACGAGCCTAAGCTCTGATATCAACTGATGCAGCATCGTATGTAGGTCAAATTAATAATAGGTATGCAAGCGCAAGCGTACACAATGGAAGCAAAAATAACTACAAAATTCAAAAAATTAAACTCTCTTTTTTATATTATCTGTAAGGAAGGAAAATTTACAATAACTATGCACATATCTACAATTAAGCCTCTTTGTGTTACAGTCAATCTCATCTCCCCCAAAACTCTCCCTCCAAATGGAATCCGATCCAACTTTAATATCAAAATTACAAATAATAGTTTCCTGCCCAAACCAAGAAACACAGATCATGTCCAAGGAAATTTAAAAAAAAAAACAAATTTACAATTTCTCGCCCAAGCCATTAATGCAACGGTTATAGAGACCATAGAAATGTATACGCAAAAACCATAGAATAATTTTCTACTCATGTCATTAATGCAACGATGATAAAGAAGACCATAGAACTGTGTGTGCAAAGACCACAAAATAATTTCCCACCCGAGCCATTGATGTAATGGTCATAAAGACCACAAAACTACATGCGTAAAGACCATAAAATAATTTCTCGTTCAATCCATTAATACAATGGTCATAAAAACCACAAAACTGCATACACGAAGACCACATAACTACGTGGTGCCTATCACAACAATACAAATATTTTTATTTTTTATTTTTTTGGTCAATGCAATATTGCGCAAACACAAGGATGCTCTTACATCACTTTGCTCATACAACTTGCTTTAAATCTATCAATTTTTATCATCCAAATTTACTTTTATAAAAAAAATTATTTTAACTCTTAAATTTCCAATATTTATTGAGTATATTAAGAAAAAATATGTGGTTTTCTTTCTCACACCAATTTTAAAATATTTGAATATTTTTTAAATAATGATACCCTCAGACCTGTCCACATAACGTAAGAAATTGAAGACTATACATGAAAATTATATTTTGTTTACACAATTCCAAAGCTTATGTTACATGCACATCTCTTTTAACTTTTAGAATGCAAATAAGGGATAAAAATTGAAGGGTTTACACTGTTCGAAAGCTTATTTGAAAGGTAGGTGCTGAAGGGTTGAAAAATATTTTTATATATTAATATATAATATATATTTTTTAATTATATATAATTTAAACAAACTTTATATTGCTTCCATTTCAACAAATCACATTCTTATTATATGCAACAAATCTTACTATTATGGTTCAACTTATTGTAGGAGTACTCATTATAAAACAAACCATTGCTAAAAAAATGTAAGACTTATTAATATGTAATCTCGTTAATGTTTAAAAATATACTAATATAAAATAATGTATATTTGATATATTTATAAGTTAATTATATATTATTGAAATAGATCTTATTTGTATCATTGTGGTATTTTAGTAATTATATTGTCATAAGATTTCAACAAATTATATTATCAAGAGTTTCATTGTCATAATAATATTTATCATAATACACTGATGATATCCTTTAGGACTAGGTGGATTGGTAAGTGTTTGTCTAGTCAAACACTTATCAATAAGACACTCGTGTTCAAACCTTGGGGGCAACTTGTTTGCAAAGGTAGTAGTCTAATCTAAATTCTTTGAATATACGTCAGATCGACGATGATGGTACAAATCTTAAGCGATCGATGGTCCCCTTCACTCTATATAAACAATGACAATGCAAAATAGGTTTGAAAGAAGCAACCCCTGGTTTGAACCCTATACTTGTCAATTACTAAAAATAGTGTGATTGTGACCAACTCTCCTATATAACCAAAAAATATATATCTATCATAATGCATTTATTTAAACTCAAGTCTTACTAAGATAGTTGATTCTCATTTACAATTGCTCTACACAACCATATGAAAAAAAATGGTTAGTTATATAGAATTTAAATCACATGGGCCCACTTACCTTATGTCTAGGTAAGTGATCTTGATGTGTAGAATATTACCCTATTTGAATTAAAACATGGATTATTATCTAGAATTCCCTAAATCTTCACCATTAGACACATTGAATCTTTAATTATATCTAATACATTATTCATTACATTGTTTATATAGGATTGAAATGTGTCGTCACGGATTATTATAAAGTGGTGTAATATATACAATGTTTAGGGACCTTCAAAAAAAGTTATTTTGTTTTTTACTTCATAGCATTTAAAGTAAGAAATAATGGTATTATAATTAAATATACAATAATGATATCTATAGTAATTGGATTTATTAGATTTTTTCCACTATTTTTAGTAACTGATCAACGCAGCTAGATTTTTGAAAGAAAAATATTTTCATGAATCAAACTTTATCTCCAAGGACTTGTGTTTATTATATTATTATTTATATTATTTTAATTAAATATTTAAATATACTTTATTTGTAAATAAAATTAATTTTTAATATTTTATTGTTTTTAAAATTGATTATAGAAGATTAGAACACATCTTACTTCTATTACATCGTGGTTATGTTACTAAAATATTTTACTAGACAAGATTTGAATTTGAATTTGTACCTTTAAAGTCATCATATTTAACCATTCGTGCCCATGAAGTATGAGAAAATATTAAGGTTCAGCGATTGAAATTTTAACTTACACTATCAATTCATTATTTCCCATCATGAAGTATGAGAAAATATTAAGGTTCAGCGATTGAAATTTTAACTTACACTATCAATTCATTATTTCCCACCAAGTGTTCCAAACCCAATGGACTATTTGTAAGTATTATTTCATAGATTTTTTAAAAAAATTTATTAAAAAAGTAAAGGATTAAATAGTTTTTAGCAATCCTTCAAGTTATAGGTTATATGAGATGGACATTTGTTTACCCGGTATGTGGTTACCTCTATGAGATGGATATTTGTTTACCCAGTATGTGGTTACCTCCAACCATACTTTGGTCACTGAAGCATGGTTTTACAATTGTACTTTCCTTAGGATTCATTGGACCTCTATTCAAAGCTATTGAGGCTGTACAAAAGGTGTTATGAATGGAAAATAAATTAGTTTTACATTATCACCATGTTGTGGTATTACAACTTGAATATTATCTACGTATTGCTTGACAAGATTCGAATTTAGGTCTCCTCCTTGAAGTTAAGGAATCTAACTAGTTGAACTAACGCTATTGGACATCAATTATAAAATAAAGGTTAACCTATACTGAATGTTAATTTAGATTAACCCATACTAAATGTTAATTTTATAGTGACTTAAATTAAATTTAGAAAAATTATGGATAAAAAAAGAATAAATGTTAATTTTACGAGTTAAATTAAATTTTAAAAAATTATGGGTAAAAGTTGAAAGTTATCATTTCATATAAAAATAAAGCTTTAATCAATAATAAACTAATACATAAATAAAATTATTCTATTAATTTAGAATATAATTTTAGTAAAAATATAGAAAAATATATATACTAAGTTAATGTCATCCAAAATAAATCCTAGTCTTTTGAATCCATTTTTTATTTGTTTGCTTCTCATCGTGGTGGTAAATCTTTGGATTTTCATTTAGGAGACCCAAGTTTAAACTCTGGTACAAGGGGACTGGAATCTCTTATAAAAACTCACTGCTTTACCCATTAAACAATTCTCACTAGGGATATCAATAAGTTCTCGGGCTTTTATTCAAGTAACCCAAGTACAATTTTCCATAAAAGGGTCAAGACCCCTCATAAAAACTTGTGTTTTTAATTCAATATTTAATTTCGATAAGACATAGCGATGACAAAAGGCATTGGGCTCTCCTAACGAAAATCCAAGTTCAATTCACAAGGATGATAGTCCTCGATGTGCCCTTATTTTTCAACCTATTAAAAAATAAAATCTTCTCATCAAATAACGTTAATTCAACTTATTAAATTCATCAAACTTTTTACATTTACTTCTTAATAACGAGTAGACAGTGGTATTACAACAAAGCTTTCTCTTTTTTGTTGTTGAAGTAATGAGTGGTGCATAGTGTTATTACAACAAAGCTTGGATATACTCCATTTATATCATTTGACTTGAAATGTTGAGGAATTTAACCAGTTGAGTTGAGTTGAGCCAATGTTACTTGATGGTACTTATTCTAAGTAGTATTTATTAATTTTTTTTTTTTAAGTATTCTAAATTTTTATTTATCACTTTGTTATTTTTTTTGTTTGTTTTATTAGAGGTTGAAGTAAGGCAAAGTTCAATAGGTGGCACAACCCAGGCACAACAGAGGCCTCTCTCCTTATGATTTGAACTTAGGTAACCTGAATATCAATCCAAAGATATACCACTAAAGTATCATGCAAGGGAGCACAACATAGGCCTCTCTCCGTGTGATTTTTATTTAAGTAATGCCACTTATTCTAAGTTTTAATTTATTAATTTGTTTTTTTTTCTTTTTTGAAGTATTCTAATTTTTCATTTATTAATTTGTTATTTGTTTTTTGTTTGTTTTTTTAAAGTTCAAGGAAAAAGTTCAACAGGTGGCACAACCCAAGGCACAAAAGAGGCCTCTCTCTGCATGCTTTGAACTTGGGTAACCTAAATACCAATCCAAAGATATACCACTAAATTATCATGCAAGGGGACACAACAAAGGCCTCTCTACGTGTGATTTGAGCATGGTTCGATGAAGATTGCAAGGAAATGCAGAGATTACTATGGAACCAACAAGTAAAACAAGAGCAAACAAAAAATCATATAAGAAATTGGTAAGGGCAAAAAAAAAAAGAATACACTAGAACAAGGAGGAAAGAACTAGTTTACTTAAGGAATCATGAACCAAAGAAATTTTGGAAGGAACTAAGCGTGAAAAAAATGCAAACTAAAAATAACATAACAACTAATCAGTGGTTGGAGTATTCAAAATAATTGTATGAGCGTAGTCACCAACAGAAGACACCCTCGACTATCATTGTCAAGAAAGAACTTTTCACAAATGAAGACATTATGCAAGGGATAAAAAAGTTAGCAACTGGTAAAACCCGTGACATAGACAATCTTCAGGCAAAACATATAAAATGAGGAGTAGATATTCTTGCACTGCAAATCAAAGAGATTTTCAATGAGGTCATACAAAATGGCTTCCCTACATAATGGTCAAATAGCTTGACCATTCCTTTGTTTAAAAGTGGAGTTGTAAATAATCCCTCAAACTATCAAACTATCATGATCAACCCTCTCTTTGCAAAGTTGTTTGGGAGTATGATAAAGCGTAGGATCAACGGATAGACGGAAGAAAATGAAAATAGAGCAAAGGGGAAAGCGGGTTTTAGGCCCAAAAACTCAACTATTGATCACTGTATCATGCTTAGACACATAGTGGAAAAAATATGGGACAAAAAAGGAGGCTTTTTGTTGTTTTGTAGACTTCAAAAAGGCATTTAACATAGTGCCAATGAAACATTATGGAGCAGAATGGAAGAGCTAGAGGTTCCAATTCACTATAGGATAGGAGTTCACAGATTATATGAGCATGTAAAGGCTAGAATCAGAACATAGGGAGGGTTATCTTAATGTTCTAAGAGTGACATAGGTTTCAAACAAGGTTGTCCTCTATCTCCAACATTATTTGGGTTGTACATTGAAAAGTTAGAAGAATGGATAAAAACATTTGGAGGAGAGGGTGTGCACTTAGCCAAATATGTGGTAAAACTCCTCATGTATGCAAATGATGTAATTCTTGTGGTCAAAACAACTAAAGATCTAGAAGATCACCTTTGGGCTCTAGAACTATTTTGTAATGCAAGTGAACATGAGCAAAATAAAAATCATGATTTTTTAGCAAAAAAGAAAAAAACAACATCTTGAATTTCAGTTTGTGGAGTGGTAGAATACAAATACCTAGGCATAGAATTTCATAACAAGCTCAATTAGAATACATGTAGGATGAAAGGAACTCTATGTGGTTGGAGAGCGTTATATGCACTTCAAAATCGGTGTAGGAGTGCTAAGTTGTGGGACTGGAAGACTACCAAGGTCTTATTTGGCCTACTTGTCACACTGATTATGTTGTATGGTTGAGGTGTGGGTCAATGGCACGAAAAATACAAAATGGAGGCAAATAGAAAGGATTCAAAAATGTCTAATTACAAATTTTCTTAGAATTAAGGCCATAGTCCCTTATGAAATTATTCTAGCTGAAACCCGAATGTTCCCTTTAGAGGCAATTGCTATGACCAAGTTGTTATGTTACTTGAAAAAAACAAAAAACATGAAAAACAACAGATGACGTAGGGCGGTTAGGAACGAAGAGCTACATAGGTGGAAGACCACATGGATGAAACAAATTAAAAATGGATGAAACATTGGGAAATCAACATAAATGAATGCTCAAATTTCAATAAAGACAAAACTGTGGACTAAAAGTTTAGAAGTAGAATATGGAAAAATGCAAGCAAAAAAGACAATACTATATTGCAAAGTTTAACCCAACGTATGACCACAAGGAAAAAACATATATAGGCCTTGAAATCAAGTGGAGGAAAAAAATCCTCATTGCTCATATAAGGACTAGCTCTCATAGGCTTAGATGTAAAACAGGGAGATGGGCAATGCCCAAGAAGGACTAGGTCTCGTAGGCTTAGATGTAAAACAAGGAGATGGACAACACCTAAGGAATAATGGGAATAAAGGATACGTACTACTCTATACAACACAGGAGCAATAGAGACAAAGGAACATTTCATCTATGAATAACCGAGTTTTTGGGACATCCGTGACAAATAAAAAAAACACTTGGAAAAGGGTCTATAATAAAATTATTTGAAAACAGTAAAATATAAAAAATTTAAATAAACCCGAATCAACTTCTCAAGGATATTAATGGTTAAATGATTTAAATAAATTTGTTTTCATATTTGAGAGTCCCATAAACCATGTTTGGGTCTGACCGAATTAATTAAAATCTTTCATTTCATTACCAATCCAAAAATATACCACTGAAATTTATTATAAACTCTAAAATTGATTTGTTTTTCCATTTCCCTGTTTTAAAATAAATTTTCGTCATTAAGGATTTTGGTTTTGATTCAATAACATGTGTCCGGACACGGCAACGGCCCTTTCCTGCTAAGATACTGTCGCTGTCGTTGTTGGATGATAAAGTCTCATTAACAATGGTAAGAAGTACAACAGTAATATTATAAATAGGATTTTATTTTCGGTAATATTATAATTGGGATTATGTTTTTTCTGGAACAGTAACATGGGTTTCTTAAAGCCTCGTTGTACAACAACATACAATTGTTATAAGATGTGCAATAATTGAACTATATTTTATAATATAATAAAACCATATTTCATCATATAATAAAACGTTAACAGAATACCTTAAAATGTTCCAACTATTTTTCCAATTTTATGAATTTTTGTAGCACCATAAAGTCTCATTCATTAAGGCCGCTCTTTACTCGATGGACGTCGACTATGGTTCCACCGCAATATGTCAGCCGCATTCTGACTGAAAGGCATACCCTGTTATTGCTGCATTCTAAAATTGTTGTTATTTTTTTTATTGTTTATTATTCTAAACCGTATAAGTTTTTAAATTTTGTATTTAATTGCTTGAATTTAGAAAGAGGCGTACAAATAAATAATAATAATAATAATAATATATGAATTAATGTTAATTCAACCTAATTTTAAATATAAAAGTATGACGCAGTTTCAACATTATTTATTACTAATAATATATAAAATTTTATTCCACTTTAATATTTAATTTTTATTTTTATATAAATTTGAACAAATTACGAGAATCTAATATTTTTTAGTGGTTTTTTTTTTTATTTCTAACCAAAATTTTTATCTATCATTTTTTAAATTTCGGTTGAGCATGAAATTTTATAAAGGAGGTATTACTCGGTTATTTGATTTCATTGATTTTCATTCAAGGTCTTGGATACCTTGGGAATTTTTTAGGAATTTTTTTTGTTTATCTTCTGTTGATAAGACTACTTATGAGGTTGTTATTGATTCCACTCATTTATCTGTTTGGGGTAAAGTTTTTTGATATTATCAGAAATCTTGGTGTTGGTCTTGGCCTAAAGATGTTTCTCTCACCAAGTATAAACCTCATTTGGGATACTGTTGGCTTTCCCCTGCTGTGCCTATGGCTGAGAAGCTTAATTCTAGGTGGGATGTAGTGTCTCTTCAGTCCAGATGGAGTCCTAGATTTAATACACTCTGGACAAAGTATCTTAAACCTAAGCAAGCCTTTTTTGCTTGGAGTTTATTGTTTCAAAGGCTTCCTATTGGTCAGCGGCTTAGATATTTGGGTGTGAATGATATTTCCTGTAGATCTTATGGAGCAGAGGAGGATGTACATCATCTGCTTTGGTCTTGTGTGAGAGCTCAAGAGACTTGGCAATGGATTTTCTCTTTTTTCATACCATATATGATAGGTCCCTGTTCTTGGATGAATATTTTGTTAGGGCATCCACTTGAGTTTTCTGAGAAGCTTGTTCCTGTGTGGCATATCTTTAGAGTGGGGATTCTTTTTCATTTGTGAAAAACTCGCAACAAAGTGATTTTTAGCCAGCAGAAGCCTTCTTCTACTTTTTCTCTCACTGATAAGTATCAGGTTTTCTATGATTGTTGGTTACAAATTTCAGTGCAAGCAAAAAAAATGAATATAGAGCTTCATAACTTATGGGACCTTATTGATCATTGGGGTAATGGGACCTTAGTAAATCTTGTTCCTCCAGCGCCTACACAGCAATGATGCAATCTATTAGTTATTTTTTTTATGTAGTTCTTTGATTAATTTTCTTATGAACTTTTGTAAGTTATTTTGGTAGCTCTGCTAGCTGTTTAGCACACAATTAGTGTGCTCGAAGTGTGCTAATTTCACCCACCTTTTTTTTGTATGATTTAACCATTTTAATATAATGTTTTTTTCATTCAAAAAAAATTTAAAATCTTCAAATCTAATTAAATGCTTGATTTTCTATGTATAAATTATATTTTAATTAAATTAATGCATACTTAGATAGTTTTTAAAAATTAATATATAATAGGAATCTTTTGTCGGCCTTTGTAGGGCAGTTGAAGAAGGTGAGCTTGACCACTTCGGGCTTGATCCCATTGAAGGGGAATACCACGGTTTGTAGGGCAGTTGAAGAAGGTGAGCTTGACCACTTCGGGCTTGATCCCGTTGAAGGGGAATACCACGGGTCCAACCTCAACGATGTCAAGGAGGATACAATAAAAAAAACCCTTTCTTCGCTGAGTTGTGGTGGGGTCCAATTGTTTCTTTGGTGTTGTTTTCACTACAAACCAAAGTTTAGGATACAATAAAAAAAACTCTTTCTTCACTGAGTTGTGGTGGGGATCCAATTGTTTCTTTAGTGTTGTTTTCACTACAAACCAAAGTTTTACTCACGTGTTGTGGTTGGGGCTAGGGTCTAAGAGTTTCTTTGGTGTCGTTTTCATTACAAACCAAAGTCTTATCCACGTGTTGTAGGTGAGTTGGAGAGGGTAGGCCAAAGTTTTACCCACGTGTTGTAGATGAGTTGGACAGGGTAGGCCAATCTTCTAAGGGAGATCCCTTGTTCAAATTTTTACCCTACCAAAAGCACATTGGGTACCCAAAATCCGGTTGATAATAGTGGTGAAGTCAAGGTCGAAAGGGTTTGACGCGACTCTTAAAAGATTTTAATGGTGTTACATTGTAAAACCCCATGATTGTTGGTTCTTAGACGAAAAGAACAACGCAGAGGTTTTTTTTTTTTTTTTTCTAAATTCAAAATATATATATATAACACAAATATTTAAAAAGTAATATTTATAAATTGTATACCATGTAAATAACTATTTAAAGGTTTGTTTTTTTTCGAAATGAAAGCTATGAGGCTTCCATCTCACAAGCAAATTTAGGCAACCCATAAAAAATTCCATGCAATCTATTGGCAATCTCCATTTTCATAATGTGAATAACAATAATTTGTTGGAATCCCCATTTTCATAATGTGAATAACAAACGACTTATTACATAAATCAACCTGAAACGACTTAGTGAATAAATCACAACCCGTAGCAGCACTTATGTCACTGATAAATGAATAACCACCAGTAATAGAGCGTCACCATCAAAATTTTCCATGTCTGGTTTATTCGGCAACATATTTCATCGCGCCAGGAAAATGGGTATCTACCATGTAAGAGGGCCAAGAGATTCGTTTGCAATCAAAGCTGAAAATCTCTCGTTCCCTGTCGCTCATTGCCAACTGCAGGCGCTCTGTATTGAAGCTGTCAAACCTAACATATATATTTAAAAACTAAAAAAAAATCAACATACCTTCCAGCCAGAGGAAAACTATTTAGTATTAGATTACTAACAGTCATAGTTAAAATCCCCCAACATTCCACAATACATATGATCTCTCTAACTTTAGAGGGGAAAAAAAAATAAAATAATTATCTTTTCAAGGTGCAAGAACAAGTTACCTTCCTTCAAAAAGCGCATATGGTTTGTACAGTTCAGCCAAATACATTGCAAAGTTGAACCTTCTACGTAGATGATTGTAGCGCTCCGAAAAAATGTGGAATAGCAATGCATTGGCCACACCCATCACCTATTTGGTAACCAATCAGAAAATCAGATGGCTAAAATTGTTACAGTAACTTATTTCATCAGCTATGAAGAACTAGAAAGCGATATTATATCCAAGGCATGCCTGAAGAGGAATCTTATAATGCAGTCTCATGTAGCCCACGAAGCTTTCCATGCTCTGCAACAAATAAATCCTTTCCACTTTTATCAATGCCCCGTCTTTATCCACGCATGGATTGGTGGAAAAGTACTCGTACCCCTTTTCCACCAGGATGGAGTAGCTCAAAGGATTTGCAGTAGACGAACAGACGTTATACTCAGAAAGCCCCGAATAATCCAACGCATGCTTTGCCATTGCCGCTATCATTGCATTTGATACCATATCTCCCGGAATCTGCACTCACACAATACCCAATTCATGGCTTCCCAATTCATTTTTTATAAACCCAAAAAAAAAAAAAATCAAAGTTTTCAGCTTTCTGCGTACCACGTCGAGTATAAGGTTGGGGTTGGCTAAAAATGAGGTCAGTCTACCCTTTCCATATCCTATGATTAGGGTGTCTATTGTCCTGCGAAATAGCACAATATCCATTTCAATTCGGTGCATTAAAAAGGATACGAAAAAAAAGAAGGGAGGGAATAGATTAATTTGGTTTACCGGCTGCCTTCCATCCAACCAGGAAAAGGCTCGGCGTAAGTACATTCAATAATGGAGGGACGAATAATAACAACAGGCAAATCTCCCCTCATTTCACCGAGCATCATCTCCCCCATGGACTTTGTGAAGGTGTAGGTGTTTGGCCACCCAAATTTTCTTGCTCTGTTAATGCATATAGATATGATTATAACATATTAAGCCCATGGTCAAGGTCATGGTCTGCTCTTCATTAATATATTTTTCTAAGGTTGTATTAATACCTTTCCAGACCAAGCTCCCGCATGCGCTTGGTCACTTCTTTGGGCGTCCAATCTCTGCTATTTTCCAACTGTTGGATTGTTTTCTTCACTATGTTTAACTCCGTCTGTATGTCCAGCGTATCTCCTCCACCTTCTACGAGAGTTTCTCCCATCTGGAGGGGCTTCTCCGGTATGATTCCGCTCTTCTCTCCGCAAACAAAAGCTTTAAATACCAGGCAAGTCATTACAGAACTCGAGCACAGATTCCGTTCATGAAATTAAAAAAAAAAAAAAAAATTTGGTGTTACCGGTGGAAACATGGAGGAGGACTTCTAGATTTCGGCAACGTTTGCCGAATTCCAAAACGTTGCTGACTCCCATGGTGTTGACGCCCAGTGCAATGTCATATCTACATCATACAATAAACCTTATTAATATTTACAGACCCTTCTGTCCCTATTATTAGAATCCCCTGGTGAGTGTTGACCCGTAATGTATGCTGCATTTTGCAGGCCATAAAGAAGAATCATTCATCATTTCTAAAATGCGATTCGTACCTTTCGTCGAAATTCGTAGTGGCCGCAGAGTTCACAATTACGTGCAGGTTCTCCAGAAGATTTTCTCGTACATTTTGGTCGCTGATTCCCAGCTCGCGAACTGCGGTGTCACCCACAACTGGAACCAATTTCTGTACCATGAAACCTTCGTAATCCTGCCCATGCTGCTCCCGCAGTACTCTGAACAGTTCCTTGTTAATGATCTGCACATTGAAATTACTTTAATTACAATTCTGAACTGAACAAACTACCTTTGTTTTTGTTTTTTTTTTGGTTTTGCCTTGTTAACTCTTGTTGAACCCTGTTTTTAGCTGACGTGAGATCTGGCGCCCTAATGAGCAAGAACAACGTCCCAACAGAGGGCTGTACTCGTAAAATCTTCTCTATAAAGACTTCCAAATAAAAAAAAAAGACAGTTACAAGTGTGCATGCTGTAAAACACAATACAGAAAAACACAGAATGAAACAAAATTAAGAGGAGGAGATTAAGCTTTACTTTTTGCAAGGAAACCAGTGGATCCAGTAATCAAAATATTTTTATGCTTCAAGAACTCCACAATGTTGGACGCCATTTCAAACAGAAAATCCTTAATGATATCACAGCCGATGCTCTGCTGTGATGCTACGATCTTCTCGATCGGCCCACTTATTGCCCCTCTATATAGTCGTACATACCAAATTGAAAGCAAACTCTAATATATAATATTTTATTCAGGATTTACCAGGCAGGGTTGAAAATGGAGTGCACGGAAATTTTTCCTATGCGATGTGATCCAAGTTAAAAGATTTGACAGACATAACTTTTAAACTAATAAAATCTGTTGCAAACCATTGACTAGGCTCTCACAAACTTAATTTATGGAGAGTCTGAAGCATTCCGCCACTCTGGAACAACCTTACAACCACAATCATGATTATATTAACAAGAAAAGCCTCATCTTAAGCAATTAAGAAGGATAAATTTCTTCATTGTTTATGTGCAATTTGTACACAGCGGCAGCGTTGAGCGTGGCTTCTTAATTATCTGCATTGTTAAGTAGTGTCCAGTGCACATACGTCATGAAATTTGGTGCATTTCCCTGTCCCACATTTAAGAGAAAGAAACCTGAAACCGTAAGGCAGAGAACGGACTTAGTTTCGATTTCTTTTTTTTTTAAGAATGGCTTGCTTGTGCACCGACTGTGATCGTTGTACAATCTGTGATCTCCTCGTATCAAAGTTTTTAATGACCTCTAAGGTTGGAAGGTTTTTGTAAGTCTCGATATTAACCAAAAGAACCTTCCACAAATATAAGTGGCATCCGGTGAGAAAATAGAATTAATGTCGCACAAATATCGAGACATGTTTATTCTGCTACGGATAAAATAGTATTAATGTCGCACAAATATCGAGACACGTTCATTTTCCCTTTGAGAAAACATTTATAACTTATTCTAGTCATCGACCTACTTCGTAGATTTTCATTTAATAAGATCATTACTTTAATGTTTTTAAAGTTTAAATTACTGTTATATATTAATTGGTTTTTTAGGATTGACATCGGTAAATTACTATATATGTTGTATTGCATCACTGCCTCTTATTTCAAATTATATATATATATATATATATATATATACACGTGGTGTATTGCATTACTGTGTATTTTTTCAAATTTTATATATTTTTAATGAAAAGGAAAGTTTGAGGTATGTTTTTGTAATTACGAAGTTGTTAATCATCTTTTTAAAAGGTTGGTGGAGTGGCAAGTTATACGGTTTATAAAGAAGAGATCTAGGTTCAAACCTTAAAGGCATGCTTGTTTGTGTGAAGTAATAGTCTGACCTGTGTCCACTAAGTATGCGCCACCCCAACAACAACAGTATTATTTTGGAGCTCCCTATGCTCCTCTTCATATTAGATTAAATAACAATGAAGTGGAATAGGTGTGGTTGGGACAGCCCCAAGATTTAAACCTTGCTTGATAGAAAAAAAAAGAATGTGGGTGTAACCAACTTCCTTATGGATTTAAAAAAAAAAATTATCAATGATCTTCTAGTAGTGATTATTTTTGAACCAAGGCAAGTACACCAAGTGGTATAACGGGGTCAAACTTTGGGGCATAACAGACTCTTCTTTCTTATGAGGTCATATCTTTGGGCACAACTGGCCCTTCTTTTTTATGATTTGAACATGAATAACCTAGTTAACAATATAATGACATATCACTAAAGTGTTTTAACATAATTATTATTATTTAGTTGGTTTATTAATAAATTTTAAAATTTTAATTAATTTACTGAAAAAGTTAAAAATATTAAAATAAATAAAATATTAGTAAAATTTTATTTAATTATATTTAAAAAAGGTCTTTCAAAAATTTATATTACTTAATAATGTAAAAATAAATAAATATAAAAAAAATAAAAAACATTTATTTAATTAATTATTATTTTTTAAATGTAATTTAAGATTAAAACTTTTAATCTCTTTACAAAAATGAACATCTTTATTCATCACTTTATCAACAAAATGTTTTAAATTTTTTTTGAAGATATACATTATAGTAAAACTATAATCAATTATCAAAAATACCATTTACAAAAAGGTTTTTTGAGATGGCGGACACGGAGGGCAGCGCAGGCGACATCAGCACCTAGCAGGCAGGCCCAACCCAAGACTCAGGCAGACCTTCCCCAGTTAAGGATGCAGACAGGATGGCGGGTTCCCATGCTTTCCCTCATGCGGGACCCCAGGACAAGGAGCCCTCCGACAAACCAGCCGAGGGCCCCATCCTTGGGACCCCTAGCAAATCTTCGTATGCGCAGATCACCTCGAGGGAGGCGATCCTCCCAAAAACGTCAGGCACCAGCCTTTCTCTCGAAGGAACCAATATCACTATCCCAGGGGACATCTTCTCCAACTACGTCTTCGGGGTATCCTCCTCCCTGGTCGAGAAGTTCGTTGGAGGGCACCTAGATATGGAGACCATTAGGCGCTGGGCCTTCTCCAAGTGGAAAACCTCAGGCCACATGGAAATCATAGCCCTTTCCAGAGGCTTCTTCCTTATCAAACTTAGCAACCGAGAAGACACCAGTCGGATCCTCATGGGAGGACCCTGGTTCTTGGGCAGAAGGAGTCTATTCCTGAGGTGGTGGGCGGTGGATTTCAAGCCCAGTACTCAGAGTATTAACTTTACCCCAATATGGGTTCGGATCCTAGATTTGTCGTTCCACCTCTGGCAAGAAGAGGTCCTGAAAACCATCGCGCGAGCTATTGGGGAGCTAGTGGCCATTGACGTTGCAACCAAAGTAGGATCTCGAATGGTCCATACTCATATCTGCATGAATGCTAACCTCGAATTCGAGCTCCCATATTTTTTCAACCTGATCTCAGGATCCTTCAAACATCACCAACCATTGGAATATGAAAATAAACCAGCCTTTTGCGACCAATGTCGCATGCCAGGGCACCTTCAAAACCAATATCCCCTCCTCAGTCCTTCGAAGGATTCCTTCTATGGTGGCCCTATCCTGAAGGCTCCTCCCAGAGCCCCAAACAAATTCCCTAACCCGAGATCTTCCTTCCCCAGCATCGGACGACCGCTCCCGTAGGAATGGCCCTCCGTCGCAAGCGTCCCCTTGGCAAAAGAGAAATCATCATCCTGAGGAGAAATGGAAGCAAAAGGTTGACCCTCCCCCGATCTCGGATTTTGACTAGGTATGTCACCATTGCGATCCTATTCTTGATTTTATTTTTGAGCAAGCGGGTCACCCTCTGATCCATCCTCCCCCCCTCTAGACCTAGTTCCTATCGTGGATCAGCCCCCCTGCTTCCACTCCTAAGCTAGATATTATGACTGTTTTTTCCTCTACTTCTCACCCCCTTCCCTCCTTTATCCCCTCCTGAATGATTCTGCCTTGGTCGGTTCCCCCCAGGTTTGGGCCCCCCTTCCCCCGCTTGCCATGTCTAGCCCTAACTCCGGTCAGTCGGACGGAGACGACAAAGGAAGCCCCACTCTATCTCAGTCAGCCCCAAAATGGGTTAACCCTAAAAGGACCCGTAATAAAATATTTACTACCACCTATGGGATAGATAAGAAGAGAGGATGCCCTACCCTTGGTGAACAGAGAAGGAAAGAGGTCGAAGACGACATAGCGAATGGTTTTCAGACCACTATGCTATCTAAAGCCCTCAACATGCTCAAAGAGGAACCAAAAAAATCTAAAACTCCCTCCCATCAAGGGAAGGGGGGCAAAAAACCCTCCAAAAGTGCTAAATGAAGGTTCTCACGTGGAACGTGAGAGGTCTCAATGGAGCCCCCAAGAGATGCATTGTTGTACATCTCCATAAAGAACACAGGCCTTCTATCCTCATTCTCCAGGAAACCAAACTAGATGAGATGTCCTCCCCTAGAGTAGCCAAAGCAGTGTGGAGCAATGGTGAGTTCACATTCATCCCAACCCAAGGATCCTCCGGAGGGTTGTTGTGCATGTGGGACCCAAATGAGATTGAAGGGAGACTAATTTCTTCTTCTAATAGAATCATCAACATGTTGTTTCACTACAAATCCTCCAACTCCTCTTGGATCCTATCCAATGTCTATGCCCCCAACAACCCGATGGAGAGGGCCATGCTTTAGGAAGTGATTAAGCCACATGAGAGATGCATTCAAAACCCTCCCCTAGATCCTTGCAGGTGATTTCAATAGTCCCCTGTACCCTTCAAAAAAACTAGGAGGATCCCCTCTTATCACCAGGAGCATGGAGGAATTTGGGGCCTTCATAGACTCAAACGAACTCATGGATGTTCACCTCAAAGGGGCCAATTATACGTGGAGCAATAGGAGAGCTGGGCCAAATCTCATCCAAGTCAAACTAGACAGGGTCCTTCTATCAAGAGAATCCATCCCGATGTTTGCAGATGCCACCCTCCGAGCCCTTCCCAAAATTGGCTCCGACCATAATCCCCTTCTCCTTGAAGCTGGCAAAGGGTGCCCCTTCAAACAACCCTTTCACTTCGAGACCATGTGGTTTCACCATTCTAACTTTAGGGAGCAAGTTGGATAGTGGTGGAGCCAGCCCTTCAGAGGATCCCTCTCCACCTAGATCTACCAGAATCTTAGGTTCATCAAGGACAAATTACGGGTGTGTAATAGGGTCACTTTTGGCAACATCTTTGAGAATAAAAGGGTGTTCAAGGTAAAATTAGAGCTCATTGAAATCCAATCCTAGGAAGGCCTGTAGAATGACCAGTCTAGATCTGAAGAGCGAGATCTCCTAGAGGAGTTCCACAACATCCTCACTCTTGAGGAAATGTACTGGAGGTAAAAATCTAGGGCCCTGTGGCTCAGATATGGTGACTCAAACACTAAATTTTTCCACGCGTCTACCATGAGAAACAGGAGCTCCAACAAGATTTTAGAACTCACATGCAGTGACGGTAGGACCACGAAGGATATCTTTGAGATCCATGATGAGACAACCTCCTTCTTCCAATCTCTTCTAGGCACCCCGTCTCAAGCCACCCCTCAGGAGGCCAACATCCTTCTTGAGTAGATCCCCCCTCCATTACCCATGCCTCTAATGAGATGCTCATTAGGCCCCTTTCGTCCAAAGAGATTAAAGAAGCCCTCTTTTCCATGAAGTCTGACACTTCCCTTGGCCTGGATGGCTTCCCTCCTCACTTTTTCCAGGTGTTTTGGGACCTAGTCGAGGCTGAGGTATGTGCAGTTGTTAGAGATCTCCAATCAGGAAAATCCATTCCCCATGGTGTCAACTCCACATTCATAGCATTAGTTCCTAAAATCCAAGCCTCCAAATCCCTGTCGGACTTTCACCCCATAAGCCTTTGCAATGTTATTTACAAAATCCTAACCAAAGCCCTTGCAAATAGGCTCAAAAGGATCCTTCCTCTCATCATTGACTCTTCCCAGGGGAGCTCTATCAAAGGAAGGGTCATTACCGATGGGATCATCACTATCCATGAGGCGTTGCACTCCGCCACCCTAGGCAAGAAACCAACCTTCCTCCTCAAGCTAGACATGAACAAAGCCTTCGACATGGTCAGCTAGGACTTCCTGATTTAGGTCCTCAAATTTGGGTTCCACCCATCCTGGTTCCACTCATCAGAATATGCATCTCTTCCCCGTGGTTTTCTATCCTGTTCAACGGGTCCCTTGCCGGGTTCTTCCCTAGCTCTAGAGGCTTGAGGCAAGGGGATCCCCTATCCCCCATGTTGTTCATCATCCTGGCTGAAGCTCTAGGGAGAACTATCTCTAATGCTGGTAGGAGGGGGCTCATCTTAGGGATCGAAGTGGCTTCTGGGCTCTCCCTAGTCACCTATCATCAGTTTTTTGATGACACCATCCTGGCCACCTCAGCCTTTGTTGCTTAGGCTAAGACCATCAGACACATTCTCCAACTCTACGAGAATGCAGTAGGGTAGAAGATCAACCTTCTCAAAAGCAAGATCTACTTCATCAACACTCCCTAGGTCAGGCAGGTGAAGATAGCATGGATTTTGGGGTGCTCCCCGGAGGTCCTCCCCACTTCCTATCTTGGGCTTCCCTTGTTCTCAGGTAGGCCAACCAAAGCCATGTGGAAAAATGTGATCGAGAGGATCCAGAAGAAGTTGGCCTCCTGGAAAGGCCACCTCTTATCCCAAGCAGCCAAAGAAACTCTTACCTCAGCCTGCCTGTAGAGCATATATATTTACTTCATATCGATCTTCAGGATCCCTACCTCGGTGAGCTCTAAAATAGAACAAATCCAAAAGCGATTTCTCTGGTTGTGAGCAAAGACAAAAAGAGGATCTCGTTGGTGTCTTGGGACCTGGTGTGCAAAAGAAAAATGGGAGCCCTTGGTCTTTGGAAAGTCTCATGCATTAACCTTGCCTCCTGGCCAAGCAAGTGTGGAAGGTCTACACCAATTGTGAGTCCGAGTGGGTTTAGATTATAAAGAGGAAATATCTCCAAAACCTCCCCTTTCTAAGCGACCAAGGGCCCTAGAATGGCTCAAATTTCTGGAAATCCATAACCTAGACTAGAGACCTCATCCAAAAAGGCTACATATGGATCTTGGGTGACAAGAGATCCATCAACTTTTGGCAGGACAGATGGATCCTAGACGACTCGTTGAGTGAGCACAAGGAGTTCTAGATCCTTATGCCCTCCTTGGTTGCCACCAAGGGAAGCAAAGTAGTGAACTTCATTTCTAGGCTCAACGGGATCCCAACTTGGAGGCCCATCAATGAGGGTAGGTTCCCCCACCAAGCCGCCAACCTCTCCATTCTTATCAATGCAGTCACGATCCCAACGGGGAATGTCGAGGATAGGCCCATTTGGCGTGGATCTAACGATGGAGCCTTTTCGGTCAAGTCGGCCTACTCCCTCCAAGTGATGGTGCAGGTGCCCAACATCCCCTTCAACCTAGTGTGGAGAAAGAAACTCATTCCCAAAATTAGCTTCTTCTCTTGGACTACCATTCAGAATAAGATCCTCACAATTGAGAACCTAGCGAGAAGAGGGTTCATGATCCCAAATCGTTGCTATCTTTGCCTCTCTAGCTGGGAATCAACAAGTCATTTTTTTACCAACTGTAGCTTCTCTTCCAGGGCCCTCAATCACTTGCTCCAATCCTTCCACATCCAGTGGGTCCAACCCAACTCCATCACAGATTTGTTCTCTCAATGGCCAAATCCTTTCTACCACCCCAAGCTCCACTCCCTCTGGTCCCTCTACCTTCATCACCTGATATGGCAAATATGGCTGGATCATAATTGTAGATCTTTCTCTTCTTCTCCTAGGGATCCCCTAGTAGTTGTGGGTAAGGCCATTGCCTATGCCATTAATAACATTCAACTCTTCCTGCCCTCCCTATGCCCCCCACAGGCGAGTGAGCTAGCCCTTTCCATTTCCTTGGGGATCCCCATTGACACCTCGAATTCCCCCCTAGGTCCTAATCCCAAGGCTAATCTTAGATGGGCTCCACCCCCTGAAGGAAGTATCAAGCTAAACTTTGATGGGGCCTCCAAAGGTAACCTCGGGTGAGTCGAAGTAGGAGGGGTTATCCGAGACCATGCAGGTAACCTTATCCTTGCCTACGCTAAACCTCTCGGGTCCCAAACCAACAACTTTGCAGAAGCCATGGCATTGTGGCGAGGCCTGGTCCTGCTCTAGAAGGATCCCCATCGAGTCATTGTTGAGGGAGACTCCTGAAACATCATTAATCGCATGATGAGCCACAAAACTCCCTCGTGGAAGGTGTTCCATATAATCCAAGAGTCCAAAAAAATCTATCACATGCTCCCTCAAGCGTCCATCTATCACACTTACAGGGAAGGTAACCAACTTGCTGACGCCATGGCCAACATTGTAGTTGGGTCCACTGGGCTTCAGTTTTGGCAAAACGATTTCCCAAAGGCCATATCTAACATGGCTAATTAGGAAAAGAGCTTCAACAGTGGTGTTGCCTCCCACAACGAAGGTACCCATACCCAAGGCTCTGAATTCCACCTCAACAATGTAGGTGATGACAGGTAATTCCGACTTGTTCTTTCATGTGGCAACTATCCCCCCCAGGGACCTCCCCCCATTGGGTAAAGATAGGTGGACCTTTCAAGGCTTCCCACATTGGTCTCCACCTCAACAGGCCATTGGCCTTCAGCATCAATGTCTCTAACTACTCCTCAGGTTTCTCCTCTAGCCTTGGGAGGAGGCGAGCGAGCAATCTTTTCAAATCTATTGTCGATCTGGGCTTCCCTCCTATTGGCTACCATCCTACCTTTCCCTATCAGGCCCTCCCTATTTTTTGATGACTCACTCCTCATCTGCTATCTCCTCGTATGAGATCCAAGTGGCATGCGTGACACATCAGCTCTACCCAACCCCATTCATTCATGAATCCTAGTTTCCTTCTCCACCACCATCTGATCGTCCATGACATTATTTTTGGTATTGCGTACCCATGCAAATGGAGGCTTCCCACCGATATTTACCCTACCCTCTTACTCTCAGTGGCCCTATTTATCCCTTTTATGCGTTCGACACTCATCTCCTCTTATTCCCCTATGATGCGGTGCTATTGTAGCTCCCTATTTCCCCTAGTTTTGTTCTTTCCTTGAGCCCCTTGCCTTCCCCTTTTACCCCCATGGTATAGCCGAATTCCCTATCCCTAAGCGAGACCGCAACTATCTTCATGAATGCGAAAGGGTTGACCCCTTTTATGCATAAATTTGAAGGCCCTAATGATGAGATTACTAAGGACTTCCTGGAGACCTAGCAGAATGGTGAGGTGCGAGTCCAAGGCATCCATTTCAAGCTCACCAAGGAGCTGCTCTGTGAGGTGATTGGGCTGTCTGGCGAAGGGCGTTCCATCCGGTGGGACAAACACAACTGGGAGGAGGAGCTCGAGTAATTTCTTGATCGGGCCAAAAGCTACAGGTGGGACAAGTCGGCGTTGCTCTGCTCTGCCCTCCCCTACCCCTGGAACAAAGCAATGGTGCCTATAATGCAATTCATCACCTACGATGACCCGAAGAAGCCCCTTCACAACTTCCATCTTAGTTTTTTCAATCACCTCCGTGACTCCAGGCAGGTATCCATCCCTCGACTATTTGTTGTACTCTATCACAATTTCTATTGAAAAGTGCCAAAAGTCCTAGGCCAAGCCTATGCACCAGGGCCTCCTGGCGGTCATATTCTGCCATGTCTTAGCCAATCGTCCTCCCCCTAGGATGTTCCCCCTCCGGCGTCCAATCCCCCCTTGATTCCCCTATCATATCTGAATCTAAGGACGGGGATGGTAGCCCTGAGGAGACTCCCAAACCCTCCCACCCCAAGAGTACTAATCGAATCCCCACCAGGAAGCGAAGAGCGTCTGTCGACACCCCTTTCGGCCCTAGATCCTCGGCCCGACTAAAGAAGCCCAAGACTAAAAATAAGTCCTCCCTCGAGGTCATCTCTGATTTTGAGACCGACTCACGGCTTCCCCGACCCAACTCCTTTTGAAGATGGCAATATCCTCGATGGTCAACATAGCTAATACAATGAACGCTACTGCTAATATCCTTCGGCAACTTCTCAGCAAACAGAGTGAGGCCTCCGACCATGAGGATCCCACCAAGACTTAAGGGGTTTTGCTTCCATCCCAAGGAGGATCCCAAGTTGCAACCCGCAAGTGGATGACAATTTTTTGCTAAACGGTGGTTTTTTGCTTTAGTTTGTAGGTCTATCGGCTTGTCTAAGTTGTTGTTCTAGTTTTTGATTATGTTTATGATCATGTATCTAGGCACTAGCAGTGATATCCGAGATTAGTCCCTTTTTGTTATAAGGTTTTGGGATCCTCTTAAAAAACCCTTTTTGTATATAATTCCAACTTAACAAAAAAAATACCATTTAAAATTTTTCTATTTTAAGTATTTGTTATGAATATCTTATTTTGTACTTTGAAAAGGTTAAATGTTCAAGTTTAAAATGTTTTAATTATCTTGAATAAAATTTTACATTTTCGAAGTATTTTAAAGGAAAAATTGACTACAATATTTTACATATTTTTTATTTTTGTTAGGATACTTTAATGTATATTGTTGGATTGTTATTTAAGTTATCCAAATTCAAATCATGAAAAAAAAACCTATTATTTAAAAAAAAAAATGTAACCCCTAATTATATTACCTGTTATACTTCACCTGAAATATAAAATAATATTATTTTGCGTATTTTGGACTGATGTAATGTTGTACATACAACGATTGTGCTTTGATATTGGGGGAAGTCTAACAAGAAACGGTAAGCGTTTTATAAGGTTGCAAGATTTTAATGATCGTGGTGATTTCATCGTGGTTTCCAAAGATACCTATTTGTCTCATTCTATTTGAAATAGATAACTTATATTCTTAGAAATATAAGAAATTTTTGTTTAAACATATAAAAGTTTTTAATTATAAAATTTTCACTAAAATAGAAGATTTTAATTACGTTTACAAAATCCAAACATAAAGAGTTATATGTTTTATCCAGACAAACTAAGTTTTATAATGTTACACATTGTCACAAACCTTCAAATTTTTAATATGTATATATTAAGATTCAAATATGTATATATTTATGTATGTTGATTGAGATTTAAATTTGGATTTTGTATTTGTGATAGTCCTGGTTTATATAATTATGAATTTTTTTACCCAATTTTATGAAGAATCAAGTTTCATGGATAGTTAGGTCTTATTAATTTTATATAAGATAAAATATAAAGGTAAGATTTATTAAAATTTCTTTACTAAAAAAAATTATAACATCTTTGTTACAAACTAAACAGTATACAACCCTGGCTAATCTTTTATATTTATTTGTATAAAAATATTTAATATTGTTATTATTAAACATAAAATACCATGTTCTTTTAAGCATTTAAAATTCTTTTGTCCTATGAGGCATATTGTAGTGATATTTTTTGGATTTTCATTCAAGAGACTCAGGTTCAAACAACCACGGTGCAAGGGAACGAAATCTCCCATAAAAACTCACGTTTTTAACTCAAAATTTGCAGAAAAAAGGTAGGTCAATTGGTAGGGGTTGGTTGCTTAGGTTGCCTCAGTCCAATTCCCTAGAAGGTGTGGGTCGGGTTGACTTTATCTTTAGGCTAAGGATTATAAAGGTTCCCTACACAACCAAAAACACTTCCTATTGAAAGTGGTGGAAGCTAATCGAGTACAATAGGTTTTAAAATACATATTTTAAATAGTTTATCTTTTGATGTGGTGGAAGCTAGTCAAATACAATAGGTTTTAAATATATATCTTAAATAATATAATATATATTTTTTATTATGTATGTAGCACCAAAAAAATTATATAATATTATTTATGTATTTTATATTATTAATTAGTTTCAATATAGAGTTAATTAATTTAATTTAATATTTTTAAATAAAAATATGTATTAAATATTTATAAATATAATTCATTTAAAGAGACAAGCATTCAGTCTAAAGAGGTCCAGTCCAACAAAGACCGAGCCCAAATTTGAACCTAGGACCTCCCCCTAACAAGGTTTTGTGGAACCAATTAGTGTAGACCAATTAGTCTACACTTCAAACCTAATAAAATTTAATTTAATTTAAAAAATATCTTTAAAAATAAGAAGGTGTATTAAATACTTGTAACATCTGATACCAAATTTACATCAATGTAACAAATATTGAAGTGTAGTTTAGCTTTTCAAGTAGTAATTATTTTAAGAGGTTGAAAAGATCACTTTCCTATAAATTAAATTTCGATCTCTTAAACCTAATAACTTTAATCATTAAGATGTCCCTACCAAAGCTTTTCATGTAACAATCTTAAAGTAAGTGACAGCGTAGATTAATGGTTGGGAAAATTACTATGATTGGGAAAATTACTGCATCAATTGCGCTACCATGAATTGGTGGATTGTCAATTCAGTCTCAGTAACATTTAAGCCTCTCGGCTACGGAGAAACTAGTCCTCGAGCCGTCACCCATCAGAAAGCTCCATTTATCCGAATTCTTGTTTTGTGAGGCGGGTGCCATTTCATATGTTTGGTACTCTATATCAATATACGTCCTCTCGTAATTGTCCTACGTTTTCCGACCGTTACTGATCAAAAGCTGACCAAGTACTTCGTAATTGTCCTATGTTTTCCGAGCGTTACTGATCAAAAGCTGACTAAGTACTTGCTGGGTTTATCTTTTTAATTTTTAGGTAGTTTATCAGTTTTTTTATTATTGAGTAAATACTTTTTATACATATTCATTATAGGGATTGAATCCTAATCCCATCATCATAAGTGGTTGATCAGTTTTATGGGGTTGATATAGACACCAAAAATTCTTATCTTAATTACAATCAAATGATGTGACATTTATTTAAAAAAATAATATATTTTTAATAGTAGAAATTTTTATAATTTATAGTTCATATGAAATCCAATTGTTCCCATCCACAAACATTTAGTAGTTATCAACCTACCTATCCATCCAAATAAGTCTTTAACTTTTAATTTGGTAGTTGATATGGACACCACAAATTCTTCTCTTCTTCTTAATTGCAACTATTTCTTGTTGTGGTCAACATGTTAAATAGCCCTTGCAGCTGAATCAAGTCTAAAAATAATCTAAAAATACTAATTAAATTTATTAAAAATAAATTAATGAAAACTTTCAACAAACAGTTAGTCCCTACCAACCAAGCTATCCCTTTTAAATAAATCTAAAACTTAATTTAATCATCAAACTTTGCACTCCCTCCCCAAAGGCACCAATGCCATCACACCAAGTGCATAGATCAGGTTGAAATAGAGCCTAGTGTTTAAGAAAAAAATGTCATTTTGCTGTCTCTCAATAAAAAAGAAGGGGGCCCTGACTTGAACCCAAGTCACTTGCTTTTCCATGCTTTTACACACTATATATTTTTTTATTATTATTAAAATTTATTATTATTTGGTACTTGTGAAAAGAATATTGTAAATATAAATTATTTAAAGTTTGTTATTTAGTAGTTATTAGAGGTTTGTCATTATAAATTAATAAATATATTTTTTATATCTTTCCATAAAAGGAGGCCGTGACTTGAACTCAAGAGCTGGTCATATCGTTTTTTTTTTTTCATCGTTATTTGATACTTGTAAATTATTCGTAAATATGCAGTGTGAAAAGAGTTTTGCAAATATAGGATATTTAAAGTTTGTTATGTAGTAGTTATTAGAGGTTTGTCATTATGAATTAATAAATATATATTTTATATGAGAAATGTGAAGAGTGATATTTTTTAAAAGAATGAAGAGTGTAAGAAGAGGAATAGTTTGTTGAAGTTGAAATACCATAAGTCATTGTAAAGGTTATATGTATAGAAAGCCTATAAGATGTATGTAATAGAAATTTCAGTACTACATTGGTATTGGAGTATTAAGATTATTATCTGTGAAATATAGCAAGTGAATTTGAATATAAGTGTATGTTTTTGTGTGAGAATCTATTGTGAATTTAATCTTGATATATTGTGAGAATAATTGATCATATGGTATCAAAGCAATGTTGGGAAAGAGAGGTTAAGGTTGAAAGAAACCAATTTTTTTAGAGGATTCAAAGGAACAATTGAGTTGCCTGAATTATAAAATGTTTGAAGGAGAAGCAAACACATATGACATCAAAATATTTTAGTACAATATTGCTTATAAAGAAATGAGTATTGAGAACTTGCAAAGGAGCAAACACTTGTCTCAAAATAAAAGAGTAAAAAATAGAATGTTATCAGTTATAACATTTAGGTTGTAACACTATAAAAAGATTGTAACACATGAAGAAGTTGATTTTGCATTAGTAAAGTGTTGAGAAAGGTTGAGACCACCTTGGAAAGAGAACCAGAGGACAAGTTCACCTTGGTAAGAGAAGCATGTTGGAGTGTCACGAGCGCCCTTAGAGAAAATGTTAGAATATTTTACTTATTACTTTATTTTAGTTACTTTATTTTGTTGGCTAGCATTGTCGGCCAATATCTTCTACGATATTTGTAAAGTGCATTGTCGGCCAATATTGTTTGGGATATTGCGCTAATAGGGGATATTATTTTTATTGTTATTTAGGCTATCTTTAGCCTTCGCTCCTTGTATATAATCTATTCAATTATCAATATGAAGTCTAATGATTATTCCTCTCTTTCATGATATAAGAGTTGAATTGTTGGAGGTTAAATTTTTTATCGTAGCCCTAACTAGTTTGACTTGGGCACGTTTATTGAGGTAAGGCTTGATCTGCAACTTGGGCATGCATCCTGAGGCACTCAATCACTGATGTGGACAAACCGGTCGAATCAGCCACTAGATGCAGGAGGTGAATTGGACCTGGCCCGAAGGCCGACCCGGACTGACTCTGACATGGATACGTGGCGGACAACCACTAAACCGAATGCAGACCCTACTCAACCTAAGCAGACCCTACCGAACGATATGGTAGAGTTCGACTGGACTTGGACTAGATGACTTGGCAGAATCTCTATCGACTTGGCCTTGACTAACAGTCCTGACTCTATGCAGACACGTGGACAACGATTGTAGGGAGATAGGTGGCGGGCGATAAAAGAGAGGGTGGTCTACTAGACTACCCGAAGGTAATAATTTATACTATGGTGTTTTTTTATTATTTTTAAACCACCAATAGATACCTACCTGCTCCATGTGGGATATTGATCCCAATTTAAAAAAATAACACGCATTACTTAATCAGACTTGCAAACTTGCGAACTTTTTGATCTAATCACGACCACTAAGGGCCTCCACTGTAGAAGTTTACTATCAAAGACAGTACCACCTGATCTTGTGTGGTGCCTAGATCTTGTGAGGCAAGCATGCGATCGAAGCTTCGTCGAGCGATAAACGTGCGACTAGTGGAGATAACATCATCGCTTGATTTTTGTTAGTCGATCAAAAGCAAAGATCGTGATTTTCCATCTTTGGATAGCAGACATCCATTGCATCAGACGATGCTCGATTCAGTCAAAAACATGGCTCCATAAACTTAGGCGACAATTGTGCTAGCAGATCTATTTGCAGAAATTGCATACAAGGATCATTTTTTTTAATATCCATCGTAACGGTCGTGTGAAATCATCGCATGAAAATATCGTCGAGCGATTAAGTCGTGGGCAAAAGCTTCATCCCGGTAAGGAGAGCGAGGAGCGTCGCTCACTAAAGTGCGCCACTAGAGCCAGCATCGTCACCCGAAGATAGCACCGCTCGTTGAGGTTAATCAGGTTGGACTCAGCTTCATATAGGGGTTGATCCCCTTCATACACTACCGACAATGATAGCCGAGGTGGTTGGCAGCCAACAGCTAGGGCACTACCAAAAGCCAGGTAGGGGGTTCGAGCCCCACCGACCCCAAAGATATAAATTATTTTTTTATTTTTAAGTTTGATTAAATTTTTTTAATGTTTTAAAATTTAGTTTAATTAAATATTTATCTACTTTTCTTAAATTATTTTAAAATATATATATATTTTAAGAAAACATTATATTTAATTATACTATAGTTTTGATTCATTAGAAATAAAATTTATTTTCAGACTTGAATTTAAAAAAAAAACTTTGAAAAACATACAAAGTTTCATCCTATTTTTGCAAAATCAAGGGGGGGCATTTATTCATGCTATTTTATTGCAAAATTATCAAATCAGGATGAAAAGAGGGGACTAGTGAGTGAATTTTTCAAAAGTTTGAAAAACATTTTGGCATTGTAATTAGGTACATTTTCAACAGCGACGACACCTAAATTTTTTTTTTTTGTGGGTACTTTTTGTGGGTAGTTTAACCCAACGTATGACCACAAGGAAAAAACATATATAGGCCATGAAATCAAGTGGGGGGAAAAATCCTCATTGCTCATATAAGGACTAGCTCTCATAGGCTTAGATGTAAAACAGGGAGATGGACAACATCCAAGAAGGACTAGGTCTCCTAGGCTTAGATGTAAAACAAGGAGATGGACAACGCCTAAGGAACAATAGGAATAAAGGATACGTACTACTCTATACAACACATGAACAATAGAGACAAAGGAACATTTCATCTATGAATACTCGAGTTTTTGGAACATCCATGACAAATTAAAAAACACTTGGAAAAGGGTCTATAATAAAGTTATTTGAAAACAGTAAAATATAAAAAATTGAGAAGTTGCTAACCCAAATCAAAGGAGAAAGAACAACCTTCTCAAAGGATATTAATGGTTAAATGATTTAAATAAATTTGTTCCCATATTTAAGAGTCCCATAAACCATGTTTGAGTATGACCGAATTAATTAAAATCTTTCATTTCATTATCAATCCAAAAATATACCAGTGAAATTTATTATAAACTCTAAAATTGCTTTGCTTTTCCATTTCCCTGTTTTAAAATAAATTTTCGTCATTAAGGATTTTGGTTTTAATTCAATAACATGTGTCCGGACACGGCAACGGCCCTTTCCTGCTAAGATACTGTCGCTGTCGTTGTTGGATGATAAAGTCTCATTAACAATGGTAAGAAGTACAACAGTAATATTATAAATAGGATTTTATTTTCGGTAATATTATAATTGGGATTATGTTTTTTCTGGAACAGTAACATGGGTTTCTTAAAGTCTCGTTGTACAACAACATACAATTATTATAAGATGTGCAATAATTGAACTATATTTTATAATATAATAAAACCATAATTCAACATACAATTATTATAAGATGTGAATTAATTGAACTATATTTTATAATATAATATGACCATATTTCATCATATAATAAAACGTTAACAGAATACCTTAAAATGTTCCAACTACTTTTCCAATTTTATGAATTTTTGTAGCACCATAAAGTCTCATTCATTAAGGCCGCTCTTTACTCGATGGACGTCAACTATGGTTCCACCGCAATATGTCGGCCGCATTCTGACTGAAAGGCATACCCTGTTGATTGCTACATTCTAAAATTGTTGTTATTTTTTTTATTGTTTATTATTCTAAACCGTATAAGTTTTTAAATTTTGTATTTAATTGCTTGAATTTAGAAAGAGGCGTACAAATAAACAATAATAATAATAATATATATGAATTAATGTTAATTCAACCTAATTTTAAATATAAAAGTATGGCGCAGTTTCAACATTATTTATTACTAATAATATATAAAATTTTATTCCACTTTAATACTTAATTTTTATTTTTATATAAATTTGAACAAATTATAGGAATCTAATATTTTTTAGTGGTTTTTTTTTATTTCTAACCAAAATATTTATCTATCATTTTTTAAATTTCGGTTGAGCATGAAATTTTATAAAGGAGGTATTACTCGGTTATCTGATTTCATGGATTTTCATTCAAGGTCTTGGATACCTTGGGAAATTTTTAGGATTTTTTTTGTTTATCTTCTACTGATAAGACTACTTATGAGGTTGTTATTGATTCCACTCCTTTATCTGTTTGGGGTAAAGTTTTTTGATATTATCGAAATCTTGGTGTCTCGATTGGTCTTGGCCCAAAGATGTTTCTCTCACCAAGTATAAACCTCATTTGGGATACTTTTGGCTTTCCCCTGCTGTGCCTATGGCTGAGAAGCTTAATTCTAGGTGGGATGTAGTGTCTCTTCAGTCCAGATGGAGTCCTAGATTTAATACACTCTGGGCAAAGTATCTTGAACCTAAGCAAGCCTTTTTTGCTTGGAGTTTATTGTTTCAAAGGCTTCCTATTGATCAACGGCTTAGATATTTGGGTGTGAATGATATTTCTTGCAGATATTGTGGAGCAGAGGAGGATGTACATCATCTGTTTTGGTCTTGTGTGAGAGCTCAAGAGACCTGGCAGTGGATTTTCTCTTTTTTCATACCATATATGATAGGTTCCTGTTCTTGGTTGAATATTTTGTTAGGGCATCCACTTGAGTTTTCTGAGAAGCTTGTTCCTGTGTGGCATATTTTTAGAGTGGGGATTCTTTTTCATTTGTGAAAAACTCGCAACAAAGTGATTTTTAGCCAGCAGGAGCCTTCTTCTACTTTTTCTCTTGCTGATAAGTATCAAGTTTTCTATGATTGTTGGCTGCAAATTTCAGTGCAAGCAAAAAAAATGAATATAGAGCTTCATAACTTATGGGACCTTATTGATCATTGGGGTAATGCTCCTTGTGCAGTAAATCCTGTTCCTCTATCGCCTACACAGCAATGATACAGTCTATTAGTTATTTTTTTTATGTAGTTCTCTGACCTAGTTGTTTAGCACACAGTTAGTGTGCTCAAAGTGTGCTAATTCCACCCACTTTTTTTTTTTGTATGATTAAACCATTTTAATATAATGTTTTTTTTTCATTCAAAAAAATTCTAAAATCTTCAAATCTAATTAAATGCTTGATTTTCTATGTATAAATTATATTTTAATTAAATTAATGCATACTTAAATAGTTTTTAAAAATTAATATATAATAGGAATCTTTTGTCGGCCTTTGTAGGGCAGTTGAAGAAGGTGAGCTTGACCACTTCGGGCTTGATCTCGTTGAAAGGGAATACCACGGTTCCAACCTCAACGATGTCAAGGAGGATACAATAAAAAAAACCCTTTCTTCGCTGAGTTGTGGTGGGGTCCAATTGTTTCTTTGGTGTTGTTTTCACTACAAACCAAAGTTTAGGATACAATAAAAAAACTCTATCTTCGCTGAGTTGTGGTGGGGATCCAATTGTTTCTTTGGTGTTGTTTTCACTACAAACCAAAGTTTTACCAAAGTTTAGGATACAATAAAAAAAACTCTTTCTTCGCCGAGTTGTGGTGGGGATCCAATTGTTTCTTTGGTGTTGTTTTCACTACAAACCAAAGTTTTACTCACGTGTTGTGGTTGAGGCTAGAGTCTAAGGGTTTTTTTGGTGTCGTTTTCATTACAAACCAAAGTCTTATCCACGTGTTGTAGGTGAGTTGGAGAGGGTAGGCCAAAGTTTTACCCGCGTGTTGTAGATGAGTTGTAGAGGGTAGGCCAATCCTCTAAGGGAGATCCCTGGTTCAAATCTTTACCCTACCAAAAGCACATTGGGTACCCAAAATACTGGTGAAGTCAAGGTCGAAAGGGTTTGACGCGACTCTTAAAAGATTTTAATGGTGTTACATTGTAAAACCCCATGATTGTTGGTTCTTGGACGAAAAGAACAACGCAGAGGTTTTTTTTTTTTTTCTAAATTCAAAATATATATATATATATATATAACACAAATATTTAAAAAGTAATATTTATAAATTTTATACCATGTAAATAACTATTTAAAGGCTTATTTTTTTTCGAAATGAAAGCTATGAGGCTTCCATCTCACAAGCAAATTTAGGCAACCCATAAAAAATTCCATGCAATTTATTGGCATTCTCCATTTTCATAATGTGAATAACAATAATTTGTTGGGAATCCCCATTTTCATAATGTGAATAACAATAATTTGTTGGAATCCCCATTTTCATAATGTGAATAACAAACGACTTATTACATAAAACAACCTGAAACGACTTAGTGAATAAATCACAACCCGTAGTAGCACTTATGCCACTGATAAATGAATAACCACCAGCAATAGAGCGTCACCATCAAAATTTTCCATGTCTGGTTTATTCGGCAACATATTTCATCACGCCAGGGAAATGGGTATCTACCATGTAAGAGGGCCAAGAGATTCGTTTGCAATCAAAGCTGAAAATCTCTCGTTCCCTGTCGCTCATTGCCAACTGCAGGCGCTCTGTATTGAAGCTGTCAAACCTACCATATATATTTAAAAACAAAAAAAAAATCAACATACCTTCCAGCCAGAGGAAAACTATTTAGTATTAGATTACTAACAGTCATAGTTAAAATCCCCCAACATTCCACAATACACATGATCTCTCTAACTTTAGAGGGGAAAAAAAAATTAAAAAATTATCTTTACAAGGTGCAAGAACAAGTTACCTTCCTTCAAAAAGCGCATATGGTTTGTACAGTTCAGCCAAATACATTGCAAAGTTGAACCTTCTACGTAGATGATTGTAGCGCTCCGAAAAAATGTGGAATAGCAATGCATTGGCCACACCCATCACCTATTTGGTAACCAGTCAGAAAATCAGATGGCTAAAATTGTTACAGTAACTTATTTCATCAGCTATGAAGGACTAGAAAGCGATATTATATCCAAGGCATACCTGAAGAGGAATCTTATAATGCAGTCTCATGTAGCCCACGAAGCTTTCCATGCTCTGCAACAAATAAATCCTTTCCACTTTTATCAATGCCCCGTCTTTATCCACGCATGGATTGGTGGAAAAGTACTCGTACCCCTTTTCCACCAGGATGGAGTAGCTCAAAGGATTTGCAGTAGACGAACAGACGTTATACACAGAAAGCCCCGAATAATCCAACGCATGCTTTGCCATTGCCGCTATCATTGCATTTGATACCATATCTCCCGGAATCTGCACTCACACAATACCCAATTCATGGCTTCCCAATTCATTTTTGATAAACCCAAAAAAAAAAAAAATCAAAGTTTTCAGCTTTCTGCGTACCACGTCGAGTATAAGGTTGGGGTTGGCTAAAAATGAGGTCAGTCTACCCTTTCCATATCCTATGATTAGGGTGTCTATTGTCCTGCGAAATAGCACAATATCCATTTCAATTCGGTGCATTAAAAAGGATAGGAAAAAAAAGAAGGGAGGGAATAGATTAATTTGGTTTACCGGCTGCCTTCCATCCAACCAGGAAAAGGCTCGGCGTAAGTACTTTCAATAATGGAGGGACGAATAATAACAACAGGCAAATCTCCCCTCATTTCACCGAGCAACATCTCCCCCATGGACTTTGTGAAGGTGTAGGTGTTTGGCCACCCAAATTTTCTTGCTCTGTTAATGCATATAGATATGATTATAACATATTAAGCCCATGGTCAAGGTCATGGTCTGCTCTTCATTAATATATTTTTCTAAGGTTGTATTAATACCTTTCCAGACCAAGCTCCCGCATGCGCTTGGTCACTTCTTTGGGCGTCGCATCTCTGCTATTTTCCAACTGTTGGATTGTTTTCTTCACTATGTTTAACTCCGTCTGTATGTTCAGCGTATCTCCTCCACCTTCTACGAGAGTTTCTCCCATCTGGAGGGGCTTCTCCGGTATGATTCCGCTCTTCTCTCCGCAAACAAAAGCTTTCAAAACCAGGCAAGTCATTACAGAACTCGAGCACAGATTCCGTCCATGAAATTTCAAAAAAAAAAAAAAAAATTGGTGTTACCGGTGGAAACATGGAGGAGGACTTCTAGATTTCGGCAACGTTTGCCGAATTCCAAAACGTTGCTGACTCCCATGGTGTTGACGCCCAGTGCAATGTCATATCTACATCATACAATAAACCTTATTAATATTTACAGACCCTACTGTCCCTATTATTAGAATCCCCTGGTAAGTGTTGACCCGTAATGTATGCTGCATTTTGCAGGCCATAAAGAAGAATCATTCATCATTTCTAAAATGCGATTCGTACCTTTCGTCGAAATTGGTAGTGGCCGCAGAGTTCACAATTACGTGCAGGTTCTCCAGAAGATTTTCTCGTACATTTTGGTCGCTGATTCCCAGCTCGCGAACTGCGGTGTCACCCACAACTGGAACCAATTTCTGTACCATGAAACCTTCGTAATCCTGCCCATGCTGCTCCCGCAGTACTCTGAACAGTTCCTTGTTAATGATCTGCACATTGAAATTACTTTAATTACAATTCTGAACTGAACAAACTACCCTTTGTTTTTGTTTTATTTTGTTTTTTTTTTTTTTTGGTTTTCCCTTGTTACCTCTTGTTGAACCCTGTTTTTAGCTGACGTGAGATCTGGCGCCCTAATGAGCAAGAACAACGTCCCAACAGAGGGCTGTACTCGTAAAATCTTCTCTATAAAGACTTCCAAATAAAAAAAAAAGACAGTTACAAGTGTGCATGCTGTAAAACACAATACAGAAAAACACAGAATGAAACAAAATTAAAAGGAGGAGATTAAGCTTTACTCTTTGCAAGGAAACCAGTGGATCCAGTAATCAAAATATTTTTATGCTTCAAGAACTCAACAATGTTGGACGCCATTTCAAACAGAAAATCCTTAATGATATCACAGCCGATGCTCTGCTGTGATGCTACGATCTTCTCGATCGGCCCAGTTATTGCCCCTCTATATAGTCGTACATACCAAATTGAAAGGAAACTCTAATATATAATATTTTATTCAGGATTTACCAGGCAGGGTTGAAAATGGAGTGCACGGAAATTTTTCCTATGCGATGTGATCCAAGTTAATTTATGGAGAGTCTGAAGCATTGACTAGGCTCTCACGAACTTAATTTATGGAGAGTCTGAAGCATTCCGCCACTCTGGAACAACCTTACACCCACAATCATGATTATATTAACAAGAAAAGCCTCATCTTAAGCAATTAAGAAGGATAAATTTCTTCATTGTTTATGTGCAATTTGTACACAGCGGCAGCGTTGAGCGTGGCTTCTTAATTATCTGCATTGTTAAGTAGTGTCCAGTGCACATACGTCATGAAATTTGGTGCATTTCCCTGTCCCACATTTAAGGTAACCTTCAATATCTGCAACCTATTTGCGACAAGAGAAAGAAACCTGAAACCGTCAAGGCAGAGAACGGACTTAGTTTCGATTTTTTTTTTTTTTCAAGAATGGCTTGCTTGTGCACCGACTGTGATCGTTGTACAATCTGTGATCTCCTCGTATCAAAGTTTTTAATGACCTCTAAGGTTGGAAGGTTTTTGTCAGTCTCGATATTAACCAAAAGAACCTTCCACAAATATAAGTGGCATCCGGTGAGAAAATAGAATTAATGTCGCACAAATATCGAGACATGTTTATTCTGCTACGGATAAAATAGTATTAATGTCGCACAAATATCGAGACACGTTCATTCTCCCTTTGCGAAAACATTTATAATTTATTCTAGTCATCGACCTACTTCGTAGATTTTCATTTAATAAGATCATTACTTTAATGTTTTTAAAGTTTAAATTACTGTTATATATTAATTGGTTTTTTAGGATTGACATCGGTAAATTACCACATATGGTGTATTGCATTACTGTGTATTTCTTCAAATTTTATATATCTTTAATGAAAAGGAAAGTTCGAGGTATTTTTTTTTTGTAATTATGAAGTTGTTAATCATCTTTTTTAAAGGTTCGTGGAGTGGTAAGTTATACGGTTTATAAAGAGGAGATCTAGGTTCAAACTTTAAAGGCATGCTTGTTTGTGTGAAGTAATAGTCTGACCTGTGTCCACTAAGTATGCGCCACCCCAACAACAACAGTATTATTTTGGAGCTCCCTATGCTCCTCTCCATATTAGATTAAATAACAATGAAGTGGAATAGGTGTGGTTGGGACAGCCCCAAGATTTAAACCTTGCTTGATAGAAGAAAAAAGAATGTGGGTGTAACCAACTTCCTTATGGATTTAAAAAAAAAAATTATCAATGATCTTCTAGTAGTGATTATTTTTGAACCAAGGCAAGTACACCAAGTGGTATAACGGGGTCATACTTTGGGGCATAACAGACTCTTCTTTCTTATGAGGTCATATCTTTGGGCACAACTGGCCCTTCTTTTTTATGATTTGAACATGAATAACCTAGTTAACAATATAATGACATATCACTAAAGTGTTTTAACATAATTATTATTATTTAGTTGGTTTATTAATAAATTTTAAAATTTTAATTAATTTACTGAAAAAGTTAAAAATATTAAAATAAATAAAATATTAGTAAAATTTTATTTAATTGCATCCGCCCATGTAAAGGAGTTGGAGAGCAAGTGGGTAGTTAAACCTCTCTAGTTGCTGAGAGGCCTAGGTTCAAATCTCTCGCCTCACATGTTGCGGATATGTTATGTAATGGTTCCCTTGTGGTCACAGTCTGTTTACCCCTTGTGGCCACCACCAAAAAAAAAAAAAAAAAAAAAATTATTTAATTATATTTATAAAAGGTCTTTCAAAAATTTATATTACTTAATAATGTAAAACTAAATAAATATAAAAAAAATAAAAATCATTTATTTAATTAATTATTATTTTTTAAATGTAATTTAAGATTAAAACTTTTAATCTCTTTACAAAAATGAACATCTTTATTCATCACTTTATCAACAAAATGTTTTAAGTTTTTTTTGAAGATATACATTATAATAAAACTATAATCAATTATCAAAAATACCATTTACAAAAAGGTTTTTTGAGATGGCAGACACGGAGGGCAACGCAGGCGACATCAGCACCTAGCAGGCAGGCCCAACCCAAGACTCAGGCAGACCTTCCCCAGGTAAGGATGCAGACGGGATGGCGGGTTCCCATGCTTCCCCTCATGCGGGACCCCAGGACAAGGAGCCCCCGACAAACCTCCAACCGAGGGCCCCATCCCTGGGAGCCCTAGCAAATCTTCGTATGCGCAGATCACCTCGGGGGAGGCGATCCTCCCAAAAACGTCAGGCACTAGCCTTTCTCTCGAAGGAACCGATATCACTATCCCAGGGGACATCTTCTCCAACTACGTCTCCAGGGCATCCTCCTCCCTGGTCGAGAAGTTCGTCGGAGGGCACCTAGATATGGAGACCATTAGGCGCTGGGCCTTCTCCAAGTGGAAAACCTCGAGCCACATGAAAATCGTAGCCCTTTCCAGAGGCTTCTTCCTTATCAAACTTAGCAATCGGGAAGACACCAGTCGGATCCTCATGGGAGGACCCTGGTTCTTGGGCAGAAGGAGTCTATTCCTGAGGTGGTGGGCGGTGGATTTCAAGCCCAGTACTCAGAGCATAAACTTTGCCCCAATCTGGGTTCGGATCCCAGATTTGTCGTTCCACCTCTGGCAAGAAGAGGTCCTGAAAACCATCGCGTGAGCTATTGGGGAGCTGGTGGCCATCGACGCCGCAACCAAAGTAGGATCCCGAATGGTCCATGCTCGTATCTGCATGAATGCTAACCTCGAATCTGAGCTCCCAACTTTCGTCAACCTGATCTCGGGATCCTTCAAACATCATCAACCACTAGAATATGAAAATAAACCAGCCTTTTATGCCCAATATCGCATGTAAGGGCACCTTCAAAACCAATGCCCCCTCCTCAATCCTTCGGAGGATTCCTTCGATGGTGGCCCTATCCTGAAGGCTCCTCCTAGAGCCTCAAACATATTCCCTAACCTGAGATCTTCCTTCCCCAGCATCGAACAACCACTCCTGTAGGAATGGTCCTCCATCGCAAGCGGCCCCTTGGCAAAAGAGAAATCATCACCCCGAGGAGAAAGGGAAGCAAAAGGTTGACCCTCCCCCGATCCCAGATTTTGACCAGGTATGTCTCCATTCCGATCCTATTCCTGAGTTTATTTTTGAGCAAGTGGGTCACCCTCCGACCCACCCTCCTCCCCTATGAACCCAGATCCTATCGTGGGCCGCCCCCCCGCTTCCACTCCTAAGCTGGATATTATGACCGCGTTTTCCTCTGCTTCTCATCCCCCTCCCCTCCTCGATCCCCCCCTGATCGATTTTGCCTTGGTCGGCTCCCCCAGATCTGGGCCCCCCCTTCCCCCGCTTGCCATGTCTAGCCCTAACTTCGGTCAATCATATGGAGATGACGAAGGCAACCCCACTCTATCTCAGTCAACCCCGAAAGGGGTCAGCCCTAAAAGGACCCATAATAAAATATTTACTACCAACTATGGGATAGATAAGAAGAGAGGATGCCCTACCCTTGGTGAACAGAGAAGGAAAGAGGTCGAAGATGACATAGCGAATGGTTTTCAGACCACTCTGCTATCTGAAGCCCTCAACATGCTCAAAGAGGAACCAAAAAATCCAAACCTCCCTCCCATCAGGGGAAGGGAGGCAAAAAACCCTCCAAAAGTGCTAAATGAAGGTTCTCACGTGGAACATGAGAGGGCTCAATGGAGCCCCCAAGAGACGCATTTTTGCACATCTCCGTAAAGAACACAGGCCTTCTATCCTCATTCTCCAAGAAACCAAACTAGATGAGATGTCCTCCCCTAGAGTAGCCAAAGTAGTGTGGAGCAATGGTGAGTTCACATTCGTCCCAGCCCAAGGATCCTCCGAAGGGCTATTGTGCATGTGGGACCCGAATGAGATCGAAGGGAGACTGATTTCTTCTTCTAACAGAATCATCAACATGTTGTTTCACTGCAAATCCTCCAACTCCTCGTGGATCCTATCCAATGTCTACGCCCCCAACAACCCGGTGGAGAGGGCCATGCTTTGGGAAGTGATTAGCCACATGAGAGATGCATTCAAAACCCTCCCCTGGATCCTTGCAGGTGATTTCAATAGTCCCCTATACCCTTCAGACAAACTAGGTGGATCCCCTCTTATCACCAGGAGCATGGAGGAATTTGGGGCCTTCATAGACTCAAACGAACTCATGGATGTTCACCTAAAAGGGGCCAATTACACGTGGAGCAACAGGAGAGCTAGGCCAAATCTCATCCAAGTCAAACTGGACAGGGTCCTACTCTCAAGAGAAGCCATCCCGATGTTTGCAGATGCCACCCTCCGAGCCCTTCCCAAAATTGGCTCTGACCATAATCCCCTTCTCCTTGAAGCTGGCAAAGGGTGCCCCTTCAAACGCCCCTTTCGCTTCGAGGCCATGTGGTTTCACCATTCTGACTTCAGGGAGCAAGTTGGATAGTGGTGGAGCCAGCCCTTCAGAGGATCCCCCTCCACCCAGCTCTACTAGAAGCTCAGGTTCATCAAGGACAAATTATGGGTGTGGAACAGGGTCACTTTTGGCAACATCTTCGAGAATAAAAGGGTGGTCAAGGCAAAATTAGAGCTCATTGAAAGCCAATCCCAAGAAGACCCACAGGACGACCAGTCTAGAGATGAAGAGCGAGAGCTCCTAGGGGAGTTCCACAACATCCTCGCTCATGAGGAAACGTACTAGAGGTAAAAATCTAGGGCCTTGTGGCTCAAAGATGGCGACTCGAACACTAAGTTTTTCCATGCATCTACCATGAGAAACAGGAGCTCCAACAAGATTTCAGAACTCACATGCAGTGATGGTAGGACCACGAAGGATATCTCTAAGATCCATGATGAGACAACCTCCTTCTTCCAATCTCTTCTAGGCACCCCTTCTCAAGCCTCCCCTCAAGAGGCCAACATCCTTCTTGAGCAGATCCCCCCCTCCATTTCCCCTACCTCTAACGAGATGCTCATTAGGCCCCTTTCATCCAAAGAGATTAAAGAAGCCCTATTTTCCATGAAGCCTGACACTTCCCCTGGCCCGGATGGCTTCCCTCCTCGCTTTTTCCAGGCGTTCTGGGACCTGATCGGGGCTGAGGTCTGTGCAGCTGTTAGAGATCTCCAATCAAGAAAATCCATTCCCCATGGCATCAACTCCACGTTCATAGCCTTAGTTCCTAAAATCCAAGCCTCCAAATCCCTATCAGACTTTCACCCCATCAGCCTTTGCAATGTCATTTACAAAATCCTAACCAAAGCTCTTGCGAACAGGCTCAAAGGGATCCTTCCTCTCATCATTGACTCTTCCCAGGGGAGCTCTATCAAAGGGAGAGTCATTATCGATGGGATCATCACTATCCATGAGGTGTTGCACTCCACCACCCTAGCCAAGAAACCAACCTTCCTCCTCAAGCTAGACATGAATAAAGCCTTCGACAGGGTCAACTGGGATTTCCTGATTCAGGTCCTTCTCAAATTTGGGTTCCACCCATCTTGGGTCGACCTCATCAGAAGATGCATCTCTTCCCCATGGTTTTCTATCCTGGTCAATGGGTCCCCTGTCGGGTTCTTCCCTAGCTCTAGAGGCCTGAGGCAAGGGGACCCCCTATCCCCCATGTTGTTCATCATCCTGGCTGAAGCTCTAGGGAGAACCATCTCTAATGTTGGTAGGAGGGGGCTCATCTCAGGGATCAAAGTGGCTTCTGGGCTCTCCCCGGTCACCCATCAACAGTTTGTCGATGACACCATCCTGGCCACCTCAGCCTCTATTGCTCAGGCTAAGACCATCAGACACATTCTCCAACTCTATGAGAATGCAGTAGGGCAAAATATCAACCTTCTCAAGAGCAAGATCTACTTCATCAACACTCCCCAGGTTAGGCAGGTGAAGATAGCATGGATTTTGGGGTGCTCCCCGGAGGTCCTCCCCACTTCCTATCTTGGGCTTCCCTTGTTCTCGGGCAGACCAACCAAAGCCATGTGGAACAACGTGATCGAGAGGATCCAGAAGAAGTTGGCCTCCTGGAAAGGCCACCTCTTATCCCAAGCAGCCAAAGCAACTCTCACCTCAGCCTGCCTATAGAGCATCTCGGTCTACTTCATGTCGGTCTTCAGGATCCCCGCCTCGGTGAGCTCTAAGATAGAACAAATCCAAAAGTGATTTCTCTGGTCCGGGAGCGAAGACAAAAAGAGGATCCCATTGGTGTCTTGGGACCTGGTGTGCAAAAGCAAAATGGAAGGAGGCCTTGGTCTCAGGAAAGTCTCTCGCATGAACCTTGCCCTCCTGGCCAAGCAAGCGTGGAAGGTCTACACCAGTTGTGAGTCCGAGTGGGTCCAGATTATCAAGAGGAAATATCTCCAAAACCTCCCCTTTCTAAGCGACCAAGGGCCCCAAAATGGCTCGACATTTTGGAAATCCATAACCCAGACTAGAGACCTCATCCAGAAAGGCTGCAGATGGATCCTGGGTGACGGGAGATCCATAGACTTTTGGTAGGACAGATGGATCCTAGACGACCCATTGAGTGAGCACAAGGAGTTCTGGATCCTTATGCCCTCCTTGGTTGCCACTAGGGGAAGCAAAGTAGCAAACTTCATTTCTAGGCTCAATGGGATCCCAACTTGGAGGCCCATCGATGAGGGTAGGTTCCCCCACCAAGCCGCCAACCTCTCCATTCTTATCAATGCAGTCACGATCCCAATGGGGGATGTCGAGGATAGGCCCATTTGGCGAGGATCTGATGATGGAGCCTTTTCGGTCAAGTCGGCCTACTCCCTCCAAGAGATGGCGCAGGTGCCCAACATCCCCTTCAACCTAGTGTGGAGAAAGAAACTCATTCCCAAAATTAGTTTCTTCTCCTGGACTGCCATTCAGAACAAGATCCTCACAATTGAGAACCTAGCGAGAAGAGGGTTCATGATCCCAAACCGCTGCTATCTTTACCTCTCTAGCTGGGAATCAACAAATCACTTGTTTACCAACTATAGCTTCTCTTTCGGGGCCCTCGATCACTTGCTCCAATCCTTCCACATCCAGTGGGTCCAACCCAACTCCATCATAGATTTGTTCTCTCAATGGCCAAATCCTTTTCGCCACCCCAAGCTCCGCTCCCTCTGGTCCCTCTGCCTTCATCACCTGATCTGGAAAATCTGGTTGGAGCGCAATAGTAGAGCTTTCTCTTCTTCTCCCAGGGATCCCCTAGCAGTTGTGGGTAAGGCCATTGCCTACGCCATTGAGAACATCCGGCTCTTCCCGCCCTCCCTAGGCCCCCCACAGGTGAGTGAGCTAGCCCTTTTCATTTCCCTGGGGATCCCCGTTGACGTCTCGAATTCCCCCTAGGTCCCAACCCCAGGGCCAATCTCAGATGGGCTCTACCCCTTGAAGGAAGTATCAAGCTAAAATTTTATGGGGCCTCCAAAGGTAATCCTAGGCGAGCCAGAGTAGGAGGGGTTATCCGATGCCATGAAGGGAATATTATCCTTGCCTACGCTGAATCTATTGGGACCCAGACCAACAACTTGTAGAAGCTATGGCTCTATGGCGAGGCCTGGTCCTGCTCCAGAAGGATCCTCGTCGAGTCATCATTGAGGGAGACTCTCGGAATATCATTAATCACATGATGAGCCACAAAACTCCCTCGTGGAAAGTGTTCAATATAATCCAGGAGTCCAAAAAAATCTATCACATGCTCCCTCAAGCGTCCATCTGTCACACTTACAGGGAAGGTAACCAACTTGCTGACGCCATGGCCAACATTGCAGCCGGGTCCACTGGGCTTCGAGTCTGGCGAAATGATTTCCCAAAGGCCATAACCGACATGGCTAATCGGGAAAGGAGCAACAACCATGGTGCTGACTCCCACAATGAAGGTACCCATACCCAAGGCTCCGAATTCCACCTCAACAATGAAGGCGATGATAGGTAATTCTGACTTGTCCTTTCGTGTGGCAATTGTCCCCTCCGAGGCCTCCCCCATTGGGCAAAGATAGGTGGACCTTTCAAGGCTTCCCACATTGGTCTCCACCTCAACAGGCCATTGGCCTTCAGTAGCGACGTCTCTAACTGCTCCTCGGGTTTCTCCTCTAGCCTTGGGAGGAGGCAAGCGAGCAATCTTTTCAAATCTATCGATGATCTGGGCTTCCCTCCTATTGGCTATCATCCTGCCTTTCCCCGTTAGGCCCTCCCTATTTTTTGATGGCCCACTCCTCATCTGCTAGCTCCTCATGCGAGATCCAAGTGGCACGCGCGGCACGTCAGCTCTACCCAACCCCATCCATCCATGCATCCCAGTTTCCTTCTCTGCCACCCTCTGAACATCCATGGCATTATTTTTGGTGTTGCATCCCCATGCAAATGGAGGCTTCCCATCGATATTTCCCCTACCCTCTTGCTCCCGATGGCCCTATTTATCCCCTCTGTGCGTTCGACGCTCATCTCCTCTTCTTCCCCTGTGTCGCGGCCGCTATTGCAGCTCCCCATTTCCCTTAGTTTTGGTCTTCCCCCGAGCCCCTGGCCTTCCCCTTTTACCCCCATGGCTGTTGTGTTCGTAGAGCTAAATTCCCTGAGTGAGATCGCATCTATCTTCATGAATGCGAAAGGGCTGACCCCTTTTATGCATAAATTTGAAGGCCCTGATGATGCGATTACTAAGGACTTCCTGGAGACCTGGCAGAATGGTGAGGTGCGAGTCCAAGGCGTCCATTTCAAGCTCACCAAGGAGCTGCTCTGTGAGGTGACTAGGCTGTCTGGCGAAGGGCGTTCCATCCAATGGGACACACAACTGGGAGGAGCTCGAGCAATTTCTTGATTGGGACAAAAGCTACAAGTGGGACAAGTCGGTGCTGCTCCGCTCTACCCTCCCCTACCCTTGGAATGAAGCAATGGTGCCTATAATGCAATTCGTCACCTGCGACGACTCAAAGAAGCCCCTTCGCAGCTTCCACCTCAGTTTCGTCAATCACCTCCGCGACTCCAGGCAGGTATCCATCCCTCGACTATTTGCTATACTCTATCACAATTTCTATTGAAAAGTGCCAAAAGTCCCAGGCCAAGCCCATGCACCAGGGCCTCCTGGCGGTCATCTTCCGCCATGTCTTGGCCAATCGTCCTCCCCCCAGGATGTTCCCCCTCTGGCGTCCAATCCCCCCTACTTCCCCTATCAGATATGAATCTAAGGATGGGGATGGTAGCCCTGAGGAGACTCCCAAACCCTCCCACCCCAAGAGTACTAAACGAATCCCCACCAGGAAGCGAAGAGCGTCTACCGACACCCTTTCGGCCCCAGATCCTCGGCCCGACTGAAGAAGCCCAAGACTGAAAAGAAGTCCTCCCCCAAGGTCATCTCTGATTCTGAGACCGACTCAACGGCTTCCCTGATCCAGCTCCTTTTGAAGATGGCAATATCCTCGATGGTCAACACAGCTAATACAACGAACGCTACTGCCAATATCCTTTGGCAACTTCTCAACAAACAGAGTGAGGCCTCGGACCATGAGGATCCCACCAAGACTTAAGGGGTGCTGCTTCCATCCTAGGGAGGATCCCAAGTTGCAACCCGCGAGTGGATGGCGGTTTTTTGCTAAACAGTGGTTTTTTGCTTTAGTTTGTAGGTCTATCGGCTTGTCTAAGTTGTTGTTCTAGTTTTTTATTTTGTTTATGGTCATGTATCTAGGCACTGCCAGTGATATCCGGGCTTAGTCCCTTTTTGTTATAAGGTTTTGGGATCCTCTTAAAAAACCCTTTTTGTATATAATTCCAACTTAACAAAAAATAAATACCATTTAAAATTTTTCTATTTTAATTATTTGTTATGAATGAATATCTTATTTTGTACTTTGAAAAGGTTAAATGTTCAAGTTTAAAATGTTTTAATTATCTTGAATAAAATTTTAAATTTTCGAAGTATTTTAAAGAAAAAATTGACTACAATATTTTGCATATTTTTTATTTTTTGTTAGGATACTTGAATGTATATTTCTGGATTGTTATTTAAGTTATCCAAATTCAAATCATGAAAAAAAACCTATTATTTTTTGAAAAAAGTGTGACTCCTAATTATATTACCTGTTATACTTCACCTAAAATATAAAATAATAATATTTTGCATATTTTGGACTATGATGTAATGTTGTACATAACGATTGTGCTTTGATATTGGGGGAAGTCTAACAAGAAACGGTAAGCGTTTTCTAAGGTTGCAAGATTTTAATGATCGTGGTGATTTCATCGTGGTTTTCAAAGATACCTATTTGTCTCATTCTATTTGAAATACATAACTTATATTCTTAGAAGTATAAGAAATTTTTGTTTAAACATACAAAAGGTTTTTAATTATAAAATTTTCACTAAATTAGAAGATTTTAATTACGTTTACAAAATCCAAACATAAAGAGTTATATGTTTCATCCAGACAAACTAAGTTTTATAATGTATGTTACACATTGTGACAAACCTTCAAATTTTTAATATTTATATATTAAGATTCAAATATGTATAGAGATTTAAATTTGGATTTTGTATTTGTGATGGTGGTTATATAATTATGACATTTTTTATCCAATTTTATGAAGAATCAGGTTTCATAAATAGTTAAGTCTTATTAATTTTATATAAGATAAAATATAAAGGTAAGATTTATTAAAAAAAATTTACTAGAAAAATTATAACATCTTTGTTATAAAAATATTTAATAATGTTATTATTAAACATGAAATACCGTGTTCTTTTAAGCATTTAAAATTCTTATCCTGTGAGGGATATTGTAGTATTGTAATGATATTTTTTGGATTTTCATTCAAGAGACTCAAGTTCAAACAACCACGGTGCAAGGGAACGAAATCCCTCATAAAAACTCACGTTTTTAACTCAAAATTTGCAGAAAAAAGGTAGGTCGATTGGTAGGGGTTGGTTGCTTAGGTTGCCTCAGTCCAAGGCCCTAGAGGGTGTGGGTCGGGTTGACTTTATATTTAGGCTAAGGATTATAGAGGTTCCCTACACAACCAAAAACACTTCCTATTGAAAGTGGTGGAAGCTAATCGAGTACAATAGGTTTTAAAATACATATTTTAAATAGTTTATCTTTTGATGTGGTGGAAGCTAGTCAAATACAATAGGTTTTAAATATATATCTTAAATAATATAATATATATATTTTTTATTATGTATGTAGCACCAAAAAAATTATATAACATTATTTATGTATTTTATATTATTAATTAGTTTTAATGTAGAATTAATTAATTTAATTTAATATTTTTAAATAAAAAAATGTATTAAATATTTATAAATATAATTCATTTAAAGAGACAAGCATTCAGTCTAAAGAGGTCCAGTCCAACAAAGGCCCGGCCCAAATTTGAACCTAGGACCTCCCCTACAAGGTTTTGTGGAACCAATTAGTGTAGACCAATTAGTCTACACTTCAAACCTAATAAAATTTAATTTAATTTAAAAAATATCTTTAAAAATAAGAAGGTGTATTAAATACTTGTAACATCTGATACCAAATTTACATCAATGTGAAAAATATTGAAGTGTAGTTTAGCTTTTCAAATAGTAATTATTTTAAGAGGTTGAAAACATCACTTTTCTATAAATTAAATTTCGATCTCTTAAACCTAATAACTTTAATCATTAAGATGTCCCTACCAAAGCTTTTCATGTAACAATGTTAAAGTAAGTGACAGCGTAGATTAATGGTTGGGAAAATTACTGCATCAATTGCGCTACCCTGAATTGGTGGATTATCAATTCAATCTCAGTAACATTTAAGCCTCTCGGCTTTGGAGAAACTAGTCCTCGAGCCGTCACCCATCAGAAAGCTCCATTTATCCGAATTCTTGTTTTGTGAGGCGGGTGCCATTTCATATGTTTGGTACTCTATATCAATATACGTCCTCTCGTAATTGTCCTACGTTTTCCGACCGTTACTGATCAAAAGCTGACCAAGTACTTCGTAATTGTCCTGTGTTTTCCGAGCGTTACTGATCAAAAGCTGACTGGGTTTATTTTTTAATTTTTAGGTAGTGTATCAGATTTTTATTGAGTAAATACTTCTTATACATATTTACTATAGGGATTGAATCTTGATCACATCATCATTATTCACTATAGAGATTGAATCTTGATCACATCACGGACAATGTAAGTGGTTGATCAGTTTTATGGGGTTGATATAGACACCAAAAGTTCTTATCTTAATTACAATCAAATGTTGTGACATTTATTTAAAAAAATAATATATTTTTAATAGTAGAAATTTTTATAATTTATAGTTCATATGAAATCCAATTGTTCCCATCCACAAACATTTAGTAGTTACCAACCTACCTATCCATCCAAATAAGTATTTAACTTAATTTGGTAGTCTTTAGAGATTTTGATCACATCACCGACAATGTAAGTGGTTGATCAGTTTTATGGGGTTGATATAGACACTAAAAGTTCTTATTGAGTCCGTGGGTTTAGGTGGATTGGTAAGTTGGGGCGCTTACCGAGAGGAGACTTAGGTTCCAATCCCACGGGCTTGCCCATGCACAGACAATAGCCTAGATCCGATTCCTCTGAGTGGTGCGCCAGATTGATGACGACGGTGCAACCCCTGTGCGTCCGGTGGTCCCCATCTCACGCCGGGTTACCATGTACCGAGACGGTGGAAGTCCTGGGAGCCTTCGTAGATAGTTTGAACCCTACCAACTGTGCTGATAGTTACTAAAAATCATGATTGTAACCATTGCTTCTATATATCAAAAAAAAAAAAAAAAAATATGGACACCACAAATTTTTATCTTCTTAATTGCAACTATTTCTTGTTGTGGTCAACGTGTTAAATAGCCCTTGCAGCTGAATCAAATCTAAAAATATTAATTAAATTTATTAAAAATAAATTAATGAAAATTTTCAGCAAACAGTTAGTACCTACCAACTAACCTATCCCTTTTAAATAAATCTAAAACTTAATTTAATCATCAGGTTTAAACTTTGCACCTCCCTCCCCAAAGGCACCAATGCCATCACACCAAGTGCATAGATCAGGTTGAAATAGAGCCTAGTGTTTAAGAAAAAATGTCATTTTGCTGTCTCTCAATAAAAAAGAAGGGGGCCCTGACTTGAACCCAAGTCACTTGCTTTTCCATGCTTTTACACACTATATATTTTATTATTATTATTTGGTGCTTGTGAAAAGAATATTGTAAATATAAATTATTTAAAGTTTGTTATTTAGTAGTTACTAGAGGTTTGTTATTGTAAATTAATAAATATATATTTTATATCTTTCAATAAAAAAGGCCGTGACTTGAACTCAAAAGCTTGTCATATCGTTTTTTTTTCATCGTTGTTTGATACTTGTAAATTATTCGTAAATATGTAGTGTGAAAAGAGTTTTGTAAATATAGGTTATTTAAAGTTTGTTATGTAGTAGTTATTAGAGGTTTGTCATTATGAGTTAATAAATATATATTTTATATGAAAGATGTGAAGAGTGATATTTTTTAAAAGAATGAAGAGTGTAAGTAGAGGAATAGTTTGTTGAAGTTGAAATACCATAAGTCATTGTAAAGGTTATATGTATAGAAAGCCTATAAGATGTATGTAATAGAAATTTCAGTACTACATTGGTATTGGAGTATTAAGATTATTATCTGTGAAATATAGCAAGTGAATTTGAATATAAGTGTATGTTTTTGTGTGAGAATCTATTGTGAATTTAATCTTGATATATTGTGAGAATAATTGATCATATGCTATCAATGGTATCAAAGCGATGTTGGGAAAGAGAGGTTAAGGTTGAAAGAAACCAATTTTTTTAGAGGAGTCAAAGAACAATTGAGTTGCCTGAATTATAAAAATGTTTGAAGGAGAAGCAAACACATATGACATCAAAATATTTTAGTACAATATTGCTTATAAAGAAATGAGTATTGAGAACTTGCAAAGGAGCAAACACTTGTCTCAAAATAAAAGAGTAAAAAATAGAATGTTATCAGTTATAACATTTAGGTTGTAACACTATAAAATGCTTGTAACACATGAAGAAGTTGATTTTGCATTAGTAAAGTGTTGAGAAAGGTTGAGACCACCTTGGAAAGAGAACCAGAGGACAAGTTCACCTTGGTAAGAGAAGCATGTTGGAATGCCACGAGCGCCCTTAGAGAAAATGTTAGTATATTTTACTTATTACTTTATTTTGTTGGCTAGCATTGTCGGCCAATATCTTCTACGATATTTTTAAAGTGCATTGTCGGCCAATATTGTTTGGGATATTGCGCTAATAGGGGAGGTATTATTTTTATTGTTATTTAGGCTATCTTTAGCATTCTATCCTTGTATATAATCTATTCAATTATCAATATGAAGTCTAATGATTATTTCGCTCTTTCATGATATAAGAGTTGAATTGTTGGAGGTTCAATTATTTATCGTAGCCCTAACTAGTTTGACCTGGGCACGTTTATCGAGGTAAGGCTCGATCTACAACTCGGGCATGCATCCTGAGGCACTCAATCACTGATGTGGACAAACTGGTCGACTTAGCCACTAGATGCAGGAGGTGAATTGGACCTGGCCCGAAGGCCGACCCGGACTGACTCTAACATGGATACGTTGCGGACAACCACTAAATCGGATGCAGACCCTACTCAACCTAAGTAGACCCTACCGAACGATATGGTAGAGTTCGACTGGACTTGGACTAGATGACTTGGCAGAATCTCTATCGACTTGGCCCTGACTGACAATCCTGACACTATGCGGACATGTGGACAACGACTGTAGGGAGATAGGTGGCGGGCGATAAAAGATAGGGTGGTCTACTAGACTACCCGAAGGTAATAATTTATACTATGGTGTTTTTTTTTAATTTTTAAACCACCAATAGATCCCTACTTGCTCCATGTGGGATATTGATCCCAATTTAAAAAAAAATAACACGCATTACTTAATCTGACTTGCAAACTTGCAAACTTTTTGATCTGATCACGACCACTAAGGGCCTCCACTGTAGAAGTTTACCATCAAAGGCAGTACCACCTGATCTTATGTGGTGCCTAGATCTTGTGAGGCAAGAAGGTGATCGAAGCTTCATCAGGCGATAGACGTGTGACTAGTGGAGATAACATCATCGCTTGATTTTTGTTAGTCGATCAAAAGCAAAGATCGTGATTTGCCATCACTAGATAGCAGACATCCATCGCATCAGAAGATGCTCGATTTAGTCAAAAACATGGCTCCATAAACTTAGGCGACAACTGTGCTAGCAGATCTATTTGCAAAAATTACATACAAGGATTATTTTTTTTAATATCCATCGTAACGGTCGTGTGAAATCATCACATGAAAATATCGTCGAGCAATTAAGTCGTGGGCAAAAACTTCATCCCGGTAAGGAGAGCGAGGAGCGTCGCTCATTGAAGTGTGCCACTAGAGCCAACATCATCGCCCGAAGATAGCACCGCTCGTTGAGGTTAATCGGGTGCGACTCAGCTTCATATAGGGGTTGATCCCCTTCATACACCATCGATAGTGATAGCCGGGGTGGTTTGCAACCAACAACTAGGGCGCTACCAAAAGCCAGGTCGGGGGTTCGAGCCCCACCGACCCCAAAGGTATAAATTATTTTTTTATTTTTAAGTTTGATTAATTTTTTTTAATGTTTTAAAATTTAGTTTAATTAAATATTTATCCTGCTTTTCTTAAATTATTTTAAAAAATATATATTTTAAGAAAAAATTATATTTAATTATACTATAGTTTTAATTCATTAGAAATAAAATTTATTTTCAGACTTGAATTTAAAAAAAACACTTTGAAAAACATACAAAGTTTCATCCTATTTTTGCAAAATCAAGGGGGGGGCCTTTATTCATGCTATTTTATTGCAAAATTATCAAATCAGGATGAAAAGAGGGGACTAGTGAGTGAATTTTTCAAAAGTTTGAAAAACATTTTGGCATTGTAATTAGGTGCATTTTCAACAGCGACCGACACCTAAAATTTCTTTTTTTGTGGGCACTTTTTGTTGTATGTTGCATTTACATTTCTATTTATGTTTTTGCACTACAACATTAAGTAAAATCAAGCACAATTAAGTCCCCAAAAATTGAACCCATCCGTGTAAATTTATTTGCACCGTAGTGTTCGGTATTTACGATACCTTTGGCCCACACTTACAAGTAATGTTGTCATGCTTTGGGCTACTGTATCTATCGCCTAACATAGCTGCAACAATGATGTTTGAGCTTGTTCTCTATAAATCATCGGGGAGATATAAGTTTACCATTTTGTCATTATTTTCACTCCATTCATACCCTAATCGTTATTGTTGTTAGAAGTAAATCCCGACGAAGTGCTTTTCGAAGTGTTTAGGGGAAGTTCCCCTAAACACGCATAAGGAAAGACCTTCTATAGTAGGTGTCATAAACAAAAAAATTCCCTTTCAGTACCACCTATGTTCCACGTATCATTTTGCTCTCATGTACTTATAGTCTCCATCACGTAAGGGCGGGTATATAGAGAGGTTCGGTATAAAGACCTGGAAAATGTATAAAGAAAGGGGACCATTTGGTGTTATAAGAAACCCTCATTATGGCTGATATCTACAAGTACTTAATAGATTCTCAATTACTGAAAGGTTCCAATTACACACCATATAAAACAAAGATGAAAGCTATTCTCCAAATGGAAGATTTATGGGATGTTGTTTCTGGCACAACAACAAGACCTTCTCCACCAACTGGCTCAACAACACCAACTGCAGATCAGATTGCATTTGACAAGAAAGACAATAAGGCAAGAGTGCTCATCTTGCTTGCTATTTCAGATGAAGTTCAACCTCACATAGCTGACATAGAACATGGTAAAGAGGCATGGGATGCCCTTAAAACCATCTATAAGGGTAAGAATGAGTCCACCATTATTCACCTTCAATATCAACTTCATAGTTTGAGTATGAAGCATGGAGAGACAATTGAACTATTTCTTTGCAGAGTGGCTGAGTTGAAGTCAAAGTTGAATTCTCTAGGAGAGACTGTAGATGATAAGCTCCTTACTTTAGTAGTAATGAGAGCTTTACCTGATTCATACATAATGTTGATAACTTCTCTTCAAGTGTCATAGAGAAAATTTACCTTTGTTGAGTTGGTCAATATGCTTTAGGAAGAGAAGGCTTGCCAAATTCAAAGAGATGAAGCTTCTAATACAACCCTCTATTCCAAAAAGAAGGGATCCAAGAAGAAAGGTAATTTTTAGAAGGGAGGATCATCTTCCAAGTATTCTAAGGGAAAACAACCTCAACAACAGAAACACTATTTCAAGATTTGTGATAAGGATACCCATGACACCAATCGATGTTGGTACAAGAATAAACACCCTAAAAAAAAGGGCCATAACAAACCCTAGAACAAAACAAGCAACCCAAAGTGAATGTTACTATGAAAGAATTTGAATCAAACTCTAAGTGGGCACACAAGGTGATAATGACTACCACAACCTCCAAGCCAAAGGATACTCTATGATATGTTGATTCTGGTGCTAATAAGCACATGACTAGCGACAAAACGTGGTTTACAACATATGAATCCAATGAAGGAAAACCCATCACTATTGCTGATGATAAAACCTACAAGGTTCATAGTGAGGGTAAAGTTTTAGTCAACCTTTGAGATGGCAAGTGTTAGATTGAAAGAGTCCTTTATGTTCCAGGATTGGTGAATAATTTATTGTTAGTCCCACAAATCTTGGACAAGAATATGGTTGTTGATTTTCATGTTGAGGATGGTCAAAAGCGTTGCTTTATCACCAAGAGGGGTAAAAACATTGCAACTACTTCATACAAGCATGGCTTATTCGCATTGGATGCTCTCTCCACCCCTCATGTAGCCATTATAGTCTCTACAAAGGAGGTAACTTTACTTTGACACAGGAGATACGAGCATCTCAGTTCTGGATACTTACTTGAGATAAGTAAATATGAGATGATAAAGGGCCTTCCCTCTTTTTCCTCTACATTTCCAATGTGCTCTGACTGCTTGGCATTGAAGCAGCATAGAGTATCATTTGAAAAGAGCTCTACATGAGCAAAGAAACCTCTGGAGTTAATTCACACCAATCTGTGTGGTCCTTTCACCCCAAACAGTTTTAGGGGCAAGAGGTACTTTCAGTTGTTTGTAGATGACTACTCACGGAAAATGTGGGTGTTCTTTCTTCATCTGAAATCTGAAGCTTTCAATTACTTCCAAAATTCAAGCAATTTGTTGAGGATTCAGGGACTTCAATAAGGACCCTCTGCTTAGATCGAGGGGGGTGTTGGACATTTTGAGTCCCTAAGTTAAAGTTGTCATTGATGTCACCGGATGAAGTCATCATTAATACCAAAGATTTCAGTAGGAAATAAAGGGGATAAAAATGGTTATTTGATATCCAGGAAGAAGGTCAAAGATCAAGTGAAACAATGCAAAAGACAAAAGTTAAAAGAAGTTATAATATTTATTTTATAAATTATTTAAATTCAGTGTGAATTTAAATTTTATAAATAAATATTAAAGGTACTTTATCAAAGGATATAATATTATAATATGAGTTATTATAATATTAAGTAAGGTGGTGAACAAGAGCCCAAAGTAAAATATTAATAATAATATTTTATTACACCCAAAGATGGGTGTTAGAATTTAATATTCGAAGCATGTTACAAAGGTTTATCCTTGCCGACGTCATGTGGGTTAATTGCATTTTGAAGCGTCGACGTTCTAAAGCAAAGGAAGAAGATTAATATTTAAACCTATGCCTAAAGGGCATTAAGATCATCCTTTCTCGATTGAAAATTTAGCATACGAATTAATTAATGTAGAGCTCGTGAAACGGATGTGCAAATTTTAAGTTTGAATTGCCAGCAAAAGAAACAAAAGGGACAACATCAAATAGTTGGAAGCCAACTAGGCACCTTGGCCCAGTGGAAATAGGGCTACGGATTATGTTTTGTGTGCAAAGAGGCCAGCATTCGAGTCTCAACGGAAGCGCTTGGCAGGTCTGTTGAAAGCGCAAATCGTGAGGCACATGTTTTGTGAAACAAGGAGGGAATAAATTTTTTGAAGCACCACCTATCTCCAACGAGCATGTAGCTCGTGTGGTCATTGGTGCCGCGGTTGAGACGTTAGAGTGGGCTGCATTGAGAGTTCGAAACTCTCCAAAGGCAAAGGTAATATTTTGATTTTAATTTTAATTAAATGACTAAGTTGGAGGTATAAGGTTGTTTAGTGGTTGAAATTTGGAAAGGTTGCTTTGCAATAAAATTGTGGTAGTTGAGAATTATCTTTAGGAGTTATAAGGAGAATTCTATTTTATATTTAAAGTCTTAAAATTGCTATTGAGGAATATTAGAAGATTAAGACTTTGTGGGTAGTATGTTATTTTGAATTAAGGGTTTTGTGACTATTGTGAGGATATTGATTATTATTTAAGTTGGAGTGATAAGGTGTAATTTTGATATTATATTTGTGATATGTTTTGTTGAAGAAAATTATCCTCTAACCCTTATTTAGATTGGCAAAGAAGTAATTGTGAGTGTGGAAGATTTGTGAGGCCAACTACTTGTCAAACAAAAGGTATAAACAAATTCCTTCGTGGTTGAGTTGATTGATTGGTTTTCTAAAAATAAGCTTGGAGTGAAAAGGACTTGATTAGGGTTTCCTTTTCGAGAGTGTTTGAGTTAATGCTTCAAGATTTTTTGAATTGAGAGTTGTGATTAAACCTTGTTTGATAAGCATTGTTGTTGAGACCATTGGTTGAGTGGAGTGTTTGAGTTAATGCTTCAAGGTTTTTTGAAATTGAGAGTTGTGTTTAAAACCTTGTTTGATAAGCATGATTGTTGAAGTGAGTTGTTATACAAAGAAATTGAACTAGGGTTTGAAAAGATCATGAGTATCATTGTTATATAAGATTTTTTTTTGAGCATTGTTGAAAACATTTTGAGTTGGATGATGCATGCTTGGACTAGGGTTTGTGAGCAAGAGTTGTTTGGTTGAGTAGATTTGATTGAGCCTAGTCAAGTGGATGTATGAAGTGATTGATCAAAGTCCATAAAACAAACTATTCTATATTATGATTTGAGTTGAGATTGAGTTTTGAGAATAGAACATAATGAGTCTCTAACAATTCTCTTTATGCTTCTATGATATTGGGTTGAGCAATTGATTGAGTTTTGAGAATAGAACATATTGAGTCTATAACAATTCTCTTTATGCTTCTATGAGATTGAGTTGAGAAAGTGATTGAGAGTTTTTGAGAATAGAACATATTGAGTCTCTAACAATTCTCTTTATGTTTCTATGAGATTGAACAAGTTCTGTGTGAGCTTGTTGAGCAGATTTGGACAAGTTCTATGTGAGATTATTGAGCAGATTTGGACAAATTTTATGTGAGCTTGTTGAGAAGATTTGGACAAGTTCTGTGTGAGTTTGTTGAGCAAATTTAGACAAGTTCTGTGTGATCTTGTTGAACAGATTTGGACAAGTTCTGTGTGAGCTTGTTGAGCAGATTTGGACAAGTTATATGTGAGTTTGTTGAGAAGGTTTTGACAGGTTTTGTGTGGACTTATTGAGCAGATTTGAGTAGGTTCTGAGTGGACCTATTGAGCAGAGTTGTGCAGGTTCTAAGTGGACCTATTGAGCAGATTTGAGTAGGTTCTGAGTGGACATGTTGAGCATATTTGAGCAGGTTCTGAGTGGACCTATTGAACATAGTTGTGTAGGTTCTGAGTGGACCTATTGAGCAGATTTGAGTAGGTTTTGAGTGGACCTATTGAGCATATTTGAGTAGGTTCTGAGTGGACCTATTGAGCAGATTTGTGCTAGACCAAATAGACTATGTTTAGTACAAGAGTTGAGTAGAGATGTGCTAGACCAACTGGACTATGTTTAGTATAGCATTGAGAAAGAGCTTTGGAGGTGACAGAGTAAAGAGGACAGAGTCTCCAGTGGATAGAGATCCATCATCTAGGACATTGAGGATAGGTCTTCTGAGTGAGGACAAGAGTCTTCAAGTGGAGAGAGATCCACCAGTCAATGCAGTGGAGGCAGTGTCTTCTAGAGGATCACCAGCCAGAGTAGAGGAGAAAGAGTTCTCATGTGGATAGAGATCCATAAACCAGATTTAGGGGATCAACATCTCCTTTAGATAGAGGTCCATAAACATTGTAATTGGGAAGGATTCCCAAGAGATCATTTGAGAAATATCTAGAAGAAATATTTTCTTCGTGGAAGTAGCCATATTGGGTGAACCACGTTAAATCTGTGTCTCTATTGTGTATGGTGTTTTGTGTATTGCTTTGATTATTGCTATTGATACTGCTATCTATACACTACATAAAATTGATTTGAAAAGAAAAGTAAAAAGTTCTCTTATACTGTTCACCCCCATCTTAGAATAAGCTTGTGTTATTCAATTGGTATCAAAGCGGGCTCCTTCAGAAGAGTTTGATAGATTGAAGGAAAAACGGTCAAGAACACAATAGATCAAAAGGATCAAAGGGACAGGTCCATAAATAATACAGTATCGATATTTTATGGAAGTGACTTCTTGTATTGATATATGCTGATGAGATTTCACTTAATGGCACTTTGCAATGAAGTTTGGAATGTAGTGGAACTTGGATATGATTCAACAGTCAATCCTCCTACAAATAAGTAAGGTAAGCTTCTAATGCATGCAAATTCAATAGCTATGAATGCAATTATAAAAGGATTGCGTAGATTATGATCTATGAAGATTATGGATTGTAAAACAACAAATGAAATGTGGGAACTATTGCATAACATATATAAAGGAGATAGAGGTGTCAAGAAAGCTAAGATCAAAAATCTCAAAGGCGAATTTGAAAATCTAAGAATGCGGGATGATGAAAACATTCGTGACTATCTCAATAAGATTGATGAACTTGTACATGAGATGAGAGGTCTTGGAATGAAGGTTGATGAATTCGATGCTTGTGATAAGATCTTGAGAACTCTTCCAAAAAGGTACAGTGAAAAAGTCTCTGCTATAGAAACATCAATTGATAGTGACAGTCTGACAATAAATTCTTTACTTGGCATGCTTACAACTTTTGAAATAAGAACAAAAGACCATATCCCTCAGAAAGAGGCTACTTTCAAAGCAAATAAGAAGATAAAGGGTACGAAGTCAGAATCAAGCAGTGAGTCATCCACTGATGAAGAAGCAAATTATGGTAGAAGAGATAAAGGTTTTAGAAGACCCATAAATCTAAGATCTCTTAAGTGTTTCAATTGTGGAAAGTATGGACATTTTGTAACAGATTGTAAAGAGCCAAAGAACAACAATGGTGAAGAAAAACAGGATCATAGGTACAGGGAATCAGAAAGACACAGGCACCAAAAGAAAAATAAGGATGGACAAAGCAGACAGGAAAGAAGTTCTTCCAAAGACAAAATAGGAGCTACTATGCAGATAATGCAAGTAAGTACTCAAATTATAGTGATGCTAGTTCTTCATATAATAATAGAGATGAAGTCCTATTTATGATTGAGGAAAAAGAACCAGTTAAGAAAAAAAACTCAAATTATTCTCAAGTGTTTTAGATGTGGTAAATTTGGACATCTTGAAGATGATTGTACAATGGATTATTATAGTTTCAATGATGATGAATATGAGAATGCACTTGAAGGACTAGATGAAAATCTTCTAATGGCTTTAAAAGAAGAAGTAAGTGATCCTATAGAAGACAAGCCAAAAGAAAGTAATGATGTGGACAAAGGTAAACAAATAGAGGATTATTAAACAAAGAACAGTTATGATCTCACGAGAGAACTTATCTATGCCCTTGACACGGTAAAGAAGGTAAGAAAGCAACACTCTAAACTTGAAATTCAGTTTCAATAATGTGATGAAGAGAGAAGATTGCTCATAGAGGATTTAGAAAAATCAAAGGCTAAGGAAAAAAGGTTCAAAGATAAGTTAGAAGCAAAGATATTGGAATGTGAGAAGTTAGCACAAGAAGTGACACTACTAAAAGAAGATTTAGAGGAATCCAAGATAAAGATGAAAGGATTCAAGAATAGCTCAAATATTATGGATAAGATAGTCAAGGTACAAAGAATGTCAACAAACAAAATAGGTCTTGGTTTTGAACAAACTCAAAAGAAACAGGAAGGAGAGTCAACTTCAAGTTTTGAAGAGAAAAATTTAGATGAAGATACTTCAGAAGAAGACAGTGTAAAAGAAAGTCAGACATCAGAGTAAGAATTGGATAATAGAGAGTTCAACAAAGATAGGAACAATGCACAAAGAAGATACAGATGGAACATCAATCAAAACAGGAGACCAATGAGGTCAAAATAGGGAAGCTTAAATGGAAAATGTTTTTCATGTCACAGGTTTGGGCACATGGCTTCACAACACATGAAGGACAAGAATATGGGAATTGATAATTTTTCCATGGGTATTGCTACTCATGTAATCAATTTGGTCACAAGGCGATGAATTGCAAGGTTCATGAAAGAAGAGGATATGACTTCACTAGGAAAAATCCTAAGACATTTGCACCTACAAGGAATAATAACATTAAGTGTTATAAGTGCAATAATGATGGTCACATAACAAAGTGGTGTAGAGCAGAGATTCCAAAAATATGTATGAACAGGAAAAAGAACATGAACATGAACAGGAAAAAGAACATGAATAGGAACATGAACAAGAATATGGATGAGAACATAAACAGGAACATGAACAGGAATAGGAACCTAGATGTGAACAAGAACAGGAACAAGAACATGAATGATGACAGGAACAAGAATGATGATAGGAACATGAATGATGACAGGAATAGGGATGATGACTTGGATAGAAATAGTCACAGGATTCAGGAACTCAGAAAAGAAGAAAAAAGAATAAAATTAAAGAACAGTGCTTTCGGGGAGTAGAAATACTCCCTCTCCAGAATTAACCACCTCATGAGGAGGTGGGGGAGGGGCTAAGCTAAGAGGCTCATTCTTAGCCTCGAGCCCCAAAGGTGACCCTTTGCCATTGATGTCAAAGGGGGAGATATTTGTGTATTGGGGAGATTTGATATTTGAGAGAGCATTGAGCCAAGGGGAGCAATGTCCCAGGGGGAGCAGAAGAAAAATAAAGGCCAGGTTTCGATAAAAAGGATATGGGTTGCCATCAATGACAAAGGGGGAGATTGTTGGACATTTTGAGTCCCTAAGTTAAAGTTGTCATTGATGTCACCAGATGAAGTCATCATTAATACCAAATATTTCAGTAGGAAATAAAGGGATAAAAATGATTATTTGATATCCAAGAAAAAGGCCAAAGATCAAGTGAAACAGTGCAAAAGATAGAAATTAAAAAGGAGTTACAATATTTATTTTATAAAATATTTAAATTAAGTGTGAATTTAAATTTTATAAATAAATATTAAAGGTACTTTATCAAATGATATAATATTATAATATGAGTTATTATAATATTAAGTAAGGTGGTGAAAAAAGCCTAAAGTAAAATATTAATAATAATATTTTACTACACCCAAAGATGGGTGTTAGAATTTAAATATTCGAAGCATGTTACAAAGGTTTATCCTCGCCGACGTCATGTGGGTTGATTGCATTTTGAAGCACCGATGTTCTAAAGCAAAGGAGGAAGATTAATATTTAAACCTATGCCCAAAGGGCATTAAGATATCCTTGCTCGATTTACGAATTTTAAGTTTGAATTGCCAGTGAAAGAAACAAAAGGGACAAGTCAACATGGCTGCTTCGTACACTCAGAAGAGAGAAATAATCATTAAACACCAAAATCACCGAAGAGAAATAATAATTATATGAAAGAATGAAGAGTCTAAGAAGAAGAATAGTTTGTAAAAGTTGAAATGTTAAGAGTCATTAAGGCTATATGGAGAGCAAGCGTTAGTACTATATTAATAATTAAATATTAAAATTATTACCCATGAAATATAGCAAGTGCATTTGAATATATGTGTTTGTATTTGTGTGAAAATCTATTGTGAATTTAATTTAATTTAATTTTTTTCTATATTGAAGGTGGTGGAAGCTAGTCAAATAGAATAGGTTTTAAAAATATATCTTAAATTGTTTATATTTTTTAATATGCATATAACACCCAAAAATTATATAGTTTTTTTTAATACATAGGGAAGTTGGTTACATTCACACTATTTTTAGTAACTGTAACTATCAAGTGCGGGGTTCAAACCATAGGGACTCCCAACAAGCCTATACCACCTCGTTATTGTTGACTTAACATGAGGGGGATCATTGGTCTCTCAAGATTCATACCATCATCGTTGATCTGGTGCATACTCAAAGGATTCAGATGAGATTACTCCCTTTACTACCTTTGTAACATGCATGCCCCCAAAGGTTTGAACCTAGGTCTCTTCTTGGTAAGTGTGTGACCATAATTACCAATCCACCTAAGGAGCCCATAAATTATATAATTATTATTCGTGTATTCTATATGATTAGTTAGTTTTAATATAAAATTAATAAATTTAATTTATATTCTTATTTTTAAATAAATATATATTAGTCTCGGCTTTGGCTTCTCTTTAAGAAGTCCAAAGTTCAAACCATGGTATAAGTATGTTCTAGTGTGGGTTGTATGTTAAAAAAAAAATTAAATATTTAAAAAGTTATATTTATATTTTATATATTTAATTAATCATAACTAATAATGAAATTTATTACATTTATTTAAAAATAAAATTTATTTTTTTACTTAAAAAATATGTTTAAAAATAAGGTGTTTTAAATACTTGTAACATCTGATACCAGTCACAAATGTTGAAGTGTAGGGTAGCTTTTCAAGTAGCAATGTTAAAGTGGCTGGGTAAATTAATGGATGGGGAAATTACATGCATCAATTGCATATGTGGCGGCAGACCCTGAACTGGTGGGTTATCAATTCAATCTCTCTGTGACATCTAAGGCTCTCGGCTTGGAGAAAGTAGTACTGAAGCCGTCACCCATTAGAATGCTCCATTTATCTGAAATCTGGTTTTGTGTGGCCAAGACAGTGCCATTTCATATGGTTGGTACTCTATATCAATATACGTCCGTCTCATAATTGTCCTACGTTTTCCATAACTGACCGTTACTGATCAAAAGCTGAACAAACATTCGGTAGCAACCTGTTTATTTTTCAGGATTAGGACATAATTTAATTGGGTAGTTCATAAGTTTTGATGGGTTGATATACACACCACAAAGTTCTTATCTTCTTGGTAACTGCAACTATATATATACCGTTTATTAAAAATTAAGTCCATAATTTTTTTAAGTTGTTCTTAGTAAATATAAAATTATATTATCAACCTAAAATAGAAGTAGGATCAGCCTAAGAGTTTATGTTTTTTAGATGTTACTTATTTTTAATGTTAATATGAGTTTTATTTGAATTTTAAGACTTGCTAAAAGTTAGCACAATAAGTGGCACTACTAAAAAAAGATTTAGAGGACTTCAAGATCAAGATGAAAGGATTCAAGAATAGCTCAAATATTATGGATAAGATAGTCAAAGTACAAAGAAGGTCAACAAACAAAATAGGTCTTGGTTTTGAACAAACTCAAAAAAAACAGGAAGGAGAGTCAACTTCAAGTTTTGAAGAGGAAACTTCAGATGAAGATACTTCAGAAGAAGACAGTGTAAAAGAAAGTCAGACATCAGAGTAAGAATTGGATAATAGAGAGTTCAAAAAAGATAGGAACAATGCACAGAGAAGATACAGATGGAACATCAATCAGAACAGGAGACCAATGAGGTCAAAACAGAGAAGCTTAAATGGAAAATGTTTTTCATGTCACATGTTTGGGCACATGGCTTCACAACACATGAAGGACAAGAATTTGAGAATTGACAGTTTTTCCATGGGTATTGCTACTCATGTAATCAATTTGGTCACAAGGCAATGAATTGCAAGGTTCATGAAAGAAGAGGATATGACTTCACTAGGAAAAATCCTAAGACATTTGCACCTACAAGTAATAATAACATTAAGTGTTATTAGTGCAATAATGATGGTCACACAACAAAGTGGTGTAGAGCAGAGATTCCAGAAATATGTATGAACAGGAAAAAGAACATGAACATGAATAGGAAAAAGAACATGAATAGGAACATGAACAAGAATATGGATGAGAACAAAAACAGGAACATGAAGAGGAACAAGAACCTAGATGTGAACAAGAACGAGGAACAGGAACAGGAACAGGAACAGGAATAGGAACAGGAACAGGAACGTGAATGATGACAGGAACAAGAATGATGATAGGAACAGGAATAATGACAGGAATAGGGATGATGACTTGGATAGAAATAGTCAGAGGATTTAGGAACTCAGAAAATAAGGAAAAAGAATAAAGTTAAAGAACAGTGCTTTCGGGGAGTAGAAATACTCCCTCCCCAGAATTAACCACCTCATGAGGAGGTGGGGGAGGGGCTAAGCTAAGAGGCTCATTCTTAGCCTCGAGCCCCAAAGGTGACCCTTTGCCATTGATGTCAAAGGGGGAGAGATTTGTGTATTGGGGAGAGATTTGATATTTGAGAGAGCATTGAGCCAAGGGGAGCAATGTCCCAGGGGGAGTAGAAGAAAAAGAAAGGTCAGGTTTCAGTAAAAAGGATATGGGTTGCCATCAATGACAAATGGGGAGATTGTTGGACATTTTGAGTCCCTAAGTTAAAGTTGTCATTGATGTCACCAGATGAAGTCATCATTAATACCAAAGATTTCAGTAGAAAATAAAGAGATAAAAATGATTATTTGATATCCAGGAAAAAGGCCAAAGATCAAGTGAAACAATACAAAAGATAGAAGTTAAAAAGGAGTTATAATATTTATTTTATCAAATATTTAAATTAAGTGTGAATTTAAATTTTATAAATAAATATTAAATGTACTTTATCAAATGATATAATATTATAATATGAGTTATTATAATATTAAGTAAGGTGGTGAAAAAACCCCAAAGTAAAATATTAATAATAATATTTTACTACACCCAAAGATGGGTGTTAGAATTTAAATATTCGAAGCATGTTACAAAGGTTTATCCTCGCCAACGTCATGTGGGTTAATTGCATTTTGAAGCACCGATGTTCTAAAGCAAAGGAGAAAGATTAATATTTAAACCTATGCCCAAAGGGCATTAAGATCATCCTTGCTCGATTTACGAATTTTAAGTTTGAATTGCTAGTGAAAGAAACAAAAGGGACAAGTCAACATGGCTGCTTCGTACACTCAGAAGAGAGAAATAATCATTAAGCACCAAAAGCACCGAAGAGAATCAAAGGACAAGTCAACATGCTACTGGTTGAGAAGAAATTAAAGAATAAACCAGCCCAATCTTTAGCATGCCACAAAACCAGGAGCAGATCACTCCGCCTAGCGAAGGATCTGAGGCTTACACTTGCAATGGTTCGAAAGAGAAAGTAAAAAACTATGAGCCACCTAAACCGAAGCAAGAGTCGTAAAACAAGAACAACCGCTCTCAGGTACAAGAAAAAGGAGATAGCAACATTTCGCACCGCACCTGAGAGGGAGAAGGGTAAGATCCCAAAAAAAAAAAAAAGTCTTAGAACTGAAAAGGAAGTTTATTACATTATTTGGTACTTATAAATATTTGTCATTATTTGGTACTTATAAATATTTGTAAATATATGGTGTGAAAAGAGCCTTGGTAATATGAGTCATTTAGTAATAATTAGAGGTCTCTCATTGTTAAAAGTTAATAATATATATTTATTAAATGAAAGAACGAAGAGTCTAAGAAGAGGAATAGTTTGTAAAAGTTGAAATGTTAAGAGTCATTAAGGCTATATGCAGAGCAAGCTCATAAGATGTATGTAATGAAAATTTTAGTACTATATTAATAATTAAATATTAAAATTATTACCCGTGAAATATAGCAAGTGCATTTGAATATATGTGTTTGTATTTGTGTGAAAATCTATTGTGAATTTAATTTAATTTTTTTTTTTCTATATTGAAGGTGGTGGAAGCTAGTCAAATAGAATAGGTTTTAAAAATATATCTTAAATTGTTTATATTTTTTAATATGCATATAACACCCAAAAATTATATAGTTTTTTTTAATACATAGGGAAGTTGGTTACATTCACACTATTTTTAGTAACTGTAACTATCAAGTGCAGGGTTCAAACCATAGGGACTCCCAACAAGCCTATACCACCTCGTTATTGTTGACTTAACATGAGGGGGATCATTGGTATCTCAAGATTCATACCATCATCTTGATCTGGTGCATACTCAAAGGATTCAGATGAGATTACTACCTTTACTACCTTTGTAACATGCATGCCCCCAAAGGTTTGAACCTAGGTCTCTTCTTGGTAAGTGTGTGACCATAATTACCAATCCACCTAAAGAGCCCATAAATTATATAATTATTATTCATGTATGCTATATGATTAGTTAGTTTTAATATAAAATTAATAAATTTAATTTATATTATTATTTTTAAATAAATATATATTAGTCTCGGCTTTGGCTTCTCTTTAAGAAGCCCAAAGTTCAAACCATGGTATAGGTATGTGTTAGTGTGGGTTGTATGTTAAAAAAAAAATTAAATATTTAAAAATTATATTTATATGTTATATATTTAATTAATCATAACTAATAATGAAATTTATTACATTTATTTAAAAATAAAATTTATTTTTTTACTTAAAAAATATGTTTAAAAATAAGGTGTTTTAAATACTTGTAACATCTGATACCAGTCACAAATGTTGAAGTGTAGGGTAGCTTTTCAAGTAGCAATGTTAAAGTGGCTGGGTAGATTAATGGTTGGGGAAATTACCTGCGTCAATTGCATTTCTGGCGGCGACCCTGAACTGGTGGATTATCAATTCAATCTCTGTGACATTTAAGGCTCTCGGCTTGGAGAAAGTGGTCCTCGAGCCGTCACTCATGAGGATGCTCCATTTATCTGAAATCTGGTTTTGTGTGGCCAAGACAGTGCCATTTCATATGGTTGGTACTCTATATCAATATACGTCCGTCTCATAATTGTCCTACGTTTTCCATAACTGACCGTTACTGATCAAAAGCTGAACAAACATTCGGTAGCAACCTGTTTATTTTTCAGGATTAGGACATAATTTAATTGGGTAGTTCATAAGTTTTGATGGGTTGATATACACACCACAAGTTCTTGGTAACTGCAACTATCAGTTTATACACCGTTTATTAAAAATTAAGTCCATAATTTTTTTTAAAGTTGTTCTTAGTAAATATAAAATTATATTATCAGCATAAAATAGAAGTAGGATCAGCCTAAGAGTTTATGTTTTTTTAGATGTTACTTATTTTTATGTTAATATGAGTTTTATTTAAATTTTAGGACTGGTTAAAGTGGTAGACTTACAATTGAAATTTGAATTTTTAATTATTTAAAAAATTATATATATATATATATATATATATATATATATATATATATATATATATATATATATATATTTTAAAGTTTTTTTGGTATTTTTTTAAAGCTTCAATAATGATCTAAAAATCAGGTCGCTTATACATCATAACTAGTTATTTTTATAAGGCTAAGTTCTATCCTTAAACACCTTTTCAATTTGTCAACTAGTATCTTTTAAATCATTGATTTTTGAGTTTTTTGAAAAAGTTTCTTTAATTGTGCTTGCTTTAACTAGAATGAATTAATCCCCCCAGATAGAGATATGACCAGCTACAGTGCATTGCCCTTATTAAATTTTTGTACTAAGCACGTACCTAGTTCAATCTAAAGCACCTCCTTTGAGAGTTCATCTACTTCCCTATTAAGTTATCTATAAATATGCCAAAAAGTAAAATCTTCACTTTGATCCACAACTTATTTTTATTTGAGAGAAGATTGGTTGTAGAACCATGTTTTCCATCCTAAAAACACCAAGCATCCAGTTTATTACCACCTGTAGATTTTTTGTCCACCTTTTGATTCTGCCAACTGAAATAACAATTTGAGTGCCATAATTTTAGCATAATTATTAGAACCCTCTCCCAGTCTAGCCTTGAATTCAAAATAATGAGAGTAAGAAATATATTGTAAACCTCCTACTCCACAAACTCTAGGGACCCTCTGTCTAGCGCCAGGCCCCTGATTTATCAATCTTTGGAGGGATGATTTATTAGTTTACCTTTGTTGTTGTCGAAACCTTATAGTTATTGAAACTTTTGATGATTTGGAAGGAGACCTACCAAGTAGGATTTTCTTGATCTTGAAAAATTCATGTGTTCCTAGATAACCATACTCCCCATGATACAAACAATGGGAGAGCTATAAAACATTTGGATGATCTATTTTTGAAATAAGGGAAAACATGTGGCTTTGTATTGATAAATTTGTAAAGGTGTTACATTATGAAATGTTATCCTTTTACAATATGCCTTAAAGTGCTACAAAAGAGGGACTTTATTAGGAGGGACCCTAGCATCGAATATTTTATGATACTGCAAGTGTCTTCCTTTAATTTCTTAGATTTGGAGTGGGCTTATGATGCATACCACCACGAGCTACATCAATTCGCGATTCTACATAACTCTACAAAAATATGTAAGACCATTTGGAGGCCTGTCTCAATCATGCCTTCTACAAATATAGACATGTTGACAAAATTGAACAGAAATGCATCAAGGAAGTATCAAAACATGTTGAAATTGATAAGAAAGCAAGATATTACCTATCAGATCGATGTGGTAGCTTGAAACTAGAAAATGCACCTCGAGGTGCATTTTTGGGTGTGAATGTACCTCGAGGTGTGTTTTGGCTTTTATGACTTGGACTGGTCCATGTATTAGCTGTAGAAGCCACCAATGAAGTTTGACATTTATCTGAAGGCTGTTGATATCTATTTGGTACCTGCAATCATTATAAACAAGAAAGCTCTGTGGGAGGAAGGTTAATTGCTCAGAAAGTTTGGATATATTTTATATGATATTCGGGCAGCATAACGGTGCTTCTATTCCTATCCTAAAAACATAGGCAATCTCATTTATTTATAGGCATCTTGAGAAGAAAATAGACAAGTGATCTGGCAGGAGTAGAGAGGGGAGAGATAAGACTTGTTTAATGTGGTAGGTGAATAGGTGAGGCTTGCCTTATATGAGCAATGGATGTTCCATGTTTGTTTAATGCCTAGGGAAGACCATCTTACCTAGGGAAGGTAAATCCCCACCTTTTTCTAAAATTTTCCTTAAAATATTTAAGGGCGAGAAAGGGATGAATGTTACATGAGGGGGTGAGTGCTTAGAAAAGAGTGTAGAGAGATGTGAGTGGAGGGTGAGGTGGACCCCACCTAGATATCAGGGTAGCCTAGGGATTTGGTTAGCTTTACCTAGAGTTTAGGTTACTTTTCCTAGGGTTTAGGGTTTTGAATTGATTTGCAAGTGTTTCATTCTTTTTTTATCAAATATTGTTGCAAGAGACCGTTTGATATGTTTTTAGGTGTCTATATTTTACCCATTTTTGTATTGTATTGTGTGAAGACACGATGCAATGCAAAAATTTATGACACTCGTTTGGTGATTGATTGCGAGAGAACATGGATTGGTGGGTGATGACGAGCGATTATTTTGAGAGAAGTAGATGTAAGATTCCCCAATTGTGGAAGGGATGTATGTCCTTGAAACTTTACCATTGATAGATTGATGAGATCATTTGGGTTGGTAGACTGGTCAACCATATGTAGGTATACTCATGATTGCTTTGATGGACTCGATTGTGCACCTTGATGAATCATACACACATGAGTAAGCCTGTAGTCAACAAAATACAATGTGCCAAATTTGATTGGGTTGGAGTTTGTTGAGAAGAGAATTATGTTTTTTGTTTTCCCCAACAAATGAGGGTGCATAATAATCTCTGGAAAAGGTTCTTAGGCAAACATGATTTTCAAGATTAGGTGTTTGAATTGATAATGTACAAGGCAGTTTTGTATATGATATACATTTTTGATTATGGTAATGATGGATGCATTTGATTTGATTATGAGATGTTATTTGTGCATGTTGATGAATGATATGAAATATGTTATGAATTTTAAGACTTTCAATATTGTGTGTAATCAAGCTTTTTGGATGTGTGTTTGATTTATACCATCATATATGGTAAAAGTAATCAATGACATAGTAATGATCGCATTTGGCATATGAACATATGATGACATAATAAATTATGTAAGATGTATGATAATGCAAATCTAATCATGATGTGTATGCAAATAGTGATGGTAATGCTTGACTTACTGACTTAAATAATGTCAATTTTATTGTGATAACTTGTTATTTTGATAACTAAGCAACATGTATGTTTTTTTATTTTGCTAAGGTGTTTTTGATGGTAGAAGGTATTTCTAGAGAGTCAAATATCCAAATTTTATCATCAAACCCATCTATTAGTCAACTGATATTTTGTTGCACCCTAAACCATCATGACTAAGGTTGAGCCTATCATGGATCTGTGTGTGTATAGAGTGATTCAATTTATTTATCAATTTTGAGCTAGGTTGGACTAATCAATTGTAAATTTAGCTGAATAAGCTAGCTCATTTGCAAGCATGCATTGGTCTGTACAAAAGAAGATTGCTAATGTGATAGACATGTCACCACTTGTAAGACGTACTCCACTGCCATTCAAGCATCTATAGCATCGATGGCAATTAACCCTATGATCTAGGAACCTAAAGAACTCAAGGGTTCAATATTTTTAATGGTGCTATTTTGCTTCTTTTCTTTTTTTTGCAACTTTTTCTTTTGTCAAAACTTAGGATTTTCAATCACGCAAGTGGAAGGATGAGTAGGGGAAACCTTTTTCTCAATGACCAATGTACGTAAAGCATTGTCTTCCCTAGACTCAAAAGTTTTATTTAATGTGCACATGTGTTTGATCCACGAAGGTACTCTAGTCATGCAAGAGAAGTCTGAAATTGTAGTAGAATCTAATGATGTTTGATAAAGCTTGATTGAGAAACACACACTTATATTGAGAGGGGGTGAACAATATAATATAAAAATTTTCCTTCCAAACAATAACTGCAATAATATGAATACAATAATGAAACAATCCACAAATCACCACACACACAAGAGATAAATATTTACGTGGAAACACCCTTTCATGAGAAAACCATGGTAAAATATTGCTTATATTTTTTTCAACAAATTTCGTGGGCATCAACCCACATGATACACCAATCCCCTAGTACAAGTTCGTGGGCACCAAACCACAAGAGACATCAATATCCTTGTTACAATAACATAGGCACGAACATATGAGAGATACCAATCTCCTTGTTACAATAACATAGACACCAACCTATGGGAGACATCAATATCCTTTTACAATAGTGCAAGCACCAACCTGCAGGAAGACACTAATCTCCTTGAGGCACCAACCTTAGGTCTGAAGGCACCAACCTTCTGCTCACAAATCTGATTAAAAACTCTGCTCAGGTATGCTCAAAAATCTTGATCAACAAATCTACTTAGGTCTGCTCCAAAATATGATCACTAATGTCATACATGATTACACATAATTCTATCATAAGACCATCATGAATATGCAGTCTAATATATGCTCATGAATATATTATACTTCCTACTGTACCTTGCTTTTGCTCTTTAAATTCTTCCCTTTTCTTGAGTTTTCTCTCTTCAACTCACTAATGTACTTGGATATCAAACTTACAATATAGTAACATTTATTCTTCCCTTTTATTGAGTTTGCTTTCTTCAACTTACTAATGCACTTGAATATTAAACTTGCAATATAGTAATAAACGTTACTCAGTTTATAAATGCTGATTTTGATTAGCAAGTGGTATGAATTAAATGCTTTTGTGAGGGATACTTTCCTGCTCTTCTTTCACTACCTTGTGCACCTTTTCTTCTTCTTCTAGATGGCTTATTTGTCCTTCCTTTTTAATTGAATTCTTGGATGAATATGTGTACTAACCTTCTTACTCTATCCTTTAATGCTATGTGCATTTTATGTGACATCTTGACTCACTTTAAATCTATCATTCCTTTTGTATGTGGCCTCCAAATCTACCTACAAACAAATTTGTCTCCAAAAAAATAAGGTGATTCGAATCCACCTCAAAGTAGTTGTTCATCTTAAATAGGTAACTCTACTGCTGTAATAATTTACCAGAGTCCTTGTGTGATTTCCATCGATGGTTCTTTCTCACCAATGTTTTATGGTTTACTTGTTGACATTGAGCACCACATCAGTCATCCACTAGAGAATACTGATTTTAACTATGCTTGAAGATAGCATCGATATCCTTTATTTGAGGATCTCCAAGATCAGCACCTAAGTGTATTTTCATTCGAATTTCTTCATAGCACCGCTTGGTATAGATATAGCCTCCTTCAGATTGCTACTACGCCATCAAAAATAAATCCTTCATTGTTCGTGCATACATCTCCTGGATGTTTTCCCACGTTCAAATTTTTCCACAGTGTCATTTGATATAGATCTAGCCTCCTTCGCATTCCTTCGCCAACATTGTTCTGCGACTCCTTTTTTATATTCGAGCGCTCATCTTCCTTTTAAAATATTGATCTATCTCACTTTTTAAATGAATGTCAACCTTTTATTTATATAGCCTTTCATGTGGCACCCAAAAGGTCGGTCCACTTCATTACTTTATAATATTTATGTTGGAAATATGAGCAAGATTTGTTGTCATTGATGCCAAGAGTCAGTTTCAGTGAGCAGTGCAAGAGGAAGGATGTCAAGAGTCAGTTTCAAAAATAAGAAGGTGATCAGATAAGGTCTACCGGAGAAATAAGAAGGCCCAAGAAAAATAATATTATAATATTTTATTATAATATTAAAGGTCTAATGGTAAGACCTAAAGAAATTAAATTAATTATAAATTAATTTTAATAATTTCATTATAAATTAATTTGATTAACTTTATAGTTATTAACTTAATTATTAAATTAATTATAATAATTTTATTATTAATTAAATTATAATCTAATTTAATTAACCCTAAAGTTAGGGTTATGAGGGCAAAAAGAAATGTGCCAACGTCATATATTAATTCCTCCATCGACGTCTAATATGGTGGTGGCACAATGGTATAAATACCATGTGCCTTGGTGGCAAAGAAATTACCTTCATTCGAATAACACTAAGCCTGCGATTTCTACGATTTTTATGCAAGGAAGAAGACAAAAGGTTTTTGTCTTGTTTGCGCCAGCGAAGGGACAAGATTGGTGAGGCTCTAAGCCTCATAACCAACCGATTGGTTGGCCTGGTGGCAAGCGGCTATGACTTAGGGCTTTGGCAAGTGGGAGGACCCACGATCAAATCTCGATGGTAGTTTTTGGTGAAGGTTTTGGTTTGGGTGCCAAAGGAAACAAGAGTTAATTTTTGGTTTAGGTGCCAAAGGGAAGCATATAGCGCACGAGGCGCTCCTTGCTTCCAAGGTGAGCACCTAGCTCACGTGGTAGTTGAAGCCACGGCTAGGGCACTGGTGGCAGTGCAGCGTGGGTTCGATTCCCACCAAGGGCAAAAGGTATTTAAATTTTTAAATTTAATTTTTGTCCTAAGGTTGTTTGGCATAAGATTTTAGGGAGATATAAGGTTTATGAAAATTGATTTTTATATTGTGATTTTGGTGATTAAGTGTTGAATGGAGTGATAAGGCTTTAGAAGGTTTTAAATGTTATTTTAAAATAAAGTCTTATTTTATTTAATATTTGAAAGGAGTAATAAGGTGTAATTGAGATCTAATGTTTTGTATGGTGAGAATAATTTGTGAGGAAATTATTGAATGAAGTTTTGAGAAGGTTTTTGCTACCTAACCCTTGAGATTGGCAAAAAGAGTAATTGTGATTGAGACAGGTTTTTAAGGTCAATTCTTCATCAAACAAAAGGTATGGGCATATCTTCCTTGTGAGTGATTTTTGGATGTTGTGAATGCTAAGTTGGAGTGAAAAGGGTTGTTTGATAAGCATTGTTGAGTTTGGTTTTCTGGAATGAGATTTAATGTTAGAAACCTTGTTTGATAAGCATTGTTGGAAATATTGAAGTAAGCTTTCATATGCTTGAACTAGGGTTTGTGCAAGATCATGAGTATCATTGTTATGTGAGATTGGTTGATAAGCATTGTTGACTAAAATTTCATTGAGTGATTGGTTGAGTGGAGTAAGTTTGTGTGGAAGCTTACAATACAGATTTGAGACAAGTCTTGGTGAAGCAGAGTTGATTGATTGATTTGTTCAAACCTTGGGTTAAGGTTTGGGGCAGATCTAGCAGAGTTGATTTGTGATTGAGTCAAGCTTTGTGTTAAGGCTTGAGGATAGATTTGAGGATAGATTTTGGTGCATATTTGAGGATAGATATTGAACATATTTGTGCTAGATGAAGGACTATGTTTAGTGCAAATTTAAGGATAAATATTGAGTAGATTTGTGCTAGATCGAAGGACTATGTTTAGTGCATATCAGAGGATAGAGATTGAGAAGATTTGTGCTAGACCGAAGGACCGTGTTTAGTGTAGATTTGAGATAGAGTTAAGAGCAAGCTTTGGAGGTGATAGAGTATAGAGGACAACAGTCTCTAGTGGATAGAGGTCCATTAGCTAGGGTAGTGAAGATAGGTCTTCTGAGTGAGGGCAGGAGTCTTTAGTGGATAGAGATCCATAAGCCAGTGTAGTGGAGGCAGCAATTCTTCTAGAAGATCACTAGCCAGAGAAGAGGAGAAGGAGTTCTCCTATGGATAGAGATCCAAGAACTTGATTAGGGGATTGGTGTCTCCTTTGGACAGAGGTCCATAAACATTGTAATAGGGAAAGCCCAAAATGAAAAAAAAAATTCGTTAAATCATGTATCTCATGTGTGTGATGCTTTGTGTGATGTTTACTACTTTAATATTGTTGATGTTATCATATGGATTGAAAAGTAAAAATTTTTATCTTATACTATTCACCCTCCCTCTCAGTATAAGCACATGTTCTTCAATTGGTATCAGAGCAGGTTTCTCCATGAAAAGACTAACAACTTGGAGGAAGATCCATTAGAAACACACATGACTTCAGATAGTGAAGAAGAGACCATGTTTGACATAAAAGAGGAATTATTTGTTGCTCTCAGGAACCTTGAAAAGGTTAGAAATAAAAACTCAAGTTTGAAGGATCAAATTCAAGAAGATGAAGAAGCAAGGATAGAACTTCTACAAAGTCTCATAGAACTCAAGATAAAGGTAGAAGAGGGAAAGAAAATTGAACAGGATATGACAGATCTATTAAGAGCAAGAGAAACAGAATGTGAAATATTGGAAGCAAAAATTATTTATCTAAGGAATGAAGTTGAAAATACCAAGGTACTACTAGATATAAATCTTGGGAAATAGAAAGAGGAGTCAAGTCTTCAAGAAGCAGAAACTTCAAACAAAGATAAGCAAGTGACGTATACTCTAGAAAGAAAAGACATCAGGAAGGAAGAAAGCAAAGAAGAACCATGGATGAGAGTTAATCATAGAAGGAGAAGCACTCAACCACAATCTCAAAGGCATCCAAACAAGTTACATAATTTCTTCCATGGCTATTGCTTTTCTTGTAACAAATATGGTCATAGAGTTGTACACTGCACTAGTTATGTGAAAAATGATGTCAATAGAAATTTCAACTCTTTTGCACCTCTTATGAATAATGATATCATATGTTACAAATACAATAATTTTGGGCACAAGGCTAGATGGTGCAAAATGGTACTTCCTGAGTCTAGTAAAAAGAATACAACTTCAACAACTAGGAAAGAGAAAAAGGGAAATGAAAAGGCTAGATCAATGTTAGTTCAAACAACTCTTCATGCTTAGGATAAAGAAGAACAATGGTTTCTTGATAGTGGTTGCTCTAGACACATGATAGGAGACAAAGATAAATTTATTGTACTCAAAGAAACTAATAGAGGATCAGTAAGTTTTGGTGATAATGGATCAACAAAAATTGGTGGAAGAGGAACTTTGAGTTTAGATAATGGGAAAACAAGAACAAAAAATGTACTATATGTCAAAGGGTTAAGACACAATCTGCTAAGTGTAAGCCAACTTTGTGATCAAGGTCATATGGTTACATTTCACCCAGATAGATGTGAGATAAGAAAGTTGGAAACTAGAAAAGTCATTGCAAATGCAAGTAGAACTCCAAACAACCTCTATATGCTTAGTGAGATCAAAGGGGAAAAGTGTTTTCTATCACAAGAAGATGAGAGTTGGTTGTGGCATAGAAGAATGGGTCATTTGAATTTTGAAAATATAGTCAACATAAGCAATAAACAGGATGTCAGAGACCTACCCAAGCTAAAAAGGCCACAAAACACAATTTGTGCACCTTGTCAACATGGAAAGCAAACTAGAACAAGTTTCAAATCAAAGGGATATATGTCATCAGAACCATTAAAACTAATACATACTGATCTATGTGGTCCTACTAGAACACAGAGTATTCAAGGTGAAATTTACTTCATATTGTTTATAGATGATTACTCCAGAATGACTTGGGTAGCTTTCCTAAAAGATAAGTCATAAGCTTTTGATAAATTCAAGGCATTTAAAGAACGGGTCAAAAATGAAATCGACAAAAGGATTAAGTGTTTGAGATCTGACAGAGGAGGAGAGTTTACCTCAAATGAATTTGTGGATTTCTATGAACAACATGGAATCAAGAGAGAATACTCAGTTGCAAGAACTCCTCAACAAAATGGAGTAGTTGAAAGGAAAAATAGGACTATTGAGAATATGGCTAGAGCTATGTTAAATGAATCCAAGCTTTTAGATGGATTTTGGAGGGAAGTAGTCAACACAACAGTATATATAATCACTAGGGCTCAAATGAGGGTAAACCATCACAAGACTCCATATGAGCTTTGGAAAGGAAGACCGACCATTGTAAAACACTTCAAGGTTTTTGGAAGCAAGTGTTACATAAGACGGGAAGAGCAAAACTTGGGCAAGTTTGACCCAAGATGTGATGAGGGAATTTTTCTTGGTTATTCTACTAAGATTAAAGCTTATAGATGCTACAACAAAAGGACACACACTATTGTAGAAAGTATAAATGTAACAGTTGATGAGAAGATAGATTCAAGAGAACCAGTTCAACAAATTGTGTATCAAGAAGATGGAAGTTGTCAAGAAGAGTTTCGTGAGGAATCAGATGAAGAGGAGGAAGAAACACAAAGACTTATTCCTAAGACTCCATCCAGGTATGTATAGAAACATCATCCAAAAGAGCTAATCATTGGAAATCTGGATGAGAGACAGACAAGGAGAAGAATAATAACACCATCTCAACAAGCAAATTTTTCTTTGTTATCTAAAATTGAGCCAAAAAGCTTCAATGAGGCAAGTGAAGATAAGTTCTGGATTAAGGCAATGGATGAGGAATTAGATCAGATAGAGAAAAGCAAGACTTGGGAACTTGTTCCATGACCAAAAGGTAAAAATGTGATTGGCACTAAATGGGTATTCAGAAACAAATTAAATGAAGACGATCAGGTGGTCAGAAATAAAGCAAGATTAGTATGCAAAGGTTATGCACAGGTTGAGGGAATTGACTTTGATGAGACATTTGCTCCAGTTGCATGACTTGAAGCTATTAGAATGTTCTTAGCATTTTCAAGCTTCAAAAACTTCAAAGTATATCATATGGATGTTAAATCAGCCTTTCTAAATGGTGTTTTAGAAGAAGAGGTTTACATTGAGCAGCCATAAGGTTTCAACTTGACTGATAAATCAGACTATGTATGCAGACTAAAGAAAGCACTTTATGGACTAAAGCAAGCTCCTAGAGCTTGGTATTCAAGATTGGATAAGTACCTGCAGGAACAGGGTTTCAGTAAAGGAATAGTGGACAATAACTTATACATCAAAAATGAAGGGAATGACTTACTAATTGTGGTTGTTTATGTTGATGATATCATTTTTGGAGGAAATAATGATAAGATGTGTCAAAAATTTGCAAAGAGCATGCAGAATGAATTTGAGATGTCTATGCTTGGCGAGTTGTCCTTCTTTCTTGGACTTCAGATTTCACAATCAGAGAAAGGGGTGTTCCTTTCACAAACCAAGTATATAAAAGAGATGCTAAAGAAATTCAAGTTAGAAGACTACAAACCAGTAAGTACTCCCATGGTCACAGGATGTAAGTTAAGTAAAGATGATGAATCTCTAGAGGTAAATCAAAAATTATATAGATCTATGATTGGCAACTTATTGTACATCACAACTACTAGACCAGATATCATGTAGGCAGTGGGATTAGTGGCACGGTTTCAGGCAGCACCCAAGGAAACACATGTAGCAACAATAAAAAGGATTCTCAGGTATTTAAAAGGGACTATGTATTTTGGGCTCTGGTATCCCAAAAGTGATAGTTTCACTCTCACAACTTATACAGATGCAGATTGGGATGGCAGTATTGATGACATAAAAAGTACAAGTGGAGGAGCATTCTTTCTAGGAGACTGTTTGGTCTCTTGGTTAAGTAAGAAATAAGCATCAGTATCCTTATCTACAACAGAGGTAGAGTATATTGCAGTAGTTTCTAGTTGTACACAGGTATTATGGATGAAGCGAACTCTAGAGGATTTTAAGATAAAACATGATCATCCTATTCCCATACTGTGTGATAATACAAGTGCTATAAATATCTCAAAGAATCCAGTGATGCACTCTAGGACAAAGCACATTTCGATTAAGTATCATTTTTTGAGAGAGCAAGTGATGGATAAATAGGTCAGGTTGGAATATGTTACTACAAAGGAGCAGATTGTAGATATTTTCACTAAGCCACTTTCGAAAGAGACTTTTGAGTACCTGCGAGAAAATTTGGGAGTAGTTATACTCCCACCCTAGAATTAACCACCTCAAGAGGAGGTGGGGGAGGGGCTAAGCTAAGAGTCTCATTCTTAGCCCCGAGCCCCAAAGGTGACCCTTTGCCATTGATGACAAAGGGGGAGATATTTGAGTTAGGGGGAGAGCATTTAGTCAGGGGGAGCAGAACAGGAAAAGGTAAAAGGAATGGTAAAAGGAAAATGGGTTGCCATCAATGACAAAGGGGGATATTGTTGGAAATATGAGCAAGATTTGTTGTCATTGATGTCAAGAGTCGGTTTCAGTGAGCAGTGCAAGAGGAAGGATGTCAAGAGTCAGTTTTAGAAATAAGAAGGTGATCAGATAAGGTCTATCGAAGAAATAAGAAGGCCCAAGAAAAATAATATTATAATATTTTATTATAATATTAAAGGTCTAATGGTAAGACCTAAAGAAATTAAATTAATTATAAATTAATTTTAATAATTTCATTATAAATTAATTTGATTAAATTTATAGTTATTAAATTAATTATAATAATTTTATTATTAATTAAATTATAATCTAATTTAATTAACCCTAAATTTAGGGTTATGAGGGCAAAAAGAAATGCGTCGACGTCATGAATTAATTCCTTCACCGACGTCTAATATGGTGGTGGCACAATGGTATAAATACCATGTGCCTTGGTGGCAAAGAAATTACCTTCGTTCGAATAACACTAAGCCTGCGATTTTCGTGCGAGGAAGAAGATAAAAGGTTTTTGTATTGTTTGCGCCAGCGAAGGGACAAGATTGGTGAGGCTCTAAGCCTCATAACCAACCGGTTGGTTGGTCTGGTGGCAAGCGGCTGTGACTTAGGGCTTTGGCAAGCGGGAGGACCCACGATCGAATCTCGATAGCAATTTTTGGTGAAGGTTTTGGTTTGGGCGCCAAAGGAAGCAACGTGTTCATTTTTGGTTTAGGCACCAAAGGGAAGCATATAGCACATGAGGCACTCCTTGCTTCCAAGGTGAGTACCTAGCTCACGCGGTAGTTGAAGCCACGGCTAGGGCGTTGGTGGCAGCGCAACGTGGGTTCGATTCCCACCAAGGGCAAAAGGTATTTAAATTTTTAAATTTAATTTTTGTCCTAAGGTTGTTTGGCATAAGATTTTAGGGAGATATAAGGTTTATGAAAATTGATTTTTATATTGTGATTTTGGTGATTAAGTGTTGAATGGAGTGATAAGGCTTTAGAAGGTTTTAAATGTTATTTTAAAATAAAGTCTTATTTTGTTTAATATTTGAAAGGAGTAATAAGGTGTAATTGAGATCTAATGTTTTGTATGGTGAGAATAATTTGTGAGGAAATTATTGAATGAAGTTTTGAGAAGGTTTTTGCTACCTAACCCTTGAGATTGGCAAAAAGAGTAATTGTGATTGAGACAAGTTTTTAAGGTCAATTCTTCATCAAACAAAAGGTATGGGCATATCTTCCTTGTGAGTGATTGTTGGATGTTGTGAATGCTAAGTTGGAGTGAAAAGGGTTGTTTGATAAGCATTGTTGAGTTTGGTTTTTTGGAATGAGAGTTGATGTTAGAAACCTTGTTTGATAAGCATTGTTGGAAATATTGAAGTAAGCTTTCATATGCTTGAAACTAGGGTTTGTGAAAGATCATGAGTATCATTGTTATGTGAGATTGTTTGATAAGCATTGTTGACTAAACTTTCATTGAGTGATTGGTTGAGTGGAGTAAGTTTTTGTGGAAGCTTACAATACAAATTTGAGACAAGTCTTGGTGAAGACTTGTGAGCAGAGTTGATTGATTGATTTGTTCAAACCTTGGGTTAAGGTTTGGGGCAGATCTAGCAGAGTTGATTTGTGATTGAGTCAAGCTTTGTGTTAAGGCTTGAGGACAGATTTGGTTGGACTGAAGGAATGTGTTTAGTGCATATTTGAGGATAGAGATTGAGCATATTTGTGCTAGATCGAAGGACTGTGTTTAGTGCAGATTTGAGATAGAGATTGAGCAGATTTGTGCTAGATCGAAGGACTATGTTTAGTGCAGATTTAAGGATAGATATTGAGAAGATTTGTGCTAGATCGAAGGACTATGTTTAGTGCATATTTGAGATAGAGCTAAGAGCAAGCTTTGGAGGTGACAAAGTATAGAGGACAATAGTCTCCAGTGGATAGAGGTCCATTAGCCAGGGTAGTGAAGACAAGTCTTCTAAGTGAGGGCAGGAGTCTTCAGTGGATAGAGATCCATAAGCCAGTGCAGTGGAGGTAGTAGTTCTTCTAGAATATCACTAGCCAGAGCAAAGGAGAGGAGTTCTCCTATGGATAGAGATCCACAAACTTGATTAGGGGATTGGTGTCTCCTTTGGATAGAGGTCCATAAACATTGTAATAGGGAAAGGATTCCCAAGAGAATTTATTTGAGAAAATTTTATAAGGAATATTTTCTCCATGGAGTAGCCCACATTGGGTGAACCACGTTAAATCATGTCTCTCATGTGTGTGATGCTTTGTGTGATGTTTACTACTTTAATATTGTTGATGTTATCATATGGGATGAAAAGCAAAAAGTTTTATCTTATACTGTTCACCCCCATCTCAGTATAAGCACATGTTCTTCAATTTAAATCTTTTAATTTAAATATTTAAAATCAATTAAACCCTTCTTAATCAATTTAACCAATCTGCCATTCGCCCACTGTTTGCTAGTAACCAAGTCAGCCTTTGACATCAATGACAACTCAATACTTGTAATAATCTCTCCCTTTGTCATTGATGGCAACCCTGCAAAGAAACTATCCTCTACTTGCAATAGGATCACAAATTGCTCCCCCTGACAGGTTGCTTACTCTTACTAAAATTCCAAACTGCTCCCTCTTACTAAAATTCTCCCCCTTTGACATCAATGGCAAAGGATCCTCGGGGCTAAATGATAAGACACTTGACAACACTCCCTTACTACCTTCTCTAACTGAGACTTCAATGATGAGATGGGAGTGAAAATCCCAACTTACTATGCTCCTTTTCTTGTTCCATTTTTTTTTTCAAACTTTGGAGGACATATCCTTTTGAATAGTTTGACCATCCTCCTTCTTACTTGATTTTGGAAGTTCAGGGAACATCGTTCTACACCATTTACCTCTATGCCCAAAATTATTATATTTGTAACAAACAATGTTGTAGTCCATAAGAGGTGCAAGTGAATTAAAATCTCTCATGGTGAAGCCAAAATAATTTTTAGCATGGACCCTACAATGTACATATTTATGACATGAAAAGCAATAACCTCAAAAGAAATATTGAAACTTGTCTAATTGCCTTGGAGGATATGGCCACATGGTTCTCTCATTGTTGTTTCTTTGATGGACCTTGTTCCTTGATGATGCTTTGTTTTCTTCCTTCTTTATGCTTTCACTTATCAACACATAACCATAGGTCATAGGTTCTTCTTTAATTATTTTCTTTGATTGCCTCCATTCCTTTTGAGCTTGACTCCTTTTATTTCTTTTGACCTTCTTCAAAACCAATTTTAGTCTTTATAACTGAAGATCTCTGTGCTTTGATAATATCATCCAATATTTTTGTGCTTTTCTCCAACCTAATATTTTGATGTATCTTATCATTATATTCTTCCACTTCCTTTCTTAGAGAGACAACCTCATGTTCTAGTTTTTCACATTCCAACTCTTTTACCTTTAACTACTCAGCCATACCTTCTTCAATTCATTTTGCCTCTTCAATTTTCACTTTTAAGTCAACGAGATCTTGTGAAATCTTTGCCTTTGTATTCTCATCCTCTTGTACTTGAGTCTTCAATATTGAGTTCTTCTTTCTAAGCCTTTTCAACTCTTCAAGAGAAAAAAAAAGTTCCTCTTCTATGTCAACTATGGCTTCCTCTTTATCTTCTGGATCTTTCTCCTCTTCTTTTTTTTCAACAATAGGAGCATCTTATTTCACCTCCATGGCCAAAAATAGGATTTCTTCTCTTTCACTATCAGAGAGACTTTCATCACTACTGTTGGAAGAACTTCTTGTTTCCTCAACATAAAGACTCTTATTGTGCCTTTGAGATATATTCTTCTTGTTCTTGTTTTGACCGTACCTCTTATTATTTTCATGATAAAGTTTTATTTCATTATTTTCTTGTATTTCTCTTCTTCTTCACTACTACTACTTCTAGCTTGTGGGTACTGAGCTGCATAGTAACCAATGTTACCATAGTTAAAAAATTTCACATTATAATTACCTTTATGTTTTCTTGGTCCCTTCTTATTTCTTCGTACAAAGTTAGCTTCTTCTTCGCTGCTTGATTCTTCACTTGATTCTGGTTCTTTATTCTTTACCTTATTTGAAGCTTTATACGCAACCTCCAATTTGGATATTTGATATTTTTTAGTCCTCATATCATAGGCTGTAAGAATTCTGTGTAGCTCATCCACGTTTAAGGTTTTAAGATCCTTCATTTCTTGAATCACCGAGACCTTTGCATAAAATGTCATGGGAAGTGACCTTAAGAATTTATAAACAATATTAGAGTCATCAATACTTTCTCCAAGGCCATGAATGGTGTTCATAATTTCATCAATGCAGAGTAGATATCTTCCTCATATTTCATCTTAAAGTCTTCCAAATTCCTCCTATGGGTTTGAATTTTTACCATTTTAACCTTGTCGTCTCCTTCATATGTTATTTGTAACTTGTCCCATTTTTTTTTTTGAGGTGCATTGCATGACTTTCACAAAATTTGATTCACATAACCCACCTAATATTGCATTCATTGCCTTGACATTGTTTTCAAATAGTTTCTTGTTATTTTTATCCATAGGAGGGGATGCAGGTGGTTTAAAACCATCCACAACAGATTGCCATATATCATATCCATGTACCATAAAATAGGTTTGCATCCTCATGCTCCAAAAAACATAGTTAGTCCCATCAAATAATGGAGCCCTACTTGATGAAAAACCTTCTTGGTAAGCCATGTGTGTTCTTGTAAGATATTCCTTCAAGTGGTTAGGCTTTCACGAAGGAATTCACTCTGATACCAATTGAGAAACACATGCTTATACTGAGAGGGGGGTGAACAATATAAGATACAACTTTTCCTTCCAAACAGTAACTGTAATAATATGAATGCTATAATGAAACAATCCACAAATCACCACATACACAAGATACAAATATTTATGTGGAAACATCCTTTTGGGAGAAAACCATGGTAAAATATTGCATATATTTTTTTCAAAAAATTTTGTGGGCACCAACCCATAGGAGACACCAATCCCCTAGTACAAGTTTGTGGGCACCAACCCACTGGAGACATCAATATCCTTGTTATAATAACATAGGCACAAACCTATGGGAGACACCAATCTTCTTGTTATAATAAAGTAGGCACCAACCTATGGGAGATACCAATCTCATTTTACAATAGTGCAAGAACCAACCTGTAGGAGATACCAATCTCCTTGAGCCACCAACCTCAGGTTTGAAGGCACCAACCTTCTGCTCACAAATATCATTAAAAACTCTGCTCAGGTTTGCTCCAAAATTTTGATCAAAAAATATACTTAGGTCTATTCCAAAATTTGATCACTAATGGCATACAAGATTACACATAGTTATGTCATAAGATCTTTGTGAATCTGCACTCTAATATCTTCTCATGAAGATATTATACTTGTTGTTGTACCTTGATTTTGCTCTTTAGATTCTTCCCTTTTCTTGATTTTTCTCTCTTCAATGTACTATTGTACTTGGATATCAAACTTACAATATAGTAACATTTATTCTTCCCTTTTCTTGAGTTTACTTTCTTCAACTTACTAATGCACTTGAATATTAAACTTGCAATATAGTAATAAATGTTACTCACCTTGTAAATGCTGATTTTGATTAGCAAGTTGTATGAAGTGAATGCTTTTGTGAGGGCTACTTTCTTGCTCTTCTTTCACTATCTTGTGCACCTTTTCTTCTTCTTGTAGATGGCTGATTTGTCCTTCCTTTTTAATTGAATGCTTGGATGAATATGTGCACTAATCCTCTTACTCTATCCTTTGATGCTATGTGCATTTTGTGTGACGTCTTGACTTGCTTCAAATTTGTCCTTCCTTTTGTATGTGGCCTCCAAATATACCTACAAACAAATCTATCTCCAAAGAAATAAGGTGATTCAAATTCACATCCAAGCAGTTGTTTGTCTGAAATAGATCACTCCGCTGCTGCAACAATTTACCAGAGTCCTTGTGTGATTTCTACCGATGGTTCTTTCTCATCGATGTTTTATGGTTTCCTTGCTAACATTGAATGCCACATCAGTCATCTACTAGAGAATACATATTTCAACTATGCTTGAAGATAACATCGATATCCTTTATTTGAGGATCTCCAAGATCAACACCTAAGTGTTTTTTTGTTTGAATTTCTCCACAGCACCGCTTGGTATAGATATAGCCTCCTTCGAATCACTGCTACACCGCCAAAAACAACTTCTTTATTGTTCATGCATACGTCTCCTCGATGTTTTCCCACATTCGAATTTCTCTACAACATCGCTTGGTATAGATCTAGCCTCCTTTGCGTTCCTTAACCAACATTGTTTTGTGACTCATTTTCATATTCGAGTGCTCATATTACTTTTAAAAAATTGATCCATATTTTTTTTTAAATGAATTTCAACCTTTTATTTATATAGCCTTTCATGTGGCGCCCAAAAGGTCGGCCCACTTTATTACTTGATAATAAATTTGAAACCTTACTTTATAATATTTAAATATTTAATTTAAATATTGAAATCTTTTAATTTAAATATTGAAATCTTTTAATTTAAATATTTAAATATTTTAAATCAAGTAAACCCTTCTTAATCAATTTATCAATCTGAAATTCACCCACCATTTGCTAGTAACCAAGTTGGCCTTTGACATCAATGACAACTCAATAATTCTAACAAATAAGCTAGCTCATCCGCAAGTGTGCATTAGTCTGTATAAAAGAAGATCACTAATGTGATAGACATGTCGCCACTTGTAAGACGTACTCCACTGCCAATCAAGCATTTATAGCACTAGTGGAGATTAACCCCATGATCTAGGAACCTAAGGATCTCAGGGATTCAAGCTTTTTGATGGTGCTCTTTTGCTTTTTTTTTTTCTTTTTTTTTGCAACTTTTTCTTTTTTCAAACCTCAAGATTTTCAATCATGTAAATGGTAGGATGAGTAGGGGAAACCTTTTGATCAATGACCAGTGTACATAAGGCATTGTCTTCCCTAGACTCAAATTTTTTATTTAATGTGCACGTGTTTGATCCATGAAGGTACTCTAGTCATGCAAGGGAAGTCTAAAGTTGCATTAGAATCCAATGATGTTTGATAAAGCTTGATGAGATCAACTAAAATGGTTGACTAACAAAAAAGACTTCCATTACTAATCGACCAATGCATAAGATTGAACATGACATCCTAATAGTTGTGATGACTAATTTATAATTTTGTTATGGAATGAAATATGCCTATGTGCAAGCGGATGAACAATAATATTGTGAGAATGTAGACACTGGTGAAATGCATGACAGTTGGATGGGTATGTACATGAACATACACGATGAACTATCCAAATGTGGTTGTTTAACGTATATTCACATATCCAAAAAGGGAGACAATAACATCATAGAAGTCTGATGGGATGATATATGCATAGATGCGATGACTGATGTATTTGCAAATGTTTAACGGTATCAACGTGGGTGATTTGTGAAAATATCAGAAGGGAGAAGAAGAAGCATAGGAAGTGAAGTAAAAATAAGTAGGAAGAGAATAAGAAACCTATCCCAAGTATGCAGCCACTCGAAGTGTGACCATACAACAGAGATAGGGAAAAGAAGAAAGAGGGGAAAATAAGAGTGAGGAATATGGAAAACCTTCCCTAGGTATGTAGTCGCTCTAAGCGCGACCATACAATAGGGATAGGATAAAGAGGAAAGGGGGTGGTGAAGAAGAAAGATGACTTGAAGAAGTATGGCGTTGTGTTGCAAAGTAGTTATTTTTGTATTTTTTTTGTTTTTGTTGTTTTATATTTTTTTTTTTGTTGATATTTTTGTATTTTTGTTATTTTTGATGTTTTTGTGTTGTGAATGCAAGAACACGACACTTAAAATAGAATAATAGAAAACCAAATAATGCAGTAAGGCACAAAGATTGCACAAAATAATATATTCCATAAAATAGGGGGGAGCCGATAAAATCCTTTATTACAATCAGTGTTCCATGATACAATAGATTATAATGGTGCTAGGGTTCTTCGAAATCCTAGCTAACAACAACAAAATTGTCTTAAGATTTGGGTGTGTCCTTGATTCCAACAGGTTGAGTGGGCTTCAGATATCCAAAGTTGGGCCACTCTAGCTTCAACAGTCATCAAACAATGTGTGAAATTTGTAGATCTGCATACACAAAACAAAACAAAGGGAGTTATTAATACCTGTGAGGGCTCCACAGTATGAGGCCCTTGGACATCAATAAAACCCTAGTTTAATAGTGAAGCAAGAGAGCATGCAAGATCAACAAATTGTTAAATAAAATACATTAAAATGAGATATACCTTACTTTGGTTTAGTTATTGCTGATGATATGGAGCAAAAGACTTAGATCCACATTTTTATTATTGTAGCAGGCTCGGACGTGCACTAGGCAGGCTCTAATGCGAGCTTCATAGGCTCTGGTGTGCACCTGTAGGATACAATAGGCTCTGGAGAGCACCTATAGTATATAGCAGACTCTGGTGAGCGCTTCGTAGGCTCTGCAACGAGCCTCACAAGCTCTAGATGGCGCCTGCAGGTTAGGGCAAAATTTGTAGAAGCAGATCTAGGGGGTGGCGATGAATGCGACGGATGGATGGGGGCTATGACGGTGATGGAGGATGAATGGGGGATGGCTGGAACAACAAAAGTCTTGTTGGTGAGCTAGAGCTTCAAATTTTTAGGATTCTATGCTAGGGCTTCACCAATAATTCCTCCAGGGTGCAAATGTCTAATTCTCAAGGTTCTAGTGGATTCCAGGGTTTGAGCATTTACAAATGCCCTTATTTATAATCCAACCTAGGGTTTTCTTAGGGTTTTAGCCCAATACTTTAGATTGTGTGGCTAAGATTAAATCATATCCTAGGGCTAAGATTGTACTTTAAGTGTGGCATGGATTAATGAAGATGGACGGTGGAGATTAGATTGGATCGGACGACTGTGGTTAATTGAGTTTATAAATACATATTTTATAATAAATATATTATAATATAATATAAAATATTATATTCAATATAAAATAATATTAAAATAAGCCCATTTGTGTTATGGAATGGCGGGAAATGTGGAATTGGGCCAAATAATTGGTAGGAAATGTGTGGACAAGTGGGTGGTGGGATGGTTAGGATGGAGGATTAATGGCTGCAATTTGGTGTCTACAGATGCCCCTTTTTGTACCATGTTGCATGAAACACAATATGGTGCAAAAATATGAGACACATGCTTGGGCTATGGGCGTAGAAGTAGCTTCTCTTTGTTGTTGAATTTTTGCATTGATGTTGAAGATAAAAGAATAAAGGATTTTTGGAATTTTGTAGCTTACCCCCTCAATTGGTGAATGAGTTACGAATGTGACTCACAAGCCAATTGAAAATTTTGTGCAAATAATGAATGATGCAATGGATTTGTGCAATTGATGAATGAATGACATGAAATGCAAATGTGATATTGTTTTTACCCCAACGGTGGAAAAGGGGTTGGTGTATAATACCATGCAAAATATGGATGATATAAATGATGTAAAATGTTATACCGTTTTTGCCCCAATGGTTGAGAGGGGGATTTGTCCAGTATAGATGTTTATGATCATGTGAGATGTATCCCATCATGGGAGAATTATAATATAATGTGGCTGCTCCAAAATTTGGGTTGATTCGATGTTGTTGAATAATTTGTCGCAATGGTGTCATTGAGTATGCAAAATATGAAGATGTAGGCTGACTAAGTCAATGTAGGTATTGACTGTAGAAATTTCTTTGCCAATTCCATTATGGAACCAATCAAGCTTACCAGTGGCCTGTATTTTGACTGTTGTCAAATGAATGAGTGATTGTGATTTATCTGTGTTTTCTTGCACCACAGACAAGGACATCAATGACCAATTACGAGCAAATTGTTCATGGCAAGGTTGTACTCAAAGTGTGAGGTGCCAAATATGATTATGATTTGTGATGATGAGATAATTGAATTTGATCATGGTCAAGTGTCCTTATTGTAGATTATTCATCTTACCGAATTGCATGGATTACCATCACTGCAATCGCCAAGTTTATAGAATAACCTACTAGATACGAGGTTCACTTGAATTGAACTGGACAAATTATTGGATGAAATGATTGATGTATTTGATGGGTGGTGACATGAAGACATGGTGATGAGAAATGTGTTGATGGATGCAATGTATGTGGATTCAATGATTGATTCTATTTTTTCCCCAATAGATGAAGGGATTTTTGCCATTTGGAAATGTGATGAAATGTATCTGTTTTTTCCCTAACAGATGAAGGGGATTTTGAAATGTGAGCATGTGATGAATGTATATGTTTTTGACCTAATAGATGAAGGGGTTTTGAAATAAAATGATTTGTGTCTGTTCATTTCCCTTAGCAGATAAAGGGATTTTTGATGATGAAAAATAAAATGATTGTTTCTGTTCATTGCCCTTAACAGATAAAAGGGATTTTTGATGATGTAAACTAAAATGATTATGTCTGTTATTTTCCCTTAACAGATAAAAGGGTTTTTGATGATGAAAATTAAGTGATTTGTGTATGTTCGTTGCCCTTAACAGGTAAAGGGATTTTTTATGATGAAAAATAAAATGATTATGTTTGTTCGTTGCCCTTAATAGATAAAGGAGTTTTTGAAATGAAATGATTTGTGTCTGTTCATTGCCCTTAGCAGATGAAGGGATTTTTGATGATGAATAATTATTGTGTCTGTTTGTTGTCCTTAACAGATAAAAGGGATTTTTGATGATGTAAACTAAAATTATTGTGTTTGTTCTTTGCCCTTAATAGATAGAAGGGTTTTTTATGATGAAAATGAAATGATTTGTGTCTGTTCGTTGCCCTTAACAGATAAAGGGATTTTTGATGATGAACAATAAAATGATTGTGTCTGTTCGTTGCCCTTAATAGATAAAGGGGTTTTTGATGATGTAAGTGTCCTTATGGTGATCTATCCATCCTACCGGATTTCATGGATAACCAATCATTGCAACCTCCAGGTTTCTAAGATAAACCACTAAATACAAGGTTCAATTGTGAATGTTGCCTAATGATAAATGAATAGATGATGTTAAATGTAAGTGTGATCCATTTTTGTCCCAACAAATGAAGGAGTTTTTGAAATGTGGAAATTTGATGAATGTATTTATTTTTGCCCTAACAGATAAAGGGTTTTGTGATGATGAAAGTGTCCTTATGGTGATCTATCCATCCTACTGAATTGCATGGATAACCAGTCATTGCATCCGTCAGGTTAAGTAGGATAAATCACTAGATACAAGGTTCATTTGTGAATGTTGCATAATGATAAATGAATGGATGATGTTAAATGTGAATGTGATATATTTTTGCCCCAACATATGAAGGGATTTTTGCAATTTGTAATGTGTGATGAGTGTATCTATTTTTACCCTAACAGATGAAGGGGTTTTTAAAATATGTAAACGTGATGAATGTATCTATTTTTTCCCTAACAGATAAAGGGGTTTTTGATGAGGAAAATAAGATGATCTATTATTTGCCCTTAATAGATAAAGGGATTTTTTATGATGTATGTGTCCTTATGGTAATCTATCCATCCTACCGGATTGCATGGATAACCAGTTACTGCAATCGCCAAGTTAAGTAGGATAAATTACTAGATACAAGGTTCATTTGTGAATGTTGCATAATGATAAATGAATGGATGATGTTAAATGTAAGTGTGATTTGTTTTTGTCCCAAAAGATGAAGGATTTTTTGATGTATGTATCTATTTTTTCCCTAACATATGAAGGGGTTTGTGATGATGCAAATGTCCTTATGGTAATCTACCCATCCTACCAGATTGCATGGGTAACCAGTCGCTGCAACCACCAAGTTTCTAGGATAAATCACTAAATACAAGGTTCACTTATGAATGTTGGATAATGATAAATGAATGGATGATGTTAAATGTAAGTGTGATCTATTTTTGTCCCAACAGATGGAGTTTTTGATGGATGTATCTATTTTTGCCCTAACATATGAAGGGGTTTGTGATGATGTAAGTGTCTTTATGGTAATCTATCCATCCTACCGGATTGCATGGATAACCAGTCACTGCAACCGCCAAGTTAAGTAGGATAAATTACTAGATACAAGGTTCATTTGTGAATGTTGCATAATGATAAATGAATGGATGATGTTAAATGTAAGTGTGATTTTTTTTTGTCCCAAAAGATGAAGGATTTTTTGATGTATGTATCTAATTTTGCCCTAACATATGAAGGGGTTTGTGATGATGTAAATGTCCTTATGGTAATCTACCCATCCTACCAGATTGCATGGGTAACCAGTCGCTGCAACCACCAAGTTTCTAGGATAAATCACTAAATACAAGGTTCACTTATGAATGTTGGATAATGATAAATGAATGGATGATGTTAAATGTAAGTGTGATCTATTTTTGTCCCAACAGATGAAGGAGTTTTTGATGGATGTATCTATTTTTGCCCTAACATATGAAGGGGTTTGTGATGATGTAAGTGTCCTTATGGTAATCTACCCATCCTACCGGATTGCATGGATAACCAATTGCTGCATCCTCCAGGTTAAGTAGGATAAATGACTAGATATAAGGTTCATTTGTAAATGTTGCATAATGATAAATGAATGAATGATGAGTTATGATTTTATCCATGTTTCTAGCCCCACGAAAAAGGACTTTATGATTTTGGAATGAAAATGTTGATAAAAAAATGCTGAATGAATCTCCATGTTTTTAGCCGATGGGTAAGGCGAGAAAGCTCCGTGTTTTTAGCCGATGGGTAAGGCTAGGTAAATGTGAAGATGTAATTGACTTGTTGATGATGTGATGTGATTGAATGATTGAATTGTTTATTGAATTGGTGGAGCAAGTGTGGAACCTTGAGAACCCTCCATTTGTGATCATGTTTGTTTTATTGGGGGAAAGGTGTGAAACCTTGAGCACCCCCCAAGTTGTGTTGATGTTTGTTTTATTGGGGGAAAGGTGTGAAACCTTGAGCACCCCCAAGTTGTGATGATGTTTGATTAGGGGAAAGGTGTGAAACCTTGAACACCCCCAAGTTGTGCTGATGCTTTATTAGGGGAAAGGTGTGAAACCTTGAACACCCCCAATTTGTGCTGATGTTTGATTAGGGGAAAGGTGTGAAACCTTGAACATCCCCAAGTTGTGCTGATGTTTGTTTGATTGGGGGAAAGGTGTGAAACCTTGAGCACCCTCTAGTTGTGATGATGTTTGTTTGATTTGGGGAAAGGTGTGAAACCTTGAGCACCCCCCTAGTTGTACTGATGTTTGGTTAGGGGAAAGGTGTGATACCTTGAACACCCCCCAAGTTGTGCTGATGTTTGTTTGATTGGGGAGAAAGGTGTGAAACCTTGAGCACCCCCTAGTTGTGATGATGTTTGAATTCTCTAGTGTTCTTTGCATATGTGAGTTTTATATATATACATACATGGCTTTTACTTTTGCGTTGTATTTTTGTGTTAATGCAATGCCTATATTATGAATATTTTATGCATGTTTTATGAAAATGTTTTGATGTAATGCTTAATGGGTAATTAATGCAAGCTAATAATGATGTATATGCATAATATTTATATGGATGATTCATGCAAGTAAATGTATAATGAATCTAAACTATATGAGAGGAATGCATGGTGTTTGAATGATATTTTTATAGTTCAGAAGTTTTATTGGCCATTTTTGTTGTCCATTGTTTGGCAATCGGGGGTACCGAATTTGTTGGCATTTTTGCAACTTGAATTTTAATGAAGACATGGATGTTGACATGGAAGTAGATATGGATGTTGATATGGAAGCATATATGGAAGAAGACATGGATGTTGATATGGAATACTGAAAGGTTTTCAAAGACTCAAACATACTAGTGTCATCAACCAAACTCACTAAGGTTGTCTAACTTTATTTAGGACCAAATGTGTGTGCAAGTGAGGTTCAATTACCAAGTTTTGAGCATGAAAATGACCCTATCCAATAAAGTACCAGTGTGTGTGCATGTGAAGTTCATAACCTATTATGAGTGGATTTAGACATGACCTGTTATGGATATGACCTGAGGCTAGTCTGCCCTTAAGTGCATTCAGAGGTATCCCTTTTTGGAGGAGAGACATGTCGTCTCACATGAGCTTACTCCACTGCTAGTCAAGCATCTATATCTCCGATGGAGATTCACTTCATAGTCCTATGGGATTGATCTTTTAGACCTTGGGTATGACTACCCATCCTTGGCAAGGGCGTGTAGTACAAATACTTACAACTTTAGGGATCAAGGGTGTTTGGGATTTTATTTTTTAATTTTATATAGATCTTTGGGAAATCGGATTCTCAACCGAGGTGTGATGAGAATTTTGACCATATCCTTACTACTCTATGTTTTTACATTTATGTTTGGAGCAATGTTGGTAGTGGTGAAAACCACTATTTTTGGACTATGTTGCGTAATGGGACAAGCGAAGGATATCTCCTTTTCACCTCAAAGTACTACACAAGTATGGTACTAGCCCGTCCTATCTCATAATGTTTTTAAGATGTGATGTAATGTGAATGGTTCAATACTATATCGTGATCGATTGGCCATGCTCAAGACTTTATTAGTGTGTAAAGTGTGCTTTTGGTCCTAAAGAAAATCAGACATTCATTTGGAGGTTGTTTGTTACTCTAGTTATGGTTGAGTGACTGAAAATATAGGCTTTTGTGATTTTGGCATGCGATGTGGTTGACATATGACTTTTGTGAGGATTGCATGGTTTATTTAAACTAGGTACCCCCAATTGTTATAACTTGACTTTTTGTTTATGACCATATCATCAGTACTATGCTAGATCATTGAACATGGGATGGGATGTATGCAATTTGTATATGCCTAATGCAATGGATTGTTGATATGCAAATGGAAATTGTAAAATGCAATGGAATATGTATGTTTTAATGTATGCGAATGAAATGATGTATGAAATGCAAGAATGAAAATGCCTAAGTGTAAATGCGAATGGAATGTATGCAATGTGGGAATGCCTATGTGAATGATTTTTTTTTAAGCCATGTATATATACGTATTTAGTAATCACAGTAAGCATGGAACACTTTCAAGTGTATGATGTTCATTGACGCAGGTGTTTCTACTCCCCTTAGCCTGGGAAGCTTATGACCAAAGGGCTTAAGTGCCTTTGGAGCTTTTTGAAAATTGAACGTGACTAAAGGGGTTAAGACCTTTGGGGATTTTTGAAATTTGAATGTGACCAAAGGGGTTAAGACCTTTGGGGCTTATTGAAATTTGAATGTGACCAAAGTGGTTAAGATCTTTGAGGCTTTTTGAAATTTGATATGTGACCAAAGGGCTTAAGTGCCTTTGGGGCTTTTTGAAATTGAATGTGACCAAAGGGACTTAAGACCTTTGGGTATTTTTGAAATTGAATGTGACCAAAGGGGTTAAGACCTTTGGGGCTTTTTACAAGTTGAATGTGACCAAAGGGGTTAATACCTTTAGGGTTTTTTGAAATTTGAATGTGACCAAAGGGGTTAAGACCTTTGGGGCTTTTTGAAATTGAATGTGACCAAAGGGGTTAAGACCTTTGGGGCTTTTTGAAATTGAATGTGACCAAAGGGCTTAAGTGCCTTTGGAGCTTTTTGAAATTGAAATGATGTGGATGACTAGGAGGATGTGATATCCTTAGAGTCCCCGCTTTCCTTGGTTATTGAGTTGATACCGATGTCCTGATCAGATGAGTTAGTTGGACCATTTGGGGTGAATACTTTCAGATCAATAAGGTCTTGGACCACATTTTTGAATACTTTACAATTGTTGATGTCATAGCCTGCTTGTTGATGATAAGGACAATACAAGTTCTTGTAATTCTTTGCATATTGCTTGTGAGGATCACTTGATTTTATTTCTAGGAGTAGAATATCTTGTGCTTCATAAAGCCTTTGAAAAATGGTTGCATAAGATTCTGAAAGTCTTGTGTAGTTGCGATGAGGCTTTTTTGGGTGCTTGGTTCTTGTGTCTAAGTGTGTTGGACTTTGAATTTGTGGTACAGGTGTAAAAACCTAAGATGTGGGTTGTGAACTTGGATATTTCAATTGTTGTGATTGCTGACACTGAAGATGGATCAATTGTAACTCAATGTTAGTTAGTTGAGTTAAAATTTGTTGTAGAATTTCAGTGTGTTGACAATTTGAATGTAAACCTTGTTGGAAAATTACCATTGGTAAAAGGTTAAAAAGAGTATTTTACCTTGGGTAAGTTTACTTACCTTTTACCTTACCTGGACGACAGTTGGATGACAACATCTTTGGGCGGCAAGAGAGTTTTAATTTAATTTCTTCTCCCTTCCCTTAACTTCTCCTATTCCCCCTTTTCTCTAGTATGGTTATTTTGTGTTTATTTAAATCATTTGTAACCTAATTTCAAGTTAATGGTTAATGCAAGTTTTACCTTTGCATCGAATAGCTCACCTCTCACATTTGGTATCAGAGCCGAGAGCCGAGACCGGCCCGAATCCCGAGGCGATGGGGCCCGTAGTTCGAGGCGGCGACACGGATCCCGAGGCAGCCCGCAGGAACCGAGGTGGCCCGCAGGAGCAGATCGACGTGATTCCCGAGGCGCTGGTGGAGCTGGACGTGACAGGCACAGGCAGACACGTGGCCCGAGGCGATTCGTTGATGAGGCGACATGCGGCCCGAGGCGGCACGTTGGAGAGGGCGGCACGTGGCCCGAGGTGGTTCGTTGGAGAGGCCACCTACGCGTGGCCCGAGGTGACCTGCGTGCGGTACGTGGCAAAAGGATCACGTAGCCTGCGGACTGCCCGTAGGCAATCAAAGCACATACAATGCTTTGCTCTTTTTAAAGAGCATCAACATCGCCGCATCGGCGATGTGGGACTATTAAGTCCCAAATAAAAATTTTTGCTTCGCGTCGAAGCGCGAAGCCAAAACATTGCTTCGCGTTCGACGCGAACGCAATAAAGGCAGGGAGCCAGCTAGTACTCCCGGATCTTCCCGGTAGCACAGCGGCTACCCTTTGCCTTGACGCCCGCGAGGTCGCACGGTCGAACCTCGGCAGGGTCAAAAGTTTTTTTTAAAAGAAAATTTCTTTAAAAACCTTTAAGGTAATTTAAAATTTTTGAAAGGTTTTATTTATCATTTGAGTTGATGATTGACATTTCCTAAGAGGAAATAGTTGTAAAATTTTTTTACGCTTTAAGAGGTAAAAAAAATTAGTAAAATTTCCTAAGAGGAAATCTTTGTAAAAGAAAATTTCTGGGAAATTTTCTTAAATGATAAGATCAAAAGGATGTTACCAAGCACTTTGTAGTTTGTTACCGAGAACAAACGCTGAAAGCTTTGATGAGCACGTGAGAACACTAGGCATAAATTCAGTCTTTTCACAGCTTGCAAAACGCGGTTATTGCACAACAGAGAAATCCCGATCTAGGATACAAGGCGTATTCAGAAGATAACTCCTTTGGGAGCAGATTTGAACAATCTGACACAGTGGAGATTGCTCCACAAGGATCTGAATATACTCATTATTGTAATTCAGTTGAAATCCTACAACCTCCTTCTCCTGAAATTATATTGATCGATGACTGACGACGAACAAGTCGCCGACAATTTTGTAATTGTCTGAATCACAACAACAAGAGTGAGTTGTTTATGATTGTAAATCAAGCAAGGCTTGATAGTTTGTAAAGTCTTTTTGAAATAAGACTATATAAGAAAGGTTTCTTGTTTTAATAGATTGTAATGGGATCAAATAACAATCTACCAATCCCCGAATTCAGTGGGGATAATTATGAGTACTGGTCCATCAAAATGAGGACATTACTCATAGGAAAAGGACTATGGGATAGTATTGAAGATGGTTACACTGCTCCAACAGATTGGACTACTTTGAGTGCAACCGACAAGAAGATCTTCAAAGATGCACAGAAAAATAACTCTTTTGCCTTATACCATCTTCAAGCGGCATTAGATCCAAGTATCTTTCCTAGAATTGCATCTTACTTAACTGCCACAGATGCATGGAATGCCTTGAAAGAAGGATTCCAAGGAAGTGATAAAGTGAAGCAAGTCAGGCTTCAGACCTTAAAAAGAGATTTTGAAAATCTCATAATGAAGGAAAATGAAAGAGTCGGTGACTACCGTGTACGAGTCAAAGCAAGTAGTTGATATGATGCAAACTTTAGGTGATGACACAAAAGTTGAAACAATTGTGAAGAAAGTGTTGAGAACACTTCTTCCTAAGTGGAATCACATTGCCATCATAATTGAAGAATCAAAAGACCTTTCTACTCTTACATTTGATAGTTTGATTGGATCATTAACATCACATGAAGAGAGACTTCAAGGAGCACCTTCAACAAGCTATGGAGGTGATGACAAAGCCTTCACTTCGAACGAAGCAGCAAGACGAGGACAAGGAAGAGGCCGAGGCAGAGGACAACAACAAAGAGGCAAAGGCCAAAGCAACTCCTACAGAGGAGGAAATCAAAACAGGAATAGGTGGAAATCAAAACAGAGGAGCCAATCAGAACCAAAGCGGCAATGCAGCCGTGGAAATCAAGGACGAGGAAGTAACAAGACTAAAACAACTTGTTTCAATTGTGGGAAACAAGGACACTTCGCTCGTGACTGCTGGTCAAAGTCTTCAAAAGATCAAAGCAGTCAATATGGCTCATTCTACGGAGAAGAAGAAGGTCCATCAAATATTTTTCTCTCTTATGGACAGTCAGATCAAAATCTTAAAGATACATGGATTTTGGATACCGGTTGCTCCAACCACATGAGTGGCAAAGAAAATCTCTTTGCTACATTAGATTCAAATTACAAATCCCATGTTAAGTTAGGGGATAATAAATCTTTGCAAGTTGAAGGCATTGGAGCTATGGAAGTTCCAACAAAAGAAGGCCTTAAAAAAGTGAATGACATATACTATACTCCACAACTACAACACAATTTGTTAAGTGTTGGCCAAATGATGGAGAAGCATTACAAATTAGTTTTTGATGAAAGAAAATGTACAATCCTTGATAAAAACAATTGTAACAGAGTCATCACAGAAATACCTATGACAAAGAATAGGTTATTCCCTCTAAAATTTGGTGAGCCAGGGGGAGCTCAACTTGCAAACATTGCTTTTACAAATCCAAGTGTATTGTGGCACTTGAGATATGGTCACCTCAATTCCGCTAGCTTGAAAATGTTAACATCACAAGCTATGGTGACAGGACTACCAAAAATTCAAGAACATAAGAAGGTATGCGAAGCATGTGCTTTGGGAAAGCACTCCATAACGAAGTTTCCAAGAGGCCAAGCGTGGAGAGCAAGCTATCCTCTTCAGCCTAGTACATTCGGACATCTCGTGGTCCAATGCAAACAAAAAGCCTTGGAAACAATTCTTATTTTCTAACATTCATAGATGATTATTCTAGAATGTGCTGGATCTATTTTCTGAAACACAAAGATGAAGCATTTGATTGCTTCATAGACTTCAAAAATAATGTAGAAAAGCAATGTGACTACTATGTCAAATGTCTTCGCATCGATAGAGGAGGAGAGTACTCCTCAAATGAATTTTTAAATTATTGTAAGCAAAATGGGATAAAAAGGCAGTTCACCACTGCCTATACCCCACAGCAGAATGGTGTGGCCGAGAGAAAGAACCGCACCCTTGTTGAAATGGCACGAACGATGCTTCAGACAAAGCATCTAACATACAACTATTGGGCAGATGCAATGAGAACTAGTGCATATATTCTAAATAGAAGTCCGACTTCTAGTTTAGATGGTATCACTCCTTATGAAGGATGGTACGGTAAGAAACCAAATGTCAAACATTTTCGAGTATTTGGTTCTTTAGCTTATGCACACATTCCCGAGGAGAAGAGAAAGAAGCTTGATCCCAAGAGTCAAGCATGTATTTTTGTAGGGTATTGTGAATCGACCAAAGGGTATAGATTGTACAATCCCAAGACACATAAAATAATTATCTCCAAGGATGTAATTTTTGATGAAGGGGGAGAATGGGGTCATAAAAAATTTGTTGATATAGACTCTAATTCGGAAAGTTCCACATTTGTACACCCCAAGAAAAGTAGTGGAAATAGTTCCCCTCCACAAAGTCCACATCAAGAATCTTCATCAAGTACATCAAGTGGTACACCAAGTCCAAGAGGGACTCATTTGTTGGCACCCCCAAACTCTCCGAAATGATTTCAGAGATCTGTAAGCGCTCCAAGTCCGATGGATATTGATCCAGATTCTCAAAGGAAAGAGACAAATAGAGGAAAGCGCATACTACAGAGTCATCCATCTTCTCAAATGTTGGATAGGAATTTCCAACAAAGATACACTAGGAGTCAAGCTAGTGAGATGGACGACATTTTGTCAAGACTTGAAAATCTTCAAATGTCAGGAGATGATGAGTCTCATGAACCAAGGGGTGATGTAGTCAATTATGCTTTGTTGGCTGCCGCACGCCTAGAACCATCTAGCTATGAAAAAGCATGTACTGAAAGTATATGGCAAGATGCCATGGAAGAGGAAATATCCTCAATTAAAAAGAATGATACTTGGGAGCTTGTGAAGCTTCCCAAGGGAAAAAAATGTGTTGGATGTAAATGGGTCTATAAGACCAAATTCAATGCCGATGGAAGCATTGAAAGGCACAAGGCAAGATTAGTAGCTAAGGATTTTACTCAGAAATATGGAATAGATTATGAGGAAACCTTTGCTCCAGTTGCTCGACAAGAAACAATCAGAACCGTTCTTTCCTTGGCAGCCCATAAAGGATGGAACATTCAACACATGGATGTGAAAAGTGCATTTTTAAATGGATACCCGACGTAAGAGGTGTATGTTCAACAACCTCAAGGTTTCCAAGAACAAGGAAAAGAGAACCTTGTTTATAAATTGAAAAAAGCACTTTATGGCCTCAAGCAAGCACCACGAGCGTGGTACTCACGAATTGACGGCTATTTCAACGAGTATGGTTTCACAAAAAGCAAGAGTGAACCAACTCTATACTACCTGAAGAATGGAGTAGATATCCTCATAGTTTGTTTATATGTGGATGATCTAATATTTATGGGTAGTAATAATAAAATGAATATGGAGTTCAAAAACTCCATGATGAATCAGTTTTAGATGAAGGATCTCGGATTAATGAGATACTTCCTAGGAATGGAAGTACATCAATCAAAGAATGGGATCTTCATATGTCAACAGAAATATGCTCATGACATGATCAAGAAATTTGCTATGCAAGAAGTGCAAATCAGTTGCAACACCAACAGGACATGGAATCCAACTAAGCAAAGATGATGGAGCACCAAAAGTTGACATGACCAATTTCAGAAGCATGGTTGGGAGTTTAATGTTTCTCACCAACACTAGGCCAGATATATAGTATGTTGTTTCTCTAGTATCAAGGTTTATGGCATGCCCATCCGAGCCGCATCTTCAAGCAACCAAACGAATTTTACGATATGTAAAAGGTACATTGGATTTTGGAATCCATTACCACAAGTCTAACTCTGTGAAGTTAGTTGGTTATAGTGACAGCGATTGGGGCATTAATATAGATGACAAAAAATCTACATCAGGGAACTGTTTTAGTCTAGGTTCAAGACTAATAACTTGGAGTTCCAAGAAGCAATCTGTTGTAGCATTATCATCTACATAAGCTGAGTATATAGCCATTACCCATGCTAGTACTCAAATCCTCTCGTTGAGGAAAATCCTTGAAGAGATTGGCGAAAAACAAATTGGTCCAACCAAACTGAATTGTGATAATATTAGTGCCATACAATTGGCATATAATCCGATCCACCACAAAAGGTCAAAACATTTTGATATGAAGTATCACTTCATAAGAGATATGGTGGAACAACAGATAGTTGAGCTTCAATACTGCAAGCACTTTGGATAATCTAGCAGACATCTTCACCAAAGGCATGGCTAAAGCTCAATTTATAAAGCTGAGAGACTGTATAGTCAGTCCTCTCAACTTTAAGGGGGAGAATGTTGGAAAATTACCATTGGTAAAAGGTTAAAAAGAGTATTTTACCTTGGGTAAGTTTACTTACCTTTTACCTTACCTCGGACGGCAGCTTGGACGACAACATCTTTGGGCGGCAAGAGAGTTTTAATTTAATTTCTTCTCCCTTCCCTTAACTTCTCCTATTCCCCCTTTTCTCTAGTATGGTTATTTTGTGTTTATTTAAATCATTTGTAACCTAATTTCAAGTTAATGGTTAATGCATATTTTACCTTTGCATCGAATAGCTCACCTCTCACAAACCTTGGTTGGCTTGTTGAGTGATTTGAGATTTGATGAATGGATGATATTGAAAGTGTTGTTGGAGGTGTGATGAATTGGGGATCATGGAATGAATTTGATGATGATGGGGTTGGTGAGAAAATGATTATGAATGAAGAAAATGATATGATGTATGAGGACTATGGATGGGTGGACTCATATGAATGGAATGGGTTGATGTAGTCATGGTGCAAGTTGCATTTGATGTGACAACTTAGGGGTTAAGAACTTGTGAGGGAGCATTGACATGCTTCTCATATAATGGGTTGGAATAGGTGGATGTGGAGTAAGTGTTTGGAAAACTTGGCCTTTGTTGCAGTTAGCTCGTGGAAGAAGGCATACCATATTTGTAACCCGAATTATGATATCCTTGGGTAAGGTAGGAGGTAGCCAGTTCAGGTTCTTAAAAACCCTCTTGGCTAAGGGGCTCTAAGACATAGTTAGAAGACTTGTAGATGGCCTTAACTTTATCCATGTCTATGTAGGTGCTGGGTGTCTCCACATTGTGTGAATGTGTCTCTGCTTGAGAGTGGGGTGGATGGGATGATCTAGACAAAGTAGTCTGAACCATATTGGATGGGGCTACCGAAGTAGCGGGATCATGGGAACTATTTTTCATTAAACTACTTTGGTTTATTATTTTCTTTTGTTGTTGTGTTAGCACCATAAAGTAATTAAACCAAAGATTCAAAGTTTAATCTAAATCACACAAACTAACATTTTTTTTTTCAGAATTTAAAGTAAAGAAAACAATCAATCCTAGGTTTCACCGTGTGTGGCTTACCTTGTTCATTAATTATTTTCTTTCATTAATGTGAAGTTCCTTTTAGAATTATTGGCTTATGTATTTTTATGTAACTTAATCTTGTTTAATGAAAAACAAAGGTAAAAACTATGGCTGGTTGGGGCAATGAGATTCTTGTTGGTAATGACCTCCAAAACGTTTTCTCAGGGGTAGTCCTATGGTGTCTAGGGATAGATATTTGATGGATGGAGATGAATGCCATCGTCACCAAACCTCAAGCAATAGTTGTTGATGAAATCCAACTATTACTATTAAAAAATGGAGTGTGCAGGTGTCTATTATTTATTTTATTAGATTTATCGTTCTCTATGGTGTTCAAACAATGTTAAATATGACTAATTTTGCTAATCTAAATCAGAAGCCAACACAAAGGCGCAAATTTCACCTAAAGAGTGTAGATTACACCCTTAAAATCCCCTGCCTACAAGTGATTAAAATCACAAGAGCAACTGGAGGGTTCATCCACCTATCTGCCAAAGGAGCCAGCCTAGGGCAGGATTACTTTATGCGTCAAAATGTTGTTCCTATTTAGATATGCAAAATTAAAGTGATCTTTAACCCTAAAATGCAAGATCTAGGATGTTTTTCTATTTCATATCCACTCAAAAATGCAAATAATCACCTAGATCTACAACTTAAGAACAAGAAATGAATTTGGTATAATGAAATAAACACAAACCCTAAATGTAACTTATTGTAGATTCTTTCCTAGATTACTTAATGTTAAGCCTAGAAACAATGAAAAACAACAACAAAAAATATAATACGTAAATTGTTAAATGGAGAACTAGGGTTATGAAACTCACTTGGAAGCCTTAGATCTACTCCAAATTAATGCTAGTCATAGCTAGCCGCATGTGTAAGTGTAGCAGAGTGCCTGCTAGGCACACAAGGATACCTACGTAGCACGGAAGAGCTCCTGCACAATCTCTAAAACTACTGTAGAATGCTTCAGAAACCCTAGCGATGAACGCGGTGACTTTTACATTTCTGTAAATCCTACAATGAACAACAATAAGATTAAGTTAGCAAGGTAGATCTATCAAATAATGAAACCTTGTGGGGTCCCACCATGATCACCATTTGTGAATGCAAGAACACGACACTTAAAATAAAATAATAGAAAACCAAATAATGCAGTGAGGCACAAAGATTGCACAAAAGAATATATTCCATAAAATAGGGGGGAGCTGATAAACACCTTTATTACAATCAGTGTTCCATGTGAATATTTGATACAATAGATTACAATGGCGCTACGGTTATCTGAAACCCTAGCTAACAACAACATAAGTGTCTTCAGATTTGGGTGTGTCCATAATTCCAACAGGTTGAGTGGGCTTCAATTATCCAAGGTTGGGCCACTCCAGCTTCAACAACCGTCAAACAATGTGTGAAATTTGTAGATCTGCATACACAAAATAGAACAAAGGGAGTTAGTAATACCTGTGAGGGCTCCATAGTGTGAGGCCCTCGAACATCAATAAAACCCTAGTTTAATAGTGAAGCAAGAGAGCATGCAAGATCAATAAATTGTTAAATAAAATACATTAAAATGATCTTGCTTTGGTTCAGTTATTGCTGATGGCATGAAGCAGTAGACTCAGATCCACATTTTTGTGGTTGCAGTAGGCTCCAACATGCACTAGGCAGGCTATGACATGAGCTGCATAGGCTCTAGTGTGCACCTATGGGATACAATAGGCTATAGAGAGCTCCTACAGTATACAACATGCTATGGTGAGCACTTCACAGGCTCTACAACAAGCCTCACAAGCTCTGGATGGCGCCTGTAGGTTAGGGCAGAATTTGTAGAAGCAAATATAGGGGATGGCAATGAATGCAACGGATGGATGGGGGCTGTGATGACGATGGAGGATGAATGGGGGATGGCTGGAATAGCATAAGTCTTGTTGGTGAGCTAGGGCTTCAGATTTTTAGGATTCTATGCTAGGGCTTCACCAATAATTCCTCTAGGGTGCAAATATCTAATTCTCAAGGTTCTAGTGGATTCCAAGGTTTGGGCATTTACAAATGCTCTTATTTATAATCCAACCTAGGGTTTTAGCCCAACACTTTAGATCGTGTGGCTAAGATTAAATCATATCCTACGGTTGAGATTGTACTTTAAGTGTGGCATGGATTAATGAAGATGGATGATGGAGATTAGATTGGATCGGACGGTTGTGGTTAATTGAGTTTATAAATACATATTTTATAATAAATAAATAAAATATAATATTAAATATAAAATAATATTAAAATAAGCCCAATTGGCTTATGGATGGCGAGAAAGGTGGAATTGGGCCAAATAATTGGTGGGAAAGGTGGAATTGGGCCAAATAATTGGCAGGAAAGGTGTATGGTGGAAAAGTGGGTGGTGGGATGGTTAGGATGGAGGATTAATGGTTGCAATTTGGTGTCTATATGTGTTTTTGTATTTTTGTTGTTTTTGATATAGAATGTACAAGAATGTGTAGATCTTTGTTCATGAAATCAGGTGTAGAATGCACGAATATGGATGATATTGAGAGGCTCGGGTTCCACTATCCCTTCAAGGTTGGCAAGTTGATATGCCCCTAAACCATATTTGTGAGTGATGATGTATGGACCCAACCAATTGGGAGTAAATTTATCTCATAGATGGTGTGGTTTTTTTGGGTTTTGTTGGTTCTCTTTTAGCACTAGATATCCTACTTTAAATTCATGTTCATTGATTTTGTTGTTATATGCATGGTGAACATGGTCTTGATAGATGCATTGATGTTCTATGGAATTTATGCGATGCTCATCAAGCAGTGTGAGTTGGTCCAAATGAGCTTGATGAGTAGTGTCATCATCAATGAATTCTTGTAAGGTGATTCTGAGAGATGGGATCTCTAATTCCAGGGGTATGATTGCTTCAGCACCATAGACTAATGAGAATGGGGTTGCCCCAATGGGTGTTCTAATGCTGGTTTGATATGCCCATAGTGCTAAAGGGATTTGATTGTGCCAATCACGATGAGAGTCAACAACTATTTTGCGCAGGATAACATAGATGGTTTTGTTCGTTGCTTTTGCCTGACCATTTCCTTGAGGATAATAAGGAGTTGAGAAACTATGTTTGATGTTATATTTTTTGTAGAGTGCATGAACATATTTATTTTTAAATGGTGTGCCATTATCTGATATGATTCAAGAAGGAATTCCAAAATGACATATGAGGTGTTGTTGAATGAATTCAACAATTTTTGGTCCTATCATCTGGATGAGCGGAACAACCTCTACCCATTTAGTAAAGTATTTTGTGGTTGTGATGATGAATTTATGTTTGCCTGATGATGTTGGGGTTATTTTTCCTATGAGGTCTAGGCCCCATTGTGAGAATGGCCACATAGATTGAATCGTTTGCAATGCTTGTGATGGTAAATGTGTTAAGTTGGCATGTTGTTGGTATTTGACACATTTCTTGATGTAGGTGCAACAATCACGTTCCATTGTGGGCCAATAGTAACCCATGCATAGGATGCACTTAGTGATGGTCATTCCACTAAAATGACCTCCACAAGTACCATCATGGGTGGCAACGATGACATGGTTAGCTTCTTGTGACTCTAGGCATCGAAGGAGGATGCCATCATAGCTCTATTTATATAGAATATCCCCCAGTAGTGTGTATCAAATGGCATTTTTCTTGAATATTTTTTTGGTGGCTTGGGATAATTCAGGAGGAAGCACACTTAATTTGAGGTAGTCTTTGATTTGGGACATCCAAATACTGGTAGGTTCCATTTGAACAAAGTTGACTTCTATGTTATCGCTCGGAGTGTTGGGTGAAATGGAAGATTTGTACATGGTTTGTATAGAGACATGGGTAGTATCCACGTGTGGATTTTGAGGAATGAGGGAGCCCAAGGAGGCCATGGTATCAACGAATCTATTGGTTGATCTTGGTAAAGCTTCAATATCATACCATTCAAACTATGATAGTAATTCTTTTGCAATATGTAAGTATTGTTTGAGTACTATGCAAGTAGCAGTTGTATTTGCCAGTGACCTGATTAATTACTAGCAGGGATTCACCAATGATATGGATACATTTAATGCACATTGAGAGAGTTATCTTGAGACCTAGGATGAGGGCTTCATACTCTACATTGTTATTTGTACAGGGGAAGTTGAGTTTAAAGGAGAATGGGATTGGAATCCCATGTGGTGTGAAGAATACACATCTAACACCTCCCCCTTGTTGGAATTTTGCACCATCAAAGTACATTATCAAGTCCATTTTATCTTCAAAGTCAACATATTCTTCTTATTTAGTGATATGAAAGATAGAATCATCAAGAAGTTCAATGAGAAGAGGTTTGTCATCTGGAAGTGGAGCTTGAGCAAGTTGATCTACAATGACTTATCCTTTGATAGAATTTTGATGTATGAATTTAAAATCAAACTCTAAGAGTAGCATTAACCATTTGATGGTTCTTGCATTTTGATATGATCGACCCATCATGTATCATAAGGGATTGTCCCTAGCAATGATGTAGGTAGTGTGATTGATCAGGTAATGTCAAAGTTTTTTGGTGGTAAAGACAAGTGCTAAGCAAAATTTTTTGACATATTCATATCGAGTTTTATAGCTGACCAATGTGTGACTGATATAATAGATAGCTTGTTCTTGGTGACCCTCATTCTTTTGGGCCAATAGAGTACCCAAAGAAAAATTGGTGGCTGATATGTATAGATGAAATGGTAGGTTGGGGTGGGGTGGTGTTAAGACTGGTGGGGATGTAAGATATTGCTTGATATCCTTGAAGGCATCTTGGCATGCTTGATTCCATTCGAAAGGCATCCCCTTTTGTAACAAGTGGTTAAAAGGTCTACACTTGTCTGATAATTGTGCAATAAAGTGATGAATCACTTGAATTTTGCCTTGTAAGCTATGCAATTATTTTAGATTTGTTGGGGGTGGTATTTTAGTGATGGATTTTACTTTGTTAGGGTCCACTTCGATGCCCCATTGAGAGACAATGAATCCTAAAAGTTTCTGGATAGTACTCCAAAGATGTATTTCTTTGGATTTAGTCTGACATTATGTTCGAGGAGGTGATCAAATATTTTTCTTAAGATGTCAATGTGCTGACTTCTTTGTTTAGATTTTTCCAAAAGGTCATCTACATAATCTTCCATAATTTTGTGCATGTAATCATGGAATATGTAGGTCATGGTGCATTGATATGTAGTGCCTATATTTTTCAAGCCGAACGACATGACTTTGTAGCAGAATGTCCCCCAGGGGCATGTGAAGGATGTCTTATGTTGATCATCAAGGTTAACCCAAATTTGATTGTATCCTAAAAAACCATCCATTAGGGATAACATTTCATGACCAGTGCAGGAATCAACTAGTGTATCGATGTTTGGGAGAGGAAAGTTATCTTTAGGGTATGCAATATTAAGGTCTCAAAAGTTAATGCAGATGTGGATTCCTCCTTTTGGTTTTCCTATGGGAATGATGTTTGCTACCCATTTAGGGTAGTCAATTGGCTGAATAAATCCAGCATCTAAAAGTTTTTGCAATTCATATTTTACCATCAGAGTGATGGTAGGATGTATTTTTCAAAGTCATTATTTGATAGGTTTGGCATCTTTGTTGAGTGTTATGTTGTGAACCACCATATTGGGATCAAGTCCCGGCATGTCGGTGTATGACCAAGCGAATACTTTCTTATACTCCTTAAGAAGTGCAGTGAATTATTGATGTTCTTCGAGAGATAAGCTTACCCCTAGCTGGAGAATATAGGGATTTTGAGGATCATCACTAATATCGATGTCTATGGTATCTTCCACCAACATGTGGGATCCATCCTCTAGTTGGGTGGGTATGGGAATGAGATGTAAATCATCGTTTTCTATAGGAGTGTCATCATCGTTATCTACGTCCACATGGTGCACACTAGAAGATTGATGGGATGGGGGAATATAGGTATTGGCATGGTGAAGGACTTGTGGGGTGGGGAGAAAATGGTGTGGGGATGGATTGGGTGGAAGGTGATCAAAATCAATATAATCTGGATTCATGGTGAGGATGTGGTTTGGATGCACTATATATTAAAGAGGGGTGAATAGGTCGATCGAGATCATGTTGATCGTATGTTGCATGGATGGTGTGCGTTGCACTGTATTAGCAGGTTCAATAGGTTGGATTAGGGTTTGTGGTGGTGGTAGAAGTTGGTGAAGAATTATGGGAGGATAAGTGGGTGGAGGAAGTTGTTGTAGTGGGTGTTCATAGGGAAGAATAAGTGGAAGAATTGGAAGGGGAATGGGAAACATACGAAGAAAATCATTGTCTCCCTTGGTTGCTTGATGATAGGAAATATGGGGGTAAATATTTCCTCAGAGCTATTTGAATTGATAGAGAGTGTATCGAATTGTACATCTAGCTCATCATCAAAGATGTTAGAATATTCTAGATGAATCATGGCCACCTAAAATAAAGAGGAAGGAATGTTGATGGGTGACTGAGGAGATTGAATTTCTATTGGAGAAGGGTATTCTAAATCTATAGAGTCCTCCTCTTAGAATCTGTAAGTGTGATGCTAAAGTATTCAAATTGGCATGTCAATCCATCCTGATTTATGCTATGATATCCTATACCTGATCTATCATTGGGTTGTAGGAAGGGAGGATTGATGATATTACATCATCCTTATTCATGGTGACCCAAACCATACCCATGCTAATTGTGTTGAAAATAGAATAAAGTAAAGGTTGGGTTGGATAAGTAATCGAGGTTTGCAAAAAAGGGGGGCCAAATTTAGGGGTTTATTTTTAAGGGGGTATCGATACCTCCATATATGAAGTTGGTTTGATTTGTGAGAACCCCCACTAGAATAACAACATCGATAGTCAAAGGTGCATTTTGAGGATGACCAAAATCATGCATTATTTGAATGCTAGGTGGGGTGATGCGAGCGTTATGCACCACATATTCTCTAGGTCCTAGACTTATCATAAGTACTAAGATATGTGGTATCTCAGGATACATTTGGGATGTCAAGGATCCAGAATTTGTCAAAGGTGAGGTAGAAGAAGTGGATGCTTGGGACTCAAGTGGAATATTGGTGGGTGGGGAGGAGATGAGAGGTGGTAGATTACTGGGTCTAGGAGGAGGATGAGAAGTGGAGATATTGGAATGTGGAGAATGAGAAGTGGAGGCATTAGAAGAAGGTTGATGAGGTGGCATGTGAGTGGTGAAGGAAGGGGGTGGGAAAATGTTTGTGGATGGTTGGGAATGTGGTCATGGGGGAGGATGAGAATGGGTGATTGGGGGAGGAGTTGAGGATGTTGATGCTTCTATTGTTGCTACTTGGGTGGTGATTGGAGGTGTGATTGGTGTGGTTGCAAGGTGGGTGGAAGGAAGGGTGGTAGGAGGTGGTAATGTGATCAGATTGCAAAATTAAAATGGATCATCATCAACTTGGATTCGATGCACCTCTCCTTCATGTAGATATTTGATGCAGTGATGGATGGTGGAGGGAACACATTGCATGTCTCGAATCCAAGGTCTCCCAAGGAGGAGATTGTATTGCATTTCACCTTCAATGATATGGCAAAGAGTGGGTATGGTTTTGATGCCTACCTTGATTGGTAGGATGATTGTACCCAATGTTTGACACAACATACCATTGAAAGACCATAAGTCCATTGCAAGGGTAGGTCGATGTTCAGGTGGAATGTTGAGATGACTGAGGGTGGGTGATGTAATGATGTTGATGGAGGATCCAGTGTCAATCAACACATGTTTGTAGGTGATACCATCTACATCTACCATTATGTGCATAGGAGGGTCCGACCTAGGGCCTATGAGAGTTGTGATCTCATGGTCGTAGAACACTATGGATGATTGCATGCTAGTATGCACATTGCCTATGAAGTTAGCAAAAGCATTGCTATCATTTGTTTGAAGATTGATGGACCTCAATATATCATTTAATGCCTCACAATGAGGTTGTGATTATTGTAGGAAGTCATAGATTGATAACTTGGTAGCTATTATTTGAAGCTGATGAGTAAGATTGCTTCGGATGGTGATGATTGACCTTGATGGTGGAGGTAGACCTTAGGCCTATAGGGGTATATAATATGATGGGGTAGGCAGTAGTGCTTGTTTTTTATTGGGCCAAGAGGAATATCTATTATTTCTTATGACAATGTGTTGTGGTTGATCCACAACACACCCTAAAATTGGGGACCCACCTTTTTGCAGGCTCACAGGGAAGGATCTCAGTGACCCAGATGCCAGAATTAAAAAAAAAAAAGAGAAAATGCACAAGTGTAGAAAGGGGTCGCGAAATCGCGACAGGTAGCGAAATCGCGACATGTCGCGAAATCGCGACAGGTCGCGAAATCGTGACATGTCGGAAAATCGCGGTCAGCGCGGTCAACGGCAACGAAACAGAAAAAACTGTCGCGAAATCGCGACGTGTCGGTGACCAGGAAGAAAAGGTGTCGCGAAATCGCGACGTGTCGGGACCAAGAAGAAAAAGGTGTCACGAAATCGCGACGTGTCGGTGAGGAGAAAAGAAAAGGTGTCGCGAAATCGCGACATGCTGTTGGGAAGAAAATAAATGATGTCACGATTTCGCGACGTGTTTTTCGAAGCGTACGGATGATGAAAAGTGTCGCGATTTCGTGACGTGTTTTGGAAAGGTGTACGAAGCGGAAAAACGTCGCGATATCGCAACAGGAAAGACGTCGCGATTTCGTGACCGATTGCAGCAAAGGTGTACGGACGAAAAAATGGTCGCGATTTCGCGACGTGTTTTGCCGAAGCGTACGAAAAAAAATGGTCGCGATTTCGCGACAGGAAGCTGCATGAAGGTCCGAAAGGGAAAAGCGTCGCGATTTCGCGACGAGTTTTGCGGAAGCGTACGGATGATGAAAGGTGTCGCGATTTCGCGACGCATTTTGGCAAAGTTGTACGGTCAAGGAAGATGTCGCGAAATCGCGACGGAAATGAAAATCAGGCTCAAAGCAGGGAAGTGTCGCGATTTCGCGACGTGTTTTGGCAAACAGTACGGACGGAGAAAATGGTCGCGATTTCGCGACAGAAAGCTGCATGAAGGTCCGAAAGGGAAAAGCGTCGCGATATCGCGACAAGTTTTGCCAAGGCGTACGGAAGATAAAAACGGTAGCGATATCGCGACGGTTTGTCGAAGGAAGGCAAGAGGATGATAATGGTCGCGAAATCGCGACATAAAGTTGCCAAGGAGGCCCGACTGGGAAACGGTAGCGATATCGCTACGAAAAGCCGTTGGACGCGTACGGCAGAGAAAGACGTCGCGATTTCGCGGCCGGGAAGATGAACGGGCAGACTTGCAGTTTTGTCGGGTTCTGTCGCAGAAAAGCGGTACGGTAGGCGCAGAAAGTGCGTGACACGTGGCGTGCAGGTGTCAAACTTGCAGGGGCGTTACATGCAGAGTGAATTTCGGGACGTTTCCAAATTTGAGCGTGAATCAAAGCGGGAAAAAGCAGGAATTTGAAGGGTCGCCCACAGGAAGAGGAAATGAAGCGACGGAGGAAATCGAAGAGCCATAACATTGCTATAAAGCCAGAATTGCAAATCGAAGAAGGGGTTGGAAATTGCCGAATACGGAGTTGCAGAGACGAAGGCTTTGTGCTATTCGCGGGCCCGTACTTGGGCAATTTCCTTCTTTTTATTCTCGGATTTTCTTTCATACCTGGAACATTTTTGAATGTAATCGAGATATCATTTAAATACAAATACGGAGAGTTGGCATCTTATTGGATGAGAAAGAAGGAGTAACTTTTGCATGCATGATTTAATGTTTATATTTCCCTTCCGGATTTCTTAGGTTTTTAGGTGAAGTTAATGCAAGATCTCTTGGTTGCTTCATGCGAATGCCTGTTTTCTGGAATTACCACAGAAACCCTCGAGACTCGCACCTGGCCTATTTGGATTGTGTGGATGTGCAGGTTCATTAGGTTAGGTTGCATGTAGAAAGCCTCATTATCTTCGGTTTCATCTGATTAATTACAGCTTTCTGACTGTAATCTATTTTTATTGTTACTTTTGTTTATTTTTGTCTTTGCTTTTCAAACCCATATTTTATTTTTCAGCAGTTTAATTACTGTGTTTGAATAAATCACTGAAAATCCATCAGAATTAGAGGTTAAAGCAGATTTTATTCATTTTGAGTCCATTGAAAGTTCAAAATTAATAAACCACAGTGCCCCTTGTTAACATCCACTTGCAAACCCTAAGGTGTTCTTAGCATTTCATTTTAAACAACATCCTTGATAATTAATAATCAGCATAATAAGAACCTTGGAGAAATCGTTTTTCTTTGCAAGCAGAGGATTTAGGACTCGGATCCTACAGGAGAGTGTGTTTTCACAATCGGGTTAAAACACCACTCAACAGATTGGCGCTAGAAGGAGGGCGATCGGTTTATTTATTTTAATTTTTTATATCTGAATATTTTGTTTTAATTTAATTCTGAAATAATTTACGGCTAAACTGCAACACTATTTTTTTTGTTTGTTGCAGGTTTTCTTCGAACTAGCCGAGGGTTTCCTCAAGCAGGCTGGACCCACCACGCCGTATTGCGACCAGGTCTCAAACAACCGGAGAAACCATTTTTCACGACCTTACTGGTACTCCCAAGGGTAAAGTCAAGCAAGTCGTAAGCACTCCGGTAGCAAAAGGACTGTTTTCTCCAGGAACGTCGAGTGGACCTACGCCAGTAGTATCTGTTGCCCCTAGTGCGCCTATAGTTTGTAACATTTCTTCTGCTATTGTAGGTCTGTCTACATCAATTCTGAGTCAAATGGCTCAAGCTCCAGAAGCTCCTTGGTATGGAGCTAACAATACTCCTTTGAATATTGCTGGGGATATCCATGAAATCCCCAAGAACATTGAAATATTTCTGCCTAAGTACAAGCCAGATGGCCTAAGAACAGCAGAAGAACATATCCAAGCCTATAGGGATGTTTTAATTAGACTGCAAGTTCAGCATGAAGATGTAGCCTGCAGACTTTTCCCCATGAGCTTGGATCCAATAGCATATGAATGGTATATATGCTTGCCAACTGGTTCAATCACCTCTTGGACACAAATGGAAAATGCATTTGTCAATCAATTTAGGTCTCCCTTAGATCCCGCAACTATTTACAATCAGTTTATTACATGCAAACGGGGCCAAGGGGAACCAATCCGAATGTTTAATCAGAGATTCCAAAAGAACTATAACAGAGCAATTAGACATTTTGCCATCGATCCTGCAGTAGCTTTGCAGATATATTTTGGGGCATTGGACCCCATGACAGCCATGTTTGCAAGGCGTAATCCTCAGGTCACCACGCTTGCTTTGGCCTATAATGAAGCCATGACTATTGAGCAGCAGTTGACACCGCAAGGCTACGGGTTTACCCAGATGCCCATGTTGGGACAGGGTGCTCCATATGGTCAAATTCCCCAGGCAAATCAGCTCATGGCACCACAAATGCCAAATATGAACGCATTCCCATATCCGCAGCCGTATCCATCAGCACCCGCATATGCACCCATTCCAATCCAACCAATCGCAGCCATTCCACCTGTTCCTGCATTTTTGCAGAACAGTCAATCAACTACGCAGGAAACTAGTCAAGTCAATCCTCAAGCCATAGTTCCTGTTCCGAATCCAATCCCAATTCAAGGTATCAATCCATTTGGGAATCCAATTCCTCAGAACCCCACCCAAATGTGGAATCAAGACCCCATCAATTATGCAAATCCAATGGGGGTTAATAACAATGTGGTTCCACCGAAGGATGTCTTTTCGGAAGTCGAAGAGCTCAAGAAACTAGTGCATAAACTAAGTAATGACAGAGTTCAACAGCAGAAGCATGAGTCCCGTGCCCCTCACCCAAGTCAGAATTTTAACAATAGAGGGAGGCACTGGAACACTAAGCCAAACAATGGGGGAGTTCCTGCTCCCATTGCTAATCAATTAGATGCTTCTCAAGCCCCAGCCAATCCAATTCTCTTTTGAATCTTTCAGATTTGGCATGGGAAAGAGGGTGCAGGTTACATAACACAAAAGAACACAATGAAAGGAATTGTCCTGAGATAGCTAGATACACTCATTGTCTTCAGGCACAAGTTGACGATTTGGAACTGGTATCAAATGAGGATCCATCGTATCAGCAAGATGAAAATATTATGGTGATGGAAACAGTATATCACCAAGAGGGTGAGAGCGAGGAGGAAGAAGATGAAGTATTGGAGCAGGAGGTGCAAGCTTTTCGAGATTTCAGAAAGGGGACTCATGGGTACCATTTGAGGAGTAAGTCTAAAACCCCTAAAACCTCATCAACACCTCCAAACAGTTCTATTCTTCCTCCAGATACAAAGGCAAGTAACAACCCTCCCCCTCCACTCAGAAGAGAAATGTCTAATGACGTCCAGAAGACAGTCAAATTCGAAAAACCAAATTATGACGTAGTGGAGGATATGAAGAAGTCCAAATCTAGTCTTTCATTCCTGGACGCAGCTAAATTGCCTGGTCAAAAGGAGGCGTTGATAAGAGCTTTGAACTCACCCGATCCGATGTGGAAGGAAAAAAGAGCTGAATCCCACCTGATTTTGCGAAAGGAAAGAAGGGATGTCCCGCCATTCTTATTAACTCTGAGAATTGCGGGTAAGAACTTGCATAACTGTTTGGTAGACACAGGAGCCACTAGCAACCTCATGCCTACGGAGATATGTCAAATGCTGGGTCTACAACCGGTTTCATCCAAGTGCACGGTCTTGCAATTGGACCGTTCAGAGGTAAATGTAGTAGGGACCTTATATGATGTCAAGATTCAATTAAATTCTGAACCCAGGGTCCAGCAGGTTGTAGATATTTTGGTGGTTAACATCCCGAGTAGGTATGGAATGTTACTTGCGAGAGATTGGATGAAAACGCTGAATGGCTATTTTGCAACAGACTGCTCGCATATGTGGCTGCCATGGAAGGGCATTGCTAACCAAATCAGAGTGGAAAACGAACCGAGGCTTAAGGAGATTATAACAGATTTTAACAAGCCGAATGAGGTTCAAGTTTTTGAGCCAGACCTAGGGGTCTATGCTCTTGATGTTGAGAAAGCTGCTGATGAACTTAAAGAAGAAGTGTGTCATGGTGGTTCTTCTGAGGAAAAAGATCACACGTGGTTGCTCAAGTTTGATGGATCAAAATCTAGACAGGGAGCAGGAGCTGGAGTCGAGCTCACTGGTCCAGGAGGTAAACCATTATTGGCTGCCTACAGACTGCAATTTCCTTGCACAAACAATGTGGCAGAATACGAAGCATTGATTTACGGTTTACGTCTAGCATTGAGCAAACATGTTAAATGCTTGAAGGTTTTGGGTGATTCTGAGTTGGTTGTCAAGCAAATCAAAGGACAGTATACATGCCGCGACAAAAGACTGAGCCTTTATAGGACTAGGGTTATGGATCTCATGGAGGAGTTTGATGCATTCAACATAGCCCTTATTTCTAGGAGAGGGAATCGAATAGCAGACTCTCTTGCAATCGCCGCGGGCATGTTAAACCCGGTGGATATAAAAAGATGTAAAAAGTTTTCCATTGAGCTGGTTCCTTGTCCATCAATACCTGATAATGTGAAGAATTTCCAGGTTTTTGAGTGTGACAGGCACATCTTCAAGTTTGTCACAAACTCGGGTATTTTTGAAAATCAAGTGATCGATGAGGAACAAAGGTGGCAGGATGAAACAGAAGAAAGTGAAACTGCGTATCAATCCAACAAAATCCCTAAAGACGTGGTTTCATTAGAAAAAATGTTCGACATGGAATGCAAGAACAAGAAAAGAAAAAGAGTCCCGCTCCCCAAAGATGCATGCGATTCAATTAATCTGGGGAGTGCAGACAATCCAAAGGAGGTGTACATAGCAAAGGCATGTACAGAGGAAGAAAGGAGCAATATAATACAGGCTTTGAAGCACTACATAGATTGTATTGCTTGGAACTACAATGAGCTAAAGACTTACAATCAGAACATTATCACGCATACCATACCTTTGAAGCCAGACTCCAAGCCTTTTAGGCAAAGACAGCGAGTTGTTAACCCGCTATTGGAGCCTTTGATCGAAAAGGAGGTTAAAAGACTGTTGGAGGCGAAAATCATTTTTCCCGTTAGGCACTCAACCTGGGTGGCTAACCTCGTTCCAGTGAGAAAAAAGAGTGGAGAGATTAGGTTGTGCATAGATTTTCGAAATCTTAATAAGGCCTCCCAGAAAGATAATTATCCATTGCCATCAATCGATGAAATCTTGCAAATGGTAAATGGATCAGAAATGATGTCCTTTCTCGATGGATATTCTGGGTACAACCAAGTTCTTATACATCCAGATGACAGGATGAAAACAGCCTTCACTACCAAGTGGGGGACATTTGCATATAAGAGAATGCCATTCGGACTATTAAATGCTGGTGCAACTTTTCAACGCGCCATGGATTACGCATTCAAAGGACTAATAGGCAAATGCATCATCGTGTATGTGGATGATATCCCAGTTTTCTCGAAGAAGAGAGAGGATCATGTTAAAGACTTAAAGAAGGTGCTTCAAAGGTGCAGGGAACATGGAATTTCATTAAATCCCAAGAAATGCATTTTTGGAGTGACAGAAGGGAAACTGCTAGGTCACATTATTTCAAAGGAGGGAATATCCATCGACCCGGAAAGGATACAAGCTATCCAAGACCTACCTCTCCCGAGCAGTAAAAAAGAATTGAGGTCTTTCTTTGGGCAAGTCAATTTTGTGAGGAAGTTCATTTCTAGCTTTGCTGAGATAGCTAAACCTCTAAACCAGATGCTCAAGAAAGATGTGGACGTAAGATGGAACGAGGAAAGTAGAGTGGCTTTCCAGAATATAAAAGACGCCATTTCCAAAGCCCCGGTCTTGATAAGCCCAGACTATTCCAAGCCTTTTTACATTTATGCTTTTGCATCGGAGCACTCCTTGGCGAGTGTATTAACCCAAAAAGGCGAAGATAATGTCGAAAAGCCCATTGCATTTTTAAGTGCCCCCTTAAAAGATGCCCAATTAAGGTATTCAATCCTTGATAAGCAAATGTACGCACTTTTCAAAACTGTGAAAAAATTTAGGCATTACATCGTACACATCAGAATTATTGCCATTGTACCCGATTCTGCTGTCAAGACCATGTTTTTACAGAATGAACTAGGTGAAAAGAGAGGAAAGTGGATTGCAACCATCCAAGAATTTGATCTCGAAATCCAACCAATGAAACTAGTTCGAGGACAAGGACTGGCAAAGGCGATCGCAGAAAATGATCCGCAAATAACAGGTCAATGCTCAAATACAGAATACATGGCTAAGGAGGACTGGTATGTTGATATTGTGCAATTTTTATTGACTGGTAAGTGCCCGTCTAATTTGAATTCAACACAAAGGAGAGCTCTAAGGCTTAAATCTATTAACTATCTGATAAAGTCTGGTGTACTTTACAGGAAAAATCACGAAGGTATCTACCTGAGATGCTTGAGCAAAGACGAAGCCGCCAGGGTGTTGCAAGAATTTCATGGCAAGCACGGAACTGGTCATGGTGCAGCCAATCCTACAGCACACCAAATCCTATGAGCAGGATATTACTGGCCTCATATATTCAAAGATGCGCATGCTCATGTGCGATCTTGTCACATCTGTCAAGTGGCTGCAAATAGAGAAAGAAATGCAGCCATGCCGTTGCAGCCTGTAGTTGAAATGAGACCGTTTGCACAGTGGGGACTGGATTTTATCGGGGTTATTAACCCAAATTCTTCTGATTCTCACAAATTTATTTTGACAGCTACAGACTACTGTACAAGGTGGACAGAAGCGATTCCCACTAAACACGCCACCACAGACGTTGTGATTAAATTCCTTGAGGATCAAATTATCACAAGATATGGAATGCCCGATTCTATTGTCAGTGACAATGGTAAAGCTTTCATTTCCACACAATTTGCAGAATGGGCATATGATAATAAAGTGAGCTTAAAGTTTGCATCCAATTACTATCCTCAAGGAAATGGGTTGGCCGAATCTTCAAATAAGAATTTGTTGAATACTATTAAGAAGTTGCTGGAAAAGAATCCTCGGGACTGGCATAGTCAATTAAAGTTTGCCCTGTGGGCAGATAGGACCGAGTGAAAGAAGCTATAGGGAATACTCCCTATCATTTGGTCTATGGGCAAGACCCGATATTTCCAGACAAATTTGGAGGCTGCAGACCTTACATTTCATACAAGAGTACATGGGGACGAGATGATCAAGTTGAAGCTAGATTGAGCCGGTTATTGCAACTGGATGAAAAGAGAGAAGAAGCCATGAATCACATGAACAAACACCAGGAAGTCATCAAGAGATGGTTTGATAGAAGGGCCAAAGTTAAATCATTCAGAATTTCAGATTTGGTGTTACTATGGGACAAAAGACATGAGGAAAAAGGAAACCATCAAAAGTTTGATTGTCTCTGGTTAGGCCCATATCAGATTTCAGAAATTCTTGGGAAGAACACCTTCGGGCTAAAAACCTTAGAAGGGAAAGATTTCATGCTTGCCAGTTAATGGGCAGATTCTAAAGCATTATTTTAGCCCTTAGGTTGTGAGACTTTGATATTATTCTGTTGGTGTTGGTGAAGGATTTTCAGATTTTGTTTTTATTGTTTAGGATTGTTAGTTTAGTTAGGATTTTGATTATGGATTTGATTTCAATTGACATGTGTGTTAATTTAAAAAAAAAAATAAAATAATAATAATAATAATAATAATAGAAAATTGAGATGTCAACTTATGCTTAGGATTAGGAGAATATGAAATATTGGAATTGTCTTGTAAAAGCTCCACAAGTTGCACAAAACTTTTTAAGTTATATTGTTTGACTTTGTGATATATGAAAGAATCAGTTTTGCATGATAAATCATTTCATTCACAATTCAAGAAGTAATGCATTCATATTCCATCTCACCTCACATACATTTCATTTTAGTTGCATATGCATCTTATGTACAAGCCATGAAAGTATGTCAAATCCTCTTAGGGTTGTGTTATAACATATATGTAAGTAGCTCCTAAGGTTGGAAACTGAGTCTTGAGATATCTAGAACTAAGCACGTATCATAAATTAAAAAAGATCTTGAGTAAAATGATCAAAACCTAGCTTGGAAGAAAAGGTTGAGCGAAAGTGGTTTTCATGTCTATCCTATTATGCAACATGATCCTTAAAACAGTGGTTTTAACCACTTCCATAAAGCTTAAAGCTTAAAATCAGAGTAGTAAGGATAGGGTTAAATCCTCATCAAACTTAGGTTGAGGATCCAATTCCCCAAAGCTTTGATTTGACCCACATGGAGTAGTAAGGATAGGGCATAAATTCTCATCTTGGTTGGTTGAGAATCAGATTCCCCAAAGCTCTTATGTCTCATTTCATAGTAAGTCTTGGATTGTAAGGATCGTACTATTTGTCCTCTGCAAAGGATGGGTAGTCATCCCCAAGGTTTAAGCAATAGAATTAATGATTTATATCTAAGGTTTGGATTGTAAGGATCGTACTACTTGTCCCTAACCAGGATGGGTAGTCATCCCCAAGGTCCAAGAAATAAATAAATAAATAAATTTTTCCCATCTCATCTTTATTTTGGATTGTAAGGATCGTACTACTTGTCCTCTGCAAGGGATGGGTAGTCATCCCCAAGGTCCAAGGAAATGAAGATATGTTCTGGATTGTGGGGTTAGATATGCCCATGCATGGCATCATGTCTTGCCTAAAAACAAGACCACTGATTGTCTAGAGGGTTAGACTAGCATGACCATTTCTTCCATAATTGGTTTAATTATTTTGCTTAAAGTGAGGTAATAAACTCCAAATCAGAATAGTAAGGATAGGGTTAAACTCTCATCTCGGTTGGTTGGGAGTCTGATTCCCCAAAGTTCTGATTTCACATTCACTTGCACATGGGTTCTAGATAGTAGGGACTCATAACCAACTTTGGGATACAATAAGGAAATGAACTTGTGGGTCCTAAGAGGGTTTGGCAATCTTGAATGCTTGTACATAATAGTAGAAGAATGATCATGCTTATTAGGAAAAGCAAAATCTTCTAGCTCATTCATTTAGGACCACAAATCATTCACCATCCCATATATGCATTCATGCAAAACTGATAATGGAATGTTGATCAATTTCAAACGATAGGGAATGAAAACACATTGCACACACTGAGCTAATACTTGATGATTCTGATGATTCATGTACTTTTGATCTTTGGGCATTTGTTATTTTGCTCATGTGCTAACATGTATTTACGAGTTTGTGATATGTTTCAGGTTGGGTTCTTACTAAAATGCTCAAGAGCATTTGACAGCAAAGTCGCCATTTGTTGTGGTTGATCCACAACACACCCCAAAATTGGGGACCCACCTTTTTGCAGGCTCACAGGGAAGGATCTCAGTGACCCAGATGCCAGAATTGAAAAAAAAGAGAAAATGCACAAGTGTAGAAAGGGGTCGCGAAATCGCGACAGGTAGCGAAATCGCGACATGTCGCGAAATCGCGACCGAAACCGGAAAATTGTCGCGAAATCGTGACATGTCGGAAAATCGCGGTCAGCGCGGTCAACGGCAACGAAACAGAAAAACTGTCGCGAAATCGCGACGTGTCGGTGACCAGGAAGAAAAAGGTGTCGCGAAATCGCGACGTGTCGGTGACCAAGAAGAAAAAGGTGTCACGAAATCGCGACGTGTCGGTGACCGAGAAAAGAAAAGGTGTCGCGAAATCGCGACATGCTGTTGGGAAGAAAATAAATGATGTCGCGATTTCGCGACGTGTTTTGCCGAAGCGTACGGATGATGAAAAGTGTCGCGATTTCGCGACGTGTTTTGGAAAGGTGTACGGAAGGAAAACGTCGCGATATCGCGACAAAAGAGGAAAGACGTCGCGATTTCGCGACCGATTACAAGAAAGGTGTACGGACGGAAAAATGGTCACGATTTCTAAAGGCGACGTGTTTTGCCGAAGCGTACGAAAAAAAATGGTCGCGATTTCGCGACAGGAAGCTGCATGAAGGTCCGAAAGGGAAAAGCGTCGCGATTTCGCGACGAGTTTTGCAGAAGCGTACGGATGATGAAAGGTGTCGCGATTTCACGACGCATTTTGGCAAAGTTGTACGGTACAAGGAAGATGTCGCGAAATCGCGACGGAAATGAAAATCAGGCTCAAAGCAGGGAAGTGTCGCGATTTCGCGACGTGTTTTGGCAAACAGTACGGACGGAGAAAATGGTCGCGATTTCGCGACAGAAAGCTGCATGAAGGTCCGAAAGGAAAAATGGTCGCGATATCGCGACGAGTTTTGCCAAGGCGTACGGAAGATAAAAACGGTAGCGATATCGCGACGGTTTGTCGAAGGAAGGCAAGAGGATGATAATGGTCGCGATATCGCGACGTAAAGCCGTTGGACGCGTACGGCAGAGAAAGACGTCGCGATTTCGTGACATGTCGCGATTTCGCGGCCGGGAAGATGAACGGGCAGACTTGCAGTTTTGTCGGGTTCTGTCGTAGAAAAGCGGTATGGCAGGCGCAGAAAGTGCGTGACACGTGGCGTGCAGGTGTCAAACTTGCAGGGGCGTTACATGCAGAGTGAATTTCGGGACGTTTCCAAATTTGAGCGTGAATCAAAGCGGGAAAAAGCAAGAATTTGAAGGGTCGCCCACAGGAAGAGGAAATGAAGCGACGGAGGAAATCGAAGAGCCATAACATTGCTATAAAGCCAGAATTGCAAATCGAAGAAGGGGTTGGAAATTGCCGAATACGGAGTTGCAGAGACGAAGGCTTTGTGCTATTCTGGGCCCGTACTTGGGCAATTTCCTTCTTTTTATTCTGGGATTTTCTTTCACACCTGGAACATTTTTGAATGTAATCGAGATATCATTTAAATACAAATACGGAGAGTTGGCATCTTATTGGATGAGAAAGAAGGAGTAACTTTTGCATGCATGATTTAATGTTTATATTTCCCTTCCAGATTTCTTAGGTTTTTAGGTGAAGTTAATGCAAGATCTCTTGGTTGCTTCATGCGAATGCCTATTTTCGGAATTACCACGAAACCCTCGAGACTCGCACTTGGCCTATTTGGATTGTGTGGATGTGCGGGTTCATTAGGTTAGGTTGCATGTAGAAAGCCTCATTATCTTCGGTTTCATCCGATTAGTTACGACTTTTCGACTGTAATCTATTTTTATTGTTACTTTTGTTTATTTTTGTCTTTGCTTTTCAAACCCATATTTTATTTTTCAGCGGTTTAATTATTGTGTTTGAATAAATCACTGAAAATCCATCGGAATTAGAGGTTAAAGCAGATTTTATTCATTTTGAGTCCATTGAAAGTTCAAAATTAATAAACCACAGTGCCCCTTGTTAACATCCACTTGCAAACCCTAAGGTGTTCTTAGCATTTCATTTTAAATAGCATCCTTGATAATTAATAATCAGCATAATAAGAACCTTGGAGAAATCGTATTTCTTTGCAAGCAGAGGATTTAGGACTCGGATCCTACAGGAGAGTGTGTTTTCACAATCGGGTTAAAACACCACTCAACACAATGTTAATCATCTCTACAAATCCATACTGTTCAGGATTGTAATTAGCCTAATTTACTTGGGGGTTCTATGCTTGTGCATTCTATGTTGTAGCCTATATTTGAGATATGTTGTGTTGTAATAGTGGATTCCAAAAAACATACAAGTTTGGGTTGGAGGGAGCTAGGGGATTATCAACCTGAATGACACCATTATCAATTAGATCTTGGACAAGGTGCTAGAATTGCTAACAATTACTAATATCATGCCCTTTATGACGAAGTCACAATTAGCATATTCATTATATCCTCTCAGTTTTGGTGCAGTAGGATCTTCTGGTAATATTTGAGGTAAGACTAGATGACCAACATCCAAAAACTTTTGGAAGATGCTACTCATGGGTTTGGTCAAAGGGGTCCATGTGCAAGATGGACGATCGACCAAACATTAGGGGCATTCAAGCGAGGCTACAAAGATGGGGGAAATGAATTCTCAGGGTGTGGATGACCTTGCTATTTCAAAGGAGCATTTTGAGTGGGTGGTGTGGCTATCGCATTGATCACCAAATTGGCGTTCTGAGGAGGTTTGGGTTGGGTTTGACTTGAATTGCCTTTGTTAAATTTTTTAGGAGTATAGTTAGACCTTTTATGGGATTTTATCTTTTTATTTTGAATTTAAACCTCTTCTATTAGATTGGCATGTTTGGAAGCTTCTTTGAAGAAGCCATGTTATTGCATTTAAAAATTTATAGATACGACTTTAATACAACTTCGAAGAAATACCTTAACCAATTTTGTTTGAGCAAGAGAGAAAGTTATACTATTGATCACAACTTGCCATCGTGCAACATAGTCATGGATGGGCTCATACTCAAACTGACATAGGTTATAGAGGTTTGGCAGTGATGTTCAATTTTTGATGTTGAGCGCAAAGTATTATAGAAAAGTATTTGCCAACTATTCAAATGTATACAAACTATGCTTGGGAAAGTTATTATACTAATTCAAAGCTAGTCTTCCAAGGGCTTATGGGAAGGTTTTGAGCATTAAAGGCATCACAATCATTAATGCGGTAATAAGCGAATTGGTAGCTGTTCAAATATTCCCGAGGGTCCTCCTTACCTCTAAATTTGTCAAAATTAAGGTAAAAATTGGAGGGGTATGATGGCATGTGTATATATGGATGGATGGGATCTAAGCATAACTCACTATAAGTGGTTTTGTTATACCCATAGCTATTTGAGTATGTCTACAATTGCTTGATCTAGTTTTACATAATCTGAATAGTCTATGGTAAGCCTGGCACTATGGAGTTGGAACCAATCAGGGCATCAATCAATGAATGCTCTGGATAATTGTGATTGGGCATGTGGTAGTTGGAGGGTGGATTTTGATGATGAATGATTGGATTTTGATTCAAATATGTGTTCACTGTATGATGTTGCACTTGATTGACCATAGGAATGGTATATTTTTGATATATTGGGTTAGGTCCTTCATAATACTATGTTTGCATGGTCACCTAAACTTGTGTGTGTTGGGAAGGTTTTTGTGTATACCAATCATTATCAAGCACATGTTAATTGTCCATGTGATAAAATAATGTAGGATTAGGGGTCTGTTGGAGATACCCTTGTTGAGATAGCCCTTGAATGACCACTTGTTGTAGGGGTTTTTATGTGTATACTTGTTGGAGTGGTCCTTGATTATGTGTTTGGGTTTTTGGGGTACTTGTGTATACCCTTGTTGATTCAAACCCTGATTTGGAACTTCTTGTTGCTAAGGTATTTGAGCATACCCTGATTAGGCACTTATTGTTGTTGAGATATTTGAGCATAACTCGATTGATTTAGCCCCTGATTAGGTACTTGTTGTTTCTAAGGTATTTGAGCATACCCTGATTGATTTAGCCCCTGATTGGGCACTTGTTGCTACTAAGGTATTTGAGAATACCCCAATTGATTCAGCCCCTGATTGGGCACTTGTTGCTACTGAGGTATTTGAGCATACCCTGATTGATTCAACCCTTGATTGGGTACTTGTTGTTGCTAAGGTATTTGAGCATACCCTAATTGATTCAACCTTTGATTGGACACTTGTTGTTGTTGAGGTATTTGAGCATACCCCTATTGATTCAAGCCCTGATTGGGCACTTGTTGTTGTTGTTGAGGTATTTGAGCATACCCCTATTGATTCAAGTCCTGATTGGGCACTTGTTATTGCCAAGGTATTTGAGCATACACCAATTGACTACACACCTGATTGGGTACTTGTTGTTGAGGTATTTAAGCACACCCTTGTTGATTCTTGTTGTTGGGGTATTTTAGCATACCCTTGTCAATTCAACCCCTAATTAGGCACTTACTACTGCTAAGGTATTTGAGCATACCCCAATTGACTAGGTCCTTTATTGGGCACTTGTTGTTGTTGAGGTATTTGAGCATACCCTAATGATTGTATGATTGAAGAGTAGGCTGGTGGTTCTTGATATGACATGGTAGGAGGAGTGGATGTCCAAGAGGGTGGAGTGTGAAGAATTTGGTTACAACTTGTTGAGAATAGGGTTGTTGATTTATGAGAGAATGATTAGGGGTGAGAGAAGTGAATGTGTTGAGTTGAGTTTGTGATTGAGAATGAGTGGGGGTGGCATAGGGTTGTGTGGGAGGAAATGTAAATACCAGGTTTGTGGAAGATGGAAGGCTAGTGGATGGGGGAATGAAAGTTGGATTACCAGAAGAGGAAGCTTTTGATGACCTGATCAAAGGTGGACTAGAGAAGAGGAAGGTGGAGGATATGGGTGTGGCACTAGATATATTGTAATCTAAATAGACGATAAAGGATGCAATGTAGGTGGATTGTGATGGTAAATTAATGCCAAAAATTGGCATCTCAATTTGGGATACAACTGGTGATTTAGTTTAGAGGGTAATTTAATGGAAGAGGATATGATTTTGAAGAAAATTTATGAGATATAATGAGGTTTGTGGTAAACCAAATTGCTCTTGATGGGATGGTGTAGACGACTACTAAAGGGAGGAGAATGATGTTTCCCCTTGATGTTCAAACAACAAGTCCAGTCAAGCATGTTTCAGGATGATGTGCTCTTGAATGTGTGCTTTACTTCATGTGTGGACCATATCAGATGGGAATTGGAATGTGCATAGGTTATGATAGTAGATTTTTTTTTTTTCAAATCTAAGCTATGATAAGCCTAGTTTTATCACATATAAATGGATTTTTGGAAAATACACCTCGAGGTGTGTTTTTTGGATCAAACCATACCTCGACCTACATTTTTTTGGGTCAAAACATACCTCAACCTTCATTTTATGGAAAAACAGGTGTTTGATGTACAAAAGTGATCAAATTGATTTTGGAGGTCTTTGGGACCAATTATGTGAAGTTTTTAGTAGTTTTGGGAGTGTTTTGGATGGTTTTGTAACGTGTTTGAGTGAGTTTTATCCATCACAAACAACAAACAAAGTGTGTGGTTTATGTTGAAGTTGATGCTTGATGATCTTGTTTTGTAGTTTTCATGTATTTTGATGTAAAATACTACTACAAACACAAGGTATGTGAATGATGTTTAAATGGGTACGTTAATGTATTCCCTTCTCATTATACCCAAAGGTACACAAGGAGTGATGGTACAAGAATAGATGAAGGGCTTCCTATAATGGAGGATGGCTCAGGGTGACTTGAAGGAAGATACAAAGCTCCTCTTATAAAAGAGGTGGCACTATATAAGACTTTCTACTGGTCTACCTAGGATTTCCCTTCACCCTCGAACAAGCTTAGTCAAGAACGATAACTGCACACATGGATTATGTAAGCCCTATGAATAGGGGCATCTAGCATAATCCTACCCTAAGGTAATCTCAAGAGTAGGGGATTTTTCGGTGATTAAGTCCAAAAAAATATTTATGGGAGCTACTAAGATGTTTGGGGGGGCAAGTCAATGCTTGCTAGTGAGAGCCAATATTGTTGATATCCTTTTGGTGGTTGGTGATGAAATCCAACACAACCCAATATGATGACTTGCATGCATGCATATATTTTTTGTTTTCTTTTTAGAAATGGAAATGCTGAAAGAAAATTATGCTAAAGCAAAATAGAAAGACAACATTTTCAAATACACTATTTGAAATAAATTACATTTCGAAAATAAAGTAAATGAAATAAATGAAATAAATATGTTTTGTAAAGTAAAAGTGCATTGTTGAAACTTGACCTATGAGCTAGGTGCCTTTTGAAAATACAACACAAAAGAAAACAGTTTTGTAAAACCAAGAATTATGTTTTGAGAAACGACCTACGAGCTAGGTTCCTTTTTGTAAAGAAATTTTCAAATTACTATTCGATTTTCAAAAGCAAGCAAAAATAGAATAAAAATAGGTGAAATTCATGGTTGGAAATAGTCAACCCATGTTTTCCAACTTTTGTATGCCTCCTATGGTCTGAGTGGGTCCACCACACATGCTAGAATGTAAAATGCACCTTGAGGTGCATTTTTTAGGTCAAAACATACGTCAAGGTATGTTTTCCCCTAAAAGTGGAGATTTGGGTAGTTTTGGACCTGTCTATGATATGGAGGATAGAATCTTGGAATTTTGAGGGCTTGTACTTGTGATTTTACAATTAAAATATCAAATTCCTATTAAACTCAAATAGTGCCTGTTTGCAGCACAAAATATTTGAAATGACATCTAATCTACAAAAATGACATAAAATAAAATGAAGTAAATCACAAAGTTTTCGATATTGGGTTTGAGGTGTGTTTTAAGGGGTTGGGAGATTCTAATCTTGTTTTGTAGTATCTGTAATTATAGCAACACCACAAAATGTTTTTAGCTAGATATTAACTAACAAAAAGTAAATAAACTATGATCACCAAAATTAAATAAAGAAAAATATGTTGCTTTGTAATGATAAATTTGTAAAGTTTTTACAATATGAAATGTTATCCTTTTACAATATGCCTTAGAGGGCTACAAAAGTGGGAATCCATTAGGAAGGACCCTAGCATTGAACATTTTATGATACTACAAGTATATTTCTTTAATTCCTTATATTCGGAGTGGGATTATGATGTGTGCCACCACGAGCTATATCGATTTGTGATCTTGCGTAACCCTATCAAAAGACATTAGATTTTTTGGAGGCCTATATCAATCAAGCCTCTTGTAAATATAGATATGTTGATAAAATTGAACATAAATGCATCAAGGAAGTATCAAAATATGCTGAAATTGATAGGGAAGCAAGATATTACTTGTCAAGTCGATATGGTGGCTTGAAACTAGAAAATACACCTTGGGATATGTTTTCTAGTTGTGAACATACCTTGGGGTGCATTTTGGATTCTGTGACTTGGAATGGTGCTATTTTCAGTTGTATAATCCATAGATGAAGTTTGGAGTTGATTCAAAGGTTGCTGATGTCCATTACGTACCTGTAATGAACAAAAACCTACAAGAAATCTAGGTGGAAGGAGGATTAAGTGCTCAAAAAGTTTAGGTATATTTTAGATGATATTCGAGTAGCATAAGGATGCTTCTATTTCTCACCAAAAACCATAGGCAACCTCATTTATTTATAGGTATCCTGAGAAGAAAATAGACAAGTGATCTAGTCGAAGCAAAGAGGGGAGATATAAGGCCTATTTAATGTGGTATATGAATAGGTAAGGTTTGCCTTATGTAGGTGATGAGTATTCCATGTATGATTAATGCCTAGGGAATACCATATTACCTAGGGAAGAGAAATACTAACCTTTTTAGTAAATTTTCATTAAAATATTTAAGGGGCAAAAAGGGATGAATGTTACGTGAGAGGGTGAGTGCTTTAAAATGAGTGTGGAGAGGTGTGAGTGGAGGGTGAGGTGGACCCCACTTAGGTCTTAGGGTAGCCTAGGGCTTTGGTTAGATATACCTAGGTTTTAGGTTAGCTTTTTTTAGGGTTTAGGGTTTTGAATTGATTTACAAGTATTTCATTCTTTGTTTGTCAAATATTGTTGCAAGAGACTATTTGATACATTTTTATATGTCTACAATTTTCAAACCAATATTTTAAGTACTCTCCTAAGGAATTTACATTCTATAGAAATATTTAATTGCGCTATAACCTCTCTCCATACATGTCTAGTAAAGGAACAAGCTACTAGTAAATGATTAATTGTTTCATTGTATAAATTACATAAATGACACCTTCTTGGACCATTCCAATTCTTATTCTATAATACTTCCCATGTCAGAATATTATTTTTCATGGCAAGCCATAGAAACAATCTTGTCTTAAACAAGGATTTTTGCTTCCATAGTGTCTTCCACCACCACGTTGGATCATCATTGCTATCTTAAAACAAAGTCTTACACACCAAATTTTGAGTGTACTCCCCCATAGCTCCATTATTTTTCTAAAATAATTGATCAATTTCCTCTCGTAACTTGATATGTATAGCTTTAAGTCTCCCCACATATTCTTCCCACTAGTGTGCCTCTTGGCCCTGAATCCCTAACACTCTTGCTTCCTTCCATCCTTGACTCTAGTTTGTAGAATATTTTGGGTTAGCTACTTGGATGAGAGTTCCAATACCCTAATATCTTAGGGTCTGAATTACATTCTTTGGAAGTCAATGCATATCACCACAATCAATCCTAGTGTTTAAGCCTAGTCTCATTCTTGAACCGTCCCCTATTTTGTAGGTAAGCCAATCATCTACAATATAAAAGGTCTGAATCATTGCCTTACAAAAGATTGAAACACTATGGGTTTGCTTCATTGGGGCCATTATCCACTCAATTGTGAGTGGATATAAATATTATTTGTAAAACAAAAAATATTATCACCAAAACAGATAACAGATCAAAATAAGAAATAATGCACAAATGAAAGAGTGATATTATATTGACTTATGGAGCCTTTGATATCCTCTTTTTACACTGTTAATATATCCCAAATAGCAAATGGGTTTTACAAAGTATGCTTGTTTTAATGATAAAATGATAAAAATGATGAAACCCTTGATTGAAAAAATGAGGTGTTCTCAAATATTCTCTATTATAAACAAGTTGTTGAGTGGGCTTGTGTATCCTTTGTGGGACCACTCCAGCTGCAACAACTATCAAAGAAATTACCACCTGTACTTGCATAAAATAAAACCCCAAAACCAATCAGTAGCACATATAGGGCTTCCACTATGTGAGGCCCTCATCAATATGAAATATAAAAGTACAAACCCTAGATGAAATGCTTACAAAATATGAAACATAATATAGGAAATGTAAATAAAAAATAAAGAGTTGCCTTATCAATACTTGATTGTGATCTACGCTCTTGCTGATTTGAAATTATGTCGCATAGATACTTAAAAATATCCGAGGGCTCATTGAATATAGTTCAATGTATAGCATATGCCTTGAAGTGTCTATAAAATATGGTAAATGTCCTACAGTATTTAGGAAATTCGCTGAGGCATTTATGGGCTATGATGGATGCTCGATAGAGTCTGGATCTGGTTTACAAGAGTGATGGCAATCGAACGGTAAATGTGGCAGCTAGGGTTTGTGTAAAATATTATGTGAACATGTATGATCTCTCTTTGCAAATGTTTTTCAACCCTTATTCATGAAAAGTGAATAAAATTTTATGACTGCCTTCATTCATGTTAGGGTTTTGATGATGGCAGTGAGCAGCCAGGATTAAAACATGATGAGCAATTGAGATTGCAACTTGATAAGTGACATATATTGTAGTTAGTGAGTGATAAGGATTACCACATGGTATGCTAAGATGGAGTTTTGATGGATGGCTCATATTTATTCATATATATAATATTTATATTTATATAAATAAATATATACATATATATCTATATATATAATGAATGATGAGTGGGTATGATTTAATGATGATGATTTGACAATGAATGGCTAGGATTTTGTGTCTATAGATACCATTTTTTGTATCACATTATGTAAAACACAATGCAGTGCAAAAATAAGAGACATATGGTTTTATGGAAAGAACTTCAATGCATAAGAATATTTTGAAAATTTTATGATTTTGGCTTACCCCCTCAATTGGTGAATGAGTGAATAATGAAACCCATGAGCCAATTGAATGAATGTGGATGATGCAATATATGTGTATGATGTATGCATATGTTAGAAAGGTAGTTTGGTTACCCGTTGTTTGGGGTGGTTCTGTGCTATTGAAAATTTTCCTTTTGGTATCATTGAAATGTAAAAATGATGAAGTAAAGGAACTAGGTTCACTGCCCAGTGATTGTAACAAATTCCTTAATGCAAAATGATGAAATAAGATTTTTTCATGTTTGTGACCCTATGAAGAGGGTATCAATGACAACCTTGGAAAAATTAGATTGTACACTATCTCACTCAAGAAATGAGGGACCCAATTGATTTTATTTTTGAACAAGATGATGATTTTGAGCAAGCGTCCTTATGGTGGTCTACCCTTCCTACAAAATTGCATGGATAACCAATCATTGCAACTGCCAGGGAATTAGAGTAAATCACTGAATATGAGGTTTACTTGATAATGTAAGTGGACTTTATGATGTGAAATTATGATGTAAATGCATTGATGAGTTGATCATCATTTTGTAAATAGTGAAAATCAACACCAAAGTAGATAATAGATAAAAACAAGCAATCATGCACAAATAAAAGAGTGATTTTATATTGACTTATGGAGCCTTTGATCTCCTCTTTTACACCATTAATATACCTCGAATTGCAAAGGGGTTTTACAAAGTATGCTTGTTTTAATGATACAATGATAAAATGGTGAAACTCTTGATCAAATGAATGTGGTGTTCTCCAATATTCTCTGCTAAAAATAAGTTGTTGAGTGGGCTTGTGTATCGTCTACAGAGCCACTCCAGCTCCAAAAACTATTAAATAAATTGTCACATGTACCTGCATAAAAGCAAACCACAAAACATATCAGTAGCACATGCAAGGCCTCCACTGTGTGAGGCCATCAACAATATGAAATATAAAACTACAAACCCTTGTTGAAATTCTTACAAAATGTGAAGCAGAATACAAGAAACATAAATACAAATAAGTAGTTGCCTTGTTAATACCTAATTGTGATCTATGCTTTTGAGGGTTCAAAATGATGTTGTGTAGACGTCCAAAAATGTTCGAGGGCTTGATTGGAAACAATTCGATGTCTGGTGGATGCCTTGAAGCATCTGTAGACTATGGTGGATGCACTACAACATTTGGAAAATGCCCTAAGGAGTTTGTGGACTATGGTGGACACTTGATAGAGGCTGGATCTAGTTTACAGAAGCAATGATGAGCGAATGACAAATGTTATGGTGGCTAGGGTTATGCAAAATATTGTGTGAAGGTGTGTGTTCTCTCTTTGCAAAATATTTTTGACCCTTATTCATGAAAAGTGAATAACATTTTGTGATTACCTTCATTTATGTTAGGGTTTTGACAATGGCAACGAGTGGCCATGATTAAAACATGATGAGCGGCTGATATTACAACTTGATAAGTGACACAAATTGCAATTAATGAGTGGTAAGGATTACCACATGACATGCTAAGATGGAGTTTTTATGGATGGCTTAGATTTATTCATATATATACATAAATATAAAAATATAAATATATATAAATATATATATATATATATATATATATATATATATATATATATATATATATATATAACTAATAATGAATGGATATGATTTGATGATGATGAGTGGATGATAAATGATTAGGATTTGGTGATGATGAGTGGATGATAAATGACTAGGATTTGGTGTCTACAAATGCCCCTTTTTGTTTTGCGTTTCATGAAATACAATGCGGTGCAAAAACAAGAGACACCTAGTTTGATGAAATGGACTCTTTCCTTAGTGTGCAAGAAGATTTTAAAATTTTTATGGTTTTGGCTTACCCTCTCAATTGGTGAATGGGTGATGAATGAAACCCATAGGCTAATTTAATGAATGTGGATGATGTAATGGATGTGTGCAGATGTTAGAAATCAAATATCAAGTTGGTTGCCCCAAGTTTGAGGTGGTTTTGTGCTATCAAAAATTTACCTTTTGGTATCATTGAAATGCAAAAATGATGAAGTAAAGGAATAAAGTTCACTACTCAGTGACTGAATCAAATTCCTTAATGTAAAATGATGAAGTGGAGATTTTTCCATGTTTGTAACCCCACGAAGAGGGTGTCAATGACAACCTTGGGTAAATTATCTTGAACACAGTTTTACATGAGAAATGAGGGATCCAATTGATTTTGTTCTTGAACAAGACGATGTTGGATGATGATTTTAAGCAAGCATCCTTATGGTGGTCTACCCATCCTACCAAATTGCATGGATAACCAATCACTGCAACCGCTAGGGGACTAGAGTAAATCACTAGATATGAGGTTCACTTGATAATGTAAGTGGACTTGATGATGTGAAATGATGATAAAAATGTATTGATGAGTTGATTTGACATATTTATGATATTTTTAATTATTTAGGATGTTTTGAAGTGTTTTTAGGTATTTGTGCAACTTTTGGTCGCATTCAAAAATTAAACACCCAAATCAATCCATGTTATCACAAAATGTGATATGATGATGTAATGAATGCTTGGAATAGTGGATTTGGCAGTTTTGTGAAATTTTGGATCATTTTGGGACATTTTGAAGCATTTTTGGGCATTAATATGAGTTTTGGTTGCATTAAAAAATTAAACACCCAAATAAGTCCATGTTATCACAAAATGTGATATTATGATGTAATGGATTCTTGGATGAATTTTGTGATGATTTTGTGGGGATCTGCCATGTTTTGAGGTCCTTTGAAAAATTTTGCATCATTTTGAAAGTAGAAACTAGCTTGCGTCTATATCTCCATAGATGCGAGATAGCATTTGTCATTCTGCATATGCAATAGGGCATTTGAGTGTGCCTACCAGATGTAGAGGTGTAGTTTGGTGCACTTGCTCAGCTATAAAAAGGTTCTAGGGGTGAAATTTTATTTTATTCTTGCGTTCGAGAGTTGAAGAAGTGGCGTTTGGAATAAGAAGAGTGAAAGTGCTTGACAATGGTGATGGAGGGAGCTAGCATGATGGTTGAAGCTGATGTGCAGGTGGTAGGGGTAAGCTATTCTAGACCTCTTGTTTATTTTGCAAAGTTGTTTTTGTTTTTTTTTTGTTTTTTGACAACTGAAAGAGGGGTGGAATTTTTTTTTGGAAATGGATGAGATCCTGATGTGCATTTGATTTTGTGTTGTGTTGCATTTGAGGATTATGGAGACTCAACATCGGTTTTCACCTATCCTATCGAGGATGAAAAAGGCATTGCAAGAGGTCGACTGGGAGTGGTTCGAGTGGGTGGGATTGGATGGTTGTGCATGAATTGAGGTGGCGAGGACTGATGAGGGGTACCTCTCTACCTTTGCAAAAAGATAAAATCTAGATAAAGGGACCTTCTAGCTCTTGATAGGGGAGATGATAGTTACACTCAAGGATGTATACCACATCTTTTGTGTACCTAAGGAAGGATTACATGTTCAGGTTGGACATGACAAGGGATATTAACTGAGACAAATTTTTGTGATGAGTGGAGAGAAGTGAATATCAATGGGGGTTGCATTCGATACTTAGAGTTGTACTAGCAAGGTGATTGGAGGTATTACCAACCTATGTCATGTTTCTATTGGCTAATGTGTTGGTGCCTAACAACACCGGATGCCAGTTCCCTTGGAACATGATAATATTTGTGTTTTATATGATGGATGAGCCTTAGATGTATTCTTGGGTGCCAAATTTGCTAGCTCATGTATACATGGAGTTGTATGAAGTGATAAGGCAAAGGTAGAAGGGATTGGGCTGTAGTCTACTACTTTAGATTTAGGGTTGGGACCATTTAAGTATAGCCCATATTGAGGGTTTACCATGTGATTGGGATATGGCTCATAACTATGCAATGAGATGACAAAAAATTGAGGAGATACAACTGAGTCATCCTAGACATAGTGACCAAGAGTACAAGGGTAAGGTTATCACTTGATCAGGTGTATTGACAACCATGGCAAGAGGATAAATGACCTAATAATAGGAAGTAACTATGATATATTAGGTAGACCAAATGGATTGTTGGTCGTCATGGCAACAAGGGGAAATTGATCTAGTTCTTATGGGTTCTATGATAGTTTAGGATACTACATGTGGTTCCTGATGCTCTAGTGATTTACAAGAATCATGCAGATGAGTCGATCTTACCCTATGCTGAGGTATAACATGTGGAGTATGGGTATGATGAGGAGATGGATATCCTTGATGTAGATTATGTTGGAACCACAACTAACTACGATGCTTGGTTTGCTTCTCAATCTTCATGGACCCCAAGTCAGGTGGTGGATGAGGATAGTGGTGATGATGTGGAGGCTATGCTCAAAGTAGATGAGACTCTCCAATGATAGATACACCATCAATCTAGTTATTGGGGGAAGCCATAAAGAGCCACAAAATATCAACCTCCTAAGATTGGAGGTGACAATGAGGGTGGGAACGATATGGAGAGGATTCTAGAGAGACCTCTTAGCCAGAGTGAGGAGTGGGATGTGCTCTAGGCTGAGTGAGATAACCTGGTTGAGGAGTGGATCAACTCTTATAGATGTTGGTAGAGCATGATGTGGTGGTGGTAGCTTGAGATGGAGTGATGGTGACATAGGATGTTGAGATTGCTTGGTTGAAGAGGGAACTAGAGGTATGAGCTACTGCAGGTGGAGGTGAGGATGTCGCTGTGATAGCTAGACTTTAGGTAGAGTTGGTGGGGAGGGATACACATCAAAGACAAGACCTGTATCATCTTTGATCTTGAGATGTCTACATTTAGGAGCTCAAGGATTACCTTGTGCAACATGGCATTGGATTATCAGTTCAACCTTATTCATCTATATCTAGATCTGCTAGGTGTAGTGAATCTAGGAATAGTGGATCTCAATCTAGGGATCCTTGAGTACTTGATCCATTAGGACCATATGGGGTTTGCCTTGGAGCAATAGCTAGTGCCTCTTGATGCATTTTTATATATGAGCCTCAGTGCACTATTGTATACAACCTTCGAGCATACTTTGTACATGTGATATTTATACATATATACATGGATTTTCTTTTGTGTATGATTTCTATGTTCTTTTATTGTGAATGTATGTCTGAATGTATACGTATATGATTTTATGGATGTATTATGATGATGATGTGTATGCTTTATGATAAAAACATAAGTGAACTAAATTTCTAGTGATCATTTATAGTAATTTAAATTTTTATTGACCATATTTGTTACTTAATCATGGACGCCAACATCTAATGGTGGGATATGAAGTGGAAGAATCATGTAGTGGTGCTATTATGGTATGGATGCTATTTTGGCTCATGGATAATGGATCTAGAATTATTTTATGGAGACTCAAACATCCTAGTGATTTCAAACAAAATCATGTTTTTAAACTCTGTCAAATTTCTTAGAGACCAAAAAGTATGTATAGTGGATGTTCATTTACCGAATCATGAGGATGGTAATGACTTAAATCAATCAAGAACCACTGTGTGTGCAAGTGAGTTCATGTACCCATATTGAATAAGGTGATATGAAACCCATCATAGATAAGACCATGAAACTGGCTTATCCTTATGTGTGGTTAGAGGTCTTTAAGAGAGAAGTGTTGCCACGCATGAGCATACTCCACTTCCAGTCAAGTGTCTATAGCACCGGTGGAGATTAGATCAATAGTTTAATGATATGATCTTTAAGATTTGGGGAATCATACTACATAAACATCTGGCTGGAAGTGTTATCCTATCCTTACTACTTGGGGAGCTATTTTATGATGTGTAAAAGAGTTAAAGCTTTGGGGAATTGGATTCTCAACCAAGGTGTGATGAGAATTTTACCCTATCCTTACTACTCACTCTTTTATTTTGAAGTGTTATAAGTGGTGAATACCACTATTTTGGACTATGTGCATAATGGGACAAGCAAGGATTTTTTTTTGCTTTGAGGTTCAACCCAATCATGGTGTCATGCCTCTCTGACACAAGATGTTATTAATAAGTGTTATATTTTTTTGGTTCAAGAATGTTAGAGTCAACTCCTAGAACTCAATATTTTCTTAGTGATAATGTGATTTGGTCCTAGAGAAGACTTGACATGCAATGGAGGTTGCTTGAAACACTAGGAGTGGTTGAGTGATCAAAAATACCTAGGGGTGATGAGATTTTATCACAAATTATGACATGATTTATGAAATGGTGAAATAGGATGAATGTTAAATCGAAGGTGTCCTTGATTAAGGTGAAAAGAGGTATTGGACTAACAATTATCCAAACTAAGCAAATGATCCCCAATATAGCGGATGAAATTTATGAAAATATGATTATGCAAAATGGATGTATGGTATGAAATATGTATGAATATTGTTTTTGTTTTTATTTTTTGTTTTTAGCCATGTATATATGTATATATAGGTTACGTTAAGCATAGAATGCTCTCAAGTGGATAATGGTAAGGATGGTGGTGATGAAATCCATTCCATATCGATGAGGTTTATGTCAATAGGAATGGTTTTGCCAATTCGTATGGATTGTAGAGTGGTGTGAACAATTCAACAGTATTCATGATGACTTGGTAGGATAATGGTGGTTGCAATGTGAAGTGTGATTTTTTTCTTACCCCTTGGAGTTTATGAATGAACCTTGAGAACCTAGATAGCAATAAGCAACACATATAAATTCAAATGATAGGGATATGCAAATGCAAAATGTAATGCTATGCTAATATTATTTATTTCTTTAAGTATATTTTAATTTTTTTGTACATATTTTACATCATGTTTTTTTGTAGTAGACAAGGTGGTGGTGGTTCACTAGTTGGATGAGCTCACTCCCTTTGGAGGAGCAAATGAAAGATGGGTTGATGTATGGGGAACATTTTGAGATAGTACTCATCCTATTCAATGAATGGTGTGACTAGGATTGATAATTCTTTAGATTCATTTGAAGCTATCAACATGACATCCTATTCCTCATACAATTCATCCTTAAAATTATCGGTATCATGATTTTCCTATTCTTCACTACCCCCTTCAGGTCTAGAGTAAGCCATAAAAAAGCTTGTTCAAAAAAGGAAGTAGAAGATTGTGAAGTTTATCCCAGACTAGAAAAGTCATGCATTTCTTGATACTGAGGTTCAATGCTATCATGCATACCATGTTCATATCATCCTAGCCCATATTTTTACCAATTAACTTGATGAAAATATCATAATGGAAAATTATAATTGAACATGTGTTCGATATTTGCACAGGATGACTGCTTAGGTTCATTTGGGGGAAGTGGATTGGACGACAAATTGACCCACCCATATACAAAATTGAATCTATTTGGTAATGAACCCATGTTGTAAATAACTCCTATAGATAGAGGTGGGTTTCATGGGTGACTGTAATCCATAATAGTTTCATGTTGAGCGGTGTAATTGCAATATCGTAAACCACATATTCACCAATGCTAGGACTAGCGAGGTGAACTGCAACTTTTATGGGTGATGATGTGGATGGATTGGATATGGAAGTGTGGGGCATAAGGGTGACCCATGGCTCAAATGGTGGGAAAGATGTATGTTGGAATGGCATATCATGGTCTATCAAATCAACTTGTGAGATATTAGTTGATTGAGATGGAGAGGGATTTGGCTGAGAAACTTGATGAATAACTTGGGATTCAGGCTTGGATGAGCTAGCAATAGGTGCATGTGAAGTTGGTTGTGTGGATGATGATGGATGAGTGATTGATTCACATGATGTGGAGGGATGTCCCCTTGTGTGGATATTGGTGATGATGATTGGATCTAACCATATGTACATGATGCTAGTGTAGACACTAAAATCATGTAAATCAGATAAGACTACTATGCGCCACTCTTATCGACATCATATGGCCCCATTGGGCAACCCTCAGGGGTTAATTAGGGCTCCCAACCACTTTTGGGAGGGTTTACCCCACTTTTGGGAGGTTTTGGGCCATGTAGCCATGGTCGTCCCACCCAGGGATGGCCATAGTTCATGGTCATCCCACCCAGGGATGGCCACATGCAACCATCCCTGGGTGGGATGACCATGAACCAGACCCCCAAAAGTCAAAGGGTGGGACAAATGGCAATCAATTCCTACCATTTATCCTACCCAATCACCCAAAATTGATTGGGAGGCTATCATAAACATCAAGGCCTACAAATTGGAGGCCCCAAATGGGCAAGCTCTCCCACCCTATGCATGGCAAGGGAATTGACAAGTGGCAACACTTGCCCTGCATGCCATAACTTGCCCCTTTGCACATTTGCCCTATTTTGGCTATAAATTGAGGTGCTCCCACCCAATTTCAAGAGGAGATAATAACAAGCATTGCTCACGAAGTGCTGCTCACATTTGTCCTCAACATTTGCCCAAGTATTTTCCTTGAAAACCTCTTCATTCGAAGGCGCTTTTAGGGGCATCCCAAAATACGCTAATCGATTCCAAAACCTATCAAATCTGAGATTTATTTGACCAAATCTGATGACAACACATTTAGGAGAGTTCTAAACCAGATCCCCTTGGAATTGGTGGCAAAAACCACCCAGTTGTGTGACCGTCCCTACCAGGGATGGATAATAGTCCTAGTTGCACTTGCTAGGGATGGCCACGAAATGGCTAACAATTTTGATGCAATTTCACCATATATCAATTCTAAAGCATTATATTAGCCTTATATTCAATTTTGGTTAAGTTTTGAGTAGATTTGATGGGTCAATTTATGTTTTTGTGATTGTAGTCTTAGTTGTTCCTGCCAGGAATGGCCATAGGTTCTGATCACAATTTCACTTTAATTTATGCTTATATCCTTCCAAAATCATCTTAATAACATCATATTAAATTTTCAAGTCATTTGGAGTTGTTTTGATTTGTCACAAATTAGTTTTACATTCATTATTACATACTTTTCAAGGTTTTCAATATAAAACACATATGCTATTAACAATTTTCAATATCTTGTGTGTAGGTGTAGGTATTATAGGCATGAGGGAGGAGCTAAGAGGTAGATTAAAAGAATCCCAATATTAGCTCTCAATTGTGGGTTGCGAGAAGAACATTGAAACATGCCATTAAGCTCATGGAGGGATTCATTCCCTTGTAATTTGTAATCTGAAATGTATCAAAATGATAAGCCCTCAAAGGGGATGTATTGTAACATTTTGGAATTGATGAATTTATAAATACAAGGAGAAACCCCCCATTTTTACTTCAAATTATTCATCATTTCAATAGTTTACATCTTTTGCATCTTTCCTTTGCATGCTTGCTTAGAAACAATAGATATCATTTTAGTTTCAATCATTTAGGTGTCATTTTTTATGCTTCTTCAGTGGTGATCATGGTGGGACCTTTGTCCCTTGTTCCCTTTCATTTTTATCATTTTTGACATCCTTTTTATGTTTTGTGTGTTGTAGGTTCTGGTCGTTCTGAGCAAGAACAACTAGAATTCCTAGTTGGAACTGCCAGGGATGGCCACTGTAAACATCCCTACCAGGGATGGCCCCCAAATTTGTAGCCATCCCACCTAGGGATGGCCACAAAACTAGGGGGTTTCTATAAAAATTTCTAGAAATAACAAGTTTCAGAATAGAAAAGGTAATCTTCCAAACCTTCAATTTGCATCTAGGTTGTTTCAAAAAGCTTAAATTTTAGTTTTTCTTGTCTTTTGTGTGCAATTGAAAGTTAGATTTCATATTTCTAAATTTTGCATTAACAAAATCGAAGAAAAATAGGAAAAATAACAACCTTTCAAAATGCATTTGTTTGGTTTACCTGCGTGTGACCTACCTAAGGGTTAGGTTTTCATATAGTTTACAAATTTTGTAGTTTCCTTTTATATATATGCTTATGATTCTGAAAGTGAAATATAATTTCATGCATTTAGTGAATAATCATTGAATGCTATCTTGTTTTCTTTCAATCATTTTAAAAGGAATCACACACACCACGCTTCTTTTTAATGTTAGTGAGTTGGAATTCATCCCCAACCACTGATAGAGTTCAACGATGATGGGTTTCATCTCCATCCATTGGCTCAAATCCCATGTACCCTTATTTTTGGCCAAACAGCTCCAAGATCCAACGTAGCTTGGAAAATTGCATGTACTCCTCTTTGAAGGGTATATCATTGACCAAGTGAATATGGGTGAGGACTGGTAGGACCTATGCTCCCTGATCGGGTATGGATTTCATCTCCATACTTTGGTTGGTTCACGTGACCAACTTTCATTATCGATTGTCGAGCTACGAGTATATAGGTGAAAACCTTTAAACAATTGAGAATTACATCAAAATTCAAAACATGTGAAAGAGATTCTTTACAAAAGCAACAAATTTGAAACACATCAAACAATTTAGGAACACATAAATTTTAAAAGAGATAATCATTTGTATTCTTGTGTGTTTCTATTGATTGTGTATTTGAATCTATAAAAATTGTAAAGGAGATAATCACATAGAGGTTTAGAGTAAGTAGCTATGGTATATACCCATAGCCAAGCCCACTTAAGGGTGGACATTACGGGGAGTAGGAAAGAGGACATAGAACATCTTCATTTTGACCCCAAGGACATGGTTATACCTCCTTGGTGGTCAACTACTCTCCCCAGTCCTAGAAGGTCAGAAAGGGGACCTAGCCTACAAGGGACTCCTACATGGGGTACCCCCATAGGTCATAGTCCCAATCTAGGAAATCATTTCCCTAATATGGATACTACAAATGCCTTCTTTCAAGAAGAGCAACCATGCAATGAGGTACCTCCAAATAGAGAAATACCATGCATTCACATGCCTGCTCGGTCTACTCCATGCACTAGTGTGTAGGATCAAGACTTCTCACCTAGGGTAGGGTTAAATGATCATATTATGCTTTCAAATCACCCTTCCCCAAGGTACCAAAACCTAGATGAGTATGATACTCATCATAATGGGTGAGCCAATTCTACCCTACCTTTCCTCATTTATGAGGGAAGACCTAAGGAGGATCCTGATTATCCTCACTCACATCATTCCATGCAAGCATGATGTGCCTCTACACTAGCAGAATATCAAGAATATATGTTTAGGAGAGAACCTCAAGTAAATGTGACTTCTCTCAATCAAGGGAAACTCGTAGTAGATCTCACAAATCCTCCTAAACAAGATAGGTATCAAGGCAATAGTGCTAGGGCACATAGGCCTAATACAATTGATCAAATTAATCAATTAGTCAAAAAGTATGTTGATCATCAAGCTAAGTTTAATCAAATTAGGTCAGATAAACAATGCTTGGATCTCTTAGAGCATCGACAATAATTAGAAAGACAAATACTTGAACAACAGATTCAAGAAACATTGCGTAATGGGGTTCCTACTCCAAGCATGCATAGACAGGAGGCTCGCTAGAGGCAACCTACTTTTCATCAGAATAGGTCTCCTAGACCTAATCAAATATTACCTCCTAGACCTCCTAGGCCTAATCAGAACTTACCTACTAGGCCTAATATAGATCACCTACAATAGGCTTTCGTTCCTCCTTGTAGGCCCATTCTTGAAACACCTTATGGGGCTTATGATGATTTGGAACAAAATGAGGATTACTTAGAAGCACATTTTGGAGGTGTGGGTGATGACAATCAACCACCTCAACATATGCTTAATATTCCTCATCCCCCTCTATGGGTCCAAAACAAAGAAGAGGAGATTAAATCCTCTGATGCGTATCAAGCATTGCTTGAATGCTTAGAAACTATAGAGTAAGATAACTGGGAATGGGCTTCAAAAGCCCACCTTGCACCAATTGTGCAATCAACCACTGCATCCATATATACCTTCCCCTACATACCTTGAGCATTTTAAAATGCCCAAATTGGACAAGTTTAAAGGGGAAGAAGATGCTCAAGAGCATGTCACAAGATTCATGAATCAATGCTTTAGCATATAGGAGAATGATGCATTACTCCTAAGAATATTTTTAATTACCCTCTCTGGCCCTACCATTGAGTGGTTTAACCAACTTCCAAGGCATAGCATCTATACATTTGAATAGTTTGTAGATGCATTCTTGGAATATTTCACCTTCAATACCAAGAGGAAGGTGACCCTAACCAACCTTACGAGGTTGAAACAATATGATGATGAGTCTATCACTGACTATGGAAATAGGTGGTGAACGCTCTTAGCTAAGCTACCCTATCTATTGCCAATGATCGAGTTGACTCAGATGTTTTCAAAGAGTTGTTTGAAACCAATATCTTTATTATTACAACTCTAGCAATATCCCACTCTTGAGGATGCTCTAGCGCAAGCTAGAACCATAGAAGAGATCAAAATCCAAGAGGGGGAGATAGCTAAACCTCATAAGAAGGAGTGGACAAAGAATCCAAAGAGCAATCTAGTGCCATCAAAGCTAGAAATGGTCAATCAAGTGGCCATTAATATCCTAGGGCCTGCACAAATGATGCCTCCTCAAAAGGTAAATTATCAGGCCCAACCTCCTCCTATGAGTTATAATAATAATACTCAAGTGAATCAGGGTCAAAATCAGCAACGTCACCCTAGGCGATAGTTTACACCCTTTGTTGAGTCAATGGACTCCCTATTCGATCATTTATGGGTGGCTAAATTGATTAATTTACCATAAATCAAGCCTATAGACCCGAATATAGGTAAACCAAAGCCTATGGGATGTCGAGAAGATCAATTTTATAGATATCATCGGTAGAATGGCCATGAATTACCTACATGCTATGGTTTCAAAAACATAGTGCAAGACATGATAGAGAGGAATGAGCTCCAAGTGGATAATCCTCTCACCCCAAATAATCAATAGATGGGGGTTTTCAAAGACCCCTTACCTACTCATGAGGTACAGGTAGCTCCTACTAAACCAATGAATGAGGTCAAGATGACACCTCCTTTACAAGGGTACATTGGGATGATAAGTATTGTGACTAGGAATAGATGCTACCCAAGTCAAGTTGCACCACCTGTAGCTTCAAGTGATGTTCCATCTACATCACAACCTTCCCACCTCTAGTACAAAGCCTTCCACCTAGGCCAATAATAACAATAAAAAGTAAGCTTGCACAAATCTTAAGGACAACATCAGCTAGATTGTCCATTTACGAGCTCATTCAACAATCTCCTCCTCATAGAGAAGCTCTAATGGATATTCTTAAGTCAATAGAGTTGCAACCCCAAGAGTCTAACTCCATCAATTTTGTGGGGCATGTGCAACAATGTAAGGAACCAGTGATCACATTCCATGAGCATGAACTCAAACCCATAGCAAGTGATGTGGTGGACCCTCCTTTACACATCATTGCATGTGTGAATGATATACCATATAAGAGAGTTCTAATAGACACTAGTTCATCAAGCAACATAATAACCACTAGTGCTCTTAAATACCTAGGACTTCCAACATCTCATGTTGTAGCATCCACATACACCCTTCGAGCATTCAATGATACGATATGCTCCATAGTCGGTACTATAGTCCTACCCATTCAGGTGGGATGCAAAACTATATCGACACTATGTCATGTTTTAGAGGGTGCAATGGCCTATAACATATTTCTAGGTAGACCTTAGATTCAAGACATGAAGTGTGTCCCATCCATTGCTCATCAATGTCTCAAATATACTTATGAAGGGTAGGTACACGTAGTCTCTATAGATCTAGAGCCCTTTAAGTATTGTAACATGGTGCAACAATTCCCTGAGTCAACATTACCATTGACTCATGTGGACTTCCAACTGAACACATCCATTCAGAGTCCACTTCCCCCTCCATCACCTTCCATTACACCAATACCATCTTCATCCATACCATCATCATCATTGGCAACATCAGAAATGCCTTCATCATCATCTAATCCTCCACAGAGGAACATGTCGAAGAGGCCAATCGATGAAATCCCTCCCATCATTTCCACCATATCTATGAAAGATATTCCTTGTCTAGTAGATGAGGAACCATCTCAAGAGGTTCACATTGAGTCATATCAAGCCTCACTTCCATCCCCTACACCTTCACCATCCCAAGTTACCATCCAGATGTCTAGTACAGGGATAGGAGAATACTTAGTGAGAAATATCACAATAGTTCCATCCATAGAGATAGTGCAAGATATGGGATGACCTCATCTCCCCATAGGTAGCATTGTACCTCTAGGTATACCACCCAACCAAACAAATTTTATATATGGGGGTATCAAGTATGGAACATTGCCAGTTCCTCAACAAGAAGAAGATGATGAACCTTTCTCTGAGGATATAAACTACATGTCAAATCCTGACTATGCCATGTGATATCTACATCACTATAATTGGCATGGTTATGGTCTAGGGTTATATGAGCAAGGTACTCATGTTCCATGTCAGCCATAATATCAGCTACCATATGATAAATCTGGGTTGGGACACAATAAGCCAGTACCTTTAGATGTCCTCATAGAAGGTCTAGAATACCTATGTCTAAATTATAGGGATGAGCTTGCACGTGATCCCTATGCCAATCCAAATCATGTCCATTCATTGGGAGATTATTTTCCCATAAACATGGTAGATCAAGGGTTATCTAGTGATGTCGCTCAATCTCATGAAGTGGGAGAGAGTTCACATACCTTTCAATATGATAGTGAGGAAGAGGATCAAGGTCCTCCTCATGAATGGACCATAGATGATGAGGAGGACTATGGCATAGCACCCATAAATTATCCAAGTTTATATGAGGAATATGAGCGAGTTATCCCTTTGGATGATGAAGAAGAGTTCTATATTCGCATGTTCCTAGTACAACATCCCATTTGGTGATAGATTTTACCACTTGAAGAGCAAGATCATCACCTTCCCCATCGACCACCGCTAATCATTCCACCTCCACCACAACCACCCCCATGAGTTAAGAGACAACATCAGATCTCTAGACCCACTCGCCCATGGAAGGGAGATCATGTATCCATCAACATGATTTCCATAGATCTAAGTGCACCATTGAGAGATCTGAATAACCCATCAAAGCCATTGCACCTCGACATTGAGGCAATTGAATTTGATCAGGGAGATTCTCCCCCATATCCATCAGAGTATTGGCCTTGCGAGGAAATGTTACAACCATTTCATTTTTCTCCAAGGACTACTCAAAATATTTTTCAAGCTGAGGTTGAGAAAGAAATTCCAATTGAGGGTGTAAACCCAGTTGATGACATTCACTTAATCCCTATTCCACATCAGTTGGAAGATGGATCACATATGTCAATTGAGCCAACAGTTGATAGGGATATCGATACAGATCTTGATAATCCCCATAACATCAAATTAGGGGAAGGTCTATCCCTTGATGAACAAGCTGATTATATAAAGTTATTAAAAGAAAATATAGAATATTTTGCTTGGTCTTATAAAGATATGCCAGGACTAGATCCTAATTTAGTCATGCATAATCTTACATTGGACCCAAGTGTCAAACCAGTTAAGCAAAAGTTACGTAAGATGCATCCAACAATCACCTTGATGGTCAAATATGAATTGCAAAAACTATTGGATGCCGAATTTATTATATCAGTAGATTATCCACCATGGGTTTCAAACATGGTACCTATCAAGAAACCCGATGGGAGGATTCACATTTGCACTGATTTTAGAGATCTCAACAAAGTGAGTCCTAAGGATGAGTTTCCCTTACCAAACATTGATGCATTGGTAGATGCCACAATAGGACATGAAATGTTATCCCTTATGGATGGTTTCTCTAGATACAATAAAATTTATATTAATCTAGAAGACCAGATCAAAATGGTGTTCACAATGCCTTGGGGGACATTTTGTTACAAGGTCATGCCTTTTGGCCTTAAAAATATTGGTGCCACCTACCAATGAGCCATGACATATATCTTCCATGACTACATGCATAAAATTTTGGAAGATTACATGGATGACTTATTGGCCAAATCTCTATTATACCATGAGCATATCAATGTATTGTGAAAGGTTTTAGATCACCTCATTGAGCATAATGTTAGGCTAAATCCCAAGAAGTGTGTATTCGGTGTCACATCTGGTAAACTCTTGGGATTCATAGTCTCTAAGTGAGGCATAGAAGTAGACCCAAATAAAGTCAAGGTAATTCTAGAAATGCCTCCCCCACAACTATCAAGCAGCTACGTAGCTTGCAAGGAAAGGTCGCATCCATAAAGTGCTTCATAGCACAATTATCGGATAAGTGTCGACCCATGAACAAGTTACTACACAAGGGGGTCTCATTTCATTGGGATGAAGAATGTCAAGATGCCTTTGATGAGATCAAACAATATCTAGCTTCACCACTAGTATTGGCTCCTCCATGACCAGGAGTGTCATTCTATCTTTACATCTCAGCTACTGAGCTTGCATTGGGCACCATGTTGGCCCAAAAGAATGAATTTCATAAAGAACAGGCTACATATTATATTAGCCACACCCTAGTCAGCTATGAGGTAAAATATGCATACATTGAGAAGCTATGCTTAGCAGTGGTCTTTACCACTAAAAAGCTATGCCATTACATGCTCAATCATACCATGTATGTAGTATCAAAAGAGAATCCATTGTGTTACATGATGAGTCAAACTTATCATAGTAGTCGCACGGTGAAATGGATCATGTTGTTGATGGAATTTGACCTAGAGTTCATTGGATAGAAATCAATCAAAGGATAGGTCATAGCCGATCAACTAGTAGAGGCTCCTCTCCAGGATGACCAACCTCTCACTATAGAGCTTCCCGATGATGGAGTTTTTCATGTCTCAGAATCACCAGATCCTGAAGAGCCCGAGTCACAAGGCTGACATAACTCTATTTTTTGATGGTTCTAAGTGCGAGCAAGGGGGTGGCATAGGAATCATGTTTTTCACACCACAAGGGGCTCCAATACCCCTTTCATTTAAACTCGATTTCCCATGCACCAATAACAATGTCGAGTATGAAGCCCTTCTCATAGGCCTTCAAATGATAATCACCATGAAAATAACAAAGCTAAACATTTTTGGTGATTCCTTGCTCATAGTTAATCAGGTCAAAGGAATATTCCAGTGTAGGTGCCTAGTATTGCAAGCCTATAAAGCCCTAGTGGATAAAATTTTGGTAAAGTTTGAATGGTATGATATTGAGGCACTCCCTCATTCATCTAACCATTTTGTGGATACAATGGCCTCCTTAGGGTCATTAATCCCATAGAACCCATCTGATGATATCATGACTATTCAAGTGAAAATGCTATCACAATATGTGACTAAGCGTGATGAGCTTAACTCCATGCCTAGAAGTCCACATGATTCAGATTGAACCTTCACATGAAAGGTTCTCTCAAATACACAATTATTTGAATAATGCCACTTGGGGGACTTTGTTCCCTCAAAATCCTTTTGATACTAGCACAATGCTATATCTACAAGTTCACTCTCAATCAACATTTGCAAGAGAGGAATATCAAAAGGATTGTACAATTCATACAATTGAGGCTTCTTTAAAACAATATTGGGCTATACAAATAAAATATTATTTAAAACTAGGAAGTATTCCTTCTAGATTGTCGCATGCCACAAAATGAGCATTTAAGAAAAAGGTGGCAAAGTATGTCTTACTAGGAGACATAATGTATCATCGAAGCTATGAGGGTATCCTCCTTCATTTCTTAGACTCTCAAGAGTCAGCTTGGGCCATTGCCCAAGCACACGATGGTACATGTGGTGGCCATTTTAGTGGCATGGCCATCACAAAGCGCATTCTTCGCATGGGCTATTATTGGCCAACTTTAGAGAAATATTGTTGTGCTTATGTCAAGAAGTGCGTAAAGTGTCAACATCATGCAAATTTGACACACGTACCTTCACAAGCCTTACAACCGATTCAATCAGTTTGGCCATTTGCACAATGGGGGTTTGATTTAATTGGGAAAATCTCACCTACCTCCTCAAGCCATCACACGTTTATCATAATGGCTACTGAGTACTTCAAAAAATGGGTGGAAGCAATTCCCCTTACCACTATGACTGGACCTCGCATCGTGGAGTTCATATTGCATAACATCATATGTCATTTTGGTATTCCATCCAAGATAATTTTAGATAATGGGACACCCTTTAAGAATAAGGATGTGCATGCTTTAACAACAAAATATAATATACAACACAACTTTTCTACGCCCTATTATCCACAAGCTAATGGGCAAGCAGAGGCATCTAATAAAATAGTAGTTACAATCTTAAAGAAAATCATTAAGGAAAATCATAAAGATTGGCATAATCAATTACCTCTTGCCCTTTGGGCCTATCACACTAGTATTCGGACTCCCACTAGGGCAACTCTATTTTCACTAGTGTATGGTGCTGAGGCTATCATACCTTTAGAGTTAGAAATCCTATCATTACACATCTCTATGCAAGAGTTCATCGATGATGATACTGCATGGCAAGCTCATCTAGATCAACTCACTTTGCTTGATGAATGATGCATCAATGCTCTTGAGCATCTACGTGTTTATCAAGAGTGCCTCAAGAGAGCTTACAACATGAAATTCCACCCTAGAGACTTTTAGGTTGGTGATTTAGTTCTAAAAGAGAACCAACAAAATTCAAATTTGCCACCCCATCTACAAGATAAATTTATAGTAAACTGGTTAGGTCCATACATCATTACTAGTCATATTGGACCTGGAACTTATCACTTAGCATCTATTGAAGGAAGTGAAGAGCTTGAACCATTGAATATTAGTCACTTATGACCTTTTCATGCTTAGAGCACCATGCCCACCCTAAAATACCCCTAGGTGGTCTACGACCATCTAGGTCAACCTAAAACACCCCTAGGTAGTCTACAACCATCTAGGTCAACCTAAAACATCCTAGGTGGTCTACGACCATCTAGGTCACCCTAAAATTCCCCAAAGTCTATAACCCTTAGGTCAACCTAAAAATCTCCTAGGTGGTCTACAACCATCTAGGTCACTCCAAAATATCCCAAAGATCTATAAGCCCTAGGTCACCCTAAAATCTCCTAGTGATCTAACACCATCTATGTCACCCCAAAATGCTCCAAAGGTGTCTATAAGCCCTTTAATCACTCTAAAATGCTCCTAGGTGGTCTACGATCATCTAGGTCACCTAAAAATTCCCCAAAGACATCTATAAGCTCTTTGGTCACCCTAAAATACTCTAGGTGGTCTACGACCATCTAGGTCACCCTAAAATACCCCTAAATAGTCTACGACCATCTAGGTCAACCTAAAATACCCCTAGGTAGTCTACGACCATCTAGGTCAACCTAAAATGCTCCTAGGTGGTCTACAACCATCTAGGTCACCCTAAAATGCCCCAAAGGCATCTATAAGCCCTTTGGTCACCCTAAAATACTCCTAGGTGGTCTACGACCATCTAGGTCACCCCAAAATACCCCAAAGGCATCTATAAGCCCTTTGGTCACCCTAAAATACTCCTAGGTGGTCTACGACCATCTAGGTCACCCCAAAATGCCCCAAAGGCATCTATAAGCCCTTTGGTCACCCTAAAATGCTCCTAGGTAGTCTACGACCATCTAGGTCACCCCAAAATGCCCCAAAGGTGTCTATAAGCCCTTTGGTCACCCTAAAATGCTCCTAGGTGGTCTATGATCATCTAGGTCATTCCAAAGACCACTGTACATGAATGAATTATTTAGGCTCTTGCTTCCATAAATCATCATTAAAATGATCAAAATCCTAGCATAATTGATAAGGTTTGCAATGGGTAAAACTAATAGTTATCCAAATTAAGTCATATGTGTCAAGAAACTCATCACTTTAATAATTATTCATGCCCTCATCAATGTATCACTTGAGGGGGTAGTCATAATCAAATCAACACTTAAACACTCAAAAGTGTAATTTTCATACATTCAAAAGAATCATTGCCAAAGACAAATTTGCAAGCCCATGTTGGGGAAAATAATAAAAAAATGCAAAAAAAAATAGGCTTGGTATCCTTGAAGCCTTGGGAATTCACCCATGTAAAGGATTACAAGGAAAAAAGGAACCAAGACCAAGTATACCCTAAGCCTCAAAAATGCTATGGTAAGCACAACTGAAAGGTATACCAAAATTAATCCTTCAATTATGTCAAAAGCAAGGATTCCAAGAATGTATGCTCTTTCCAAAAATGGAGGCATCTAAATTTAGTTGGGTTAATGAATAACCTCAATAATTTAATGATTTAGTCATCTATTTTTTCTCAATGCCCTATTGCACACCGTGCATCTCAAAAAGTGGAATCTGTAGACACTAAAATTGTATAAATCGGATAATATTGTTAAGCACCACTCTTGTTGACATCATATGGCCCCATTGGGAAAACCTTAGGGGTTAATTAGGACTACCAACCACTTTTGGGAGGGTTTACCCCACTTTTTGGAGGTTTTGTGCCATGTATCCATGATCGTCCCACCTTTGGTTGACCACAGTTCATGGTCATCCCACTTAGGGATGGCCACATGCAACCGTCCCTGGGTGGGATGGCCATTCTCCAGATCCTCCAAAAGTCAAAGGGTAGCATAAATGGCAACCAATTACTACCATTTATCCCACCCAATCACCCAAAATATATTGGGAGGTTGTCATAAACATCAAGGCCTGTAAATTGGAGATCCTAAATGGGTAAGCTTTCCCACCTTGTGCATGGCAAGGGCATTGACAAGTGGCAACACTTGATCTTCATTCTAGAACTTTCCCCTTTGTAAATTTTCCCTATTTTGGCTATAAATTGACGTGCTCCCACCCAATTTCAATAGGAGACAATAACAATTATTTCTCACGAAGTGCTGCTCACATTTGTCCTCAAAATTTGCCCAAGTATTTTCCTTGAAAATATCTTTATTCGAAGGTGCTTTCAGGGGCATACCAAAATACACCAAACCAATTCCAAAACCTATCAAATCTAAGATTTATTTGAAAAAATATGACAACACATTTAGGAGGATTCTAAGCCAAATCCCCTTGAAATTGGTGGTAAAAACCACCCAGTTTGGGGACCGTCCCTACTAGGTATGGATAACAGTCCTAGTTGCACTTTCCAAGGATGGCCATAGAATGGCTAACAATTTTGATGAAATTTCACCATATATAGATTCTAAAGCATTAGAATATCATTATATTCAATTTTGGTTAAGTTTTGAGTAGATTTGATGGGTCAATTTAGGTTTTTGTGATTGTAGTCTTAGTTGTTCCTTCTAGGGATGACCATAGGTTTTGATCATAATTGCACTTTAATTTATGCTCATATCCTTCCAAAATCATCTTAATAACATCATATTAGATTTTCAAGTCATTTGGAGTTGTTTTGATTTGTCGTAAATAAGTTTTACTTTCTCTATTACATTCTCTATTACATGATGATAACAGAAAAATTATATATATATATATATATATATATATATATATATATATATATATATATATATATATATATATATATATATGTATGTATAAAATACAAAGCTACATCATCATCCATAAAATGCTCATAGGCTACAATAAAGTAGGTCCTTAGACCTCATAAGTCCCAAAATATCAAAAAGAACCATAAAGTCCCATAAACCATGGTCACACAGGACCAATGCTATGAATCTCACCCCTACCCATTTCAAAGTCTGCTACAAACTCCCAGATCTACTACTCGCTGCTCTATCTAATATTCATGCAAGGCTACGAGACCCCATCCATATAGAAGACTGTCTTGTACCACTCCTATGAATTTGGTCCAACCCACTAGTAGATGAATGGTCTGGTAAGCACCCCCTAAGATGCACTATCTCATCCTCTAAATCGTTAGTATAAGTTTGATCCTATCAGCAATGAGTCTGGTAGGTTCCCACTAAGGACTAAAATTGTGCCACCTCCTCCCATAGCTTAGCCATCTCACTACTACTAGAACCCTCATGAATAGGACTTCATGCTCCAATCTATGCCTGAAGTGTAGCTATCAATGCTTCTTGCCTCTCCATCTCAGCCTAAAGTATTTCTCTCTTGTTGACCTTTGATAAGATCTCCTTGAAGCTCAATAATCATAGCATCTCGAGCTACTAGCTATACCTGCATCTCTTGATCATCAAATTCAGCCTCACAAAGATCACCCTATAGATCCCCTAAGTCAAGGATCTCTATAAACTCATCTGCTACATGATGATTCACATGTTTCTCACCACCCTCTACCTCCTCATCATCTGGAGACTTATCCTAACCCTCCTCCTCTGGAGTATCCCTGGTGCCTCCTTTACTGCCTTAACTGCATCACCTTTTGATGGCCCCTCTCCTCACCACTATCGTGTCACCCACCAAGATTCATGCTACTCTGTTGTCCCAACATCATCCAACTCTAAGATATCTACTATAGGATTTGACTCCTCTCCCAATGCTTCCACTATAGGCCAACTAAGAGTCCTCTCATCCTAGAAACATTGTTAGATTATCACTCAATATCATGTTGCCAAACTAGCCATCTATCTCACCTCACTCGGTGTAGCTATGTCTCGACCTCAATCCATACTGGACAATCTCTATAATATCTCTAAGTGATCTCCTCTACCCTGAGTCGTGCAATGGACTCTGCATAGTGCTCAACCTTACTTGCAAAGCAATGGCTTTGACCTATCTCCAGGGATTGCTACCATAGTATCCTATAGCCTATATTCCTACCAGTAAGCTATGCTCGAGTCATGCAAATCAGTCCCCATGGTTGATCCACGAAAATATGCTGCCATCCCCAAACCTGTAGTAGGAAGCTACACCCTAAGCCCTTTCACCATGGGTTAAAATCTCATATAACTCATCATATAGGTGTGCCAATAATGTAGGATCCCAATCCATCACTATAGGCTCCTCCTCAATACACTCCACAAGTGTAAAAACAAACCCTATAAGGTTACAGAGGAACCTAGATCCTGATGAGTATGGAAGCAATGTGTTGAAGATCATAGTAATCAGTAAGAAATGTCTAATACCCAATACATCTTCCCAAAACCATGACTCTACTAATATCCCTCCATTGAGTAGGTCGTGCATTTCCTCCTCCTAGTGTCTCCTAAAGTACCTCTACATCACTGCATCTCTCCGGTCTCGGTGAGTGGATATGATAGGGTGCCCCTCTATAAAAATGCACAATATCTAATAGATGTCCTCCAAAGTCATCGTCATCTCTCCAATAGGTAAATAGAAAGTGTTGGTGCGAGGATCCCAAAGGTATTTTAAGGTAGTCAAGTAGGTGTGGTCGCCTACCATGGGCTTTAATCGTGTCACATGCTTATGGTCGATGGCATCAACCCATTGTGAGTCCTCCTCTACCAACATGTCCCTAGAAACCTGAAAGAGAGGTGAAACTCGATTCCGACTCTTCACCACCTGATAGAGCTAAGTGTAAAAAATACACTCAAAATGCATCAAAAATTCCAAAAATACCCTAAATTGACCAAAAAATGGCCCTTTTTTATCCATTTTTCTGACCATCCCATGTAGGGATGGCCCCTAATTTGGCAGTTGTTCCACCCAGGGATGGCCCCCAAAAATAGCTAAAATATGATCATTTTGACCCCTAAAATAGCCCTAAATATGTAAGAAAATAGTAAAATAATGGGAAAATAATACATTTACACTACAAATAAATGATTGCATTCATACATTTCACTACTATTATGGTTCTTTAATAAAAATTTATTGTGTTTTATGAAAAAACAAAAGAAATTAACATTTCATATTAAATAAAGAAAGAGAGAAAAATGCAATCTGTACCCGTCTTGCATCGGCTCCATCACTTCACGAGTCCTATTGCTGGCTCATGGTGATGATTGGATGTTTAAACAATGTTCTTCATCAAAAAATTAGACTCCTACTCCTCACCTCTCAGTTTCCTAAGCCAAACATGCACAAATGAGCTCATTTGCTTCATTTTGGGCTTATATAGCAATGCAAAGAGCATGGCTGCTCCTAGGTGGTATGTTCAGCCATTTGGCCAAATTTCCCATCCAAGGACAACCATAAATTGTATAGCCATCCAACCTAGGGATAGACAGAAAAAAATCATACAAAAACAACTTAAAAACATAAAAAATAGGGCCAAAAACCCACCAAAAATAGGTCAAAATGGTTTAAATTAACAAGGGATCAAGATTAAATCCAAAGTATTCATGGACACTATGAAAATTATTTATTTCACTCCCCAATAAGGCTATTATGGCTGGACTACTCCATGAGAATGAATTATTATCGCTGGTCAATGCTCTATTGCACACAGTGCATCTCAAAAAGAGGAATCTATAGACACTAAAATCGTGTAAATCAGATAAGACTGTTATGTGCCACTCTTGTTGACATCATATGGCCCCATTGGGAAAACATTAGGGGTTAATTAGGACTACCAACCACTTTTGGGAGGGTTTACACCACTTTTTGGAGGTTTTGGGCCATGTAGCCATGATCGTCCCACCTTCGGATGACCACAGTTCATGGTCATCCCACCTTGGGATGGCCACATGCAACTGTCCCTGGGTGGGATGGGCATGCTCTAGCATGGCCATCCCAAAAGTCAAAGGGTAGAATAAATGGTAACCAATTACTACCATTTATCCCACCCAATCACCCAAAATTTATTGGGAGGTTGTCATAAACATCAAGGCCTGCAAATTGGAGGTCCCAAATGGGTAAGCTTTCCCACCTTGTGCATGGCAAGGGCATTGACAAGTGGCAACACTTTCACTGCATTCTAGAACTTTCCCCTTTGCAAATTTTCCCTATTTTGGCTATAAATTGAGGTGCTCCCTCCCAATTTCAAGAGGAGACAATAACAAGTATTGCACATGAAGTGCTGCTCACATTTGTCCTCAAAATTTGCCCAAGTATTTTCCTTGAAAACCTCTTCATTCGAAGGTGCTTTCAGGGGCATCCCAAAATACACCAAACTGATTCCAAAACCTATCAAATCTAAGAGTTATTTGACCAAATATTACAACAACATATTTAGGAGGATTCTAAGCCAAATCCCCTTGAAATTGGTGGTAAAAACCACCCAGTTTGGGTATCATCCCTACTAGGTACGGATAACAGTCCTAGTTGCATTTGCCAAGGACGACCACAAAATGGCTAAAAATTTTGATGAAATTTCACCATAAATAAATTCTAAAGCATTAGATTATCCTTGTATTCAATTTTGGTTAAGTTTTCAGTAGATTTGATGGGTTAATTTAGGTTTATGTGATTGTGGTCTTAGTTGTTCCTTCTAGGGACGACCATAGATTTTGATCATAATTGCACTTTAATTTACACTCATATCCTTCCAAAATCATCTTAATAACATCATAATATATTTTCAAGTCATTTAGAGTTGTTTTGATTTGTCGTAAATAAGTTTTACTTTCTCTATTATATTCTTTTCAAGGTTTTCAATATAAAACACATATGCTAACAACAATTTTCAATCTCTTGTGTGTAGGTGTAGGTATTCTAGGCATGAGGTAGAAGCTAAGAGGTAGATTAAAAGAAGCCCAATATTAGCTCTCAAGTGCAGGTTTCGATAAGAACATTGAAACACGTCATCAAGCTCATGGAGGGATTCATTCCCTTGTAATTTGTAATTTGAAATGTATCAAAATGATAAGCCCTCAAAGGGGATGTATTATAACCTTTTGGAATTTATGAATTTATAAATACAAGGAGAAATCCCCCTTTTTTATTGTAAATTATTCGTCATTTCAATAGTTTACATATTTTTCATATTTTATTTGCATATTTTCTCATAAACGCTAGATTGAATTTCAATTTCTATGTATTAGGCGTGCCATTTTTTGTGCTTCTTCAGCTGGTTGTGATAAAGGTTAAGATGTGGATATAATGTGATGAGATGTTGAAGTGGAGGCTTGATGTGGATTGGTTATAGGGAGTTCTTCTAGAACATGTGCTTTAGATGAACTATTGTGTTGTGTGGTGGGTGGTGTTGATTATTGAGTTAAGGATAAATGAGTGGATGGAAGTGAAGGCTCATATGGGTTAGAAATGAAGTTGCAATATTTGAATGGATCAATATTTGCATGTATATAGTGAATTTGTCCCTCATGTATGTATTTCAAAAATTGATGTAATATTGAGGGAACCCATTTCATCTCCCAAATCCAAGGGTGCCCAAGGAGTACATTATAGGCCATGCCCCCCTTTAGGATATGAAACATGGTGTGTGAAATTTTGACCCTCAATTGTACGGGTAAAACAATAGTGTCAACTATAGAGCATAAATCATAATTAAATACCTGCAATGTGAAGGTGGATTTGGTGATGTGGGAAGATGGAATATTGAGATAGTGAAGTGTTGATGTAGTGATGATGTTGATTGATGAGCTAATGTCAATTAGTACTCATTTAAAATACTTTGAATCAACTTGAGCCATGATATGCAATGGATAATATGGTTATTCTGATGATACTAACTTGATTTCAAAGTCATAAAACACAATCAAAGGCTCCATGCATGTTTGAATACTTCACACAAAATTATTAAAGCATTAGAATCTTGAGTCTAAAGTTCGATGGATTTCAATATTTCTATAAATGCCTCACGATGTGGAGGAGATTATTGTATAAGATCATAAAATGATAGTTTGGTTGAAGCTATTTTTAGACTATTTGTCAGTCGATTGCTTAGTGTAATGATTAGTCTTGGTGGATGACTTGGAAGATGAATGGATTGAGGTGGATGACTTGGAAGATGAATGGGTTGAGATGGATTAGTGGGACTTGGTTGTGGATACACACTGGTTGGTGGTGCTATAGGAGATTGCACTACTTGGGATATCTATGGCTGATTCATGCTTTTCTGATATCGGGTTACTACATGAATAAAACCCATAAAACCTTAGTATTGTTGGACATGGTTCACTTGGTTAGGGGGACTTATGGTACTTGATACCCCTATTGCTTGTGTTTCCTTATGATAAGAAAGTGGTGTCTAGTAAATACTAATATTTTGGTTTTGTTTTACCAAGGGGTTATCCATCTTAATGATCCCTAGGTTTACTAGGTCTTGTACAATATCCTTAAATATAAAGCAATTGTTAATATTGTGACCTTTCTATCAATGAAATGGATAAAACAAATGCTCCTTATAGCCCTTGCCACGTTTAGTTGGATATTTTGGTCTAACTTTTGGTAAGGTAATTGTGTGTGTATCATACAACCTTCGAAATATGGAGGCATATGATTTAGGTAATGGTGTGTAATTACAAGTTTCCCAAACGGACTATCAACATTGATTGTTATCTATAGTTGGCACTAGATTTTGCAATTATTGTGGGGGTGGAACCACTTGATATGTCATTTTTTGTAGCTGTTGTGAAGATGATTGTTGAATATGGACTTGATATTGTTGAGTCTGCATTGTTGGTTGACTCAAGACCACCTGGTTAACTTACCCAAATTTTGTTTGGCCATTATAGTTTCCTTTGTTTTGGCCCTTGTTTTGCCATTCTTTTTTCTTAGGTTTAATCTCACCCTCTTGAATCTTGATTTCCTCAATGACTCGGGCTTGGGTGAGAGCTTCATCAAATGTTCTATATTGTTGTAATTGTAATAACAAGGATATAGGTTTTAAACAACTCCTTGTGAACATTCGTGTTAATTCTTCCATGGGAAGGATGAGTGGCAATTTGGTAATTACTGCCCTCCAATATTTTTTGAAGTCATAAACCGAATCTTCTTCAATTTTTTGTAGATTATACAAGTCGTTTAACGTTGTTTTCTTTCTAACGTTTAGGGATAACCTTTAGAAGAATTGGTCTGCCAGTTGTTCGAATGTATATATGGTGTGGTAGATGATTGTACCATTCTAAGGCATCCCCCCCAAATGTCTAAGAAAATTTTTGGAGCATTAAGGCATCATTCTCTTGAATCCTAAAACATGCATGGATAAATGCACTTATATGCTCTCTAGGATCCTTAGCCCCTTTAAATTTTTCAAAATTTGGTAGTGTAAAATCGATAGGGTATGGTGGTGATGGTACCAAAGGATGAATTGGATGATTGACCAACTGTCTCAAGGTGGGTTTTTGGTACATCATACCAGGTGTATGCATCATCAAGTTATCAATTTATTTTTGTAAAGATTAGATTTTAGGATCTTCCACTTGTGTTTGGAAGCCTTGGTTTGCATGATGAGTGTAGGTAGGTGGTGTGTGTTGTGTGATGAATTGTTGAGATGAAATTAGGTTCTGGTTGGCTAGTGAATTGATGGTAGTGGGTATGTGCTGGTGTTGGATGTTTTATTGGAATTGATTATGGAATGATTGATGGTGATGAGGTGAAGGTGGAGTTTGGAGAATTTGAGTATTTTGGGTAGTGGTGATGTCATTTATGTGGTTGAATGAAAGTGTAGGTATAGTGACCATTGGTGGTTGTGATACCCAATATTATCGGGAGTAAAAAATATATTTTGGATGGAAATAGATGGATGGTTGAAATCCACCACCTGTGACTGTTGGGCATTTTTATTGGCATTACCAATAAGAAATTGGTTTAAATGTTGCCTTGTGTGTTGTATAGTAGTTGAAAATATAGGTTGAATGATTGTATGGGAGGTAGATGTATGTGGGTTGTGAGTGTTAGAGACATTGGTTGAAGTTGACGAAGGGTATGTTGGAAAGGGAATCACAAACAAATGAGGAATGTTATATTAGGTTGAATCAACAAACCCAAATGATGTGAATAGAATGGTTGATGGTATCTATGAAGCAATGTTAGCTTATGCTTCATAGAGTGGGTTGGAATGAATGGTGGTATAGTTGGATGGGAGGGAAGTGCATTGGCTAAATGATGATGGAAGAGTTTGATGTGGAGGTGCAGATGTGGCCTCAAAGAGAGGGTTGGTGATGACTTGGTATGAGTGTGAGGGTTCCTACTAAAACGTAGGAATATATCGAGGTGGAATGGTAAGGGGTTCTAGAACTGGATTGGTTGAGCTCAAATAGGCTATGGTAGCATTAGAGTCCATATAGGTGATGCGGTGGTCAGAAGGTGTGGATGGTTTAGTTTCAAGGATGGAGGTGTGGATTACCCTCTACATCATATCTATATCCGAAGTGGATGCTATGTGCGAGGGTCCAAAAGATAGGTCAAGATGCATGGTCTATGACACACTGGTTGAGTTAGCCATAGAAGTAGCCAGGGTAGGAATGAAATTTTCTATGGATGATGGTGGTTGTCTAATGAGTACCTAACTCATAGCTATGGCTTGATTACGCATCGATACCATAAGCTAGATGTAATTTGGTATATCAAATGAAAGGGTGCATGTATGAAAAAATGTAATGGCAGTGAAAATGAACAACACACAAATCACTCAAGGAAACAAGTGTTTTCTATGTCTTTCTAACAAGTGTTTTTTTTTTGTGTTTTGATATTGAAACTCTTAAGCCTAGAAAAACTATGCAAGGTGAATGATGAAATGCAACTAACAAGGTGTATTCAAACTCACCCTTCTGATGAAGGATGAATCATGAATGACTAAAAATGGCTTCCTAGGGGATGATTGGCTCAAGGTAAACCTATGGAAACAAGTAACCCCTAAAAGGGGTTGCGTTGTCTAATGTTCTACTAGTGACATACCCATGCTTTCACTTAACCCATGTATTTAGGGCATAAACAAGAATGACAATTGCATCCACTAATTATTTGAAAACCCCCATTGTAAAAGGGTTCACTAATCCTTCCCACTCTGAGTGCACCCAAAAGTAGGGGACTTTTCAATGATGAAATCCAGAAAGCCACTCGCTTGGGGCTACTATGGTGTCTAGGGGGTGAGCCAACGGATGGAGATGAAGCCCACCATCATTGGTCTCGATCAATGGTTGGTGATGAAATCCAACTCACTGATGTTTAATGTGAATCATGTAGTGTGTGATGTTCTTTTTAAGGTTTTTTTCTCTATGGTTTTTTTGAATAATAAAGTGATAAAAAACTATCCTAGAGTGCAACTACTATGTAATTTTGATTTGTTGCCTATAAATGTAAGCAAAGAACACATGAAGGCACACAAAACAAAAAAACAATAGAAAACCAAAGCCAAATGTAGTAAACGAGTTCCAAATAAACCCTATAATATTTCTGATACACAGGTTCAGAAATAGAACATAGTAAATTTGGAATCCTATGCAATTTAAAACATGTCTAAAAATTTAGATCTATCCTTAAATGCAATCTATATGACTTTTTGTAATTAGATAAATTAATAACCTAAAATGGAGTTTTTTATTTTGATTTCAAAAAATGCCTAAAAATACCTACAAAAATTAGTAATTTATTGTTTTTCAAATGGAAATATGAATATTTTCTTTTCTTCTCTTATTTCAAAAAAACAACTAACAATTAGCTAGGGTTTTTGGAAAATAACTTACTCGGAAGCCTTACATTTTCTTCCCTTAGCTTCACAAACGTGACATCGTGTCTCCCAGATGCAGTGAGGTGTCTATCGAATGTAGTGAAGAATATGATCTGACCCCAAAATGTAGTTTGACATCCACACAAGCACAAAATGATCCCTATAGACTCTAAAAACCCTAAGTTTAGAATTTGTGACTTTTGTGCTATCGGGCTTTAAAACCTACAACAAATAAAAAAATGTAGATCAGTGAATTAGGATATGACAAGGCAAATTAAAATATAGAACCTTTTGGGGATCCCATAATGATCACCATTTTGTAAAATAGAAAATATTAACACCAAAACAAATAACAAATTAAAACAAGCAATAATGTGCAAATGAAAGAGATATTATATTGACTTATGGAGCCTTTGATATTATCTTTTTACACAATTAATATACCCCGAATCGCAAAGGGTTTTTACGAAGTATTCTTGTTTTAGTGATACAATGACAATAAGGGTGAAACCCTTGATTGAACAAATGTGATATTCTAAAATATTCTCTACTACAAACAAGTTGTTGAGTGGGCTTGTGTATCCTTTGTGAGGCTACTCCAACTACAATAGCTATCAATAAAATTATTGCTTGTACCTGCACAAAAGTAAACCACAAAATTGATCAATAGCACATGTAGAGCCTCCACTATGTGAGGCCCTAATCAATATGAAATATAAAACTACAAACCCTAGGTGAAATGCTTTCAAAATATAAAATTAAATACAGAAAATGTAAATAAAAAATAAACAGTTACTTTGTCAATACTTTATTATGATCTACACTCTTGCGTGTTTGAAATGATGTCGCGTAGACACTCAAAAATTTACTAGGGCTCATTGGATGCAGTTCGATGTTTGATGAATTCTCTAAAGTATCTGTAGACTGTCTTAGAAACCCTACAACATTTGGGAAATACCCTAAGGTATATTCGGGCTACAGTGGATGCTCGATAGAGTCTGGATCTGGTTTGTAGGAGTGACGATGATCGAACGATGAATGCGATGATGGCTAGGGTTTGTACGAAATATTGTGTGAATTTGTATGATCTCTCTTTGCAAATATTTTTGACCCTTATTCATGAAAAGTGAATAATATTTTATGATTACCTTAATTCATGTTAGGGTTTTTATGACGACAACGAGCAACCAAGATTAAAACATGATGAGTGGTTAAGATTGCAACTTGATAAGTGACACATATTGAAATTAATGAGTGGTAATGATTGCCACATGGCACGCTAAGATGGAGTTTTGATGGATGGCTCATATTTATTCATATATATAAATATAAATATATAAAATATTTATATTTATATAAATAAATATATACATATATAAATAAATAACTATATATATATAACGAATGATGAATGGCTATGATTTAATGATGATGAGTGGACAATGAATGGCTAGGATTTGGTGTCTACACTTTTCATGTATGATCTTATTCCATAAGCCTTCCTTTGATATTATCTTCCAAACGCACTTGGCTGCTAGAGCATTACTAAACATGAAGATGTTCTTAAGTCCCCATCCTCCATTTTACTTCAGCTTGGCTAAGGATTTCCATTTAACAAAGGGTATACCTTCCCTTTATATTTTCCCTATCCATAACAACCTATAGCTTAACTGTCTAATTTTATCCAAAATGCCTTTGGGTATATGAGCCAAATATTGATAATATACTGGTATTGCCTCCAACACAGACTTGACCAAATTCAATATTCCCCCCAAAGAGAGTTATTTGTTGCATCATATATTAATTATTCCTTCCACCTTCTTTATCAACCAATTATAGTCTTGTTTAGTGTAAGCATTGGGTTTCAAAAATGACCCTATATATTTAAACCACTTTTGAAGATAAAATTTGTTGAAGGAGGAAGTGACCTATCAATATGGTCTTGTAGACACCAAATCCTAGCCACTTGTCCACCATCACCCTTTCCCACCATTCAATTGGCCTTTCCATGCCTTTCCTGCCATCCAATGGCCCACTTTAGCCCTTTCCTACCATTTTTTACCCATATTTGACTTATTTATATGTATTTTATATTATTTATATTTAAATATAATATTTTATATTATATTTTAATATATTTGTTATAAAATATATCTTTATAAGCCAACTTAACCTCATTCATCCAATCCGATCTAATCTCAACCGTCCATCTCCCTTAATCCATGTCACACTTAAAGTTTAATATCAGCCTTTGGATATGCTTTAATATTAGCCACACAATAAAAAAGTATTAAGCTAAAAGCCTAATAAAACCCTAGGCTTGATAATAAATAGGAGCATTCTCAATGCTCAACCCCTAGAAAACTTGAATGCTAGAGCTCTAATTTACTTTTGAAGCCTGACCTTGTTGAGAGATTATTTCTTGTGAGTAGATTATGACCTAGCTAATCCTTCCACAAAATCCTAGCTTGCACTAGGATTTTTGGATTCCAGCCACCTTCGCATCCCATTTCCACCACTGCCATTGTCTTCCATCTGCCAAGCACTTTGCATACCCCTGATCTGCTTCTATAGATTTAGCCCTAATCTGTAGGTGCAGTCGAGCGCTTGCCTCATCCCACAGACGCAGTCGTGCACCTATCACATTTTTTAGGTGCAACCCCACACCTGATGTTCCCATAGCCACACACCAGAATCTATCACATAAGACCATCAAGTACCGCCAAGGGCACCCTACCATAAATCTACAATGGAGCAACAAAACAAAAAAGTAAGTATTATATGTGTTTTATTTATTGTTATTTGATTCAGTATGTTCTATTTACTCAGATCTAGAGTTTTTAGTTTGCATTCCTTAGGGTTCACACTATGGAACCCTCATTTTGTTTTCTAACAAATTTATGTTTGATATGTGTACATGATTAGGTAGCATCAATCAAGGATTGTTGAGTAGCTACTGAATCTAGAGTGGCTTGGTTACGAATAACCATAAGCCCATTCACCCTGTTGGAAGCAAGATACATTGGAGACACTACTTTTTTTGTAGATAGGGTTTCGAAGAACCCTAGAATTTGTAATTACTATATGAAAATAATTCTATTGAAAATATTGATTGTAACAAAGGAGTTTCTCAGTTCCCCCTCCATCTATTGAATAAAATCATATTCTATGCAATCTCTTGTTCATTGGGTTATTTTACTTTCATATTTGTTTTAGTGTTGTATTTAGCTTCATAAATGGTGATAATAGTGGGACCCCACAAGGGTTCTATTTTATGACTTGCTTTTTGTACTAGCAACATTTTGTTGTCCCATTTTGTAGGGTTTTTTGGAGAAAAAAACCAGTAGAAATCATCAGTTAGGGTTTTTGGAAGGTCCTGTGACAGTTTGTAGATAGTTGTGTAGGTGCTCTATGGCACCTATTTATCCCTATAGGCACCCAAATTGATGAGGCCAGGAATTGCCTCATCCATGAACACTCTTTGATACATTTTTGACTATTTGACTTACCCTTTTTACTATGATTTTTATGTTAATTATGGAAAAATGCATTATATAATGATGTTTGCAAATTCTGGGAATGACAAAGTGCATATGCTCTGTTTTACTATTTTTACTGCAATTTCACCTATTTTTTAGTTAATTAATCAGTAGTGTTATAGCAATTCAGAACTTGTTTGAATATCTGATGCTTGGTAATATTGTGTTCCTTTGGTTAAACTAATTCAAATGGAAAAGGGTGCCAAGAATTTGTCCACTGTAGCTGACTGTGCAGGAAAACAGGCTGTAACTGTGACAGTTCCAGCCAGCTGTACATATACAACAGGGCTTGGAATTAGTCACTCCAGCACATGCCACCGATGCAGAAGGGTGTGCAAGAGAGTGGAGAAGTCAACACGTTACTTCCTACGCATTTGGACCACAGATCAGCAACAAATGGTCACCTGCCTGTTGTTCCGGAGTAGTGCAGGAATAAGCGGTGCAGGAATAGGGAATAGCGCAGGAACAACGTGAAGGTGGTCAAAAAGTGATAAACCGGTGGAGGAAAGTATTGGAAATTGACCAGGAGGTTGTCCCAACTCATATTAACATGATTTCCTCAATAGATGCAGCCCAAAAATAATGAATGGATAAAGTTTTGACAAAGTAAAATCCTGTAGTCTAGGAAACAGTTATGTAATTAGTTGTAAATCCCTACAAAGCAGTAACCAAGCATATCAGTGTTATCTTATAAATAATAAAGCTCCCATATGGTCGAGCATATAGATAGATAGATAGACATATAGATAGATAGGCAATAGAATACCGAAATTAGCATAGAGTAAAGTTTTCCTGTAGCAGAACAGTAATTTGCAGGTTTTTCCTGCATTACTGTAATGCATTTTTAGATTGAATAAAAAGGTGCAATCTTCAGTTTTCAATTGGCATGTTGAAGTTGATGAGTAACAGCTAAATTCTCTTAGCATAACTCCTCACCTTCTTCTAGTTCTGGAAGCAAGGGCCACTTGCAGCCCAGAGGAAGGCAGTTCTTGACAGAATTTCTTGCTGAATTCTTGCTGCAGCAGGTTAGCAGAATTCTGCCAGTTTTCATTTCTTTAGTAGTTTTCAATACAGATTTCAGTAGTGGACAGCATTTCCTTGTATTTACAGCAATTCCTAGATATTTTGTCATCTTGCAGTTTTACAGTCATTATTGATTCAATTTTGCATTACACAACAATTTCCAGATATCTTGTCATTTTGCAATTTGGCAGTTTTTGTTGATTCAATTTTGCAGTAGTTGAAATTCTATTTTGATATTCTCTAGTTGATTTACTTTCATGCAAGAGTGTGTGTGTTTTAAATTCTGCACTTTACTTTTCTATCATTTCAATTTAGCAACATTTCATTTTCTGTCATTTTTAGATTCTATCATTTCATTTCCTGCAATTTTGTTTCTGCAAAAGTAAATAGGAGTTAATTTCAATTCTTAGGAGTTAAAGGTCACAACAAAACCCCCAAATGCTAACTGATCCACCAATAAAACCTGTTCTTGGATAAACTGAACCTACAACTGTGACACTTCCTATCGTATACAGCCTCTGGACACCACCCTGGATTGACACACATAATGATTAAATGATGAATGATCAATGACCCTCATCATTTTTGGCATCGTTGTCGGGGAACAATCGGTGTTGTTAGGAAAAGTGACACAGGTCAAGAATTGTGTTACAATTTTTGAAATATTGTATTTCAGTTTATTTAGTGAATAGGCATGAATGCATAGGCCAAGAGACGAAAGAGGGAGGTTTATCAGAACTAGTTCTGAACCACCAAGGCGTTCTTCACGATCAGATGAAGAATTGCCAGAGCAAGAAATACCTTCTTCACCAACTGAAGCTTTGGACAGATTAGAACAAGAACTTTTGGCAGCACTTTCTGCTAAACATTCCCTTAAGACTGAACCATCCACATCAAACTCAAGAAAGAAAGTAACTATGGCAGCACCACTACCACCACTAGGTGGGTATGCTGATGATCCTCCTAAGACTTTTGAATATCCCATACGGTTGGATCCAGCTCTAGATGCTCCCATGAAAACTATTTCTCCATCCATATTGCCAATTTTTAGGGGAACTATTTCAGAAGATCCTGATCAATTTCTGTTTGAATTCAAAGTGTTATGTCAGACTTATGACTACATAAATGATAATCAAAAATTGAAATTGTTTCCTTCTACGCTTAAGGATGGTTGCTCTCCGATGGTTTATGAGTAATCTTGAACCTAATTCAATCCGTACTTGGGATGACATGGAGACTGCATTCTTACATAAATATCAGGATTACTATCGAGTACGAAATAGAAAAGATGAGTTGTTTCAGATCAAGCAAGAAGAAGATGAGAGTTTAGAGGATTACCTTGATCGCTTTGCCTTTGTCCAAAAGAGATGTGGTCCTGTAGAACCTGATTTCTTAAAGCCTATCTTCTTAAGAGGATTGCAGGATGAATCTAGGGAAGTGTTAGATTTAATGGGAAAAGGAGACATAGATCAACTTGACCTTGAAGATATTGTGGAGTTATGTAGAAACTATTCCCGTACTCACCATCGGAGAAAGAAAAGGAATTATGGCAATAATGACATAAAGGAGTTGATGGAGGAAATGGCTAATTTAAAAACTGATATCCTTGTTCAACTCAATTCTGCATTAGGTGAGAGAAACATAAAATCCAATTCTACACCACCTTTGGCAATTTATTGCCCGAGATGCAGGAATAAGCATGCCTTGCGGGATTGCCCTTTAAATAAAACTTCTATTTGTGGAATTTGTTCCAAGGAACATTCAACGAGATAGATGTCCTTTGTTGCCTCATCTAAAATCTATCTTAGGCACCCAAACAGAAGAACTTAATGCTATTGGGCAGAGATCCGGTGGTGGCTATACACAATATCCCAATGCTCCTCGGTTTCCAAACTGGGGACAATCTCCTTGGAATATGAACATGCCATGGGGACATGCAGAAGTCCCTGCACAACCTTGGAACCAACCTTGGACAGCTCCTCCAGATTGGTCACATCCTGGATGGATGAACCCACCTTGGAATGCAACTCATCCACAGTGGACACAACAAGGACAAAGATGGGGACAACAATATCCACCATATCAAGGACAACAAAGGTATCAAGGGCAAGCTCAAAACTTGTTGCCAGCTCCTAATCCAAATTTTTAGGGAAGAACACAACATCAACAAATGCAACCAGTGAAACAACCTCCACTCCCAGCTCAGCCTATGACTAACCCAAATAATACCGGACAAACAACCCCTATTTATGAGGTTGAGTCTGAAGATTCTATTGTAGTTCATGTACTTGATTGTAGTAACATCCAGCTACGATTCAGGGAAGGTTTTACCTGAACCTGTTCCACCCACCATTGAAGAAATAAGTGAGAAACAAGAACCTCCAAATCAGGAGACAGTGCAACAAAAACAAAAAGATGAAGTAACAGAAAAAATGCAGGAATCTTCTCCAGTAGCATTACCATACCCTGAAAGGTTTGATCATATTGATACTACCCCTGAATCAGAATTAGTGACAGAACTTAAAAAGATGTCAATTTCTCTCCCTTTGTTGTAGGCAATAAGGGATGTGCCTTCACTCAAAAAAACTATTCAGGAGTTATGTATCAAGAAACCTGGTAAAAAGAAGGCCTTTCCTAAAACCATTCAGGTAGAAGGAAAATTAGCTGATTTATTATCCGGGAAACTAGTTCCTCCCAAATATAGTGACCCCGGTAGTCCAATAGTTACAATTACTATTGGATTAATGCAAATTCCTAATGTGCTAATTGATCTTGGAGCTGCAATTAATGTTATGACTAAGGACACAATGCAAAAATTGTAGCTCAAGAATCTCAATCCTACTACCACAGTTTTGGAAATGGCAGATAGGTCCGTTGCTAAACCTGAAGGTATCCTAGAAGATGTAGCCATTGAAGTCTCTTCTTGGGAATATCCTGTAGACTTCTTAGTGTTGCAGCCTAGAAAATCAGTCAATGGATACCCTATCATTCTAGGACGACCTTGGTTGGCTACTGTAGCTGCTTTTATAGACTGCAGGTCAGGAGAAATGACCATTTCTAATGGTGTTGACCTAAAGAAAATTTATTTGTATCCACCAGCTCAACCTTCAACTAAATTTTTTGGACAAATTTGGTATCCTGAATCTGATGAAGAACAGGAAACCATTGCCACTTTGGCTACAGTTGTAGTAAAAGAACATATTGAGGAAATCACTACACCTGAGAGAGAAATATTCGAGAATGAAACTGTCCTAATTGAAACATTACAATCGGAAGGACTAACTGATGATCAAACTCTTGTTCATCGGTTGTTGTGGCAAGAGGAGGAACAAAATTCAGAACTTCTGTCATCCATGCCTAATCAGGAAAGATCATTCATTCTACCACATGGATGGCATCATCATCTCCTTAACACCTTCAAATGTCCTCTGATTCCACCAGGTATCATTTTTGAGATAGATTCTAGAGTATTTCATACTCTACAGCCACATCATTGTCCATTAAATGCATTAATCAGTAACTATGAAGCAGCTAGTTCTATCTATCCAGGGATCAAACAAATTGAAATCCAGCCAGGTAAATTTTTGAACATTAATAGCTGGCTAACTGAGGACCAGGAAACCAAATTATTTGTAGTCTTACAAAGACATGTTCAAGCTTTTGCATGGAATTATAAAGACATGACAGGCATTCATCCTGAGGTATGTACACATAGGATATACACAGAAAATGTAAAACCAGTAAGGCAACCTCAGAGACGCTTGAATCCTGCTCTAAAGGAAATTGTGAAAGAGGAAATTGAAAAACTCTTAGATGTTGGATTCATTTATCCAATTTCAGACAGTAAATGGGTTTCACCATTGGTCATTGTTCCAAAGAAAAATGGTAAAATGAGAGTATGTGTGGATTATAGGGAGTTAAATAAGGCCACACATAAGGATCATTTCCCATTACCATTCATAGACCAAGTATTGGATACCCTTGCTGGAAAGAAATTTTTCTATTTTCTTGATGGTTTCAGTGGGTATAACCAGATACAAGTTGCGCCAGAAGATCAAGAAAAGACTACCTTTACATGTCCTTGGGGAACCTTTGCTTACAGGGTTTTACCCTTTGGTTTATGTAATGCTCCAACAACATTTCAGAGAGTTGTTTTAGCAATTTTTTCTGATTTAACCAATGAAAGTGTTGAAATTTATATGGATGATTTCACGGTGTTTGGAAATAGTTTTGAATATGCATTAGAACAGCTTGAAAAAGTGTTGATTCACTGTGAAACATACCACCTCTCTCTGAATCCTGAGAAATGCTTCTTAATGATGGAGGAAGGAATTGTCCTTGGACATCATATCTCTTCTTTTGGAATCAAAGTTGATCCTAAGAAGGTTGAAGTCATCAAAAACCTCCCTCCTCCACAAACTCAAACTGATGTACGCAGTTTCTTAGGGCACATTGGTTTTTATCGTAGATTCATTGCTAACTTCAGTACTATAGCAAATCCTATGTTTGCTCTACTCATGAAGGATTCTGAATTTGTTTGGTCTTCTGAATGTCAAACTTCTTTTGAAGACTTAAAGGAAAAGTTAACCACTCCACCTGTATTAAGAGGTCCTAATTGGGAGTTACCTTTTCATATTCAAACTGATGCTTCCAATACTGCTATTGGAGCTGTGTTAGGACAGATTGAAAATGGGGAACATTATGCTATTTACTATATCAGTAAAAACTTGATAGGAGCTGAGAAAAACTACACTACCACTGAAAAAGAATTCTTGGTTGTAATCTATGCTATTAACAAATTTTGACACTATATCACAGGGTACCAAGTATTCATCCATACGGATCATACTGCAATCAAATATTTGATGAATAAACCATTGGTTAGTGCAAGAATTATTCGTTGGTTGATTATATTGCAGGAATTTGATGTTACCATAGTAAACAAGCCTGGGAAATCTAATGTAGTTGCAGATTTCTTGTCAAGAATACCAAATGCGGATACAGGGGAAGTTGTGGAAGATACCTTTCCAGATGAAAAGTTGTTTGTTGTCTCTGTACAATCTCCATGGTTTGCAGACATAGCTAATTACTTAGCTACAGGGAAGATTCCTCTTCACTTTACCCCCAAACAAAAGAAACAGTTAATCAAGCAAAGTTCTTCTTTTCAATGGATAGAGGGCTTACTGTTTAAATGCAGTCCTGATCATGTTTTACGTAGGTGTATCCGCCAGGATGAAGTATATGATATCCTACGGGCATGCCATGATGAACCATCAGGAGGGCATTATTCAGTCAAAAGTACTATTCGCAAAATCTTGGGAACCGGATATTATTGGCCATCTTTGCATAAAGATGTAAAGAGGTACATTAGACATTGTGATGCTTGCCAGAGAATGGGAAAACCTACCTTTACTAATGAAATGCCATTACAACCTCAAATAGGAACAGAACCATTTGAAATATGGGGTTTAGATTTTGTAGGACCCATTAATCCTCCTTCCCAAGGCAAAGTGCATATCTTGGTATGTACTGATTATGTTACCAAATGGGTAGAAGCTCGTGCCTTTAAGCATGCTAGAGAAGAAAAAGTTGCTGATTTTCTATATTCATAGATTTTTCTGCGTTTTGGAGCCCCACAATCCATCACCACAGATCAAGGACCCCAATTTACTTCAAAAATTATTGAAGCCTTCACTCAACTCTATCAAGTCAAACACAGAAAATCCTCACCTTATCATCCACAAGCCAATGGCCAAGTTGAAGTGACCAATAGGGAATTAGAATGAATTCTGACCAAAACCGTAGCAGTCCATAAAAGAAATTGGCTGGACAAATTACCAGAAGCTATTTGGGCTTATAATACCACTTGGAAATCTACCACTGGATTTACGCCCTATGAATTGGTCTATGGAAAAAAACCGCTTTTGCCTATTGAGTTTGAATTACTAACTCTTCGAACTGCTTTGGAAGTAGGTATTGATCTGTCACAGGCACAAGAAGATCGTATTCTGCAACTTGATGCATTGGATGAACTACGCATGGATGCACTACATCAGACGGAGATAATCCAAGCACAGCGGAAGATGTGGCATGATAGTCACATAAAGCAGCAAAAATTTTAGCAAGGTGATTGGGCCTTGTTGTTTGATTCACAATACAAGGATTTCCCTGGAAAGTTGCAGACCAGATGGCTTGGACCATATCAAATTGAGGAAGTGTTTGACAATGGAGTTGTTCGTCTTACACCTATTGATGACTCACAATGCAAGTTGGTGGTGAATGGACATCGTCTTCGTATGTACCACAAACCATACAACAAGGCAGAATTTCTCAAGCAAGTGGAAAGTTTGGATGTACACATTTGGGAAGAAAACACTTCTTCCATCCCAAATTCAGCAGATTGACACAAGATTTTGATTTAAAAAAAAAAAAAAAACAAATAAGAAATTCAGGAAGTGAAAACCTCTTTGAGGCACTCCTGAGTTGGGTTTACATGAAAACCGGTTTTTCGGCATGTTTACCTAGTTGGTTTCACTATCATTGTTCGGTCTTGTCTCATGACCGTGGTTTCATCTATTTTCAGATTGCACCTACCTTAGTTTAAAGATTGATTAGCTGGAAATCTCAGCAGGAGCACCTCGAAATGTAGATAAAATGGTTATAACAGGTATGTGTCTTTTTCATTCTCTGAATAATGTAAATCATTAGTATATAGTGTATATATCCTTGATTAGTATAAAAGCATGTAAAAAGGGGGAATCAAACATGGAAAGTCCTTGTCAGTAATGCCTCTGCCTAATTCTGCTCTAGAATGAAAAAAAAGAAGTGCTATTGGAATAGGGAAGCAATAACTTTTTATATTCCAAAGCGGGAATAATCCTATAAGCGGGAATAAACTATTTATATCCCAGAGCGTAGGAATGATTTAACAAGTGAGGAATAAAGTTATTTATATCCAGGCGAGGGAATAAATCACTAAGCACAGGAATGAAATTATGTGTAAAAACTATTTATGACACGTGGCCTACGGTGAGTTAATTGGTTTAAAAAGAAAAATACAGGTCACCGACTCATGGTTGCATGTGACAGCTGGCGTCCATAACAAAAATGAGCGAAGTTACGAGTGATAACTTCACATGCACTGCCATGTCATTATGCTACACGTTTCGAAGTAGTTCCTGCGCTGCTATTATTCTTGCTACGATGATTGAAACCCTAAACCAGATGCACGCTCGTATTATCCACCAATTTATAGAAACTACAGAACAGAAGGCAGGAAATTATGCCATGGGGGGAAAGAAAATCAGAGTCGAACCTAAAAATATTAGCTACCTGGAAAGTGACCCTGCATCCCTACAAATATTCGTTGATGGAGGATTTTGTCATTCCTACAAAAATTTGATGGCTATTCCGAGGGCTTGGTGGCAGAATTCGCATGCACCTTCCGCAACAATCGAGTGCACATTAACGGGATGACTATCCAGGTAACTCCCGAAATACTCAGCCAAGTCACTGAATTACCTCTTCAAGGCTTACAGATTGTAAAAACTAGGCGAAATATTTTAAATGACCTAGTTAATCAGTTTAAGGAAGAAGGGGATGGAGAAATTGAGTTCTTAATGCATAGAAATGTTTGTAAGGGGGTAAAAGACTTAGTTTACTAGTCCCTTGGAATGAAGTTGCAATGTGGGTTATGAGGTACATCACTTGTGATGGCCAATTTCCTGTTGTATCTGGCCCACACCTTCGTATCCTCAACCATCTGTGCCATGGAGCAGTTAAACCAGAATGTAGGGTTAATGTGCCCTTATACCTTTTTAGGAGTTAAAGGCTATGGCCAGCAAATACCAAGCAAGGAAGGGAAGCCCTAAGCACCATGGGCTCATCAAATTGATTTGTCAGTATCACTTTAGGGGCAACCCTAGAAATTTTGACCGCTTCTTTGCCCCTTGGGCAGAAACAAATGACTCTAATCCTGCATCAGAGGAAGGGAAAGCAGAGGAAGAGGAAGTAGAGGAAGAAGAAGCAGAGGAAGACTCTACAGGAAACCCTAGTCTAGAACCCTCTAAAATTAGAATTTCCCCCTCTCCAGATGGTCCCCCATCTTCACGAACTTAGAAACAGCAAGTGTCCACATCTGGTTCTCAGTCAAAAAGAAAAAGGGTAACATTTGCAGATACGGTACAATCCAGCGGAGAAATTGGAAGTGCAAGTGAACATGCTCTGGAATCTGCTCCTGAAACAATAGCAACATCTGCAGTTGCTCCAGAACATCCAAAACCTGCACCTGTTAAGAAGTATCCAGGGTCTACAGGGTTAAGAAGGTCTGCTAGACTTCAGAAAACTAAAACCCTGCCAGAAGAACTAATAGATATCATAGACCCAAATGAAGGAGAAATCAAAATAGAGGATGCACAGGAACTAAATATTGAAATAGAAATGACAGACACAGGGATATAGACCATGGAGCTGGATACAACTATGGATGAAACTTCAATAAGCCCTGTATGTCCATTAGTTGATTATACTGACTACGATTCTGAGGAGCAGTTAAAATTTGATTCTGAACCAGTTAAGGATGATGTGCATGTTTTAATGCATGATGATTCTGAGTAGTATTCTGAGTCTGAGTCTGAAGAGGAAATCGATATCCACACTCAATTGCATGCTGCAAAGAGTGTTATTAAAACCTAGACCCATTGGATTGAGCAAGCTGAAGAGACCATAAAACAAAAGGATCAACAAATTGATCTGCTTCAGCAAAAAATTCAAGATTTGCAGAACCAGTTGTCTCAACTGGAATATCAATCTGAGAGTTACCAGAAGCATCACGGGATGAATGGGCCCAGATTCTCTTAGATTTAGCTGAACATTCTGAGGCAAACATAGCACCTGCACGAGAGATCACCTGACGAGAGAGGAAGCGAGGAATGGCGGTATCAGATGATGAGAGTCCATCAAGAATTCTATTGACAAATGATCTTGCACTTAGACAGGAAACACAGACACCTTCTGTAGAGGAACAAGAGGCTGCAGCACAAGATCAGGTATCCACACCCTCTCCTCTCATTGCTATTACAACAAAACAAGGGACACAAATAGATTTGCCTATTGTAATACCAACTGTGGAAGTTGGTGTACAAGTGAATATAGTGGCACAAATGCAACCTATTGTAAGACCCCCGAACACAGTGCCTTTAACTAGGTACAATGAAGACCTGGCATATTGGATGACTCAGTGTCACCAGTTAGAGGGCAAGGTTGCCACTTTAAACTCTGAAGCGGCTAAAGTAGGAGAGAAGGAAACAGAGATTACCAGGTTAACAGCACAGGTGAAGGATATATTTCAGATTGTAGAATATGCAATACAGTGCAGAAGACCACCTCGATTTTATAGCCTCCTACTCAAAGAGAGATACCTTCATTGGCAAATCATGAGACTTGCCTCTGAGCTGCCTCATCGGTTGAACACTCCTAAAGAATTCATAGAGGCATTTATGAGAGTCCAGAGAGCAACAAAACCTGTTATGTGAGTTATTCTTGCATAATTTCTTTTTGCCCATAGAAAGTATGTTTCTACCTCACATTTATACAGGTGATTTACAAACTTAGAGCTTTCATGTCCACTCTACAAAATCAGATTTACTAGGACACAAAAAAGAAGTTCACCAAGGAATTGGAATCATAGGCTATTTTGCTTATCAGACCTGCTCCCCTAAATCATAGAGATTGTACAAATGTTCATTATACCTTCATGAGGGATATCAGAATGAAACAACTCTATCTAGGGAACCTTCAGAAATGTATAATCCAGTTTCAAAATTTTTGTGCAGATTTCTTTGATGATGTTGTGGCAACTTGTAAAAATAGATGGGGTGAGTTATCTATCTCTCTCTAGAAAAGAGAGCCAATTTCTCCCACCAATTTGTTGTGGTCAAGGAGAAGGGCAGAAGGCATTGTCCTAATTATATCAGAAATCAAGGAGCTTTGGATAGGTCTGAGATATAGGATGCCCATAATTATTACTCCTGTCCCCTACTTCTTTGATACTGACCCACAACCTGATGTGCACTTCCAACAGTGGTTTCAGTCCATCAAAGCAGTCAGTGGATTCTATAAAATTGGTGGTGCATTACTCAAATTTCATGAAATATGTCTAGACCTGGATACGTGTCTTCTTGTCATTTGTACAAAATGCATGAGGACATGCATTACCATAAGTTGGGGGGAATGATGAGGCCAGGAATTGCCTCATCCATGAACACTCTTTGATACATTTTTGACTATTTGAATTACCCTTTTTACTATGATTTTTATGTTAATTATGGAAAAATGCATTATATAATGATGTTTGCAAATTCTGGAATGACAAAGTGCATATGCTCTGTTTTACTATTTTTACTGCAATTTCACCTATTTTTTAGTTAATTAATCGGTAGTGTTATAGCAATTCAGAACTTGTTTGAATATCCGATGCTTGGTAATATTGTGTTCCTTTGGTTAAACTAATTCAAATGGAAAAGGGCGCCAAGAATTTGTCCACTATAGCTAACTGTGCAGGAAAACAGGCTGTAACTGTGATAGTTCCAGCCAGTTGTACATATACAGCAGGGCTTGGAATTAGTCACTCCTAGCACATGCCACCGATGCAGAAGGGTGTGCAAGAGAGTGGAGAAGTCAACACGTTACTTCCTACGCGTTTGGACCACAGATCAGCAACAAATGGTCACCTGCCTGTTGTTTCGGAGTAGTGCAGGAATAAGCGGCGCAGGAATAGGGAATAGCGCAGGAACAACTGAAGGTGGTCAAAAAGTGATAAACCGATGGAGGAAAGTATTGGAAATTGACCAGGAGGTTGTCCCAACTCATATTAACGTGATTTCCTCAATAGATGCAGCCCAACAATAATGAATGGATAAAGTTTTGACAAAGTAAAATCCTGCAGTCTAGGAAACAGTTATGTAATTAGTTGTAAATCCCTACAAAATATAACCAAGCATATCAGTGTTATATTATAAATAATAAAGCTCCCATATGGTCGAGCATATAGATATATAGATAGACATATAGATAGATAGGCAATAGAATACCGAAATTAGCATAGAGTAAAGTTTTCCTGTAGCAGAACAGTAATTTGCAGGTTTTTCCTGCATTACTGTAATGCATTTTCAGATTGAATAAAAAGGTGCAATCTTCAGTTTTCAATTGGCATGTTGAGGTTGATGAGTAACAGCTAGATTCTCTTAGCATAACTCCTCACCTTCTTCTGGTTCTGGAAGCAAGGGCCACTTGCAAGCCAGAGGAAGGCAATTTTCGACAGAATTTCTTGTTGAATTCTTGCTGCAGCAGGTTAGCGAGATTCTGCCAATTTTCATTTCTTTAGTAGTTTTCAATACAGTTTTCAGCAGTGGACAGCATTTCCTTGTATTTACAGCAATTCCTAGATATTTTGTCATCTTGCAGTTTTACAGTCATTATTGATTCAATTTTGCATTACACGATAATTTCCAGATATCTTGTCATTTTGCAATTTGGCAGTTTTTGTTGATTCAATTTTGCAGTAGTTGAAATTCTATTTTGACATTCTCTAGTTGATTTACTTTCATGCAAGAGTGTGTGTGTTTTAAATTCTGCACTTTACTTTTCTGTCATTTCAATTTAGCAACATTTCATTTTTTGTCATTTTTAGATTCTGTAATTTCATTTCCTGCAATTCTGTTTCTGCAAAAGTAAATAGGAGTTAATTTCAATTCTTAGGAGTTAAAGGTCACAAAAAAACCCCCAATTGCTAACTGATCCACCAATAAAACCTGTTCTTGGATAAACTGAACCTGCAACTGTGACACTTCCTATCGTATACAACCTCTGGACACCGCCCTGGATTGACACACATAATGATTAAATGATGAATGATCAACGACCCTCATAAAAAATGCACCTATACAGTAGCTCTGCTGCATCTATAGAGGCACTACAATATGCCTGGTAGTGATTTGAAATAGAGCTTAGGCTTCCGGGTAAGCCCTACGACTATTCTATTCAAATTTTGGATTTTTTGTATTTCAATGTTTTACTATTTATTTTTAGATTTCAAGCTTAAAACGAACATACATTAAGCAATCTAGAAATAAATTCATTTTATATTGCATCTAGAGTATCTGTGCATTCATTCATCACACATTTTAAGTTTTCTATTTCGAAAAGAACTACAAATTCAAATAATTCTTGCATATTTTTGCTTGCATTTGAAAGTGAAAAGCATTAATTAGAATTTGCATTTTAGGAGTTAAGGGTTGCTTATTTTACTTAACTATTAGGAACAATATTTAAATGCAAAACGTATTCATGCCCTTGGGTGGTACCTTTGGCAGAGAGGTGGATGAACCCTCCGATTGCTATCTAGGCAGGGGGTTTTAAGCGATGTACTTCACACTCTTTAGAAGAAATTTGCATTTATGTGTTGGATTCTAATTTAGATTTATGAAATCTGTTATCTTTAACATTGTTTGTCAAAAATAGAGAATAAATTTTTTAAAAATAAATCACACACAACACGTTGCACTTTAAACATTAGTAACTGGATTTCATCATCGGTTGTTTCTTGAGGTTTGGTGACGGTGTCATTCATCTCCATCCACCAAATATATGCCCCTAGAAACCTTAGGACTACTCTCAAGAAAAATTGTTGGATTTCATCACCAACAAGAATCTCGTTGTCCCATCCAATCATAGTCTTTTACCTTTATTTTTCATTAAACAAGATTAGGGTACACCAAACACATAAAACTGTCATATCTAAAAGGAATTTGCACTAAAAAGAGATAATCAATGAATAAGGTAAGCCACACAAGGTGAGACTTAGGATTGATTGTTTTATTTGTTCCTAAATTATTTAGCTCTATTTTCAATTTTGAAATTTAATTATCCTGAAATTGTATTTTAATTTAATTATTTTATGGTTTTAACTTGAAATAAGAAAAAAATATTAAATCAAAATAATTTAGTGGAAAATATAATAAACACACCCGCTACTTCAGTAGCCAATCCTTCCAATCCTAGCCCATCTAGGCCCATTTTACCATCTCTCCTACAAGAGGGATCCATTCCTCAAAATTTTGAACAACCATTTATCCAAATTGATATGGACAAGGTAGAGGCTATCTACAGGTCTTCTAACTATGTCCTAGAACCCATTAGCCAAGACTATGTTGAACAACCAAAGTTATCTACATCCTGTCTGTCCAAACCTACCCAAGGATATTCTAATTATGTTTATGAGTATGGTATACTCTCTTCTCCCCATTTAGCCTAACAAAACCCAAGTGTTTTAACACTTGTCCTCCATCTGGCTATACCCAAACCCATTCTAATCCTTTGTATGAGGAGTATATCAATGCTGCCTCATAGGTACCAACCTCCCAGGTTGCCACATCAAGTGCAACTTGCTCCATGCCCACTTCCTCAAATCCATCTACATCCATACCTTCATATTCTAATTTACCCGTAGCCTTGTCAATTTCTTCAATGTTCGAGCAGACACTTTAGGATATATTGAGTCTCGTTAACAAATTACTTCTACAACATAAAAATGCTAGACAACAAGTTCATGCAAATCCTAACATTCCTATAGTTTCATATCAACCAACTATAGCCAACCAAAATTCAACTTGGGTCCCCCAATCTTCGATGTTGTCCATCCCCAATCTACCTCCAATTCAAAATCTAACCCCGCCAATCACAATTTATTCTGGCAAACCAAACCAATTCTTCCAAAATCTTCCTCCTCATCAATATTATCCTTATTTCAATCATAAATCTTCCCCCCATAAATTTCAAACTAATAAATTCCACAAAAACCATCTCATCACTCCCCAACATTTTTCTTCTAGTCCATCTCCAAATCATCAGGTTATCCAAGGCTTTCACATTCTTAGGGAAGATCTTCAGATTCAGGCCATGCAAAACAAATATATCAGTTGATGCAAAATGCTCCTGGCATGTCAAGCCAAAAACCAACTCTAAGTCAACTGATCCACCAACCAATTCATCCTTTGGTACCATCACTGCCATATCCGGTAGACTTTATATTACCAAATTTTGACAAGTTTAGGGGAACCAAGGACCCTAAGGAGCATGTTAGCTCATTTGTTCATGCATGCTTTTGGATTCAAACCAATAATGCTCACATGCTCTAAAAATTTCCTCAAACATTAGGAGGAGATGCCATAGAGTGGTTCCATCAGCTACAAACTCATAGCATTTATACTTTTTAATAGCTGATTGACTTTTTTCTTGAGCATTTTTTCCTAAACATCAAAATGAAGATTTCATTATCAGATGTATATGAATTAAGACAATGGGATGATGAAACTATATATAACGTTGGAAACCATTGGAGGGCAGTCATTACCAAATTACCATTCTTACTCCTAATGTATGAAATCATAAAATTATTTACCAAGAGTTGTTTAAAACCCATCTCTTGGATGCTTCAACTTCATACTTATCGATCATTTGAAGAAGCGTTGGCACAGGCTAGCATCATTAAGGAGATAAAAATCCAAGAGGGTATGATTAAGCCTAAAAATAAATAATGGCAAAACAAGGGCCAATTTAAAAGCAATCAATAATGCCAAAATAAATCATCACAAGCCTCTTTGACTAGTCCATCTAATCAAGTGGTGATGAGCCAACCCTTAGTGGCTCAACAACTCATGCAACAACCATGAAAAATTGCTTATCATGTGGTCCCCTCGGTAACTCAAGCACTCATAATATAAAATACAATGCCAACTATGAAAAATATCTCCCATCGACAATACGTTCGACCCCAATGCCAATACACTCCTTTAATAGAGTTGTACTCTTCCATATTCCAAAGGTTGTATGAAAAAAATAGGTTGGCCTTGCAAAAAATCAAGCCCGATGACCCCACCAAACATAGCAAAAGTTACAAGGAACATCTATTTTGCCCATACCATAGGCAAAATGGTCATGATATCTATACTTGCAACGTTTTTAAGAACATTGTTCAAGACCTCATAGACTTAGTGGCCCTGAAGGCAGACAATCCTCTAGCTCCACAAAATCAAAATTTGGGAATATTTGAAACACCTCCTCCCAACCATGGAGAGGTATAAACTAATGTAGGAGGTAATAATCATCTCACACCTCCTAGTCAAGTTAATCATGTTCAAACTTATCAAAATTTTGTGGGAGCAGTCCATGTGGTCACAAGAGGTCAAAGGTAAAATCAACAAAATACCCAACAACCAAATGCACAACCTTAAAATCCACCACCCATTCAAAATTATCCAAATCCATCCCCACCAATCAATATTTCTACCCTGCCAAATTAGACCATCCATCATCCTCTAAGACCAGAAGTATCCTTAAGTAGTCGATTGACTACAAGTTTGAAGATGACTTCAGCCAAGTTGTCCCTATATGAGCTCATCCAAAAATATCCTAAGCATAGAGAAGCCTTAATGGAAATTCTTAAATCCATTGAGTTTGAAGCTCAATACCCTAATGCCTTCAACAATTTTGTAGAGAGCATTAGAACATGCATGGAGCCATCCATCACCTTTTATGAATTCGAATTAAAGTCAATGACCTCAGAATTCGTAGATCCTCCATTGCATATCATGTCCCTGATAGACAATAAGCCATTTAAGAGAGTCCAAATTTATACTGGCTCATCCATCAACATTATCACTACCACTGCTCTTAGCAACCTCAAATTTTTTCCTTCCCATATTTCCAAGTCATCCTTCACCCTCAAAGCATTTAACTATGCTTTGTGTACCAAATTTGGCACCATTTTTTACCCATTGAAGTAGGGGTTAAAATATTGCACACTTTGTTCCACATCTTGGAAGGAGCCATGGCGTATAATGTACTCCTTGGTAGACCTTGGATGAGGGAAATGAAATGTGTTCCATCAATTCTCCACCAATGCTTAAAATACGTTCATGATGGTCAAGTCCATTGCATCCCTGTGGATGTAGAACCTTTTAATTATTGCAATTTTATTTCAAATCCCTATGAATCCATGTTGCCTTCCACCCACCTATTTTTTTCCTCATCATATTTGAATCCATACACTTCATATTTGAATCCATCCACTTCATCTTCTAATCCATTCATATTTTCTTCCAAAGATCATATTTTAGAGGAGTTACCCATCACAAAACCCCCTCAATCATCAATTTATTCTTGTACATGTGGTCAAGGTTAATCCACTTTTGCCACATCATCCACCTCAACCATTCTTTCTTCTACAACCATTTCTTCTTCATCATTTCCTCATCCACCTTCTTCTAATTTTGAGCCATCACCCAATCCTTCCAATCCTAGCCCATCTAGGCCCATTTTACAATCTCTCCTATAGGAGGGATCCATTCCTCAAAATTTTGAACAACCATCTGTCCAAATTGATATGGACAAGGTAGAGGCTATCTACAGGTCTTCTAACTATCTCCTAGAATCCATTAGCCAAGACTATGTTGAACAACAAAAATTATCTACATCTTGTCTATCCAAACCTACCCAAGGATATTCTAATTATGCTTATGAGTATGGTATACCCTCTTCTCCCCATTTAGCCTAACAAAACCCAAGTGTTTTAACACTTGTCCTCCATCTGGCTATACCCAAACCCATTCCAATCCTTTGTATGAGGAGTATATCAATGCTACCTCATAGATACCAACCTCCTAGGTTGCACATCAAGTGCAACTTGCTCCATGTCCACTTCCTCAAATCCATCTACATCCATACCTTCATATTCTAATTTACCTGTAGCCTTGTCAATTTCTTTAACGTCTGAGCAGGAACTTTAGGATATATTGAGTCTCATTAAAAAATTACTTCTACAACATAAAAATGCTAGACAACAAGTTCATGTAAATCCTACCCTTCCTATAGTTTCAACTCAACCAACTATAGCCAACCAAAATTCAACTTGGGTCACCCAATCTTCGATGTTGTCCATCCCCAATCTACCTCCAATTCAAAATATAACCCCGCCAATCACAATTTATTCTGGCAAACAAAACCAATTCTTCCAAAATCTTCCTCCTCATCAATATTATCCTTATTTCAATCATAAATATTCCCCCCATCAATTTCAAACCTATAAATTCCACCAAAACCATCTCATAACTCCCCAACATTTTTCTTCTAGTCCATATCCAAATCATCAGGTTATCCAAGGCTTTCAAATTCTTAGGGAAGATCTTTAGATTTAGGCCATGCAGAACCAAATATATCAGTTGATGCAAAACACTCCTAGCATGTCAAGCCAAAAACCAACTCTAAGTCAACTGATCCACCAACCAATTCATCCTTTGGTACCATCACTTGCATATCCGGTAGACTTTATATTACCAAATTTTGACAAGTTTAGGGGAACCAAGGACCCTAAGGAGCATGTTAGCTCATTTGTTCACGCATGCTTTTGGATTCAAACCAATAATGCTCTCATGCTCTAAAAATTTCCTCAAACTTTAGGAGGAGATGCCATAGAGTGGTTCAATCAGCTACAAAATCATAGCATTTATAATTTTTATTAGCTGATTGAATTTTTTCTTGAGCATTTTTTCCTAAACATCAAAACGAAGATTTCATTATCAGATGTATATGAATTAAGACAATGGAATGATGAAACTATATATAACATTGGAAACCGTTGGAGGGAAATCATTACCAAATTACCATTCTTCCTCCTAATGTATGAAATCATAAAATTATTTACCAAGAGTTGTTTAAAACCCATCTCTTTGATGCTTCAACTTCATACTTATCGATCATTTGAAGAAGCTTTGACACAGGCTAGTGTCATTAAGGAGATAAAAATACAAAAGGGTGTGACTAAATATCTCAAATATACTTATGAAGGGTAGGTGCATGTAGTCTCTGTAGATCTAGAGCCCTTTAAGTATTGTAACATGGTGCAACAATTCCCCGAGTCAACGTTACCATCGACTCATGTGGACTTCCAACTGAACACATCCATTCAAGGTCCACTTCCCTCTCCATCACCTTCCATTACACCAATACCATCTTCATCCATACCACCATCATCATTGGCAACATCAAAAATACCTTCGTCATCATCTAATCCTCCATAGAGGAACATGTCGAAGAGGCCAATCGATGAAATCCCTCCCATCATTTCCACCATATCTATGGAAGAGATTCCTTGTCTACTATATGAGGAACCATCTCAGGAGGTTCACATTGAGTCATCTCAAGCCTCACTTCCATCCCCTACACCTTCACCATCCTAGGTTACCATCCATATGTCTAGTACAGGGATAGGGGGATACTTAGTGAGAAACATCACAATAGTTCCATCCATAGAGACAGTGCAAGATATGGGATGACCTCATCTCCCCATAGGTAGCATTGTACCTCTAGGTATACCACCCAACCAAACGAATTTTATATATGGGGGTATCGAGTATGGGACATTGCTAGTTCCTCAAAAAGAAGAAGATGATGAACCTTTCTCTGAGGATATAAACTACATGTCAAATCTTGACTTTGCCATGTGATATCTTCATCGCTATCATTGGCATGGTTATGGGCTAGGGCTATATGAGCAAGGTACTCATGTTCCATGTCAGCCACAATATCAGTTACCATATGATAAATCTAGGTTGGGACACAATAAGCAAGTACCTTTAGATGTCCTCACAGAAGGTCTAGAATACCTATGTCTGAATTATAGGGATGAGTTAGCACGTGATCCCTATGCCAATCCACATCATGTCCATTCATTGGGAGATTATTTTCCCATAAACATGGTAGATCAAGGGTTATCCAGTGATGTCGCTCAATCTCATGAAGTGGGAGAGAGTTTGCATACCTTGCAATATGATAGTGAGGAAGAGGATCAAGGTCCTCCTCATGAATGGACCTCAGATGATGAGGAGGACTATGGCATAGCACCCATAAATTATCCAAGTTTAGATGAGGAACATGAGAGAGTTGTCCCTTTGGATGATGAAGAAGAGTTCTATCTTTGCATGTTCCCAGTACAACATCCCATCTGGTGGTATATTTTACCACTTGAAGAGCAAGATCATCACCTTCCCCATCGACCATCGTTAGTCATTCCACTACCACCACAACCACCCCCACGAGTTAAGAGACAACATCAGATCTCTAGACCCACTCACCCATGGAAGGGAGATCATGTATCCATCAACATGATTTCCATAGATCTAAGTGCACCATTGAGAGATCTGAATAACCCATCAAAGCCATTGCACCTCGACGTTGAGGCAATTGACTTTGATCGGGGAGATTCTCCCCCATATCCATTAGAGTTTTGGCCTTGCGAGGAAATGTTACAACCATTTCATTTTTCTCCAAGGACTACTCAAAATGTCTATCAAGCTGAGGTTGAGTAGGAAATGCCAATTGAAGGTGTAAACCCAGCTGATGACATTCACTTAATCCCTATTCCACACCAGTTGGAAGATGGATCACATATGTCAATTGAGCCAATAGTTGACAGGGATATCGACACAGATCCCGATAATCCCCATAACATCAAATTAGGGGAAGGTCTATCCCCTGATGAACAAGCTGATTATATAAAGTTATTAATAAAAATATAGAAGATTTTGCTTGGTCTTATAAATATATGCCAGGACTAGATCCTAATTTGGTCATGCATAATCTTACATTGGACCCAAGTGTCAAACCAGTTAAGAAAAAGTTGCGTAAGATGCATCCAACAGTCGCCTTGATGGTCAAATATGAATTGCAAAAACTATTGGATGCTGACTTTATTATATCAGTAGATTATCCACCATGGGTTTCCAACATGGTACCAATCAAGAAACCCGATGGGAGGATTCACATTTGCACTGATTTTAGAGATCTCAACAAAGCGAGTCCTAAGGATGAGTTTCCTTTACCAAACATTGATGTGTTGGTAGATGCCACAACAGGACACGAAATATTATCCCTTATGGATGGTTTCTCTGGATACAATCAAATTCATATTAATCTAGAAGACCAGATCAAAATGGTGTTCACAATGCCTTGGGGGACATTTTGTTACAAGGTCATGCCTTTTGGCCTTAAGAACACTGGTGCCACCTACCAATGAGCCATGACATATATCTTCCATGACTACATGCATAAAATTTTGGAAGATTACATGGATGACTTATTGGCCAAATATCTATTACGCCATGAGCATATCAATGTATTGCGAAAGGTTTTAGATCACCTCATTGAGCATAATGTTAGGCTAAATCCCAAGAAGTGTGTATTCGGTGTCACATCTGGTAAACTCTTGGGATTCATAGTCTCTAAGTGAGGCATAGAAGTAGACCCAAATAAGGTCAAGGTAATTCTAGAAATGCCTCCCCCCATAACTATCAAGCAGCTACGTAGCTTGCAAGGAAAGGTCGCATCCATAAAGCGCTTCATAGCACAATTATCGGATAAGTGTCGACCCATGAACAAGTTGCTACACAAGGGGGTCTCATTTCATTGGGATGAAGAATGTCAAGATGCCTTTGATGAGATTAAGCAATATCTAGCTTCACCACTAGTATTGGCTCCTCCATGACCAGGAGTGTCATTCTATCTTTACATCTCAGCTACTGAGCTTGCATTGGGCACCATGTTGGCCCAAAAGAATGAATTTCATAAAGAACAGGCTACATATTATATTAGCCGCACCCTGGTCAGCTATGAGGTAAAATATGCATACATTGAGAAGCTATGCTTAGCAGTGGTCTTTGCCACTAAAAAGCTATGCCATTACATGCTCAATCATACCACATATGTAGTATCAAAAGAGAATCCATTGCGTTACATGATGAGTCAAACTTATCATAGTAGTCGCACGGTGAAATGGATCATGTTGTTGATGAAATTTGACCTAGAGTTCATTGGATAGAAATAAATCAAAGGATAGGTCATAGCCGATCAACTAGCAGAGGCTCCTCTCCAGGATGACCAACCTCTCACTATAGAGCTTCCCAATGATGGAGTTTTTCATGTCTTAGAATCACCAGATCCTGAAGAGCCTGAGTCACAGGCTGACATAACTCTATTTTTTGATGGTTCTAAGTGTGAGCAAGGGGGTGGCATAGGAATCATGTTTTTCACACCACAAGGGGCTCCAATACCCCTTTCATTTAAACTCGATTTCCCATGCACCAATAACAATGTCGAGTATGAAGCCCTTCTCATAGGCCTTCAAATGATAATCACCATGAAAATAACAAAGCTAAACATTTTTGGTGATTCCTTGCTCATAGTTAATCAAGTCAAAGGAATATTCTAGTGTAGGTGCCTAGTATTGCAAGCCTATAAAGCCCTAGTGGATAAAATTCTGGTAAATTTAGAATGGTATGATATTGAGGCACTCCCTCATTCATCTAACCATTTTGTGGATACAATGGCCTCCTTAGGGTCATTAATCCTATAGAACCCATCTGATGATATCATGACTATTCAAGTGAAAATGCTATCACAATCTATGATGCAAGCGTGATGAGCTTAACTCCATGCCTAGAGTCCACATGATTCAGATTGAGCCTTCACATGAAAGGTTCTCTCAAATACACAATTATTTGAATAATGCAGCTTGGGGGACTCTATTCCCTCAAAATCCTTTTGATACTAGCACAATGCTATATCTACAAGTTCACTCTCAATCAGCATTTGCAAGAGAGGAATATCAAAAGGATTGCATAATTCATACAATTGAGGCTTCTGTAAAACAATATTGGGCCATACAAATCAAAGATTATTTAAAACTGGGAAGTATTCCTTCTGGATTGTCGCATGCCACAAAATGAGCATTTAAGAAAAAGGTGGCAAAGTATGTCTTACTAGGAGACATAATGTATCATCGAAGCTATGAGGGTATCCTCCTTCATTGCTTAGACTCTCAAGAGTCATCTTGGGCCATTGCCCAAGCACACGATGGTACATGTGGTGGTCATTTTAGTGGCATGGCCATCGCAAAGCGCATTCTTCGCATGGGCTATTATTGGCCAACTTTAGAGCAATATTGTTGCGCTTATGTAAAGAAGTGCATAAAGTGTCAACATCATGCAAATTTGACACACGTACCTTCACAAGCCTTACAACCGATTCAATCGGTTTGGCCATTTGCACAATGGGGGTTTGATTTAATTGGGAAAATATCACCTACCTCCTCAGGCCATCACACGTTTATCATAACGGCTACTGAGTACTTCACAAAATGGGTGGAAGCAATTCCCCTTACCACGATGACTAGACCTCGCATTGCGGAGTTCATGCTACATAATATCATATGTCATTTTGGTATTCCATCCAAGATAATTTTAGATAATGGGACACCCTTTAAGAATAAGGATGTGCGTGCTTTAACAACAAAATATAATATACAACACAACTTTTCTACGCCCTATTATCCACAAGCTAATGGGCAAGCAGAGGCATCTAATAAAATAGTAGTTGCAATATTAAAGAAAACCATTAAGGAAAATCATAAGGATTGGCATAATCAATTACCTCTTGCCCTTTGGGCCTATCACACTAGTATTCAGACTCCCACTAGGGCAACTCTATTTTCACTAGTGTATGGTGTTGAGGCTATCATGCCTTTAGAGTTAGAGATATTATCATTGCACATCTCTATGCAAGAGTTCATCGATGATGATACTGCATGGCAAGCTCATCTAGATCAACTAACTTTACTTGATGAACGATGCGTCAATGCTCTTGAGCATCTACATGTTTATCAAGAGTGCCTCAAGAGAGCTTACAACATGAAAGTCCACCCTAGAGACTTTCAGGTTGGTGATTTAGTTCTGAAAGAGAACCAACAAAACTCAAATTTGCCACCCCATATGCAGGATAAATTTATGGTAAACTGGTTAGGTCCATACATCATTACTAGTCATATTGGACCTGGAACTTATCGCTTAGCATCTATTGAAGGAAGTGAAGAGCTTGAACCATTGAATATCAATCACTTGTAACCTTTCCATGCTTAGAGCACCATGCCCAACCTAAAATACCCCTAGGTGGTCTACGACCATCTAGGTCAACCTAAAATACCCCTAGGTGGTCTACGACCATCTAGGTCAACCTAAAACATCCCTAGGTGGTCTACGACCATCTAGGTCACCCCAAAATACCCCAAAGGTATCTATAAGCCCTTTGGTCACCCTAAAATGCTCCTAGGTGGTCTACAACCATCTAGGTCACCCAAAAATACCCCAAAGGCATCTATAAGCTCTTTGGTCACCCTAAAATACTCCTAGGTGATCTATGACCATCTAGGTCACCCCAAAATTCTCCAAAGGTATCTATAAGCCCTTTGGTCACCCTAAAATGCTCCTAGGTGATCTACGACCATCTAGGTCAACCCAAAATGCCCCAAAGGCATCTATAAGCTCTTTGATCACCCTAAAATGCTCCTAGGTGGTCTACGACCATCTAGGTCAACCCAAAATACTCCAAAGGCATCTATAAGCCCTTTGGTCACCCTAAAATACTCCTAGGTAATCTATCAACCATCTAGGTCACCCCACAAAATACAACAACACATAGTTTATTTCCCATCACTTAGCCATTGTTTATAAGACATAGTTAGGTTTTTGGTCACTCAACCATATCTAGTTTTCTTTTCAGATTTTGTAGAAAGCTATCATGATTTTTAGAAGGTAGAATCTTGCTTAGATTATACCTTGTATACATAAAAATCCCAACACATTTTCACATTAATAAATCCAAGTTTAGCACAAGGAAAGATGAAACCTACAAAGTGGTCTAGGTTACCCTAAGCGAAAATTTTATCTCGCTCATCCCCCTATGTGAATGGTTCAAAGATGTTGAGAATTGAAAAAAGGACAAGTTCCTCCTTACACAAAAAATAAAAATCCCTTGCCTCACACCAAATTGGGGTAAGTATCCAAAATGAAAAATAAATAGTGATTATTATCACTTCACAATATGCAAAAGAAATAGTGGTTTTTACCATTAGCAAAAGTAAAATAAATAGTGGTTCTCACCACTACAAAAATCCCTTGCTCACCATAACAAAAATGAGCAACTCCCTTGAAAAATTCAAATTTAAAAGAAAAGAAGGGAGTATTGAACTTGAATCCCTAGAATTCTCAGCATTAGAGAACCATAAGGTGATCCTCATTACAGGTTGGGTGGCATCAAGCCCACCTGGCAATGGTGGTATCCTTACACATGATGATATGTCTATCACATAAGCAACTTGCTTTTGTATAGACCAATGTTTGCATGCGGATGAGCTAGCTTTTGGTAGCCTATATTGCCTAGTGGTCTAATCCAACTAAGTACAAAACTCAGGATAATGATACTCATAAGGTGATCTCTAGTACAGATGGGTTGCATAAATCCTATTTGGCACTAGGGTAACTTTATGCATTATCATAGTAATGAACTCACATGCACACACAGGGATATTGAATATCTTGGTTATCTTAGCAGATTTATACTTTGTTAAAAAGTCTTGCATGGTTACTATACAACTTTTGATTAGGTAACTAGAGTGTTTGAGTCTCCTAAAAATCCCAAACACATCATAAAACATTATACTATTCATTCCATTTCATATCATGCTATCACATGTTTGTTAGTGTACATTTTCACAAGCCATTACATAATGTCATAATAACATGAAAATAATGAGATAAATTTTGTACAATCTATGGTGCTAGCATATAATGTGTCAAAATAGTCATCATAATACATCATACAAATTAAATCAAATCATCCATTTCATTCTGCATTTACAAATAGCCATATCATCAAATCACATCATAGGACAAATACATGCATACATGTTAGAGATCCATCACAACATCATAAAGCACATATAAGCATTGCATACATCTCATAAAGTAGTAAGAAACACATGATGATAACAAAAAATTATATATATATATATATATATATATATATATATATATATATATATATATGTATAAAATAAAAAGCTACATCATCATCCATAAACTTCCCATAGGCTACAATAAAGTGGGTCCTCAGACCTCATAAGTCCCAAAATATCAAAAAGAGCCATAGAGTCCCAAAAACCATGGTCACGTAGGACCGATGCTATGAATCTCACCCCTACCCTCAGTCAAAGTCCACCATAAACTCCTAGATCTGCTACCACCTACCCTATCTAACCTCCATGTAGAGCTAGGAGGCCCCATCCATGCAGAAGACTATCCTGTACCACTCCTATAACTCTAGTGTGACCCACTAGTAGACGGATGGTCTAGTAAGCACCCCTAAGGTGCACTATCTCATCCTCCAACTCATTAGTATAAGTCTACTCCTATCAGCAATGAGTCTAGTAGGTTCCCACTAAGGACTAAAGTTGTGCCACCTCCTCCCATAGCTTAGCCATCTCACCACTACTAGATCCCTCATGGATAGGGCTTCATGCTCCAACCTATGCCTAAAGCATAGCTATCAATGCTACCTACCTCTCCATATCAGCCTGAAGTATCTCTCTCCTATTGACCTCTGATAAGCTCACCCCATAGCTCAGTAATCATAGCATCTCAAGCTACCAGTTGTACCTGCATCCCCTGATCATCAAATTCAGCCTCACCCAAGTCACCCTATAGATCCCCTAAGTCAAGGAGCTCTATCCACTCATCCACTACATGATGATGCACATGTCGCTCACCTCCCTCTACCTCCTCATCATCTAGAGACTCATCCTGACCCTCCTCCTCTAGAGCATCCCTGGGTGCCTCCTCTACCACCTTAGCTACATCACCTCCTAGTGGCCCCTCTCCTCACCACTACCATGTCACCCACCAAGATTCATACTCCTCTATCATCCCAACATCATCCAACTCTGAGATGTCTACTATAGGATCTGACTCCTCTCCCAATGCCTCCACTATAGGCCAGCTAAGAGTCCTCTCATCCCAAAAACATTGGTAGATCATCGACTCACATCTCATGTCACCCAACTAGCCATCTACCTCGCCTCACCTAATGCAGCTATGTCTCAACCTCAACCCATACTAGACAATCTCTATAAGATCTCCAAGTAATCTCCTCTACCCTGAGTCATGCAAAGGACTCTACATAGTGCTCAACCTCACCTACAAAGTGATGGCTCTGACCTATCTCCTAGGCCCGCTACCATAGTATCCCATAGCCTATATCCCTATCAGTAAGTTATGCTTAGGTCATCCAAGGTAGTCCCCATGGTCGATCCATGATAATATGCTACCATCCCCAAACCTATAGTAGGAAGCTACACCCTAAGCCCTTTCACCCATGGGAGTGGATCTCATATAACTCATCATATAGGTGTGCCAATAATGTAGGACCCCAAGCCATCACTATAGGCTCCTCCTCAGTGCACTCCACAAGTGTAAAAACCAACTCTATAAGGTTCCAGGGGAACCTGGATCCTGATGAGTCTGGAAGCAACATGTTGGAGATCAAAGTCATCAATAAGGAATGTCTAATACCCAATACATCCGCCCCAAACCATGACTCTACTAATATCCCTCCATTGAGTAGGTCACTCACTGCCTCCTCCCAGTATCCCCTAAAGTACCTCTACATCACTACATCTCTCTGGTCTCGATGAGTGGATACGATAGGGTGCCCCTCTATAAAAATGCATAATATCTAATAGACATCCTCTAAAGTCACCATCATCTCTCCTATAGGTAAATGGAAAGTGTTGGTGCGAGGATCCCAAAGGTCTATCAAGGTAGTCAAGTAGGCGTGGTCGCCCACCATGGGCTCTAACCGTGTCACATGCTTAAGGCCAATGGCATCGAGCCATTGCTAGTCATCCTCTATCAACATGTCCCTAGAAACCTGAAAGAGAGTTGAAACTCGATACCGACTCTTCACCACCTGATAGAGCTAACTAAGTGTCAAAAATACACTAAAAATGCATCAAAAAGTCCAAAAATACCAAAAAATGACCAAAAAAGGGCCCTTTTTCCCTAGTTTTATGACCATCCCACCTAGGGATGGCCCCCAATTTGGCAGCCATCCCACCCAAGGATGGCCCCCAAAAATAGCTAAAATAGGGTCATTTTGACCCCTAAAATAACCCTAAAAATGCAAGAAAATAGCAAAATAATAAAAATAATACATCTAAACTAGAAATAAATGATTGCATTCCTAAATTTCACTACTATTATGGTTCCTTAACCATAATTTAGTGTGTTTTATGGAAAAAGCAAAAGAAATTAACATTTCACATTAAATAAAGAGAGGAAAATGCAGTCCATACCCGTCTCGCACCGGCTCCACCGCTTGAAGAGTCCTATTGCTGGCTCATAGTGATGATGGGGTACTCTTAGAAGTGCTCCACATCAAAAATTACACTCCTCCTCTTCACCTCTCAAAAGTTTTCCAAGTTGAGAATGCAAAAATGAGCTCATTTGCCTCATTTTGGGCTTATATAGCATTCAAATAAGCATGGCTGCCCCTTGGTGGGATGGTCAGCTAATTGGCCAAATGTCCCACCCTAGGATAGCCATAAACTATGCAGCCATCCCACCTAGGGATGGCCACCAAAAAATCCTACAAAAATAGCTTAAAAACATCAAAAATAGGGCCAAAAACCCACCAAAAATAGGTCAAAATGGTTCAAATTAACAAGGGATCAAGATTAAATCCAAAGTATTCATGGATACTCTAAAAATTATTTATTTCACTCCCCAAGAAGGCTATTATGGCTGGACCACTCCATGGGAATGAAGTATTTAGGCTCTTGCTTCCATAAATCATCATTAAAATGATCAAAATCCTAGCAAAATTGATAGGGTTTGCAATGGGTAAAACTGATGGTTATCCCAATTAAGTCATATATGTCAAGTGACTCATCACTTTCATAATTATTCATGCCCTCATTGACTCATCACTTGAGGGGGTAGTCATAACAAATATTTCATAATCAAATCAACACTTAAACACTCAAAAGTGCAATTTTCATACATTCAAAAGAATCATTGCCAAAGACAAATTTGCAAGCCCATGCTGGGGAAAACAATCAGAAAATGCAAAAAAAAAGGCTTGGCCTCCTTGAAGCCTTGGTAATTCACCCATGTAAAGGCTTACAAGGAAACAAGGAACCAAGACCAAGTATACCCTAAGCCCCAAAAATGCTATGGCAAGCATGGACTGAAAGGTATACCAAAATCAATCCTTCAACTATGTCAAAAGCAAGGATTCCAAGAATGTATGCTCTTTCCACAAATGGAGGCATCTAAATTTGGTTAGGTTAATGAATAACCTCAATAATTTAATGATTTAGTCATCTATTTTTTCTCAATGCTCTATTGCACACAATGCGTCTCAAAAAGGGGCATCTATAGACACTAAAATCATGTAAATCGGATAAGACTGCTATGCACCACTCTTATCGACATCATATGGCCCCATTGGGAAACCCTCAGGGGTTAATTAGGGCTCCCAACCACTTTTGGGAGGGTTTACCCCACTTTTTGGAGGTTTTGGGCCATGTAGCCATGGTCGTCCCACCTTGGGATGACCATAGTTCATGGTCATCCCACCTAGGGATGACCACATGCAACCATCCCTGGGTGGGATGACCATGAACTAGACCCTCCAAAAGTCAAAGGGTGGGAAAAATGGCAATCAATTCCTACCATTTATCCCACCCAATCACCCAAAATTTATTGGGAGGCTATCATAAACATCAAGGCCTACAAATTGGAGGCCCCAAATGGGTAAGCTTTCCCACCCTATGCATGGCAAGGGCATTGACAAGTGGCAACACTTGCCCTGCATGCCAGAACTTGCCCCTTTGCACATTTTCCCTATTTTGGCTATAAATTGAGGTGCTCCCACCCAATTTCAAAAGGAGACAATAACAAGCATTGCTCACGAAGTGCTGCTCACATTTGTCCTCAACATTTGCCCAAGTATTTTCCTTGAAAACCTCTTCATTCGAAGGTGCTTTTAGGGGCATCCCAAAATACACCAAATCCATTCCAAAACCTATCAAATCTGAGATTTATTTGACCAAATCCGATGACAACACATTTAGGAGGATTCTAAACCAAATCCCCTTGGAATTGGTGGCAAAAACCACCTAGTTTTGGGACCGTCCCTACCAGGGATGGATAATAGTCCTAGTTGCACTTTCCAAGGATGGCCACCAAATGGCTAACAATTTTGATGCAATTTCACCATAGATCAATTCTAAAGCATTATATTAGCCTTCTATTCAATTTTGGTTAAGTTTTGAGTAGATTTGATGGGTCAATTTATGTTTTTGTGATTTCAGTCTTAGTTGTTCCTGCCAGGGATGGCCATAGGTTCTGATCACAATTGCACTTTAATTTATGCTCATATCCTTCCAAAATCATCTTAATAACATCATATTAGATTTTCAAGTCATTTGGAGTTGTTTTGATTTGTCACAAATAAGTTTTACTTTCTCTATTACATACTTTTCAAGGTTTTCAATATAAAACGCATATGCTATTAACAATTTTCAATCTCTTGTGTGTAGGTGTAGGTATTCTAGGCATGAGGGAGGAGCTAAGAGGTAGATTAAAAGAATCCCAATATTAGCTCTCAAGTGTGGGTTGCGAGAAGAACATTGAAACACGCCATTAAGCTCATGGAGGGATTCATTCCCTTGTAATTTGTAATTCGAAATGTATCAAAATGATAAGCCCTCAAAGGGGATGTATTGTAACCTTTTGGAATTGATGAATTTATAAATACAAGGAGAAATCCCCCCTTTTTACTGCAAATTATTCATCATTTCAATAGTTTACATATTTTGCATCTTTCCTTTGCATGCTTTCTCATAAACGCTAGATTGCATTTCAATTTCAATCATCTAGGCGTGCCATTTTTTGTGCTTCTTCAATTGGTTGTGATGAAGGTTGAGATGTGGATATAATGTGATGAGATGTTGAAGTGGAGGCTTGATGTGGATTGGTTATAGGGAGTTCTTCTAGAACATGTGCTTTAGATGAACTATTGTGTTGTGTGGTGGGTGGTGTTGATTATTGAGTTAGAGACAAATGAGTGGATGGAAGTGAAGGTTCATATGGGTTAGAAATGAAGTTGCAATATTTGAATGGTTCAATATCTGCAGGTATATAGTGAATTTGTCCCTCATGTATGTATTTCAAAAATTGATGTAATATTGAGGGAACCCATTTCATCTCCCAAATCAAGTGTTCCCAAGGAGTACATTATAGGCAATGCCCTCCTCTAGGATATGTGTGTGAAATTTTAACCCTCAATTGTACGGGTAAAACAATAGTGTCAACTATAGAGCATAAATCATAATTAAATACCTGCAATATAAAGGTGGATTTGGTGATGTGGGAAGATGGAATATTGAGATGGTGAAGTGTTGATGTACTGATGATGTTGATTGATGAGCCAGTGTCAATTAGTACTCATTTAAAAGACTTTCAATCAACTTGAGCCATGATATGCAATGGATAATATGGTTATTCTGATGATACTAACTTGATTTCAAAGTCATAAAATACGATCAAAGGCTCCATGCATGTTTGAATACTTCACATAAAATTATTAAAGCATTAGAATATTGAGTCTAAAGTTCGATGGATTTCAAGATTTCTATCAATGCCTCATGATGTGGAGGAGATTATTGTATAAGATCATAAAATGATAGTTTGGTTGAAGCTATTTTTAGACTATTTGTCAGTCGATTGTTTAGTGTAATAATTAGTCTTGGTGGACGACTTGGAAGATGAATAGATTGAGGTGGATGACTTGGAAGATGAATGGGTTGAGATGGATTAGTGGGACTTGGTTTTGGATACACACTTGTTGGTGGTGCTATAGAAGATTGTACTACTTGGCATAGCTATGGTTGATTTGTGCTTTTCTGATATCGGGTTACTACATGAATAACACCCATAAAACATTGGTATTGTTGGACATGGTTCACTTGGTTAGGGGGACTTATGGCAGTTGATACCCCTATTGCTTGTGTTTCCTTGTGATAAGGAAGTGGTGTCTAGTAAATACTAATATTTTGGTTTCGTTTTACCAAGGGGTTATCCATATTAATGACCCCTAGGTCTACTAGGTCTTGTACAATATCCTTAAATATAAAGCAATTGTTAATATTGTGACCTTTCTATCAATGAAATGGATAAAACAAATGCTCCTTATATCCCTTGCCACGTATAGTTTGATATTTTATTCTAAATTTTGGTAAGGTAATTAGATGTGTATCATACAACCTTCGAAATATGGAGGCAAATGATTTAGGTAATAGTGTTTAGTTACGAGTTTCGCAAAAAGAATATCAACATTGATTGTTATCTACAGTTGGCACTAGATTTTGCAATTTTTTTGGGGGTGGAACCACTTGATATATAATTTGTTACAGTTTTTACGAAGATGATTGTTGAATATGGACTTGAGATTATTGAGTCTGCATTGTTGGTTGACTCAAGACCACCTAGTTAACTTACCCAAATTTTGTTTGGCTGTTATAGATTCCTTTGTTTTGGCCCTTGTTTTGTCATTCTTTTTTCTTAGGTTTAATATCACCCTCTTGAATATTGATTTCCTAAATGACTTGGGCTTGGGTGATAGCTTCATCTAATATTCTATATTGTTGTAATTGTAATAAGAAGGATATATATTTTAAACAACTCCTTGTGAACATCCGTGTTAATTCTTCCATGGTGAGGATGAATGACAATTTGGTAATTACTGCACTCCAATGGTTTCCAATGTCATAAACAAAATTTTATTCAAATTTTTGTAGATTATACAAGTCGGTTAATGTATTTTTTTTCATACATTTAGGGAGAACCTTTCTAAGTATTGGTCTGCCAATTATTCGAATGTATATACATTATGGTATGGCAAATGATTATACCAATAAGGCATCCTCCCAAATTCCTGAGGAAATGTTTGTACCATTAAGGCATCATTCTCTTGAACCCTAAAACATGCATGGATAAATGCACTTATATGCTCTCTAGGATCCTCAGTCCCTTTGATTTTTTAAAAAATTGGCAGTGTGAAATCGATAGTGTATGGTGGTGATGGTACCAAAGGATGAATTGGATGATTGACCAATTGTCTCAATGTGGGTTTTTGGTACATCATACCAGGTGTGTGTATCATCAAGTTATCAATTTATTTTTGTAAAGATTAAATTTTAAGATCTTCCACTTGTGTTTGGAAGCCTTGGATTTCATGATAAGTGTAGGTAGATAGTGTGTGTTGTGTGAAGAATTGTTGAGATGGAATTAGGTTCTTGTTGGCTAGTGTATTGATGGAAGAGGGTATGTACTAGTGTTGGATGTTTTATTGGAATTGATTATGGAATAATTGATGGTGATGAGGTGAAGGTGGAGTTTGGAGAATTTGAGTATTTTGGGTAGTGGTGATGTCATTTATGTGGTTGAATGGAAGTGTAGGTATAGTGACCATTGGTGGTTGTGATACCCAAGATTATCGGGAGTGAAAAATATATTTTGGATGGAAATGGATGGATGGTTGAAATCCACCACCTACGACTACTGGGCATTTTTATTGGCATTACCAATAAGAAATTGGTTTAAATGTTGCCTTGTGTGTTGTATAGTAGTTGAAAATATAGGTTGAACAAATGTATGGGAGGTAGATGTATGTGTGTTATGAGTGTTAGAAAAATTGGTTGAAGTTGACAAAGGGTAGGTTGCATAGGGAATCACAAACAAATGAGGAATGTTACATTAGGTTGAATCAACAAACATGAATGATGTGAATAGAATGTTTGATGGCATATGTGAAGCAGTGTTAGATTATGCTTCATAGAGTGGGTTGGCATGAATGGTGGTATAGTTGTATAGGAGGGAAGTGCATTGGCTAAATGATGATGGGAGTGTTAGTCTCACAATGACATTGAGAGGGGGGGTGAATCAGTGTGGCTCTTTAAAACTTAAAAACTTCAACTCTTAAAGCCAAAAAAATGAAAGCTTAAAACCACATAAAGCAAATATAACAAGAGAGCATTCGACAACACATGATGAAATGAGGTTCACCAATTTGGCTACTCCTCAAAATGATTGCTTGGAATCCCGTCCAAATCCAGCCTTGGTAAAATACCAATTTTACAATCAATTTACCAGCACCCACTGGAAGAAGCACCAACCCCTGATTTATCTGCACCAAAAAAAAGGAGCACCAACCCCTAATTTATCTACACCAACAGAAAGGAGAACCCTCCCTTGATTCCAAGCACCAACGTGGACTACAATTTTGAAACTATAATATTGACATAAAAATGCCTTCACTTATACAAGACCCTGACTGGTCTATTGCTAACCCAACCTCTCTTTCTATTCACCAAAACACCACACACACTTACGGCTCTGCTTGCTACAATTTTATGGCTCTCTTACAGCCCTCTTGCTACACTTCTTACTGCACTCTTACAACTCTCTCGGCTTTTCTTAATGCTCTTTTACAACACTCTTCCAACCCTCTTTTCGCAGCACTTTCCCTCTATTCTGCAGCTAACTAATTCTCCACGTAGACCTCCTTTTATAACAAAGTTTTGAATTTTTCTGTAACTGCACCTGTAACTGTCGTACTGACTTTAGTTAGCTCTTCCTATTTTAGCTGCATGATTTTCTTCTGTAACTACACCTGTAACTATCGTACTATCTTCAGTTAGCTCTTCGTATTTTAGCTACATGATTTTCTTCTGTAACGACAACTATAACTGTCATACCGACTTCAGTTAGCTCTTCATATTTTAGCTACATGATTTTATTTTGTAATTGCATCTGTAACTATCGTATCGACTTCAGTTAACTGTCACAGATCTTATTTCGGCTGGGTTCTCTTCTTAGCTCGCACCAAAATGACCTGTCATGAAATTATGACACTTCTGCCTCTTTATCCTCTTCGTAGACTTGTACCCGCAAAAACACAACATGTCACGATATTGTGACACTTTTGTCTCCTTGCTTCTTTTCTTCGGTTGTATCCATGAAAACACAACATGTCGCGATATCGCGACACTTTGGCCTCCTTGCTTCTTTTCTTGGCTTGTACCCTCAAAAACATAACATGTCACGATATCACGAAACTTTCATGTCCTTGCTCTTCATCTTTACTTTTGTCACAATATTGTGACACTTCTACCTTCTTACTTTCTCTCTCCTCCTTTAGTCACAAAAATGCAACATGTCGTGATATCGTGACACTTTTTCTCCTTTGCTCTTTCTCTTGCCTTCGGGTCGTGAAAACCCGACATGTCGCGATATCGCAACACTTTTTCTCCTGGACTCTCTCTCTTGCCTTCGGGTTGTGAAAACCCAACATGTCACGATATCATGACACTTTTTCTCCTGGACTCTCTCTCTTGCCTTCGGGTCACGAAAACCCGACATGTCGCGATATCATGACACTTTTTCTTTCGGACTCTCTCTCCTGCAATATGTCATGAAATCATGACACTTTTTCTTCCGTACAATCTCTCTTGCAATATTTCATGAAATCGTGACACTTTTTCTTTCGAACTCTCTCTCCTACAGTATGTCGCAAAATCGTGACACTTTTTCTTCCGTACAATCTCTCTTGCAATATGTCACAAAATCGTGACACTTTTTCTTTCGGACTCTCTCTCTTGTAATATGTTGCGAAATCATGACACTTTTTCTACTTGCATTTTTCTCTTTCAACATGTCATGAAATCGCGACACTTTTTCTACTTGCATTTTTCTCTTTCAACATGTCGTGAAATCGTGAAACTTTTTCTACTTGCCTTTTTCTCTTTCAACATGTCACGAAATCGCGACACTTTTTCTACTTGCATTTTTCTCTTTCAACATGTCACGAAATCGTGACACTTTTTCTACTTGCCTTTTTCTCTTTCAACATGTCACGAAATTGTGACAGTTTTTCCTGCTGGAACTTTCTTTTTGAACATGTCACAAAATCACGACAGTTTTTCTTGCTTGCGCTTTCTCTTCGAACATGTCACGAAATCGTGACAGTTTTGCTTGCTTGCGCTTTCTCTCCGAACATGTCATGAAATCGTGATAGTTTTTCTTGCTTGCGCTTTCTCTCCGAACATGTCATGACCGTTTTTCTTTCTTCTCAACATGTCACGATATCGTGACAGTTTTTCTTTCTTCTCAACATGTCGTGATATCATGACAGTTTTTCTTCCTTGTGATTTTCTTTTGATTTTTAGCATATGGGCCACTTTGATCTTTTGGAGAATCACTGTACATACTCTGAGGAACCTCTTAACTCCTGTCCACTGCATCAAACGATCTATCTGACTGTGTTGAAAACAATGACAATACTGTTCCTGCACCTTGCTCAATAATCTCCCCCTTTGGAATTGTTGGCAACACACGTGCAATTTGCTGTAATTCTTTTCCCCCTTTGACAATAATTCCAAAGGGCTGCTGCAAACTCCCCTTGAGTCCATGCAAAACATTCTCAGGCACAATTTATTATACTTAGCAAAAAAATCATGAACATGAGCAAAAAGATAATAAAATACTTAAATGCTCCCCCTAAGAATGTGATCCTTGTAGCTAGTCAATTCTTGGGAAATGTGACCACTCCACAATCTGTTGTTGGAATAAAAATCCAACTTAACCTCACTTTTTGCAACTTTCTCCTGTGTACAACACGTTGTTGCTGCAATATATTCTGCCTCTACTATGGATAAGGAAACTAAATCTTATTTCTTCCTATTCTACGCGACCAATCTATCTCCAAGATAGAATGCACCTCCACTGGTACTCTTCTGTCATCTACACATCCTGACCAATCTGCACTGACTGGTGGACCTCTTCTTCACTTGAATAATCCTCACTCAGATCTATCTTCAACTATGTTGGCTGCTAGATTTCTATCCATTGAGACTCTATCCTCTGTACTCTGTCACCTCCAAAGCTTAGTCAATAGGCTCACTAAGAACCTGCTCAATAGGCTCATACAGAACCTGTCCAAGTCTGCTCCACCAAGCTCACTAAGAACTTGTTCGAATCTTCTCTAGCAATCTCACCAAGAACTTGCCCAAATATGCTCTAGAAATTTGTCCCAACATTGTCCTTAAATATTTCCCAAAGGCCTTCTCAAAGGCTCAATCAATCATGCTCAAGTAGTACTCAAAATGAACTTAATAATGAATGGCGATCTCAAATCAAATCCACTTCATAGAACTTTAAAAATCACTTCACACATAACTTGACTGGGCTCAATCAAATCAACTCAACCAATCATCACAAGGGATAACTCTCTCTCACACAACCCTAGTCCAAGTATGTATCAAACAACTCAAATAATTCCAACAATGCTCAACCACATATATCACATAACAATGATACTCATGTTCTTTTCCAACCAATGGGCTTAAACCACTATGCTTATAACACAAGGTTTAAACACAACTCTCAATTTAGAAAACCTTGATTCATTCAACCAACTACTTTTGAAAAAGGAAACCATAAACAATCATTTTTCCTTTAATGATATTTCAAAAATCAACCACCATAATGTTGTCACATGAGTCTCCTTGGGATTAGCATGAAATCGTGCTACCATGCATACTGCCTGCAAAATATCTGGTCTGATAGCTGTTAGGTATAGTAAGCTTCCAATCATAGATCTGTACATGATTTGATCAACAGGTGGAGATTTGTCATTCTTGCTCAACTTGCACCATTTCTTAAGCCTTTGTTGAGTGAGATAGTTTTCTAGCCTTGCATATCATGCTCGGGATGCCTGTTTCAAGCCATATATCTTCAACTTACAAAGCAAGTTGGGATCATCACCAAGCTGGAAACCATCTGGCTGCTCATCATATTAGAATTCTTGTTGTACCTTGCTTTTACTTATTTAGATTAGTATGATCAAAACTCAACCTTCAGCTGCGCAAAAGTTACTCCCAAATAAAAAATGATCGACTCTCCAGGCAGCCTGTGCGTAATTTCTTTAGCCTTTTGACTACCATCTCCTCCGTGACTGATGACTTTGCCTCACATCAGTTGTGCAGTTCAATGTCTCTAGTTTCTAATGACTGTCATGAATTTTTTCATGGCCTGCGCATGTATTGACAGTGGACCGTTAGCGTTGGAGCCTCAATCTATGCACAGTCATCAACACTAAGTGTTCTGCTTCTTGCTAGGGCATATGTCAGGGCTACTTAATGTCTTAGGTGAACATTCTTCATGTGATTCCAGGGAGCAATTATCCTCACTATGATCAAGGGAATCCTCATGCAATATCTCACATTTTTCAAATAATGAAAGACTTTCTTAGGTGCATAGGCATATTTTCCTCCTTGGCGCTTCACCACCTGGGCGCTATTCTCTCAACGTCTTTGCCTTGCATGTGCCAATTGGAACTCTTGACCAACTGGGTGCTAGTGCCACTGATTGCTTTGACTCTGGCATCTCTTTGATAACGGCTACTTCTTTAGAGAAAATTAATGCTCTCGCATGCCTTCCCACTCAAAAATGCTAATTTCACATCTATCAAAAAAAATGTCAAGTGACTCACACTTGTACCAACTTTTGTCTAACACTGTACTGACACTGCAATTTTACTGCCAACTTTGTGCAAGCATCAAACACTATGCCAAAACATCAACCAAATCCTTTTTTACGTTTTCAACTTGGTCTATGTTTTCTACAGTCACTCTCTGGTCACACCTTACTTTCAACAGTTCAAATCAAGAGACAACATTTTGTCAAACACTTCACGGCCAACTATAGTGCACCATACTCAAACTCATACTTCTGGACCTCAGATAGGTATGATTCACAAAGCAAAGTTGCTCATCTTGATGAGCTAAAAATGAATCAATAATCAGACTTCAATATTTTTCACCACAATGTCATAATAGATCTAACAATCTTCACATCAACGTGTAGTTCAAATACACACTGCTTTTATCGAAACACATATATGCGGCTAGGGCAACATTCTTTCACTAACCAAATTATCTGAACTATTATAATACTTAAATTTGGACAGTGGCAGTAAGAACCATCAACAGTACAACAATGACATATAGCAATACTACCAATAATGACAACTCTCAATTTAATCACCACCCTTCATGACACTTCCACAAACAACTACATGAACTGAAAACACACTTTGACAACTATACAACTTCCCTGACTACTTGCCTTTCATCCTCAGATAACCAAACAACATAGGAGCATTAAAATAAAACTTTAAGATTGCTCCCCCTAAGGATGTGCTACCTGGAGCTGCTTAGTGCAATAAAGGAGTAATCTCCTTTAGTCCAAGGAGACACGATTTCCTCTCTTCTTTCTTTCTCCAATCTTTCTTGAACTTAGGCTAAAGGTTTTCAACTACATCCCTATTTTGAACCTTTTAATGAACTTGAACATTTCTCTTGGGTGGTTGTCTCTTGTATATCCTTGATGGATGATTATTCTCCTTTCTTTGATGCACATGATTTATTCCCTGTTTGTGTTGCACTCTTTGCGTCTGATGAAATCTACTGTCTTGCATTAGATTAGATACAAAAGTTCTTGGACAAGAACTTGCTATGTGCCCATGACCATTACATTTAAAACATTGCACATGGTGTTCAACCGGAATAACATATGTATTTCTACCAGCATAACTCTTTGATCTATTATTCAATCCACAATAAATTACCTTGTGACCATAATGGTTGCATCTAAAACAATAGCCATTAAAAGCATTATTATGAATAAAGTGAGAGTGATAGAACCTCTTTTGTTGTGGTTGCTTTGCTATAGATCTCCTTTGAGATTTTCTTCCTTTTGAAGATTCAGCTTCAAGATTTTCTTGCTTTGATCCTTCAGCAGTGGACTTCTTCTTCTTTGCATATTTAGAAGATGAAGGTTGTTCAGCTTCACATCCAAGACTAAGGTTACACATGGGGCTTCTTTGTTGCCTTATCATTTTATCTAGCAACTCTGTGCTCTTCTCAAATTTGAGATTTGTATTGGCCTCTTCTAGTTGTTTCCTCAATAAAACAATCTCCTCTTCTTGTTTGCAACAAACAATCTCTTTCTCATTGATTTGTGACCTGAGAGTTTCTTCAATCCTTTTGGACTCTTCTACTTGCATCTTTAAGATCACTAAAAACTTTGTTAGATTCCTCTTCAGGTTTGCTACATACATCGACTTTATCATCCAGGTGTGACTTCAAGGCTTCTTCTATTTTCTTGGCTTTATGAATTTGTAGGAAGATATCTTCAATATTATCCCCATATTCTTCCAACTTCTTGGACAATCTTCTATTATTTTTCTTCTCTATACCAAAATCTTCAAGTGCAGTGATCAACTCACCTTCTAGATATACTTCACCCTCAAGGTTTTCATCACATACTTCAGAATTCACTCCTATATTTTCTAGTTCAATTTTCTCTTCCACAGGAACTAAAACTGACTGATATGCTTTACTGGACAAGGATCTATTCTTCTTACCCATTGCGTACTAATCCAAGATCAACCTTAGTTGAGTTAGCCTGAAAAGGGAAACTTGCTCTGATACCAATTGTTAGTCTCACAATGACACTAAGAGGGGGGGTGAATCGGTGTGGCTCTTTAAAACTTAAAAACTTCAACTCTTAAAGCCAAAACAATGAAAGCTTAAAACCAAATAAAATAAATATAACAAGAGAGCATTCCACAACACATGATGTAACGAGGTTTACCAATTTGGCTACTCCTCAAAATGACTGCTTGGACTCTCGTCCAAATGCAGCCTTTGCAAAATACCAATTTTACAATCAATTTACCAGCACCCACTGGAAGGAGCACCAACCCCTGATTTATCTGCACCAAAAAAAAGTAGCACAAACCCCTAATTTATCTGCACCAACAAAAAGGAGCACCAACCCCTAATTCCAAGCACCAAATTGGATTGCAATTTTGAAACTATAAGATTGACATAAAAATGCCTTCGATTATACAAGACCCTGATTGGTCTATTGCTAACTCAACCTCTCTCGCTATTCACCAAAACACCACACACACTTACGGCTCTGCTTGCTACACTTTTATGTCTCTCTTACAGCCATCATGCTGCGCTTCTTACTGTAATCTTACAGCTCTCTCAGCTCTGCTTAACGCTCTCTTATGACACTCTTCCAACCCTCTTTTCGTAGCACTTTCACTCTATTCAGTAGCTAACTAATTCTCCACGCAGACCTCCTTTTATAACAAAGTTTTGACTTTTCTCTGTAACTGCACCTGTAACTGTCATACTGACTTCAGTTAGCTCTTCCTATTTTAGCTACATGATTTTCTTCTGTAACTGCACCTGTAACTATCGTACTGTCTTCAGTTAGCTCTTCGTATTTTAGCTACATGATTTTCTTCTGTAACTGCACTTGTAACTGTCGTACCGACTTCAGTTAGCTCTTTGTATTTTAGCTACATGATTTTCTTCTGTAACTACATCTGTAACTGTTGTACCGACTTCAGTTAACTGTCACAAATCTTATTTCATATTTTCGATTTGCGTTTGCTCTGTATCATTCGAATAGTGCTTGGTGTCTTCGATTTGTGCTTGCTCTGTGTCTTTGAATCTCCAATTGACATCTTTGAAATCATGCTTGATCTATGTCTTGGAAATCGTGCTTGGCATACTCGAATTTGAGCTTGGGCTGCATCCTTACTTTTTTGCTTGACGTTAGTGGATTGGCAATTGCACCTGAACTATATTTTTCTAGACTGTGCTGTGAGATGATTAATGCAAGCATTTAGTGACTTATGTTTTGGACAGTGCTAGGAAAACGAATAAATTTTCCATATCCTACAATCAAGTGAAGATAAAACAAAGGATAGTTTAATATTTCTTTGTCGAGCACTTGTGCTCCAACTACGATGGAGTTTGAGTAAAGGTGCTCGCTAGGCAGAGATACAGGTTTCGAATCACGTAGAGTGCATTTTTCGTTTTATTGCGATGCACGAAGGAGAGTGGCTGTGATTGGGCTACATAAGTAGAGGAGAATGTGCTTTAGCGCTTATAGTGGTGGCTCCTCATTTCTCCTAAGGTTGGAGAACTAAGTATTGCCAAGGTAAATCTTTTTATTGTTGACTTGGGATATTTGAGTTTATTTGATCAAGAATTATTGATGGAGGTATAAGGTTAAGTTGTAATCTTTGTTTTGACATTGTTATTATTAATGCTTGATGCTTATGTGGAGTAATAAGGTGTAAAGAGATTTTACTTTGTACGCATATTATATTTTTGGTGGTTAATATTAAGTTGGAGTAATAAGGTGTTATTTTGGATCTTTATTATTGTGTATTATTGTATAGTTGCTAAATCTAATTGGTGGTAAATTGAGAGTTAATGTTGTGAAAGTTTTTGAGTTCTTCTTCATCAAAGTAAAGGTATGGGCACATTCTTCCATGGTTGTTATTGATTGATGGTTTTATAAAAATAAGTGTGGAGGGAAAAGGATTTCTACTTGTTTCCTTTTCTTGTGATGATTGGTTGAATGCTTCAAGTTTGATGTTGAGTTGAATAGTGTTGGTTGACTAAACCTTGTTTGATGAGCATTGTTGTTAAAACCCTAATTGGTTGTGGAAAGAACATGAGTATCATTGTTATATGAGATATTGCATGGTTGGCAATTGTTGGGTTGTGTTTCATGTTCTTGAGAAAATCATACTACATCTATCTTATTCTGTTGAGATTGATATTGAGTTGAGATTGATACTGGGAGTTAAGTATAGAACATATTGAGTATCTAACAATTCTCTTTATGCTTCTATGAGGTTGATGAATCACATTAGGTCTCTAACAATTCTCTTTGTGGGTTCATGCTAAGCAAGTTTTTCTTGGTTAGCTTGCTGAGATTTTGGACAGGTTTCGGTGGGGACTTGTGAGCTGGTTTTGGACAGGTTTCGGTGGGGACTTGTGAGCAGGTTTTGGATAGGTTCCGATGGGGACTTGTGAGAAAATTTTGACAGGTCCTAGAAGAGGACTTGTGAGCTGAGTTTAAGAGTTCTATCAGAGAACTTGAGGACAGAGGTGCATTGGTTCTTTGAGAAGAACTTGAGGACAGATTTGGCAAGTCTTTGAGGAGGATTGGATGTAGAGGATTAATTTGTTCAAGAGTTGGACAGATCTGACAGACAGAGGGGAAGGTATCTCCTTTGAGCAGAAGCTCATAAATTCAGATTAGGGGAAGGTATCTCCTTTTAGTAGAGGCTCATAAATTCAGATTAGGGGAAGGTATCTCCTTTGAGCAGAGGCTCATAAATTCAGATTGGGGGAAGGTATCTCCTTTGGTCCGAGGCTCATAAAAATTTTAATTGGGAAGGTTTCCCAAAGAACTTTGAGATAACTTTTAGAGAAAAGTTTTGTGGACATAGCCCAGGCTTTCTAGGTGAACCACGTTAAAATTGGTGTCACTTTATGGATGATATTGTGCTTTGTTTTGATATTGCTTTGGGTATATTGCTTTACTATTTTGAAGTATAAAGAAAAAAGTAAAAAGAGGTCTTATACTATTCACCCCCACTCTCAGTATAAGCTTGTGTTCTTCAATTGGTATCAGAGCGGGTGCCTTCGAAAAGTTTAACAACTTGAAGGAAAAGCTAGTAAAGAACACAATGGATCATTCAAGTAGTAATGCAACTTTCAAGGCTACCAAGGAATCCAAGGGTAAACAACTTCAAGATAGTGATGAGTCTTCTAGTGATGAAGAGGCATATTACAACAAGAAAGGCAAGTTCTCTAGAAAGCACAAAAGTATGAAAAATGTAAGATGTTTCAATTGTGGAAAGTTTGGTCATTATGCTACTAATTGTACTATTCCCAAGAATGAAAGTGATGAAGATAAACATGATTCTAAGAGCAAGGAATCTGAAAAGCACAAGCATCACAGGAAGAACAAAGATGAGCACAACAATCAAGGAAAGAGGTATTCTCACAAGCACAAGAAGAGTTTCTACCTAGACAAAAAAAGTAAGTGTTCTAGTAGTGATAGTGAAAGTTCTTCAAGCGATAATGAAAATGAGATGTTCATATCAAAAAAAAGGAAGAACCGAAACATAGATTCATTATCATGAAATGTCTTAGATGTGGAAACTTTGGTCACCTTGAGGATGATTGCACAAATAATGATTTGGTTTCTAGTATGTATGAGGATGCTTCAGAAAACTATAAGGAAGATGCATGTATGGTTTTTGAAAAGGGTAGCACCTCTAGTGATAAGAAATCTGAAAAAGGCTTTGATGATTCAAAAAGCAAACATATAGAGGAAGGTGAAGTAGATCTTAAAGGTGTACTTATTAATGCTCTTAGTGCTTTGAAAAAGGAAAGAAATAAGAATGCTAGACTCAAGGATAAGTTAGATGAATGTTGTATGGAGAGAGATGATCTTATAGAAAGTCTTGACTTCTCTATAGCTAAGACACAAGAACTCAAGGATGAGTTAGAATCTAAGGTTCTTGAGTATAGTGAGTTAGAACAGAAAATGGCTTCTTTAAAAGAGGAAACTAAAGAGTACAAGGATAAGCTTCATAGGTTTCAAGATAGCTCCAAAAATGTTAAGTCACTCATCAAAGGTCAAAGAAAGACAACAAATAAAATAGGCCTTGGTTTTGTTAAGCCACACAAGGAACAAGTTGGAGAGTCTAGTAAGAGACTCCAAAAGGAAGAGAGTTCTGATGAGGAAAGTATTTCAGATCATGAGTCCTTGAATGATAGATGCACAAAAATAGAAAATAAGAAACAGAAAAAGGGGAGAAAGTTTACAGGACCTAGAAAGCCATTTAAAGGAAATTTTAATGGTAGATGTTTTGCTTGTCATAGGTTTGGTCACATGGCTTCACATTGCATGACTCAAGTAAGGAAGGTAAATGATAGTTTTAGAGGTGGTAATTTCTTTCAAGGGTATTGCTACTCTTGTAAATAGTTTGGGCACAAGGCAATTTATTGCAAGGCAAATATCAAGAACAGGCTTGATCAGAACAGGTTTGGTCAAAACAGGTTTGGCCAAAAAAGGTTTGGTCAGAACAGGTTTGGTCAGAACAAGTTTGGTCAGAACAAGTTTAGTCAGAATAAGTGGATTCAAAGAACAGGTATGCCTAAAAGAAATAACATTGTTATTTGTTATAAGTGCAAAAATGAAGGTCACACAACTAGACAGTGTAGAGCTAAACTTCCAAGGTACAGGAACAAGAACAATGGTATGAACAGGTCCAAGGATCAAGGCATGGATAAGAATAGGAATGATAACAGGGATAGGAACAGTGACAGGAACAGGAACAAGAATATGGACAAAGAGTTCAAGAGAAGGCCTGACAAGGAATTTATAGACGTTGATGATGATCAGTGCCTAATGGGAGTTTTACTCCCACCCCAGAATTAATCACCTCATCAAGAGGTGGGTAGGATCATTATTAGTCCCGATCCCCAAAGGTGACCCTTTGCCATTGATGACAAAGGGGGAGAGATATGAGTAAGGGGGAGAGCTTCAAAGTGAAGAGGAAAGCTTCAAGTCAGGGGGAGCAAAACTTCAAAGGAAGATTCTCAGTTGTGGGCACAGTTGGTCAATTGTTAGCACAGTTGGTTTCAGTTTTGGCTCTTGAGAAGTGTTTTCAGTAAAGGTTTGCCATCAATGAAAAAGGGGGAGATTGTTGGCAATTTTGGGTACTTTGGGTACATTGCTTTTGCTCAAGTGTATAAGTTGTCATTGATGTCAAAAGGCATTTTTGTGTTGATATAAAAAAGAGTGTGATGTCAAAAATATCTTGAGAAAGCTTCATATTGTTAAAGGGTTTTTATTAAAACCATGGTGACAAGGTTAAAGGTTTTTCTTAAAACCATTTGGACTCATTAAGGGTTTTTATTAAAACCAAGCTTAACTTAATGCAAAGGTTTTTGCTTCTTGAAAAACCTTGAAGGTCCATGTTTATTATTAATAATTAAATTAACTCAAACCTTTGACAAAGGTCTAATTTTAATTTATTATTAATAAAATAATAATAATAATTATTTTAATTATTATTAAAGGGTATTTTAACCCTTAAGCGACGCAAATAAAGTTTTATTTCGCCGAGGTGTTGCCATCGTTGGAGGAGCATCGACATCAAACAGTTAAGGAGAATTGGCTATATAAGTGGGGATGATTTTCTAAAGTGTACCACCGATTAATTGGAGTCTTCAATTTGCATTTGCTCTATATCATTCGAATAGCGCTTGGTGTCTTCGATTTGCGTTTGCTCTGTATCATTTGAATAGCGGTTGGTGTCTTTGATTTGTGCTTTCTCTGTGTCTTCGAACCTCCAATTGACGTCTTTGAAATCATGCTTGATCTGTGTCTTGGAAACCGTGCTTGGCATACTCAGATTTGAGCTTGGGCTGCATCCTTACTTTTTTGCTTGACGTTAGTGGATTGGCAATTGCACCTGAACCGTGTTTTTCCAGATTGTGCTGTGAGATGATTAATGCAAGCATTCAGTGACTTATGTTTTGGACTGTGCTAGGAAAACGAATACGTTTTCCATATCCTATAATCAAGTGAAGATAAAACAAAGGATAGTTTAATATTTCTTTGTTGAGCACTTGTGCTCCAACGATGATGGAGTTTGAGTAAAGGTGCTCGCTAGGCAGAGATACATGTTTCGAATCACGTAGAGTGCATTTTTCCTTTTGTTGCGATGCACGAAGGAGAGTGGCTGTGATTGGGCTACGTAAGTAGAGGAGAATGCACTTTAGCGCTTATAGTGGTGGCTCCTCATTTCTCCTAAGGTTGGAGAACTAAGTATTGCCAAGGTAAATCTTTTTATTGTTGACTTGGGATATTTGAGTTTATTTGATCAAGAATTATTGATGGAGGTATAAGGTTAAGTTGTAATCTTTGTTTTGACATTTTTATTATTAATGCTTGATGCTTATGTGGAGTAATAAGGTGTAAAGAGATTTTACTTTGTATGTATATTATATTTTTGGTGGTTAATATTAAGTTGGAGTAATAAGGTGTTATTTTGGATCCTTATTATTGTGTATTATTGTATAGTTGCTAACTCTAATTGGTGGTAAATTGAGAGTTAATGTTGTGACAGTTTTTGAGTTCTCCTTCTTCATCAAAGTAAAGGTATGGGCACATTATTCCATGGTTGTTATTGATTGATGGTTTTCTAAAAATAAGTGTGGAGGGAAAAGGATTTCTACTTGTTTCCTTTTCTTGTGATGATTGGTTGAATGCTTCAAGGTTGATGTTGAGTTGAATGGTGTTGGTTGACTAAACCTTATTTGATGAGCATTATTGTTAAAACCCTAATTGGTTGTGGAAATAACATGAGTATCATTGTTATATGAGATATTGCATGGTTGGCAATTGTTGGGTTGTGTTTCATGTTCTTGAGAAAAGCATACTACATCTATCTTATTCTGTTGAGATTGATATTGAGTTGAGATTGATACTGGGAGTTAAGTATAGAACACATTGAGTCTCTAACAATTCTCTTTATGCTTCTATGAGGTTGATGAATCACATTGGGTCTCTAACAATTCTCTTTGTGGGTTCATGCTAAGCAAGTTTTTCTTGGTGAGCTTGCTAAGGTTTTGGACAGGTTTCGGTGGGGACTTGTGAGCAGGTTTTGGACAGGTTTCGGTGGGGACTTGTGAGCAGGTTTTGGACAGGTTCCGATGGGGACTTGTGAGCAGATTTGGACAGGTCCTAGCAGAGGACTTATGAGCTAAGTTTGAGAGTTCTATCAGAGAACTTGAGGATAGAGGTGCATTGGTTCTTTTAGAAGAACCTGAGGACAGATTTGGTAAGTCTTTGAGAAGGCTTGTATGTAGAGGATTGATTTGTTCAAGAGTTGGACAGATCTGAAAGACAGAGGGGAAGGTATCTCCTTTGAGTAGAAACTCATAAATTTAGATTAGGGGAAGGTATCTCCTTTGAGCAGAGGCTCATAAATTTAGATTAAGAGAAGGTATCTCCTTTGAGTAGAGGCTCATAAATTCAGATTGGGGGAAGGTATCTCCTTTGGGCCAAGGCTCATAAACATTGTAATTGGGAAGGTTTCCCAAAGAAATTTGAGATAACTTTTAGAGAAAAGTTTTGTGGACGTAGCCCAAGCTTTCTGGGTGAACCACATTAAAATTGGTGTCACTTTGTGGATGATATTGTGCTTTGTTTTGATATTTCTTTGGGTATATTGCTTTACTATTTTGAAGTATAAAGGAAAAATTAAAAAAATGTCTTATACTATTCATCCCCCCTCTCAGTATAAGCTTGTGTTCTTCAAAAAAAATGTAATGGCAGTGAAAATGAACAACACACAAATCACTCAAGGAAACAAGTGTTTTCTATGTCTTTGTAAAAAAATATATTTTTTTGTGTTTTGATATTGAAACTCTTAAGCCTAGAAAAACTATGCAAGGTGAATGATGAAATACAACTAAGAAGGTGTAGTCAAACTCACCTTTCTGATGAAGGATGAATCATGAATGACTAAAAATGGCTTCCTAGGGGATGATTGTCTGAAGGTAAACCTATGGAAACAAGTAACCCCTAAAAGGGGCTGCATTGTCTAATGTTCTACTAGCGACATACCCATGCTTTCACTTAACCCATGTATTTAGGGCATGAACAAGAATGAAAATTGCATCCACTAATTATTTGAAAACCCCCATTGTAAAAGGGTTCACTAATCCTTCCCACTCTGAGTGCAACCAAAAGTAGGGGACTTTTCAATGATGAAATCTAAAAAGCCACTCGCTTGGGGCTACAATGGTGTTTAGGGAGAAAGTCACGGATGGATATGAAGCCTACTGTCATTGGTCTTGATCAACGGTTGGTGATGAAATCAAACTCACTGATGTTTAATGTGAATCATCTAGTGTGTGATGTTCTTTTTTTAAGTTTTTTTTCTCTATGGTTTTTTTCTAAATAATAAAGTGATAAAAACTATCCTAGAGTGCAACTACTATGTAATTTTGATTTGTTGCCTATAAATGTAAGCAAAGAACACATGAAGGCACACAAAACAAAAAAACAATAGAAAACCAAAGCCAAATGTAGTAAACGAGTTCCAAATAAAACCTATAATATTTTTGATACACAGGTTCAGAAATAGAATATAGTAAATTTAGAATCCTATGCAATTTAAAATATGTCTAAAAATGTAGATCTATCCTTAAATGCAATCTATATGACTTTTTGTAATCAGATAAATTAATATTTTTATTTTGATTTCAAAAAATGCCTAAAAATACCTACAAAAATGAGTAATTTATTGTTTTTCAAATGGAAAGATGAATATTTTCTTTTCTTCTCTTATTTCAAAAAAACAACTAACAATTAGCTAGGGTTTTTGGAAAATAACTTACTCGAAAGCCTTACATTTTCTTCCCTTAGCTTCACAAACGTGACATCATGTCTCCCAGATGCAGTGAGGTGTCTATCAAATGTAGTGAAGAATTTGATCTGACCCCAAAATGTATTTTGACATCCACACAAGCACAAAATGAGCCCTATAGACTCTAAAAGCCCTAAGTTTAGAATTTGTGACTTTTGTGCAATCGGGCTCTAAAACCTGCAACAAATAAAAAAATGTAGATCAGTGAATTAGGATATGACAAGGCAAATTAAAATATAGAACCTTTTGGGGATCCCATAATGATCGCCATTTTGTAAAATAGAAAATATTAACACCAAAACAGATAAAAATTAAAACAAGCAATAATGTGCAAATGAAAGAGATATTATATTGAATTATGGAGCCTTTGATATTATCTTTTTACACAATTAATATACCCCGAATCGCAAAGGGTTTTTATGAAATATGCTTGTTTTAGTGATATAATTATAAAAAGGGTGAAACCCTTGATTGAACAAATGTGATATTCTAAAATATTCTCTACTAAAAATAAGTTTTTGAGTGGGCTTGTGTATCCTTTGTGAGGCTACTCCAACTGCAATAGCTATCAATAAAATTATTGCTTTTACCTGCACAAAAGTAAACCACAAAATTGATCAGTAGCACATGTAGGGCCTCCACTATGTGAGTCCCTCATCAATATGAAATATAAAACTGCAAACCCTAGGTGAAATGCTTACGAAATATAAAATAAAATACAAAAAATGTAAATAAAAAATAAACAGTTACCTTGTCAATACTTTATTGTGATCTACACTCTTACGTGTTTGAAATGATGTCATGTAGACACTCAAAAATTTACAAGGGCTCGTTGGATGCAGTTCGGTGTCTGATGAATTCTCTAAAGTATCTGTAGATTGTGTTAGACACCCTACAACATTTGGAAAATACCCTAAGGTATATGCGGGCTACAGTGGATGCTGGATCTGGTTCACAGGAGTGACGATGATCCAATGATGAATGTGATGATGACTAGGGTTTGTACGAAATATTGTGTGAATTTGTATGATCTCTCTTTGCAAATATTTTTGACCTTATTCATGAAAAGTGAATAATATTTTATGATTACCTTCATTCATGTTAGGGTTTTGATGATGACAACAAGCAGCCAAGATTAAAACATGATGAGTGGTTGAGATTGCAACTTGATAAGTGACACATATTGAAATTAATGGATGGTAAGGATTGCCACATGGAACACTAAGATGGAGTTTTGATAGATGGTTCATATTTATTCATATATATAAATTTAAAAATATAAAATATTTATATTTATATAAATAAATATATACATATATAAATAAATAAATAACTATATATATAACAAATTATGAGTGGCTATGATTTAATGATGATAAGTGGACAATGAATGGCTAGGATTTGGTGTCTACACTTTTCATGTATGATCTTATTCCATAAGCCTTCCTTTGACAAACGCACTTGGCTGCTAGAGCCTTGCTAAACATGAAGATGTTCTTAAGTCCCCATCCTCAATTTTCCTTGGTCTTGGCTAAGGATTGCCATTTAACCAAGGGTATACCTTCCATTTATCTTTTCCCTATCCATAACAACCTATAGCTTAACTGTATAATTTTATCCAAAATGCCTTTGGGTATATGATACAAATATTGATAATATTCTGGTATTGCCTCCAACACAGACTTGACCAAATTCAATATTCCCCCCAAAGAAGTTATTTGTTGCATCATATATTAATTATTCCTTCCACATTATTTTTCAACCAATTCTAGTCTTGTTTAGTGTAAGCATTGGGTTTCAAAAAGGACCCTATATATTTAAACCACTTTTGAAGATCAAATTTGTTAAAGGGGAAAGTTGACCTATTAATATGGTCTTGTAGACATCAAATCCTAGCCACTTGTCCACCATCACCCTTTCCCACCATTCAATTGGCCATTCCATGCCTTTCCCGCCATCCAATGGCCCACTTTAGCCATTTCCTACCATTTTTTGTCCCATATTTGACTTATTTATATGTATTTTATATTATTTATATTTAAATATAAAATTTTATATTATATTTTAATATATTTATTATAAAATTTATCTTTATAAGCCAACTTAACCTCAGTCGTCCAATCTGATCTAATATCAACCGTCCATCTCCCTTAATCCATGTCACACTTAAAGTTTAATATCAGCATTTGGATATGCTTTAATATTAGCCACACGATCAAAAAGTGTTAATCTAAAACCCTAATAAAACCCTAGGCTTGATAATAAATAGGAGCATTCTCAATGCTCAACCTCTGAAAAAATTGAATGCTAGAGCTCTAATTTACTTGTGAGGTCTGACCTTGTTGAGAGATTATTTCTTGTGAGTAGATTGTGCTCTAGCTAATCCTTGCCAAAAATCCCAGCTTACCCTAGGATTTTTGGATTCCAGCCACCTTTGCATCCCATTTCCACCACTGCCATTGTATTCCATATGCCAAGCCCTTTGCATAACCCTGATATGCTTCTATAGATTTAGACCTAATATGTAGGCGCAGTCGAGTGCTTGCCTCATCCCATAGGCGCAGTCGTGCACCTGTCGCATTCTACAGGTGCAACCCCACACCTGATGTTCCCATAGCCACACACCAGAATATACTGCATAAAACCATCAAGTACCACCAAGGGCACCCTACCATAAATATACAATGGAGCAATAGAACAACAAATTAAGTATTATGTGTTTTTTATTTATTGTTATTTGATTTAGTATGTTCTATTTACTCAGATCTAGAGTTTTTAGTTTGCATTCCTGAGGGTTCACACTGTGGAACCCTCATTTTATTTTCTAACAAATTTATGTTTAATATGTGTATAGGATTAGGTAGCATCAATCAAGAATTTTTGAGTAGCTGCTGAATCTAGAGTGGCTCGGTTACAGATAACCATAATCCCACTCACCCTGTTGGATGCAAGATACATTGGAGACACTACTTATTTTGTAGATAGGATTTCGAAGAACCCTAGAATTTGTAATTACTGTATCAAAATAATTTTGTTGAACAAATTGATTGTAACAAAGGAGTTTCTCAGCTCCCCCTCCATCTATTGAATAAAATCATATTTTATGCAATCTCTTGTTCATTGGGTTATTTTACTTTCATATTTGTTTTAGTGTCGTATTTTAGCTTCATAAATGGTGATAAAAGTGGGACCCCACAAGGGTTCTATTTTATGATTTTCTTTGTTGTACTAACTTCATTTTTTTGTCCCATTTTTTAGGGTTTTATGGAGCAAAAAACCAATAGAAATCATTGGTTAGGGTTTTTGGAAGGTCCTGTGACAGTTTGCAGATAGTTGCGTAGGTGCTCTATGGCACCTATTGATCCCTACAGGCACCCAAATGCACCTATATAGGAGCTCTTCTGCATCTACAGAGGCACTACACTATGCCTGGTAGTGATTTTAAACAAATCTTAGGCTTCCGGGTAAGCCCTACGACCATTCTATTCAAATTCCTTGATTTTATGTATTTCAGTGTTTTACTATTTATTTTTAGATTTCAAGCTTAAAATGAACATACATTAAGGAATATAGAAATAAATTCATTTTATATTGCATCTAGAGCATCTGTGCATTCATTCATCACACATTTTGAGTTTTCTATTTTGAAAATAACTGCAAATTCAAATAATTCTTGCATCTTTCTGCTTGCATTTGAAAGTGAAAAGCATTAATTAGAATTTGTATTTTAGGAGTTAAGGGTTGCTTATTTTAGTTATCTAATTAGGAACAACATTTAAATGCAAAACGTATTCATGCCCTTGGGTGGTACCTTTGACAGAGAGGTGGATGAACCCTCCAATTGCTATCTAGGCAAGGGGTTTTAAGCGATGTACTTCACACTCTTTAGAAGAAATTTGCATTTATGTGTTGGATTCTAATTTAGATTTGTGAAATATGTTATCTTTAACATTATTTGTCAAAAATAGAGAATAATATTTTTAAAAATAAATCACACACAACACATTGCACTTTAAACATTAGTAACTGGATTTCATCACCGGTTGTTGCTTGAGGTTTGTTGACGGTGTCATTCATCTCCATCCACCAAATCTATGCCCCTAGAAACCTTAGGACTACTCTCAAGAAAACTTGTTGGATTTCATCACCAACAAGAATCTTGTTGTCCCATACAACCATAGTCTTTTACCTTTATTTTTTATTAAACAAGATTAGGGTACACCAAACACATAAAACTGTCATATCTAAAAGGAATTTGCACTAAAAAGAGATAATCAATGAATAAGGTAAGCCACGCAAGGTGAGACTTAGGATTGATTGTTTTATTTGTTCCTAAATTATTTAGATCTATTTTTAATTTTGAAATTTAATTATCCTGAAATTGTATTTTGATTTAATTATTTTATGGTTTTAACTCGAAATAAGACAAAAATATTAAATCAAAATAATTTAGTGGAAAATATAATAAACACACCCGCTACTTCAGTAGCCAATCCTTCCAATCCTAGCCCATCTAGGCCCATTTTACCATCTCTCCTACAAGAGGGATCCATTCCTCAAAATTTTGAACAACCATCTGTCCAAATTGATATGGACAAGGTAGAGGCTATCTACAGGTCTTCTAACTATGTCCTAGAATCCATTAGCCAAGACTATGTTGAACAACCAAAATTATCTACATCTTGTCCATCCAAACCCACCCAAGGATATTCTAATTATTCTTATGAGTATGGTATACCCTCTTCTCCTCGTTCAGCCTAACAAAACCCAAGTGTTTTAACACTTGTCCTCCATATGGCTATACCCAAACCCATTCCAATCCTTTGTATGAGGAGTATATCAATGTTGCCTCATAGGTACCAACCTCCCAGGTTGCCACATCAAGTGCAACTTGCTCCATGCCCACTTCCTCAAATCCATCTACATCCATACCTTCATATTCTAATTTACCCATAGCCTTGTCAATTTCTTCAATGTTCGAGCAAGAACTTTAGGATATATTGAGTCTCGTTAACAAATTACTTCTACAACATAAAAATGCTAGACAACAAGTTCATGTAAATCCTAACCTTCCTATAGTTTCAACTCAACCAACCATAGCCAACCAAAATTCAACTTGGGTCACCCAATCTTCGATGTTATCCATCCCCAATCTACCTCCAATTCAAAATCTAACCCCGCCAATCACAATTTATTCTAGCCAACCAAACCAATTCTTCCAAAATCTTCCTCCTCGTCAATATTATCCTTATTTCAATCATAAATCTTCACCCCATCAATTTCAAACCAATAAATTCCACCAAAACCATCTCATCACTCCCCAACATTTTTCTTCTAGTCCATCTCAAAATCATCAGGTTATCCAAGGTTTCACATTTTTGGGGAAGATCTTCAGATTCAGGCCATGCAAAAGCAAATATATCAGTTGATGCAAAATGCTCCTGGCATGTCAAGCCAAAAATCAACTCTAAGTCAACTGATCCACCAACCAATTCATCCTTTGGTACCATCACTGCCATATCCGGTAGACTTTATATTACCAAATTTTGACAAGTTTAGGGGAACCAAGGACCCTAAGGAGCATGTTAGCTCATTTGTTCATGCATGCTTTTGGATTCAAACCAATAATGCTCTCATGCTCTAAAAATTTCCTCAAACATTAGGAGGATATGCCATAGAGTGGTTCAATCAGCTACAAACTCATAGCATTTATACTTTTTCTTAGCTGATTGAATTTTTTCTTGAGCATTTTTTCCTAAACATCAAAATGAAGATTTCATTATCAGATGTATATGAATTAAGACAATGGGATGATGAAACTATATATAACGTTGGAAACCATTGGAGGGTAGTCATTACCAAATTACCATTCTTACTCCTAATGTATGAAATCATAAAATTATTTACCAAGAGTTGTTTAAAACCCATCTCTTGGATGCTTCAACTTCATACTTATCGATCATTTGAAGAAGCGTTGGCACATACTAGCATCATTGAGGAGATAAAAATCCAAGAGGGCATGATTATGCCTAAAAATAAATAATGGCAAAACAAGGGCCAATTTAAAAGCAATCAATAATGCCAAAATAAATCATCACAAGCCTCTTTGACTAGTCCATCTAATCAAGTGGTGATGAGCCAACCCTTAGTGGCTCAACAACTCATGCAACAACCATAAAAAAATGGTTATGATGTGGTCCCCTTGGTAACTCAAGCACTCATAATATAAAATGCAATTCCAACTATGAAAAAGCTCTCCCGTCGACAATACGTTCGACCCCAATGCCAATACACTCCTTTAACAGAGTTGTACTCTTCCATATTCCAAAGGTTGTATGAAAAAAATAGGTTGGCCTTGCCAAAAATCAAGCTCGATGACCCCACAAAACGTAGAAAAAGTTACAAGGAACATCTATTTTGCCCATACCATAGGCAAAATGGTCATTATATCTATACTTGCAACGTTTTTAAGAACATTGTTCAAGACCTCATAGACTTAGTGGCCCTGAAGGCAGAAAATCCTCTAGCTCCACAAAATCAAAATTTGGGAATATTTCAAACACCTCCTCCCAACCATGAAGAGGTATAAACTAATGTAGGAGGTAATAATCATCTCTCACCTCCTAGTCAAGTTAATCATGTTCAAACTTATCAAAATTTTGTGGGAGTAGTCCATGTGGTCACAAGAGGTCAAAGGTAAAATCAACAAAATACCCAATAGCCAAATGCACAACCTTAAAATCCACCACCCATTCAAAATTATCCAAATCCATCCCTACCAATCAATATTTCTAGCCTACCAAATTTGTCCATCCATCATCCTCTAAGACTAGTAGTATCCTTAAGCAGCCGATTGACTACAAGTTTGAAGATGACTTCAGCCAAGTTGTCCCTATATGAGCTCATCCAACAATATCCTAAGCATAGAGAAGCCTTAATGGAAATTCTTAAATCCATTGAGTTTGAATCTCAAGACCCTAATGCCTTCAACAATTTTGTAGAGAGCATTAGAACATGCATGGAGCCATCCATCACATTTTATGAATTTGAATTAAAGTCAGTTACCTCAGAATTCGTAGATCCTCCATTGCATATCATGGCCCTGATAGACAATAAGCCATTTAAGAGTGTCCTGATTTATAATGGCTCATCCATCAACATTATCACTACCACTGCTCTTAGCAACCTCAAATTTTTGCCTTCCCATATTTCTAAGTCATCCTTCACCCTCAAAGCATTTAACTATGCTTTGTGTACCAAATTTGGCACTATTTTTTTACCCATTGAAGTAGGGGTTCAAATATTGCACACTATGTTCCACATCTTGGAAGAAGCCATGGCATATAATGGACTCCTTGGTAGACCTTGGATGAGGTAAATGAAATGTGTTCCATCAATTCTCCACCAATGCTTAAAATACATTCATGACTGTCAAGTCCATTGCATCCCCACGGATGTAGAACCTTTTAAGTATTGCAATTTTATTTCAAATCCCTATGAATCCATGTTGCCTTCCACCCACCTATTTTTATCCCCATCATCTTTGAATCCATACACTTCATCTTTGAATCCATCCACTTCATCTTCTAATCCATTCATATTTTCTTCCAAAGATCATATTTTAGAGGAGTTGGCCATCACAAAACCCCCTCAATCATCAATTTATTCTTGTACATGTGGTCAAGGTTAATCCAATTTTGCCACATCGTCCACCTCAACCATTCTTTCTTCTAAAACCATTTCTTCTTCATCATCATTGCCTCATCCACCTTCTAATTTTGAGCCATCACCCAATCCCTCTCCATTAGCTGATGTTTCACAAGTTGAACTTTCATATTGTGAAATATTCAACTCCCTGTAATCTTCCACAACCCCTTCCAATATTTATCCATCCATTTCCAAATCCTCCACCACCTTATCCCAATTTGAGGTCCACATAACTAGTCATGGTATTGGT